>OY101437.1:11965843-13372843 GCA_956483605.1 Tuberolachnus salignus
CATTTTCAACCCCTATTGAAATCGATTATTTTGCGTTTAATTGTTAGTCTGAAGGTAGACGTCGCGTTTACAACGGAAACCCCACTTGATGCCTCTTTTCTACGGCCTTGACGTGTTTTCGGTAGTTTGACGAAACCGTTTTTATTGATTATCTCAAAAAACGAAATAGTGCCCTTGGGAGGGCGGAAGGCCTAAAATTAAAGTACGCGTTCCAAATGTATAGTGTAGTTGTAATATATGTAAAATAAAACTCGGAATAGTTGACAACACCGACGGTTACCGGCGGGCACAGCGATCAAAAATCTACACTAGTTGGGTGTACAGGATTAATTTAGACGTGCGTAGTCGACCTGTACAGTAATTGAAAATAATAGTTAATAACAATTATTAGAGATGGGCCGATATCGTTTTTTACCGATAACAGATATATAAATCGAAGATCACGAGTTGATATCGAAATTATCCGATCTATCGGTTGAATACCCGATTTGTTTGTGAATAATTCGTTTCGTATTCCGGAAACATGGACATTTTCCACCAAAAATATCGGGTCAGATATCGATTTTGAAAAACAAAAAATAACGTTGTCATCACCGATACCGCCAATACCGAGTATCGGCTTATATATCGGCCCACACCTAATAATTATAATATAGTTATGTTATTATTCATTACTATATAATTAATTTTGATCTGTGGAAAAAGTACTGATAACTGAAAGAAATAACGATTATAATATAATAGATGTTGGTATCTCTGTTTTTTTTTTTTTTTTTTTTTTTTTCTATTGATAATTTGGCTTATTTGGACGATTTTATTTTTCTAAAATTCTAAAACAGGCATATAAATTATCAACTATTATCGTCGACTATATACGTACCGCCTACATAAACCCGGGACCCAACTCTGGATGCGGCCACGGTTTTAACCGAATCGCGCGGCGGAGAGGGGCACCGGATTCCCCCGGTCTACTGAACGACAAAATTCTCGTCGTGACCCGACGCGGTAGGTCACGTACTTGTCGATAGTGAATAATTTGAATATCGATAAAAAAATCATCACGGGTTACAATAATAATTCGTTAACCATAACAACTGTGGTGGAGGGTCCGACTCTTTACTCGAATTTTCCCATTCCCTATTATTCCCTACTGGGGTTGGGTAAATCATTTGCAATTTATTTTTGTACACATTCGAAAGCACTCAAGTACTCCTCGGATTTTAGGAAAAATTATTACTGTTCGACACGATTGCAAAAACACCGAAACCCGACCGACTCTGAGAACTATTCTTGGGTACGGTCCTCCGCCGGACACAATATCGACATAATAACAATCGAACGGGATGCCGGGTTCTAATATTGTTGTTGTTATGATTATTGTAATTATTATAATGTCGCAGCGACGGACGGGGGCTCTACGGGCGGGCCGGGGCGGGGGTGGGGGTCAAACAGGTTCGAGTGTGGCGCCTGTTGACGACCCGTACCGGTACGGCCGCGGCCGCGTCCAGGCCGGGCCGCGAGCTGCGATGGCGACCGCGAACCGTGCTGCACGCCCGTCACTTGGACTTCTCGGAGGGGGTCCTCGGCCGCGGCGTCGGCGGCGGCGACGTACGTACGTACGTACGGCCGCGAGCGACGGACGGCCGGGGCTCTGGTCGTCGCGAGGAGCGGCGTGCCCGCGCGCCCGCAGTCATTGCTCCCTTTCGTCGTCGTCGTCGTCGCCGTCCGCACCCCCCTCGGTCGTCTTCGGTCGCGGGCGAAGGACCGGGCGGGGAAACCAACACGAGTAGTAATATTATAGTAGTCGTAATAGTCGTCGTCGTCGTCGTCGTCGTAGTAGTAGTAGTAGTAGTAGTAGTAGTCGTAGTAGTCGTAGTAGTAGTAGTAGTAGTAGTAGTATTGTAGTATTAGTATTAGTACTGGCGGTGGTGGCCGCGGTGAGCCGCACACACGTGCGACCGCCGCCGCCGCCGCCGCCGTCATAATATAATATAATATTATAGTCTCGGACCGCGCGTACACACAATAACAGGCGCGCGCGAGTCGTGTATACAGGGCGATCTACGAAGATTTCCAGTTTAGAAATCGATTTCGGTTCGGTTTTGTTTTCCGTCGTATTTACATTGCCCCCGGGGCAGCCCGCTGTTTCGTTTTCGCGTAGAATTTTAACGCGCCTAACCTAACCCGCGTCGTTCTCCCGTCAAACACGCGTGTCCGTGTTGATTCGTTGTGCACGGCCAACAATTGATATTCGGTAAATTATTTTAATTTCGGCGGTAGTAGTGCCGGGACGGGGTAGGAGCCGGTGACAAAATAACCGAAAACGATAAGCCCCCCTCCCCTCCCCTCCCTAACGGACGAGAAATCCGTCTTTAGATTTTCGTGTTTTTCGCCGAGGCGAAAGCCAGAGGATCAACCTATAATTCTATTGTCGTTATAAATTGGTTACTTACCGTGTAGAAGCGAGGGCCGAAGAAGTCGCCGGGCGGGCCACTGTGACATTTGTCCAATATGGAACGAAGAATTGAAATATAGATTTAACACCACACCGCTTGTGTACTTTGTCAATTGGATTTCGGCGGCGGGGCCATGTAAACGTAGCGAGAAGGAGGAGCCTTTGATGAGGTCCTCAAAGATTAAAAATAGTCTCGGAACGGATCCCGGGAGGGAAAACACCCCGAGGCAGGTCGCGCAGTGGTAAACGGAGTCGTTTAAAAACGATTCTAGGAGTACAAGAATAACGGAAGGGAACCGTTAAACTTACGGTGGGACGTTGTTGGCGATGGCGGCAAAAACTAGGTTAGGCCCGTATTATAGATAGATAGAGTTACGCGAAGAACAAATAGGATAATCGTTTATGACGGGTCGGTGCTCGTCGGCATTTACGATGTTTTACCGTCATTGACTGTTGATTTTCGACACGGATTCGAAATGTGAATAATTCCCAAAACGATTGTGGACACGCGGTAACACTGTGTAATATTCGGATATGCCGGTTGTTGTGTAACAGTTTAAAACTAGGACCGGAGGAGTAGACGTAGACAACAATATCATGTTGTCGGTTCGTATAGACGATACGGGGCCGAGGGCTTCTATATTACTCTCTTTTTTTTTTTTTAACTGATACGACTCGTAAACTATATATTTTGTCGTTAGCGTTGTGCGTATCGAAATCTCCGTAGAAAATTACCGGATCGTTGATGAAAAAGTCACTCTGTATATATTATATAACGTATACACACATAATACGAGTATATTATGTGCGCGTTATAATAAACGTACGATATGTCGATATCACGATACTTCCCCCGCCTTCACACGTGCACGCTGCCGGTGCACATCACCGTGTGTATGCCATGTGTATGTGTGTGTGTGTGTATTTTAATAATTATACGAAGGTCTGCGTTATAATATTTTGTTTCATCCTAAAAAAAAAAAAAAAAAAAAAATATCTGTAAGTTGTGAGGCCAGACAGACTGTGAGGTCGACCGTGTAAATTCCCTTCGAGTCAACTCGGTCGTTTAGATCCCCAATGGTAACGTTTGAAAAACGATAAAAGTTTGGTTATAAGTGATAATTATTATTCAAATTGTACGTTTAATTTATTTTGTCGGAATAGTTTAAATCCGTGTGTACTGTATACATTCGTACACGTGTGATTAGGTATTTTATATTATTTTCTAGTTTATTAGAGTCGCCCCCGGTCCTTTTTATTTGCTAACAAACTCAGCAGTTTATTAGTTCCGAACGCCGTGGTAATCGAATAACAGCACGGCCATTAATATGGTTCGTATTGATCAGAGACTAATTTACTTTATATTGAACGGCGCATAAACTATTTAACACAACACAACGTCTTGTGATTCGTGAGAGAGAGAGAAAAAAACCACATTACGGAGATAAGACGGTTATTTCTAATCACATAGTTGAAATAGCTGATAACTATGAGAATATTAGATCCAGTTATTATCGTATGCGCCGGTCATCCGAGTGTTAGGCGGTGTTGAATAAAAAAATATCGTACGAATTACGAGTACCCGTATCACAGAAACGGAAATTGCAAACACGATAAGTGATGTACGAATACTCGACGAAAATCATTTTTAGGCTTGATAATTGATCAGTCAGTGGCACGCGGGTTTATTAAATTTATCAATATTGTCAAAAGTAATATTCTGGTATATAACAAATTGTTATATTTTTTTTATCTCATTTTTTTTTTTTTAATATATATATATATATGTGTGTGTGTGTGTTTAATTTTAGATATTTGTTTTACAAATATAAAGACTACGTACTGATTGATGTGAATGTGTGTGTGTGTGTGTGTGGTTTTTTTTTCGATAAATACTATTTGGAACAGTAAATATCGTAACAATTTTTTTTTTTTTTTTCGTATACCATCGCGAGAGACATCTGTAGTTCGGAAACTGAACACAGATGGTACTTTAAACTCGCGTCTAAAGAGATAATTATTCGAATATAGAGAGAATACTGCTGCGGCAAATGAAACAAAAAAACAAAAAAACTGTCAGGGAGAAACATATTATTAAACAGACGTTTAAATTTAAATTCTCGTCTCTAATATTTCGAAATTGTTTTTCGAATCGATAATTTATTGTCGCCCGTTTAATTACGCCCGACAAATCATTATTCCGCATTCCTACGCCGGAGTGAACAAAGCGATAATATTATAATAAAATATAATATCCAATACCGATCCCACTTTTTTTTTTTTTTAAATAATTGTATTATTTATTCATATGGACAATACGGTAATTAATAATGTCAGATTTATCTCTGACCAAAATGTAGGTATACTTACAAGTTACAATAGTACTGAGTATAACAGACGTATATTATTTTATTGACTATTGTTCTGAGGAGCGGATTTAAAATAATAATATAAACCCTTATAGGCCGTTCTCGTGTTAATTATTACTGTAGGAAGAGGTCGGGTGAGGTTGGGCGGAGAGTAAACCGAACACCATTTCCTACAATTTTTTATTTTTTTTTTTATATTCCTAGTGTAGCGAGGAAGCTACAACGTTTTACTAAGAGACACGCGTTTTTTTTTCTTCTTTCTCGCGAAAACGCTTTTTCGGTTAGTAAAAATACTCGGATTTGTCCGTGTTATTCGCCCAAAGATGTGGATCTCCCACCTGTTGGCACTATATTCGGAACAATTATCAAAATGGCCAATATTTATGTATTCTTTTTTTTTTTTTGCCGAGTAAAAAGCTCCGATTTTAATCACGCAACACTTTGAAAGATGCTCGGATAATTCGCCCGGTGAAATTCATATTTGTGGTTCCTTCTCTATTCGGTACATTTTTCTGGACTAGAGTTTTCTCGAGTCGAGTCGAGTACTCGACCGTTTTATATATATATATATATAAAAAAATTAATCTAGGGTATAAATATCTTTAAACACGGACATTTCCCGACAAGGTGGTTTGAATTTACAAAAAATAGATTGTTATTGCCATACCGCGAAACATTATTGCGATAACGGCATTTATATGTGTATTATTGTATCCTATTTCCTTTATGCATTCGAAAAAAAAAAAAAAAAATCCCCCCCCGTGTTCGTTTCACAACCGTGATCGTATTAACGGGCACCCCGTGATAATAAATAATTAACTGCGGATAGTGTGATTGTCGAGTATATAGTAAACAACAACAACTAAAGAAAAAAAAAAAAATGTTCAATTTAAACCATACGTTTTATAGCGTAAAACTACCGAACTCGTACCGGGCTCTACCGCAAATGTATTATTATAATATTATTTATTGCGGTTATCCCGGGCAACGATTGAAACGAACGCTATCGCGCGCCCGCGGGCAAGAGAAAACCTTAAAAAAAACAAAAAAAAAAAAAAAAAAAAAAACCGCCGCTGTGTGTATAACATTGTATTTTCGATGTCGATGACCACTTGGAGATTATAGAAAGAAAGAAAAAAAAACGGACGGACGAAAATCGTTATCTTTTTATTTTTATTTTTTATAATCGACAACTGTAGTACGGAATATATACGTATATATATATATATATATAAATGGCGCCACCCGAAAGACGCACGTGTCACAGAATTAGAACCATATCCAATGTGCGAGTGTGTGTATACCGTATTATATTCTGTTTATACCTATATAGATAATTACGCCTACTCATGCCTGCGCTAGGTCGTTATATAGTTCTGTCTACTCATTGTGCGATAAGACATCGTTAAACTCGAATACAGGCGACTTGTACGGCCGACTACGACGTTATAATAATCGTAATAATAATACATAAAGTGTACACTGTGCACCACCACCACCACCACACGTCTCTTTGCTTCTGGAGGGGCTTCTGCACACCCGGGCAGAATTATTATAGTAATAATAATAAACGATATTGACGACGACGACGACGACGACGACAAATAATACGAAATAAATAAATACAACCCGTGTGTCCGCCGGTGTCCAGACGCGGATAATGAACATTTATCTATAAATAAAAACAATAATAAAATACCGAAAAATCACGTAACATAACGGGTATTGGAATGATAATAGAAAACAAAAGATAAACCGAAATTCAAATTATCTAGACCCAGCAGGTTGCCAACCGATTTTAGTCGTGCGGACCGTCCCAATTTTGTAAAAAAAAAAAAATCTTCGAGGCCCGCCTATATACATATATATAGGCAATTATTAGAAATAAAAGAATTAAAAAATCAATTGTTTATTAAGAAAAACACTATTACAATCTTTTAATAATAAACGAACTACACGCGATAAAATCACATTCAAACGTTCGATAGCGTTAATTGTATACTAATTGGACACTGTAAACTGTAGAGTGTAGATAATATTGATAAATATTATTAGGTATATAATAAAAATATGTAATAATATTTTTCGTTTTTTTTTTTTTCAATAATGGTTAATCAGTGTTATTACTATCGGTTTATACGATTGTTAAGGTTATAATTAATGTAATATTATTATTTACTTACTATAGTTACTACATATAAAAAGAAAATACAAATCTATTCGATTATTTTTAAATAAAATTCAATTTATGGCAGGGACCCCTATTCACCGGACAAAATCCCCCATGAAATCCGCCCAGAAATCGGTATAATTCAGTTAAAACCGCATTTTGTTATTATTATTATTTTATTTTTTTTTTCACTTAATTTTAAGAACATATTACAGAGCAATATTTATCCAGATATGTGACATTTTGTATCTAAGATAAATATTTAGATAACCTGACGATTTTTATCTAGATAATATAAATGATAATTAACAATTTATCTAGATAACACTACGATTCTAAGCGGAGCGAACTAATTTGTTCATATCAGAGTATTAGTATTATAAATCTAACTGTGAACTATAGTACACGTCCTCCAAACATTCGCACTGTAGTACCTTGAACAAATGCGGGTTTTCCATCATTCGAAACATTTTTCTAGATTCCCGAGCAGTTTTTCTAATCGACTAGAAAAAATCGAAATTAAATCTCGTCTCGTGTCCTAAGATTAAATAGTAGCATTTTTTCTATACAATTACAAATAGAGCTGTAACTATTAATATCTAACTAAACGGGCGTGTGTCATTCCCTGTATTATATTTGGTAAAAAAACGTGAAATTTATTGGTCACGAGCCAGTGCTCGGAATCGGAAGGGTTCGCGAGAGGACGGAGTATATTTTCTTTCCCCCCCCGCCCCCACCATAACGTGCTGTACGGGCATAAAAACATTTAGACCTTCAGGTATAATATCTCTTTTTTTTTACACTTTTGCGTCCCCCTAAAAATTTCTTTTCAATACAAACACCCATAGGGTTAAAATTAACCGTTTAATCGGCGGTGTGGTCGGGGGACGGGCGAGAAGGCGCGGAGCTCCCGGCGTTGAGTTTCGGAATTATCTCAAGCGTACACAGAGTTGTATGTGCCCAAAGAAACAATGAAAATAAAAAAAAAAAAAAAAAAACCGTTACCAGTGATTATTACGCGAAGGTAGGCGTTCGGGAACGTCCGCGGCGGGCACACGGGGGGCGATACGCGATCGCGACACGCGACAGACGTCGTCGTCTCGTATTTGCTATGCCGCCGGCCGCGTGCGTGTGCGGCCCAGACCGCGGACCGTCGGCCGACGCGCGGTTGTCGCCCGTGTCGCGTGCCGCCGTCGCCCCGGGAGCGCACGCCGGCGGTACGGCCCCGTCCTACCGCGCGTTACTCTCGCGCGACCGGTACCCGAGAAACCGGAGCTCCGCTCCGCGACGGCGAACGCGCGCTCGCGATATTATTATAAATAATAATAATAATAATAATATCTCGCTTGTTGCCGTCGTTTGCTAGCCGTGATGTTTGTCTGACTGACAACGCGTAGAACGTGCGTGAAATTTCGTATTTAAAAATACGATATCTCCGGCATTATATTGTCGTTGTACGCGCGACCGAGACACGGTCGACCGGACGATACCGCGCGGTACCGTTGCCGCAACGTTACCGGGCGGCACGGGGGAAATCTTTTATTTTTTTCTTCTTCTTCTCTCTCTCTCTCTCTCTAACGTAACACGTAATCGAACTTTTTTCCAGCAAAAATAAAATAAAAAAAAAATTTATCGTTATTGTATAGTCGACCGGGTTACGGTTTATTATTATTATTATTTTTTTTATTGTGTTTATTATATATATATATATATATTTTTTTTTTTTTTTTTTTCGTCCGGTTTAATAACCTCGCGATTTGTGCGTCGTCGTCGTCGTCTCCGGCAGACGCGACGCGTACAGGGGGCGAATGATTCAGGAAAATTTTCGATTACTGTTTTTTCTTTCTTTCATTATTTTATTAGCGACGGGGTCGGAATCGTCAATGATTTTGGTCGTCTTCTCCGCCGGGTACGCGACCGCCTTAAAGACGAGCATCCTATATAAATATAACAAAAAACAAAAACGTTTGTTTCTAATTTTCAACACGTTTACCTCCGCGGATCGTCTGAAAAACAAATCACTCTGTATAATAATAATAATAATAATAATAATAATAATAATACAATAGTTCCACTGTTCGATTATACGGAGCGCGGCGACTGGACGCGCCTCACAATAGTATTTTATTTATTAGCAAGACGAGCGAGCGCGGTGGGTCCGCGGACGGTTGGCCCGGCAATTGCCGCGGATACCGGGCCCGGTGCTACCGGGTTACGTGCGGTATAGACCAACGCGGACGGGGAAAAATCCGGATTTTGCGGTACAGGCGCGGGCAGTACTTCGTAAACGGCCGAAACGAGACCGGACAACGGAAAACGGAAGAAGAAAAAAAAAAACATCATTTTTCACAAAAATAAATCAACCGTAACGCACGGTCCGTGTCCGGGCGTTACTCGCTATGGTATTCAACTCCGTCTGTAAAATATCAGGGCTTAACCCTTGACCGCCGACTAGGGCCTATGGGCCCCGTCGTACTCGTGCAAAAAGACTTCAACTACACCCGCGACTCCGTATGCTTGAAACTTTACTAATTAATAGCAAACGTCATATATGATATTACTAATGTATAAATCCCTCATCAAACCCATTTTGGACTTATGGTCTCCAACTATGGGCAAATGCCAGAAAAATCAAATTTCAATCGAATTCGGGCCTTCGAAATATTACATTAAAAAAAATTAACAAACTCCCATCCATACGTATCGAATTACACTCTCCATATTGACTTAAAAATTAAAACTGTAAAAGAAGAAGCAATAACATATTATAAAAGATTCCACACTAGTCTAGCCTCTCGCTCTAATCCCCTAATAAAAGCTCTTTCAGCAAATGTTATTCCTGGTAATCCTCCGAGGCGCTTAAAACGCAAATGGTGTAGAGATCTTGATTAACTTGATTTTGGTAATAAATTAAATAGAAAATAATCACTTAAAAGTGCCGTCAATGGCACTCTTGGTGGCTTCTTTTGTCAAGTATTCGTGTCATATTATTATTTTAGTTAATGCTCTATTGTACCTAACTTGGAACAGATTATGTATATATTGATAAAGAAAAAAAAAAATATTTACATTATTACGTTGCGGCTGAATTCGGAAATCGGCTAACGTCCGGCCGCGAACAAAGACTATATTTGAAAGTTAAGAAAGTGGTTGTAAATAAGTGTACATTACCCGCAGGCCAAAATAACATTTTCGGCCAATTCGCGATTGTTATAATATTAACTTTTATGTAATTATTTATTTAAATGCGATCGACTTTGACTTTGATCGACGCGTATAAAACACGTAACGTTTCAATACTGCTGGGAAAAAAAAAAAAAAAAAATTGGAGATGAACATGGTTTTTTTTTTTAAAATTCAAAAATATCATTTCGACAGAGACGATTTTGAACCGCGGGGGCTGAATATGATATGTTTTTAAACGCTCGTAATTATTTTTTTTCGTACGTTCCGATTGCACGATGATGTGGCCCGATTTGTTGTTTCAAGTATACACTACGACGCTCTGTGTCAAACCTCGGTGACTATCCGTCGATAATTGAATTAATTAATGTCTAAACCAGTAATTTGTTTTGAAAATCGAATAAAATGTTCAGTTTAGAAAATTAAAATATATTTTTCAGTCGCTTTGCTCGGATTCGGAATATCTATTTTAAACGGGACGAGAGAGTGTTTTCACGAGATCCGCGCACAATAAATACCAGTACAAAATAATAATATAAATTATAAAGTAATACTGCGAGTGCCTAGTGCAACTACGTAAAAAAAACTGCTGAAATTGTGTAATTCTGTATTTCGTATTAAATCAATTGGAATTCAACGAATTCAAAAATTCACCCGGAAAATCCGTCGCTTGATCACGATCGACAATAGAATCTTTAGAGAGGTAAGTGTCTTACTGAGCTGCAAACATGCCGAGACTCTGTTCGTTGATTTTACATACCACGTCATTTTTTTTTTTGGGGGGGGGGCAAATGTTCTTCCAGCCATTGGTTAGTTTTCTTTGAAATTTCCGTTCTTCCGATATCAAAAATGCCCTTCCTCGATTTAGTAATCATTACAATTACTATACTTACGAGTAAACACACACTAATATTTTGGTATAAGAGCATAATATTTATTATTTAATATCGTATCGTAAACACATGGTGTAAAAAAGTTTTTTTTTTAAATTTTATTTTAAGAAGTTAATTACATTAATTATCTACAAATACTTATTCGGGATTTCAGAGGGAGTGATATTATTATTTACTACATCTCTTTCTATGTTTAATAATGTCCGTTTAGCAATATAGCGTATTTCACCGTACAAACGTTTCGAACGTTTAACTGATTACTAGGGCAGAGGAGTTGTAGCTCTAAGAATACCACTAAATATGCTTGGATTGTTTTAGTTTATGGAATTTTATGATATAGACTAGTGTTTTTTAAACTGTGTTCCGCTGAACCCTGGGGTTTCTGTGAAACGTAAGTGTTTTTATTTTTCAAAATATTCAAATCTCTACCAACATGTACTACTGGAGTTGAAATATTGAGCCTTTTAAATTTTTTTCGCGAACAGAAACAAATACCACGGGACAACTGCGTTGATATCTGTACCGATGGAGCAATAAGGCTGTGAGTAGTATATTTAATAGAGCTGTACAGCGTACTGAAAATATTACCAAAAACTGTTCTAGTGGCCACTGCATGATACATAGGCAGGCACGTGCTGCAAACAAGTTATTTACCAGTTATAAACTTCGTAAATAATCGTTTATTCAATATCCTATATGGGGACACGGGAAGTGTACATACGTCTCTTTTTTTACATACTGAGGTCAAGGAGTTATCTCGAGGAAAAATACTAACTCGTATTTTTGAGCTAAGGAATGAGGTGCGTGCCTTTTTTTTTTTTTTTTGACAAGAATTTCAAATTAAAAGACCTTGATCAAATTTGGCTTCTTAAAACTGCCTGTTTAAGCGACATTTTTAGAAGATAAGAAAGCTTAACTCACTTAATTGTTGTCAATTTTGTTGCAAATAGTCCTTATATAAAAAGTCGCATTAAAACTATTGAAACAATACGATAAAAGTGCGTATAATAAAAAGGTTTCACGGATAAAAAACCATCAAAAACCGCGGATATAGACAGAGTGTTTTACTGAACAATAAAAAAAATGCATAACCAAAAAATTAATGTAATCGGCGATCCTCAAACGTTTCTAGGAAAAACGTGCGTCCGCACATATAGTCGACAATCTTATTATATAATAAAAATAAAAATTAATTTGAATTGAACAATTTCGGTTGTACTATTAAGTTAAATAAAATTGTCGATGGATAAAATATTGAAAAAATTATTAATTGTACTAATAATATTTTTCAATAAGTATAAAATGGGAGAAATATGCATTTTTATGCAAAATTAAATTAGAAATTTAGCTTTGTCTTAGGATAAAACGTACGTATCTGTTTCTTACTCTGCTGGTTTTTTTTGATCGTGTAAAATAAGTATGCAAATGCTACAAGCTCTTCGCCCTACTGATTACTATCAAGCATTATAATCGCGGCTAAATTTGTTGATTACATAAAATTATTATTTTTTTTTTTTCGTCGATGAAAACGTCACACGAAATAAAGAAACGGTTATTTTTTCAAATTGTTTTCGGGTTATTAGGACCGAGGGAGCTGAATCAGGACTGGGGATACTGAACTAGTGCTTGGGGGTGTTGAAGCGTTATGGTATACAATAATAATATAGGCAATACTACAAGTATTGCAACAAGTGTGTGTAGACGACACAGGTCATAAATAAGATAAGATAAAATATATAATAAAAAAAAATATTATCTAGATGAATCTCAACAGCGATTGCAACTAGACCGGTGTAATATTGCTACTGTAATTATTATATTTTGTCGTTTCTTGTGTTGTAAACAGACGATGTTGTCGTTTTGGAGACTGGAATAGACAGATGATTAATTATAGGAGAGATGAATCAAAATCATTACCATTTCGCTGTTCGTCAATAAATTTTACACACACGTCAATTACGTTCTTATATTTAGAAACTAAACTACGGCCGATCGAACGTGTGTTGTATATACAAAAGTTCTATAAACAGAAAACGGTGTCGTAATAAAATTCGGTCTTGTAGAACGGTTCTGAGAAACCATCAAAGATTCTTTTTTTTTTTTTTTTATAAATTATTTCTGTATAGTTTTATACAAAACGGAAAATATGGTTTATAATAAATAAAAGTTTTTTTTTTTTATCGTTGGGGCTTAGGTCAGTGGCGTATTCAACGGGAGGAGATGAGAAGGAAATAATATCTCTCCCCTTTGACTTTTTTTTTATCCTTATTGTTTCTAGATTCTAATTTTAAATCGCCGATCTCAATTATTGATCGCTATATCAATTAATTTATGATTATAAATATCACCCGGTTGAACAATCGTTACGTCTGAGAAACTATGAAACAATGATGGTGATATTCATTCGATTATTCTCTATTGCATATGTTTTATACGGACAAAATATTTTTGATAACACATAAATGCTCGAAAATTTGACACTAGGCTGTTCCTATGGTTCTATACGAATATTAACGAACATCCGTTGAGAAGGTTTTTTTTTTTTTTTTATAAGCATTTGAAATTCAGACGGAAATCGTAGAAATCGTCGCATTTTGCGTACCTACTGTTTTCCGATTTATGTCGATAAAAATGTGTTCACTTCACAAACATGCTAAACAACTTGCGACGAAATAACACGGACAATTGTAATTTATTTCGTATTTACAAATGAATACAATTTTCAAAAACCCGAAAGTTTATCACTGGAAAACAGAATTTTAAAAAATAATAATAATAATAACTCTTTCTGAGAGCGCGTTTCCAGAGCTATTAAGCACCTCGTCCTACAGCCCTTTTCTCCGCCGATGATTCCTTTATCTTCTATTATAATAATATATTTGCATTACTTTTGTTTTTGGATAGTATAAAAACATTTTAAATTTGTATTTTACTTAATATATTTTAAAGTTAATGAATATTTAAATATAATATCGTGAAAACTTTTTACTGCAACGACATAATACTTTTAATGTTTTAAATACCCACATATATATATATATACGTATAAACTCGGTTCCCCGTCATGTACCTTGTTAAATCTTCTTGAAAACAAATATTCATTATTCACTATAATATGATGGTGCAGTTTAATCTGATGCAGACTATTTTATAATCCAGTCATTACAAATTTAAGTCCGGATTTGCATACTCTACACAGCACACAAGCACCTTATAAATATGTGATGTCCCCTATACAGCGTGCTTATAGTAAAAAGTAAAAACGTATTTTAAATATTATTTATGGATTATAAGCTATACGAACCTACGGGGGAATTACATTTGTATATTGGGAAAGGTATTTTATTATTATCGTACGTTCCTGATGTTCGGTGATGTAATTATTTCGCAATTTCACTCAAATATTTTTTAATCAAACAAGCCGATTGTATAGTTTCGATTAATTATTATTTATTAACCGTTATCAATAAAATGGTACGTTTTATAAAATCGGTTTTAAAACTGAAAAGAAAAAATAATTCATTTCTTAAATTTTGTTACAGTAAGCTATAACGTATATCAATTTAGTTGGATGTCGTCAAGACAAACACGGGAAAACTATTTCTAATATAACAATACGTGTCTGTGTCTGTTATATACAGGCAACTTATATAATTTTCAAAGCGATTGAAATTTTCGTGCATTTTGACCAATAAACTGGAGAAAAATAAACTTTTAGTAATTACTACTTTTAGTAGTCCAATTTTAATTTTGAATTCGTTAGCCTATCTTTTCAATGTTAAAAAGAAAAACGTATTCATTTTTTTTTTTTTTGAGGGGGGGGGTTATTAGTCTTTTAATGTACATGTTCGTTTTCAGAAATTAAGTAAATCAATTTGGTACCGTACTACAAAAACTATTCAAATTATCGAAAATCTATTTTCTACAAATCGTAGAAAAGTGGCTTCGGACGAATTAAAATTGTTTTCCTACATTTTAATCGTATTAATCGTTGTCGGCCTAAGTAGAAAAATATTTTCGAGCGTGCGATCGACGATGCAAACCTGTGGTGCGTGCACGAGACGTATGCTATAGAATCGTATAGGCAATAAAAAATCTTTAGTAATATTTTAGCGAACAACCGGACGACAATCATTATACGGCTAACACAAAATGTTCACGGGCGACGACGGCGTGATTATAAATTGACTACATTTTCCCCCTTACACAATAAAGCTACTGAAAGCAACCTTAAAGTTTACAACTCAATAAAATTAAGTACGTGCAGAACTCGGGGCCTCGACTTATATACGTATAACAATGTATGAGTACATTTTTTTTAATTTTTTTTTTTTTTAACAAATGTTGTTTATTCCTGCAATCGGTATACATACCTACCAATGAATATAGAAACTATTTAGAGAGTTGGTCGAGTACTCGACTTTTGAACTCTACTCGAAAAAAATAATACTCTAGAAACAAACTAAAGTTGTAAAATCATAATGTGTATAGCAGCACTCGATCAGTAGTTTATTCTGTCATAGTCGTAACAAATAAGACGTAGGTTGTATTTTATCGTTGTAATAATACGACGGGATTGCGATTTTTGTATATATATAATTGTCTTGTAACTGTTACGAAATGTAATTGTAACAGACATAAAAACTATCACGTGCACAGCGATTTCGCTTACCGGTGAATTCACCGGCGGTCAGTTCTGACGTATTTATCATTTTTTCTAGGGGTCGAATACGAAAAAAATAAATTTACAGAACACGTTTTACATTGTTATCACCAGGGTTCGGGACTGATGATTAAGCATTTGCACAGTTTCGGTATTTATTGTAAAATATAGCAGTGTGAGAAAAAAATTAATTTCTGGGTACCGCGATATCAAATCTGAAATTTAAATGCGCATATTTTTGCATATTTCATAGATTTTACAGTAATGTGCTTGTTTTTCAGTTTTTTTTTTTTTTTTTTTTTTTCGTACACATTTTGACGAATTCTTGTAATTTTAAACAACAACTATACAAATTTTAACGGACCATTGAAATAAAGAAAAGCACAAAATCGAAAAAAAGTATTAATGCGCAGCTACAACTCGTAGCTCGTTATAGGAAGATACTTATTTCCAGAAATAATACTGTTTTCTTTAAAATTTAAAGTAAAAGGTTTTTATTGTTATTTTTTTTTTTTGAACATAATACTAATACCTATTCGAATAATAGTTATTAATTAATAGTAAATGGATATTTTTTTTAGATTTTATATTTATTTTAGGGTTTTTTTTTTTTTTTTTGTGCATATTTTATCGCTTTTATCATCGTGTTTTAAGGAGCTATAAGTCCCGAACCCCGGTTATCGTTATTAACATGTTTCTGTAATTATTTTTTTTTTAAAATTCAAAATGATCGATCACTGTACTGTATTGATTGAACACCGGTATATTAGTTGTCCCGCGCGAAACGGTTTTCCGTATGCATTTTATTTGATATCATGATTACACGAAAAAAAAAAAAACACTCGTAACAAACGTCACGGGACGACTTTTGATTACATTGATTTACATTGTTTTCGAGTCGATACCCGTGTTGAATCCGGGGTACATTAATGTCGGATTAATATACCGGTACATATTGACTATAAGATTTTATAATTTAATTTAAAAAAAAAAAAAGAAAAAGCGGATCTAGACCCGCGTAAACGTACGCCGCTGGCTCGTCGATAAAAAAAAAAAAAATCGTACTACCTACACGCGTAAAACGCTCGGGAAACCCCGGCGAAACGTTACGCGGTACGAGCACGGGACGGGTTAAAATACGACCGAATCGCAACGGTTCGTGCCGGTGAAATACGCGCGTGTATTTACGCGTGTGATGTTTTTTTCGAATGGAACGAAAAAAAACCAAATGGAAAAAAAAAAATTAAATTAAAGGAGACGACAGCGGTACACGCCGGTACGTAAATGTACACACATAACGCGCGGTATAACACGACGCGAACACGCTCTCGTCCGACGTTCGTGTCCCGAGATCGTAAACAGATTTTTTTTTTTTTTTTTTTTCCCTATACACTCCTCGGAGGGGAAAAAACAGGTAGAGAAAAATTGGTTACCACATGGGTATTTTGTTGTTTTCTATGTCCAGGGTCATTCCGATAGGATTTCGATCGTACGCGCCCGTTGTCCCCGTATTTACGTCACACCGACCGGTCCCGTTCGGCGAGCGTACGACGACGACGACGACGACGACAGCCCAAGTGACGTTTTCGTCTCGGACCGCCTGTTGCGCACGGGCGACAACAGCGGCGGCAGCAACAATATTATCATCATTATTATTATTATTATTATTATTATTATATACATATAACCGTGTAAAATACAACACCGCCGGGAACCCGTGGAAAAAATAAATAAAACGACATTATTTACCCTTAGTTTTATAATGAAATATAATCCGTAAAAAATGAAAAAAAAAAAAAAAAAAAACCACACTGTATTATTACTATTATTATTAATATCGAAGCTGGGGCGAGGGGGGCACTTTTGTAAAAAGGCTAAATGTCGAGTAGTTGCTGTAAGTTTCTTTTTTCTTTTTTTTTTTTTTGATAACTTTTAATTTAACAATAATTAAAAAAAAAAAAAAACCGTTAGATAATAAATCAGTTATTAATATTAATAAATAATTAATGACATTTTGACTAGGTTGTGTTTTGTAAGAATTTAAATTATTTCTAAAATGTTATTTACGAATGTTTCGTATCGAATTTTGGTCAAAAAGTTGATTAGAAATAGAAAAAAAAATTTAAAAAAAGACCGACATATACTGTAGTAGTCTGTAGGGGGGAATATATTATGGTAGTTTGTTTTATATACTGAAACCGATGATAAATCATTGCAATCAAAAAACGATTCTAAATAGAATAGTATCTGCAAGGGTTTTTTTTTTTTTTACTCTTGTAGCCAATGCAACCCGGAAATCAACAAAAATAAAGCCCATGTCTGCTGGACATTTGTTGTCAGTATTTTTATTTTTTTTTTTATTTTTTAGAAAAACTGTTGAGAATCTGGACATTTTTTTTTTTTTTTTTTTCAAAAAACTACCACTGGACGAAAAATCGTAACACATTTACTAATCGAAAAAGGATTTATAAGAAAAAAAAAAACCACACATCTTATTTAAACCAATTGTTAATAACTTTTAATAAATTAAATGTAAATATTATTTAATAAGATTATGTTCTAGCTGTTGTATACATGCCCGGCTAGCTCAGTCGGTAGAGCACGAGACTCTTAATCTCGGGGTCGTGGGTTCGAGCCCCACGTTGGGCGAATCACTTTTTGCATATTTTTTATATAATTTATAAATATATATACTAATTTGATTATATACTTTTTTTTTTTTTTTTTTTTATATAATAAACCGACGTTTTTAACAATAATTATTAAATTTTTCCCCTAATATTGTTTTTTTTATTTTTTATTTTATTCCTGTTAGATTATTTTTTGGCTATTCGATTGCTCATTTAAATCATCATTCCTCAAATCGAAACATGAAATCACTTTGACCTCTTGCAAATAAAACGGCGGCGATAAAAGTCTTGGTGAATAAAAGCTAGACAATTGCCTAGCAACTGGTTGAAAAAAAAAAAAAACAGAAAAGTTGGTACGACATTAATGGTTCTTTTGTCATCGAATGTATATTTTAAAATAAGTAGTGTTTTATAAATTCTTTATTTTCAAAAATATATTTACGATTTTTGAACCATTCGTACGTTTTCCGGTTCTTATATTATACAATTAAAACGCAAACATATATAAATATTAAAAAGGAAAAAACTTTTTCGTGTTCCGACTATTAAACAATTCGGTTAAACGTTTTTACGAGTGTCGACATTTTTTTAATTGTATTTTATATTTTGTTTTAACAAACGTTATATAGTGGAAAATGTAAAGAAAAAAAACAATTATAATTATAAAAATAATATAATATCATTGTTATTTACTTATTTTTATTACTTAAATTATATTTCAAATTTAAAAATGAAAAAAGATATTAACATTAATAAAGTTAAATATCGATTTGTTAAAACAATAAATTGATAATGAATAATCTAAATTATAATTTATTTGTAAAGAAAAAAACAAAAAAAAATTGTTCGCCCAACGTGGGGCTCGAACCCACGACCCCGAGATTAAGAGTCTCGTGCTCTACCGACTGAGCTAGCCGGGCTTACGGAATTTACTTGAGATATCATACGATATAATACTTCTTAAATATTTTATAATCTTGATTTGTTTTATTATTCGGTTATTTGTACGATGTGGAGAATACGAATTTCGAATTCTTATAATAATAACTTTAGATTGAAAGAATTAGTGGAGAAGTCATAAGCAGAATTGGTACTGGTTGCTCTTGTGTGGCAGCGAAAGGTTACAGTACCTAATTAAAAGGTCGCCCAAAAAGAAACATTGGGACAAGGAGCATTTTTTTTTTAATGCTCCTTGTCCCAATGGAATAGGTAAAATTTGTTCTATAAATAATAATTATTACTAAGGCATTAATTTATATGCTCGTAAAACAAAAAAAAAAAATCGTTTAAAAATCTAAGTGACGAGGCCTTTTTAAAGGTGATTTAATGAATTGAATTTGGAAATTGTACATCATTATAAAAGTGCAAATATAAGTAATCGGTGATAATGTCTAGTGTCCACGATATTTTTTTTCACTGACTTACACCAAAAATCAACAGAAACCGTTATTCCGTCAATATTCCCGTTTTACCGACGTTTTTCCGATTATTGCGGAAAATCACCAAATGACTTCTCCGGTACACCGGCCAAACAAAATTCTCTACCGGAAAGTTCGCGTAATGCTTTCGATTGTAGCAAGACTTACGGAAATGGAAAAGTGGAATTACAGAAGAGAGAAAATAGGTTTTTTCAGTAGAAAAGGCTTAAGCCTTTTAGGCCATTTTAGATTTATACATTGATTCTGTGTGAAATGTCAAGCCGCGTTGAACGGGACCACCGAACGTTTGATCATAATTCATATTTATATATATTTTTTTTACGATTAAAAAAGACTTAAGTTATTTTCTCGCATCAAAACTAACCTAACGCGCCTGTAATATTGTTAAGGTTTTGGAATCGCAGGATTATTTCGAGTCGGTACGATGTTTCACGGCGAACGCCAATTACTATTAATTAATATGAAAAACACGACGAAGACGGTTTATATTATTATAGAAAGCGTAAGAAAACGGTAATTTTCCGTATTATATTATATTTAATTTTTTTGTTTTTTTTTGTTTTTTTTACTTATATGTACTCTAACGATGCGATGGCGTAAAAAAAAAAAAAAAAAAATTAAAATCTAGTATACTAAATCGGTAAACCAGTTTTCGACCTTTAAACCGATCGCGTCCCGTTGATTTAGCAAAACGCTAATTTGCCGGTACCGTAGAAAAAAAAAAAAAAAAAAGGAAAAAACCACACGTATAGAAGCGTTTAAAAAAAAAAATAAATATTAAGTTTAAGTATAGTCTCGTTCTCTCTAATGGACCGCTCGCCGCCATATTATTACGTATTGTTTAATGGACTCGATCAATATTGTATATAGTTATCCGGTGTGGGGGGAGGGGCAGGGGTACATTTATACGCGTACATTTTTTATGACTTAAAGGAGTGGGTTTTGATTCGCCGAGTGTACGTATTTTTTTTTTATTTTCAATTTTTTTTTTTTTTTTCACATTTCAACGCCTCGATTAACCGTGTGTACGACGTACGCAGCACCGTCGTGATACACGCGGGCGCACGCGTTTACACGACATAATAGTATTATTATTTATTATTATTATTATTATTATTATTACATCGCTTTCGATAAACCGTACGTATTATTATTATTATTATAAGGTACCGCAGTGCTCGCTTTTAAATCCGATCCGTAAATTATTATTGTTTTATTACGACGCACTCGAGCCGCGAGCGTGGTGTATAAAACACTGTCGTGCGGCCCGGAGTTTACGAGTAAAACCGTTGACCCCCCTATGGTTCAAATCGAAAATAATTTATATGATTACAATAGTCGACTACCAGTGACCTCGGTCCGGGCTTGGTTCCACGGGCGGATCCGTTTGGTCACATCTGGGGGGGGGGACGGGTGGTGGTTGACACGATGAAAAAAATCGTTCGTTTAAAAAATATTGATTATTTTCTACGATAATTTTATGTCAAAAGTGTAGTAGAGAGATTAAAACCTTCCGGGGGGGGAGAGGGGCGAAAGCCCCCAAAGTCATCCACTCCCGCGATATCCGCCACCGATTGGTTTGGAACGGCGGTCCCTGCAATTCAATTGGTTGTTTAATAAACGAATCCGAGGTACACTCGAGGCGCCGATAAGTCGTAAAACAATTGGTCCAAAACGGAACCGAAAACATATTATAAGATATCGTATAGTCAAATATTTGATAATACGAAATGGTAAAATTGGTCCATTGATTTAATTAGATTTTATATCATTAATCGATCCGAGTGAATACACAAATCGCATCAAAGTATTTCCAAACGCTATTTTTGATAATCTCCGAGAGTCGACATTTTGGCGATGAATTCGATTTTGTTAGTTTGAAAAACGAATCCACCGTGTTGTATACGTACGTATGAAGAATTTTCGAATAGCAGTCCATACGATTTGGTTAAAACAAATTATATTAAACGATTTAGTATCGGCTTTTCATGGATTTAACTTGGAGCAACTCGTATTAACTATTCCCAGTACGATTGTTTCTGCTGAAAGACCATTTACGTCCTTGAAACGAATTAAATCTTATCAAAGATCGAGTCAACATCAAAATAGACTAAGAGTTCTTTGTCGGTAATATCAATAGAAAAATAATTGTTAATAAAAACTAAAAACGAGTTAGATTTTCACGACAAAGTTGCAAACGAGTTTGTAAAAAAAAAAAAAAAGATAGACGGATGGATTTTATCTATAAATAAATATACATATTGTAAATTATAAAAGTATTGTAAGTCTTCGTTTTAATCTATGATTTACCTTTGTAAGGGTATTAGTTTTTTTTTGTTTTTTTTTTTTTATTTTTTTTGGCGCTTACCAAGTTTCAAATACTACTGCACGCCACTGCTGTTTATTAATATTGATAACGAACAACGGTTTTATACGATAACCAACAATATTATATTGACACGGTCTCGTCGTTCGCCGATTACATATCACTTTTGTGGTTGACGCTTTTGTAAACTATAGACAAAAGAACTCCAAGAAATTATTATTATCGGTCGACTTTTCCACTATCGCTTGGCTATTCCGTAAAACCACCCGAACAGAGGTGTGACACGACGTTTTTGTAATTACACCCACCTGTTTTAGTGGTACCGGTGGCGCAATCCCGGGACGGCGGTGAGGTGAGTGGTTTAAATTAAATTTTAAACAACGAAATAAAATACGAAAATCGTATTATAGGAACCGGCGAATTTGATTAATGGCGAAATATTTTACAAACGAATTATATACGACGAACGCCGGACATATAATTGTAAACGGGGGAAATATTTAATAAATCGATATAACGATAATCAGGTATAATGAAATTGTTCGTAATTATATGTTATAAATAATAATTTATTATCATCGTAATATTACTTAAGATATTTATAATAAATTCATGGCGAATACGCCAGAATCCAATATAGCTATATGAACCAAAAGTGGGTGTAAATGTATTACAAAAAAAAAAAAAAAAAAACAAAATACATTCCTCGTGAGCTCCGCTCACAATCTAAAATAATATTAATCCACTAATCTTCGATAAAACCCAATCATAAACTTGTTTGAAATTTCTTCGATTTAGATTCTGGACGTATAGCTAATTTTCCTATTGTCGTCTATGCCTGTGAACAACTTTTTGGCCAGAGATCTTGCTCCAATTAAATACTTTATAGAAACGTTCTTGTAGAATTCTGGATCTACATCACGTATTGAGGAAGTCAACCTCTTGTATTTTCTTGGGGGTTTTTCAATAATAGAAAACGGTTTTTGCTTTTTTTTTTTTCGTTGCGTTTCAATTATTATTAACTGTATAGATCTAAACCTTTCATCGAATACTTAAATTAGGGCGTTATAGATGTGGTATAACGTTTTTGAATTATTTATAGCCATTTGAAATGTTCGGGTTTTTTTTTATTTGTATTTTAAGCGGATACAAATCAATTGTAATTTATTATCATCGGTGTTTTAATGATAAATTTATGCCGAGATTCGTTTGATACACGAACATTTGTAATTTATTTTGTAGTTAAAAATTAAAACAATATTTTCAATTGAAAATCTATCAAAACGCGTTTAACCGAACTTTTCTCTAAAAAATTTGTTTTTCGTTTGCAATGATTTTTGAGCGCGTACAGATATAAACTTAATCATCTTATGTCCTATACATATCCAATACTCTATACTCCTCTATACTTTCCCATATTTTTCACCTACGACGATGACGGTGTGAAGTATGTACGGCTTTAATAGTAGTACAACTATCTATTAGCCTCTGTATGCATCCGAGTATCGCATATAGTCGTAGTCTAATCGGTTTTAGGTAATACAAATTAACCTGTAAGCCAATGAGTGTACAAAAATAATATTTATATATATATATACACATATAGAAAAGAGTTTACGAACATACCGAAAACATTCTGGAATTATTGTTTTACATATACACGCGCGGCCAATACGGTATTCGAAACGAATACGTGTATTTTATACGGATTTTTTTCTTCTTTTCGTTTCGGTTTGGACCGCGACGATATCGACCGTCCCGGCCGTTAAAACGACATTATCGTATATAAAACGTCCTCTTCTTAAAAATACAAATTGGTATTTTAATATCTCTTATTTAAGAAGCCTTGTTTATTTCTCATTCCCGCGGATATAAAACGTAGTCGTATCTCCGTACGTTTTAATATGTTCTATTACAGCGTTTTTACTCATTATTATTATTATTATATCGGTAAACCTAGACGTTTTCGGAACCGGATTGTTAATAGTATTCGTATTCTGTAAGTATAGTATTTACTCCCGTCATCAAACCGAAAAGGAAAAAAAAAAATAAAATAAAATAATAACAATAGAATATTAAACGTTCGGTAGCTCGCGGTTAATAGTTTATAAGACGGTTAGGTTTTATTCCCGAGTGTATAATAAAATTAAAATCCCAAATTGTATTCATCATATTATATATTTAATTATACCTATTACTTTTATAAAAAAAAAAAAAAAAAAAAAATATATATATATATATAATAAAACAAAAATAACCGACTCACGAAAAACGGGTATTAAAATGATATTAAAATTATTAAGTTTATAGTAATAGATGTAAAACGTACCGAAACAATTACACATTAGAGATTGTGAAACCAATAAATTTCTTTGACGAAAACATTTTCAAGTAAAACAAACGAAAATGCATTTAATAGTGGTTTTAGAGTGAACACACCTGTTAATATTATAGATTACAATATTTATGACATACGAGCAGTGTTGTGACACAGATAATTACAATTTATATATATTTAACTATAGATGAAACACCAAAAACCTTTTTAGAAAAAGATAAAAGATGAACTGAATTCACATTACCTAAATAATAGATAAAATATAACCATAATTTATCTAGATATAAAAAATCAAATACATTTTTCGTAAACGTTTTAAAATTGTATTAATCGTCAAACTAAAGTGTAATAATATATTTTTAGTTATTTTCTTATCACTTGCTGATAAGATTATTATTATTATAATTTACCTGTAAATTAATTTTTAGTAATAACTTTATTTTTTTTTTTTTTACTTGATTTTAAGAACATAATACAGAGCGAAATTCGTATTCAAGATAAAAATTTGTATGACTTGGCAATATTTATCTATATAGGATAATAGATAATTAAAAATGTATCTAGATAAGGGTCAACACCGCATACAAGACAATCACGTCGGCGTTTTTTTTTTTTAAATATTGCGAAATGAATAATAAAAACGTAATATCACTCATCGTTTTGTACGTGATAACTATCGGTTTCCGAGGATTCTTTTTGTTGATTTTTTCACATATTTCGACGATCGACGAATATTCCAAATAAATAGCCACCGGGTGAAAAATCCGCAGATACTTAAGATACTTAATATCTTCTCTTGCTACTAGTAAAATGCTTACGTGGCTGTAAAAGTCCCTTTACGGGCTGCACTTTTTTGTCTGTATTGCGCGCACACGTTTGCAAACAAATTTTACGATTATAGACAATGAACACTTCTGATACGGGACCAAATCATGTAAATCATTTATTCGTAAGCGAACTCAAATGCGTTTTCATTGTTTCAATACCGTCGTGGAAATTGCCTATAACCCCTTAAATTCTGCAGGACGAACTCGAAGGTCCGCGGTACGGTATACAAATACCAGTACATATCGATATATTATCATCGCGAACATATTTACACACTAGACAAACAAAGTACGTACAATAAAAAAAAAAAAAAAAATCGTTACTCGAATCACACATAGGAAGTACAATAAATCATTTTATATTTTTTTTTTTTTTTTTGTTGAAATTTGTCACGGTGCTCATTATCCGCGATTCGGCCAAGAACGAAATATTTAACCGGACGGCGGTCAAACCGCGAGAATTTATGGGTTCTCGTTGTTTTACGTTTGCTTACACCGAAATATCCAGTTTACACGATTTTAATTGTACGTTAATTCAATAAGTTCGCGTTATAATACAATCGAGGAATATTCGAAACAAGCAAGAGATTATTATTATTATTATTATTTTTTTTTTTCCCCCACACAAGAATTGTATATTTTTATTAAAACGATTTCGGACATGGATATTTTTCGTACGTTAACGTTTACGCGATAATGATATTATAAAATAATATTATTCAGCAGTATTCATTCGTATTTAATAGGAGTCATAAATAAACGGCTTATTTATACACAAAACCAGTACGGTACTGCACTATACGGTACGTGGCGTATTACATGTTTTTAAAAATAGATTTTCTCGCTAATCCGTATTTAAATTCGGTCGCTAAAAATAAAAAAAACCAATACGACTAGAGTTATTTCGTATCATTACGTAAACTCCGCGTATAGCGCATAATATACCAGCTAATATAATATGTATATTTATATATTATAAAGTATTTGAATGCAAGTGTTTAAGTACAAATATTCCAACACGTATTATTTTAAATACTTTTATAATTTTACAAAATGGTCTCCCGCGTTATTTTTAATTTGCACTATAGTAGTACTAAACCAGTCTTGTACAAAAGACAACAAAAAAAAAAAAAAATAATAATAATAATAATAATAATAATCATCTTATTGCGAACGACCGTACGTAAAAAAAATAAAATGTATTTGAACGTTTTTATACAAAAGTATCCGTATCCGCATTTGTATAGGGTTTTTTTTTTTTTTTTTAGCCATTTACTCAAATACATATAATACGAATTAAATATCCGTATTTGTACACAAAATATTTTAAGATTGTTTCGTTTACGAGTCCGACGTATACGAAACCCATACCACACGTGGCCGCTGTAGTATTCGGAGGGGAATAATAATAATATTTAAAGGTAAAAAAAAAAAAAAAAAAAAAAAAAAAGAAAAAAAAAACGTCGACGTGTGTACGACACGTAGTTGGTAATAATACAACCGCAATAAACGAGTTTTCGAATCGTCGCGAGTGAGTAGACCTATGTGTATATTATACACGATAACATTATAATAGTTTTGTTGTTTGACCCGAAACAGTATCCTGCACGTGAAATAATACCGTATCCGTAAACTGGTCTACGGAAAAAGAAAAAAAAAAAAAATTCAAAACTTAGTGAAATTTAATTGAAAACTGCAGTGGACCGTGGCAGACGTCGGGTCGGGTCGGTGTCGAATTAAAATCGTATCGGGGAAGTGCGTAAAAATGTTGGACATTTTAATATTGTGTTCTGGACCGTATTTTCGCGCGGGAAAAATGAATAATCGAATGGGTAAATTATTCCGAGCTCGTATCGCCCACGGTTCCAATATTAAATATAGGTCCGAGAAAATCGCGTCGAAAGTACGTCTACTCTTGTCGCTCCACTTTTGAGCCGTTTCGTTTAAAGATATGTCGTCCGCCAAAAGAAGAAAGCGACATCGAATTGTTTAACCGAAAGTCCTCTTGGGTTGTTCTTAAACAGCTCTCGTCTGATTTCAATTTGCTAATAGTGATATATCGTAGCAGTATTCTATTGCTAGTACTTTTACATCCGTCGTAGAGCGCTTCCACGTTGTAAAGTCAATTGAAAAATTACAAAAAAAAAATATTATTGGAGGGGACCACCACTACCCCCCCCACCCGCTAGGTTCGCCCCTCATATTACACGACAAACTCATACGAGTATCTCCACAGTGTTGACGGTGGTTATAATTTAAATTCAAGAGGGTGGGGAAGGGTGAAATTAGTTAACATTTAAAAATTCCCCCTGCCCATCCAAAAAATAAAAAAACAAAACTAATTAAACCGTTGTCTTTATCACTCCTTTAGATAATCACTGATTTAACAGTGTCACCGCAATCACAAACAAAAAAAATGTATTCGCATGCTTATCAAACTACATATTTTCCTTAGATAACAATTAAATAATAGAAAAAAATTAAAATAGCACGATCCAATTGTGGTGGTGGTGGTGGGGGGGGGTGATCCACCTATCACCATCTCCGAAATTAACCGTCACTGCAATGTGAAACCGGTCATTAATTTTTTTGTTACTCATTCCATATCAAGTGTATTATTTTGACATAATTGTTAGTGTTAACAACACAAACTGGGATACACTCGATCTCGTAAACGTAAAAATAATCCCCTTTAAACAATGTGTTTAGCTCAAAATAAACCGGGAGGGGTGCTAGGCACCCCCTGGCACCATCACGTGTACGCCGACATATCGATATTATACTTTTTTTTGAGTCAATATTTGATTTCTCGAAATCAAATCATTCCTATACGTAATCATTTCGAGCGCGTAAAATATTTTCGTACGAACATAATATTGTAATACTCTGGAATCCGACCGACCGACCGGGTCAGAGCCGATTTTACTGTTATATAATATACGAGAATGTAGTTTTCGGATGCCGTTCTGCGACATCAATAATAATAATATATATTATATATATATATATAAAAAAAAAAAAAATCTATAGAGATCCTAAACAACAATAATACAATATTATAAATTCTCGACTCTACAAATTATAATCACTTCCGGGCAGGACCTATCCCGTAGCGAACCATTTCGTGCAAGGTTTTAACAGGCAAAGACGTGTACGGTGTAAGCATTGTGTAATGTGTTATCTGGCAACTTCAAGAACGATCATAATGTGTGCCGTCTTGTTCTCCGTCGTTGTGAATACAAGTTTCCACTAATAAATAACAAAATAAACCCACTGTCGGTTCAATAAACAAAAAAAAAAAAAAAATAAATTAGTAAATTCAGGAGACGATTATTATATCGAGTTCTTTTTCTATTTACCGCATTTATCCCACGTGCGTAGGGTCAGTTCCTCCTATTGTCCGCACCGTCTTCGGTCCCGCACTAATGCATCCATCGGGCATTACGCTATTGTGCATTTTTCTACCTTTTTACCTGTGAAAAACATAGCGCGACTACTCATTTTGTACCTTTTCGTAACAAAGAAGTGAATAACAACATAATTTTGTACGACAAAAAACTATTTGGAAACAAAAATACAAAAATATATAGATACCCCCCTGCCCCCTATCACGGTAAAATATCGCCGGTGTCAATTTTCGCGGTTACGCCTTGGTCTTTATTTCAGATATGAATTGTAAACTTATTGATGTTATTGATAAGATGGCAACCAGTGGCGTAACTAGGTGAAAAACCAGGGGAGGGGAAGGAAAAATAATTAATTCACCAAAATCGAAACTATGACGGGCGGTGTATTAATATATTTGTATTCTTTGTACACAAAATAATCAAAGACTAATAACGTAATTAAATAGAACTTAAAAAATAAACATAAAGAATACAGAAAATCAGTTTTCTGATTTTTGTAACCCAGATGATTCGATAACGTTGACAATACGTCAACATAATATAAAACAAGAGAAACGTAAAATATATATATTAACTTTTATCACTTATATAGAATAATTTGAGAACATTTTTTTTTTATTTGATGAATATAAAAAATAATTAATAATATTGTATTATTTCTTTATTTTAGACAATTTAAAGACCTGTACTGTTGTCATACAGGGGGGAGGGGAAGACAAAATTATACCTTTGCCCCATCGCAAAAATTTCAGGGGGCAAATCCTCCCCCTTGTTAACATCCCTTCACAATGACGTCACTAATGGCAACACACAGTGAAATATTAAAGAACATTTTTTACTGTATTTATTGATAAAATAAATCGATTTGCTTCATCGACAGTGCACTACGTTGTAAAATAATATATCAGGTACTTTTTACATCTCGTGTTACGTTAGAGTTGTGAATATAATTAATTGTTTACGGGCCTTTACGTTGTGGGCCCTTGAATTTGGTGGCCGGTACCATAAAATAGCCTTATCCACCATAATCTTAATAACTTTTTTTTATTATTTTTTTTTTTTTGGAGGTGTATCGCAACCTACGGGGGAAACTTTACCCGACAGGTCAATCCTTCCCCCGTAGGCGCATCGTTTATTAAGAAACAAATTCTTAGCACATTACATGTTCTTACTTGCTAAAGCTTACAAACTAGTGGTCTCAATTCTACGGTTTATATTTACAATTTACAGCTTACAATGGTATGCACACGAAATTTACAACTTAGTTTTAGTTTTATAGCCTAACTGCCACTCTCCGGCGTTGACGCGCCTCTTCCTCTCTCGTCATCAGCACCCCCTCGATGATGTTCACCGTTGTCTCCCAATTCGTCGGGCTCTCCAGCATCGTTTTCACCGCTGTTTCCGGGTTGAACGGCGTTGCCGTTGTTCGCCTCCAGCTCCCTTCGTTGCCTCCACCATCGGTCGCAGTGGAAGAATCTTAATAACTAATATCGTTAGTTACAGGAGGGGGGGGGTGAAAAAATCGGATAAAAAATCACGTAGCAAGTATTTTTAATAATAATTATAATAATATGTGTAGGCAAATGGCGTATATATATATATAATGGCGGTCTCGGTTTTCGGCGGTGTGAATATAGTCATTTTACGATTTATGTATAATATTATAATACAGACTACACGTTTGTTTGTTCATTATCTCAACAAATCATTGTGCGACACATTACACGGTTATTATTTTCGTATAATAATAATTATTTAAACAAATTGTTTATTTATGTGCGTAGGAATTGAGTAATGGTTTTTTTATTCATACGACTTTTTTTCTTTTCTTTTCCTTTTCCGTTTAGTTTTTTTTTTTTTTTTTTTTCGTCAAGAATAATATTATTATCTATCCTAATATAATATACGCACGCATAGAAATATTCGCGTGTTTTTTATTACGGCGAGCAGGCGGGAGGGGGGAATCATCGCGATAACTTCTCCTCCGAGATCACGTTGCAGTGTGTCTTACAACGAAAATACGAATTAAACTGTTTTGTTTTATTTATTTTTATACAATCTATACTAAAAAAAAAAAAGTACAATAAATATAATGTATGATTTAAAAAAAAAAAAAAAATTAAATGCAATGGCTTGGGTGTCTTGAGGGAAGAAACCATCCAGTGAAGGTACTTCGGCGTGAATTTACATTTACTTGGGTATTAAGTATTCACAGTATGTTTACTTTATAAGGTCACGGGGCCATTGTCGCTCGAGTCTTCTGGGAGGATTTCCTGGGATGGTGGCAGATAGTAGTTTTTTGATATGGGGATTCGTGTGATTTTGAAGACGAAACCTAAATATTGAATAATACATCTTGGGGCTGTATCGGTAGACTTTAGGGATGTGAAGGTCTGTATGAAGAGTGTGGTCTGAAATATACGGAGGAGCGTTGGTTATAAGTCGGAGGATTTTCGATTGAAACACTTGTATTTTTTGTGTGTTTGAAATTTTTGCTGAGCCCCAGAATTGAATTACATAGAGCCAGATAGGCATAAGAAGAAGATTGTATATTTGAATTTTGGTTTTAAGGGATATAAATACGAATTAAATACACGTTAAATGCATAACATATCGCGAAAACTGTAGAATTCATTAAATCGTCGTCCGCATTCAAATTATTCTGTCGATAGTTTCATTCGGTTGTTTAATAAACGATTTTCAGAGAGAAACAACGACGCATCAAACACTCGCATTTCACTCTTCGGTATAGCTCGACCGCGGAAAATCGCAGGCGTGTAGGTTTTGTTCGCCGGGCGTGCAGTGTAATTTTTGTCAGACCAACTCTTCATTGACTTACTAAAATCGAGTAAGGTACAACTACGTTTATGAAATATAATCAAAATTTAGCATATACACTACGAGCACTTTACTGACTCTTAACTACATGTTTACTCCAAATGGGTGGCCGTATATATTTTAAGCAATAATTACTAATACTTAAAAAACAAAAACCCTCGACGTTCTAGTGTTCTGAACTTTTTTCAATATGACCACGAAACGATCCAGTCCTAAGAATAAAATAATAAGTATTTACTGACAATTATCTGTCCGTTTTGTTTCGCAGTTTAAATTTTATGTGTTCTAAGTGTATTAAGCTTGTATATTGTTTGTAAATAAATCAAAAGTGTCTAGCAGGCCGAATTTTAACAACTGCACAGATTTTCTAGTGCCTGTCCAGCATACCTATACAGTTATGCCTTTCAACTGGACGCCAAATGTCTAGGTTTTATGACTTATGAGGATCCGCTCGACTTGTTCTCGGATTTGTGGTTTGTATTTATGCGAAAGCTACGACTTTCGTGTTTATATAGTCGTTCGGTTTTAACAACCGAACAATGGCTAAAAGATACTTATATTTGAAGATGGATATTTTTTTATCGTTCACGTACGGGTATGACGACTAATTACAGCTAACTACAGCTCGTCAACGGGAATTTCGTGACTTTTCGGAAACAGAAAAGGGTGTCAACCATCTACTTATTAAAAATCGCCAGAAGCGAGATACTAGATTTTTATGTACAGTTTTTTTTTTTTTTATTATATTCTATCAGTTACAGAAATTATTTATCTCCTATTATTATATCAGTTGTTTATATATTTGTTTTCAGTAGCTTATGGCAAAAAAAAAAAAAAAAAAAAAAGAAGGTCTTTCGATTGTGTCGTCTAGTTTTTGAAATTGTCAATGTTGGCAATATTACCTTCATACGCCTATACAGAAAATCGAGGGTTACCTGACTAGGTACCTATAATACTAAAACATAAAAATCGTTAAAGTCACTCGGCGAAATAAAAAAAAAAAAAATGTAAAAAACAATTCTATAAGACAGATCGAGTGAATTTATTATTCAAACAACGTGTGCACTTTTTATTACGTTTAACGCGCGTAATGTTTACTGTTAAATCACGTTTAGGTACGTTTTTTTTTTTTTTTTTTTTTTTTTTATACCGTCGTTAAAACCCGAAACATTGTTGGGCAATAATAGTAATATAATCAATATCATAATAAATTACTTCGACGTCATATTATTATTCTCAATTGTATCGTACACGAGATTTCAAGTATAAATAAAATCAGTGAACACGAAACTAATATAGTATAATATTTGGGCGTAGTCGGCATAAATTTAAATCTGGTGAATATTTTTTTATTTCGTTTAAAAAAAAATTTAATTTTTGGAGAAAAAAACTAGTTTAGTGTTATTTTACAAGTTCAGCTAGTCGAGCAGTGATGTATTTATATGGAATCGATTAAGAAGATAGATATATCTACTATTTATATAATATTTCCTATTTTTTAAATTCGAATTTTTTTTTTTCAACTTTTTAATCAGAAAAATCGGAAACGTACCCAGTTAAATATATCAAGAAAAATATAAAAAAAAAAACCACTTTTGTACATATACATTTTATCGTTAAAACGGTACACGCCGGGACCACGAAGTAAGTCAGATTACAGTACTTAAATTAACCAAAATATAGTGATTTCGATTTTAATTCGATGGCTGATTGAACTACTTATAAATAATTAAAAATCGATAATTTTTTTTTTTTTCCCCCGTCTAGGTGTTAACACGCGTTGTACAATATGACACGATTTTTTTTATAAATCCGACATCCTCGCTCTTTTATCTTAATACTTCTTCACTGAGTACGTTTACATAATATTATTATGATGGCGTCCGGAACGGTTTGAAATTAAATCGTTTTAAAATTTATTAAAAAACGGGTTAGTTTAATACCTATCATATATATATATATATATATATACCCGTTTATATTATATATGCGTTCGTATATTAAATCGGTTCAGTGAATGTTTTTTTTTTTTTTTTTCAAACCGATTTAAATTTAATTGTTCGGTACGCGACTTGATAGTTTGTAATTATCCGATAATCTATACGTATATACAATTATTATGCAATATTCAATCGTTATTTAATATTGTGTCGGTTTACTTTTTGGATAATATCACACCGTGATTTACTTAAGCAAACAAACAAACAAAAAAAAAACCGATAAAATGACTAACGGTTCGGTTAGATTTCGAAAATCGCGTATATTATTATTGTTATTATGCGTTCGGCCGGTAAACCGTTTTAACGTTTAATTTCCGAAACCACATTGATATAGCGTTAGCGTTTCGGTTTGGATAACTGTCCGATGTTTAAAATCGTTTTAAAATGTGTTTACACGACAAGAATACGACGATTCGGTTAGTTAAAGTATTTAATTTCAACTCGTTTTAACGCCGCCGCCGTCGTATATATATATATATATATATCATTGAACGTACGCATATACCCGTGTTTTATTCCAAAACTATAGTATTTATTATCGTCATCAGATTATAACGAACGGCGGAATCGAAAAGATTTTTCAATTTATTCTAAACGACGAACGACGTATATCGGATTTCGTGAAAGTATTTCGGCGACGATGTGACTATGCGCGATTTAACTACTTTATTTTTACCTCTACTTTACTTTATTTTTTTTTTTTTTTTTTTTTTAAACGAGTTGTTTTCCGTGGGCATCGCGTCGGGTTCGTTATAATCAGGGTTGAAACGGTATAGTATAAAACACATAATTATACGTACGTATAAAACACATAATTATATACGTTTTATACCGTATAAAAATAAAATCCCTTATCAACAAAAATACATTTATAATTCAAAGTTTAAACTAACAATAAAAATTTAAAAAAAAAAAAAAAAAAAAATGAAATATTAATTATAAACAGACAATTGTGGTGCTAATAATCTATTATTAATAATTATCATTATCTTATCGTGGACGTATTTATATTTTATAGTAAATTCATTGCACTTGTGATACTTATAACACAATATTTTTTTTATATAGTTAGATTATACAGACAAATTAAAGTCGGCACAGCATATTATTTAATATCGTAGTTCCCTCACAGTCACGTGTTAAATATCACGGTATAGTTTTAGACAAAAGACTTACCTGGGATCCCCATTTCAAAGCAATAAGAAAATTATTAAATTCCAGACTACACCTATTGCGTCCAACACTCAAATCCAATAAATTATTAATATATAAATCTACGATAAGGCCCGTTTGGGCTTATGGTGCCCAAATCTGGGGTTGCGCCAAGCCAACCCAAATAAAAAATATCCAATTTTTACAATCAATTTGCCTACGCCAAATAACTTCTGCTCCTTGGTTCGTCAGCAACCACTCTCTTCATAAAGAACTTTATATTGAGACAGTCTATAAAGCATACTACAAAAAATTCCACTCCAGATTATTTCTCCATTCCAACCCACTTGTTTCAAATCAATACACTCTTACGCTACCGTACGACCCTCCGCGTCGTCTCAAAAGACGCTGATGCCGTGATCTCCTGATCTAGGCACGCAATCCTAAAAAAAAAATCACTGGACGGCCTCCCTTATTTCCGTTTTCGTGTTTATATTTATGTTGTTTTTGCAAATTTGCTTATTGTGCCAATATCGTACAGATTGTAAATGTTGTTTTCCTAATATCACTGTGTGTCTGATACATTTATTGTACATATTGCGCAAGTATTGAACGAAGATTGTGCTTGTTTGAAATTAATTGGGCAATATCGAATAATCTGTACACGTGGGCATAATATTGCAGAATAATCGATTCTGTCAGTTCGGTTGAATTCTAGTCACCGTGGCGAAGCGCAATGACGACCCCGAATTCATTATCGAACCCTGATTTTTTTCTAATTTACATAACATATATATATAGTTTTTAAATATCTAGTGTATTTTTACCAAATACGAAAATTAAAAACTAAACTTAATATCTGAAATAAGAAGTATTTTTTAATTTTCCAAGAGTGAATTTCAAAAACAAAACATATTATACGTTTTACACGGGTATATTACCAACCCGGATTAAACGATTATTATTGTAGACGTGTTGGGCAAGTACGGAAAACGGCGCGCGTAGCGGACGAATGACGCGCGAGACCGAACACAATCGGAGTACTGCGGCGTCTCTTATTTATACGCCACGAGATAATATGTAATAATAAATAATGATATATATATATATATATATACGTATGTTTACCGGGAATAATTTCACCACAACCGCCGTTTATCAATATTTCCGAATTTATGACGAGATAAAACGACATTTCATTTAAAATACTAAATATGTAACAAATATGGTTTATATTTGTAGAAATGATTGTATTAACAGTCGTACATATGGTATTTTATATTTTTTTGACGTCACATCATATACGTAGACGGTTAATCACTCTTTACATGCGTCAATAATATTATTTATTATTTATATGAACGAGATCTGTTCAAAAAGATTTAATTTTTAATAAACAAAAAACATTTGAAAATCCTTCGGAACTGTTCCTGACTTTCGAGTTCTGTTGCCGCTTTAATTTCCTCGAAATTTCGTACCCGTAAATCCATGTCTCGTCGTCGACTGTGATTAATGTATTTTTGTTTCATGTTATCAGAACGATTTCCCATTTGTTCCAACGCCAACGATCGCGGAACGAATTTGACAGTAATCCTACTCGTCTGTAGATTTTCTGCTAAAATTTCACGACAAGATTCCCAATTGATATCCCCGCCTCATTTGCTAACCCACGAACGGTCAACCGGCGGTCATTTCGCATTTTTTTTTTTTTCGTAAATTGTCGCCACAACATCATCTTTTCTGGATGTCGACCGTCATCTAGATGATCCAGATCATCTTCGGTTGGCTGCCGACCATCCTTGTAACGTTTTCACTGCTCAAGAGTCACGCGACGACTTAGTATAATTTTAAGCGTTCCCGTTGCGTTTTCACCAAGTTACAAATAAAAACCCAAATATGCACACACATCGTTCATTAATTTCGGGGACACGACGTAAACGGGAAACGATACAAATAAAACCGACTAGATTTATTTACAGACTGAGTTAAATGATTTTAAACTGAGTTAAGATCTCGGCGACTTCGGGTTGTGTTTAAAATATTCGCTAATACGTGAAGAATATATCTATGTATAATTTAAAACGTTATCGTGCCTAGATTGATCGTTATAACATTTGTCTTGGTATTTTTTGAACGGACCCCTATGAAAAAAAATATAATAATAATAATAAACTTTATAGTTTTTTTTTTTTTTTTTTAAAACGAAAATTGTTTCCTTTAATTTCTGACTTTGGCGTGTCTAGTAGAGGTATCGCCACGATCGCCGATCGTCATTATAATAAAACGTACAGTATCTACGCGGAATACCTATAATCGTATGTAAATCTTAATTTTTCTCTATTGAACTCGTGACTGGTGTGCAGATGTATTTTGTGTCCCGGTACAAAACTTGAGCCTTGTACCTATGGGGAACACTACCGGCTATACCGGTATAACACGTGCACGGTGTCAATATAGAAAAAAAAACCCATTTGTATCGATGTCAGACTTTCGAGTAAATAATATTTATATACGTTCAAATATCGACGACTAATATTATTTAAAATATATAATAATAATAATATATATGGATACATATTTCGTTTTCGTGATGTTTTTAATCAACGGTTTTTTTTTTTTTTTTTTTACAAAATTATATTCAAATCAAACACGTGTACACGCGGAAAATGTCATTATAAACGACGTAATAACAAGATTAATAACCGCGCGGACAGAATTAATAATAACAATAAAAAAAAACAATACAAGGAAATGGCGTTAAATTTTATTTATTTATTATTTGTTTACGGGCAAGCCTTTTTTTTTTTTTTTATATAAATACGTAATTTGTAGTACATTTGTTGCTTACGACTAACTATTTTTTCTAAAAAAAAGGGATGTATCCTGATTGGGCCCAATTGCATTAATCATCGAATTGTTAAATAAATCAATAATAAATACTATTATGATACAAAATAGAAACCAGGGAGTATCTTAAATCGAAAAAATCGTATTGCCTATTATTTCGTGATTTTGTCGGTTAGTCGTATTATTTTTTCGTGTATGCGTTTAATATTGGGTATTTTGCTTAACAAAATGACATTTTTTTTTCTCCAAAATAATACGACCTGAACTCTGAAGCAAAAAATAAATAAATGACAACTAAATTCAATACACAAGTATTCGTAATCGTTCATTTTGGTGTCCTGACGACCAGAATATTGATGTGATGATTTCGCGATGGACCGGCTTAGCAATAGTATCGGAATTTGACCAACCCCGTAATGTTTCATGTCCTCCCCCGGAAGTTTTTAATTCCTCCACAACATTTAATAATTTCAATAATTTGTCAAACATTAATTCGTAAGACGTTTTTTTTTTTTTTTTTTTTATCTTTATTTTACAAAAAAAAATTTTACTTTCAATGTACTGTAATTTATATACAATACGTTTGGTATCGCAACCGGAAAATAGTTAACAGAAGTTTGAAGCCAGCGACGGACAGGCCTATCGGGAAATCGAGATTTTCCCGGTGGGATACGCTGTCCGTAAATAACTACGGAGCTCCCAGAATAACAACGACGGCGCAAGAGTATCAGACGCACACCGGATCTGATTAATATGTATATTTTACATATACAAATTGTAATTTATATTTTCAACAAAACCGAAAGGCACGTCCAGAATAAAATTATTCGAAAAATTCAATGGCGGTACAAGATCGTTTTTTGTTTTTTTTTTTTGTTTTTGTTTAATGCTAAATAAACGTTGAAAACATTATTGTTAAACAAATTACACTAAACGGCGTTATTTATCAATAGGCGGGGGGGGGCAGGGGCAAACACGTAGCGAACAAATTTTAACGGATTTATCGATCAAATACATTGATTTGCATTTTTTTAATTTTTTTTTTTTTCGCACGCATTGTCTATAACACTGCGTCTAAAAAAGTGCCTATTATTATGCGTGTTAATTAGTACGATAGACACCGATCAAGGACGGCGTAAACGTAAAACAGAACGCAAGAATTCGTCAAAAATCAATCGAGGGGACCACTTGAATTATCGCGAAAACCAAAAAAATCGCCGTCGACACTTGGGGCCGGGCAAAATTGGCAGAAACGCGACGGTCGCGAACGTGTCGGCCTGTAATCGGGCCGTACGTATCGTATTCATTTGTAATTTCGTAATTTAATTATAATAATAAAATAAACGGTAACGGGTAGAAAACAATAATAGGTTTATTTCGGCGCTGGGCCCGGGCTGGACGGTCGCGCCGCCGTCGAGATAAATCATCGGCCGGCGAGTACGGCGGAACGAAGGACATCGGGAGTGGAAAAAAAAAGGAGTATGGGAGAGGATGGGAGAAAAAGATAAAAAAAAAAAAAAAAAAAAAAAATTCACTACCTACGGGTTAATAATATTACTATATTATAAACCGCGCGGCGGCGGCGGAATAGTGGTTTTGATAGACTGGTTTGACGATTTGGGTCTTCTGGCAAGTGTCGACCGAGCCGTGCGTCTTGTGTGCGCGCCCGGACGAAACCGGTTTGCGGCGGACCGTCGCGGCGTCGTCGCGGCGTCGCCGGCCGAGGGGAACGGTCTCTCTCGGCGCGAGCGCGCGCGCGGTCGCGCCAACGAGCGGTTTGTGTCGTCCGACGGGCGACGGCGGCGACTAGAGAGTTAGAGAGGCCCCCCAGATATAATATAATATTGTGTATTATACAGTCGGCCGGCGGGCGGAGGAGGAGTTTTTACGACGGCCGCCGGTGATTATAGGCGTAGCGTACCTGTATGTACCCACTGGTGCACTAGTTCTGCGCGTAATAGGTCGCGTGAACATCGAGAATTAGAGGGGAAAAAGTGAAAAAAAAAGGGTCCACCGGGGCGTGCGTGGTGCGGAGAAAAGTGTACGGGAGAGACAGTGCGAACGCGTATAATATTATAGTGAAAATATTACTGCGACGGCGGAACAAGTATACGAGGTAATATATACCCGTATAATATTATTATTATTATTATTATTATTATGTGTGTGTATTTATATATATATATAAGAACACACGGTCTCCTCCTTTCTACAAGAATAATAATAAAATATCATCACGAAAACACATCGCGCGTCCGCGACGACGACGACGACGACGACGACGACCGGTTCGGGGTTACGCACACGCGCGTGCGCCGCTCAGCTGATCCGACGACGGATCGTTTGGTCCGCGCGGAAACGTTCACACCGGCCCGGTCGGCGGGTAAACCGCCGTGTCCGGATGAATAGCAAAAACGGAAGGACGAAAAACCATGAAAAAAAAAAAAAACCGCGTGCGATTTTCTCGCCGGCCACCACCGCCGACCGGATTTTGACCGCGGTTTCCGGGGTCGCGGCAGTGACTTTTTTTACTTTTACGGGGGGGGGGGGGTCGTACGCCATGCGCCGCCACCGCCAAGGGGGTGTCGGACTAGACCACCGAGAAATCTCTTGGGTAGGCCGCCGTGAAAATGCGTTACGTTAGGTTAGGTCAGGCGGGATAGGTGAACCGACCAGTGCAAACTCTATCGATCCCAATACAACACGTCGTGATACGAGATTCATTGGTTCTGGTGAGCTGTAAAGTAGTGCTCGAGGACGTACCTCGCCGATTTCATTACGGGGTTGCCGTGGATTTTCAATAATTTCGAAATATTAGTGTATTAGTAAGATGGGCAGGGGGCCACTCCTTCGAGGGACCGGTAATAATCTACCAGAGGTTGCCGGAACAGACTTAACGAATTCGACCAGCGAAGGTAGTTTTATTTATCAAAAAACCGTGTCGCTCCGCCCACGTTTAATTTCTTAAAGGTTCATAAAATCAAGCGCATACTCTTGTGCCGTTTTCACGACAATTATTTACATTTTAAAAGTTAAAAGTCGCGGACAACGGTCGGAAAATATACCATGATAATTACTTATCTGCAGGGCTGTGAAATTAATGTATTTTCGAATTTTTTTTTTGTTAAACGTCGTATATAAGAAAATGGATTCGGTCAAATTTTGTTTTGTATTATTTTATAATTCAAATACGAATACTGATTTTACATAGTTAACGGGTTAACGCACATGAATATTTCATCATTTTTCCGGTCAATCTGGTCTGAGTCGGCATTAAATGTTTTTATTTGAAACATGACGTTTATAGTTTCGACGAGCCTATTCGATTTTTAGTCCTGGTTGTTATCCGATTTCGCTGGGGATTTTGAATATTACAAAAATTAAATAATTTTTTTTTTTTTAAATGCCCTTTTTTAGTTGTTTTTTTTTTTTTTATATTTAGCATATATTAGTTGATATTTTGTCAGTTGTCCGTGCGTTAAATTCACATTCCTGTTTACCCGCGCGTGCGTACGAACGACTAAATCGTTTTTCGATATTTCGACATTTTATACTCAGACTCAAAAACCGGATACCGACCAAAGTGCCGATTTGAGAGTTGAGACGATGCCTACGAGTCAAAGACTAGTGCAAAATTTCTCAACGCAAACAAATGTACGCCACCGGGTCTCGTCCGTATAGTGTTAATAAAAAAAAAAAAAATAATAATAATAATAATAATTATTAGTCTGCCGACGACCGGCAAAACGAAAAAATCCATTCGATATTTTTTTTTTTTACGAAACTCGTGTTAACAATATAATATTATTATTCAGTCACGCGGACACGGGGTTACAGTATAGGCACGTCGTCGTCGTCGTCGTGTGTTAGCCGTCGTATTATACGAGTATGGTACACGATTTGTTGTACAAACTTTTTTGTCTCGTACAATAATAATACAAGCCCGTTGTAGGTTTTTATTTTTATTTATTTTTTCGTATTGAAATCGAACCGACCGTCCAGAGACAGTTGTAGAAAATAATATAATCATAATCATTATTCGTTAGACACACGCGCAGTGAAAATATACATAATATTATTATTAACGAGTGATGTCTACCGCCGCGGTGCGCGTGTCTCCTGGAATTTCCCATAAACGAGAAAACCGCGAGAAATATTTTATTTTATTTATTTATTTATTTTTTTTAAATAAAAAACAATTGTAAATTATTGCAATGCCGGGCGTTTTAAACGATTTACTAAGTAATGGTACGATATATTCGATCAAGTCCGTAAAATCGTCAGGCCACCACCACCGGGTTACAAACAACAATACGATCCCGGGCCATCTGGAAAATTCCCATATTCCGGCGCCGCCCGATACTCGAGCGATTATGTCCAAAATATGTAATAATGTTTAGGGAGAAACAACATGTAAAAAAAAAAAAAAAAAAACCCGGTAGGTGGCCGAATCTACAGGTCTCCCCCTAGTGCAGTGCTGCCCTGCGGTATAGTAACGATATTTCAACGTTGTGTTTTTTGTTTTTGTCGAGAGTGCGTTTGAAACCTGTCGTTGAGTTTTTTGGTCTGCACGCGATATACCCGGAGTAGTAGTAGTAGTAGTAGTAGTAGTAATAGTAGTAGTAATAGTAATAGTAATAGTAATAGTAGTGTAACCACAGACACCACAGGTCCGCGTCTGAATAGCGAATTAATGCCGTTAATAATATTATTATTATTGGTATTATATTATATCCGTTGAACCCGGCTCAGACAGACTTTCAAAAGGTGACGTGTGTATATTTTTTTTTTTTTTTTTTTTTTTTCGGCGTGTTGAAACGCTCCGAGAGGAAAGAGGAAACCTCTCCAGCTTGTCGTACGTGTACCTATCGTCTACAATATAATGGTTAATAAATCGCCGGCCCCGGGGCCAGAGTGTTTAATGGTGTACATATACACATATGACGACCGTATTATTTTCGAGCCGGAGACGTGATTAATGCGACCGTTAATTATTATTGGCCGGTGTAAATTGCCGTGAAATTCGCCGTGCCGTCGGCCCGTCACGTCGTACACGCGTACACTACACCACTGCCCTCGTATAATGCGAAAAATATTAGAAAATTTACAATTATCGTAAAAATGCAGATTGCGTTGTAATTATAATTAACGCAACATCCGTGGAAATTACCAATTATCGTATAAGCCCTTTTTTTTTTTTTTTTTAAGCTTTCCGTACCGTCTAATTTATTTTTAGAATAACTGGTTTCGTCGGTACCTAAATTTAGTTTCGGCCAATAAGATAAAAAAAAAAAAAAAAAAAAAAAAAAAAAAAAAAAAAAAAAAAAAAAAAAAAATTGTTAGCGAAAAAACTCTCGAACGTCGTTGGACGACAATAATATCACACGTTAATACCAACGACTGTCGGTCTATATTATAATTATTATTATGATTATTTATTAGGAAAAAAAAAAAATAAAAATAAAAATAGTAGTATATAGTTATTTGCAATGTTACGAACATACAAATAATATTATTCGCTCGTTTAATATCGAAACGAATATTATTAATATGGTTATTTATATTTACGGTCGAATAAAATATCACGTTTTTTTTTTCTTTTTTTTATTATTTCATAATATGTACGTCGTATACCTACGAGTAACGATTATTCGCATTACACGACCGCTATTGCATGTTTTATAAAGATAATACGATTGAAAAAAAAAAAAAAATGAAATTAACATAATATTAATAATAATACTAATGATTATAACGTGTAAGGTAAAAAAAATGATTTATCTTTGTGTTGTGTACTCGTATAGGCGCGTTAAACACGCGCAAAATATATCCATTTATGTATAATAATATCGTATAAATATTAATATATATATATATATATATATATATTTAAATAGTCGATAAATTAATCCAATTTCACGGGCGGAATAGGAGGAAAAAAAAAAAACCGGGTCGCTGATAACCAGCTGTAAGTACGACGTGTCTCGATCGGCGGTACAAAAACGCCGTCGGTTTCCGCCATATAAACGAACGGCAGTGGCCCGGTCAGGCGACTTTAACGCAATGCGGTTTATAGGTTAGGTTAGGTTGGGTACGACTTTTCGCGAAATTCGTTAAAGTCCTCGGACCTTTTCGCCGTAGACGTAATGCCCCCGTATGGTATGTTCACTATTGACAAATTGTCAATATTATCCAAGACGATGCGAATTGATTTGTTTGTATTTGTATTTCTTTCGTTTACTGTACTAGCCGTTATCGCGATAACCGTCTACGGCTATCGAATATTTAGTTTCAGGTATTTTGTTTTTGTCCCCTATTACTTTACGCAGCGGAGTAATAAACGCAAAGTTTACTATGACGACAAATACCACACGTTCAATAATTCGTATAATTACTGGTTTGGCCGTACGAACAATTATTATTATACGGCATAAACTCGAAATCTCCGTTGCAGCTCTGTTGCCGAGCGCCGATTATAATACCGTAATATTAAATAGCACACGGATACTTGTACGTTTTTTTTTTTTTTATTTTATTTTAATACGTACTCGGCCGAGTGCCGTACGGAATTCCGTGCGTGCGCGTGGGACGGGTAATGGCCGACGCGTATGATAGGAAACGTCACGTTTCGGACGTGCCCGGTGATAAATTAATCGATCGACAGGACGAGAGGAATATGATATTACACGGTTATTATAAACTGTAAATGTAGGTACAATATAATTGTTGACGCATTGTTGTCGACCGCTTTGCGGTGTCGTTCCTCCTCCGTCATACAAACATCGGGCTCCGGACACAGAGTAATCGAAAGCGTGCCCGGAAATTTAGTGCAGTCGGTTAAAAATTCGGGTCGGTCTTGTGTTTCTGGATTATCGGTTTTGTTCGCTGTGTTCAATACGCGAGACCGTCTAGTTTTACAGACGCGTTTAGTCGGTGGTGTGCAATCGGCGAGTTTCACATTTGACGGCGGTTTGCGATTTTCGACGGAGTGCGGTGGTCACTCAAAAGTACAAAACTGGACCGTATCCCGGTACCGGGGTTTGGAAAAACCGTCGAAAACAATATTTCGGGTAGAGTGTGGCAAAGGTTGGAAAATCCGCGAAAATCTCGTTCAACCGAGAAAAGCTGTCCGTGCAAGACTAACACCAATACCTAGGTGGTGGACATAAACATCCGATTATCCGAATACTTGGATAGCCAAATCAGGATTTGCCTGATAATCCGGATTTACGGATTTGCTTTTTTATGCGACTAATAATTGGTTTAGACTGGTAATCAAAATGCTTTGGAAATCTTTATATATATATATATATATATATATATATAAATAGATGTTTGTTAGTCTGCACAAGATTAATAGACTCAAATACTACTGGAGCGATTTTTACGCGGTTTTTGCAAAATGTTCCGCATTGTCCGGTTTATTATAGTTATTGAAATTCACCCCAATTGAATAACATCCTCTAAAATTCGGTTTTTAGGCATTTTAAGTATAAAAATCTAATTATTTTTCTTGATTTACAGGTTACCTTGGTAACACGGATGGAAAAACAAAAACTGTTTTTAATTATTTGAGTGCAATACCCATGGCTGTACAGGGGTATCTATGGTAATAAGTGAATACACGTAAAACCATCAGCTTTGTATGTTTACGCGCCAGACAACCACAACAACAAAACAAATGTCGTATATTATAAAGCATTGCAATGGGCGAAATTAATTATGTCAAAGCAAAAAAAAAAATAAATAAATAAATATTCGTTTGCCATGAAATCATGACATAAATTATTTTTGTTGGTTAGCGGTTGAAATGACAAAGTAGAAGACTTTTAGTCTGCCGGAGGTTCGGACTACCCACTTTTCAATAATGTATTATGATCTAGCAACAGCGAAACGTTGCCGGGTCAGCTAGTGAGATATAAATGTTATAGAATTGAAAGAAAGAAAATAATAATAAAAATATAGGACCCCGTTAAGACGAGTAAAACCGAATGGGACAATCCGCGAAATCCGGGTTTATCAAATCCGGATTTTTATAATCCGAATATGCCCGTCCCTCGCGGTGGTACACGGCGGAATTGACCGAAATTAATAATATATATTATTTTTATTTTGATTTATTTATGTTTTAAAAACGATATTATACCGCCGCGTACAACCAGTTTGCCGTGCATCACCCTGTATATATATATATATATATACGTAGTGTATAATATAGATACGGCTCGGTAATTCTGTGCGGCGTAACACCGGTAGCCGATGCTGCGTTGCCGGCGCGACGGCGAAAGGGGGCCCGGGGTAATGAGCGGGGCGGGGCGCGGCGGCGGGGGGGGGGAGTAAGCGGTTTGTGGTGGCGGTGGCGGGGAACGGTCGACCGGGTGACTGGGCGACCGCGCGGGCTGAGACGGAGAGAGTGACCGAGAGAGACTCATACGCGGAGCGCTCGCGCGCGCGCGCGCGTAGTAATAATGACCGTGCAGTCTTATAGGTATACGGTACGGCGGCGGCGGCGGCGGCGGGAGAGGGCGATCAGGCGAAAAAAAAATAAATAAATAAATAAATAAACTAGTAGAGAAAAAAAAAAAAATAAATAAAAACCGTACATATATATATAAAATAATATAATATTATACGTACGGCCGGGAGAGAGAGAGAGAGAGAGAGAGGATAAAAAAAAAAAAAAAAAACTCCGCTAATGTATTCAACTGCGGCCGGGCCGGGTTCGGCCCCGTTGTGTGCGTGTGCACGGACGAAACGCGCGGTAAAAATAACCGATCGGCGGCGGTGGGGCGAAATAAAATAAATACAAAAACCAGTCGTCCGAAGACGATTTTTGTTGAATTCATTAGTTATCCGAACGCGCGCGCGATCCGTGTAGTTTTTTTTCATTTTTTTTTTTTTTTATTATTTTTATTATCATAATATATACAATATATATATATATATATATGTGTATACGATTTTTTTTTTTTTCCTTCTTTTTTATCCGTTTGTAAACTCTCGCGAGGCCGGTAAGGATTTTCTCTACGCGCCCGTCTGTTATTATTATTATTATTTTATTATTATTATTATTATTATTATTCGTCTATATCTCGTCCGGTCTTGGGCTCCGGTCTTGGCTCCGGTCCAGGTCAAGTCGGCGCGTCGCACTCTCGCCCGCGTCGAGGGGGCACAACGCTGCTGGCCGTATATATATATATTAAAAAAAAAAGAAAAAACAATTTAAAAAAAAAAAAAAAAAAAGTCAACCGTGTATATTATAATACCTACCTATATATCGAAAACGTCGTCGTCGTCGTCGTCGTCGTCGTATTATACCGCCGATCGAACGCGGCATATTAATATTATTATGTTGTTGTTCGAACGGTTCTCGGAGTATTTTTTTTTTTTTTTTTTGTTACACTGATAATAATAATAATAATAATAATAATATTACACGCGATAATATTATAAAAGCGGCGATGTGTTAGGTACACGTATACGTCGAGTCTCTCTGACGGGCGTGCGAATGCATTATAAAAATAATAAAAAAAAAAAAATTAAAAAAAATGATCGCCGTTGTGATTAAATAGACGAAAACACGCGTGCGACCGGAGCCGTATATTTACGGGAGCTACACGGGTCTCGAAATTCGGTTTGGGTCCGTAGACGTCACCGTTTCGTTTACGAACCATACGCACGGACATACGTATACAGCCAAATCGTTCGAAAACCGATAAACGGTCTAAGTCGGACAAATGATTATAAAATGATATAGATTTGTATTGATTTGCCGATACACGTTGTTGGCTATAGGTGGAGTAGTACTCCGTCACCTTTAGGCTTTTTATTTGGACCGTTCAGTTCCATTGCCGCAGTCCGGCCTCTCTCCATCAATCCTACTAATTTGCTAGTTCCCTTCGATTTTCTAGTCCCGACAGTTTTAAAGTCTTTGGCGATCGCGTCCTATCTGTCCATCGTTGACCGTATTCTCTGTGAATAACTCTGTATTATCGGTTTTCATCTCGTAGCCAAACCAATGGGCCCGAGTAGGGCCTCTACCAGCCTCCACGGCACAGCCTATTACTTCCGAGGACCCCGACTATATTTGTCTATCCGTACAGTATTTTAATTTCTCGGTTTATGTCGATCTCGTGTTCTCCTCGGGTGTTTCTTTATGCGATTATTGTGTAACACTAACTTATATAACCCCGGCAGTGCTGTGGCCTATTTGACGTGGTTCTGCATGAAAAATCGAGGGTTATTTTCAATGGCACGAGCTCCTCACGGACAGAGGTGGCTAAAGTTGTACTGTGCATTAACTTTTTTTTATGCACGGTATTATCGTTGGCGGTAATTTCTCGCTTTTGGACCGTTACAATTTGTCGGATCCTTATCATTTTCGTACGTCTGGCCCTGACCCATTTATATTGTATACGGTTCGTTATCGAAATATACGGACCGCATTCGGCATCTATTGGTCAGCCTCGCGTAACTTCCGCTAAAACTTCCGCTAAAACTTCCGTGACTTACGACCGGAGTAGTGACGGGCAAAAACCATTATATAACCGGGTCTCGCGACTTTCGTGCGCAATTATTGGCAAAGATAAAAATGTCGGTGGGTTTTTTTTTTTTTTTTTTGTTGATTTTTACGCCCAAAAACTCGCGTTGTATCCACATACGTGTCGCGTCGCCCGGTCCGATCCGATCGATTATAATTGTGATCATTGCGCAATGTCAATGAACTCGACAATACCGATATTGTGCGTATAGAACCGCTGCTGGCCGCGGTGTTGTTTATTTATAATTATTATATTAACTCTCGGTTATTATTGTTATTATTATTATTATTTTTTTTCTCTTCTTTTTAACGATTCAAGCACGTCTATCCGCGAATAGGCCATATTCCACGACGCCGGCTATAATATTATCGTTATTATCGCCGCGAGATAGATTTTTACTGTTTCCCCGCGTCCGTTGTCCCCGCGATGTTTATAGCCCAATAACCGTATTATTATTATTATTATTATTATTTGTTATTATTTTTCAATATGTATCCACGGCACAGGTGAATGTATACGACGGTTTGATAAAAAAAAAAAAAAAAAAAAAAAAAAAAAAAAAAAAAAAAAAAAAAACCGCCTGAACCGTTGCCAAGTTGTAAAAACCAAAAACAAATTACAATAAACGCGTACGATTCGATATCTAATTATTATGATGCAATCAAAGTACATTTTTTTATTCGTACGCGTAATAATAACGCCGCCGGGAGTGCTGCTACACAGAAACAATAATACGACTTGTACACGGGTGTAGAGTACAGAGACTGCGTAGGCGCTTGGCCGGCCGATAATGCCCCGGCTCGGCGGATTTTTATTATTCCGACGCCCCGATGCCGATTTGTTTGTTTTTTTTTTTTTTTCTTAACGAAACGGTAACGGCACGACGTCTTACGGCACGCACGCACGCCCCGGCCCTTGGGTTGTCTAGTACGACCGTCCGACGGTTGAAATCGATTATATAAATGTCGATAAAAAAAAAAGAAAAAGAAAAAAGAAGTTTTTTTTTTATCAATAGTCAACATTTATAATTGTTAAGTGATATCAAAATCACAATCGTTTTACGATTTCCCAACTATTATTACGACCGACGCGTCGGTTTTAATAGATAATAAAAATAAATAGCCAGGAAATTATTTCACTAGGGACGGTAGGGAAGGTACATTTATTGAAAATTTCTCACTCCTAACGGGATATTGTATTTATTGGTTAAATTAATCAAAAATCATCCTCAAAGCCAAACAAATGTATACCGAAGACATTTCGGGAGGGGTTATGACCTCCACGCATAATTTTTTTTTTAGGATGACCGCCAGCTTAAAACAAAAACTAAATACAATAAATTGATTTTTATTTCTAAAATCGCTCAGACAATTAAATTATTAATCATAATTTTTTTTTTTTAATTAACGCATTACACTCGGTAGGTAAGAAACATTTTATAATATTCTCTGTCGGCATATTTTGTTGTTATAAAAGTGATAGGCCATACATTATTTTTTTAATACATTTACAATAATCTCTCGTTATTTATATAGCATTATAATCATCACAATTTCTTTTGCTCGACGCGTGCAGGGGGCGACGAATGATATTACTTCTTAGAACGATATCCAAATGAAATGTATCGACTAAACACCGCGAGTAGTAATAATGTAAACTAAAAATAACAAAATATAAACACTGGCGGGCAAGGATATCGACGATTTTTCAATTTTAGATAAAGAAATAAAAAAAAAAAAAATGCAGCCAGTGACTCGATTAGTGTGACGTCATATTGTTTGATAACAGTCCTTGTCGAGTACAATTGGGGGATCCAAACAAATGAAAGTGTACGTATTAATGTGATCTATAAGTAACTTAAAAATTCTTATATTTTACGTTGTAAGTATGAGAGATATGTATTTTTTTGTCTGAAACCTCGTTTGAGTAACTCTTTATTTAATAACAATAGTAAAATTTCGGTTTGTAATTGCTCGCATTTAAATATAATACGAGAGCGTTTACACAAATTACTACGTGTGTTTTTTAGCGGGACTATTAAATTGTTTGGAACCAAACGATTCAATTATTACTGATAACAGACTGATAAGGAAAGCGTGACGTAGACACTAATCTCAAGCTGGTATACACGCGTAGGTATATAATAACGGTGACCAATCGAGGAGACGTTTTATGTTTATATATAAATAAGGATATTGTGTAAATAGCAAGCGATAAAAAAAAAAAAAAAAAAAAAATACTCGAATCCGTATGTAAACTGTATAAATAATATGTAGTCGGAATAATATTCCATACGTTAAACAAACATCCGAGCAATAATACCATTTCGTCATATTTCGGATTATGTCCAAACGGATAATATATATGTTATCGTTATTTTTTTATTTTTTTATTTTGTTTTAACGATTAGATGATTCATTTGATAACTGCCGTGCGTGCAATAATAAATTAGACGTTTTATGCGTTTTTCCAATGGCCGCCTGCATATTTTCTGACGAGCGATTTTTCAACCTACGCAGCACTACACAGCCCGATGATAATAATAATTGTCATTTCGTGGAGTTGACGAACCGTAAATAATTACCGTCTACGTCGATTCCGTTGTTTTCGTCCGGATTCAATATAATTATCGAATTATCGAATTATTTGTTTTAAAATTTTATTATTTGTTTTTATTGTTTTTTTTTTTTTTTTCTACACCCGCCACCGCACGCCGCAGTCGGATATACGACCGAAATCGCATTTTACTTGTTTTACTCCGGCGTGTAATTCAATATTGTTCAAAAGTGTTGTTTAGCTGTTTATTAGAAGAAAAAAAAACATATGCTATAAACGTAGTACAATATTAACTCTTCGTGGGACGTTAAAATTATCTATCTTTTTGAAAAGGCCTTATATTTTGTGCGCAATATTATTATAATTTCGTGAATTTTTCTAATCCTAACCGGATTCCAGTGGCGGTTATAATGGTGAGGACAGGTGAATCCTCCACCCTGGACCGTAGCTTTATAAATTGGGACTATATATTTCCTTAGTTTCACCACCAGTGGCGTATTTACAAACTTCGGTAGGGTGAACGGTGTCGTAATAATGAAATCAGTGTGAAATGCTTAAACTCAATTATAATCTGTTTTTATATATTAATTATCAACGAATTAAAATTATATTATTATATTATCATTTTGTTTAATCGATATTATAATAAATGGAACACATTCAAAACGTTTTGCCTACGTTTAAAATACAACAAAATAATAGCGGTGTAATCATATTTTGTGGCTTAATATTTGTAATTCATTAACTATACAATTTAATATACCCATTAAACAAATATATCCAATGCGTAGGTAACAAATAATTTAAACATAATTCATAGTAATTACTGACCTTGACTCAATTTCATTTTATTTTATTTTAAACTAAGAATCCGGTCGATTTTTTTTGATTTTTCTTTCTTTATCGGCTCCATTTCACTCAGTGACTCAATAATACCGTAACTCGTTAGTGTATAAATTATAAAGTTCAAACTTGTACAAATGTGAGACCATACGTCGTGTCGTCGTCATTCGTCAAGAATAACATAATACACGAGTAAAATTGGATAATCAAGAATGACAGTCGATAGAATAAATAATAATAATAGTAATAATGTTTGCAACGAGTTAATGACCAATGATGCACGGTCTCAATTTTAGTACGTTTTTTCTATAAATTCAGTAATAGCTCATATCTCGATATTATCGTACACTGGTAGTACTGGTTAGTAGATGTAAATTAACGAAATCGAACAAATACTTCAATTAAATGTTAAAATGTTTTATTTTTTTCTTCAGAGAAATTTGACCACGAGACTAACCTGCTGGATGCGCGAGCGAAGTACAATCTATCGTGGAACGGCATATAGTATGCAAGACATATATTGTCAAACATATTTATAAAGACCTTCGGGTCGTTTAAATAATAAAGCCCCGGGGTATATAAAGAAATAAAAAAAATTCAATGTCGACTTATTAGGCGATGTGTGTCTTTATGATGAAAATACTTTGAAACTTAATACGTTGAAAATATAAGAAATATTCTGATGTATGATTATTGAAAAATAAAACTTTATTAATATGTTTCCTACATATGTAAAACATATTAGGATCTAAAATTTTGCATGTGTGTGGTAGTACGATAAGCTTAAGATCCCTATTTTGCGGCAAGTTGCAAATTATCAGTAGTAAGATCATTATTTAAAAAAAAAAATTATTTACCTTTTGACTAGGTGAAGCAGCATTTAAAAGCGTTTAAGGCTACTTGATGTGTTTTTTTTTATTGATATGATTTTTTTATATTGCTGCAACCGCCATTTGATATATCGAATATATCACTTTTACACGTTTCACAGTACAAATTATGAGGAGATTTTATACAAGTAAATTCGTTCTGTAGATTTGTATTAAATACGCATTTCCTACGTGGTGGACTCATAATATTAAAAAAAAAAAAAAAGTACAATTTTATGTTCTTAACACTATTGTTCAAAAATGAGTTCTGTCCTACGGAAAAGAATACCGGTCTGGTCACCGTAAGTATAACCGCCGGATTCGGTTAAAAATATTGTAAAAGTGATATTTTTATCGGGCGAACGAAGACGCAGTAACAATAATAACACGTATAATAGCATGTGTTTTTTTTTTTTTTTTGTTTTTTATATCTCGCCGTTTACGCACGCTAACCGTGTGCCAAGCATCATAATAATATAATATAAATTATAATAATAACAAGCGGCAGACTAAGACACGACGACGGGTTCGTATACTATACGTATTATCGCCACTGTCGCCACTGTCGAGAAATATTACGCATTCAGCGAACGCGCGGCGTATAGCTAAATCAATGGGAACCGGCCAATATTATTTATTATTTTTCAATAACGCCCGTACAGGAATACACATCGAGATCCGTGGCAGGTACAGACGTGTAATAATTGACGTGACATTATATTATTTAGTAAATCAAATATTTAAAAAAAAAAAAAAAAAAAAATGCGCAAATTGTACTGGCTAATTGGAAAACGTTCCACCCTAGACACAAAAAATCCCGTGTTATAAAATGGACTCGTCCGGCGACGATTGCAGAAATACACTTCGGGGAGGAGGGGAGGGAAATTAAAAAAAAAAAAAAAAAACGTTAGTAAAATATCACATTTTATTACTCTTCAGGGCACTGGTATATATTAATCTATTTCGTTTGCGATTCTCGTGGGAAACTTCGAAATAACTATTACATTTCTACGTCGGGTGATTTATTTTTTGAAAATTGAGGGCACTAGTTTCAAAGTGTACAATCTCCACGTTCGCTGAATTTTCAGAAAACCAAAAAAATTGAATAACTTAATCAAAAAAATATTTTTTTCCCATTGGGATTTTTTTAACCTTTTCATATAGTTATGCAGAGATGATTTACCAGTTTTTTGCTTAAAAAGACAAGATTTTTGTCTTTGTTCTGACAACATTTTGTTTGGAGATTGTACAGTATAATACTAACAGTAGGAGATTGCTCGTTTTGAAAATAACTTTAGTAAATAATAAATAGGTATTGAGAAGCTAAACCCTAAACCCTAGACTTTGCTGACGAACTTGACTCCTTGCCGGAGCCATCGTCAAACCGATTTGGACTTAGGACAGCATATCCAGCTGTGGGGCTGTGCCAGCAAATCCAACATCTAAGTTATTCAACGTCGTCGAAATTATCGCTCATCGTGCAATTGTAGCGGCACATCGGTTCGACGGAAACGACACCGTCCGTCCAGGACGAAATCAAAAAGTTTGCCGACAAACATGTGAATAGATCAGAGCTACACGCCAAATGCAACTACTAAAACGACTTCTTGACAACTCGCAAGACATTAGGCGTCTCGAACGCTTGAAGCCGTACGATTTAGTTTAAGCAACTTGGGCTAAGAATCGGGGCTACCTCATTGTTGGTACAACCCCAAACATGTCCATGTTCATTCATATATATTTACTAATGTTGTATTATTTAATATTTATACACCCAATTGTGCATAAATACTATTGGTCGTCTAAATAAAATAAAAATGCCTATGGCAGTTTAAAAAAAAATATAAAAAACATTTTACCCAGTTTTTTTTTTTTTTATTAAAAGTTAAGGCTTCTACAACAATGGTTTTTATTAGCCTACTCAGACTAGGTGTGTAGATGGTAAGGGGTGAAATACACGGTTTACAATTATTTACACTTTTTTACTTAAATTTATGTTACGGAAAAATTGGTGTATTGCTACTGTATTTTACCTGTTATTTACTCTAATATTGGTGATTCTTAAAATAATATTACTGTATTGTTTGTGTATAAATTAATTATATTAAAATCAGAAAATATTTTTAAAAAAATATATTCAATTCTATCTAGATGATGAAACTATGTATCTCGGATAATTTTTTTTTCTCATAGATAAACAATAAAAATATATAGATAAAAAAAAAAAAAAAAAACGACATCAAAATAGAAAATAGCAGATAACCGTTATTGCGTAAATATTCCCGTTTTTCCCTGTTATTAATGAAACTACAAGGAACATAACAAATCAAAAAAAAAAAACCTGTCCAATGCACCATTTAGATCCGAAATGCAACAAAAAAGCACTCGTGTCGTTTTGTTAACGGAACAAGATTTCTGGTAGAAAATTTGTTTACAGATAGAATAACAAAACCGCATATCGTAGCAAAAACCTAGCATACGTTTCGCTGCTCGAATTTTAAAAAATAAATAACAACATTCGTTAAAAATTATTGTATTTTTTATTTTTTTTTTTTTATAAAGAATATTTACAATTTGTATTTGAACATCACACTAAGTAAATTTGATAATTTATGTACAATTTTGACTTTGAATAATATGAGGAGGGAGGCCAACCAGTGATGGAACCCAACATGATGTTAATTTAGGCAAGTCGATCTCTACAATATTATCTCTTGAGCCGATGAGTGGGATTAATGGGTTTTAAGATTTGTGATATTAATGGGTAAGTGTTATTGGAAGGTAGTTTAGAATAAAAATATCTGTAATGTTTGGTGGCTAATTGGTCAACTGTCTCGATTTTTTAGGTCAGAGTGCAGTGTAAATTTGGATACGAACCAAGGTGCGGAGGTTATCATACGGAGAGTAAAAAAATTATTTACAATCGATAAGATTAAGATTTTTCGTGTGAAATTGTTTGCCTTTTCGTGAAGTACTGAGTTTAATGGTTTAACATCAATATCTGTGTGTATATTTCCATAATCTCACGAGACCGTTAGGTTTCAGCTGCCCTGACATATTATGGTTTTAGATAACGGTTGTAGATTATACTCACTACACCGGATTACCGGTAAATAACACAACGTTACAAGATAACAGAGTTGGTCGAGTACTCGAATGTTTTATGTATAAAAAAAAAAAAAAAAAAAAAAAAACCAACTAATAATAAACGTAAAAACCAGGGATAAATAATCCGATAAGAATACCGCGTTGATGGTATGGTTCGAATTGTAATGCCAAAAATATTACGAAAAACGGCGTTTATATTTATTATTGTGCGGATTTCCTCGACATTTGCTCCTGAGCACTCGGACCGGATATAGACAAAAAAAAAAAAAAAAAAAAACTCAGCAATTTCTACAAACTGATTAACTGAACGTTTAATACAATACGGATTGCGGCAAACATTTTTTTTCAAATTGTTTTTTCTCTTCTTTGTACTGTGTCTATAGGTCCCGTCCAACCGAATGGTCCCGAAACGGGTCTCGATCGCGGCCGTTTACCATAATTGTCACAATTTATAATATTAATTTTATTATTACGACGGCCGGGTGCATTTCGTGTATCGGCGTCGCCGTCGGCTCGAGGACAGATTTGCCAAACGATACAAATTAAAATGTACACCGCACATTGTATTATATTAATAATACGCGTAGGCAGGTATTATACCACTATACACCGCAATGACCCCTCAACAGCTCCGCACCGGTAAAAACGGGTTTTTTTTTCTTTTTTTTTTTTTTTAAATTTTTTTTTTTATTTTTATTATTATTTCTGTGTATATGGTATAGAGAACGAGATAGAGCGAGATAGAGAGAGAGAGAGAGAGAGAGAGAGCGCGATAAATCGAGGAGAACGTGCGAGCGCGTATATTGTACAGGGTGATTTTATTCCGATCCTGTTCGGGTTTCCAAGTTTAGATTTTAACGACTATTTTCGAATTGGTCCCGGGCACTCCGGTCAGGATACGTTATAAACGCGTTAATAACCGTCCAACACGCGTGTAAATTCGAAAAGATAATTTTTTTTTTTGTTCTTCCGAATAACGTTACCTCATCACCGGTCTGAATTTCTAACTATTTTTATTAAAGGTTACGACTCGTAAACGGTTATGCGTATCTATACATATAAACGTGAAACTCCTTTCGACAGCCTCACTTTGAGACGGCTAATCTCAGAAACTAACGGCGACCGATTTGGCTGATTCTGTTGTTGTTCGTAATTGTCAGGACGAGGTTTTTACGAAAGAAAATTATTGGAAAATCCACCGGATAGTTCGAAAATTTGGAGACCTTTTTAAAATTTTTTTTTTATTAAATAATTACGTAATAATCATTTTTAAATAAAAGACAGTTACGTTAGATTGCATGCTTCGGCCTAGTGTAAAATACGTAAGATTAAAACTGTTAAAACTATTTTACAAGGTACGAATAAATGTCGTATATCCGTAAACGCGATTCGCTACGGGCAAACGGACGGAAATCGCATCGAAACGGATTTCGCAGACAATCCGCCGGACGACGGTGAAAACCCGACGTACACACCCTGTATACGCCGTGTTAGCCGGTATAGGTATTGAAGAAAAAAAAAAAAAAAAAAAATATAATAATAATGATAAAAGGGGATCGAAACCCGCCCCGTACGAGATCCCTAAACGTCTTTTTGTTGTATGTGTATGTGCAATGCGTGTATACTCGTATTTTACACATAGAATATTATACGTTTCGACAAATCCGCGTTTCGAACACAATAGGTGACGGCCGGGAAAGCGAGGGAGTCGAAAAATCATACGGTTCGGGTTTTTCGACCCTTTTATTATTATACGTATAAAGTATTTTTTTTTTTTCTCCTCTTCTTTTTGTATTTTTTCTATTTTTACTGGGGCGAGCAGCAGGTGCAATACCGCACAGGTGTGAACCCGGGCGGATAGACTTGCACCGACGGACGTCATATTATTACACGTATACCCACCCCGTCGCGGCGGCGCGCCACGGCGAATCGTTATTAATACCATCGTTTTAATATACCCACTCGTAAACCAAACACGACCGCCGCGAATTTACGTAATATATTTCAATATTATTATATTTTTTTTATCGCCGTGGATTTTTCCTATTTTTTTATTATTATAATATTTTTCTTCCTCCGGGAACAACGCCCCGTCTTTCTCGCCGAAATGGTACGGGTTTCCCGCTCGGCGGTTCATTGCCTCGACAATTATATGCGTTTCTCAATACTAAAAATGCTAAAAATTTAAAATTAAAAAAAAAAAAATAAATAAACAACCAGACAGCCATATGCCGATCGACACAATATCGGTTTTAGTCTTGTCGACTTCTGGGATTACCGGCGGTTACATCAGAGGAACGGACGCCACTACCCAATACTATAGAACAGCGGTTCTCGACCTTTTTATAGTCGCGTACCACCTGACCATATTTTGCTTGTTTTTCTTTTCTTATTAATAATCTATACGTTTGTGTTATATGTATAGAATTTTATTTTATTAGGAATTACAAAATGAGATTATATAATAAATAAAGTATTTAATGCACAAAAAGAAATTAAATATGTAAAATTATTATAATTATTATGGTTTGCTTTTTTACTTCAATGAGACGATTGGTGTTGTTTTGAACGGACGATGACGTCGATATCGGGCTCCAAATTGGTAACTTTAAGTCTCAAATCACTTTCTACGTTTAATCTACTTCTATATTTATTTTTTTGCGTACAATAAGTGAGAAAATGTATTTTCGCACGGGTATGTTGATACAAAAGGGATTAGAAACTGTAAAGCTTGTGTGGACAACGCCACATTAGTATTCGAGCTTCCCGTTTCTAAAAATCTTTTCATTTTACTTAATTTTACATCACAAAAAAGTACGAAAAAACTACATGAAAATATAAAATATACTTGATGCAAACAACTCGTGAATAAATTGAAGGGACTCACGAAACTAAGGTAAAAACGCATTATTGTGAAATAAGAATACGCTTTATCCGATAAAGTTTATCGATTTATATTATATTAAAGACAATATCGTTATCTTAATTGCTACGATTACAAACGACCTCCACACCATCAAATAAACCAAATAATTTAATGTTAATAATGATTCATTCAAATTTTTTTTTAATGAAGGAAGATTTTATTCGCGTACCACTAATGGTACACGTACCACAAGTTGAAAACCGCTGCTATAGAACAATCGTACCAGTTTACACCCGAGCTCTGCTCTTTACACTTCTCATTTCCGTTCAACGGCGGCCTACCCGCGGTACGAAGTGTCACCAGCGTTTTGGCATATTAGCATATCGACAAAATATATATAATATTGTGAATTGAATGCATTTGAAAAACCTTAAAAATGCAATTAAATATTATTTAGTCTCGGAAAAAAAAAATACAATATAAAATGCACTTAAATTCGTTATTAATTTAATTTTGATATTACTGATATTAGAGTGTATTATATATATATATATACAAACGTATGTATTAAAAAAAAAAAATTATAAAAATGTCGATCGAATTTGAATGTTGAATAAGTCGTTTTCTGTAATAATTCTACTCGTCTGAATTCATTGACGTACTTTCGCAATGTTGACGAGAAAAGCGGTTTAGATTTCGGCGTTTTACTGGAAATACACTTCACTGTACATTCGCGATCGAAACTAAACACGACAATGGCCGGATAGTTTACAGACGTCTGATACCTACTAAAATTATTAATCGACCAACTTAATCTAGAAATTCGCGAATGATATATCACAAGCCCACAAATCTAACTAATCGAAGCAATATTGTCTTATTTTATCGAATCATTATCTTTACCTAGCCCGCATACAGCTCGTGTAAAATATTATTATACAAAATATAAATTTGACGTACATATAGCCTGTGTAAAACAAAAAAAAAATACGTGTGTAAAGATGTTAATTGACGGAATTCGATTACAAATACCGGAAAATGAACTAAAAAGGTAAATATTACTTGAAAAGTCGAAGAACGTGAAAAAATGCAAAATAAAAATTTCGTAGACGAATTTGTTGTTACATAATTCAAATTATGTGTTTTGAAAGCTACGTTTCACAATCAGCTAAAAAAAAAAAAAAAAATACACAGCCCTAATAATATTAATACGATATTATTTAGTATAGTCGGTCGAGTAATCCGATTCGACAAATTTATTATCGGTACCCGTAACACTCGAGTGTGTTCGACTTTACTCGTGCAGCCGATTGTTTAAAAAAATAAATGTAACATTTTTACTATTTTCAAATATTCAAATATTTCCGATTAGAATACGATGGTGTTTGACATTTTTTTATGTGTCGTCCCGTTTGCTTTGCGCACTCCTAAAAATTCCGTGTTTGCCTCACAACCTCACGATCGTGTGGCCGCCCCTTGATAATAAACAAATTTTCGGGACCGATTATTAGTCCGATAATGAGTCTCATTCTTAAATAACAATTTTTCTTTTTCTTTTCCTGTTTCGTCTTTTTGTCGTTCCGGGATGTTTAAGACGTTCAATTCTAAAAAATATTAAAGTTGATAATAATTTCAAAAATCGATATCTCGCGTCCAATTTAATATTTGTGCTGCATGTTGGGAGTCAAAATACTCAGAAAGCTCATAGCTATCACATTTTTTGAGGTTTCGTTAACAAAGGGTAGTTTGCACCCTTATTTTTTTATATTCTAAAATATTGTGGTTAGATAGATTTTTGTTATTGAAAACCAAATAGGGTCGGATTATGTGTCAATACATGGTAAAACGGTCTCTCTAAGTTAAATTCCCTAGGAGTTATGGGCGTTTGAAATTTTGAGTGGAGGTTGACATTTTCATATTCCTCTTTCGACTTTTTCGTCGTCTGGCAAATTGTTACCGTAATAGTTCTATTCAATTTCGATATTTTCGATCGTTTGAGGTTAATTATTGTTTTTTTTTTGGTCAATTTAGTTTTCAATTATTCTTTTCTCGTCCTTATCTTTCTCATTCTTAAATAAATAATAAATAAAAAAAGTAATTGTTTTTCATATTCCTTTTTTGTCTTTTTCGTCGTGCTCAATTGCTATACGTTTCTCGAGTCGGTCGAATACACGATTTTTAAACTCGACTCGACAAAAAAAAAAATCAAAGTCCAACTCTATCGTTTACAAATCAAATAATATTTACTTTGAGACACGTTTTATTTGACAATCGCGATTTTGTTTATTGCGGTTTAGAAAACAACGCCATTAAAACAGTATTAAAGAATAAATTATTATCAGTTAATCTCCGTTGTGCCCGTCACAACGATTGCGACGGACGTTTACAGCGTTGTAAAAAAAAAAAAAAAAACCAGTATGACTATAATAATTAGGTATAAAAAAAAATGTTTTTTTTTTTTTTTTTGTTTTTTTTTCAATCAATCGATTTTCATTCATCCCAGTTGGTATATAATTATTATTACGTACACGTTTAAGAGAAATAATAATAATAATAAAAAAAAAATTCGCGCAATACAACCGACGCGACGGATAAGGAGACGACGAATTAAGTACCTACGGTGCGGCGGGCGATAATTTCCAATATAATATTATTTAAATTTTTTAATGTTCAATATTCACGATAGTCCATATAGTTTTATCGTTGTACGATGATACGGTGCCAAGAAAAAAAAAAAATCGCACATTATGGCAAATTATTTCGTACGGCGGCAAGTAGAAATATTACACGATCGAATTGTGCCATTGTGGTGGGCAGCGTACACATTGCGTATAGTCTGTCCCGCCACCTTCATTAGCGTTGAAGTTTAGTCGGTTCAATTTGTTACTATTTTTTTTTCCTTCTTCTTCTTCTTCTTCTTCTTCTCTTTCCCCGTCTCAGTTTATGTATACGACAACGACGCCTATTATTGTATCGTTAAAAAACCGTTGCCGGTTTCTCGTAGTTTACGTATGTATATATATTCGACAGCCATCACGACACAAACACGTTTTTTCTATATTTTTTTTTTTTTTTAACCGTATTATTTGTTTATTATTATTATTTTTTTTTTCTATTCCCGTTTGTGTACGTACAATTTTTTTTTTCTCCGTAGGCCAAAGCGGGCAGCGGCGATTCCATAATATTTTATCTTAATATTATTATTTTTTATAATAATAATAATAATAATAATAATAATAATGTGTGTGTATTACGGCGATAAAATACTTTTTTTTTTTTTTTTTATAAAATTTACAATCTGTATTTCATAACACAATAAGTAAAAAAGAGGACTGACATAACACTACATGCATAATAAAATAACACATCAAACACAAGATGAGGGAAATCATCCAGCGGATGGTACCCTCCAGTAATTTATTTTTATTAATTAATTTAATAGGTCACGGCACCAATTTCTTTTTAGTCGGCGAGGTGGGTTGTCGGGAAGAGTACGTGATGCTAGGTGAGAGACCAAAGGATTGGGATGGTTTTGTAGTTTGGAGTAAAATCTGTTATAGTACAATTTAGTTAATTGATCAACTGTTGGAATTCTTAGATCTTTGTGTAGGGTTTCATTTGTTATGTACCAAGGGGCCGAGGCTATTAGTCGGAGAGTGATGTACTGAGAAGCTTGTACAGTGTGGATTTGAGAAGGGTTGGCACACTCCCAGATTTGCATACCGTACGCCCAAATGGGTATGAGTAGATATTTATGCAATGTGGACTTTGTGTGTATTGATAGTTTGGATTTGAGAATCGGCCTAAGTAGATGAAGTAGATTAAATTCGTATACACGATTAAAATTTAATAATGTGTGTGTACACACATACAACAAAATATAAAACACAATATTTCGGTATCGTATCCTTGCAGTAATTTTCCAATTTATTTTATTCATAGACCATGATCATAATTAATCATAATTGCGAGCTACTACATCCCAACTCAGCTTATCGTTTCGGCTAGAACCCCAAAAGGCATGGAATAATAATATTGTTTTTCCTTTTATTCCATGGGTTTGATAATAAAAACGGACCGCGCCCGTCTTACTCACGTCTTCCAATCACGTCTCACGTTTTGGATTTATTTTTCTCGCGCAGTCCATTTATTATCTGCAGGTCTGTATGGTTTAAGTACGCCGTCAGGTTTTCGGCGGGTTATGTAGCAACAATGCTTGGTATTGTTGTTGTTCGAGTGCAGATATAGCACACTAATACGAATTATGTAGGTATCATATTATTCTACAAAAATAATGATTAAGTAGTGCAAATGTGCAATGATTATTATTATTTTTTTTAAAAAATAAATTATACGTTTTTAATGCTGAATAATCGTTGTTTTTTTTGCCACCCATTCGCACCGGGTACGCCACTGATGACTATAACTCCGGTAACCGTTATATCATGTTTTATCCTTTTATTAAGTACGAATATTATTCAACTACCTCTATAATATATTTTGTGTTTTATTTATTTTGATGGAAAATTATTGTAATTACTATTTTTTTTTTTTTTTGTTTCGTTTTCCAGTGGTTTTCCTTTAGGGTAACATACGCCGTAAATATTCCCAAGCGTTTATTAAAACATATATATGGGTGTACACTCTGCAATTAACGAAAAAACGAGAAACATATTAATATTAATTTTAATTTCGTTCTATAATTGGAATGGATACTTTTTATTATATACTCTGAACCGCGAGATATCATTGATTTTAGAATATTTACTGAAATCTAGAATGTTTTTGAAATTTAAAAATATTCTAATATCAGTGTATTATTAAAACTAATGACATTAAATAGTATTAAAAATACAGATGTACTTCGCACTGTGGGCGACCCACTGTTGTAGATGGGAAGTCGGGAAGGTAGGTTATAAATGGCAAAAGATAAATCATTGCCAACAAAAAACTATTCCAAGTGAAGTTTTGAAGTCCTTTTTACTTTTTTTTTTTAATCGAAATGTGCACTTTAAACGGTTACAAAAATAAATTATTAAAATAATATAATTTTTCTTATTCGTCATTAAGTACAATTTATGGCAATTTTCCCGTTTTTGTACGTTTTTTTTTTTTATAATTATTAAGAAAACTACAACTAAAATAAAAGATAAAAATTATTTCTTTAATACACCGACTAGATTCAAAATTCTTTCAGAAAAGTCACTACACTTGAAAATCGGAGCAGGACGAACAAAACAAATAAAAACGCACAATATGATAAAATCAATACATTCTTCGCTTCGCTCAGAATCTAAAATTTGATATTTGATATTTACTATAGGACACATCAGGAAATACATTTAAAATTTTTTTTTATTTGTTTAGAAAGACTTATGAAAAACATGTGTTTTTTCCGGAATATTTAGTTGTGCTAGGTATCAGGGTTGGAAATTTATAGTATTTAAAATGTCATAAATGTACGCTATAATATGGATATTTAAAAAAAATAATAAAATATGCAAAAACAGAAAATTATTATTTATTAGTAATTTATCATTAACGCTTATCAATTTATACATTCGATTGACAATATTTGAAAAACAAGTCTATTAAAATTACATTAATTTATTATAAACTATAATTAATAATAAGTATTATTAATTATTATTTATTATTATAATATTGGATAAAATATGACCAAATTTTATTGAAAACAGGGAAAAATGCAAAAATATCTCAAAAAGCCCAGAAATAGCACTATAATCTAAAAAAAAATTCGCAAAATATGTAAAAATTTGCAATATTAAATTTTAAATTTTAATTGTCCGAGTCATGAAACGAATGTTAAGCTTGCAATAGGCTATTTATTATGAATCTTACAAGAAATATGTAAATGCTATAAAATCCCAAACCCTGATCATTATAATAAACCCCGTCCCAACGGCGTCATATATTACTAGCGAAAACAGAAAAAAACAAAAATCGACATATCTTACCTAGAGATGGGCATACTATTTTGAACATCGATGTTTCAATGTATCGATACATCGAAATTTTGAACACTAATAGTGTCGATACATCGGATTTTCGAGGAAAACACCGATGTTTTTCGATGTATTTTCGATGTTTTAACATAAAATATTTCCATAGCATAAACAAGCAGAAAAAAAAAGTCATCCGATGATGACGGGCAATCATACATTTTTATAAGCCTGGGGAGGGTGTCGAGTTTTCAAAACTTTTTATATAAAAAAAAAAAAAAAAATACGTGAATACTAAATTACCAAATAAAAAAAAACAATTGAATTCAAGGCGTAGGCATATTATATTTTATTATATTTAGAAGTAAGTACATCTTAAAAATATATCATATACTGAATACATTACCATAGTGTTATCTAAGGATTGTACAAGTTGTAAGTTTATTTAAATGCTTAGATGTTGACCGATTTCTTTTTTTATTCAAAGTCAATCCCGCATTAGAAAATAAACGTTCACTGTAGGGACAGACAATAAGAATCGCGGTAAGAACTGCGCAAGTGAATCACCTGCCCTCCCCCTCACCCCATTACCGGCTTGAACAGATTAAATATATAAATGTATAAAATGGTTATACAAATGATTAAAAAAAAAAAAAAAAATACTAATACAAAAATGTTGAAACATCGAAATAAAACCTCGATGTTTTCTTCGGTATATCGAAGATTAAAAATCGACGGTAAAACATCGATGTATTTAGGAAAAAACATCGATGGTTTTTCCCCACCGTTAATCGTACCGCATCATTGGCGCACGTACGCAACCGCGGTTAAAACAGGATTACATAACGGAAATATAATTGCGCGGAATTATTTTAATAATTTTATCACACGATAAAATCGTTTTCTATTATTAAATTTTTATTTATTTTTTATTATTCGCTTTAGACCGGCCGCGTCCATACCTTGCCATCGCCATCGCAACCGCCGATTCAGCACGGGTTGTTGGTCGTATTTTCGCTCGTCCGTTACAGCTAACCCCCAAAACATCATTGCGGCTACCGATCTATCGTATACGAGAAAAACATTTTGAAAATGAAAAAAAAAAAATTGAAAAAAAAAACCCACCGTTAACAACATTTCAACTCGGTGGCGCCGAACCACCGGCCCAAAAACTCGACATTTCATAAATTATTACGCTCACGTTTCAAATATTCTAAGTGGTAATTTTGATTGTGTTCAATCTACTCCGAATGCCATGTTTCGCTATCAATATTTAAATTTTTTGTTTTTGTTTTAGTAATTTTTAATCATTTTACGAAATTTTTTACAGGGAGTGCAGACAATTTCGTAGTTCGTTTTTCGTGTAACGAAAATGTGTTCGTTTTTCTTCGTGTTATGTATTCACGTATTACGAAAACGATTTTTTTTTTTCGTTTTTCGTTATGTATATTAATAATGAATTATTGTTTTAAACGTCATAAAATATAATCCAAAAAAAAAAAAAAAACGGTCAACACGATTTCTATAGAAAATACAAACGATATGGAAACCGGAAACACGGTGTTCCCAATATTTTTAATTAAAAAACCTCCCCCTCCCCGAAAACCATTAAATCGACGTCGCATAGATCGTATTTTTTTTTCACAAATATTTTCTTTTTTTTAGGTAAAAGTGTATACTTAATTACACTTGTTGTTTATTCGAAAAATAAAAGGAAAAAAAAAATAAAAAACACCGCACAGCGATCATCAGGCCCGCGCTGTCGAACGTTTTACCGGAGTGCGCGTAGTTAAATTTATAATAAATTTAAAATCTTAAAAAAAAAAACACACCTCAAACATTATTTTGTCCCCCTCGATAATCGTATATTATTTCAAGACGGTATCCAAAAAAAAAAAAAAAAAAAAACCGAAAACGATTACGCGGCTCATTTAATGCGTTATTGGTCGTTTCAATGGGCTTCTAATGTCTTTTTATTATTATAAACCAACATTAGTCGACGCACACCACGGGACGGTTTATAACTCAAGCACGTCGTTACTCATTTTTCATGTTCCTCGTCGTCGTAGTCGTCCGTATGCGACGCACACAAATCTGTCGTGACCCTCATAAATTTTGGACGTTACTTTTACGAACTCGATTCGAAAAAATATATTTATACGCGTCAGTATATATATAAAAAAAAAAAAAAAAAAATAAACGTGCCGCGACTATAATATTGTCATGAGGCAAACAGATAAACAAATATCAAATTAAACAAAAAAAAAATATATATAATATTATATTATAATATTATTTGTTCGCCTTTGTTGTTCTGTTCTCCGATGGTTTTTTTTTCTTAAATACTCCAGTCAATGTATTTTTTTTTTTGTTTTTATTTATTATTTTATTTTTTTTTTTGGATTTATATTATATATATTTTTTCCAGTTATAACAACTATATAAAGAACCGAACATAGTAGCAGTATTACAATATAGAAGAATCGGATGAGCCGGCCACGTATGGAGGTCAAATAGCCTAATGAAAGCGGTATTAAAATGGAAACCCCTTGGGAAAAGGCCACTAAGCAGATCAAAACAATGATGGATAGACAAAGTAAAAAAGGCTTTGGGAGAATTTGGAATACAAGATATGGAAGTAGTAGCTCAGGATAGAGACAGGTGGAAGCAAATTTGTGTTGCGGTTATGGGCCTTTAAAAACCGGAGAAGAAGAAGAAGATATTTTTTCCAGTTATTAGACAATGATATCTATAATAATTTTTTTTTTCCTGTAGATAAACAATATTGAAATTTTAGTTTTTTTTTTTTTTTGTAATCGGCGACAACAGTAATAATAATATTTATCGTCTACGCGAATTTCTAAATACAATTGTCGTATGCACGACGCGCTCTAGCGGACAAACCATCATACGCGTCTGTCTTTATACAATAATTTACAGAGTTGGGAGAGTTTTGGTTTTTCGAAATCGAGTCGAGTATTCGGATCAGCTCTAAATAACAATAATAATTCCTTTGATCGACCGGCGTGTCATCGTCCGAGTATAATCATTGGATTTTGGACTCGAATTTAATTTAGAAAAAAAAAAAAACTTTACTTGTAACTTATAATTGTTAAAAAGATTGTTTCAACAAATTTTTGTTGACACAATTCAAATTTAATAAATATATAAAAAAAAAAAATAATACAATTCAGTTAATGACATTTGCAGTGATTTACCGTCGCTTCCAATATATAAATTTAATTATCTTATATCCTATATACCTTCTAAACTTCCTGCGTACTCCCTACGGCGGAGTGTGCGATGTACGCCCGGACTTTTTCCTTTTTTTTATTTCCCCTAATTTCCACGATATATTTATTTTTTATCACGGTATTTCGACCAATTCAAGCGACTAAAAACGTTTCGTCGATTCTCGTTTACGAAAACAGCGGTGAACGGACAAAAAAAAAAAAAAAAAAAGAAGAAAATATACCTAGGAAACCGTTCTAACGTCAAAATGTATCGGGTATATACGTACAACGAAACGTATTTATTTTCTAATTATTTCTAATTACGAGGGACGGCTGGTAAGTAATGTCTCTCATCTCATAACTATTATTACATTTCCGATAAGATTGTCGCCCCGTGGAGCAAATTTAATAGCTAATGTTATTTGTTTAGTGTGCGCGCAAAGTCACGATAGTGTAAAGTTTTTAGTTCATTCGTACGTAATTTTTAACAATGGCCTCTCCAGACGATGTGCGGTTCAAACGGCGTGCCGCAATTGAATTTTTTGTCGCAGAAAACCCTGTCGTTTATTCATAGACAAATGTCTATGGTCAATGGTAACGGAACACTAGATATCGGTTCTGTTCGTCGGTGGGTATTGTGGATTAATGGTGGTGAACTCGGCAAAGTCATCCATTCCGATCGCGATCGATGTGGACGACCAGTAACGGTGACAAACGAGGTTCACAAACGGAAAAATCGATGAATTCGTTCAAGCAAATCGGAGATGTAAGCGAAAAGATAATTCATTAGCGTCGAAGAATCTCCAAATTGTTCAGCACCTTGTCTTTGAACCTGAACAAACAGAAGAAATGAAACCCCATAGCCGAGTCAGTGCGATTTTCGACGAAAGTTTAACATTGAACCTCCAACAGCCCAATGTATTCGAAGACGGCATAAAACCTTTCGGAAATCCGGACGCTTATGTAAAGGGAAGTCGTCAGGCCGACCGAGAACTCCGAGGGCAAATGTTGAACAAATAACAAGCGTTTCGTACGTACAAACGATTGAAGATTGGCTAATCCCACAACTACAAGCCGGCGGAGACGATGATTTCGTCTTAGAACAAGACGGGGGCACCAACGTCCCACATTGGTCCCTAGATGTCCGCGAATATCTTAACGACCGGCCAGCCACAGCGGTGGATCGGTCGGCGTATGTGCTAATAATGGCGGTTCGTTTTTTTTCTTAGCCGCCCCATACGATCTGCGATTTTTCTTTTCTTCGGCGTTGCGTAAAATGCAATGTTCACGTATGAATCGAAAAGTGGCATCGAGGACGCCGTCAGCTTGATTACTACAGTCGGCATGGTTCTACGGGTTTATGAGGAATTCGAATAGCGCGCGAGCAAGGCAGGTCCCGCGTCGAACATTTGTAAATATCGTATCTAATACTTAGCGCAGTGGACCGACGTGTAAAATCTCCATCGCGACCCGATTGTTCGAATCCTACAATAATAGGATATAATAATTGTACGAAATCGGACGAATCATTTTGAAACGCGCTGTATAATCTCGCCGGTTGTGCTCGTATATGGTATACAAAACTCGCCCCCCCCCGCCGCCCCCGGTAAAGAAAATACGCATACGGTTCGTCTGTGTCCCTGTACAGTCTCGTCGTCGTCGTCGTCTCGTATAATAATAATAATAATTCTACGCCTGTCATACATTATACGCGAGATCGTTTTTCCTCTTTTATATTATATTATTATAAATATTTGGATGTTCGCCGTACCCTAACCCGGTAGAATTATATATTATCATAATAATATATTGTAAAACGACGCGCTTTCACAATATATAGGCATGACGGCAAACGATAATATCGACCGGGAAATTACCTACCCTCGAGCATAATACAACTACTCTACTACTCTGTACGTACAATACTAATAAACAAGGGCCAATTACATGCATATTCGTGAATAGTATTAATATTTAAAAAAAAAAAAAATAATAATAATACAGGTATATTGTACACGTGCATTGCGCACATTTCATAATATTCCTCCTTCGGGCTTAACGGGTAGCGTTTCTAAAAAAAAAAAAAGACGTTTTTTAATTTTTTTGTTCTCACGCTGTTAAAATGAAAAGTATTAGAAGGCGGGACCGTTGTTCGGTTTATCGGAAAACTGAAGGAATTTGGTTTTCTCGTAAACAGCACGCAATGGACGAAAATTAGCTAAAACCCGGTCGTACGGTACAATATTTTTTACCGATAGCCATTGGGCTCGGCCACGGTTTTCTCATGGCTCGTAAGATTTTTTTTTTTTTTTTGTTTAGTTTGAACACACCAGTCACATATTAGACAAACGACGTAGCGCCCAATTGATACTGTTTTGCGTTTTGGCCGGTCGTTTCGCGGTCGTATTGGAAAAAAAAACTTCATTAAGGGCCGTTTTGTTTTGTTCTTTTTTTTTTTAGAATTTTTGAAAATTTACTTAAAAAATCGATCAAAAATATATCAAATTATTAAAATATAATTCGGTGAAACGCCTAAAATATTCCAAGCCGTCATAACCATATATTTTAAAATTGTAAATTGTGAGTTATACTCAAAGCAAAAATGAAGAGTTATTCCAACTAAATTTATTGTTCCGCGCGAAAAAATTCTGCGCACACCCGTGTTTACGATTTATTGTAAATCTATCTATAAAAATAAAAATCAAATGCTGTTCGTCGCCAAGCGCTTCCACTCGGACCGATTTGGCTAATTTTTTTATTTATTTTAAACGTCCGCATATGCTTTTCACGGGAAAAAATCCGGATAAGTTGCCCGGGAAATTCGGGAAAAACTATAAGTGCTTTTTTCCGTGGAGCTTTACATACGAACTCGCCGACCATATGCGTGAATTTACTGAAATTCGGCGTACCCGTTGAGAGTCATTCGCCGGCCAATCAGCCGTCGATCGCCGCGAGAGTCTTCGAACGGAAATTGAAGGCTCTTCTTTCACGGATTACAATGAATCCGTGAAATTCTGACCGTATTCAATTGTGATTTAAATTCCGGAACAAAACCGCATGGTTCCGAGTCGATCGGATTCCTGCCGAAAGAATTCGCCTCGCGTATAAAACGACCCATTGCTTGGGGGTGGAGGAACGTGCACTTTTTAATGTACTTCACCTCAAATTTAAAAAAATCCACGGCCACGACCGTTACAATGATCGCGGAGAAATACTTTTTTTTTTTTTTTCGCATTTTTACTCTGTCTACGCGTTTACCCAATAAAAGCTTTTCGGCAATTCACAAAACGATCACGAACAAATGTATTGATATTCGGACAGGGACGAGGCGGCAGCTGGCGACTCAATATTCTATCGAAATAAACGTAAAACCTAAACCGAACGATATTTTAACGTAGACACTCGTCGAGTAGGTACTCGTAATAATATTATTGTTGTTGCATTATCGTTCAAATAGGTGTACAACAATATAACTGCGTTATAAAATAAAATGTGCGACAAACAGCGCGGAGCGGCAGAGACGTTTACATAACGTACCTACTTAAAAATACAATAATATATATAATATTAATAATAGCGTGTCGTGTCCGACCGTAAACTGACATCGATTTATAGAAGTATTTTTTTTTTTTTTTTAATAGTATTACGTGAAAAAAAAAAATACATCACGACGTATTTTGGCACAGTTTTCGTATAGTTTTATATAGTTGTTTTTTTTTTTTTTTTTTTTGTAGATCTAGTAAGAATAGTGCGTTGGGCCGTCGCCAATTTTTTTTATTATTATATCGCCGTCCGTCTCCCGCGGAGTTTCGATTATTTTTTTATTTTTTTTGTAAAATATATTGGCGTTTTCTTTTGTGTTTATATTCCCCGAGCGAATTCACCATTTTGTTTTATTTATAGAATCATCACCGCCCGTAAATAATACGATTTATCGTCGTGTTAGTGATAGTGACCACAATTATTATTACACCTACAACAATAATCGAACGGGCCGTTTATGAACGCGTCCGGGGGATACCGCGTTCTATTTATTTTCTTATTTTTTTATTTTTTATTTTTAAGTGTGATTTTAGCGTATTTACATTCATGTTATTTATTGTTCCGTGGTATTTCGATAGATATTGTTTCAAACGATACCCCACCGAAGTAAAACTCGTAATAACACGACGTCAGTTGCCGTCTATTTTCCGCGTCGAACTGTACGAAACCGATACATTTTACCTTTTTGATTCGAATATCTAACGGACCGTCCAAAACCACGGCGTGGGCACGATTTCTTACTTCTGCAATATAACCGTGTGCCGTATACTTATGCGATTATAATGCTTTGTATAACGAACAATATTAACGTGCAAATTACATTATAATTGTTGGTAGGCAGTCAATATCTGTAACTATACAATAAGTATAATAAATTAAGTACGTTTTAATGATATTCATCATGGATATTTTCAAAAAAAAAAATAAAATAATAATAATACTAATTTGCACAAACAATAGAGGAGGGAAAAATAAATCGATGATAGTAATATTATTAGTAATAGTGATAAAAACATTTTTACAAGATATATTTTATAATGGACATCGTTACGTAATTTTAGTAACGACCGATCGAGCCTTTAATATTTTTTATTTTCACATTTAAGACGTTTAATTAAACCAAATTTGGTTCCAAATAATCTACAACGGATAGTATACACGATTATTTGTGAATAAATTGTTAAAAAATTGTCCGTTGTACATATAGAACCACAGAGTATATAGACAGTGATGTGGGGCGCGGCTTGGATTTGGGGCTTAGAACCCCCTAAATAAAAGACGGAGCGAGACGGGATAATTGCTCCCGCCGGGGTTTTTAATTCTTATATTATGATATATTTAAGTTAAAAGTTTACTTTGTTGAAAACATTGTCGTATATTTTAGATTCCGAACATTAAATTACCTATGCACCCCTCCAACCGCTGGCGGTTAAATATCTGCGGGCAGCTCCCCGGGCTTTGTTTTTTTTTTTTTTTTTACAGACAAACATAGTATTTAAACACTGTTGATAAATCGTATATTAGTTTGATTATTAGCTAACCACCACTCTGCTAGTCTGCAGACTGTAACACAATAAATAACTACAGTTGTTACGTAAACTCTCGTAGGATATTATAAATAATTCAGACACATTTATGTCTATTCACTGTGGTAAAACAGTTTTATCGATATGAATTTGAGTACGCTTTCCGTTAATCGCATGGTTAGGTTAATTACGGGCGAAACGGGGTGGTTTTATTATTTGTTTTGTTTTGCGTCTCGTTTGTGACGATAGAAGAAGAAAAAAAAAAAATAAAAATACAATCGTCGTCTTTCTAAAACCTCACAGCGAACGGTCAAGTCAAACGGAATGGGGTGGGGGGGGGCCGTGTTTTCGAATTTCGCGTCGTCGGCGTAGTAAAAACCGTAGGTAAGTAAGTAAGTAAGTAAGTAAGTAAGACGCTGGAATATATATTTGTAGACAAACGGAATTCAGCGTGTAAACATAAATAACAATATAATAATAGACCAATAATGTACGAGTGTAGTGTACAGTGTGCGACGGGCGGCCGAGCGGACAATCCGGCCGGGACCACGTGTTTACGACGGGCGCGGGCGCTCGAATCATCGCCGCCGGCCGCCCGGCGCGTCGGGTAATGGAAAACGACGACGACGACGGCTAGGCGCGATCCGCGTGCGGTTACATACGTACGCGCATAATAATATTATATTAGGAACAGCGAGGAAGAGAAAAAGTAGAAGGAGCAGGAGAAGGAGGAGAAGAAGAAGAAGAAGAAGAAGAAGAAGAAGTAAAAAAAAAAAAAATAATAATATTATAGACGTAATAATATACGTTTCAGTGTGTGTATATACGTATAAAATAAACACACACACACACAAGTGGTTCGGTCGTATACTACACGCATACGGGATCAAGGCCACTTTTACAACCCGGCCACAACTCCGATCCTAATTATACACGCACACTACGTACTATTTACTACGTACTATTACTACTACTACTACTACTATTACTACTACTACTATTACTACTACTATTATTACTACGACCAATACTACGACCACTATTTTACCACTACCACGACCGCGACCACGACTACTACTATTACAATTATTACTACGACGTCGTCGGTCTCTCTCTCTCTCTCTCTGTGCCGCTCTGTCTTTCTCGCCTCGAGCGTCTCGTTCCCGTTGGGATTATTATTATTATCGGGTTTTTCTATATACATACGATTTATTTAATTTTTTTTTTTTTTTTTTTTTTTTTTCCCCCTTCGCGTGTCTCTCGTGTATATTGTATTATAATATTATTACGCGTCGTCGTCGTCGTCGCACAAAAGACCGCCCCTCCCACACCCCGGTCCTTTGCCCGCGATGAAGAAGAAGAAAAAAAATATATATATATATATGCAGAGACAGAGATATAAGTGCGAGAAGCACAATATTAGGAGACACGCGCACGCGCACCGTCACGGACTGCGACGGCAAATCGCGGCGCTGCGATGCGGTCGCGAGTGTGGCGAACGCGCGCCCGCCAATTCGGCGGGGTCAACAACTATAAAAACATTATTACTACTGCCGGCGCGGCATTTTTTTTTTTTCGGACGATTGTGTTTCAAACGTATTTCAACGGTTTTCTTAGCGAAAATCGTGTACACCGTAAAAATGCACCGCGCATTTATTATAAACCGTACGCAATAATGTCGTAGACCCGAACAGCCGCCCGGGATTAGGCGATTATGGCCAATCGTGTTCAACGATAACGACGCTAGCGACGCTAGTCCGGACCCGGTTAACGGACTATTTATGGGGGACGCCGCCAGTACCGTGCGCGGGAGATGGGGGAGGTTAACGTTATATTATCCCCGCCCACATTGTCTTAAAAAACCACAACGAGTATATTTTTATTTTAGGAATACAATCTTGAAATATATTATATATATATATATATATATATATATGTGTTGTCCGTGAAAAATTCGAATTCTCTTCGCGGCATTTGACTAAAAATGAAAATCCACCACCCTCAGGCTGTTAGGCGCCTACGCCGTACCGATATATACCACCGAAATTTCAAGTCACCTCCTAGGTCCAGCGGATTGGTCTGGACGTTGATCAGTGAGCATCAAGGTGAATGGCATTTGGCTTTTATATTTAAAGAATGACGACAAAAATATATGTTTTTTCGTAACTAAACAACTATAGTTCCCCTAGTAACGTATTAATTATTGATTTGTTTGATTTTTTGTTCCATTTTCCTATAGAAAAATCTTTACATTTCCAAAAAAAAAAGAAAAAAAGTTGACTTATCGAGATAAAAACTATCCTATATTTTATGTTGGACCAAATCACACACATGAACATAATCTTATATCAACATCGGTTGTATAGTTTTTAGAGCACATTGCACGCAAACGCACATTGTACGTTTAATTTTTATATAGATATATAAGAGAAATTTCGCAATATTAAACGCAATTGGATTTTAATTAAAACGAACCTTACTGAATCAAAATGCGGGGTATTGCCCGCAGAATAAAACATGTATCAAATCGTGCGATACAATACGGTGCGTTTTGTCGGACCGCGTGCAAAAATAGACCAGTTAGGACAAGTTCGTACTTTGCAGTTTGTTTTATTTCCGTGCCCGCAACGCACGGATTCGGTTAGGACATTTGGGGGTAACGGCGTCCCTCGTATTGTTTTCGTCCGGACATCAGTAGTTGTAGTATACAATACCTATACACAGACGATACCTACGGGACGCGTTTAAAAACGAAATTAACCGAAATAATTAAATTTGATCGAGTCGTCGACAACGACGAACAATCGTCTATAATAATTACATATATATATATAGAAAAAAAAAAAAAAAAACCCGTTTATGCCACGACCGAATAAAACAATAGAGATTCTAGTGTTGTATGCGTCACGGCGTAAAATGGTCCGACGAAACAATTAATATATTTCGGTCGCCAAAGAGAAAGTATGTATGTATTATTAGTATTGTTATTATTAGTCACCACCGCGTGTATCGCGGGACAAGGGAGTTTTTATAACGTTACAGGCTTCGCAGTATATAATTATTATTGTTTCAATCGGTTTTACAAAAAATTAAAAAAAATGTGTGTCCAACAGTTTGAAAACTGACAACAAATACGAGAGGGGTTTCGGTGAAAATCTATCACGGCGCTCTGCAGATCCCAAACGTTGTAAACGCGCCGACACACACACACGTGTCGTTTTATACCCGCGTATGTTCGTTTTGTAACCGACGGTATACGTATTCGAAAATCGAGAGGGAGAGAGAGAGAAAAAAAAATAAAATAATAATCTTTCCCTATCATTTTTATTGCCGACTGCCGGGCGCAGTATCACGAGCCCGAAATAATAACAAAACAGAAATAAAAATCACCGCGAGTATCGCCGCGTAGACTCGTCGAGTGGTACCACCAACAATAACATTTAACGTGTGCGTGCGCGTGTAGTATATTTGTTTTTGTTGTTTTTTTTTCTTTCTTTCTTTGTTTTTTTTTTTTTTTCATGCCTCGGGCGTGTTGTACGTTAACACTATTTTACCAGCACGCACACCTGTTGACGACGACGACCACGACGCTTAAAAAGTCATCGTATATTATAACGTGGTGCGTGTTTGCCGAAGAAGAGTAGGTATAATGCATATATAGGTATATTATACGGACGACGAGTTGTATTATAGTTGTAGCAGTCGGGAGGAGACTGTCGACGACGACGACCGCGACAAGGAAGACGGTGAAAAAAAAAAAAAAAAAAAAAAAAAAATGAAAAAAATATATATATAATAATAATCATTTTTATGCGTTTCGGGTGGCGTCCCGTAGCGTCCGTCTCGCGCCCGCCGTCTCTTCGATGTTGGCACGCGGACGGCCATATAATAATATTATATACTTTTGTACGCGTATATAATAATAATTGTAATATTATGTGGGCACGCCTAATAATAATAAAACACGATAAAAAAAAAATATATATATATATATATATATATACGTACCACAGATCGTTTACTGCTAAAAACCGTACGCCGGCAAGTATTTTATTCGCCAAAACCGTGCCGTTTACGATATATTATCGCCGTTGGATAATACGCGAATTTTCAGCGAATCCGTTTTTTGCCAAGCCCGCGCTCGGTACACGGCGGTTGAAATTGTACAAAACCACGAACTCGGTTCGGCCGGCCACGCGATTTTCTACGCGATTCTCGTTCGTTATTACCACCGACTCAATCACGAGTTAATCATGGACCGTCTTAACGAATTATGACTACTATAATGGCCCGTTTGGAACACTGGTCATTTCGGTAACGAAATTATAGATCGGTCACGGTGTCATAACGATAACATATTATGTAATGTCTAGAGGACACCGATGGACGGCGAACGATGACCGTTTCCTCTTGTCGTTTTCTTTATGATTGCACCACTTTTCCCCCGTGCGTTTTTGATTTACATTTTGATCGATAAACTTGCGTTTATCTTTATACGATGTGTTTACAAAAGGACGCTCTTTTTAAAAATGCCATAATAACACTTTAATTTAATCAAAAAACAAAAAAAAAAAAAAAACGACTTCTTTGGAATCAGGAGAACCTCCGGTTTAGGTATGAAATATTATATCATTCATGTGACCCCCCCCTGGCCTGTTGGCACATTGTCACACGGTTAAGGAAGTTGGCGATTACTGTCCTACAGTTCTCCTTGGTGAGACCCTGGATGACTCTCTGAATTTCTTCCTTCAAATCCGTGATCGTGTGAGGTTTCCTCTTGTACACTTGAGACTTCACTTGAGATCTTCAGATCTTTCACAAGGATATTCCGAACAGTACCGACTCGTAATCCCAGCTCCTGTGAACGTCGACGAAGTGATTTTGCTGGGCTCTTAATGACGTGGTCTCGCAATGTTGCTACGTTTTGAGCTGAACGTTGTGAACGAGGGGGGCGGCCCGGACTTTTAATGTTACCTGTTGAACCTGTTCTTTCAAACTTCTGCATAAGCCGACGAATTGCATAAACACTTGAAACTGCAGGTGCCGCATTCCGCCCAAGTTGCGACGAGCTGTCTCCGCATAACATTCGCCGCTTCCGTAAAATTTTTTCACAACTAAAATACGGATCTCCACGGTTCCATGGCGATCGATCGAAAAAAACTTAGCAGGAAAGAATAAACCGGAGTGATACTAGATAATAGATATCATAACAACAGTGTTACCAACTGAACCACAAACAAATGACGGCCAATTCAAAAAAAGCGTCCTTTTGTAAATACACTGTATATATATATATATATATATAATAATTATTACTCGCGGATACAACTTTACTATTCTGCATTATTATTATTGTGCTAAAATTATTCTCACGCTAGTTTTTATTCAATTGAAACGATCGTTAGGGCTAAAAGTGTCCGCTGTAAGAAAAAAAAAAAAAATAAAAGATAACGGTTTTAAGATATACGCCGTAGTTATTTACGTGTACAAGGAAATGTTCAAAATCAGATTTCCAACATAAGTTTTGACGGATAATTGTACATCTGATCAAATCGAACATGGCGATTTGCCATTACTCCGAAAAAACTAAAGAACAATTATAATTTCCGGAAGACTTAAAAGTTATTTCGAGATGATAAAGCGAAACGGACGGACGGTGTGTTTAAATGCTTGCGCCGGTTGGAAAAGACGGCCTGTCCCATACGTTTAATTTTTTTTTAATTTTTTTTTTTGTAGAAAACACATTGAATAGCCATCGACTAACGATGCATTTAGACCCACGGTACAAACACTCGAAATTGTCATTTGTTAAAAATTGCGGATTTTCAATATCGTTTCCAATTGCATTTACATGCACAATATAGATCCTAAATCATTTCTGTACGAATCACGCTATTGTGTCGTATATATATATTTATATTTTTTTTTCTATACATATTATATTATATTATATCGTTGTTAAAATATTTATACGCGTACATTAGAACTGATACTATTATTCATTTATTATTATTATTAATTTTTATTATCTCTTTTTTACGCATTAACGCACGTGACAAGTCCGACGCTCGTGTTAAACGTTTGATAACGAACGTTATTCAAATAAAAAAACATTACGTTTATCAATGTTGTCGGTAAATAACGTACGCGGCCGATTTAAATACGAATCGGTAGACACGCACGAAAAACGGCAATGTTGTTAATTCGTATGTTTTTAATTTTTATAAACGGAGAGATCAATAGTATATATATTAAAAAAAAAAAAAAAAAAAAAACTAATTGTGCGATGCTGTATTATTCGTACGAGCAGAAACCAAGGACACTGCCAAGTGTAATAATTATTAATTAATATTATTATTCCGGGTAATATACGAATACACAATAATTTTACCTTGCGGGACTATAATTTTACTATTAAAAATGCACGACCTATTTAGACCTTAGGCTGTGCCAGTGCTGTGATTACGATTGCGGGTGAAATAAAAACGCATACAGCATATAGCCACGGGGTGATTATTTGATCACGAATCACTAACCAACGTAAAACCTAATCTAATCCACGAAGACGGATATCGTACGATTGTAGACATATCGTAAAATATTCTCTTTTCGAATAACGCAAGTTTAAAATATAGGTATTGCTATTTGAAAACCCAAAGTCGACACGTTTTTATGATATTATACACAACAAGGGTGTAACACTTCGAAAATATTCGCGAATAAGAGAAAACGATTGGAATTATTACGATTGTGTAACGTATTAACAAAAAAAATAATAAATAAATAAATATTTACCAAACGGATTCACTACATTGTCAAACGATTATCAAATCGACATTTTTATCCGTATGGTTTTTTTTTTTTTTTTTTTTATAAATACAAATCTGACTTTAATAAATTAATTATGATTTTATACAATTATTTAAATATATAGTTGCGTACAGTGGATCCATTTATGGATACGGGTATTTTAAAAACACCGTTGTTGTTAAATTGAATATCATTTACGTAAATAATCTTTGCAACGAGCACGAGTACGACAATACTTAAAACATTAAAAAAACTGATTATGTTGCGATCCAACTAAAATTGCTTGGCTCCCTCCTACTATTAACACAAGTCCGATATCAATTCCGGTTATTTCTCGTAAGTTATTTTGATAAAATTGAAAAAGTCTAATGTAAACTCGTTTACGAGTCAAACAAATTTTCATATTTAGTTTAGTAGAAAAGTCTTATGATTGTTGTGGTCATTAAAAGGTGAAAAATACCCAAATTGTAAATATATTGAAAATAATTGCATAATTAACTACTAACTGTCGATGTGCCTTCACTGGAAGGTTTCTTTATTCCGTCATTCATGTCCTAAAATCCTTTATTACTTACACTCATTGTCCAAGATGTAACAGATTGTGGAAATACATTTTTAAGGTTATATATATAAAAAAAAAAAAAAAATGTTTTCTACTCTTTACGCCAGGAGGCGTGCGATTTATGTTCCATTTGAATTGCACACGGTTTAGCGTTATGATTATTAAATAATCCAATCGGATCCGGATAGAATCTACCGGCAGAGGTGGTTTATCGAGGATGGAATCATTTGACTGTTCAAAATCTAAAAGTGATATTGTTCCAGAGTGTTTTGTTTCGATAACACAATATTACCATTATAACTACGACAACGTAATTATTCATTGACATGTTAGACGTTGATGGGTGGGTGGGGTGAGTGAGAGAGAAGTTGTTTTGTCGTTATCGTCGTAACAATAATTTTTATTATTATTATTATTGTTGTTTATAGATTATTATTTATTATTATTTTAGACTCAATGGGGCGTACGGATAATGTGTACGTATAGTGCACCGTACTAGCCGTTATCAATACTGTATAACATTACCAGTATAAATATTATAAAGTGCAACGTGTGCATTATGCAATCTCGCCCGGCTGTCCTTGGTGGTTTTTTTTTTTTTTTTCTTTCCTTTTTATTTATTTTCATTCGTTTTGACACTATATAGGCTCTACAATGTTATTAGTACGTACGGTATGACGTAGTCGATTTCCACGCGAAGATAACAAAAGCGTAGGTAACGAGTTTTTTCTCCTCTCTCTCTCTCTCTCTCTCTGTCACTCTCTCTCTCTATTTTTTTTTTTTCGACGCCCGTTTATAAGCACTCCGGCTTACTACGGGTCACGTTGTTTTCCAACACACAACACTTTATTGTACATGTACTTGGGTTTTAATGAGACCGTTATTGAGACGGGGATTTAACGGCGACTAAGATGGACAAAAAAAAAAAAATAAATAATCGACTACTTCGACAAATCCTTATTTTTTTTTTTTTTTTATTTATTATTGTTTTTTTTTTTTTAAATATTAAACACAACGCGGTTTTTAATACAATGCATTTATTTACGACGGCAGACGATTTTCGTACGAAAATCTTTGTGTAAGAATCGTGTGTGATATATCACGTTGCAGCGGATTGAAGAAAATAATACGATTTTAATATTCGATACAATCGAAGTGGAAGAAGTTTTTTGTTTTTTTTTTCCTGTTCGTGGGCTTGTCATATATTATGTATAATTGTATAAGCAATCGTGCTATTATTGTAAATCCGGATTCCGATTTTTCATTAATAATATCGTAAGTAATCCTTAATATTCGTTCAGTCAAAATGCTACCGTTTCGGATGTCGTATATTTTTTTGGGCACACTACAATTGTACCTCGCGTACGTTTTTTTTTTTTTTTTTTTATCAAATATTCGATTATTCGAATTGCGTCTCAATATAAAATGTATTATTTTTACTTGAATTGCCTTCTGTATAGGACCAGATTGATCGATATAAAAAGGTAAACATTAAAATTATAAAAAAATAAAAAAAACATTCAATATATTATTCATAAAAGGCTAAAAAGGAAATGATGTAGACACCTTCTTGGTAATTAATAAAAAAAATAAAAATATTATCCAAATCATTAATTAAATCATTCTACAGGTAGTGTCATCACTGGGTGGCTTCTTCATTCAAGCTTTATTATGTTATATATATATATTCTTTTATCACATATTCTTATTGTGCCTTAGGGCACAGATTGTATATACCACGTAAAAAAAAAATAAAAAAAAAAAAATAGAAAAAAATATATTATTCAAACACAAACTTAATTCGTCGTGTTTTTTTTGAAAAAAAAAAGGGTACAAAATATATACAATTTCTAGTTCCGTCCACGTACAAAGTAATTAACTTACTTAAAAACTGTACATTACTATACCGTTTGATATATATATATATATATAATTTGCTAGCAAAAATTAAAATTGTGTTAATCTCAATGGATTCGGAAACTGTACGTGCTTTGTTTAAGGTTTTGTGGCAGTTTTGGATATATTGAAGTTCGAGCGTGGTGTGTGATTTTTTATTATATAACTTACGTCTGTAGTCGTCAATGTATATTTTGTACTTGCATTATGTTTTTGCGATTTCTCCGCGAAGTAATTATTGATGGTCGTTATTCCGAACGCTTTTCGTTTTAGATTATCGCTTATACTGTATTTGCCTGTTGATAAATCCTCGTGATTCCACCGCGAATACGCGTCCGTGTACTTTTAGTCATCGCAATTTCCAATATCGACGTTTGATTGTTTATTTTGCTACGGGAGTAAGAAAAAAAAAAAAAAAAATAAAAAAATAAAAATAACACGTACCCGGATTCAGGAGGCGATTCGTGCGCGCCCACGTTTTATTTTTTTGGACATTTACGATTCAATAAAATCGCCGGTGAAATTGTATTGAATCCGAAACAGATGTCCGGCGAGGCGCGTCGGAAATTCCGGTAGCGGACCCGCCGCAAACGTTGTCGGCCATCGCGGCAACACGCTGTTCCAATATAATAACACACGGAAGACGACGTGACCGCGAACACTAACCGGGTCCCAATATTCTATTCTATTCCGTTCTAATAAATATTACGACAATTATATTATATTATTGCGATATTTACGCGAGAATTACTTTTTTTTTTCTTTTCTTTTTCTCTGCGGCATACTATTTTCAGGCACCCGTTCATCGTCGCCGATCGTCACTTCCGACAACGGTATTACGAACGCCAGCGACCGACACTGACCGAGTAGGGCTCGGATTTTGCAGCATAATAAATCCTTAAAAAAGCGTTTCAAAGTAGCAAAAATAAATACATTTATTTATATTTGGTCAAGTTACTGTCGTTAAAAACCATCCTATCGGGTGCTAATATATTTTTATACGTAGAAAACGATACTGATTCCACATCAACTGAAGTAATACGGTGCATATTTCATATAAACTAACTACGCCAATATGTTGTTGAATGTCATATTTTTTACGCGAATTCGTTTTGACTTCGCACAATTTACAAAATATAATATTTCCGTCAGTCGTAAATACATTTTCAACCGAATTCTCTTAAGATATTTTTTAATTTTAAATTTTCACTTTTAACTTTTGGCATTTTGACGATTAAATATTATAGAACACTATACCTCACTGATTGACATTTACCGGTCAATTAAAGTATTTCAACGTGCTACAAAAATACGCAGATATAATTTTCCATTTCCTCAAGTCCTAAATAGTTTTATTTTGTAATTACGGTCATTTTGATAAAACTACAATTTCGGCGCAATAACGATAGTTATTTTATCAGTCATCCATTTATCACTGGTTTTATAATTTCAGGCAAATAATAATAATATAGTCGAAGTATATTATACATAGAAATATGTTAAATTTTCATGAAATATATCTAAAAATTAAGAAAAAAGAACCAAATGAGGGGGAAAAAAGCAAAAAAAAAAAGTATGTTTTGTGGAAAAAAAACGAAATAAAATTTACTACATTGAAATCAGATCGATTAAAAACGTATTTATGTATAAGAATTATCTTTCTATCACATTCTCATCAAAAGAAGTATTTGCTAGTTTCTGGATTGGTCATGGCCCCCCCCCCCATGGTAGCCATATGAGCTCTAGGGTACCGTGGCAATGCCGTCATAGATTTTCGTTGATATTTTATTGCAAAAACATTAATTGATTATAGTTTTTCTAATTCTTTAATCTGTCAATATTTAATCAGAAATCAGCACCGAAACGATTACTGTGGTTTTCAATAATCACTAGATTCGTTTGCCTAAAGTTCGAAGTGTATAATAAATAATAATGAATTAGTATATACGTACACTGAATTTCATAAACTGAACTGCAACTAAACCGAACTGCTTAAGTAATCTTGTTTTATGTTCCCACATATCTGCCCGGCTAGCTCAGTCGGTAGAGCACGAGACTCTTAATCTCGGGGTCGTGGGTTCGAGCCCCACGTTGGGCGATACATTTTTTTGCACGTTTTTTTTTTTTTTAATTTATTTGTAATCGATAAAATATTTTACCGGTCTAGTTAGTATAATAATATTTTAATTTTATTTGTAATACATTTATGTATTCTTTATATTTTACCACGTCTTGTCCGATGGGGGACATATACAATTTGTAAAAAAAATCGTAAATTACGTGAAATCTTGATGGAAAACAATTCTTACGGTTGTTCGGCAAATTAATATTAAAAAGTTTTACTGAAAAACATTTTGTTGAGTCCACCCCAGTTCCGCCTATCTATTATTTGATTATGTAAACTATAGCTAAATAACTATAAATTGTACTTGTGGCGATTATTATAAATTATAATAGAGTGTGTTTCAAAATGATTCATCCGATTTTAGTAGACAAAAAATATTGTAACCCGTTATTGGAAACCGTTCTAACGTCGAAATGTATCGGGTATGTACGTACAACGAAACGTATTTATTTTCTAATTATTTCTAATTACGAGGGACGGCTGGTAAGTAATGTCTCTCATCTCATAACTATTATTACATTTCCGATAAGATTGTCGCCCCGAGGAGCAAATTTAATAGCTAATGTTATTTGTTTAGTGTGCGCGCAAAGTCACGATAGTGTAAAGTTTTTAGTTCATTCGTACGTAATTTTTAACAATGGCCTCTCCAGACGATGTGCGGTTCAAACGGCGTGCCGCAATTGAATTTTTTGTCGCAGAAAACCCTGTCGTTTATTCATAGACAAATGTTTATGGTCAATGGTAACGGAACACTAGATATCGGTTCTGTTCGTCGGTGGGTATTGTGAATTAATGGTGGTGAACTCGGCAAAGCCGAGAATTCCGATCTCGATCGATGTGGACGGCCAGTAACGGTGACAAACGAGGTTCATAAACGAAAAAACCGATGAATTCGTTCAAGCAAATCGGAGAAGTGAGCGAAAAGATAATTCATTAGCGTCGAAGAATCTCGAAAAAAAAACGTGTTCAGTACCTTGTCTCTGAACTCGAACAAACTAGGCTATAAGAACGGTGACAGAAGAAATGAAACCCCCATAGCCGAGTCAGCGAGATTTTCGCCGATAGTTTAACATTGAACCTCCAACAGCCCAAAGTATTCGAAGATGGCACAAAACCTTTCGAAAAACCGGTCGCTTATGTAATGGGAAGTCGTCAGGTCGACAGAGAATTTCGAGGGCAAATGTTGAACAAATGAACAAACCTAACAAATAACAAGCGTTTCATACGTAAAAATGATTAAAGATTGGCTATTCCCACAACTACAAGCCGGCGGAGACGATGATTTCATATTAGAACGAGACGGGGCACCACCGTCCCACATTGGTCCCTAGAAGTCTGCGAACATCTTAACTACCGGCTACCACAGCGGTGGATCGGTCGGTGTATGTGCTAATGACGGTTAATTTTGTTCTTAGCCGCCCCTTACGATCTGCGATTTTTTTTTTTTGGGGGGATTACATAAAATGCAATGTACCTGCCGTTCCGAAGATCTCGATGAATTGAAAAGTCGCATTGAAGACGCCGTCAACTTGATTACAGTCGACATGGTTCTACAGGTTTATGAGGAATTTGAATACCGCGCGAGTAAGGCAGGTCTCGCGTTGAACATTTGTAAATATTATACCTAAAACTTAATGCAATCGACTGACTTGTAAAAACTTATCCAAAACTGATTATTCAAATTTTACATTAAATATAATTTTTCGAAATCGGACGAATCATTTTGAAACACACCGTATAATAATTAAGTAGACATTCACTATGACTACTCTAATCATCGTTATATCGATTTGTTATACAATATTTGCCATGTGTATAATACGATATCCGACGTCTGACGTATACAATAATATTCTACCATCAATCAAATTCGATAGTTGTATGACGGTATATTTTGAATATCGTTGGGACAAAAACGGAAGACATTTTATACAAAGACGGGCAAACCGCGGTGAAACGATTGCGGCGGTATACTGTTGATTAAAAATCGAACGTCCGTTTTAATCAACGGGATACCGCGATTACTAGCCTGCTCTCCCGGATTCCACGAGGTTAATCGATCACTCTGTATACAAACAATAATATATGAAAGTCATCGAAGTGTGTCGTTGAACCGTTCGCAGTAGGTTACACTCTTGTTTAGTTTAGTTTTCGCGAGTCACGAACCACGCAGTCTACACGACAATGGCAGCTTTGGTTCTTTGCCCAGGTCGGGGAGGGGCAATATTTTTTTGGATATGTACTTATATAAGTTTTCGCGTTCCGATGCAGGAGTGACAACAGAATATTTTCAAAGGTCACCTCTACACGAGGTCTGTTCAAAAAGTCCCAGGATTTTATATTTAATAATTACAAAAATTAAGTGACATATTATTGAATGATATCTCCTTCAAAATACTATCCTCCGGACGATATGCAGTGATTCCGGCGATCCCGGCCATTTTTCAAATTTTTCAAAAAAAAAAAAAGAAAAGAGTATTGAAAATACCATAACTTTCTCTTTCTAATAAAATAGGATGTACCCAAATCTTTCTCTTTCTTTTTTACTTTTTGCCGCATTTTTTTTGTATAAACAGTCTGCTATTATGAGCTTATACTTTCCAGTCAACATTCGTCTAGATTCCTATACTCATTCGCTTCTTGATCGGAACTGACACTAAATTTAATTACAGAAAATCGATAAAATAATATTACAGGCAACGAAACTATATCCGTTATATTAACGTGTCGTCAACAAAACCATCGGTTTCACACCGGACCGGTATCCGGTAAAAAAAAACGGTCGTTAACAAGAGCTCTCAGCATCCGCAACTTAACAAAATAAAATCATAGAATATATGTAATCGTCAGCGTTACCAAAAAGATAAAATTAATTGTTTGTACGATTTGTTAAAATTGTTATTATATTTGACAATTCGCGTAGTAAACATTTTTCGTTTTTAAAGGTTTAACCATTGCCTTAATTCAACAGTTCCTCTCTAAAACGAGAGATTTCTGAACCGTTCAAATACTGGTAATCCGGGCCCGTAGGTCGGATACTCCCGATCAAAGGTATAATAATATTCGGGTTTCCACCCCCGTCACCGTTCATATTACCGGATCGTAAAATAACAGTTTGAAACGGTTATGAATAATTTTTCTCGGCTGTCCAGACGTACCCCGGGCGCCGGGACTCGTGTCCCGAATAATAATAATAGACGATAAGTAAAGTTCAAGGAGGTCGCGTATTTTTTGTTGCGCCGCCTTCGGGCGCGAGACCTTCGCCGGGGTTGTAAATACTCGTCGCATGTCCACCGAAGACGTCCTTGTGGGCACGACCGGCCGGCCGGCCCGCTGATTTATACGGACACACGCGCGCCCGGTCGTCGGCGTGAGCGAGAACAAAATTGAAATAAAAAATAATTTAAAAAAAAAAACCACGGCCGTTCTCATTTTATCGCCGACATTATTACCGCGTGCGCGTTATAAAAACGTCCGCTTGCCCAGCATACCTATCCAGAATAGTGTTTCTTAAACTGTGTACCCCGGTGTCCCACGGAGATCACCGAAGCGTAAGCTGTAACTCTAACAAAAGCACTAAATATGCAAGCACTTATGCACTTGAAAACCCTATACATATTATAGGGTTTTTAAACGATATGCACTAAAAATATGCTTGAATTGTTATAGTTTATGGAATCGTTATCTAATATTATGATATAGACTTGATTGTTCTGTGAAGGGTTTACAAAAAAAAAATATTCGAATCTCTACCAACATGTACTACTTCAGTTGAAATATTGAGTCTTCTAATTTATTTATGAGAAATAAACACCGCTGGATCTAACCGCGTTGATATCTGTACCGATGGAGCAAAGGCTATGAGTGAGTAGTACAGTTAATGGAGTATCGTACAGCGTACTAAAAATATTGCCAAAAACTGTTCTAGTGGCCACTGCGTGATACACAGGCGGGCACTCGCTGCATACGAATTATCTACCGGCCATAAGAATGCTCTTGATGAGGTCGCCAAAATCATAAAACTTCATAAAATCTCGGTGTCTCAATAATCGTTTATTCGAAATCTTGTGCGAGAACACGGAAAGTGTACACACGTCTCTTATTTTACATACCGAGGTCAGGTGGTTACCTCGAGGAAAGATATTAACTCGTATTTTTGTGCTATAAAGAACGAGTTGCGTGCCCTAATTTCTGGACACAATTTCGAAATAAAAACATCGATATCTTGATAAAAATTGGCTATTTAAAATTGCCTGTTTGTATGCGACATTTTTACCAAAAAAAAAAAAAAAAAATCAATGAGCTTAGTTTGACATGATGGTTGTCATTTCCGTTGCGTAATAGTCTTCAAAAATAAAATGTCGCAGTAAAAACTATTGAAACAAAGTAGTGGGCGGCGGCAGGGGGGGGGGGTCCCCGATAAATGTGCATATAAAAAAAAAAAATGGTTGCGCGGATAAAAAAAAAAAAACACCATTAATAAACGCTCGGCGTACGGCGTATTTTACTGTAATAATATTATTATTACCGGGTGCATTATCCAGCAATTGGGCAATATTTACGTCGACGTCGCGTCGCAACTACCCATATAATACAATATTATAATGTTTGTCGTGATGCAAGTGTAAAGAGAGTCCTTGACGGAAAACAGAGTGCACAAAGTGCAACAATATAATTTATATATACTCGTATGTTTTTTTTTTTTTTTTTTTTAAATTTTCTATTTCATTATTATCATAATATAGTCCCCGTATAATGTGTATGTATATTTATATGTTATTATTGCAGTTTAGATTAAATAAAACGCAGCTGCACATTTAGCCTCGGGCAGCTCCCCCGCTACAATATTATACATACGCGTTTTAATACTTGCATTACCTGCAATACTTACTATATAATTTTACATCGTGTGTGCGTTTGTAAAAAAAAAAAAAAAAAAAAAACCGTGTGCACCGCTGCAGTGTGCAGTTTTTCAAGGTCGGTGCCAACACGTGACCGATCTTAATTTATGTGACGACCTGGCAACGGTCCTGGAGGGCAAACGCGTAATAATATATAACACAACAATAATAATAATAATAATAATATTATTATTTTTATTGTGTTACTGTGCGCGTTGCCGAAGTCAATTGGTTTTTTTTTTTTTTTTTTTTTTATTATTAGTTCGTTCGCTACGCATTAGTTTTATACGCCTGCGCAAGCGTTGCGGTGCGCGCGGGTTCCGATAAAACACCGCGGCACCGTTGATTTTAGCGACGAAAAAGTGTAATTCAACTTCAGGCGGTTGCCATAGGAAACAATCGGTTCCACAATGAAAATACAATACAGTTGACCGTTATATTAAGATTCCAGGACGTACACGGCCAACGAACACAAACACTTTTTCAATTTTTTTCCACAGAACTTCGACCTTAAACCGGGCCCTGTTCATTAGGACAATCGAGCTAAAATTATATGCGGACCCTGTTTCTTAGACGTAACGTCTCTGAAAATTAAAAACAAAAATTCAACTCGTATAAAAAAACGGGCGCCCCGTTATATTGACGTCCGACCGTAATTATAATAGCAATTTATTTTTATGCGAAAAAATGTCCACGAAATATGAGTGTGCGAGTTCATAAATGTGCAAAAAAATAAAAAAAAATGTTTATTACAATTTACTACTGTATACGATTTATAGTAAAACGTATTAGACAATCTAAATAAATGTATAAACGTGTTTAAAAAAAAATCAGAATTCCATTATTTTCATGACGTTGTGTTCGAAAAGTATTACTAATTTTATTTGTATTAAATTATTACGTGACGAGCGCCAGCCAGTGGCGTAATTATGACTATGTCACGGGGGAGGAGGGGATCTTTCAAAATATAAATAATTAAAATAAATAAAAAAAATGTCATGACCTGTTTTGCACGAAATATTTATGTCGAGTAATTTATCTACATTTTTTTTTTTCTTAAATATTATAACAATAAACACAATTTTCACAAATAACAGGGAACATTCAAAGTAAAACCTAACCTGACCAGATAATATCCACAGAATAAACGCTGTAACTGATAACGTGTTTTTTCGAAAAAAAAAAAAAAATACAAAAATATATATTTAAAAGTTGTCGCATAGGTAAGATAACAGAAAATCGTCAAAAGTTAAAACAATTACTTAGTGTTTGTTTTAAAGTAGTAAAAGTACTAAAAACATAAAAGGCCAAGGGGAATTGAACACATGTTCCCGCCCACGATTACGCCACTGGTACCATCACGAGTTGGTAATAAAAATTAATTTCTGGTTTTCGAATTGAAAACTCCTACGGTTATCTCGAAGCGTACTTTAAAAAAAGTATCTGGAAAAATCTTCTTTCGACGTCGCCCGATACAAGCGGAACATATTTAAAATGCTATAAATCTCCAACAGGAGATTCAAGTCGTGTTAACGATCGAATTTCACGTTTTCATAGGAAACACCGGGTTTTGAAATATCCCTTTCAATGGATATCGTAAAATATGCAATCGATATAGATTTCGCGTTGAAATATGCAAAAATATGTAAAAAAAAAAAAAAACAAACAAACATACAAATTAACCACAGAATCTACACATTACGAAACGTCGACATTTTTAATCAAATTTATTCTAGGCGAATTGTAGTGGAATATGCATTTTCATATAAATCCGGACCTACAGTAATAATAATAATAATATTATTATAATTATCGACGACCACGTAAAACTGGGTTACTCTTGAAAAAAAAAAAAAAAACATTGTATAGATTTGTGAATAAAACGAAACGGCCGTGGAAAATAAAATGTCGACATTTTTCACACGGCTGTTACCAACGGTTATAAATTATTATTATTATTTCTTATTAACATTTTATTACATTTATAAATGGTTATTGTCCAAACCGGACAGTAATCTAAAAAGCAATTTAAAATAATTAAATCAATAACAGTCAAATAGTTTGACTAATACGTTTCAGTTTTTTTTTCCCTCCCCCGACACGATATACAACTAACGATAATTCGTTAAACCGACCAATGAAACCATCCAACTGTTGTTAAAACACCAAATAACCAAATTTACTTTGGTGAGCTAATGTGCTTTGAAAGTGTTCGGGATTATTAAAAAATCGGATAGTTTTTTTTTTCCACCGGCCATTTTCGTATATAATAGACTTATTTGTATACCTCGACGTTATTTCCGTTATTTCCATTTTCGAATTGGCCATTATTACCTCCAATAGGCCGGCCCGGAGTACAAATTACTGACTGACGACAGTAATATAGCGGAACAAAAAACCTCGGTCGCGTAGAGGAAACGTGCGTCGGACGGCGCAGTTATAATTAACGAGAGGCGTATAAAATATTTAAAAAAAAAAAAAAATAATAATAATATAATATTACACTTTTATATATTATAATATATGTATACCAATCGGAGGTCGTAGGAAAAAAAAAAAAAAATTCTATATGTATATTGTTTTATTATTATTTTTTTTAATTTATCGAAACGCGTTTCGTTTCGATAGGATTTTTTTTTTTTTACTACGGTTTTTTATATTGGTCCACATCTCGGATCGAGTTACACACGTATGTATTCATTCGGCCGTTGTGTTTGGCTATGACGACGACGATGAAAAAAAAAAAAAAAAAAACAATATTATACTCGCGAGCATATACGACTCGTATCACGTTTTTTTTTTTTTCCTAATCTCTTTAGGCTGCGTGATTGTAAAATCAGATTATTATGTTTGACGGCTGCAGTGGAAACTCTCGAAACGGACGAAACCATCATGACTCGAATTATAGCCCACTACACACTAAAATATAAAAAAAAAAATAATAATAATAATAATAATAATAATAATAATGATAATACTAATAATAATCGCATCGTTTACCGGTTCGGATATTATGATATTATGATAAATTTCAGGACAAAATAAAGTGAATGCCACGAGTATTTTTTTAAAACTAATAACCAATATATTCACTTACGAGTACTATAGTACTATACTATAGTTTTGGCCACAAAATACTCGTGTATATATTTATATTAGACAACGGTAACAATAGTATAGGTATATGACAATAATCGAACCCTAGTGTTTTATTATTATTTTTTATTATAATATTTCTGTTTCGACTATTATGCCATTGCCGTTACATTTGTATACGAGGACCGTTCAAAAAGTACCGGGATTTTATTTTTAACAATTACAAAAACGAAGTTACATACTATTTCAAGATATCTCCTTGAAAATACACTCCTCCGGAGACGATACGCAGTGATTCCGGCGATCTTGCCGTTTTTCAAATGTCCTTCGGTACTGTTCCAAAGTTAAAGCTACGAGTTCTGTTGCCGCGTTCGCTTTAATTTCCTCTACGTCTCGAAATCGTTGGTCCTTTATGCGCAGATTTTAGTCATGGGAATAGAAAAAAAAAAATCACACGGGGCACTGATCAGGAGAATAGGAACCAGAGTCTGCAGGACCACAGCAATTTTTTTATCAGCCAAAAATGCACGAACCGACAGCGCTAAATGTGCCGGTGCATTGTCGTGGTGAACAATCGCGGAACGAATTTCACAGCGCGGCCCTTCTCGTCTGTACATTTTTCTGTAAAATTGCACGACAAGACTTAATTCAGATTCGGTTTGTTAACTCACGAACGGTTAATCGGCGGACATTTCGCATTTTTTCGCAAATTGTCGCCACACCATCGTTTCTGGATGACGTCGACGGGCTTCCAGCACGTGGATCGTCTTCAGTTGACCGACCGTTTAAAATACTCGAAAGTCACGGAATCACATGAATCATCCCCAAAAGCGGGTTTAATCGTTTCCGTACGTTTCCATTGCATCATTTTTACCAAGTTTCCAGCAATACTTGATGCACACGCGTTGTTCGTTAATTCCGAACATGTCGAAAACGGCGAACGAAAAAAACTTACTGGATTTAACCACGTGTAATATTAAACCGAGATAAGATAACGACTTCGGGTTTTGTTTAAACAAATCCACTAATTCACGGGGAATACATCTATTTACAATTTGAAACGTTATCGTGTGTAGATTAACCGTAATAACATTTGTCCTGGTCATTTTTCGACAGACCTCGTATACATTACTTAAATCTACAATGAAGAGAAAAAAAAATACAATTTTAAATTAGCTATTTAGAATATGCATGTACATTGTTGGTTATATTAGTTTAAATATTTTAATTTTCTTGAAGAACTCTATGGTGTTATTTTCGTTGTCTGGATTTGGACCTAGACTCGTTCCGGGTTGAGGTGACCTATGTTGAGTATATCTCTTTGTTTTTCATACTTTCTGCTTTCCTCGAAGATGAGTTTGAACGTAAGCGTCGTGCCGCGCGATTGGCATATTGGTGGGTCGCCTTTTGCCATCAAGTATCCACGCGTCTATGTCTTGTGGCCAATTCTGGTCCGATTTATGTTTTTTTCTCGTTTCTGGTACCTTTATATTTGGGTACCTTTTCCATCTTTTGACTGTCTGTTTGAGTGCTCCGTATATTTTGCCAGTGGCAGGTGGTTTATCTGTTTTCTTACATCTGTGCATGGGGAAATGTTGATGTATTGTGACAAATGTGAGCGGACAGCTAGTTTGGCCCGTTCAGTATTTTAAATTTAATTACAGTAAAACATCCGTTAACGGTCACCTTTAAAAGATGGCCACCTCGAAATGGCCGTCAAAATATAAGTACTTTGTATCCAAATCAGAAATTGGTATGGTTTGAGCAAATTATTTAAGGCAGTTGCATATGTTAACGATAACGCCATGAACACAGCGAGTCTGTGTATTTTATTAATTTTAAAAATTATGGAAATCCAACGGTAACGATGAAATGAAAACTATAAAACGTCGTCGTACCGAATCAATTAACACCAACAGCAGAAATTAATTCCGAAAATATCTATTCAAATAACAACAATTTAAAACTAACTTAATATTACTCTATTTCTTTAATACATGTTTATAATATGCATTACACATAAATCTAAATTCTAATAATGAAACAACATTTTAATTTTAAAATGTACACAGTAAATAACTCTCCAGTATTGCACATGCCGTAAATAAATTTTTTAGTATATACATATTATTGTGTGTTTGGTTTTTTTTTTTTTTTTTCTAATTTGTATGCACAGTTTGAAATCAATTCGGACGTGTTTAAAAATAAATTTAATTTTACCGAAAATGCGGCGTTATTCGAATGGTCAGTCATCTGCCCGGCTAGCTCAGTCGGTAGAGCACGAGACTCTTAATCTCGGGGTCGTGGGTTCGAGCCCCACGTTGGGCGATCCATAATTTTTGCATCTTTTTTTTTTACATGTTGTATGTTAGCGGTGTAGTCCAGCGGTTCGTTTGCGGTACCCTGGAATTACCAAACAGAATCCACGGAACCTCAAATATTAGGAATGACAATTTTATTAAATCCCCATACTCATAAAAAAAATCGATCTACGAATTATTTGTTTTTTATTTTATTTTCAATTAAAAACCGTCAAATTATTAGAATAAAAAAATGTAGTAAAAGAACAAATCAAAGCCTGGAGTAATATATAAAATTCCTTGTAATTAATTTCGGTGTTTCGTTTCAAAAATCATCGCGATATATAAATAAATGTCGCTCGGACAATGACCGTCGGAATATTTTTTTTTTTTTTTTTTTTTTTTTTTTTTTTTTAAATGTTATTTCGAAATTACACAATCTATACGTAAACTCGTATAATAAGCATAATTGATGCAGCATTTAATTGACAGAATTTGTTTAAATGTGGCGGTTTGCGTGACTTTTAGGAAGAACTAACCAGTGAAGGTATTTCGGCGTGAATTTAATTATTATTTTGTTTTAATCAATTAGGTCTCGGGGCCATTGAGGCTTAATTCTTCTGAGGGGGTTTCAAGGAATGGAGATGGATAGTAATTTTTAACATGGGGTTGGTGTAATGTTGAAGGCGATTTCTGAATTTGGAGTAGTATAAACTTGGCTGTTTTGGTGACTTTAGGAATGTAGAGATTTGTATAAAGGGTGTAGTTTGACATATAAGGATAAGCATTAGTTATGAGTCTGAGGATTTTTGATTTGATAACGTGTATTTTTTGTGTGTTTGATATTTTGGCATTGCCCCTCAGTTGTATACCGTATAAGCAGATAGGCTTAAGGAAAATAATATTGAAGAGATATTAGACTGTTATGCTCTTGTCCTGACAGAGAAGTGACATTTGTTTAAATAAGATTTAAACAAAAAGTAATACGAAATGGGTAGATTTTAATTTGAAAAGAAGGCCGGTGTGATGAACATTGTCAAAGGCCTGTGCTACATCTTGATAAACTGTCAAGGTGTAAAGTTTCTTTTAAAGAGGGCATGCAATGTTATCGGTTAGTCGGTTAGACGGTGACAGTCTCTAAATCAAAACCGAATGTCATTGTAAAAAATATATTTAATTTATACTATATAGTGTTGGTCAAATGAAAACGCATACAAAATAATTGTTTCGTGTTCCTTGGAAACCGCGTACATCATTTATTTTATAGCCGTTGGACTATAGTCATTGTGTTCGTTGAATCCGACCGGAAAACGATATACCAATCGAATTATTTTAACTTTAGTTTTAAAAATATATAATTTTATTTTACTTTTGACGTATAACGACTACTGAAGAAAATGTCGGGAAAGCGAAAGCGGGACGACAATAACGAATCTCCGACGACCAGACAATCGGTGAAACGGCGCCGGACGGCTAGCGTGTCGCGCGGTACGAACCAGCGCAATATTGCAGTAGTAAACGATGTGACGGCTGCGGCGGATAGAGGCCTCCGCGGTATTGTCGACCTGAGACGCCGACGACGAAGGTCCCGGAGCAGGAGCGGCCGGAGAAAGAGACGGTCGTCGTCTCGGAGCCGAAGCAGGAGTAGGAGGAGTAGGAGACAGTCGTCGTCCCGCAGGTCTCGGCGACGGTCGGGCGATCGGAGTGGCGACGATTACGAGTACGAATCGGAATACTCTTCCGACGACGAAGGTAAGTACGCGAAATCCGGCCAACACCGTGCAACAGGAGACAAGAGCAGAACGACGGACACCGACGACGTTCCGTCGACCAGCAGAAGCGCACCCGTGGATGCCGTGAACATCACGGAAGCCCGTCGGTGCCGCAGGAGGAGACGGAAGAGAAAGTGCTGTCCGGAGGTGATCCCTATGTGTTGTCCGCCCCCCAAGTGTAGGAAACGCAGGAGGAGGAGAAGGAAGAGCTGTAGGAGGCGTCGGTGCGGTGGCAGCGAAACTTCCAGCGAAGTAATGGACGCCTAACAGAACATTATTTAACCGAAATATGGGATCGTTGATTATGGATAAAACATTGTAAAAAATAAATAAAAAATATATAAAGATATAAAAAAACAAAATAAATATAAAACAATAATGTATAAATATAAAGAAAAAAAAAATGTAGTAAAAGAACAAATCAAAGCCTGGAGTAATATATAAAATTCCTTGTAATTAATTTCGGTGTTTCGATTAAAAATCATCGCGATATATTTTTGTGTTTACTCCGAGGTACTACCTGATGATGATTTTTTAAATCGAAACTAGTCGTACTTACATGCACTTTATATATTATACCAGGCTTTTTTTTAAAACTTTTTTTGACATTCATACATTACCGTTTTATTGTTTTTATATTATTTATGGTATAAAATGGTATACATGGTTATATATTTTCTATTTTTAAAATAAATTTTGATATATTGCATGTGCATTAGAAGTATATTACAAATACATTACAAGTATAAGACAATTTTGTTGTTGTTTTCTAATAATAATTGCGTATACTGTCGGAATTTCAAGTTTCCAACCCAACAGTTAAGGCTGTGCGCTATCAGATTATTTAGTCAGTCAGTTTCTCTTTTTATTTACATACGTAAATAGATCATTTACGAAATGATAATATTTGTGTGTCTATTTTATCCAAATATTGATTTATATATTATTATTCTAATATTACATACAGACATACAAAAAAAAAAATATCAATAAACGATATTTAATCACAATAAAAATAGTATTTATATATTTTAATATAATACAATCATAATCACTTCTATTACTATCAGTTCTGAACAAGTACAAATATTTTTCATGGCCGTTCTATATTACTATACGTTTATCGGAGCTGCACCCGTATATATTGAATAATCCCGATTGTCCATTAATCGTTCAATCGTCTAAAAAGTAGGTATTAGAAACTGAAAAAACTGTCGACGATTTACGACGAGTGACGAAAAACAACGCTAAAAACACATCCGACCACCTGAATTGTTAATTTCGTAAAGTCGATACGGTTAAATAGGAAAAATAATAGGTTTACGACATTTATAAAAAAATTCAGTAATTGATATTTTTTTTTTTTTTTTTTTTAAGTTTATTTCGAAGTTATACAATTTGTACATAAACTCGTAAACGAACCAGCGCGATACTGCCGCGGTGAAAGATGTGACGGCCGCGGCGTAAGGAGTCATTGGCGGCATTGTCGACTTGAACCGTCGTCGGCGTAGGTCCCGGAGCAGAAGCGGCCGATGAAAGAGACGGTCGTCGTCCCGGATCCAAATTATGAGCAAGAGGAGAAAGTACGGTCCTCGTCCCGCAGGTCTCGGCGAAGATTACGATAACGAAAATTTCGGTATGTCACAGTGACCTGTGACTCGGAAAATTCTTCCGATGACGGTGGGCAAGGACGCGAATACCGGTTAACGGCGTGCGACGGGAGACGAAGACATCGGCGGCCCATCGGCCAGCAGCAGCGCGCCCGTCGACGCGAACATCACGGAAGCCCGTCAGTGCCGCAGGTGCAGACATATGGTAACGTGGTGATCCCTAAGCGTCGTCTGCGCTCAAAGTGCAAGAAACGCAAGCAGTGGAGGAGTAGGTGGTGCTGTACCAGGCTAGGAGTGACGGAAGCGAAGTAATGGACGCTTGACTGGACATTTTTAAAACGAAATATGGGATCGTTGGTTACAGATGAAAAGTCGTATCAAAATTTATATGAAAAATACAAAAAAAATAATAATATAACTATCGTAGATAATAACACGCATGCCGTACATTGGCTTGTCGATAAAAAATAATTTTGTTGCTTCAACAAACACAATCTAAATCAGCAGCCCGAAGGGAAGTGCAATTAAATGCCAATTAAATGGGAGAGTTTTTCTTTGTTTTTTTTTATATTTTATTAAATCCAAAATTGACCGAGGAGAGAGTTATACTGTGTTATAGAATATTACAATACAAGTTTACTCGACCGTCGGTCGAGCGCGTTCGTCGTGCGTACGTCGGTCGACCGACGGGCTATATTGGTAAATGCGTTCACCCTGACGTAAATTTATATAGGATATTACGATTTTATTTTATATTGTAAATTGTTAATTATATTAGTTCCTATAATTTATAAAATATTATATTAATATATATATATTAATTACAATACTTATAAAAAGCTAAAAAATGACCATTGACACTGAGCGTATTATTTCTGAGGTACGTCTTCGTCCGCCATTGTGGGACGTCTCTTGTGTGTGATACAGGGTGCGGCAGAGCCAAATGACGAGATTTGATGGGCTATAAATAACGAACAGTAAAACTCAGAGAAAAGGTTTTTTTTAATTTAAATCAGTATTCAATCCCATACTTAAAAAATTATTTTTTGAAAGGTATATCTCCAAGATGGCAGCCGTCAGCATTGATACACTGTTGTAGACGATCTCTGACGCTCTCATACGATTTTCGGCACATTTCGACTGGTATGGCCTCGACTTCCACGTGGAGTTGTCTTTTATGGAGCTGCCGTGGGTAATTTGTAGCCCAGTATCGAAAATTTTGTTTATTTGTAGTTCCAGAAAGATGAATATGGGCCTCATCGTTACAGAAAAAAGTCGATATCGGTGGAATTTACAAAATAATTTGTTGGCAGAGATTTTTACGGCTACCGTAGTTAGTAGCATTAAACTCTTGAACACGCATTAATTTATAGGGACGGAATGATAAATCTTCGTGAAGAATTCTCCTTAAAGAAAGGTCTGAGATTCCCAAAGCTACAGCGTGTTTCCGGGCTGAGCGTCTTGGTGACTGCTCAATTGACTCTCTAACCAACAGCACATTTTCGGGGGTTCTTACCGTTCTGGGTGCTCCGTGTCCAAGTCTACTTAGGTTACTTCCAATTTCATCCAAATTCCGTGTCCTCAGTTTGATAGTGTCGGCAAAAGGTACAGATTCAGCACGTGGTACGTCGCCGAAGTGTATACGATAAGCCCTTTGTGTAGCGATCACAGAATGATTATTTTCGTAATACGCACACACACCGAAACCACGATGTACACCTGTCCCGACCACGATTACGAATAAAAACGGCATTACCGTACATTTCAATAAATATCACTTATTAAGGCCTGGTCTTATCTTATCACGAGCTAATAACCACTAAAACCTCGTCAGTAGGCTCTGCCACACACTGTACAATGACCGAGATGCCAAAATAAAAGCTTAGCTTGAAGTTTGTCAAGCAATAGTAAAAAATTACGACAATGTGTGAAAAATGTGTGACAATTTTGAAAACGGCGTACTGAATTCTCATTCAATTGGCCGGTCTACAACAACTGAGTGGAGGTGATATCGTCTCCGTCTTATTTTATTACGTCGATTGCGTAAATAAAACGCACATATCAATGAATTTACTATGTATGTATTCATATTTCCAAAAGATAAAGTTTTAGAATTTATAAAATCAATAAAGTCAACAAATAACGAAATAACGTACCATATAACAAACACGACCGACTAAATTTGTAGTCGGTTAGGCCCTAAATCCAGAAATATTCAAATAATTTTATTAATTTTCCTAAATATTAAGGGTACCAAACAATTCGGTCGTGTTGCGTCGTACGGTATATATGCAAACCGGACGGCCGCCGTGCGTGATATGTTGCGCGGGCGGGGGTGTGGTCGGTTTTTCCGGTGACGAGGAAATTTCGGTTCACGGTCGACCTCAACTGCCCGGGGATCGTCCGGACGATTTACGAGGTCGGCCCGACAACGCGCAGCGGTTTGTTTTGCCCGGTTGTTATTGCGATTGACGTGTACGTTTTAAAATAAAGTCATATGTCGCCGTAGACGTAATACGCGTATTCGGTGACGAACGTGGAGGAAAGGGGGCGGCAACAACTACCGCATTCCAATTTCCGCCCCCCGCCATCCCTACCAATATCGGTAAACATATTTAACGCCTATTTTGTTTATCGGAATTAACGAAATAACCTCCGACAAAGAACATATAATAATGATAATATTAATAATAATAACTACGTAAAAGAAAATTGGATAAAAAAAAAACAAAAACAAAAATACAAATCCGAAATTTATAAAAGTATACGAATACATTTTTTTTTGGCACATAACAAATTCAACTAGAAAACCTATCCTATCGCATATCTCACAAGTTTTCAGATGGGTTCAAACAGAATTATTGTATTTCGTAAAATGTTCTCTGGGCAACGGACACCTAAACAAATAAGTTTCCTTGTAACTAACAAAACCAAATAAAAATATTCTTTGACCAACGGACACTTGTACAAATACGTTTCCTCGTTTCCTAACTAACAAAAGAAAATAATAATTCTATTTTTTTAAACGAATTTAAATCAATACATTTTCAGAATAATAAAGGTGTATTCAAAAACCCAAAGTATTAAGCAAGAAATATATTAAATTGTTATAATGAGCAGGGAATATAACAGCCTTTATCGTCATAGGCGTAAATATCAGGGAGTTTAGGAGCTTAATGCTGTCCTAATACACCAACTAAATCCAAATTGCTTTAAACTTGAAAGGCGGAGCACAATGTCTTGCTCAAAAGTTGCTTACAGATAGAAAATAAAACACACATCATAGTAAAACCAATACAATCATCGCTACGCTCAAAATTTAATATTAGTTCATAACATTCAGTAATTTCTGATTCCTTATTTGTATTAATTTTCGGTTAAAATTGAATATCATCATACTGGATGACTTGGACATTATCTGTAAATGTTTACAAGGAATTTTCATATTGAACATTTATTATAAATAATATTTATAATTGTATAATTATAATATGTATTGTGTATTCGACATTGATATATTATTTTATAGTTGACTGGCCTAGTCGGACATCTCCGTCATTCCACCCAGCCAGTCAGTCCCTGACAATGAGTGTTGTTATATACGGTTAAATTATATTTATACGTTTTTAATAACACATATTGGAATAACTTTAAAATGTCGGTAAAATACTGAAAAATACATTACTAATAATTTACAATTACAAATTCATACCATGCCAGTAAGTAAAAGGGAAAATGATATAATACATTATCGAGTATTGTATGACATAACCTAAACTTACAAAACCAAACCTATAGGTTAAAACCAAATGCAACTAGATTCAATATGCTTCCAGAAAACCTGAAACACTTGAAATTCGGAACAAGATTTCTGGATGAAAAGTAGTTTACAGGCAGAAATTAAACCACACATGGTAAAATAAGTTTACCAGTAGAGACAGCTGCAATACTCATCGTGCACACCACCTCATTAAACATAAACAATAGAATAAGCTTTTTATGTACCTAATAAAATAACGACAGTATTAATAATAAATATAATAATTTTTTCATGTTAAAACACACATTATATTTCGTAAAACAAATCGAGTGAGGTAAATTATATTTCAAACGAGAAACAAAAGTATACAATTTTGTGTAATAGTTTTATTATAATTTCTGTGAACACATTATTTTGAATCAATTATTCTAGGTTTGTTTTTTTTGAAGTGATCTATTATGCGTTTAATGGTATTTCCAATACAATTGCTGTTGTTAGTTATGATACAATATGCTGTGTCTTCAAAACTCGAAGAAAATTTAAATACAATATATATTCTACGGAGACTTTTCGAAGGATTGACTTCCTCTAACGTTGAAAGTATTGGTAATAATGAAAACTCATTATGCGGTATATATTATCATAATACTCAAAAATATAATTCAGACAATAATGCTACCGAATTATTTCGTAATTCGGTATCTAATTTTTATATCTGCATGATTTGTTTAATTGCTAAAAAGATCCATCATATTTTTAATAATGTATTAATAATGAACGAACATTATGACATAGACATAAAGGAATCTGTTAAAAATTTAAATACAAAAATAGATGCGATTGAAGTTATTATAAACATATTACTTAATTTCATGAACATATCAACATACAGTGTATATTTAGATACAGATTTATTAATATCATTAATGTATTTACGTTTGAAAATTAATTATATAAATTATGAATATTTAAAACCAAAAAATGAAATGGAGAATGTTATGTTCTTTGGAATAATGGAGAGCGTTTATGAAATTCAAAGGATTATAGCTTTCAACTGTGAATTACCAATAAGTTATGAAGGCAATAATTATTTGGGGTCGCCTGTAACTAAAGATATATTGGTTGATAATAATATGCAAAATATTATGAATATAGGAAATCAAATTGGTTTGGATAATCAAGAAGATAAATGTAGAACAAATGAAATGTTATTAGATCATATTATAATGAATCCAGGCGATGTTATATCATGTGAAATGTCCACTGTACGATATCGTATTGAATGTGGACAGTTCACAATAAAGGACTTTCTTGAAGAATCTCAACGTTCGCATAAACTCGAAGTGGTATACTGGTATATGAAAGCGGTATATTATGCAATTGTGCAATCAATATGTTTTAAAGTTAAAGAATGTTTAGATACAGTTGAAACATTACCGAATAATATAATCATTATGCTTCAAAAATTAGATTTTTTTTTTTCTTCTCATGTAGACGGTGTATCGGAATTGATAAACTGTTTTTATAGTCTATACAATAGAACAGCAGACAAACCTATTACAAAGTTAGACATTCTAGATGCAATACAAATATATATCGATTCGATAAAAAACATAAATCTGACGAATACTTCAAAATTGCCATATATTAATATAGAAAGATTCGGAAAAGAAGAAATATCAATTGATACTTTTTTGTCCGCAATGATAAAGAATATCAAATATTATAAATGTTTTATACGTTTGCTTGAGCTTTTAAACACGGAATATAATAAATATTACACTAATCGTACGAAATATAAACAGACAATATATTCTTTTATGCAAAGTACTCTATGCATAAAAATAGCTTATGGACCAGATTCGGTTACTAAATCCAGCCATTTACCGTTAATTAAAACTGAAAACAATATTGAGGAAAATAATAAACCCCCAGATGATTGCGATTTTGTCATAAATCTGTATCAATACAGTTATAAACAATTCAATTATCTTAATGAACTTAATTCTTCAGTCACGGACGTAAAATACTGTGAAGATGTTATAAATAATATTCATCATGCTATATACTTTATTGGATCTAAAATATTCAACAACCGTAATATGTCTTTAAAAGATCTTATATATCATTTAATTCCTGTAGATGTGTTTATAGAATGTAAGGAATATCAAGAAAAATGTTTACATCTAAAAAGGTTGTTGTTTGTTATTGTAACGGAATTAAATTTTTATACCCTTGAATTTTGTATTCCATCAAATTATAAATCTTATTTAGTTAAAAACAAAGAAAAAAATCAATATAATGTTGATAAGTTCAATAAATTTATTGAAATGAATAAGGTTGAAGTTAATTACTTACCGGATTTAAGATTATTTTATAAGGAATATATGACGCATAATAATACTTATCGTTATGTCGGTATGTATATAAATATTATAAAGATTTATTGGAAAGGTGAACTATTAACAATTAATCAGATTTTACAGAGTTTTTGGAATAGTATTGTGGGCCCTTCGTATTACTATGCAATCTATGATATTTTTTTCAAATTTTCTCTTGCAGCAATATATTATGAAACAATAACTCTTTTCAAAACTCTAAATGTGATTTATTTAAGATTGGCAAACGACTGTGGCGTCGATAATCTATCTGTAGTTCAGTCATTGTGGCATGGTATAATACAACGTTTCAAAAATGATGTACTTTCGAAGGAAACTTATCCTGACCATTTTAGTACAATTATAGGTTATTATAATGTTTATTGTTCTACTGCGTGTTTTAAAATCTTTTTGAGTAGTGATTTGTTTAATCAGACTGATCAATTATATGTAGAAGAACATTTTCTCATACTTGGAGTTAAATTTGTCTTTGAAAACGAGAAATTGGACGTTGTATCATCACAAACTACCAAAATATCACCATTTTTAGCGGATTTATGGATTAAAAACCTATTTTTTGAGCTAATTGCTGGAATAAATTTATTTAATGATTTCTTTAATATCATCGAGGAAATTGTGGAATCAGTCAAAGAGGTTATGATTTCTTTTAGAAAGACTAAAAATTATTACAACGTTTCGCCCGTTGAATAATATCTTATGTTTATTATTATTGTATCATTTAGACTTTTTATTTTAATATATATGAAATTTTATTAGCATTTATTATGTAATTTTAAACATATTTTGAATTATATAAATGCAGACATAATAAATATAAAATTATAATAACAAAAATACAAATTTACAAGAATCGCTTTGTTATTAATTACTGAATTAGTTGGCTAACTTTTTCTTTGTTCTTAGTCATTTAAGCCATTTATTATGAATATTAGGTACCTACATAATATTTTCTTTAAACATTCAAAATATAACATGGAAACCTATTATATTGTAATAGATCACAATCTAACGATTTTAAACAAAATTAATGTATCTTGTAAAATATTTTATTTAATGTATCTGGCGTATATTCACCTTTACAAACATATTTCTTTGTAACTTGTAAATAAATAAAAAATATTTTAACTTTTAAAATGAATTTTGTATAATACATCATCTGAATATTATAAGTGTAGGCTTAAATCTAAACTTTTAAGTATTAAGTTAATACAAGTGTTACTATGCATAGTTTTATCTACATTATGTATATATATAAATATATTTGTGTGTTTTGCAATGATAAATTATTAGAAATATGGCGTTGAATTTACAGTAAAACTAGTCACATTAGATGTTAATGTAGATTTCGAATAATTAATATTATTACTATTCATTGCTATAATTAAACTTTCATCTGAAAGTATTTTTATAAATATCAAATCTAAATAAATAAAGATTAATATTAATGAGATCGTTTGATTTTTTTGATATTCGTTTGGTTTTCATAATAGTTGTGAAAAAACGTAAGAAAATATACGGCAATGATGGATTATTTATTTAGGAGTTTGTTGTGAGTAGGATAAAAATAATTATAGATACATGAAATGTTCACAGAATATTAAATATTAGACTTTTATAAACGTGGGCAAGTTTTAAAATGATTCTGGCTAATTTTGAGCTATTTTGAGGAATTTCAAATAGTCGAGTATTAATTTGGTCTATAATAAACAAACAATTCTATCGTCGTCGTTACATTGCAACCGTAACCAATTAAATATCGATTCGCTTTAAAGATTTTCTACAAACAACATCGCCGTAAAGTATTATCGTTTATATATTATAAAATATTTTTTTATTTTATAGCATTGTCGATATTATCGATTGTCTTAATATAGATTAAGGATTAGATAAATATCTTTTCAAAAAATATTTTTGACGTGCGCTTCATACCAACGACGAGAGGATTGAAAAGTCAGTCTTATATTGTCAATCCAACATTTGTTCACTTTGTCGACGACACTGGATCAAGCCTCGAGTTCTAGTGGACCGAAAAGACAACAGGTGTGTAAAGGACCAAAGATACGGTTAGAGTGATCGCGAGCAGTAGTACTGAATTTTGATAGCGTAGAATTTAAATTAACTCCATGTTTTCAACTGCATATTGACAATTGTAAATTTACATAGATCCTCTCCTTGTGGTATACCAAATTGCAATATTTATTTGAATGGATTACCGATTGAATTATTTTCGGACTATTTCAATTATATTATGGGTGATACGATTCAAATTGATTCAAAAAGTATTGTGCCCTATAACATCTTTAGGTTTATACAATAATAATCTTTGGGCATACCGAATAAAGTGTTTTTACAATATCTAAACATATATCTAATCTTTTTTACCCTTACTAAGTGATTTGTTATTCACGAAATCCAAATCGCATATTTTATATAGCGTGTTTATTTACAATACATTTTTGTAGTTGAATTCTTTAATCGCCCATTTTTCGATTACTTTAGGTAATTTTGTCAGTAATTTATTCGTTCTCTTGGGTCAGTTAACCAATCGAACCCAATATATCTTCTTCTGTTCACCCTAACTCCGTCATGACCCCTCTTAACCTATCAATATCCACCAATAAATATAACATGTATTATAAATACTTTACTAATAAACTTATTGCTTCTTAGAGAGTATCTTAATGTGACATCCACATTAGATCAACCGTGTCTCTCGAAATACACACATTATTATACCAGTGTCCGATTTATCGGATACCGGGTAAACACATATCATTTCTGTGCTGTTACTGTTGAAAACCATAACAATTTAAGTAATTTAAGTAATTTAATAATATAAGTCATGAAAAACAAAAATGTTTACAGGACACATTCGATTTGGATTACGAAGAATTAGAGTGGTACTGGGAGAAAAAATTGCATTCAGTAATGGACATACCAGAACCAAAACTACTGCAAAATCACGTCGTACGTGAGACCACTGCGAAATTAAACGATATATTAAATAATGAAAAAACGGCAGTAGACAAGTTGAACGAAATAATGACGTTGTTTAAAAAAAACTAGGTAAAATTCTCTATGGTATCCATGGAAACGGTAGAAGAACATTCGCGATTCCGATTTTCGGCCAAGAGCGATAGCATATGGACGTTCGGAGAAGGAGAAACGAAAACGTTGGCAATGGAAAAAGCGGCAATTCTTTATTTAGGCGAATTGCAAAAGGACCTCGATCAGATTGTTTCGGATATGGAGTGTACGGGCAATGTGTGCGACAAACCGATAAATACCGAAACAGTCCCACGAACGTTCAGACGATCGGAACATAAACACTTGTCACCGTGTCACTACAATATCTGCATAAAGAAACGGAAAAATACTCCGTCCGAATTGAATAGGAAAGCACCACGGGAGATAACGCAGACGGTTCGTGATACCGTCACCGCGGTACCGACGGTATACAAATCGAAAACCGAACGGAATCGTCAGACGTTCAAACGACGGTAAAACTGCACACGCTCGAAGAACTTCGTCAATTCCTGGCCGAGGCAACAATAACGCGGAACGCGCGCCGTCAACGGTGACGGAGACGCGTAATTATATTTTTACTGCTAAATTGAATATTGTTGACACTTGCGTGCGAGTGAAAAGCGATCCGGTCCGGGATTCGGTGTCGAAAAAGCCCGGATGGAGTTTCGCGAAGGTCGATGCGAATATAGCCACCAAAAAACAGGAGCTCCTCTCTTCCAGCCCCGCCGATAGAACGGCAGGGTCATCTTGCACTGGCCAGCGTGTCCGAATCTGCGCGAGCGCGGCCGGTATTATTAGCGAACCGACGTCGTCCCGCGGTTCTCCGTGAATTCCGTGGTCCTCCCTGTCGTGGTGGTGGTGGGGGGGTCGGCTTATTGTGAGGCGGAGTTCTCCTCCACATATTGATGTTGGATTATTACGTTAAGCTAACAAACTATAGATTCATCATCTATCGAAATCGAAATTTGATAGCCTCGTCAATATTATCCTTGCGATGGCCAATTGCAATCAGTGAAATTCGTCAACTGTTATCTATCGTTTTACCGTTACAATATAAACGGATATTATAATTATTATAACTTATTTGAAAGAAAGTTTTATTATCGTGGGAACTTTACTAATACGGTTCCATTCGGAACCTCTTTAAAGTGGACAATATATAACAGTAATTGTGAGGTCTTTTAGTCCATCATTAATACGAACACTTGTGGCTTTTATGTCTAGCTCCGAGTCATATTCAAAGTGCTTTATATGCATAAACTATGCACCTACTATGCGTATTTTATGATTATACTCGTTCCTCTCCGTGTTTGACTGCATGGTCGAAGAGTGGTGTAAATAATATTTTAATAATTTATAATAATAATTTATTGGTGTTGGCACCTGTTGAAATATACTGTTGTATACTTATTTCGGTCAGATCTCATACGACAATAATATTATTGTATTATACATGTTCGTGTAATGGTCGTGAGTGAGGGGCGGTAACGGATTTTCTTGCGAGCACCGGGGCTAAGCGGCGGGCCCGAGCGTCTTCGTCTAGCCGACAATGGTAGCGTCAACCGTTTCCGTGGTGTCAAGTACATAGTCACGTTGCCTAGGACGGAACCGTCCAGGGCTGCCGGATCTTGGGTGGTTGGAAGGTATAGCGAAGTGGTCCGGATCCTAGCCGTGACTGGCCCGCGTAGTATTTAATGGTGACAATTGCGCGTTGTGAACGGACCTGGCCGCTGGAGCTTTGGATCTATGGTCTGGAAGTCGGTGGGATTGAGCAGGATGTAAGGCGACTGGAGGCTAGACTTTTCGACGCCGTTCTGGATCAGTCTGATGAAACCGGCGCGTAGCTCGTTGCCGAACGTTGGCCCATGTCGGAGGACCCGGAATCCAGCGACAAGATTAGTGTCCAGCACGCGATCACGATCCACGACCACATCACTGTGAACGGTTACTTTATACGCTTTCTTCGGATAACCTGTCACAAGTATTATAATAAAATAAAAACTCGATAAATCAAACGTTTCACACGAGTCGCTTTTGCCATAATTTGGTGATTTATAAATTAAAACCGTATTACACGGCGTACCTACACTTACAGGGTGTCAAATTACTTTACTGAAAATAATAATAGATGAAAACAAACTAAACGGTAGGTATCGTAAGTGGCGTATTCAGTACATTTACAACGGGAGCGAATATATAGTATCCGGATACATGTATATACCGTAGAATACATCGTCTTCTTTTATTTCCTCGAAAAAGTGGATTTTAAGATTATCACATTGGTCATTGTCAATCTGTACTTACGTCTTCAACATTTTCTTGAATTTTGTAATGGATATCGTTGATATAATTACGTTATGTAATGATGGAAAATTCGTATAAATAAAGCAACATACTTACCCCTACTATAAGAAACGCTAGCGGAGGAGGAGTAGGTGGTGCTGTACCAGGGTTTTTTTTTTATTTTAGTACCGGCAATACCCCCTCCTCACGGAATGGCCGTGAGACTCTACTTCGGGAGGCGGGTCGCCATCGATTATTCGCAAACGAACACATACAAGTAAATACAAAATTTAAAAACCCCTTTTGCCCTATGACGGGGCGAGCTCACATTGTTGTACAAATCTTCGCTTCCTTAACGGAGAATGGGCAGTAGCTAGGCCGAAGCCCACTTGCTGCCCATACACAGTGTCCCCCCCACTTCCAACGGCCGACGGCCGACGGTCTGGCGTCTGCGAGGCCGCGATCAATGACGACGGCGATGCGTTTGAAGCCGCGTGCCGGCGGCGACGAGGGCTTGGCGGTGCCATTCGGCCGACTCCTTTTTCGCGATGACCCTCTCGGTGAAGTCGATTATGGCTTTCCAACGGTCTGGGGATTCCAACATGAGCGACAACAAGTCGCCCGGTTCGAAAGGAACTATCCTCCGGAACAGGCACTCACTGTCTCCGTCATACGCCACGCAGTGCATGAGGGTATGGTGAGTGTCGTCTTCCTCCTAGTTCTGCAAACCGCAGTAAAAACAACCGGGGTGTGGAGCATTTCCGATCCGATAAAGGAACGAGTTAAAGCATCCGTGCCCCGTGAGTAGTTGATTGAGGCGGAAGGTCGTCGAAACATGCGGTCTTGTAACCCACAGCACCAGCAAGTCCGGGAGAATGACCGTGCGCGTTAGCGCGCCTTCACTCTCCGCGGGCACCTCCGAACTACGGATTTGGTCGCGACTTGGATCTTCGTGCGGAGCGCTGACGGGCGGGGTGCTTCGCCTGTCGTCGTAGTCCCCAACGCGCGCAAAGCTTCAAAAGCCCTGCCCCTGGCAGAGGCCAACAGATCGACAGGTGGTAGTCCCGCAACGATTAACGCCGCCTCGTGCGAGACGGTCCTGTGGGCGCACACGCTCTGGACAGCTTCACGCCGCTGGACTGCCGCTATAGCAGCGAGGACCGGGGGGCAGATTTGCAGGGAACAAGTCCACGCGGGAGCGCCGTACAGAGTCCTCTTCTTTTCCATCACATGGCCGAGATACTTTAAGGACTCGCTGGGCGCGATGAGTTCGCCGTCGAGTCGAATCCGCGGCGTGGTCGGCTAGCGCCTGTTAGTGAAGGCCACGACCTACGTCTTTTGGACGGCCAGCCGTAGCCCCAGGTTCTCGATGACTTTAGAGACGGTCACCAGTGCGGCGTTGGCCCGGTTTTGAGCGCCCTCCGCCATGATCAGCGTATTCTTCGCATAGCCGATAGTGATCGTGACACTCGGCAGGGGTAAGCGGAGGACGACATCGTACGCAATGTTCGAGAGGAGCGGCCCGAAAACGGATCCTTGGGGTACCCCGCAGTTTGTCGGAACCGTCTCGAGATTTGTCGACGGGTCGTCGCGCACGATCAAAACTCGGCCGCTCAGGCACGACCCTATCATTTGTCTGATGTAACGTGGAAACCTCATGCCCGTCAACGCGGCCGTGATTACTAACCATCCGACAGAATTGATCGCGTTTTCGATGTCCAAGCTCACGGCGACGGCCATCTTCCGGGCGCTCTAGGCCTCAACTAGCTTTCGGTCGAGGGTCCTGAGCGCGACGTCGGTAGACCGTCCGTGGCGTAAACCGAACTGCCGTTCGGACAGTCCGTTTACCGCCGCAGCAATGTGCTCTTGCATCCTGCGGGCCAGGAGAAACTCGAAGATTTTCAGGACGTCGTTGAGCAGACACAGCAGTCTGTATGAAGACGGCAGTCTCGCTGGTTTGTTCGGCTCCGGGATGAGCGCTAGGCGCTCAAACCTTCACCGCCCGGGGAACGTGCAGCCGCCTGTTTTGCCTCGGTTGTTATAGTGAATGAAGTGTACGTTTTAAAAAAAAGTCATATGTCGCCGTAGACGTAATACGCATATTCGGTGACGGACTCGGAGGAAAGGGGGCGGCTACAACGAATTCATTCCAATTTCCGCCCCACAACATCCCAACCAATATCAGTAAACATTTTCAACGCCGGTTTTTGTTTTTCGGAATTAAAAAAATAACCACCGACAATATTAATAATAATAACTACGTAAAAGAAAATTGGATAAAAAAAAAAACAAAAACAAAAATACAAATCCGACATTTATAAATATATATATATATAGTATATGAATACATTTTTTTTTCGCACATAACAAATTCAACTAGAAAACCTTTCCTATCGCATATTTCACCCGTCTTCAGATGGATTCAAACAAAACTATTGTATTTCGGAAAATGTTCTCTGGGCAACGGACACCTATACAAATAAGTTTCCTTGTAACTAACAAAACCAAATAAAAATATTTTCTGACCAACGGACACCTGTACAAATACATTTCCTCGTAACTAACAAAACCTAGAATATTTATCTAGTTTATTAAACGGATTTAGTGCAATATATTTTCAGAATAATAATCCAAAATTCTTCCAGAAAAGGTTTAACAATTAAAAATTCGGAACAAGATTTCTGGATGAAAAGTATTTTACAGGCAGATATTAAAACACACATGGTAAAATCAGTTTACAAACCAGACACCTGCAATACTCATCGTGCACATCACCTAATTAAACATAAACAATAGAATAAGGTATTTTATGTACCTAATAAAATTACGACAGTATAAATATATTAATTTTTTCATGTTTAAAACACATTATAGTTCGTAAAACAAACCGAATGAAGTAAATTATATTTCAAACGAGAATCAAAAGTATACAATTTTGTGTAATAGTTTTATTTAATTTCTGTGAATACATTATTTTATATCAATTATTCTAGGTTTGTTTTTTTTGAAGTGATCTATTATGCGTTTAATGGTATTTTCAATACAATTGCTGTTGTTATTAATGATGAAATATGCAGTGACTTCAAAAGTCGAAAAAAAATTAAATACAATATATGATATACGGACATTTTTCGGAGACTTAACTTCATGTAACGTTGGCAGTGATGGTAATAAAGAATATATATTAGGTGTTATATATTATGTTAACACACAAAAATATAATTCAGACAATAATGCTACCGAATTATTTCGTAAGTCAGTAACTAGTTTTTATATCTGCATGATTTGTTCATTTGCTAAAACGATCCATCACATTTTTAATAATGTATTAATAATGAACAATCATTATGACATAGACATAAAAAAATCTGTTGAAAAATTAAATACAAATATAGATGTGATTGAAGTTTTTATAAACATATTACTTAATTTCTTGGACATGGCAACATACAGTGTATATTTAGATACAGATTTATTAATATCGTTAATATATTTACGTTTGAAAATTAATTATATAAATAATCAATATTTAAATCCAGAAAATGAAATAGAGAATATTATGTTCTTTGGAATTATGGAAAGCGTTTATGATATTCAAAGGATTATAGGTTTCAACTGTGTATTACCCATACGTTATGAAGGTAATTATTATTTCGGGTTGCCTGTAACTAAAGATATATTGGTTGATAATAATATGCAAAATATTATGGATAAGGTGAATAAAATTGGTTTGGATAATCAAGAAGATAAATGTAGAACAAATGAAATGTTATTAGATCATATTATAATGAATCCAGGCGATGTTGTATCATGTGAAATGTCCACTGTACGATATCGTATTGAATGTGGACAGTTCACAATAAAGGACATTCTTGAAGAATCTCAACGTTCGCATAAACTCGAAGTGGTATACTGGTATATGAAAGCGGTATATTATGCAATTGTGCAATCAATATGTTTTAAAGTTAAAGAATGTTTAGATACAGTTGAAACATTACCGAATAATATAATCATTATGCTTCAAAAATTAGATTTTTTTTTTTCTTCTCATGTAGACGGTGTATCGGAATTGATAAACTGTTTTTATAGTCTATACAATAGAACAGCAGACAAACCTATTACAAAGTTAGACATTCTAGATGCAATACAAATATATATCGATTCGATAAAAAACATAAATCTGACGAATACTTCAAAATTGCCATATATTAATATAGAAAGATTCGGAAAAGAAGAAATATCAATTGATACTTTTTTGTCCGCAATGATAGAGGAGATCAAATATTATAAATGTTTTATACGTTTGCTTGAGCTTTTAAACACGGAATATAATAAATATTACACTAATCGTACGAAATATAAACAGACAATATATTCTTTTATGCAAAGTACTCTATGCATAAAAATAGCTTATGGACCAGATTCGGTTACTAAATCCAGCCATTTACCGTTAATTAAAACTGAAAACAATATTGAGAAAAATAATAAACCCCCAGATGATTGCGATTTTGTCATAAATCTGTATCAATACAGTTATAGACAATTCAATTATCTTAATGACCTTGATTCTTCAGTCACGGACGTTGAATACTGTGAAGGTGTTATAAATAATATTCATCATGCTATACAATTAATTGGATCTAAGATATTCAACAACGGTAATATGTCTTTAAAAGATCTAATATATCATTTGATTCCCGTAGATGCGTTTATACAATGTAAGGAGCATCAAGAAAAAATTTTACATCTAAAAAGGTTGTTGTTTGTTATTGTAACGGAATTAAATTTTTATACCCTTGAATTTTGTGTTCCTTCAAATTATAAATCTTATTTAGTTAAAAACCAAGATAAAAATCAATTTAATGTTGATAAGTTCAATAAATTTATTGAAATGAATAAGGTTGAAGTTAATTACTTACCGGATTTAAGATTATTTTATGAGGAATATATGACGCATAATAATACTTATAGTTATGTCGGTATGTATATAAATATTATAAAGATTTATTGGAAAGGTGAATTTTTAACAATTAATCAGATTTTACAGAGTTTTTGGAATAGTATTGTGGGCCCTTCGTATTACTATGCAATTTATGATATTTTTTTCAAATTTTCTCTTGCAGCAATATATTATGAAACAATAACATTTTACAAAAATCTAAATTTGAGTTATTTGAAATTGTCAAACGACATTGGCGTCGATAATCTTTCCGATGTTCAGTCGCAGTGGCTTGATATAATAAAACCTTTTAAAAATAATATACTTTCGAAGGACAGTTATCCTGACCATTTTAGTACACTTATAGAATATTATAATGTTTATTGTTCTATTGCGTGTTTTAAAATCTTTTTGAGTAGTGATATGTTTAATCAGACTGATCAATTATATGTAGAAGAACATTTTCTCATACATGGAGTTAAATTTGTCTTTGAAAATGAGAAATTGGATGTTGAATCATCACAAACATCCAAAACTGCACCATTTTTAATAAAGTTAAGTATTAGAAACATAAATTTTGGGAAGATTCATGGAATAAATTATATAATAGATTTTTTTAATATCATCGAAAAAATTGCGGAATCAGTCAATGAGGTTATGATATCATTTAAAAAAAATAAAAATTATTATAACTTTTCGCCCGATGATTAATATCTTATGTTTATTATTATTATTGTATCATTTAGACGTTTTATTTTAATATTTATGAAATTTTATTAGCATTAATATATGCAATTTTTTAAACATAATTTGAATTATATAAATGTAGACATAATAAATATAAAATTATAATAACAATAAAACAAATTTACAAGAATCCTGTTGTAATTAATAACTAAATTAGTTGGCTAACTTTTGCCTTGTTTATATTCATTTAAACAATTTTTTATGAATATTAGGTACCTACTCAATATTTTCATTAATTATTAAACATATAACATGAAAACCTATTATATTGCATAAGATCAAAATCTAACGATTTAAACAAAATTAATGTATCTTTTAAAATATTTAATTTAATGTATCTGGCGTATATTCACCTTATCAAACATATTTCTTTAATACTCGTAAATAAACAAAATAAACGAAAAAAAAAAAAAATATTTTAACATTTAAAATGAATTATGTATAATACGTCATCAGAATAATATAAGTGTAGGCTTAAATCTAAACTTTTAAGTATTAAATTAATACAAGTGGAAAAATTCGTCGTTTTATTTACATTATGTATATATATATTTGTGTATTTTGCAATGATATATAATTAGAAATATGGCGTTTAATTTACAGTAAAACTAGTCACATTAGATGATAGTGTAGATTTCCAATAATTAATATAATAACTATTCGTTCCTATAATAAAATTTTTTATGAAAGTAATTTTGTTGCCTGAACAAACACAATCTAAATCAGCAGCCCCAAGGGAAGTGCAATTAAATGCCATTTAAATGGGAGAGTTTTTCTTTGTTTTTTTTATATTTTATTAAATCCAAAATTGACCGAGGAGAGAGTTATATTGTGTTATAGAATATTACAATACGAGTTTACTCGACCGTCGGTCGAGGGCGTTCATCATGCGTACGTCGGTCGACCGACGAGCTATATTGGTAAATGTGTGTTCACGCTGACGCAAATTTATATAGGATATTACGATTTTATTTTATATTGTAAATTTTGAATTATATTAGTTTATATAATTTATAAAATATTATATTAATATAATTATTAAGTACAATAATTAAAAAAGCTAAAAAATGAACATTGAAACTGAACGTATTATTTCTGAGGTACGTCTTCGTCTGCCATTGTGGGACGTCTCTTTATTGTGATACAGGGTGCGGCAGAGCCGACTGACGAGTTTTGATGGACTATAAATAACGAACAGTAAAACTCAGAGAAAAGGTTTCTTTTTATTTAAATCAGTATTCAATCCCATTCTTAAAAAATTATTTATTGAAAATTATATATCCAAGATGGCGGCCGTCAGCATTGATAAATTGTTGTAGATGATCTCTGAAGCTCTCGTCCGGACGATTTACGAGGTTTGCCCGAAGACGCGCAGCGGTCTGTTTTTCCCTGTGTTATTGCGATTTTTGTGTACGTTTTAAAATGAAGTCAAATGTCGCCGTAGACATAATACGCGTATTCGGTGACGGACGCGGAGGTAAGGTGGTGGCTACAAATAACGCATTCCAATTTCCTCTTCCCAACATTCCTACCAATATCGGTAAATATTTTTAACGCTTTTTTTGTTTATCGGAATTAACGATATACCCTCCGACAAAGAACATATAATAATGATAATATTAATAATAATAACTACGTATGTTAAATATACGTATACAATTTTTTTTCGCACATAACAAATTCAACTAGAACACCTATCCTATTGCATACCTCAACAGTTTTCAGATGGGTTCAAACAGAACTATTGTAATTCGTAAAAAGTTCTCTAGTTAACGGACACCTACACAAATAAGTTTCCTTGTAACTAACAAAACCAAATAAAAATATTCTCTGACCAACGGACACCTGTACAAATACGTTTCCTCGTACCTAACAAAACTAAATAAATATTTTAGTTTTTAAAACAAATTTAAAGCAATACATTTTCAGAATAATAATGGTGTATTCAAAAACCCAAAGTTTTAAGTAAGAAATAAATGAAATTGTTACAATGAGCAGGGAATATAACAGTCTTTATCGTCATAGGCGTAAATATGAGGGACATTAGGGAGCTTAATAGCCCATTTTTACACCAACTTAATACAAATTGCTTTCGAACTTGAATGTCAGAACACATTGTCTTGTACAAAAGTTGCTTACAGATAGTAAATAAAACACATATCATATTAAAACCAATACAATCATCGCTAAGCTCAAAATTTAATATTAGTTCATAACATTCAGTAATTTCTGATTCCTTATTTGTATTAATATTCGGTTAAAATTGAATATCATCATACTGAAAGACTTGGACATTATCTGTAAATGTTTACAAGGAATTTTCATATTGAACATTTATTATAAATAATATTTATAATTGTATAATTATAATATGTATTGTTTATTCGACATTAATATATTATTTTATAGTTGACCAGGCCAGTCGGACATCTCAGTCATTCCACCCGGGCCAGTCAGTCCCTGACAATGAGTGATGTTATTTACGGTTAATTTTTAATTTTACGTTTGTAATAACACATATTGGTATAACTTTAAAATGTCGGTAAAATACTGAAAAATACATAACTAATAATTTACACATAAAAGATCATACCATGCCAGTAAGTAAAAGAGAAATGATAAAATACATTATCGAGTATTGTATGATATAAACTAAACTTACAAAACCAAACCTATAGGTTAAAACCAATTGCAACTAGATTTAAAATGCTTCCAGAAAACCCGAAACACTTAAAATTCGGATCAAGATTTCTGGATTAAAAGTAGTTTACAGGCAGAAATTAAACCACACATGGTAAAATCAGTTTACAAACCAATAGGGACACCTGCAATACTCATCGTGCACACCACCTCATTAAACATAAACAATAGAATAAGGTTTTTATGTACCTAATAAAATTACGACAGTATAAATATATTAACTTTTTCATGTTGAACACACATTATAGTTCGTAAAACAACCCGAGTGAATTATATTATATTTCAAACGAGAAACAAAAGTATACAATTTTGTGTAATAGTTTTATTATAATTTCTGTGAACACATTATTTTGAATCAATTATTCTAGGTTTGTTTTTTTTGAAGTGATCTATTATGCGTTTAATGGTATTTTCAATACAATTGCTGTTGTTAGTAATGATACAATATGCAGTGTCTTCAAAACTCGAAAAAAATTTAAATACAATATATAATCTACGGACATTTTTCGAAGGATTGACTTCCTCTAAAGTTGAAAGTGTTGGTAATAATGGAAATCCAATATGCGTTATATATAATCATAACACACAAAAATATAATTCAAACAATAATGCTTCCGAATTAATTCGAAATTCGGTATCTAATTTTTATATATGCCTGATTTGTATATTTGCTAAAAATATCCATCATTTTTTTAAAAATGTATTAATAATGAACAATCATTATAACATAGACATAAAAAAATCAGTTGAAAATTTAAATAATAAAATATATTTGATTGAAGATTGCATAAACGTATTATTTAATTTCATGAACATATCAACATACAGTGTAAATTTAGATACAGATTTATTAATATCCTTAATGTATTTACGTTTGAAAATTAATTATATAAATAATGAATATTTAAATCCAAAACAAGAAATAGAGAATGTTTTGTTCTTTGGAATTATGGAGAGCGTTTATGATATTCAAAGGATTATAGGTTTAAACTGTGAATTACCAATTATTTATGAAGACAATTATTATTACGGATTGCCACTAACTTATGATATATTAGTTAATAATAACTTGCAATATATTATGAACATAGTAGATAAAATTGGTTTGAATAATGTAAAAGTCAACTGTAGAGCAAATGAAATGTTATTAGGTCATATTATAATGAATCCATTCGATGATGTATCATGCGAAATGTCTACTATACGATTTCGTATTGAATGTGGGCAATTCACAATAAGAGACTTTTTTGAAGAATCTCAACGTTCGCATAAACTCGAAGTGGTATACTGGTATATGAAAGCGGTATATTATGCAATTGTGCAATCAATATGTTTTAAGGTAAAGGAATCTTTATATAAAGCTGAAACATTACCTACTACTATAATCATTATGCTTCAACAATTAGATTTTTTTTTTTCTTCTCATGTAGATGGTCTATCCGAATTGATAAACTGTTTTTATAGGTTATACAACGGGACAGCAGACAAATCTATTACAAAGTTAGACATTCTAAATGCAATACAAAAATATTTCGTTTCGATAAAAAACATAAATCTGACGAATACTTCAAAATTGCCATATATTAATATAGAAAGATTCGGAAAAGAAGAAATATCAATTTATACTTTTTTGTTGGCAATGATAAAGAATATCAAATATTATAAATGTTTTATACGTTTGCTTGAGCTTTTAAACACGGAATATAATAAATATTACACTAATCGTACAAAATATAAACAGACAATATATTCTTTTATGCAAAATATTTTATGCGTCAGAAAGGCCTATGAAGTATATTCGGTTGCTGATTCCAGCCATTTACCGTTAATTAAAACTCCAAAGACTACTGAGAAAAAAAATGAACACCAAGATAATTGCGAATTTGTCATAAATCTGTATCAATACAGTTATAGACATTTCAATTCTGTTAATGAACTTAATTCTTCAAACACGGACGTAAAATACTGTGAAGATGTTATAAATAATATTCACTATGCTATACAATTTATTGGATCTAAAATATTCAACAACCGTAATATGTCTTTGAAAGATCTTATATATCATTTAAATCCTGTAGATGCGTTTATACAATGTAAGGAGCTTCAAGAAAAATGTTTACATCTAAAAAGATTGTTGTTTGTTATTATAACGGAATTAAATTTTTATACCCTTGAATTTTGTGTTTCTCCAAATTATAAAATTGATTTAAATAAAAAAAAAAAAAAAAATCAATTTAATGTTGATAAGTTCAATGATCTTATTCAATTGAATAAGGTTAAAGGTAAATATTTACCGGATCTAAAATTATTTTATAAGGAATATATGACGCATAATAGTACTTTTCGTTATATCGATAAGTATATAAATAATATAAAGATTTATTGGAAAGGTGAATTTTTAACAATTAATCAGATTTTACAGAGTTTTTGGAATACTCTTGTGGGCCCTTCGTATTACTATGCAATCTATGATATTTTTTTCAAATTTTCTCTTGCAGCAGTATATTATGAAACAATAACTCTTTTCAAAACTCTTAATGTAATTTATTTAAGATTGGCAGACGACATTGGTGTCGATAATCAGTCGTTGTGGCATGATATAATACAACGTTTCAAAAATGATATACTTTCAAAGGAAACTTATCCTGACCATTTTAGTACAATTATAGGTTATTATAATAATTATTGTACTACAGCTTGTTTAAAAATCGTTTTGCGTAGTGATTTGTTCAATCAGCCTGATCAATTATATGTAGAAGAACATTTTCTCATACTTGGAGTTAAATTTGTCTTTGAAAACGAGAAATTGGACGTTGAATCATCACAAACTTCCAAAATAGAACCATCTTTAATGGATTTAAGGAATAGAGACATTTCCTTTGAAGAAAAGGCTGGAATGAATTATTTTAATGATTTTCTTAATATCATCGATGAAATTGTGAAATCTGTCAATGAGGTTATGAATTCATTTAAACAGACTAAAAACTATTATAACGTTTCGCCCGACGATTAATATATTTTGTTTATTATTATTATTGTTTCATTTAGACGTTTTATTTTAATATATATGAAATTTTATTAGCATTTATTATGTAATTTTAAACATAATTTGAATTATATAAATGTAGACATAATAAATATAAAATTATAATAACAATAATACAAATTTACAAGCATCGCTTTGTTATTAATTACTGAATTAGTTGGCTAACTTTTGCTTTGTTTAGTCATTTAAGCCATTTATTTTGAATATTAGGTACCTACTCGATATTTTCTTTAAACATTAAAAATATAACATGAAAACCTATTATATTGCATTAGATCACAATCTAACGATTTTAAACAAAATTAATGTATCTTTTAAAATATTTAATTTAATGTATCTGGCATATATTCACCTTAACAAACATATTTCTTTGTTACTCGTAAATAAACAAAATAAACGAAAAAAAAAAAAAAATAAAAATATTTTAACTTTTAAAATGAATTTTGTATAATACATCATCAGAATAATTTAAGGTTAGACTAAAATCTATACTTTTAAGTAATACAGTTATAAGTTAATACAAGTGTATCTATGCGTCCCGCCTCCCGATGTAGTGCCTCAAGGCGTTTCCGGGTGGCGGGGGTATTGCCGGTTTATAAAAAAAAAATTAAAAAATAAAGTTTTACCATGCGTCGTTTTCTAAATTATGTATATATAAATATATATATATTTGTCTATTTTGCAATGATAATTATTAGAAATATGGCGTGGAATTTACAGTAAAACTAGTCACATTAGATGTTAGTGAAGATTTTAAATAATTAATATAATTACTATTCGTTGCTATAATAAAACTTTGTTCTGAAAGTATTTTGGATCTGGTAGGTGCATTAATGAGATCGTTTTATTTTTTGATATTCGTTACGTTTTCATAATAGTTATGAAAAAACGTAAGAAAACGCCGTTTTTTGTTTTTCGGAATTAAAGAAATAGCCACCGACAAAGAACATATAATAATGATAATATTAATAATAATAACACTGAAAAAGAAAATTGGATAAAAAAAATCGAAAACAAAAAAACAAATCCGAAATGTATACAAGTATAGGAATCCTTTTTGTTTTTCGCACATAACAAATTCAACTAGAAAAGCTATCCTAACGCATATCTCACCAATTCTTAGATGGATTCAAACAAAAGTATTGTATTTCGTAAAATGTTCTCTGGGCAACGGACACCTGTACAAATAAATTTCCTTGTAACTAACAAAACCAAATAAAAATATTCTCTGACCAACGGACACCTGTACAAATACCGTTCCTCGTAACTAATTAAACCAATTAAATATTCTAGTTTATTAAACGGATTTAGTGCAATATATTTTCATAATAATAATCCAAAATGCTTCCAGAAAAGGTGAAACACTTGAAATTCGGAACAAGATTTCTGGATGAAAAGTATAATAAACGAAAAAAAAAAAAAGAAAAAATATTTTAACTTTTAAAATAAATTTTGTATAATATATCATCATAATAATATGAGTGTAGGCTTAAATCTATACTTTTAGGTATTAAGTTAATACACGTGTTACTATGCATCCCGCCTCCCGAAGTAGTACTTTACGGCGTTTCCGGGTGGCGGGGGTATTGCCAGTTTATATATATATATATATAAAAAAAAAAAAATGATGAGTTACTATACGTAGTTTTATCTAAATTATGTATATATATATATATATTATATATATATAATATATATATATATTATATATATATATATATTATATATATTTGTGTATTTTATTAGATGTTCGTGTAGATTTCAAATAATTAATATAATTACTATTCGTTGCTATAATAAAACTTTGTTCTGAATGTATTTTGGATCTGGTAGGTGCATTAATGAGATCGTTTTTTTTTTTTGATTTTTGTTAAGTTTTCATAATAGTTATGAAAAAACATAAGAAAATTCACGGCAATAATGGATCATTTATTTACGAGTTTGTTGCGAGTAGGATAAAAATAATTATTGATACTTGAAATGTTCACAGGATATTAAATATTAGACTTTTCTAAACGTGGGCAAGTTTTAAAAAGATTCTGGCTATTTTTGAACTTCTTTGAGGCATTTGAAACTGTCGAGTTTGTATTTGGTCTTTAATAAACAAACTGTACTATGGTCGTCGTTACATCGCAACCGTAACCAATTGAATATCGTTTCGCTTTAAAGATTTTCTATAAACAACATCGCCGTAAAGTATTATCGTTTATATATTATAAAATATTTTTTTATTTTAAAGCATCGTCGATATTACTGATTGTCTTAATCTTTATTAAGGATTATATAATAATCTGTTAAAAAATGTTTGCCGTGCGATTCATACCAACGACGAGATGATTGAAAATTCAATCTAATATTGTCAATCCAACATTTGTTTACTTGTCGACGACACTGGATCAAGCCTTGTGTTCAAGTGGACCGAAAAGACAACAGGTGTGTAAAGGACCATTGATTCGGTTTGGTTAGAGTAATCGCGAGCAGTAGTACTGAATTTTTACGTAATTTTGTCTGTAATTTATTCGTTCACAGTTACCCTATCAATCCCAAACTATCTTCTTCTGTTCACCCTAACTCCTTCATGAACCCTCTTATCCTATCAATAACCATCAATAAATATAACATGTATTATAAATACTTTCCTAATAAACTTATTGCTTCTTAGTGAGTATCTTAATGTGACAACCAAATTAGATCAACCGTGTCACTCGAAAATGCACACATAAAATATGTTTTAATTTTCGTATTCCAGTATGGCGAGAAAAGACAACAAAGTTAGATTGTTGTGTGAGCGTTCTTGTTTTTTTTCCCAATAACATTCGGTATAATTATAACCATTGCTTTATGTCTGACTAGCATTTATTATTATACCAGCGTCCGATTTACCGGATACCGGGTAACAACAAATCATTTCTGTGCCGTTACTGATGCAAACCATAAAAACACTGTGAATTTAAATCATGAAAATTATGAAATAATGACGTTGTTAAAAAAAAACAAAGTAAAATTCTCTATGGTATCCATGGAAACGGTGGAAAACCATTCGCGATTCCGATTTTCGGCCAAGAGCGATAACATATGGACGTGGCAATGGAAAGAGCGGCAATTCTTTATTTAGGCGAATTGCAAAAGGACCTCAATCGGATTTTTGCGGATAAGGAGTGTACGGGCAATGTGTGCGACAAACCGATAAATACCGAAACAGTCCCACGAACGTTCAGACGACCGGAACATAAACACTTGTCTCCGTGTCACTACAATATCTGCATAAAGGAACGGAAAAATACTCCGTCCGAATTGAACAGGAAAGCACCACGGGAGATAACGCAGACGGTTCGTGATACCGTCACCACGGTACCGAACGGTATACAAATCGAAATCGAACGGAATCGAATTTTCAATACAATTTCTCTTGTTAGTAATGATAAAATATGCAGTGACTTCAAAACTCGAAAAAAATTTAAATACAATATATGATATACGGACATTTTTCAGAGACTTAACTTCATGTAACGTTGGCAGTGATGGTAATAAAGAAAATTTATTAACACACAAAAATATAATTCAGACAATAATGCTACCGAATTATTTCGTAAGTCGGTAACTAGTTTTTTATCTGCATGATTTGTTTATTTGCTAAAACGATCCATCACATTTTTAATAATGTATTAATAATGAACAATCATTATGACATAGACATAAAAAAATCTGTTGAAAAATTAAATACAAATATAGATGTGATTGAAGTTTTTATAAACATATTACTTAATTTCTTGAACATGGCAACATACAGTGTATATTTAGATACAGATTTATTAATATCGTTAATGTATTTACGATTGAAAATTAATTATATAAATAATGAATATTTAAATCCAGAAAATGAAATAGAGAATATTATGTTCTTTGGAATTATGGAAAGCGTTTATGATATTCAAAGGATTATAGGTTTCAACTGTGTATTACCCATTAGTTATGAAGGTAATTATTATTTCGGGTTGCCTGTAACTAAAGATATATTGGTTGATAATAATATGCAAAATATTATGGATAAAGTGAATAAAATTGGTTTGGATAATGTAAAAGACAACTGTAGAGCAAATCAAATGTTATTAGGTCATATTATAATGAATCCATTCGATGAGGTATCATGTGAAATGTCTACTATACGATTTCGTATTGAATGTAGGCAATTTACAATAAAAGACTTTTTTGAAGAATCTCAACGTTCGCATAAACTCGAAGTGGTATACTGGTATATGAAAGCGGTATATTATGCAATTGTGCAATCAATATGTTTTAAAGTTAAAGAATGTTTAGATACAGTTGAAACAATACCGAATAATATAATCATTATGCTTCAAATATAAGATTTTTTTTTTTTCTTCTCATGTAGACGGTCTATCGGAATTGATAAACTTTTTATATAGTCTATACAATAGAACAGCAGACGAACCTATTTCATAATTAGACATTCTAGATGCAATACAAAAATATATTGATTCGATAAAAAACATAAATCTGACGAATACTTCAAAATTGCCATATATTATTATATAGAAAGATTCGGAAAAGAAGAAATATCAATTGATACTTTTTTGAATATTTAAATTTGAATTGAATACGGTTGAAGTTAAATATTTACCGGATTTAAGATTATTTTATGAGGAATATATGACGCATAATAATACTTATAGTTATGTCGGTATGTATATAAATATTATAAAGATTTGTTGGAAAGATGAATTTTTAACAATTATCAGATTTTACAGAGTTTTTGGAATAGTATTGTGGGCCCTTCGTATTACTATGCAATCTATTATATTTTTTTCAAATTTTCTCTTGCAGCAATATATTATGAAACAATAACAATTTTCAAAACTCTAAATTTTAATTATTTGAAATTGTCAAACGACGTTGGCGTCGAAATCAGTCGTTGTGGCATGGTATAATAAAACGTGTTAAAAATGATATACTTTCGAAGGACAGTTATCCTGACCATTTTAGTACACCTATAGATTATTATAATGTTTATTGTTCTACTGCGTGTTTTAAAATCTTTTTGAGTAGTGATATGTTTAATCAGACTGATCAATTATATGTAGAAGAACATTTTCTCATACTTGGAGTTAAATTTGTCTTTGAAAATGAGAAATTGGATGTTGAATCATCACAAACATCCAATACCGCACCATTTTTAATAAAGTTAGGGATTAGAAACTTATTTTTTGAGAAGATTCATGGAATAAATTATATTAAAGATTTTTTTAATATCATCGAAAAAATTGCGGAATCAGTCAATGAGGTTATGATATCATTTAAAAAGACTAAAAATTATTATAACCTTTCGCCCGATGATTAATATCTTATGTTTATTATTATTATTGTATCATTTAGACGTTTTATTTTAATATATATGAAATTTTATTAGCATTAATATATGCAATTTTTTAAACATAATTTGAATTATAAAAATGTAGACATAATAAATATAAAATTATAATAACAATAAAACAAATTTACAAGAATCCTGTTGTAATTAATAACTAAATTAGTTGGTTTACTTTTGCCTTGTTTACATTCATTTAAACAATTTTTTATGAATATTAGGAACCTACTCAATATTTTCATTAATTATTAAACATATAACATGAAAACCTATTATATTGCATAAGATCAAAATCTAACGATTTAAACTAAATTAATGTATCTTTTAAAATATTTAATTTAATGTATCTGGCGTATATTCACCTTATCAAACATATTTCTTTGATACTCGTAAATAAACAAAATAAACGAAAAAAAAAAAAATATTTTAACATTTAAAATGAATTATGTATAATACGTCATCAGAATAATATAAGTGTAGGCTTAAATCTAAACTTTTAAGTATTAAATTAATACAAGTGGAAAAATTCGTCGTTTTATTTACATTATGTATATATATATTTGTGTATTTTGCAATGATATATAATTAGAAATATGGCGTTTAATTTACAGTAAAACTAGTCACATTAGATGATAGTGTAGATTTCCAATAATTAATATAATAACTATTCGTTCCTATAATAAAATTTTTTATGAAAGTAATTTTGTTGCCTGAACAAACACAATCTAAATCAGCAGCCCCAAGGGAAGTGCAATTAAATGCCATTTAAATGGGAGAGTTTTTCTTTGTTTTTTTTATATTTTATTAAATCCAAAATTGACCGAGGAGAGAGTTATATTGTGTTATAGAATATTACAATACGAGTTTACTCGACCGTCGGTCGAGGGCGTTCATCATGCGTACGTCGGTCGACCGACGAGCTATATTGGTAAATGTGTGTTCACGCTGACGAAAATTTATATAGGATATTACGATTTTATTTTATATTGTAAATTTTGAATTATATTAGTTTATATAATTTATAAAATATTATATTAATATATATATTAATTACAATACTTAAAAAAGCTAAAAAATGAACATTGAAACTGAACGTATTATTTCTGAGGTACGTCTTCGTCTGCCATTGTGGGACGTCTCTTGATTGTGATACAGAGTGCGGCAGAGCCGAATGACTAGTTTTGATGGACTATAAATAACGAACAGTAAAACTCAGAGAAAACGTTTCTTTTTATTTAAATCAGTATTCAATCCCATTCTTAAAAAATGATTTATTGAAAATTATATCTCCAAGATGGCGGCCGTCAGCTTTGATATACTGTTGTCGACGAACTCTAAAGTTCTCGACCGGAGGATTTACGAGGTTGGCTCGACGGACAACGCGCAGCGGCTTGTTTTGCTCTGTGTTATTGCGATTTTCGTGTACGTTTTAAAATCAAGTCATATTTCGCCGTAGGCGTAATACGCGTATTCGGTGACGGACGCGGAGGAATGAGGGCGGCAACAACTACCGCATTCCAAATTCCGCACCACACCATCTCAACCAATATCGGTAAACATTTTTAACGCTGTTTTTTGTTTATCGTAATTAAAGAAATAACCTCCGACATGAACATATAATAATGATAATATTAATAATAATAATTACGTAAAAGAAAAATGGATAAAAAAAAAACAAAAACAAAAATACAAATCCGAAATTTATAAAAGTATATGAATACATTTTTTTTTCGCACATAACAAATTCAACTAGAAAACCTATCTTATCGAATATTTCACCAGTTTTCAGATGGGTTCATACAGAACTATTGTATTTCGTAAAATGTTCTCTGGGCATTGGACACCTGTACATATACGTTTCCTCGTACCTAACAAAACTAAATAAATATTCTAGTTTTTTACACGAATATAAAGCAATACATTTTCAGAATAATAAAGGTGTATTCGAAAACCCAAAGTATTAAGCAAGAAATAAATGAAATTGTTACAATAAGCAGGGAATATAACAGCCTTTTTCTTCAAGGCGTAAAAATGAGAGACATTAGGGAGCTTATTGGCCTCCTAATGCACCAACTTAATCCAAATTGCTTTAAACTTGAATGTCGGAGCACAATGTCTTGCTCAAAAGTTGCTTACAGATAGAAAATAAAACACACATCATAGTAAAACTAATACAATCATCGCTATGCTCAAAACTTAATATTAGTTCATAACATTCAGTAATTTCTGATTCTTTATTTGTATTAATATTCGGTTAAAATTGAATATCATCATACTGGATGACTTGGACATAATCTGTAAATGTTTACAAGGAATTTTCATATTGAACATTTATTATAAATAATTTTTAAATTTGTATAATTATAATATGTATTGTGTATTCGACATTAATATATTATTTTATAGTTGACCTGGCCAGTCGGACACCTCCGTCATTCCACCCTGGCAAGTCAGTCCCTGACAACGAGTGTTGTTATCTACGGTTAAATTATATTTATACGTTTTTAATAACACATATTGGAATTACTTTAAAATGTCGGTAAAATACTGAAAAATACATTACTAATAATTTACAATTACAAGTTCATACCATGCCAGTAAGTAAAAGAGAAATGATAAAATACATTATCGAGTATTGTATGACATAACCTAAACTTACAAAACCCAACCTACAGGTTAAAACCAAATGCAACTAGATCCAAAATGCCTCCAGAAAACCTGAAACACATGAAATTCGGAACAAGATTTCTGGATGAAAAGTAGTTTACAGGCAGAAATAAAACCACACATGGTAAAATAAGTTTACCAGTAGAGACAGCTGCAATACTCATCGTGCACACCACCTCATTAAACATAAACAATAGAATAAGGTTTTTATGTACCTAATAAAAAGCGACAGTATAAATATAATAATTTTTTCATGTTGAACACACATTATATTTCGTAAAACAAATGGAGTGAGGTAAATTATATTTCAAACGAGAAACAAAAGTATACAATTTTGTGTAATAGTTTTATTATAATTTCTGTGAACACATTATTTTAAATCAATTATTCTAGGTTTGTTTTTTTTGAAGTGATCTATTATGCGTTTAATGGTATTTCCCATACAATTGCTGTTGTTAGTTATGATACAATATGCTGTGTCTTCAAAACTCGAAGCTAATTTAAATACAATATATAATCTACAGACATTTTTCAAAGGATTGACTTTCTCTAACGTTGAAAGTAATGGTAATAAAGAATATTTATTAGGCGTTATATATTATGTTAACACACAAAAATATAATTCAGACAATAATGCTACCGAATTATTTCGTGGGTCGGTAACTACTTTTTATACCTGCATGATTTGTTCAATTGCTAAAAAGATCCATCACATTTTTAATAATGTATTAATAATGAACGGACATTATGACATAGACATAAAGGAATCTGTTGAAAAATTAAATACAAATATAGATGTGATTGAAGTTTTTATAAACATATTACTTAATTTCTTGAACATGGCAACATACAGTGTATATTTAGATACAGATTTATTAATATCGTTAATGTATTTACGTTTGAAAATTAATTATATAAATAATAAATATTTAAATCCAGAAAATGACATAGAGAATATTATGTTCTTTGGAATTATGGAAAGCGTTTATGATATTCAAAGGAGTATAGGTTTCAACTGTTTATTACCCATTAGTTATGAAGTTAATTATTATTTCGGGTTGCCTGAAACTAATGATATATTGGTTGATAATAATATGCAAAATATCATGGATATAGTAAATAAAATTGGTTTGGATAATCAAGAAGATAAATGTAGAGCAAATGAAATGTTATTAGGTCATATTATAATGAATACAGGCGATGTTGTATCATGTGAAATGTCCACTGTACGATATCGCATTGAATGTGGACAATTCACAATAACGGACTTTCTTGAAGAATCTCAACGTTCGCATAAACTCGAAGTGGTATACTGGTATATGAAAGCGGTATATTATGCAATTGTGCAATCAATATGTTTTAAAGTAAGAAAATATTTATATGAAAAAGAAACATTTCCGAGAAATATAATCATTATGCTTCGAAAATTAGATTTTTTTTTTTCTTCTCATGTAGACGGTGTATCGGAATTGATAAACTGTTTTTATAGGCTATATAATGGGTCAGCAGACAAACATATTTCAAAGTTAGACATTCTAGATGCAACACAAATATATATTGATTCGATAAAAAACATAAATCTGACGAATACATCAAAATTGCCATATATTAATATAGAAAGAATCGGAAAAGAAGAAATATCAATTGATACTTTTTTGTCCGCAATGGTAGAGGAGATCAAATATTATAAATGTTTTATACGTTTGCTTGAGCTTTTAAACACGGAATATAATAAATATTACACTAATCGTACGAAATATAAACAGACAATATATTCTTTTATGCAAAGTACTCTATGCAAGAAAATAGCCTCTGAACCAGATTCAGTTGCTGATTCCAGCCATTTACCGTTAATTACAACTGAAAAAAATATTGAGGAAAATAATGAACACCAAGATAATTGTGAAGTTGTCATAAATCTGTATCATTACAGTTATAGACATTTCAATTCTCTTAATGAACTTAATTCTTCAGACACGGACGTAAAATACTGTGAAGATGTTATAAATAATATTCATTATGCTATACAATTTATTGGATCTAAAATATTCAACAACCGTAATATGACTTTAAAAGATCTTATATATCATTTGATTCCCGTAGATGCGTTTATACAATGTAAGGAGCTTCAAGAAAAATGTTTACATCTAAAAAGATTGTTGTTTGTTATTGTAACGGAATTAAATTTTTATACCCTTGAATTTTGTGTTTCTTCAAATTATAAATCTTATTTAGTTAATAACCAAGAAAAAAGTCAATTTAATGTTGATAAGTTCAATAAATTTATTGAAATGAATAAGGTTGAAGTTGAATATTTTCCGGATCTAAAATTATTCTATAAGGAATATATGACGTATAATAGTACATTTCGTTATGTCGGTATGTATATAAATATTATAAAGATTTATTGGAAAGGTGAATTTTTAACATTTAATCAGATTTTACAGAGTTTTTGGAATACTCTTGTGGGCCCTTCATATTACTATGCAATCTATGATGTTTTTTTCAAATTTTCTCTTGCAGCAATATATTATGAAACAATAACTTTTTTCAAAACTTTAAATGTGATTTATTTAAGATTGGCAGACGACTTTGGCGTCATTAATCTTTTTAAAGTTCAGTCGTTATGGCTTGGTATGATACAACGTTTTAAATATGATATACTTTCGAAGGACACTTATCCTGACCATTTTAGTACACTTATAGATTATTATAATGTTTATTGTTCTACTGCGTGTTTTAAAATCTTTTTGAGTAGTGATATGTTTAATCAGACTGATCAATTATATGTAGAAGAACATTTTCTCATACATGGAGTTAAATTTGTCTTTGAAAATGAGAAATTGGATGTTGAATCATCACAAACTTCCAAAATAGAACCATTTAAAATGGATTTAAATATTATAGACACATCTTATGAAGAAAATGCTGGAAGAAATTTATTTAATGATTTCTTTAATATCATCGAGGAAATTGTTGAATCAGTCAATGAAGTTATGATATCATTTAAAAAGACTAAAAATTATTATAACGTTTCGCTTGTTGATTAATATCTTATGTTTATTATTATTATTGTATCATTTAGACATATTATTTTATTTTGTATGAAATTTTTTAGCATAAATATATGCAATTTTTTTAAACAAAATTTGAATTATAATAATGTAGACATAATAAATATAAAATTATAATAACAATAAATCAAATTTACCAGAATTATGTTGTAATTAAAAACTGAATTAGTTGGCTAACCTTTACTGTGTTTAGAGTCATTTAAGCAATTTTTTATGAATATTTTCTTATTTATCTTTATCGATATTTTCTTTAAACATTAAAAATATAACATGAAAACCTATTATATTGCATTAGATCACAATCTAAGGATTTTAAACAAAATTAATGTATCTTTTAAAATATTTAATTTAATGTATCTGTCGTATTTTCACCTTAACAAACATATTTCTTTGTAACTTGTAAATATACAAAATAAAAGAAAAAAATATTTTAACTTTTAAAATGAATTTTTTTAAAATACATCATCAGAATAATATAAGTGTAGGCTTAAATCTATACTTTTAAGTATTAAATTAATACAAGTGTACCTATGCCTAGTGTTATCTACATTATATATATATATATATATATATATATATATATAAAACATATAAATATATATATATATATATATTTATCAACAAAGACAATCTAAATCAGCAGCCCGAAGGGAAGTGCAATAAAATGCCATTTAAAAGTGTGAGTTTTTTTTGTTTTTTTTTATTTTATTAAATCCAAAATTGACTGAGGAGAGAGTTATATTGTGTTATAGAATATTACAATACGAGTTTACCTGACCGTCGGTTGAGCGCGTCCGTCGTACGTACGTCGGTCGACCGACGGTCTATATTGGTAAATGTGCGTTCACGCTGACGCAAATTTATAGAGGATATTACGATTTTATATTATATTGTAAATTGTTAATTATATTAGTTCGTATAATTTATAAAATATTAGATTAATATATATATTAATTACAATATATATAAAAAGCTAAAAAAAGAACATTGAAACTGAGCGTATTATTTCTGAGGTACGTCTTCGTCCGCCATTGTGGGACGTCTCTTGAGTGTGATACAGGGGGCGGCAGAGCCGACTGACGAGTTTTGATGGGCTATAAATTACGAACAGTAAAACTCAGAGAAAAGGTTTTTTATTATTTTAATCAGTATTCATCCCATACTTAAAAAATTTTTTTTCGAAAATTATATTTCCAAGATGGCGGCCGTTAGCATTGATAAATTGTTGTAGATGATCTCTGAAGCTCTCGTCAGGACGATTTACGAAGTTGGCCTGACGACGCGCAGCGGTCTGTTTTGCCCTGTGTTATTGCGATTTTTGTGTACGTTTTAAAATTAAGTTAAATGTCGCCGTAGACGTAATACGCTTATTCTGTGACGGACGCGGAGGTAAGGGGGTGGCTACAAATACCGCATTCCAATTTCTTCCCCCCAACATTCCTACCAATATCGGTAAACATTTTTAACGCCTTTTTTGTTTATCGGAATTAACGAAATAACCTCGACAAAGAACATATAATAATGATAATATTAATAATAATAACTACGTAAAAGAAAATTGGATAAAAAAAAAACAAAAACAAAAATACATATTCGACATTTATAAAAGTATACGTATACAATTTTTTTTAGCACATAACAAATTCAACTAGAACACCAATCCTATTGCATACCTCAACAGTTTTCAGATGGGTTCAAACAGAAATATTGTAATTCGTTAAATGTTCTCTTGGTAAAGGACACCTACACAAATAAGTTTCCTTGTAACTAACAAAACCAAATAAAAATATTCTCTGACCAACGGACACCTGTACAAATACGTTTCCTCGTACCTAACAAAACTAAATAAATATACTAGTTTTTTAAACGAATTTAAAGCAATACATTTTCAGAATAATAAAGGTGTATTCAAAAACCCAAAGTTTTAAGTAAGAAATAAATGAAACTGTTATAATGAGCAGGGAATATAACAGCCTTTATCGTCATAGGCGTAAATATGAGGGACTTAAGGGAACATAATAGCCCATTAATACACCAACTTAATACAAATTGCTTTCGAACTTGAATGTCGGAGCACATTGTCTTGTACAAAAGTTGCTTACAGATAGGAAATAAATCACACATCATAGTAAAACCAATACAATCATCGCTACGCTCAAAATTTAATATTAGTTCATAACATTCAGTAATTTCTGATTCCTTATTTGTATTAATATTCAGTTAAAATTGAATATCATCATACTGGATGACTTGGACATTATCTGTAAATGTTTACAAGGAATTTTCATATTAAACATTTATTATAAATAATATTTATAATTGTATAATTATAATATGTATTGTGTATTCGACATTAATATATTATTTTATAGTTGACCAGGCCAGTCGGACATCTCCGTCATTCCACCCGGGCCAGTCAGTCCCTGACAATGAGTGATGTTATTTACGGTTAATTTATAATTTTACGTTTGTAATAACACATATTGGTATAACATTAAAATGTCGGTAAAATACTGAAAAATACATTACTAATAATTTACAATTACATGTTCATACCATGCCAGTAAGTAAAAGAGAAATGATAAAATACATTATCGAGTATTGTATGACATAACCTAAACTTACAAAACCAAACCTATAGGTTAAAACCAAATGCAACTATATCCAAAATGCTTCCAGAAAACCTGAAACACATGAAATTCGGAACAAGATTACTGGATGAAAATTTGTTTACAGGCAGAAATTAAACCACACATGGTAAAATCAGTTTACAAACCAGTAGGGACACCTGCAATACTCATCGTGCACACCACCTCATTAAACATAAACAATAGAATAAGGTTTTTATGTACCTAATAAAATGACGACAGTATAAATATATTAATTTTTTCATGTTGAACACACATTATAGTTCGTAAAACAACCCGAGTGAATTAAATTATATTTCAAATGAGAAACAAAAGTATACAATTTTGTGATATAGTTTTATTTTAATTTCTGTGAATACATTATATTTAATCAATAATTCTAGGTTTGTTTTTTTTTCAAGTGATCTATTATGGGTTTAATGGTATTTTCAATACAATTGCTGTTATTAGTAATGATACAATATGCAGTGTCTTCAAAACTCGAAAAAAATTTAAATACAATATATAATCTACAGACATTTATCGAAGGATTGACTTCCTCTAACGTTGAAAGTGTTGGTAATAATGGAAATCCAATATGCGTTATATATCATCATAACACACAAAAATATAATTCAAACAATAATGCTACCGAATTAATTCGAAATTCGGTATCTAATTTTTATATATGCCTGATTTGTATATTTGCTAAAAATATCCATCACTTTTTTAAAAATGTATTAATAATGAACAAACATTATGACATAGACATAGACAAATCAGTTGAGGATTTAAATAATAAAATATATTTGATTGAAGATTGCATAAACGTATTATTTAATTTCATCAACATACAGTGTAAATTTAGATGCAGATTTATTAATATCCTTAATGTATTTACGTTTGAAAATTAATTATATAAATAATGAACATTTAAAACCAAAAAAAGAAATAGAGAATGTTATGTTCTTTGGAATTATGGAGAGCGTTTATGATATTCAAAGGATTATAGGTTTAAACTGTGAATTACCAATTAGTTATGAAGACAATTATTATTACGGATTGCCTGTAACTAATGATATATTGGTTAATAATAACTTGCAATATATTATGAATATAATAGATAAAATTGGTTTGAATAATGTAAAAGACAACTGTAGAGCAAATCAAATGTTATTAGGTCATTTTATAATGAATCCATTCGATGATGTATCATGTGAAATGTCTACTATACGATTTCGTATTGAATGTGGGCAATTTACAATAAAAGACTTTTTTGAAGAATCTCAACGTTCGCATAAACTCGAAGTGGTATACTGGTATATGAAAGCGGTATATTATGCAATTGTGCAATCAATATGTTTTAAGGTAAAGGAATATTTATATAAAGCTGAAACATTACCGGATACTATTATCATTATGCTTAAAAAATTAGATTTTTTTTTCTCTTTTCATGTAGACGGGGTACCCGAATTGATAAACTGTTTTTATAGGCTATATAATGGGTCAGCAGACAAACCTATTACAAAGTTAAACATTCTAGATGCAATACAAATATATATTGATTCGATAAAAAACATAAATCTGACGAATACTTCAAAATTGCCATATATTAATATAGAAAGAATCGGAAAAGAAGAAATATCAATTGATACTTTTTTGTCCGCAATGATAAAGAAAATCGAATATTATAAATGTTTTATACGTTTGCTTGAGCTTTTAAACACGGAATATAATAAATATTACACTAATCGTACGAAATATAAAAAGACAATATATTCTTTTATGCAAAGTACTCTATGCAAGAAAATAGCCTCTGAACCAGATTCAGTTGCTGATTCCAGCCATTTACCGTTAATTACAACTGAAAAAAATATTGAGGAAAATAATGAACACCAAGATAATTGCGAATTTGTCATAAATCTGTTTCAATACAGTTATAGACATTTCAATTCTCTTAATGACCCTAATTCTTCAGTCACGGACGTAAAATACTGTGAAGATGTTATAAATAATATTCATTATGCTATACAATTTATTGGATCTAAAATATTCAACAACCGTAATATGTCTTTAAAAGATCTTATATATCATTTGATTCCCGTAGATGCGTTTATACAATGTAAGGAGCTTCAAGAAAAATGTTTACATCTAAAAAGATTGTTGTTTGTTATTGTAACGGAATTAAATTTTTATACCCTTGAATTTTGTGTTTCTTCAAATTATAAATCTTATTTAGTTAATAACCAAGAAAAAAGTCAATTTAATGTTGATAAGTTCAATAAATTTATTGAAATGAATAAGGTTGAAGTTGAATATTTGCCGGATCTAAAATTATTCTATAAGGAATATATGACGTATAATAGTACATTTCGTTATGTCGGTATGTATATAAATATTATAAAGATTTATTGGAAAGGTGAATTTTTAACATTTAATCAGATTTTACAGAGTTTTTGGAATACTCTTGTGGGCCCTTCGTATTACTATGCAATCTATGATGTTTTTTTCAAATTTTTTCTTGCAGCAATATATTATGAAACAATAACTTTTTTCAAAACTTTAAATGTGATTTATTTAAGATTGGCAAACGACATTGGCTTCAATAATCTTTCCGGTGATCATTCGCTGTGGCATGGTATAATACATCGTTTTGAAAATAACATACTTTCGAAGGAAACTTATCCTGACAATTTTAGTACAATTATAGGTTATTATTATAAATATTGTTCTACTGCGTGTTCAAAAATCGTTTTGCGTAGTGATTTGTTTAATCAGCCTGATCAATTATATGTAGAAGAACATTTTCTCATACTTGGAGTTAAATTTGTCTTTTAAAACGAGAAATTGGAAGTTGAATCATCACAAACTTCCAAAATAGATCCATCTATATTGGATTTAAGGATTAGAGACATATCTTATAAAGAAAATGCTGGAATGAATTATATTAATGATTTTTTTAAAATCATCGAAGAAATTGTGGAATCAGTCAATGAGGTTATGAATTCATTTAAACAGACTAAAAATTATTATAACGTTTCGCTTGACGATTAATATATTTTGTTAATTATTATTATTGTATCATTTAGACGTTTTATTTTAATATATATAAAATTTTATTAGCATTTATTATGTAATTTTAAACATAATTTGAATTATATAAATGTAGACATAATAAATATAAAATTATAATAACAATTATACAAATTTACAAGAATCGCTTTTTGTTAATTACTGAATTAGTTGGCTAACTTTTGCTTTGTTTAGAGTCATTTAAGCTATTTATTATGAATCTTACGAATATTATGAATATAAAATTAGATCAACCGTGTCACTCGAAAATGCACACATAAAAAATGTTTTAATTTTTGTATTATTAAAGATTTCTCAATTTGTTCCTTTGTTTGTCAGAAAGATTGTGTTCCTACATTATAACATTTAACCTCAACAAAAGTTTTTTTTTTTTTTTTTTTTTTTTTTTTTTATTAAGAAAAATATACAATCTGTAAGGTTCATTTACAATAAGCATATATGCGGTATTTATGGGTTTTTAACATGATTTAGCTTGACTTAAGGAACTACCCAACAGTAGCACTTATGGCGTGAGGGATTTAAATGTTTGGGTAGTGAAAGTTAATGAATTTTTTTTTTTTTTTTTTATGTTTTTGCTAGGTCTCTGCACCAGTTTCTTTTCAGTCTTCTTGGTGGGTCACCAGGTATGTTGATAGAGTCGAGGGCAAGGATCAGAGGATTTGAGTGGTTTGCTAGACGGGAGCGAAATAATCTGTAAGATGATTTTGCTACCTCTGGAACTGTTTGGATGTTTAGATCGGAGTGAAGAGTGTGATTTGAGATGTAAAAAGGTGCTTTTGTGATCATTCTTAATGTTATAGATTGAAAACGTTGTATTTTATTAATGTTTGAGTTCTTAGCAGAACCCCATAATTGGATTCCATATGACCACATAGGTTTTAGCAGAGTTTTGTATAATAGGAGTTTATTTTTAAGGCTAACTGTGGAGTTTTTACCGAGGAGCATATGGAGGGACTTTCGTCTGGTGTTTAATTGGGTTCGTTTTTTTTTTAAGTGCTCAGCCCAGGTTAACCGTTTGTCTAGAATTAGACCTAGGTAACGTACGTTAGGTGTTTGAGGAATGATTCTATTATTTAGAGTTACTGTGGAAATTGTATTTTGTTTGAGACTAAATGTGATGTGTGAGGACTTTTCGTTGTTGATTTTTATTTTCCATTTGGAATACCATTGTTCCATCATATTAAGATGATTTTGCAGATGTTGAGAGGCAGTTTGCGGGCTATCATGTGAGGTGAAGATCATTTTATCGTCTGCAAATTCAGCAACATTGGTTTGGGGAGTGGTAGGTTGGTCCGCTGTGTATATATTGTATAAAATTGGGGACGAAATAGCTCCTTGGGGGACACCAGCTAAGATAGGAGATAAGTTTGAGAAGACTAATCCTACCTGTGTAACGAAATTACGATTTTCTAAGTACGACTTAAAAAATAAAAAATAAGGAGGCGGGAGAATCGCTTTCAGTTTAAACAAAAGGCCGGGGTGCCATACTTTATCAAACGCCTGGGCAACGTCCAGTAGAACGGCGGAGCAATAAAGTTTTTTTTCCAGTGCGTAGGAAATAGAGTCTGTTATACGGTGTACCTGGTGTAAAGTTGAATGTTTGTTACGGAAGCCAAATTGTGTGTTGGGAATTATTTTTTTGTCATTTATGATTTTTGAGATACGTTTTAGTATTAATTTTTCAGTTAATTTTGCAAAGAAAGGCAAAAGGCTAATTGGACGATAGGATGAAGCCATGTCTGGAGGCTTCCCTGGTTTTGGTATTAGAATTATTATTGATACTTTCCATTGAAGAGGAAAGTAGGATAGTCTTAGGATGGAGTTTAAAATGTGAGTTAGGTGAATCATCGCTTTTTTTGAAAGTTCTCGAGCTAGTTCTGTCGTAATTAAATCTACGCCAGGTGCTTTTTTAAGTGGGAAAGATTTTATTAAGTGCTGGATTTCACCTGGAGAAAAAGGTTTTGGAGCAAGATATAATGGTAAGGGAGAAGTTAATGAATTCTCTATATTTAGTGTGTGTGTGAAATTTTCTGAAACACAGTGAGGTTGGAAGACTTCTGCGAGATAAGCACGAAAAATTTCTGCTTTTTCATTATCCGATTTACACCAAGTTCCGTTTGCAGTTTTCAAAGGGGCTTGCGTTATTTGTTGCTTGAGGCAATTTCGAGTGGCCCTCCATAACGATCCGTCTTTTAAGGTGAGTGATGAGATCCAATTGCTATATGAGTCATTTCTTATTTGACATAATTTTCGTTTAAGAGTTTGTGTAAGGTTGTTGTAATAATTTTTATCCGAGGGTAGTTTGGTACGTTGCCAGCGGGATCTAGCACGGCGTTTGTGTGCTATGAGTTCACGGATATGAGTGGGTATTAAGAGTGAGTTAGAGCTGTGTTTTTGAGTTTTTGTCGACGCATTCCATGCAGCAGCTTGGATGTTTTCAGTGAAGTGTGACACCGCATCTTCGATGTCATCTGGTGATTTTAAACGAGTGTTTAGGTTTACTTTTTGGTCGATGGTTTTGCGAAATTTGTCCCAGTTCATTAGGCCGTTTATTAGAGTGGGTTTAGAATTTTGGTATGAAGGTAATGCATCAAAAGATAGAAGAACTGGAGAGTGATCAGAACATGGGTCCAGTAAATTTTGAATATGATGATCTATATTGTTTGGGATTTTTATTACAAATATATCTAAGATGTCTGGACGTTTCCTAGGGGATGTTGGCCAGTAAGTTGGGTTTGAAGGTATGACTGTAGAGTAGTGGTTCGAGTTAATGATTTGGAATAAGGCATGTCCTTTAGGGTTTGTGGAATGGCAGCCCCAAATTTGATTTTTGGCGTTTAAGTCACCCCCTACGACAAAGTAGTGGCCGAGAGAATTAAAGAATGTTTCAAATTGTGGTGGTGTGATTCTATGTTTAGGGGGACAGTAAACTGCTGCGATTGTGAATGGTACATGATTTAAATTAATATTTATTGATGCAGCTTGGAGGAAATCCTTATTTATTATAGGAAGAGGAGTAAATTGTAATGTTGATTTGACAAGAATCGCGGCGCCAGCGTGGGCAGTGTTATCGGGGTGGTTTGAGGAAATTAAGGTATAGCCTGGAATTTTAAATTTTGTGTTGGGAGTAAAATGAGTTTCGGAAATTAGTGCTACGTCAATTCTTTTATCATTAAGAGTAATGATTAGTTCATTTTTGTGGTTTTGTAATCCATTTGCGTTCCACAGTAGGATTACTAAAGATGATTTAGTGAGAGAGTTATTTGACATTTTGAGTGAGTAGTCGATCAAGAACCGTAGTGAGAAGGGATAGCAAAGGGTTTATCAGTGCTTTAAATTCATTTATGAAGTTTGAGAAAGTTGCGTTTTCAATATTATTAGTCGCATTAGAATTTTGATCAGATGTGACCTGAGCATAAGAGCGAGTTTGGTATGGAGAAGGGTTAGACTGAGTTGGATGCTGTTGGGTAGTTTTACATTCATTATTATTTAAACTTACATTCCTTATGACAGTTGGATTTGAGTTGGTGAGGTTTGGTTTGAGATTATTTGTGGTTGGTTTTCGGGAACGTTGGAGCTGTTTGTACACTTGGCATCCTTTGTAGTTTGCTGGGTGGTCACATTGGCATAGGGCACATTTGGCTGGAGTCTCGTAAGATTTGGTACAGTTACTGGTCGGATGATTTCCGCCGCAGCGGACACATCTAGACTGGTATGAACAGTATTTTTTTGAGTGGCCGTAGTCCTGACAATTTTGACATTGAATGATATCTCTTCGTTTGTGTGGTTCTTCTATTTTTACTTTGGTATGGAGTAGGGATGTTACACTAAATATATCTTTATTGATTGGGGCTGGTTCCAGATCAACAAAAAACATTGGCAGTTTGTTTTTTGTTATTTTCTTTAGTACGTTAGTTACTTGCCGGACCGAAAAGCTTATTTCTTCAATAGCTATTCCTATTTCGTCTGTTGGTGTCGATGGATGTAGGTTGCGGATAACTATCCTGAAGGCTTTATCCTCTTGGGGTTGGTATGTGTGGTATTGCGCTTTTTTATCTTTTAGGTAATGTATTAATTTACGATATGCCTCTGGTTCGGTAGTTTGTATTTTTAAATCGTTTGTTGACGATTTGAAGGAGAATTTTTCGGTACCAATTAGCTTAATTAGTTGGTTACGAAGTTCGACAAAAGCTAAGACACCTCGGACAAAAACTGGAGGTGGGAGTTTGGTGGATTTGTTACTAGGTAAATCATCATTGATTTCTGTTTCGTTACCTTGGGAAAAGTGTAAAGTATTTTCGTTATTTTCGTTCTCTACAGCGAGCGGCGAATATCTGTTAGCTGTTATAAAAATAGATTTATTTTTTTTTGGTTCTGGATTATCGGTAGATGAGTGGTTACGTTTGGATACAATCCCCATAGGTAATGCTGCTTGGATTTCATCCATTTCAACTGATGAATTAAATACGTCACTTGATACACTCTGTATACGATTTTTTGTAGAGCTATATTGAGATGTAGGTAGACTAGGTATTGATTGACTTGGTTTACTCGATTTATTTTTGTTGGTAGGAGGTTTTGGAGCCATTGTGTGTATTGACAGCTAATGACACTACGATAACGCGATATCGGTAAAGGCTAATGATCGCCGGCTGTCCGATAGCCGGAGTGGAATTGACGTACGAGTAGATTGATAAATAATTGTAATTATAAATGCTCAATTTTTTTAAATTATCGACAAAGTTTAGATTTTTTGATGTGTTTAACATCAGTTTAGTGCAGAGATTTTTACTACGCATTCAATGGTGTAAAAAGAAACATTTTTTTAATATAATTTTGGTTAAAGTAACACGGATTTTACGGAGCGATGTACGAAACACGTGTGTAGTGAACGGCGTACGCGGCGCGACTTTATCAACAAAAGTAGAACAGGAATGTGATCATTTGTTCTATTAGGCACTCAGCTTCAACGTAATTGCTGAAGATACCTTTTATAATAAAGAAGTCAAGTAGATCAGGAATATTGTTTGGATTAGTCGATAAATGGATTAGCTTTCTGGTTGAAACAATGCCAGAATTGACGAATTTTGTAGATTTTAATAAAGCATGTCCATTTTGGGTGATTAGTCTTAACCCCAGTGAGAATTTCCCGTTATAGTTTCCGCCGACAAAGAATGGTTGTCAAAGTTTTTAGAAAAATGCAGTGAATATAATTTCATCTGTGCCTCTTTGATGTGGACAATATATAACCGTAATTGTGAGGTCTTTTAGTCCATCATTAATACAAACACTTGTGGCTTTTATGTCTAGCTCCGAGTCATATTCAAAGTGCTTTATATCGTCTTTTATGATTACAGTCGTACCTCTCCGTGTTTGACTCCATGGTCGAAGAGTGGTGTAAATAATATTTTAATAATTTATAATAATAATTTACCCTCCGTTTATTGGTGTTGGCACCTGTCAAAATATACTGTTGTATACTTATTTCGGTCAGATCTCATACGACAATAATATTATTGTATTATACATGTTCGTGTAATGGTGGGTCGTGAATGAGGGGCGGTAACGGATTTTCTTGCGAGCACCGGGGCTAAGCGGTGGGCCTGAGCGTCTTCGTCTTGCCGACAATGGAAGCGTCAACCGTTTCCGTGGTGTCAAGTACAAATTCACGTTGCCTGGGACGGAACCGTCCAGGGCTGCCGGATCTTGGGTGGTTGGAAGGTACAGCGAAGTGGTCCGGATCCTAGCCGTGACTGGCCCGCGTAGTATTTAGTGGTGACAATTGCGCGTTGTGAACGGACCTGGCCGCTGGAGCTTCGGATCTATGGTCTGGAAGTCGGTGGGATTGGGCAGGACGTAAGGCGACTGGAGGCTAGAATTTTCGACGCCGTTCTGGAACAGTCTGATGAAACCGACGCGTAGCTCGTTGTCGAACGTTGGCCCACGTCGGAGGACACGGAATCCAGCGACAAGATTAGTGTCCAGCACGCGATCACAATCCACGACCACATCACTGTGAACGGTTACTTTATACGCTTTCTTCGGATAACCTGTCACTAGTATTAAAATAAAATAAAAACTCGATAAATCAAACGTTTCACAAGAGTCGCTTTTGCCAAAATTTGGTGATTTATAAATTAAAACCGTATTACACGGAGTACCTACACTTACAGGATGTCAAATTACTTTACTGAAATTAATAATAGACGAAAACAAACTAAACAGTAGTTATCGTAAGTGGCGTACTCAGTACATTTACAACGGGAACGAATATATAGTATCCGGATACATGGATATACCGTAGAATACATCGTCTTCTATTATAACTGGAAAAAGTGGATTTTAAGATTATCACAATGGTCATTGTCAATCTGTACTTACGTCTTTAACATTTTCTTGAAATTTATAATGGATATCGTTGATACAATTACCATATACAATGATGGAAAATTCGTATAAATAAAGCAACATACTTACCCCTACTATAAGAAACGCTAGCGGAGGAAGAGTAGGTTGTGCTGTACCAGGCTTTTCTTTTTATTTTGGCACTGTCAATACCCCCTCCTCCCGGAATGGCCGTGAGGCTCTACTTCGGGAGGCGGGTCGCCATCAATTATTCGCAAACGAACACATACAAGTAAATACAAAATTTAAAAACCCCTTTTGCCATATGACGGGGCGAGTTCACATTATTGTACAAATCTTCGCTTCCTTAACGGAGGATGGGCAGGAGCTAGGCCGAAGCCCACTTGCTGCCCATACACAGTGTCCCCCCTATTTCCAACCAGCTCCACAGCCGACAGTGTTGCGACTGCGAGGCTGCGATCAACAACGACAGCGATGCGCTTGATGCGACTGTCGGCGGCGACGAGGGCTTGGCGATGCCATTCGGCTGACTCCTTTTTCGCGATGACCCTCTCGGTGAAGTTGACCATGGCTTTCCAACGGTCTGTGGATTCCAACATGAGCGACAACAAGTCGCCCGGTTCGAAAGGAACTATCCTCCGGAACAGGCACTCCCTGTCGCCGTCATACGCCTCGCAGTGCATGAGGGTATGGTGAGTGTCGTCTTCCTCCTAGTTCTGCCCACCGGAAAAACCGCAGTGAAAACAACTGGGGTGCGAAGCTTGCCCGATCCGATGACGGAACGAGTTAAAGCATCCGTGCCCCGTGAGAAGTTGATTGAGACGGTAGGTCGTCGAACCATGCGGTCTTGTAACCCACCGCACCAGCAAGTCCGGGAGAATGAGTGTGCGCGTTACCGCGCGTCCACTCCCCGCGGGCACCTCTGGGCTACGTATCCGGAGCGCCCATCTGCTCGCGACTTGGATCTTCGTGCGGAGCGCTGACGGGCGGGGTGCTTCGCCTGTCGTCGTAGTCCCCAACGCGCGCAAAGCTTCAAAAGTCCTACTCCTTGCAGAGGCCAACAGATCGACAGGTGGTAGTCCCGCAACGATTAACGCCGCCTGGTGCGAGACCGTCCTTTGGGCGCACACGCTCCGGACAGCTGCACGCCGCTGGACGGCCGCTATAGCAGCGAGGACGTGGGGGCAGAGTTGCAGGGAACAAGTCCACGCGGGAGCGCCGTACAGAGTCCTCTTCTTTTCCAGCACAAGGCCGAGATACTTTAAGGACTCGCTGTGCGCGTTGAGTTCGCCGTCGAGTTGAATCCGCGGCGTGGTCGTCTAGCGTCGGTTAGTGAAGGCCACGACCTACGTCTTTTGGACGGCCAGCCGTTGCCCCAGGTACCCGATGACTTTAGAGACGGTCACCAGTGCGGCGTTGACCCGGTTTTGAGCGTCCTCCACCACGATCAGCGTATTCATCGCATAGCCGATAGTGATCGTGACCCTCGGCAGGGGTAAGCGGAGGACGACATCGTACGCGATGTTCCAGAGAAGCGGCCCGAGAACGGATCCTTGGGGTACCCCCCAAGATGAACGTCGCGACCACCCTAGTGGATCTCGTGGCGTGGACGGCGCTCCAGACGCGGCTTGGAATACCGTACAGGCGGGGGCCCGGTTTCTCCGTCCGAAACCTTCTAACGCGACGCTCACCTCCTCCACAGAAAAATCTGCACCGGTTGGTGTGTCGCGCTCGTCTTCTCCGGGCCTTTCATTATCGCCGGCCGGTCGAGGTGGCCGGTCGGGAAAATTAGTGGTGACAACTTTCCTCAGGGTTTGATGTTCCATTGTCGGCAAAGGTGAGGGACCCTAGAGTTTCCTTATGACCAGCTTATAACCACCGACAATATTAATAATAATAACTACGTAAAAGAAAATTGGATAAAAAAAAAACTAAATCAAAAATACAAATCCGAAATTTATAAAAGTATACGAATACATTATTTTTTCGAACATAACAAATTCAACTAGAAAACCTATCTTATTGCATACCTCAACAGTTTTCAGATGGGTTCAAACAGAACTATTGTATTTCGTAAAATGTTCTCTGGGCAACGAACACCTATACAAATAAGTTTCCTTGTAACTAACAAAACCAAATAAAAATATTCTTTGACCAACGAACACTTGTACAAATACGTTTCCTCGTTTCCTAACTAACAAAAGAAAATAATAATTATATTTTTTTAAACGAATTTAAATCAATACATTTTTAGAATAATAAAGGGGTAGTTAAAAACCCAAAGTTTAAAGCAAGAAATAAATTTAATTGTTATAATGAGCAGGGAATATAACAGCCTTTATCGTCATAGGCGTAAATATCAGGGAGTTTAGGAGCTTTATGCTGTCCTAATAAACAAACTAAATCTAAATTGCCTTAAACGTGAAAGTCGGAGCACAATATCGTGTAAAAAAGTTGCTTACAGATAGAAAAAAAACACATCATAGTAAAACCAATTCATTCGTTAGGTATAAAGTAGTTTACAGGCAGAAATTAAACCACACATGGTAAAATCAGTTTACGAACCAGTAGGGACACCTGCAATACTCATCGTGCACACCACCTCATTAAACATAAACAATTGAATAAGGTACTTTATGTACCTAATAAAATTACGACAGTATAAATATATTAATTTTTTCATATTAAACACACATTATAGTTCGTAAAACAAACCGAATGAAGTAAATTATATTTCAAACGAGAAACAAAATTTTACAATTTTGTGTAATATTTTTATCATTATTTCTGTGAACACATTATTTTTAATTAATTATTCTAGGTTTGTTTTTTTGAAGTGATCTATTATGGGTATAATGGTATTTTCAATACAATTGCTGTTGTTAGTAATGATACAATATGCAGTGTCTTCAAGACTCGAAAAAAATTTATATACAATTTATAATTTACGGACATTTTTCAAAGGAGTCAAATCATCTGAAAATAACAGTAATGATAATAATGAAAATTTCAAATGCGTTATATATATTCATAACACACAAAAATATAATTCTGACAACAATGCTACCAAATTAATTCGTAATTCGGTATCTAAATTTTATATCTGCATAGTTTGTTTATTTGCTAAAAATATCCATCAAATTTTTAATAAAATAATAATAATGAACACAGATTATGATATAGACATAGACAAATCAGTTGAAAATTTAAATAATAAAATATATTTGATTGAAGATTGCATAAACGTATTATTTAATTTCATGAACATATCAACATACAGTGTAAATTTAGATACAGATTTATTAATATCGTTAATGTATTTACGTTTGAAAATTAATTATATAAATAATGAATATTTAAAACCAAATAAGGAAATAGAGAATGTTATGTTCTTTGGAATTATGGAGAGCGTTTATGATATTCAAAGGATTATAGCTTTGAACTGTGAATTACCATTTAATTATGAAGGCAAATATTATTACGGGTTGCCTGTAACTGAAGATATATTGGATGATAAAAACATGATAATTATAATGGAAATAGTAGATAAAATTGGTTTGAATAATGTAAACGAAAGATGTAGAGCAAATCAAATGTTATTAGGTCATATTATAATGAATCCATATGATGATGTATCATGTGAAATGTCTACTGTACGATTTCGTATTGAATGTGGACAATTCACAATAAAAGACTTTTTTGAAGAATCTCAACGTTCGCATAAACTCGAAGTGGTATACTGGTATATGAAAGCGGTATATTATGCAATTGTGCAATCAATATGTTTTAAAGTAAGAGAATGTTTAGATACAGTTGAAACATTACCGAATAATATAATCATTAAGCTTCAAAAATTAGATTTTTTTTTTTCCTCTCATGTAGACGGTGTATCCGAATTGATAAACTGTTTTTATAGGCTATACAATGGGACAGCAAAAAAACCTATTACAAAGTTAGACATTCTAGATGCAATACAAATATATATCGATTCGATAAAAAATATAAATCTGACGAATACTTCAAAATTGCCATATATTAATATAGAAAGATTCGGAAAAGAAGAAATATCAATTGATACTTTTTTGTCCGCAATGATAGAAAAGATCAAATATTATAAATGTTTTATACGTTTGCTTGAGCTTTTAAACACGGAATATAATAAATATTACACTAATCGTACGAAATATAAACAGACAATATATTCTTTTATGCAAAGTATTTTATGCATGAAAATAGATTATGGACCAGATTCGGTTTTGGATTTCAGCCGTTTACTGTTTATTGAACCATCAATTACCTCTGAGGAATATAGGGAACACCAAGATAATTGCGAATTTCTCATAAATCTGTATCAATACAGTTATAGACAATTCAATTATCTTAATGAACTTAATTCTTCAGTCACGGACGTAAAATACTGTGAAGATGTTTTAAATAATATTCATTATGCTATACATATTATTGGATCCAAAATATTCAACAACGGTAATAAGTCTTTAAAAGATCTTATATATTATTTGATTCCCGTAGATGCGTTTATACAATGTAAGGAGCTTCAAGAAAAATGTTTACATCTAAAAAGATTGTTGTTAGTTATTGTAACGGAATTAAATTTTTATACTCTTGAATTTTGTGTTTCTTCAAACTATAAAACTTATTTAGTTAAAAACCAAGAAAAAAGTCAATTTTATATTCATACGTTCATTAATTTAATTGAATTGGATAAGGTTGAAATTGAATATTTACCGGATCTAAAATTATTTTATAAGGAATATATGACGCATAATAGTACTTTTCGTTATGTCGGTATGTATATAAATATTATAAAGATTTATTGGAAAGGTGAATTTTTGACAATTTATCAGATTTTAGAAAGTTTTTGGAATACTCTTGTGGGCCCTTCGTATCACTATGCAATCTATGATATTTTTTTCAAATTTTCTCTTGCAGCAATATATTATGAAACAATAACTCTTTTCAAAACTCTAAATGTGATTTATTTAAGATTGGCAAACGACTTTGGCGTCGATAATCTTTCTGATGTTCAGTCGTTGTGGCATGGTATACTACAACCTTTCAAAAATGATATACTTTCGAAGGACACTTATCCTGACCATTTTAGTACACTTATAGATTATTATAATGTTTATTGTTCTACTGCGTATTTTAAAATCTTTTTGAGTAGTGATTTGTTTAATCAGACTGATCAATTATATGTAGAAGCACATTTTCTCATACTTGGAGTTAAATTTGTCTTTAGAAATGAGAAATTGGACGTTAAATCATCACAAAATTCCAAAATAGAACTAATTTTAATGGAGTTATATATTAGAGACATATCTTATGAAGTTAATGCTGGATTAAATTATATTAAAGATTTTTTTAATTTCATCGAAGAAATTGCGGAATCAGTCAATCAGGTTATGATATCATTTATTAAGACTAAAAATTATTATAACGATTCGCCCGATGATTAATATCTTATGTTTATTATTATTATTGTATCATTTAGACGTTTTATTTTAATTTGTATGAAATTTTATAAGCTTAAATATATGCAATTTTTTAATCATAATTTGAATTATATAAATGTAGACATAATAAATATAAAATTATAATAAAAATAATACAAATTTACAAGAATCGTGTTGTTATTAATAACTGTAATTCAGTTGGCTAAGTTTTGCTTTGTTTAGAGTCATGTAAGCCATTTATTATAAATATTAGGTACCTACACAATATTTTCTTTAAACATTAAAAATATAACATGAAAACCTATTATATTGCATTAGATCACAATTTAATTTATCTGGTGTACATTCACCTTAACAAACACATTTCAATGTAACTTGTAAATGAACAAAAGTAACGATAAAGAAAAAAAAATATTTTAATTTTTAAAATGAATTAAGTATAATATGTCATCAGAAGAATATAAGTGTAGGCTTGAATCTAAACTTTTAAGTATTAAGTTAATACAAGTGTTACTATGCGTCCCGTCTCCCGAAGTAGTGCCTCACGGCGTTCCCTGGAGGCGGGGGTATTGCCGGTTTATATAAAGAAAATAAAATAAAGTTTTACTATGCGTCGTTTCCTAATTATGTATATATAAATATATATATATATTTGTCTATTTTGCAATGATAAATTATTAGAAATATGGCGTGGAATTTACAGTAAAACTAGTCACATTAAATGTAAGTGTAGATTTCAAATAATTAATATAATTATATTCGTTGCTATAATAAAACTTTTTTCTAAATGTATTTTGGATCTGGTAGGTGCATTTATGAGATTGAATTATTTTTTTGATTTTCGTTAAGTTTTCATAATAGTTGTAAAAAAAGTATGAAAATTCACGGCAATAATCGATTTATTTACAAGTTTGTTTCGAGTAGGATAAAAATAATTATAGATACTTGAAATGTTCACAGAATATTAAATATTAGACTTTTCTAAACGTGGGCAAGTTTTAAAAAGATTCTGGCTATTTGAGAGCTATTTTGAGGCATTTGGAACTGTCGAGTTTGTATTTGGTCTATAATAAACAGACTGTTTTATGGTCGTGGTTACATCGCAACCGTAACCAATTGAATATCGTTTCGCTTTAATGATTTTCTACAAACAACATCGCCGTAAAGTATCATTGTTTATAATATATAAAGTATTTTTTTATTTTATAGCATAGTCGATATTATCGATTGTATTAATCTTTATTGAGGATTATATAATAATCTTTTAAAGAAATTTTTGCCTTGCGATTCATACCAACGACGAGAGGATTGAAAAGTCAATCTAATATTATTAATCCAACATTTGTTCACTTGTCGACGACACTGGATCAAGCCTTGTGTTCAAGTGGACCGAAAAAACAACAAGTGTGTAAAGAACCAATGATTCGGTTTGGTTAGAGTGATCGCGAGCAGTAGTACTGAATTTTGATAGTGTAGAATTTAAATGAACTCTATGTTTTTATTTCATATTGCCATCTATAAATTTGCATAGTTCCTGTCCTTGTGGTATACTAAATTGCAATATATGTTTGAATCCCTGCTCGATTAAATTATTTTTGTACTATTTCAATTATATTATAGGAGATACGATTCGAATTGACTTAAAAAAAGTATTGTGCCTTATAAGTTCTTTAAGTTTTCACAATTATAATATTTGGGAATACCGAATAAAATGTTTTTACAATATCTAAACATATATATAATACCTTTTACTCCTACTAAGTAATTTGTTGTTCACGAAATCCAAATCGCATATCATTTATAGCGTGTTTATTTACAATACATTTTTGTAGTTGAATTCTGTAATCGCCTATTTTTCGATTACCTCAGGTAATTTTGTCTGTAATTTATTTGTTCTCAGTTAACCTATCAATCCCAAACTCTCTTCTTCTGTTCACCCTAACTCCTTCATGAACCCTCTTATCCTATCAATAACCATCAATAAATAAAACATGTATTATAAATACTTTCCTAATAAACTTATTGCTTCTTAGAGAGTATCTTAATGTGACAACCAAATTAGATCAACCGTGTCATTCGAAAATGCACACATAAAAAATGTTTCAATTTTCGTATTCCAGTATGGCGAGACAAGACAACAAAGTTAGATTGTTGTGTGAACGTTCTTGTTTTTTTACCCAATAACATTCGGTATAATTATAACCATTGCCTTATATCTGACTAGCATTTATTATTATACCAGCGTCCGATTAACCGGATACCGGGTAACCACAAATCATTTCTGTGCTGTTACTGATGCAAACCATAAAAACACCATGAAATTAAATCATGAAAAACAAAAATGTTTACAGGACACATTCGATTTGGGTTACAAATAATTAGAGTGGTACTGGGAGAAAAAATTGCGTTCAGTAATGGACATACCGGAACCAAAACCAGAGCCGTCTCACGTCGTACGTGAGACCACTGCGAAATTAAACGATATATTAAATAATGAAAAAACCGCAGTAGACAAGTTGAACAAAATAATGACGTTGTTAAAAAAAAACCAAGTAAAATTTTCTATGGTATCCATGGAAACAGTAGAGAACCATTCGCGATTCCGATTTTCTGCCAAGAGCGATAGAATATGGACGTTCGGAGAAGGAGAAACGAAAACGGTGGCAATGGAAAGAGCTGCAATTCTTTATTTAGGCGAATTGCAAAAGGATCTCGATCAGATTTTTGCGGATATGGAGTGTACGGGCAATGTGTGCGACAAACCGATGAATACCGAAACAGTCCCACGAACGTTCAGACGACCGGAACATAAACACTTGTCTCCGTGTCACTACAATATCTGCATAAAGAAACGGAAAAATACTCCGTCCGAATTGAATAGGAAAGCACCACGGGAGATAACGCAGACGGTTCGTGATACCGTCACCGCGGTACCGAACGGTATACAAATCGAAAACCGAACGGAATCGTCAGACGATCAAACGACGGTAAAACTGCACACGCTCGAAGAACTCCGTCAATTCCTGGCCGAGTTAAACCATAACGCGGAACGCGCGCCGTCACCGGTGACGGAGATGAGTAATTATATTTTTACTGCTAAAATGAATATTGTTGACACTCGCGTGCGAGTGAAAAGCGATCTGGTCCGGGATTCGGTGTCGAAAAATCCCGGATGGAGTTTCGCGAAGGTCGATGCGAATATAGCCTCCAAAAAACAGGAGCTCCTCTCTTCCAGTCCCGCCGAAAGAACGGCAGGGTCATCTCGCACTGGCCAGCGGGTCCGAATCTACGCGAGCGCGGCCGGTATTGTTAACGAACCGTCGTCGTCCCGCGGTTCTCCGTGAATTCCGTGGTCCTCCCTGCCGAGGTGGCGGTGGGGGGGTCGGCTTATTGTGAGGCGAACTCCTCCCCCACAAATTGATGTTGGATTATTACGTTAAGCTAACATACTGAAGATTCATCATCTATCGAAATCGAAATTTGATTGCCTCGTCAATATTATCCTTGCAATGGCCAATTGCAATCAGTGAAATTCGTCATCTGTTATCTATCGTTTTACCGTTACAATATTAACGGATATTATAATTATTATAACTTATTTGGAAGAAAGTTTTGTTATCTTAAGAACTTTACTAATACGGTTCCATTGGGTTATATCCTCTGGATGTCGCGTAAGTGCCAAGTTAGTTTTTCTCCCTATAAGTTTTTTTCGTACTAGCTTTATAATTTCTAATAGATATGTAATCTCACGATCACCACCTTTAAGAGGTTCAAGTGTTTCAATTTTTGCCGCTTTAACAACGTTATTAGTAACTTTTTGTACGGCTTTTTCAATACTAGATGATGTTTACAACCACACCGAATGAGTGATAAATTCTTCTAGAGTATCCCTAAAGATTTCTCAATTTGTTCCTTTGTTTGTCAAAAAGATTTTGTACTCCTTCAACGTATTTGCTGAAGATACCTTTTATAATAAAGAAGTCAAGTAGATCAGGGATATTGTTTGGATTAGTCGATAAATGGATTAGCTTTCTGGTTGAAACGATGCCAGAATTGACGAATTTTGTAGATTTTAATAAAGCATGTCCATATTGGGTGATTAGTCTTAACCCCAGTGAGAATTTCCTGTTATAGTTTCCGCTGACAAAGAATGGTTGTCAAAGTTTTTAGAAAAATGCAGTGAATATAATTTCATCTGTGCCTCTTTGATGTGGACAATATATAACCGTAATTGTGAGGTCTTTTAGTCCATCAATAATACGAACACTTGTGGCTTTTATGTCTAGCTCCGAGTCATATTCAAAGTGCTTTATATCGTCTTTTATGATTACAGTCGTACCTCTCCGTGTTTGACTGCATGGACGAAGAGTGGTGTAAATAATATTTTAATAATTTATAATAATAATTTACCCTCCGGTTATTGGTGTTGGCACCTGTCGAAATATACTGTTGTATACTTATTTCGTTCAGATCTCATACGACAATAATATTATTGTATTATACATGTTCGTGTAATGGTGGGTCGTGAGTGAGGGGCGGTTACGGATTTTCTTGCGAGCACCGGGGCTAAGTGGCGGGCCCGAGCGTCTTCGTCTAGCCGACAATGGTAGCGTCAACCGTTTCCGTGGTGTCAAGTACATAGTCACGTTGCCTGGGACTGAACCGTCCGGGGCTGCCGGATCTAACATACTTACCCCTACTATAAGAAACGCTAGCGGAGGAGGAGTAGGAGGCGCTGTACCAGGCTTTTTTTTTATTTTGGTACCGGCAATACCCCCTCCTCACGGAAAGGCCGTGAGGCTCTACTTCGGGAGGCGGGTCGCCATCAATTATTCGCAAACGAACACATACAAGTAAATACAAAATTTAAAAACCCCTTTTGCCCTATGACGGGGCGAGCTCACATTATTGTACAAATCTTCACTTCCTTAACGGGGAATGGGCAGTAGCTAGGCCGATGCCCACTTGATGCCCATACACAGTGTCCCCTCCACTTCCAACCAGCTCCACGGCTGATAGTGTTGCGACTGCGAGGCTGCGATCAACAACGACAGCGATGCGCTTGATGCGCGTTTCGGCGGCGACAAAGGCTTGGCGATGCCATTCGGCCGACTCCTTTTTCGCGATGACCCTCTCGGTGAAGTCGACCATGGCTTTCCAACGGTCTGGGGATTCCAACATGAGCGACAACAAGTCGCCCGGTTCGAAAGGAACTATCCTCCGGAACAGGCACTCCCTGTCGCCGTCATACGCCTCGCAGTGCATGAGGGTATGGTGAGTGTCGTCTTCCTCCTAGTTCTGCCCACCTGAAAAACCGCAGTGAAAACAACTGGGGTGCGAAGCTTGCCCGATCCGATGACGGAACGAGTTAAAGCATCCGTGCCCCGTGAGAAGTTGATTGAGACGGTAGGTCGTCGATCCATGCGGTCTTGTAACCCACCGCACCAGCAAGTCCGGGAGAATGAGTGTGCGCGTTACCGCGCGTCCACTCCCCGCGGGCACCTCTGGGCTACGTATCCGGAGCGCCCATCTGCTCGCGACTTGGATCTTCGTGCGGAGCGCTGACGGGCGGGGTGCTTCGCCTGTCGTCGTAGTCCCCAACGCGCGCAAAGCTTCAAAAGTCCTACTCCTTGCAGAGGCCAACAGATCGACAGGTGGTAGTCCCGCAACGATTAACGCCGCCTGGTGCGAGACCGTCCTTTGGGCGCACACGCTCCGGACAGCTGCACGCCGCTGGACGGCCGCTATAGCAGCGAGGACCGAAGGGCAGAGTTGCAGGGAACAAGTCCACGCGGGAGCGCCGTACAGAGTCCTCTTCTTTTCCAGCACAAGGCCGAGATACTTTAAGGACTCGCTGTGCGCGTTGAGTTCGCCGTCGAGTTGAATCCGCGGCGTGGTCGTCTAGCGTCGGTTAGTGAAGGCCACGACCTACGTCTTTTGGACGACCAGCCGTTGCCCCAGGTACCCGATGACTTTAGAGACGGTCACCAGTGCGGCGTTGACCCGGTTTTGAGCGTCCTCCACCACGATCAGCGTATTCATCGCATAGCCGATAGTGATCGTGACCCTCGGCAGGGGTAAGCGGAGGACGACATCGTACGCGATGTTTCAGAGAAGCGGCCCGAGAACGGATCCTTGGGGTACCCCCCAAGTTGAACGTCGCGACCACCCTAGTGGATCTCGTGGCGTGGACGGCGCTCCAGACGCGGCTTGGAATACCGTACAGGCGGGGGCCCGGTTTCTCCGTCCGAAACCTTCTAACGCGACGCTCACCTCCTCCACAGAAAAATCTGCACCAGTTAGTGTGTCGCGCTCGTCTTCTCCGGGCCTTTCATTATCGCCGGCCGGTCGAGGTGGCCGGTCGGGAAAATGAGTGGTGACAACTTTCCTCAGGGTTTGATGTTCCATTGTCGGCAAAGGTGAGGGACCCTAGAGTTTCCTTATGACCAGCTTATAACCACCGACAATATTAATAATAATAACTACGTAAAAGAAAATTGGATAAAAAAAAACAAAATCAAAAATACAAATCCGAAATTTATAAAAGTATATGAATACATTTTTTTATCGCACATAACAATGTCAACTAGAAAACCTTTCCTCTTGCATATATCACCAGTTTTCAGATGGGTTCAAACAGAATTATTGAATTTCGAATAATGTTCTCTTGGCAACGGACACCTAAACAAATAAATTTCCTTGTAACTAACAAAACCAAATAAAAATATTCTTTGACCAACGGACACTTGTACAAATACGTTTCCTCGTTTCCTAACTAACAAAAGAAAATAATAATTCTATTTTTTTAAACGAATTTAAATCAATACATTTTTAGGATAATAAAGGGGTAGTTAAAAACCCAAAGTTTAAAGCAAGAAATAAATTTAATTGTTATAATGAGCAGGGAATATAACAGCCTTTATCGTCATAGGCGTAAATATCAGGGAGTTTAGGAGCTTAATGCTGTCCTAATACACCAACTAAATCTAAATTGCCTTAAACGTGAAAGTCGGAGCACAATATCTTGTACAAAAGTTGCTTACAGATAGAAAAAAAAAACACATCATAGTAAAACCAATACATTCGTTAGGTATAAAGTAGTTTACAGGCAGTAATTAAAACATTTTAAACATTTTACCACACATGGTAAAATCAGTTTACAAACCAGTAGGGACACCTGCAATACTCATCGTGCACACCAACTCATTAAACATAAACAATTGAATAAGGTACTTTATGTACCTAATACAATTACGAAAGTATAAATATATTAATTTTTTCATGTTGAACACACATTATAGTTCATAAAACAACCCGAGTGAATTAAATTATATTTCAAACGAGAAACAAAAGTATAAAATTTCGTGTAATAGTTTTATTATAATTTCTGTGAACACATTATATTTAATCAATTATTCTAGGTTTGTTTTTTTTTTAAAGTGATATATTATGCGTTTAATGGTATTTTCAATACAATTGCTGTTGTTAGTAATGATACAATATGCAGTGTCTTCAAAACTTGAAGAAAATTTAAATACAATATATAATCTACGGACATTTTTCGAAGATATGACTTCATCAAACGTTGAAAGTGTTGGTAATAATCAACAATCATTATGCGTTATATATATTCATAAAACTCAACAATATAATTTAGACAATAATGCTACCGAATTTATTCGTAATTCCATATCTAATTTTTATATCTGCGTGATTTGTTTATTTGCTAAGAATATCCATCAAATTTTTAATAAAATAATAATAATGAACACAGATTATGACATAGACATAAACAAATCAGTTGAAAATTTAAATAATAAAATAAATTTGATTGAAGATTGCATAAACGTATTATTTAATTTCATGAACATATCAACATACAGTGTAAATTTAGATACAGATTTATTAATATCGTTAATGTATTTACGTTTGAAAATTAATTATATAAATAATGAATATTTAAAACCAAAAAAAGAAATAGAGAATGTTATGTTCTTTGGAATTATGGAGAGCGTTTATGATATTCAAAGGATTATAGGTTTAAACTGTGAATTACCAATTAGTTATGAAGGTAAAGCTTATTACGGGTTGCCTCTAACTAAAGATAAATTGGCTAATTATAACATGATACTTATAATGGAAATAGTAGATAAAATTGGTTTGAATAATGTAAACGACAGATGTAGAGCAAATAAAATGTTATTAGGTCATATTATAATGAATCCATACGATGATGTATCATGTGCAATGTCTACTGTACGATTTCGTATTGAATGTGGACAATTCACAATAAAAGACTTTTTTGAAGAATCTCAACGTTCGCATAAACTCGAAGTGGTATACTGGTATATGAAAGCGGTATATTATGCAATTGTGCAATCAATATGTTTTAAGGTAAAGGAATATTTATATAAAGCTGAAACATTACCGGATACTATTATCATTATGCTTAAAAAATTAGATTTTTTTTTCTCTTTTCATGTAGACGGGGTACCCGAATTGATAAACTGTTTTTATAGGCTATATAATGGGTCAGCAGACAAACCTATTACAAAGTTAAACATTCTAGATGCAATACAAATATATATTGATTCGATAAAAAACATAAATCTGACGAATACTTCAAAATTGCCATATATTAATATAGAAAGAATCGGAAAAGAAGAAATATCAATTGATACTTTTTTGTCCGCAATGATAAAGAAAATCGAATATTATAAATGTTTTATACGTTTGCTTGAGCTTTTAAACACGGAATATAATAAATATTACACTAATCGTACGAAATATAAAAAGACAATATATTCTTTTATGCAAAGTACTCTATGCATGAAAATAGCCTCTGAACCAGATTCAGTTGCTGATTCCAGCCATTTACCGTTAATTAAATCTCCAAAAACTATTGAGGAATATAGGGAACACCGAGATAATTGCGATTTTGTCATAAATCTGTATCAATACAGTTATAGACAATTCAATTATCTTAATGAACTTAATTCTTCAGTCACGGACGTAAAATACTGTGTCGATGTTATAAATAATATTCATTATGCTATACAATTTATTGGATTTAAAATATTCAACAACCGTAATATGTCTTTAAAAGATCTTATATATCATTTGATTCCCGTAGATGCGTTTATACAATGTAAGGAGCTTCAAGAAAAATGTTTACATCTAAAAAGATTGTTGTTTGTTATTGTAACGGAATTAAATTTTTATACCCTTAAATGTTGTGTTTCTTCAAATTATAAAATTTATTTAGATAAAAACGAAGAAAATAATCAATTTAATGTTGATATGTTCAATAAATTTATTGAAATAAATAAGGTTGAAGTTGAATATTTACCGGATCTAAAATTATTTTATAAGGAATATATGACGCATAATAGTACTTTTCCTTATGTCGATAAGTATATAAATATTATAAAGATTTATTGGAAAGGTGAATTTTTAACAATTAGTCAGATTTTAGAAAGTTTTTGGAATATTCTTGTGGGCCCTTCGTATTACTATTCAATCTATGATATTTTTTTCAAATTTTCTCTTGCAGCAATATATTATGAAACATTAACTCTTTTCAAAACTCTAAATGTGATTTATCTAAGATTGGCAGACGACATTGGCGACGATAATCTTTCCGATGTTCAGTCGCAGTGGCTTGATAAAATAAAACCTTTAAAAAATAATATACTTTCGAAGGACACTTATCCTGACCATTTTAGTACACTTATAGATTATTATAATGTTTATTGTTCTACTGCGTGTTCAAAAATCTTTTTGCATAGTGATTTGTTCAATCAGCCTGATCAATTATATGTAGATGAACATTTTCTCATACTAGGAGTTAAACTTGTCTTTGAAAACGAGAAATTGGACGTTGAGTCATCACAATCTTCTAAAATAGAACCATTTTTAATGGATTTAAAGATGAGCGACATATCTTATAAAGAAAATGCTGGAATGAATTATATAAATGATTTTTTTAAAATCATTGAAGAAATTGTGGGATCAGTCAATGAGGTTATGAATTCATTTAAACAGACTAAAAATTATTATAACGTTTCGCTTGACGATTAATATATTTTGTAAACTATTATTATTGTATCATTTAGACGTTTTATTTTAATATATATGAAATTTTATTAGCATTTATTATGCAATTTTAAACATAATTTGAATTATATAAATGTAGACATAATAAATATAAAATTATAATAACAATAATACAAATTTACAAGAATTGTGTTTTTATTAATAACTGTAATTCAGTTGGCTAAGTTTTGCTTTGTTTAGAGTCATATAAGCCATTTATTATGAATATCAGGTACCTACTCAATATTTTCTTTAAACATTAAAACTATAACATGAAAACCTATTATATTGCATTTGATCACAATATAACGATTTTAAACAAAATAATATATCTTGTAAAATATTTAATTTAATTTATCTGGCGTACGTTCACCTTAACAAACATATTTCTTTGTAACTTGTAAATAAACAAAATAAACGAAAAAAAAAAAAAAACATTTTTACCTTTAAAATGAATTTAGTATAATATCTCATCAGAATAATGTAAGTGAAGGCTTTAATCTAAACTTTTATGTATTAAGTTAATACAAGTGTTACTATGCGTCTCGCCTCCCGAAGTAGTGCCTCACGGTGTTTCCGGGAGGCGGGTGTATTGCCGGTTTATAAAAAAAAAAAAAAAAAAAATAATGTTTTACCATGCATCGTTTTTTAAATTATGTATATATAAATATATATATATATATATATTTGTCTATTTTGCAACGATAATTATTAGAAATATAGCATGGAATTTACAGTAAAACTAGTCACATTAGATGTTAGTGTAGATTTTAAATAATTAATATAATTACTATTCGTTGCTTTAAAAAAACTTTGATTTAAAATTATTTTGGTTCTGGTAGGTGTATTAATGAGATAGTTTTAATTTTTTGATTTTCGTTAAGTTTTCATAATAGTTGTGAAAAAACGTAAGAAAATTCATGGAACTAATGGATTATTTATTTACGAGTTTGTTGCTAGTATGATAAAAATAATTATAGATACTTGAAATGTTCACAGAATATTAAATATTAGACTTTTTTAAACGTGGGCAAGTTTTAAAAAGATTCTGGCTATTTTGAGGCATTTGAACTTTGGAGTTTTTATTTGGTCCAGCCGTATGCCAATAGAAATAGTGCGCCGGTCCTCTCGGGGTAATGTACCAGGCTAGGAGTGACGGCAGCAAAATAATGGACGCTTGACTGGATATTTTTAAAACGAAATATGGGATCGTTGGTTATAGATGAAAAGTCATATTAAAATTTATATGAAAAATACAAAAATAAATAATAATAAAAAAACTATCGTAGATAATAACATGCATGCCGTACATTGCCTTGTCGATAAAAAATAATTTTGCTGCCTCAACAAACACAATCTAAATCAGCAGCCCGAAGGGAAGTGTAATTAAATGCCAATTAAATAGGAGAGTTTTTCTTTGTTTTTTTTTATTTTATTAAATCCAAAATTGACCGAGGAGAGAGTTATATTGTGTTATAGAATATTACAATACGAGTTTACCTGACCGTCGGTCGAGCGCGTTCGTCGTGCGTACGACATTCGACCGACGGGCTATATTGGTAAATGTGCGTTCACACTGACGCAAATTTATATAGGATATTACGATTTTATATTATATTGTAAATTGTTAATTATATTAGTTCGTATAATTTATAAAATATTAGATTAATATATATATTAATTACTATACTTATAAAAAGCTAAAAAATGACCATTGAAACTGAGCGTATTATTTCTGAGGTACGTCTTCGTCCGCCATTGTGGGACGTCTCTTGTGTGTGATACAGGGTGCGGCAGAGCCGACTGACGAGATTTGATGGGCTATAAATAACGAACAGTAAAACTCAGAGAAAAGTTTTTTTTTATTTAAATCAGTATTCAATCCCATTCTTAAAAAATTATTTTTTGAATATTATATCTCCAAGATGGCAGCCGTCAGCATTGATACACTGTTGTAGACGATCTCTGACGCTCTCATACGATTTTCGGCACATGTCGACTGGTATGGCCTCGACTTCCACGTGGAGTGGTCTTTTATGGAGCTGCTGTGGGTAATTTGTAGCCCAGTATCGCACATTTTGTTTATTTACAGTTCCAGAAAGATGAATATGGGCCTCATGGCTACAGAAAAAACTCGATATCGGATGAATTTGTAGAAGAATTTGCTGGCAGAGATTTTTACGGTTGCCGTAGTCAGTAGCATTTAACTCATGAACAAGCATTAATTTATAGGGACGGAATGATAAATCTTCGTGAAAAATTCTCCTTCAATTGGCCAGTCTACATCTTCTGGGTGGACGTGATATCGTCTCCGTCTTTTTTTATTCCGTCGATTGCGTAAAGAAAACGCACATATCAATGAATTAACAATGTATAAATTCATATTTCCAAAAGATAAAGTTTTAGAATTTAAAAACCCAATAAAGTCAACAATTAACAAAATAACGTACCACAGTGGTTCTCAACCTTTTTGGATTCATGTCACCCTCATCTACGATAACCCAACACTACGTCTCCCTAACATCAAAATAATATTAATATAAAATACAAGCCCTATAATAAATACAGTACGCAGAAAAATAATAAATTTTTAAACTTTTTCCAAGATTTTCTTGACACCCCTACATTGAATCCATGTCACCCAAGGGTGGCATGTCACCCCGGTTGAGAACCACTGACGTACCATATAACAACACGACCGACTAAATTTGCCGTCAGTTGAGCACTAAATCCAGAAATATTCAAATAATTTTATTAATTTTCCTAAATAATTAGGGTACCAAACGATTGGGTCGTGTCGCGTCGTACGGTACATATGCAAACCGTACGGCCGCCGTGCGTGATATGTTGCGCGGGCGGCGGTGTGGTCGGTTTTTCCGGTGACGAGGAAATTTCGGTTCGCTCGCGACATCAACTGCCCGGTAATCGTCCGGACGATTTACGAGGTCGGCCCGACGACGCGCAGCCACCTGTTTTGCCCGGTTGTTATTGCGATTGACGTGTACGTTTTAAAATAAAGTCATATGTCGCCGTAGACGTGATACGCGTATTCGGTGACGAACGCGGAGGAAACGGGGCGACTACAACTACCGCATTCTAATTCCCCCCCCCACCATCCCTACCAATATCGGTAAACATTTTTAACGCCTTTTTTTGTTTATCGGAATTAACGAAATAATCTCCGACAAATAACATATAATAAAGATAATATTAATAATACTAACTACGTAAAAGAAAATTGGATAAAAAAAAAAAAAACAAAAATACAAATCCGAAATTTATAAAAGTATACGAATACATTATTTTTTCGAACATAACAAATTCAACTAGAAAACCTATCCTATTGCATACCTCAACAATTTTCAGATGGGTTCAAACAGAACTATTGTATTTCGTAAAATGTTCTCTGGGCAACGAACACCTATACAAATAAGTTTCCTTGTAACTAACAAAACCAAATAAAAATATTCTCTGAGCAACGGACACCTGTACAAATACGTTCCCACGTAACTAACAAAACTAAATAACTATTCTAGTTTTTTAAACGATTTTAAAGCAATACATTTTCAGAATAATAAAGGTGTATTCAAAAACCCAAAGTTTTAAGTTTGAAAAAAATGAAACTGTTATAATGAGCAGGGAATATAACAGCCTTTATCGTCATAGGCATAAATATGAGGGACTTTAGGAAACATAATAGCCCATTAATACACCAACTTAATACAAATTGCTTTCAAACTTGAATGTCGGAGCACATTGTCTTGTACGAAAGTTGCTTACAGATAGGAAATAAAACACACATCATAGTAAAACCAATACAATCATCGCTACGCTCAAAATCTAAAACTAGTTCATACCATTCAGTAATTTCTGATTCCTTATTTGTATTAATATTCGGTTAAAATTGAGTATAATCATACTGGATGACTTGGACATTATGTGTAATAGTTTACAAGGAATTTTCATATTGAACATTTATTATAAATAATATTTATTATTATATAATTATGATATGTATTGTGTATTCGACATTGATATCTTGTTTTATGGTTGACCAGGCCAGTCGGACTTCTCCGTCTTTCCACCCGGGCCAGTCAGTCCCTGACAATGAGTGTTGTTATCTACGGTTAATTTATAATTTTACGTTTGTAATAACACATATTGGTATAACTTTAAAATGTCGGTAAAATACTGAAAAATACATTACTAATAATTTACAATTAAAAGTTCATACCATGCCAGTAAGTAAAAGGGAATATGATATAATACATTATCGAGTATTGTATGACATAACCTAAACTTACAAAACCAAACCTATATGTTAAAACCAAATGCAACTAGATCCAAAATGCTTCCAGAAAACCTGAACCACTTGAAATTCAGAACAAGATTTCTGGATGAATAGTAGTTTACAGGCAGAAATTAAACCACCCATGGTAAAATCAGTTTACAAACCAGTAGAGACAGCTGCAATACTCATCGTGCACACCAACTCATTAAACATAAACAATTGAATAAGGTACTTTAGGTACCTAATAAAATTACAACAGTATAATTATATTAAATTTTTCATGTTGAACACACATTATAGTTCGTAAAACAAACAGAGTGAATTAAATTATATTTCAAACGAGAAACAAAAGTATAAAATTTCGTGTAATAGTTTTATTATAATTTCTGTGAACACATTATATTTAATCAATTATTCTAGGTTTGTTTTTTTTGAAGTGATCTATTATGCGTTTAATGGTATTTTCAATACAATTACTGTTGTTAGTAATGATACAATATGCAGTGTCTTCAAAACTCGAAAAAAATTTATATACAATTTATAATCTACGGCCATTTTTCAAAGGAGTCACATTATCTGAAAATAACAGTAATGATAATAATGAAAATTTCAAATGCGTTATATATATTCATAACACACAAAAATATAATTCAGACAACAATGCTACCGAATTAATTCGTAGTTCCATATCTAATTTTTATATCTGCATAGTTTGTTTATTTGCTAAAAATATCCATCAAATTTTTAATAAAATAATAATAATGTACACAGATTATGACATAGTCATAAACAAATCAGTTGAAAATTTAAATAATAAAATAGATTTGATTGAAGATTGCATAAACGTATTATTTAATTTCATGAACATATCAACATACAGTGTAAATTTAGATACAGATTTATTAATATCGTTAATGTATTTACGTTTGAAAATTAATTATATAAATAATGAATATTTAAAACCAATGAAGAAAATAGAGAATGTTATGTTCTTTGGAATTATGGAGAGCGTTTATGATATTCAAAGGATTATAGCTTTGAACTGTGAATTACCATTTAATTATGAAGGCAAATATTATTACGGGTTGCCTGTAACTGAAGATATATTGGATGATAAAAACATGATAATTATAATGGAAATAGTAGATAAAATTGGATTGAATAATGTAAACGACAGATGTAGAGCAAATCAAATGTTATTAGGTCATATTATAATGAATCCATACGATTATGTATCATGTGAAATGTCTACTGTACGATTTCGTATTGAATGTGGACAATTCACAATAAGAGACTTTTTTGAAGAATCTCAACGTTCGCATAAACTCGAAGTGGTATACTGGTATATGAAAGCGGTATATTATGCAATTGTGCAATCAATATGTATTAAAGTAAGAGAATGTTTAGATACAGTTGAAACATTACCGAATAATATAATCAATAAGCTTCAAAAATTAGATTTTTTTTTTTCCTCTCATGTAGACGGTGTATCCGAATTGATAAACTGTTTTTATAGGCTATACAATGGGACAGCAAAAAAACCTATTACAAAGTTAGACATTCTAGATGCAATACAAATATATATCGATTCGATAAAAAATATAAATCTGACGAATACTTCAAAATTGCCATATATTAATATAGAAAGATTCGGAAAAGAAGAAATATCAATTGATACTTTTTTGTCCGCAATGATAGAAAAGATCAAATATTATAAATGTTTTATACGTTTGCTTGAGCTTTTAAACACGGAATATAATAAATATTACACTAATCGTACGAAATATAAACAGACAATATATTCTTTTATGCAAAGTATTTTATGCATGAAAATAGATTATGGACCAGATTCGGTTTTTGATTTCAGCCGTTTACTGTTTATTGAACCATCAATTACCTCTGAGGAATATAGGGAACACCAAGATAATTGCGAATTTCTCATAAATCTGTATCAATACAGTTATAGACAATTCAATTATCTTAATGAACTTAATTCTTCAGTCACGGACGTAAAATACTGTGAAGATGTTTTAAATAATATTCATTATGCTATACATATTATTGGATCCAAAATATTCAACAACGGTAATAAGTCTTTAAAAGATCTTATATATTATTTGATTCCCGTAGATGCGTTTATACAATGTATGGAGCTTCAAGAAAAATGTTTACATCTAAAAAGATTGTTGTTAGTTATTGTAACGGAATTAAATTTTTATACTCTTGAATTTTGTGTTTCTTCAAACTATAAAACTTATTTAGTTAATAACCAAGAAAAAAGTCAATTTAATGTTGATAAGTTCAATAAATTTATTGAAATGAATAAGGTTGAAGTTGAATATTTGCCGGATCTAAAATTATTCTATAAGGAATATATGACGCATAATAGTACTTTTCGTTATGTTGGTATGTATATAAATATTATAAAGATTTATTGGAAAGGTGAATTTTTAACAATTAATCAGATTTTACAGAGTTTTTGGAATACTCTTGTGGGCCCTTCGTATTACTATGCAATCTATGATATTTTTTTCAAATTTTCTCTTGCAGCAATATATTATGAAACAATAACTCTTTTCAAAACTCTAAATGTGATTTATTTAAGATTGGCAAACGACATTGGCGTCGATAATCTTTCCAATGTTCAGTCGTTGTGGCATGGTATACTACAACCCTTCAAAAATGATATACTTTCGAAGGACACTTATCCTGACCATTTTAGTACACTTATAGATTATTATAATGTTTATTGTTCTACTGCGTATTTTAAAATCTTTTTGAGTAGTGATTTGTTTAATCAGACTGATCAATTATATGTAGAAGAACATTTTCTCATACTTGGAGTTAAATTTGTCTTTAGAAATGAGAAATTGGACGTTAAATCATCACAAAATTCCAAAATAGAACTAATTTTAATGGAGTTAAATATTAGAGACATATCTTATGAAGTAAATGCTGGAATAAATTATATTAAAGATTTTTTTAATTTCATCGAAGAAATTGCGGAATCAGTCAATCAGGTTATGATATCATTTCTTAAGACTAAAAATTATTTTAACGATTCGCCCGATGATTAATATCTTATGTTTATTATTATTATTGTATCATTTAGACGTTTTATTTTAATATGTATGAAATTTTATAAGCATAAATATATGCAATTTTTTAATCATAATTTGAATTATATAAATGTAGACATAATAAATATAAAATTATAATAACAATAATACAAATTTACAAGAATCGTGTTGTTATTTATAACTGTAATTCAGTTGGCTATGTTTTGCTTTGTTTAGAGTCATGTATGCCATTTATTATAAATATTAGGTACCTACACAATATTTTCTTTAAACATTAAAAATATAACATGAAAACCTATTATATTGCATTAGATCACAATTTAATTTATCTGGTGTACATTCACCTTAACAAACACATTTCTACTTGTAAATTAACAAAATAAACGATAAATAAAAAAAATATTTTAACTTTTAAAATGAATTAAGTGTAATATGTCATCAGAAGAATATAAGTGTAGGCTTAATTCTAAACATTTAAGTATTAAGTTAATACAAGTGTTACTATGCGTCCCGCCTCCCGAAGTAGTGCCTCACGGCGTTCCCGGGAGCCGGGGGTATTGCCGGTTTATATAAAGAAAAAAAAAAAAATAAAGTTTTACTATGCGTCGTTTCCTAATTATGTATATATAAATATATATATATATTTGTCTATTTTGCAATGTTAAATTATTAGAAATATGGCGTGGAATTTACAGTAAAACTAGTCACATTAGATGTAAGTGTAGATTTCAAATAATTAATATAATTATATTCGTTGTTATAATAAAACTTTTTTCTAAATGTATTTTGGATCTGGTAGGTGCATTAATGAGATTGTTTTATTTATTTGATTTTCGTTAAGTTTTCATAATAGTTGTAAAAAAAGTATGATAATTCACGGCAATAATCGATTTATTTACAAGTTTGTTGCGAGTAGGATAAAAATAATTATAGATACTTGAAATGTTCACAGAATATTAAATATTAGACTTTTCTAAACGTGGGCAAGTTTTAAAAAGATTCTGGCTATTTGAGAGCTATTTTGAGGCATTTGGAACTGTCGAGTTTGTATTTGGTCTATAATAAACAGACTGTTTTATGGTCGTGGTTACATCGCAACCGTAACCAATTGAATATCGATTCGCTTTAAAGATTTTCTACAAACAACGCCGTAAAGTATCATTGTTTATAATATATAAAGTATTTTTTTATTTTATAGCATCGTCGATATTATCGATTGTATTAATCTTTATTAAGGATTATATAATAATCTTTTAAAGAAATTTTCGTCGTGCGATTCATACCAACGACGAGAGGATTGAAAAGTCAATCTAATATTGTGATTCCAACATTTGTTCACTTGTCGACAATACTGGATCAAGCCTCGTGTTGAAGTGGACCGAAAGGACAACAGGTGTGTAAAGGACCAAAGATTCGGTTTGGTTAGAGTGATCGCGAGCATTAGTACTTAATTTTGATAGTGTAGAATTTAAATGAACTCTATGTTTATACTTCATATTGCCATCTATAAATTTGCATAGTTCCTGTCCTTGTGGTATACTAAATTGCAATATATGTTTGAATCCCTGCTCGATTAAATTATTTTTGTACTATTTCAATTATATTATAGGAGATACGATTCGAATTGATTAAAAAAAATTTTGTGCCCTATAAGTTTTTTAAGTTTTCACAATTATAATCTTTGGGAATACCGAATAAAATGTTTTTACAATATCTAAACATATATATAATACCTTTTACCCCTACTAAGTAATTTGTTGTTCACGAAATCCAAATCGCATATCATTTATAGCGTGTTTATTTACAATACATTTTTGTAGTTGAATTCTGTAATCGCCCATTTTTCGATTACCTTAGGTAATTTTGTCTGTAATTTATTCGTTCTCAGTTAACCTATCAATCCCAAACTCTCTTCTTCTGTTCACCCTAACTCCTTCATGAACCCTCTTATCCTATCAATAACCATCAAAAAATATAACATGTATTATAAATACTTTCCTAATAAACTTATTGCTTCTTAGAGAGTATCTTAATGTGACAACCAAATTAGATCAACCGTGTCATTCGAAAATGCACACATAAAAAATGTTTCAATTTTCGTATTCCAGTATGGCGAGACAAGACAACAAATTTAGATTGTTGTGTGAACGTTCTTGTTTTTTTACCCAATAACATTCGGTATAATTATAACCATTGCCTTATATCTGACTAGCATTTATTATTATACCAGCGTCCGATTAACCGGATACCGGGTAACCACAAATCATTTCTGTGCTGTTACTGATGCAAACCATAAAAACACCATGAAATTAAATCATTAAAAACAAAAATGATTACAGGACACATTCGATTTGGGTTGCAAATAATTAGAGTGGTACTGGGAGAAAAAATTGCATTCAGTAATGGATATACCGGAACCAAAACCAGAGCCGTCTCACGTCGTACGTGAGACCACTGCGAAATTAAACGATATATTAAATAATGAAAAAACCGCAGTAGACAAGTTGAACAAAATAATGACGTTGTTCAAAAAAAACCAAGTAAAATTTTCTATGGTATCCATGGAAACAGTAGAAAACCATTCGCGATTCCTATTTTCGGCCAAGAGCGATAGGATATGGACGTTCGGAGAAGGAGAAACGAAAACGGTGGCAATGGAAAGAGCTGCAATTCTTTATTTAGGCGAATTGCAAAAGGATCTCGATCAGAATTTTGCGGATATGGAATGTACGGGCAATGTGTGCGACAAACCGATGAATACCGAAACAGTCCCACGAACGTTCAGGCGACCGGAACATAAACACTTGTCTCCGTGTCACTACAATATCTGCATAAAGAAACGGAAAAATACTCCGTCCGAATTGAATAGGAAAGCACCACGGGAGATAACGCAGACGGTTCGTGATACCGTCACCGCGGTACCGAACGGTATACAAATCGAAAACCGAACGGAATCGTCAGACGATCAAACGACGGTAAAACTGCACACGCTCGAAGAACTCCGTAAATTCCTGGCCGAGTTAAACAAGAGAAAAGAAAAGCGATTTGGTCCGGGATTCGGTGTCGAAAAATCCCGGATGGAGTTTCGCGAAGGTCGATGCGAATATAGCTGCCAAAAAACCGGAGCTCCTCTCTTCCAGCCCCGCCGATAGAACGGCAGGGTCATCTCGCACTGGCCAGCAGGTCCGAATCTGCGCTAGCGCGGCCGGTATTATTAGCGAACCGTCGTCGTCCCGCGGTTCTCCGTGAATTCCGTGGTCCTCCCTGCCGAGGTGGCGGTGGGGGGGTCGGCTTGTTGTGAGGCGGACTCCTCCCCCACATATTGCGTTAAGCTAACATACTGAAGATTCATCATCTATCGAAATCGAAATTTGATTGCCTCGTCAATATTATCCTTGCGATGGCCAATTGCAATCAGTGAAATTCGTCATCTGTTATCTATCGTTTTACCGTTACAATATTAACGGATATTATAATTATTATAACTTATTCGGAAGAAAGTTTTATTATCTTGGGAACTTTACTAATACGGTTCCATTCGTTTATATCCTCTGGATGTCGCGTAAGTGCCAAGTTAGTTCTTCTCCTTATAAGTTTTTTTCGTACTAGCTTTATAATTTCTAATTGATATGTAATCTCACGATCACCATCTTTAAGAGGTTCAAGTGTTTCAATTTTTGCCGCTTTAACAACGTTATTAGTAACTTTTTGTACGGCTTTTTCAATACTAGATGATGTTTACAACCACACCGAATGAGTGATAAATTCTTCTAGAGTATCCCTAAAGATTTCTCAATTTGTTCCTTTGTTTGTCAAAAAGATTTTGTACTCCTTCAACGTAATTGCTGAAGATACCTTTTATAATAAAGAAGTCAAGTAGATCAGGGATATTGTTTGGATTAGTCGATAAATGGATTAGCTTTCTGGTTGAAACGATGCCAGAATTGACGATTTTTGTAGATTTTAATAAAGCACGTCCATTTTGGGGTGATTAGTCTTAACCCCAGTGAGAATTTCGCGTTATAGTTTCCGCCGACAATGAATCGTTGTCCTAGTTTTTAGAAATATGCAGTGAATATAATTTCATCTGTGCCTCTTTAATGTGGACCGTAATTGTATAACCGTAATTGTGAGGTCTTTTAGTCCATCATTAATACGATCACTTGTGGCTTTTATGTCTTAGTCATATTCAAAGTGCTTTATAGCCTCTTTTATGATTACAGTCGTACTTCTCCGTGTTTTACTTCATGGACGAAGAGTGTAAATAATATTTTAATAATTTATAATAATAATTTACACTCCGTTTATTGGTGTTGGCACCTGTCGTAATATACTGTTGTATTATTTTTTCGGTCAGATCTCATACGACAATAATATTATTGTATTATACATGTTCGTGTAATGGTGAGTCGAGAGTGAGGGGCGGTAACGTTTTTTCTTGCGAGCACCGGGGCTAAGCGGTGGGCCTGAGCGTCTTCGTCTTGCCGACAATGGAAGCCTCAACCGTTTCCGTGGTGTCAAGTACATATTCACGTTGCCTGGGACGGAACCGTCCGGGGCGGCCGGATCTTGGGTTGTCGGCGGATACAGCGATGTGGTCCGGTTCCTAGCCGTGGCTGTGCCGCGTAGTATTTGGTGGTGACAAATGCGCGTTGTGAACGGAGCTGGTCGCTGGAGCTGCGGATCTATGGTCTGGAATCTGGTGGGATTGAGCAGGACGTAAGGCGACTGGAGGCTAGACTTTTCGACGCCGTTCTGGAACAGTCTGATGAAACCGGCGCGTAGCTCGTTGCCGAACGTTGGCCCACGTCGGAGGACACGGAATCCAGCGACAAGATTAGTGTCCAGCACGCGATCACGATCCACGACCACATCACTGTGAACGGTTACTTTATACGCTTTCTTCGGATAACCTGTCACTAGTATTATAATAAAATAAAAACTCGATAAATCAAACGTTTCACACGAGTCGCTTTTGCCATAATTTGGTGATTTATAAATTAAAACCGTATTACACGGCGTACCTACACTTACAGGGTGTCAAATTGCTTTACTGAAAATAATAATAGACGAAAACAATCCAAACGGTAGGTACCGTAAGTGGCGTTTTCATTACATTTACAACGGGAGCGAATATATAGTATCCGGATACATGGATATACCGTAGAATACATCGTCGTCTGGTATAACTCGAAAAAGTGGATTTTAAGATTATCACATTTTCATTATGGTCATTGTCAATCTGCACTTACGTCGTCAACATTTTCTTGAAATTTGTAATGGATATCGTTGTTACATTTACCATATGTAATGATGGAAAAAATCGTATAAATGAAGCAACGTACTTACCCTTTACTATTCGACGGTGATCGAATTCCGTACCTAACCTAACGCTCTATGAAATTTAGGACCGTTTCGCACACGACGGTTTTTTCCCGTGGACCGTCTACGTTGGGTTGTATTTGCTATTTTATATTTTTACTCTTAACTCTCGTGTTGGCTTCCAACACGAGTCGAAATGTGGCTTTTGTATGGTGGACAGCGGTTATGTAGGAAACGACGCTACTACAATCGTATTCACTGGGCGCACGCGATTAGACGACACCAATCCCATAGATTTTCAGTGATTATAAACAAAATCATCATTGCCGGGCGGGGTGGTACGTGCGCGTACACACGTATATAGATTTGTTAAATGTTGCCGGACGATGGGCGATTCGACAACACCTTATCTCCGGTACAATACAACGACATCGTATTATATTATATATGATAATAATATATATTATTATTATTATTTATTACTACTATTCTGTCGGTTGTTCTTTGCCCGCCGCCACGTCGACGGCACACTCGCCGTACTCGTTGTGTGGTCTCTGCGGCGGCGGCGGCGGCGGAGTTCAATTACTTTAAAAGGGACACCTGTAATGCACGGTAATATATATATATATATATATATATATCGCACACAGAATATTATTATTATATCGGTTTTTTTTTTTTCTCCGTTTTTCGACTTCTTCTTCGTCTGTATTTGGATGTTTATCCGAACGCGTTTATTATTCGGCCTACACACGCACCCGACGTCCCGCCCACCGAGACCTGCAACCGGCGGGCCCGTCCGCGTGTCTTTTGATAATATTACCTATCGCGCAACAACGTCGTTTTATTTTCAAATGTTTTCCCGTCGGTTTCCGACACACCGCCGCCCTTTTATTTCGATACGCGCCGCACGCACACGCGTCGTTATTGTCGGCGCGACAATATTATTACCGGGTCACCGGGCGGTGGTTACCTCTATTATTGTATTGTAATATTGTTGTTATCTTTTTTTCATTTTTTTGCTTTCCCCCCCCACCCCCCGAGTCTCGTTCGATTTCCCTTTTAGCTATTGTCATTTTTCACCGGCATTCCGGTGGCCACAGTGCCGCGTATACGCTGTACATTACGTCGGTTGTTGTTTTTTTCGGTTTTTTTCTCTCTGGCGAAAACGACGCCCGGTCATCGGTAAACGGCGCGCGTGTGGTCGACCGGCCCGTAGTGGCCGCGGCGCCGCCCACTTTTTCCGTCTTCGACGCGATACGATTTTCAATATTTACTTCCGACCATTCTGCATGGTACCCGCCGTATTTATCGGATTCTTAGCGGTACGGCCAATGTATTGGTTTTACAAATCTGTCTGTGTGTTTTTTTCATCTAACACCCGTTTATACCATAATATCGTACCACGCGCCGCCGGTTATTTTTATTCAAATCATTTGTTTTTTTTTTTTTTTTTCCTATACCTACCGTACGTTTCACTCGGTTCACACGTGAATTTCGTGCTTAAATTGGAAACGGTTTTTTTTTCCTTTCTTAATTTTCGGGTTCCCTCTTGCCTAACCCAGGCATTGTGTTTATAGTCGAGGTTGGGTTAACGACGTTCTTTGGTATAACGACCTTGTACGACCTTCGTTACACATCGACTTTATCCAATCATTTTTCCAATTTCTAATACGATTGTTTAGGCAAGAGGTTCCCAAAATGTACCCCCAATGGTCGACTTTAACTTGCAACGGATTCATGTCGGGGAGGGCGGAAATTTAAGGGTCCGCGAGAGTTTAATTAATAAACTATATACATTTATCACTGGACATCACTGGAGGAGGAGACTTTTGGCTAGGTCCTGACTAATTTATGGTCAATTATTGAATATTTGCTATCAATACACCAGGTTTCATCTATCCGTTTTAAATTTTTGATTTTTAGTAAGAGGGACTTTTTTTTCTCTTTATAATAATTACAAAAATATAATAAATAATAATTGAAATTAATAAATAATAAAGGTACACAAAACAAACCTAGAAGGTGTATAATCTTAACTTTTCCCATTCCATAGTCAACCCTATCCGAGCGAGTAGCCGACAAAAACGCGTTTGAAGTTGATGCACATTTGTAAACATTTAGTACGAAAAACAGAAAAAAAAAAATAAAAATCGGCAAGTCGTCTGCAAAACAAATAAGTTCGGGAACTTCTGGTTCAGGCTCGTCGTATGATAATATATATATATTAAGTAAATCCCAGTTACCTATTGAATATCTGATTAATTACGAAATGGACTATAAACGAACTCTATTATAAATTAACTAGATTTTTTATAATAGTTTATAACAAATACGTTATGCTCACAGATTTACTACAGTGAAAATTCTCTATAACGAATCTTAAGGGATCGATGGATTTATTTCGTTATAGAGGGCTTTCGTAATAGAGAGGGTTTAAAAAAAAAAAAAAAATCGCATTTGTGTATATAATTATTTTTACATTTAACATTATTATTATTATATTTTATGCGTGCATGCACTGCTGCTGCGATATAATGCATTTTATATCAGACAGAACGTGGACAATTAATTAATATTCAATATCGATAGTTTAATAAGATACGATGATAATAGTAGATAGTAAAATAATACAGTTGTTTTCGGTGATTTCCGCGTTTACACTGACTATGCCGAAAACACATAAATCGTATGAATTGTATGCAAAATATTGTTTCGTTATTGATAGTGACTAAACCGTTATAGAAAATGGTCTAGCGTATGCAAACAATTTTTTCGTTTAAAACATTTATGTTCTTGTTTTAAACGTCCCATATTCGTACAAACTTGCAGTACGCGATAAACCACACACATTCATACAACTTATCGTTTTTATATATTTGGCAGGATCGTCATAATTAAAACGACGCGATAGGTATCAAATATCGTTGCAGGTGTAATATTTAAATTAAACATTTTATTGATTAAGTATTCATTTTTTTATTGATTTCTAATGGAGCCCATGTCAAAAAAAAAAATAAAAAACAACCGAAAAATAGTACTATGGTGGTGGCGGTGGGGGGGGGGTTATTGAATATCGATGAAAAGAATAGAAAATATAAAAGAAAATGGTGTAAAAGTTGGTTACTAGAAATAAATAGGCATTCACGTGTTTATTTACTTCGGGAATTATGTAGCAATGAACCCAGAGACTTTCAACGTTTTTTTCAAGAATACTTTTCGATCTCTGTTAGAAATAATACGACCAAAGATAACCGAGCAAGATACACATACGGGACCTTCAGTAACAGCTGAAGAAAGATTAATTGGCACACTTTAAAGGTAAGTTATTTAGTATACAACGAAATCGATCACGCCTATAGTACGGGGGCACACACATGTGACGATTTGTCGTATTGGCGATAGATATTATGCACGTTCAAACGTTGTGCCGTCGTACAACAATACCATACACGTTGCGATATTCGTTTGCGAGACCGTATCAAACAAAGTTGTACAATCTGAGTAGAGTGAGCGAGTGATAAACTAATTTATGATTGGAAATGTGTTGGTGTAAAAATAAATAATAATTTTTAAAATGTCGAAGAGATTTCGGTGGGGATCCGGACAATAACATACGTTTTACAGGGTTTTCCGTTAAAAAAAAAAAAAAAAAAAAAAGTTCCATTATAAATAGTATTCACCGTATATCATTATGATTATTGTATTTTATGTATTCCGAAAACGATATATTTGTTGTGTCTGCACATAAGACTATCCCGGTGGCCGTCGACATTTAAACGCGTTCCGGAGGGCTAGCGGTGCCGGGAGTCTATAACATAAACATCGGTTAATTTTCGCAAACTCGCAATCGCACACAACCTCTATAATCGCCACCTATAAACCCCGGTGTCGGGCTCCTCGACTAATTTCGCGTATACGCGCGTATTTCACTACACTATCGGTTATCGGGGCGCACGGCTCGGGTGTATAAAATACGGGACGGGGCGTGGTGGCGGCCAGCAAATCCACGGGAAACTTACTCCCGGCAGCGACGTTCCGTTACACTTAAGCACCCGCGAAACCCTCCGGCTAATTACCACCGGCCGCGTTCAATCAGCCTAAGTGCCCGGCACCCGTTTTATACCTTCGGCTGTACCTACCCATACGCACACCGTGCACGTTGTAACGGTGTGCTAAACGCGGAAACGTGGAAAAAAAATACACCGCCAGCACAATTAATAGTATTCGTTTAGTGCTCGGTTACGTGCGTATTTATTATAATATCGTCACGTGACCTGCAGTAAACGAGTTAAGAAAAAAAAAAAAAAAATTAAAATAATACTGCGTAAAAATATTGCGACCGTACGAGTCGTGCGTAAGACGTCGTCCGCGGCTTATGCAATACGAAAAAACGGGCCAACCCAAAAAATTATTGGCCAACCTCTCTCCCTCGCCCCCCGTACAAAAATATAATTAAAAAATCACATTAAGTTTAGTAAATTATACAATTACGCATTGTATTTGAAATTAAATTTAAATGTAAAAACGACTTAAGTTTTAGTATGTACGGTTTTAAAGGACTTCTGTACTTATATTCTGCTGTCGCTTTATTGAAAATAGTATATTATATAATATTTTACTCTTAAAATTACATATAAAAAAGTCGTCTTGTTTATCGGCACAAGCTTCTCGAACTCATCAATAACTTTTTCGACTTTTTGTTCGATAAATATCATCAAAAGCGATTCAACAAGACGTAATGCTTCTGAGTTCAGATTTCATCATTTACGAGTCGTGGTGATAACAAATTAACCTGGTAAAATGAAATATGTTTTTATTGTTATTGATGATCTAAAAAAAAAAAAAATTTTCTATTTATTCATATATTATTGAAAGGTTCTCGAGATAGTCCTTTTTGTGCTCCTACTAGTGATGTGACATAAATCCGGATTATCCGAAAATCCGATACATTTTCAGATTTTGTAATTCCAATTTTAAAATCCAAAATTTGGGTTTGACCGTACAGATTTCTGTTTTTTCAAATTTTAAAATCAAATTATTAAGTAATATTTGTTTAACATTATAAAATGAGTTAAATCATTTTATTAATTTCAAAACATGCTACTATAAACAATTTGTATGAGTAATGCCGGGTCAGCTAGTAATAAATTACATAAATTCTAGTGTAATATGTATAATTGTTTTTGGTTGTACTTGTTTTTTAAATTTGTAATATTTTTTGAATTGTAAAAACGTATTTACAGTTTTACCCATTTAAATATTTAATGCTATTGACGATAAGATAATAATAATTGTATGAGAAATGAATTTAAAGAACATAAAATCACAAAAACCTTTGGAAATTTGGATTACGATAAACATCCGGATTTACAAATCCGATGTCCGGATTTCGAATTTCTGAATCCGGACTTTTACCATTATTGGCTCCAACACGAAACTGCTGGCTATGATCACGACCGTATAAAACGTTGGCATTTGTTTATTTATTGCACACCTAACCCAACAACCTAACTACCTCGTAACGACAACAATCGGCTAATAACTGAGAATTACAGCGAAATTAATCACTCGTAAACGGACACGAGTAACTATAGAAAATTGCGTTGTTTCGAGGTTAATCTCGTCGGTGTGTATTATTGTAACTATAGCGGTGGCAATTAATTTCCCATCTGTTCGGAAGACGTTTTGTCGACACCGGCGAACCGTAGTGGGTATTGCGGGGTACCCTGCGTATAATGATATTACCGGAGGTCGTGACGGATTGAGATAAATAGGAATGTCGTTATTGTCGATCGTCTTTTCTCTATATTATACACCGCGGGGCTACTTGCTACATAGTTATAACATGTTTGCGTACGGTTACAAAAATAAATAATATTCATAAATGCACAATATCCGTCGTAGGCGAGCGAAACAATGGGCCGATTTTCAAAACGATTTTAGTCGAGTTTAAAATAACGTTTATCGACACGAGGGAAAGCCCGCCGGAAAATTATTATACATATTAAAAAGAAAAAACATTTTACAAGTATTAAAACCACTGTGTGGTTTATTGATCCTACCGACAACCGAATCGATCTTCAAAATAAATCTCCTCTATATTATAGTTTACAGTCAGGACGGTTAAGAGTACACGGCAAGACACTAAAATCGCGTTCCGCCTACGGATAAAGTCCACAATGGCGTCTCGTCGAAGTCGGCCAAACAACAATTGTAGCGGACATCTTAATAATGTTCTTGTGCAAACTCTGTTTGCGATCGTTTCGTCGTTTCCCGTCAAAAAGGCAAACATTTACGTCGAGATAATAAATTATTGACCGCCGAGCGAGTGCGAGTTTCGGCTATGCATTTGTGCGTGTACGTATTACGTGCCGTCTTATATTATATATATATATATATACAAACGTGAACCGTGAACCGTAGGTATATTATGATTATTAATTATTACGCACGTACATTCGGGGCGACTAACTATTGTGGAAAATAATGGTACGAAATTGTATTAGTTATCCTCTTGCGAAATAACAATCGTTGGACTATGTTTGCCGTCACGCCGATATCGGTTAGATCGTTACAATCGAATCGAAACGGACGTCGCGTTCTGCGTCGGGGTCCAACGAGTTGGACATCGCGGCATCGCCGATACGAGAGGTAATCGTCGGTGCCGATCGGCGCCGTCGATAATTGATCGAATTTAACGGGTAAAAATGGAAATTAATAACTGCTCGGATACGTATGCTTAAACATACATTATTATTATTATTATTATTTTGGAACGAAATTCTAGACCGTTTTGATGGTGCTATAATCAAATCCTTCGAGCTCCTCCCACATTTGACCATTCGGTAGTAATGCTGCTGCATCCGCCGGAGTCATTGAATACGGTTAATTGTCGTTCAAAGAGACGTTTTGTGTGACTTGGAATACGCGAGGAAATCGGAAAAATTATCTTGATACCGGTGACGATGTGTAAATACGCCCTAGAAAATACTACGACGAGGGGCCCTCGACAATGTTCGTTGTGCCGGGCGGGTGGGACGTCTCCTTAACGTTCGGATCCGGGCTCCCCGAGTTGGTTTTGTTAAAATTAATTTTACATTTCTATATTATATAATACTAATGTATTACGGGCATTAACGGCGAGTGACCGCGATTATTTTGACGTGCACTCCTAGAGAGCTCGCAGCAGACTCACGTCTTTTGTTCCGCCGCCCTGTGTATAGGTTATACCGCTAAAACCGCATTGTCAACAGGCCAGGGGTATATATATATTATTATATTATTATTATTATTATAATTTATCCCTAAAATCCATCTCGAGAGTCCGTCCATTGTTTGTGTCTCAGACCGCACATCCGCCGCCGTCTCGGCCACTCGTCCACTCTTGTCGTCGTCGTCGTCGCCGCCGCCGCCGCCACCACCGCCGCCACCACCGCCGCCGCTCATCCGCGACCAGGAGAAGTTTAACAAAGTTCGCCGCCGACAAAGCAAAACGCCTCGAGACCGGTATCTGAACAACCGAAACAACAATATAATAACGGACCCGCTTTAAACTTACGACAATGTTTGGTTAATAACATCACTTCCGGGGCTCGGGCGCGGACGACTAATCTGACTAATGCGTCCGTTTTACCTTTATTATAATAATAACAAGGGCTTTCCATTCGATTTAGTCGTAAAACGACGTAAATCTATCACAGAAGCTTCGGAATTTGAGATACGCGTAGCGTTATTACACGACGACACTCGTGTGAACCGTATATATATATATATATATATATACACACCTTGATTCCTTAAGCTTCGGCATTCTATACAATATTATAATATAATACATTACTAACCCCATAGGCGTGCCTTTGGGGATAGGCAGGGTGGACAGCTGCCTCCCCAGCGACTTGTGGGAGGGTTATACCGTCTCAGTCTTTTAGTATTTTATATAAGAATTTCAAACAATTATTGCGGTTGGACCACTATAACCGTGATTCAAGACCGTAATCAAAGAATTAAGTAACTGCAAATCACAATCGTTTTTAGTGATCATTCATTCATTGATAGTAAAAAATCGAGATTATCAAAACACGAATACACTTTCTACTCGGCCGGAACAAATCGTATAGTTATTTACAATCGGCCGACGTTCTTCAGAATAAATGAAAGCAACGGTAAAAGCTCGGTAAGCTACGTTGGTATGTTCAAGTCGTGTTTTTTTCTATCCCTTGTGGCCAAAGCAATCCAGAAATCACCAAAAATATGATCAAGTGTTGAGAATTTAGAAAAATTATTTAAATAAAGTATAGCCTGTCGCAAATGTCGTATATTTTAATGTTTTCCAGTCAAATGTTTTTTCGAGATAAAAAAAACTAAAAAAAATAAAAATCTATAGAGTATAATGTTGAGAATTTTAAGCGAAAGTAGTACCACTGCAGCGGTCGAAAATGCTTCATCTTAAGAGCATTTTACTAAAAAAAAAAAAAAAAAAATAACCGCATTCTATTTATTACTAATTGTTGGGTTCGGAATCGATTTTCATTCGCGATTATCGATATCGTAGCATTGGGCATTTCAAACTACTCGTATTTTTTCCCTTGCTAACTTACCGGCCCTAGGGTGGCCTACTCCCGTGAAGGCCAAATATTAATACCGTTCACGGATAGTTTTCGAACGCGAATAATAATCGCCGGTGTTCTCGCGCTTTCTGCCTAATAGATTTTCGCGTATTATTGCGTACTATTGTTGTGCGTACACGCGCGTATTGATTTCATATAATTTCGTATAGTTTTTATAATAATATTTTAAATGCCTCCGTCGTCAGCTCCGACGCCCTGCACCTGTTTGCCCGTCACGGCCGTGCACCGGACGGCTCGCAAGACGACAGTAAATACTGTTTTTTTTTTTTTTTTGTTGTTGTAAATGACGACGACGAGAGCGGGGCCAGATAACACCGATGATTGATGGTGATTATATTATTATTTATTTATAAAATTTATATACGTATAGGTACCACTATATCTATACGCCAGGAGAATATTATTATATTGTTCCCTTAAGGCGCGATCACTTTCCGTGGGAACCCACGGACCCGATAGTCCGTGAAAGGACCGTCGTATAGGCACTGTACGCGTTTATTACATTGTACAAAGCATATTATATTATAATAACAACAGTACAGGTTTATGTTTCGTCCCCGTACGAGTAATTTTTATTATTATTATTATTATTTTTTTTTTAAATTAGACCGTCGCGACGCCATCGGACGGACCGATATTGTTTTTCACCTCGTATACTTATATCGCAGTGAAAACCGTCCGGGCGGGGCGGGCCAGAGGTTTACCCCCCCACAAACGACTCGGGTAAACCGCATCTGTATGATATCAAAAAACAATATAAATCGTTTCACAACTGTCTTTGTGTGTCAGACGCAATAACGTTAATATTATTGTATAATTACGGTATAGGTGTACCTAGACGTGGGTTGTACTCTAACACGGTCTCCGCCTCAAAAAAAAAAAAAAAAAAAAACGGTCACGAACCGATTTTGTGGTTTTTCATCCAATATATAAACGACGATAACGCGGTCAAATTAATATCGTAAGTTTGGATTGAACGTGAACGGCGTGCGGACCCAACCGGGAGCCGGCTACCGACCGGAGCGGTCAATCCCGTAGGCGAGCGGTTCGGACCGTATACGTTAGTTATGCCACACGACCACCGGTGGCGCTGAATCAGTCCTCCGTCATCGCCCATAGTTTTTTTTTTTTTTTTTTTTTACTACGTTCACTACTGTCTATGATTTATTTTTTTTTTATTTTACCGTCGACGTCCGCTTTAATGTTCGTTTACGGTATACAGCACTCAACAAAACTATAACATTTATTTATTCGGACCAATCGTGTGCCCGTTAATAGGAAACCGGCTATACGTTTTATCTTATAATATATTAAAGAAGTTATGAAATAAGTACCTATAAGTTAACCCACAAAATGTATATCAAATGGTTTTGCATTACAACCGTTTGTTTCTTATTTATAGAAGAAATAAAAAAAAAAAATATTGATACTTTTAATTTTGGATCTCATCTTTTAATTGTTGTAAGAAAATCATTTTGATTACGTTCGGTCATGACTGCCCAAACCCTTCCCGCGGTCCCGGAAAGTCGAAAAATAACCAAAGAGGGTAATTTCGTTGTTTTTTTTAACTTAATTAAATAAACATAGCATTTACCGAAAACATACACGGAACTTAAATTGAAGAAAGTAATGTTTCTAATAAAATAAAAAAAATAAAAGTATTATTTTTTAAAAGTCTGTTGTTTTCAAAGAAAAATAATAAAGTATAACATTTCTAATTTGTTTTGCCGGAATTGATAATTTATAGTCATAACAATTTATCTAAGGAACGGTCGGAGATTACGAATTACGGATTTGATGTGCAAATTATACAAAATGTATATATATAATAATTTTATATGGATAAATATATCGATGAATAAATAATAACGCGTATTAATATATTGTAGAACATTTAAAAATCAAATCGTCAATTAGGCGCGGAATTATTATTTTATCATAGATATGCCGGAATTCGGTGGACGATATTTATTTTGCAAACGGGTCTAAAAAAATACGATTTAAACATTTTAATTGACGGCGATTTACATCGTGGTCGATTATTATTTCTACGCGTGTGCGTGTCGGGTGTGCTGTTTTTATTTATATTGTGAAAAAAAAAAATGAACAATTGTACGCGGGACGATTTCGACACAGAAGCCGCTCCGCGAAAAACGACTTGTTCGAGGTAAACGATATTGCGCCGCGACGACGGCGGCGGCGACGGCGGCGAATTCGATCCGAGCCGGTCGTATAATAAATATAAAATACGATGTATTTTTAACGCGGCCGGCGGTACTCCGCAAACGAAATCCCCGCTGCGAGGTCGGCAAATCAGCGCGTTCGCTTATCTGAAGAGAACCGACCGTGTATGGAAAAACGACCTTTATATAATATCAATATACGTATATTTATATGTGTGTGTGTGTTTATACGGTCCCGCCAAAGACCGTATATATATATATATATATATATATATATATATATACCACCCGAAAACCGTGTAATGCGCGTAACCGGCAGACGACAACGGTGCAATTTCGCCGCGTACGTACATATATATATATATATATATATATATAGCCGTCTGATACCGGCACACAGACGACAAAAAAAAAAAAAAAAAAAAAAAAAACCCCTATTCATCGCGCCACTCTTGTCGGCGGCGTTTTTATATAATAATATCGTTATATACGCGCGCGTATAGAAAACTCGGCGAATCCCGTGCCGGGCGTAGTATATCTCTGTCTCTATACGGGGGGGCACGCTTGCCGATAAAACGCGGTCCTTTTAAACGCGTTTCACATCATAATACCGTCGTGCGGGGGCACGCCGACGCCAAATAATAACAATAATAATAATACTATTACAATGCGTATAAAACCCGTGCGGACATATACAACGACCGATAGAATATTGCCGTAATGCGGGCGGTGAAATGCCGATGAAATCAGCAGCGATACGCGATACTTACACGCGATTGCGGCACACGAGTTTGCGTTTCATAAAAAAAAAAAAAAAAAAAAAAAAAAAAAGGACGTGTACACGAATTGCGTCCAAATAGACCCGGGACGCAATCCGGACGTTCTTGAGCGTCAAACAATCAAATTAAACGACAATTTATCTGCTGAACGATAAAATAAATAATACCCAATATATATATATATATATATATTAAAAATGTCAACACGACTCAAACATTTTTGAAAATAGAACTCGTAACTATTACCAAACGGTTTTGTCTTTCGCTCGTAATATTTTCGTTATAAAAATGTAAAAACAAAACCAGTCGTGGCACAGCGATTCGCGTATACGAATGAGCGAGAACGAAGGCTGAACAAATAAAAAATATAGGTATCCGACGGTTAGGATACGATAAAACAATTCAAAAAATATCACAAATACCAACTTATTTGTTAAAAAAAAGTACAAAAAAATCATGCATACTACGTTCGAATTTATGTAATATATTACTAGGTGACCCGGTAAACGTTGTTTTGCTCATAAGAATAAATAGTTCTGGATTTTGGAATTCGATACATACATTTTCGGATTTTTTTAATTTCGATATCCGGATTTATTAGGTTTTCGGACAATCCAGATGTCACATCACTAGTGTTCGCCACGATATGTGATATTACACATGATACTTAGATCTAGAAATCTAATCGTCGGTGTCGCGTCGATATTCTGCACCAGCGGCACAATCAGAATTTTCGCTGGTGGACGGGGTGTCTAAAATCGTACAAACGTCAAAATAATTTGACCACGAACATTCCGAATCGACGTATGAAGTTTATTTTATATTGTAAAATTGTGAAAAATATGATCTTTGCCCAACAACAACGGTTTTCCGCGCGTCATTTCCCTCCTAATCAGACGGTTTTCTATTGTTAGACGCGACACGGTCAATGGCGGAGTCCAGACTCGATACCATTGGGTTCGCCCACCCAGTGGTCGAAATTCAACCGTAATCCATTAAACGTTCAAGTTTGAACGTTGTTGATGTTCTTTCGTCAAACAATATACTTTTCTATCATTGGCACATCAATTTTTTCTTTTTTTTTTTTTTTTTTTAATTTCGTTCTATTACGGAGGCCCGCAATTTGATGCGCGTTATCAATCGAAATGAAATTTGGCCCGTGCGCATAATACAACGGCCGCCAAACTTTAGATATCCTCGTAGAGTCCGGTGGTTGCGAAAACCGTATGAATTACCGACCGTCCCTGTTTTTATTGGACTCGTCTCTCTCTCTCAAGCTTGTTTCATTACGGCTCGGGGAGGGCCCACGAAATTATATGTGCGTATAATACTTACTGCCGAACACTCGAAATTACGACCAGAGACCGTATTGTACTGTACGGGGCACGTACCGTAGTCGTAACGATAACCGTTTTCGGAAATTCTGCCGACGCGATATTAAATATATGTTTACGATGTCTAATCACAACTGTTTCGACGTCCCCCTCGGCGGCGTTCGATAGTCCCCACAGTCGCCAATCATCATACTCTCGCATATACCAACTACGCGATATTATTGCTATTATTATTATTATTATTATTGTGTATTTATTTGGTTTTTTCTTTTTTTTTTTTTTTTTTTTCCCCATTTTTCGTTAATATCGCGTATCCGTTTGATCTCGGGGCCTGTGTGTCGGCAGTCGTTATTTTTAATGACGGCCGTCGAAAACTGACGAACCGCGCATAACTGCACCGGCGGTATACGGCTGTTTGTTTGTTTTTTTTTTCCCTATCAGGAAGGAAAACAATATCTTATTATTTACGAGATACTGCGACTCGACGACGACAATAAGCGTGCCGGGAGTACGGTGCGCGACCAGGAAGTGATTGTGAGGAGGGAGTCGGGGTGCGATCGGGTCTGGATTCCGCCTTTGACCGTACCGTGGCTAACAATAGAAAACCGTCTGATTAGGAGTAAAATGACGCGCGAAAAGTCATTGTTGTTGGACGAGGATCGTGTTTATCACAATTTTACAACATAAAATAAACTTTATACGTCGATTCGGATTGTCCGTGGTCAAATGATTTTGACTCCCCGTCCACCAGCGAAAATTCTGATTGTGCCGCTGGTACAGAATATCGACGCGACGCCGACGATTAGATTTCTAGATCTAAGGTCATCCAGCGAAAGTATCATGTGTAATATCATATATCGTGGCGAACACTAATGATGTGACATCTGGAAAACCTTATAAATCCGGATATCGAAATTAAAAAATCCGAAACTGTGTATTCTTACGAATAAAACAACGTTTGCCGGGTTAGCTAGTAATATATTACATAAATTCGAATGTAATATGTTTTTCAAAATAAATTTCTATTTGCGATATTTTTTGAATTGTAAAAACGTATTTAGTGTTTATTAACATTTAATGCCGATAAGCTAATATTAACGGTTTTACGAGAAATTAATTGAACGAACATAAAATCACAATTTTAAACACCGAAATTTGGATTGGGATATAAATCCGGATTTTTCGGCAATGTCGGGTTTCGGATTTCGGAATTCGAAAATCCGGACAAATCCGGGTATTTCCCATCACCGGCGAACACACGGTTTGCCGGTGTGTGGGACGTCGGGCCGTAAATTCACTTCGGCGGGGCCGTGCGTTTTTCGGGCCGAATCGTAAACGAAATCGTAGTAAATATTATAATAATAATAGTGTGACGTATTGTTGCCGTCGGACGATTTGTCGCCCGAACGAAACGCGCGCCAATTTATTGTTTCGGCCCCCGAAAACTTCGACGGATCGCCCCCCCGGTCGATTCCCTCCCGTCCAAGTCAATTATACTCGGCTCCGGCGGAGGACCGTCTCGCCGTATAAGTGTATAGTAATAATAATGCGCGCGAAGCGAGCAAGTCCCGGTAAGTCCACGAATAAATCTTTCTCTCGATTTATCGGCCGCCTATAAATATATCGGTATGTATACACGTACATTATGCTACCGTACTCACGGCAATAAGATAATACTAACAGTTTTACGAGAAATTAATTGAACGAACATAAAATCGCAATTTTAAAAAACCGAAATTTGGATTGGGATAAAAATCCGGATTTTTCGGCAATGTCGGAATTCGAAAATCCGGAAAAATCCGGGTATTTCCCATCACAGGCGAACACACGGTTCGCCGGAGTGTGGGACGTCGGGCCGTAAATTCACTTCGGCGGGTCCGAATCGTAAACGAAATCGTAGTAAATATAATAATAATAATAATAATAATAATAATAATAATAGTGTGTCGTATTATTGCCGTCGGACGATTTGTCGCCCGAACGAAACGCGCGCCGATTTATTGTTTCGGCCCCCGAAAACTTCGACGGATCGCCCCCCCCCCCCGGTCGATTCCCTCCCGTCCAAGTCAATTATACTCGGCTCCGGCGGAGGACCGTCTCGCCGTATAATAATAATGCGCGCGGCGCGAGCAAGTCCCGGTAAGTCCACGAATAAATCTTTCGCTCGATTTTTCGGCCGCCTATAAATATATCGGTATGTGTACACATGCACATCATGCTACCGCGCTCACGGCACCCACACCGGCCCTAATACGCTTTTGCCGTATATATATATATATATATATATATATATATTGTACAATATAATAATATATTAACGGCGTAATGGGGTCGTAAATAACAAAAGACGGTATTAAAACTTACGACTGCCGCCGTCGGAAACGTGTACGACACGACGCGTACATACATATACATATATATATATATTATATTGTAAATTACGCGACGCGTATAATTCTTACGCTATTATTATGTTATATATATATATATATATATTGTGTATAGCAATATAAACCAATTTTGTTTTTTTTTTGTTTTTTTTGCCGTCCATAAATATTATTATAATTAGCCTGTATCCCGGCGTCGGACGCCCTCGTACGCGCAATACGACAGTAAGTAGTAATTTCTATAGGTAAATACACCCGAGGACTCGGTTTACACGGACTTTTTTTTTTTATTTGTCGACTCGAAAAACCCATTTTAAACGACGCGAATAAAATCGCGTTCAATTAGAAATTCCGATTTTATATCCCCGACCCTCCTCCGGCCTCTGCTCTGACCTTCCCGCGTATGCACGTACATTTATAACGAACCGAGGCGATTTATCGAAAACCGACGACAGGTCCGGCGATGAATTTTTTTCAGCTATACATATAATTGAAAACAAAAGCGCAACACAATAATCAAATACCTTTTTTTTTTTTTTAAATATACACATTTGATAATACTATATAATATGTAAATATTGTACCGTTTTCGGTAATACATTTTAAAATTGTATTTTATTTTGGCTACCTCGAACTTTATTGCCGGTCCGTTCAACTTTGAGTTAACCTAGTCGGACTGTAATAAAAAAAAAAAATAAAATTATAATTATTATAGGCGAGTAAACCGGACGTTATCCAGTACTGTGGGCAATGCCGTTATCCACGTGTTGTATTTAGGTGATGACGGTGGTCATCGTGAAGATAAAAGATAACATTACGAGGTAAATAATTGCAATAAAAAAATGATTCTGAGCGGAGTTTGATAAACCGGTAGGGTTATAATAGTCGCGTTTTTTCGCCTTGTAGCCAAAGTAACCAGGAAACCGACAAAAAAATAAAACCGACGTACCCGCGTCGTTTCCTTATTAGTTTTTGTTAATATTGTAGAATAACTATCCGCTAAAATTATGCATTTTTTGATATACGGTATTGAAAAAAATCTGAGTATTTTTACCAACCGAAACAGTAGACGTGCACAGTGAGACTATAGAAGTGAAGTGAATTTTTCTACGGCTGATTTGGTGTTCGGGATTTGCGTATAAGTACTTATATATATATATATATATATTGCTAAACTGCAGTAATTGCGATCCGGCCGTGGCTATAAAACGATGCGGATTCGAACGGCCGGACAACAGCTGCCACCTAACCGTCAATTTCCAGAGAGGCCTCGCCCGTTTTACTTTACGATCGGTTTTTTACGAGCTTTTTCGCCCGTCCCAAACAATACAGAAGCTGTGACCGAGCATCGCACGCTCGCTTTATACAAATTTTACGCTTTTTTTCTATATATAAATTTTTAATCCCGCGGACCATTAGATCATGTTAGGTCATGCGGTAACCTACCAACGCGCAACGATAACTAAAAATTGATCTGGATCGGTGGTTTCCAAACTGTGAACCGCGTATCCATTCCAGGGACACCGTTGACCATACGAGAAAAAATATATATATATATATTTACAATAGCCTAACCTAAGCGAAGAATGTATTGGTTTAACTATACGATGTGTTTTTTTTTCAGACTGTAAATCATTTATCGACCTTAAATCTTGCTCCAATCGGTAACATCATAAGGGACGGTTTTTGGTTAACATTATGTCTATAATTGGTGTATTGGAAATCAATTTTTGATTTTTTTTTTTTTTCACTTTTCTTTAGAATAAGGAAAAATCCAGAAAAAGAAAACGGTTTCACCGAATACATATATCAACACTTTCTAGCTATTTTAAATTTTCGAGGTTTTTTGATTTTTTATGAATAAAAAGTGTTTTGGCCATGTAAAAAATGCACACATAGATGTCAATATTCATCATAAGTTTTATCGAACAGTAAAAAAAAAAAAATTTAAATAAATGATCGCTGTGTTGTTATTTTTTCTTATAAGCGTTTAAAGTTTATATGTCCTCATGGTTTTCACGGGAGGGCACCGTGGCTAAATTTGGTTTAAAAAAAAAAGATTCCGATGGCTTAAAAGTTCGGTAACCACTGATCTAGATAAAGGTAAAAGATGATTTAAGGCAATTAAGATATAGATTTAGATAAAAATCTAAATTATCAAGATATAAATAGAAAACACTATTTATCTGGATAAAATAAAAACAATTTAATTTTAAATTGTATTAATTTATGAGTGTATGTTCTTTTTTAATATATATATATATATATATATATATATTCGATTAGTTTAACAGTGTTTGTTCAAAATACATCAAGTGATATTTTTTATGCGGGTCAGAAAATGTACGTAAATTTAATTAGTATTGTTAAATTTAATATAATGTTATTATTAAATCATGTTCGATTGGGATTATTTTTGTAACGAAAATATTCGCAAATCCGTCACTATAGTAACCGAGGTCACAAATTTATGGGGAACCATTTTAGTACGCTTATGGTGGTTCCTTATGGTAGTCGGCAGGTCCATAAACGGGTGACGGGTCTCAAATATATTGCCCCTGGGTTGTATCAAATATCAAATACTTGTAGGCTGCTGGGTAGCCGGTCGGTAACGAAGATACATTCGTAAAACAATTATACCGACCTATGGACCTTAGGACAATAGCAATTTTTAATACACCACCCGGGCTTTTGACAAAATCGTAATTATTATCGACTAATAATAATAACAATATTATTAATCCGTGTATGTAATCTCAAAATGTCGGTAAGGAAAGTGAATTAATTCTCGAGGGGGCCCGGTTATATCAACTGTCACCGTCTGCCGGAGACGATGGGTCATTGAAAATAATGACCGATTCGCGTGACCGGCGAGACGAAACGATTTCATATTTTATTTTTTAACCGCTCCAATTTATATATATATATATATATATATATATATATATATATACACACATATCTATCTAGTTATCGCGGTTACTTATGGGTAACGAATTTCCGGTACTTTACTGACGCGGACAGGTATCGAGTGGACACGATCAATACAATAATAGCCCGGCGGCGGGTAAGTGTAAACGGTCTCGCGCGCCAGGCGCACGTGACGTAACAATGTCCGTCCCCGAGGGTCGAGTGGTCCGAGTGTAAAAGACCGTCGGGTCCGGCCCGCGGCTGTCCGAAACAGGAAAATTTCCGCTATTCCTAATTGTGCGCGCACACTTTGTATCCCTGCGAGTTCATCCGGGTGGACGGCACTGGACAATACGACGGCCCGGAAGCGGTCGGCCGAAATATTTATCGTTCAATAAAATCCGCACACGGCCGACGCGCGATTCTCGTCCATTATAAAAGATAATTTTTTTAACAATACCGCCGGGTATAAACCCGGACGTTATTTTAAAATGGATTTAGAATACGTAATCGAGTAAAAAAAAAAAAAAAAAACTAAAAAAAAATATTCCAATACGAATACAGATTAAACTATTTTATACAATTTATAAGAAAAAAAAAACTATCAAATATTTCCTTTTTTTTTTTATACATTATCTCGTAGATAATGGGCCGTGCGTTCATATGTTCGTGTAAGGTTTTTATGTGTTTTTTTTTTTTTTTTTTGTACAACGCTGGTTTAATACTAGTGCGTGTTAAAAATCCTTTGAATCCAATCAACTGCTTTCTACGCGGCGCTTAAAAGCTAAACCAATACGGAAAACAAATTACAATAAGTATTTATGATAAATATTCGATTTGAAATACAAATACTGTTTTAAAAAGCACTCGAATATTTCTATTTCAATATTTTTACTCGGCTACTTTACACGTCTGTATACAATACGCTCGCGACTTATACCACTATGGGAAATGTTATTGTAGCTGTTATATAGATGTGTACACCACACGACTATCGCAATATTATTTTTTACGGTCTATATTTACGAACAGAAAATAAAAAATAAAACTACTATAACGATAATAATAATAATTGATTACGGTCTGTAGACGAGGAAAAACTTACTCTCGGCAAAGTGCGCGGTAAGCGCCGCCGTGTCGTGTGCATTTTGTTCACGACACACTCGCACTTTAACGGCGGCGTCGCCGTAGTCGACTCGTAAAAAAATAATAAAAAAGCCATTGTTTCCCTTGCCAATGATAGATAAAAAAAAAAAAAAAAAAAAAAAAAAAAAAAACCAGAGTTCGTACAGCAGTTATGTGCGGTTCGTCAGTTTTCGTCGGCCGTCGTCGTTAAAAATAACGACTGCGCACAGGCGTGAGATCAAACGGATATACGGGATGTTAACGATGAATGAAAAATAAAAATAAAAATTAACAATAACGTTCGGCAATATTTGTCGTCTATATATTATATTAATAAAGTGTATAACAATTGGCTACGGGGGACGTGATAAAAGACATCGGGGGATGAACAAAAAACAGAAAAAAAAAACCCTCCCCGAAAAAACAATACAATTCTTTGATCTGTTGGCGTTATTTAACCACACCGTGCCGCTTTTATTATTTTTCTGACCCGTTTTCGTTATGTTTTCTAAATCTATCGGGACTAACTTAATAAAATTAGTTTAAACGTACCGACAAAAAAAGTATAGTTTTTACCAACTTTTTTTTTTTTTAAAATATTGTTTGTAAATAAAAATAAAAAGGTCTAATAAAATAAGTTTTGCCCGAGTTTTTTTTCGTTCGGCAAACATATTTAATCGGGAATTATTGTTAACGGAATTACCAGAGGAGAGAACCCGGGAAGTACAGGTTATGGGTTGCACAGTGTTTCCCGACAAGATAATCTTGCCTCGTGTACAACGGCGTTGAGCCGGTAGAGTTTTTCTTTTCTTTTTTTTTTTTTTTTTTTTTTTTTTTTTTTAATCCAAACACGACCGAGAAGAATTGTTGTACTGTAGAACAGGCGGGTGGGTATACTCGACTCGACGTCAGCCGTTCGTGTTTTCAGTAAACCTCACCCGGGCACTGCCGTTTCGGACCGTCGTCGTCGCAAGCAAACGAAACGCTAAACGTCTCTGGTCCGTATAATAATAATAATAACAACAATAATAATAATAATAATAATACAATCCAAACCCTCTGTCCCCCCGAGACCCGGGGGGCACGGCCGAAAGGCAATAATCCCTCGCCGAAGACTCCGGCGCGCATTTAAGGACTGTCTCCGCGTTATAGGCGCCGTTTTCTCGGGCCCGCAGCTGTCGTGTATATATATATATATCAATAGGGGCAGGCGGTATTTGAGCAAGTCTATATACACGTATAATACGTGTAAGTATTTATTCACCTCTTGTCGCGCGCACACACTACAGTAATAATATAATACGAGCACCTACGCACTATCTGCGCGAGCCGTTTTATCACCGCCGCTGCCGACGACGATGACGGCGAACACGCCCGGAAACGCCATTAAAAACGGAACGCTCGCCCGCGGCGTCGTCGTCGTCGGTCGTTCCCGTCCCCCGGCAGAGACGCTTCGCTTCGATAATAATAATAATAATAATAATAATAATAATAATAATAATAGTAGTAATAATAGTATAAAGTCACACGTGTACTAATACCTTTATAAATATATGTATAGTTATATATATATTCGCGTTTTAATCCCGACTCTCCCGCATTCCGCGTAAACTTTCCGGTCCCGTATCATATCGCACCGTACACATGCACAACGATAATATTATGCCGCGGCGTACGAGTTCAGGCCGTATATATACGACCCGAGCATAAAACTCGGATCCGACCGTTATTTTATTATAGAACTCCAGTCTGCCGCTATGTTTTTATATATATATATATACGTAGTCCAATCAAAAAGTATCGAGACCGTTGGAAAAAAATAAAAAAATACATACATATTTACTAGATAAAGGCATTTGCATTGAATCTCCTACGGAATATGCTCGTTCTGAATCTATATACGGGTTCTCCAACGTTCCTGTCGTTTTTGAAAACACCTCGGCAAATCGCTTTTAGTAATTCCTCGTAGCTGCCCCACCGTCCAATTATACCTTTATTTCATCCGCGTCGTGGAAACGTTTACCCTTGGGCGCCATTTTTATCTTTGGGAATAAAAGAAAAAAAAAATGGCCAATAACTGCTGTTTTCGATTTTCTTTTTGGCCATCCGATAGCAGTTTTGGAACAAATTTGACTGCTACTTTTCTCATGCCTAAATCAACCGTCAATATGTTTTGAACTGATCCAAATGAGATTTCGAACTCATTACAAAATACCAAGATTGTCGAACACCGGTTACCTATGCCGTATGGCTGTCGAATTTTCTGGATCATTTCCTCATTACGGTTTGTTGACGGACGTCGTCCACGTTCATCACTTTCAACAGCTGTTCTACCGTTTTTAAACCGTTTAAACCATTAAAAAAACGCGAGCACGGGATATGGTTTCATACTCATAAGCTAACGATAACATTTGGTAGGTTTCACTAGTAATTTTCCCAAGTTTATGGCAAAATTTAATGCAAACTCGTTGTTCTATATTTCTCCTCATAATGAAATCCGACAGGACGTAAAACACACTTTACTTAATCGCACCTAGCATCCGACCGAGTCAATTTTAATCTAATCTATGTCTAATACATTTCCCAAGCATATAATGGTAGATAGCACGTGCAAGTTCACACTCAAACCGGTATACGATTAATCTTATCAGTCTCGATACTTTTTGAATTAGACCTCGTGTATATATATATATATATATATATTATATAGCTGTCGTTATCCGGCGTTGTTCGGGTTAGATCCTATGGATTAAGCGAACCAAAAAAAAAAAAAAAATCCCGACTTATACTTTATGAGGGCCGAAAATCGTTCGTCGACAGTACAATACGAAAAAGTCCAAAATTCGAGTGATCCGAACACCCCGTACTGAGCACGGATGTCCGATTGCGGCCTGAATTCGGGTAGACCTATTTCGTCACAAATAGAAGTATCCCGATTGCGTCCAAACACACATTGGTTCACAATATAGCGTGTAATCGTATAAATAGATCGGGGTAGGTAAAATTACATTTTCATATGAATATACCGATACATTTTTTTACACAATAATTGCTATTTTTACATATTATAGAAGTCGTTGTGTCACACTACAATCTTAGAAAATTATAAGTTACGGTCAACATAATACAAATTAGTAAAATTGCGTTACAAATACACACATACACGAGTCCATAGCCGAATTAATAAAGACAAAATATTTACAATAAAAAATATTCATTTATAATGTTATACGAGGGTAGGTTGATTTTTCAAATTTATGAACTCAAAATCAGATATTACTTTGGCTTTTAGTTTTTAAATTTAAATTTGTATACAATTTTGTTAATGTATTTATTAGTTTGCTTAGGAATACAAAACATCGACTACATTTTAATTTGAGAAACAGTATGGCATTGTTTTAAAAATGATGACAATTGAAAAATACTAGGATGTAAAGTATAAAATAATGGACGCAATCGGGATACTTTTTCGTTTTAATAATCGCTGAAAACGGTATTTTAAATCGGAATATGAAAAGGGAAAGAGGTCACGATGTTTTAGAGATTTCTCCATTACCCTCGCGCTATTTTTCATATTATTTTAATAATATATAATAAATAATAATATAGATTATAGACGAGAAGGTAGATTGTGAATCGATTTGTTGGCGGGTTTTTAACAGTGTTGCCACAAAGATTACTAAAAATTTGATCCAGATACAGTTAAACATCTAAATTATCTAGATAAAGATAAACAATTTGTACGCTATTTATCTGGAGAAAAAAAATAAATATAAAATTAAATGTTTTACCCATATATTATATAGATAATCAAAATGTTGATCAAATCAATGAAATGTTTACAAATTAAATTGCTGTTCGTCAACCGCTTGAAGTCGGTGTCGCATGATTGGAAATCGCCAATTCGTGTATAGGTGCAGGGAAAGATGAGACCCAAGTATTCCACTTTCACATTACGTTTTTTCGTAAAAAAAAAAAAAAAAATAGTATCTACACGGTTTATCTTGATAAATTAGTTTAGATAATACAATACAATTTATCCGCGATAAACTATCGTTGGATAGCCGATTTTGTAAATAATCCAGATACGATTATTTTTCGCTCAAAACTCGCCATTGATCGTAACATTAAAATAATTACTGCGACCTTCTTGGGGGTCCGTAATCGAAACGCTCTGTACGTGTCGACCGAACTATTTCAAATAACCAAATTTAATTACGACGCCCAGACACGATTCCGCATAATACTGAATAATATAAACCGCTATTACAATTGTGTTGCGCGTGACTCGCACATCTACATTGTTGTAAGTTTACCGTTTAATCACTTTTTATATAAATATGTAGGTTATCAACAGTTATACCAGATCCGATATACTTATGTATTGTATCGCGTAGAAAAATAACGAATTGATTATTAATTGATTATTATAAAAGAAACAATTGCATTATATAACTCGGAGTTATTTTACCTACGTTCAATATAAAACACCAGACGTTTTATATTAATACGCCGACGCGTAAATCCAAATCCCGATTCCAAATCTTTGGCGTATATTTTATCTAGATAGTAACTAAAATGATAATTATTGTTTATTTTTTTTTTGTTTTTATCTTAGGTAAACCTAAGAGGTTTATCATCAAGATAAGGTAAAAAAATAAAAAATAAATATATTATCTAGAATCTAGATTAATCCCAACACTGGTACCCATGCCATCAGTATTAAATATATATTTCTTAATCTAGTTAATTCTATTGGGGAATCAATTGTGTTTTCTTAACCAGTCAGTATAATATTTTATAATATGTAATAAATATTTTTGAAAAAAAAAAAAAAAATAAAAACTAATTATATCGTCGTAAAAACGAAAAGTCGATGGTTCAAGTAATAAAGGAATATATATATAAGTATCAATATAATATGGAAAAATCGTTTTTACCGGGGTTATTTTAATCGACAATGGTAAAATGAGTTGTTGGTTTTTTTTTTTTTTTTTTTTTTTTCAAAATAAAATCCTCGTGACATATTTTATTATTGCATCGGAATTTACGAGGTAAATACGGTTTTGATCGTAAAATAATGTTATTAATATAATATATTGAAGGGAGGTACGTGCGCGCTTAGAAGAAATATGATGACGGAGGGATCGTCTTAAAGCGAACATTTGGCCCGGCGATAAAAATATATTATAATATTCATCAGCACGTGTCGCAATACTTTCGGACTGGCTTCGGTCAACAAATATTTCAAATAGAAATACGGGCGCGTGCAATAAATATACCGTGGCGAGTATTGGGTGTTGCAGTCTTTTTTTTTTTTTTTTTAATTTAATTATACGGACAATGTACAATTTCGTAACACAATAGTAAATTGATGGAAACAAATGAATAATATTAAACTTAAAATTTACATAATACAATTGAATAGTAATTAAAAATACAATTGACGACGAAAATTTAAATTTAAAATATCAATATTAGATGGGGGACAAATGAATAACTTCCTTAAACGATACGATTATCGGCAAGAGACATTACAATATTAATAGGACGCTTGAGCATATAGTTTTGTGGGATATGAGGATTATAATATTATTCGATTATTGCTATGGATACCACAATTGTGATAATTAACATCAAAATTTATTAGGATTAGGATTAAGCGACGACTTACAGAATCCTCCACAGCGCACTTTGTACACCATATAGGAAAATATTTTGATTCAATATTAAACAACGTTCCATAGTGATGGTCGTAAAACGATAATAGGCGGCCAAATATCGTTATTTGAAATAATCACTAAATTATTGCGAATGAAAAACGTTTCTGAGCGAAGTCCGTTTAACAGTATAATGATGAAAGTCGTAATCTAACCCAGAGAACCCAGAGATCAGAAATAAAAGTCCAAAATTCAGGCGTGAGCCGCCTATTTTAATAATCGGGCTACGGGCTGTTGTCGAACCACCATTCTAGCTCCCCCCCCCTCCCACAAACTTCAAATATTCGGATATCTACGTGCTGGGTTTCGAAAATCAGTCTATCTTCGGGATACGATGAGAAAGTTTTAGACGGTTTTACTAACAAAAAAAAAAAAAAAAAAAACAAAAAAAATTGGTCACGCGCACAAATTTGTAAAACTAAAATAAAAAAAAAAATATAACGTATATTAACGATATTCCTATAGGAACAATAATTATATTTTAGTAAACAACAATTGCCCCGTACACTTTGCAGAGTTCATATTGAAAATATTATGTATGTGATAGTAGTCGTGTTCATTGTAGCCGCCGCCGCAATGGTTTCGGTGTACTGGGTGGCCTATTACGCCACTGTTTTCGTGCTCGGAAGGTATCACCGGCAGATGATAAGGGACTACGAAGCTACGTACGGTACTAGATTGTGATGATGTAGATTTGCATGCGGACAATAATAGGTTTTGTGGTTATTTAATAATATTTTTCACGAAAAAAAAAAAAAAAAAACAATAAAAATTTATCTAGATACAATTTATTTAGATAAGTGAAATATGTATACAGGATAACATTTTTAGATAACTATCTAGGTACGATACATGATATACAAGTAATAAGTTATCTAGACTAATCCGAACGCTGACTATTATTATTATACGTCTATGAGTTTAATTCATCCGGTGACGTTCAATTACGATTTATAAATTGTTTTACGCAACACTGTTACACACGTTACACAGCCGTTATTCGGCTTCGCCCGAGTTACCTGATAATGTGATTGTATGCCATAAATGAATAGAACACATTTTAAAAATAATAACTTATATTTGATAATTTTAAGATAAGGTGGAAAAATAAATCAACACAGATATTAATAGTAATTTTACATTAGAAATTTAACAGTTTCTCGAGAGATTTCATTGATATATACGAGTGAATTTCCACTCGAAGCTAGAGTTCGAGACGGATGATAGTAGTTTTATTTTTACGAATGCTAATACTTGCTGATACATAAAATACAAATCTATAATACTTCTCGGTGTACCACAATATTGTTCGTTATTCGATTAGGTGTATAAACATATAAATTATTTTCCGAACATTAACTCGAAAACTAGTTGACTATGAGTGAAGCAGGGATCGGAATTGTGGACGTCTGGTAGTTTTAATGTCCGACCTTGTGCATTCATCGGTAGTCATCGCAAAGCACAAAGTTTTACGGAAAATCTAAAACGTTTGACCAATTAAAATGTCAGCTTCATCGGGCATTTTTAAAAGACATTTCCCACAATATTGTGCCTATATTTCCGTTAGGCGTTTACAGCTGGTCGCCTATTTCGTTTCGTTATCATTTCAGCTCTAGCGTATTTGCCGAAAATTATAATTACTCGACCGTTTGTTTAACTTACAAAAGCGGGATTACGCGTAAAATCCCGTTCTGCGCGATATACTCTATCATTAACTAGAAAAAAAAAATAATAATAAAATGCGAGTCTCGGAAATTGCCCGTGGCCAACAAAACACCGTTTTACATACGTCTATATACGCGAAAACGAACGTTAAAATCGATTGCGACTTTATTTCGCGGATAAAACATAAAAAATAAGCACGTCGTAACGTTGCGCAATGCCCTGCGGAATGCGGGCCCCGTAATATGTGTGCCCCGGCCATGTGTGCGGGTCGTATACGACGGACGTTTACCGGAATTTCGACAATATGCCGCAGATAAATTAGGATGCAAATCTACCGCAAACTCGAGTCGTATCGAGTGCAATGAATATAAATATACACTTGGCGTTCGTCTGCGCCCGGTGTTAGCGCCGCCGATATTGTGGATTTTGCATAATTTCCGCGTCTATACAGCGCCGCGCTCCCGGGACCGTAAATTTTTCAGGCCCGGCCCGTCGCGCCCGCAAATAATAAGGTCATTCCTAAACAGCACCGGCGGGCGGGCGGGCGCAAAGGTATTTCCCGCGGCCCGCGGCGGGTAGGCCGCGAGGAATTACGGGACAGCGCGCCGCGAGATTACAACGGCAATGGGCACGAATGCCACGGACGAGGATCACCGTCGTCGTCGATATTCGAGGTCTTCGCGCTGCGCGTGCACCCACACGCCGGCGCCCCTTTATTATTCCTACGACCCCGTCGTTCTCGGCTTTTTATAGTCACCGAATCGGCTTGGTTTCCGGACGGGGCTAACCGGAAAACGATACAAAACACGACGTGTTTTCCGATTAAATCGTATATTACAACCCCGGCGCGTCGCCCGTGTATTAAATAATAATTATTGTTAATCGGCCGGTAAACAGTCTCGACGAGAAATATCGAATCCATAATACGAACCAGTGTGTCCGTAAAAGAAGATTAAAAACGAGCGCTCGAGGCTGGACGCCAGCTGCACCGATCGAAAACACATTCCGTTTTGATCTTTGACGTACAGAACACGCGAACACGGAACAATTAACGTACGACTAATAGATTACTTATCTATTTTTGACACACGGTTATTGTAAACGTTATCGCCACCGTCTCTACAATCGTACGACAAGTTTGTGATTTTTAAACAAAACGTTATGCGTTGTTTTCTACCAGTAATTCCCACGGCCGTTCGAAAATAACGATTCGAGTTAAAAAAAAAAAAAAAAAGTTCATATCGCCACGTGCAGGCGATACGAACGATGGTTGACCATAGGAGATTTTCACAGGCGATAAAATAAAATATTCTTCCGAAAAAAAAAAAAACACGCTTCACGTATTCTTTGAGATTTTGTAAATTCTGTCCAACGGTGACCTGTTTATTATATTCAGCCGGTCGATATTGAGTTTTAAACAACAAAACGCCACCTCGACGGATATTTTTGATTTTTCCACGTTAGTTTAGTGCTTCGCACTATACACAACTATACTATTTTATTTTTAATGTTTCATAAAAATACGCGCGAGTCGTTTTATAATCTACAAAGTAAAAAAAAAATAAGAGGATTTCGTGTTATTTTTCCGTAATCCAGCTTTTGAAATAATCGAAAAGACCGAGTGTAATTTTGTATTAATAAAAAGAAAGTATGGGCGAAAATATACTTACTTGCCTATCGATTTTAGATTTAAAAACACGAACATCGTATTATATTTACTCACTACTATAATAATATAACTACACAGTATAGAAATCTACGTATCGTCCTTCGGGAAATCCTAACGAAACGTATGATTATTTATTTTTATTTTTATTTTTTTTTTTCAAATTTACATCGTACTTTATCTACCGGTTTTTTTTCTTCTTTTTTTTTATTTTGTGCCTCCCGCAAAAGTATAATAATATAATGTTGTACGACCGCGTAAAGTGATGAATATATATTAACACGACGAACACGTCGTGTCTATATAATATTATTATGCTTTTCATAACGTACAAACACCTCACAGTGTGTGCGCGTTATACATCCTATTTGTTTAAAATTGGTTTTTTTTTTATTTTTTTTTTTTTTTTTTTTTATTCGATTTGTCTGATAACAATAATAATTACGACTGCGTCCAAGGAGATTCATTTTTTTTTCTTTTTTTTTTTTTTTTCTGGGGAATAAAACCCCAGAACTCGTCTCCCCGGCATATAATTTCACGTTCGCAATAGATTTCCCCGGAGACTTCGCTATTACACTCGTACGTAGTCCAAACAACGACGACGACGACGAAGACGACGACGACGTGTGTTGTAATACGAGACAATAATAATATGATGCGCCATAACATAACAACGTATTTGAAAATTGATTGAGTTTCGTTGTTGTTTTTTTATAGTAACAAAAGAGTAACAGATATCTGTTTTCTGTTTTTGAATTTTATCTTATGATGAAATCCGTTTCGCAAAAACAGCCGGACGTACTTCGTCGCACCTCGGGCAAGTCACACTGTTATTAGGCGAGCAATTCGGAAGGTATTTGGATAACTAGGGTAACTTATATTTTATACCGAAAGCAAACGATAAATTATTGCAATCAAAAAACGATCCTGAGCGGGGCTTGATAAAATGGTAAGATTTTTATATAGTATTAGTCGTGTTTCCCCCCCCCTCCCCCCTTATCATCACAAATCAACAATTATAAAACCGATCGTCATTTTATCATTAGTTTTTGAACACTTTTTTTTTTTTTTTTTTGGTAAACGGTTGGGAATCCAACAGATTTGTTTAATTAAAATACCGCCCGGCAAATAATTCTCATATTTTAAGGGCCGACGTGAACGGTTTAGAGCGTTTTTTGTAACCGGAATTAAGTGTTCCAATAGGTTCGTCGGTACACTGGAAGTCTAAAATAAATGTGTTATCCAAGGGAACGCCCGGGGAAATATCGAAACCCGGTGCCCGGCAATAATGATACGAAATTGAATTAAAATTTAAACGAAAACGTTAACTTTGCTCAAAAGGAAATATAAAATACACCAACCCCGTTCCGACCGGGGGGACGAGCGGGAAGGGGCGGTCACACGATTTTAAAGACTTATTTATATATATATATATATATATATATGTAATAGGTACACGCGAGTATATAATATTAAAATATTAATTATTACACTGTTACCACGTGCTGGTGGTTGGGTATAAACGGGCAACTCGTTACGGGAACACAATATAGACGCGGGACGGAACCCTCGGCGTTTTGGCCGGGCGCCCGCGTGGTCGTCGTAAAATCGTTTTACGATTATTAACAAACAACAACAACAACAACAACAACAACAACAACAACAACAACAACAACGACAACGACAACGACAACGGCGACGGCAACGGCGACGGGCAACGACGACAGCGACAGCGACCGAAACGCTCGTGTGTGAACGACCGACCACCGGAGAGCCAAACTAACCCGACAGAGAGGGGAACGTTTTTCATTGGGTCAGTTGACGCGACTCCGGCTCCCGGTGTATGGCGACGCGATAAAGGCCCACCGGTATTTTTATATATATTTTTTTTTTTTTTTTTTTTATTGACCTTTAAGGGTTTTTTTCTTTTCCGTTTTTTATACTACCCGCATGACAATATACAGTAGTATTATTATTACGGTTTTTGGCCAAGAGACGCGAATAACACACACACACACACACGATCGCCTTTTGTCGTGCTGTGATGCGCGCACACTGGCGCACGGCTCATATAATAATATAGTAGTTGACCGGCTCGTTAATTTCCCAAAGAGCGAGTAGGTGGTACCGCCGGAGAGATTATATTATAGACTTTATTATTATTATTATTATTATTGTTATTATTATTATTACTGCAATGATTGTTATCGCACGCCGTGGCCCGTCGTGTGTATACGGTGTCGCGTCATTATCGGTTATTACTGGCGGTGGCGAGGAGTTTTAATGGTCGGCTGCCGTTTAATAAACCCGGATAGTAGTAAAACTGGACCGATTGTAAAATTAAAAAAAAAAAAAAGCGAAATTAGATCGCCCTCGGTCGCACGGACAATAGTGGTGGAGGGGTTCGATTTCCCGGCGCAATAAATCTGCCGTTATAAATAATAGCGTACACGTAGCGTGAACGTTGGTACGGCCGACGGACCAGCATGACCGACGCGAATATTAATCGTGATAATAAAATATCATTTTTTTTTTTTTTATTTTTTTTTTTATTTTTAATTTCCACTCTATTAGATTCGATGTCCGGTGGAACGACACGCCGCCCGATGACCGCCGTAAGTCATCGTCACGAATAAACAACGAGAGTTCATTGTGCATTAATAATATAACACGCAGTCCGTCGTCCCGCAGTTGTTACAAATATTTAATTAAATAGCTCTTGAAATCCACTATAACCGAGCTGCGCCAATATTACGAAATATTAATGATCCCGACATCAAAGCAATCCTAAAACACAAAGTATTCGAATAGTTTTACTGTAGGTATTTTGATATCTTTAAGTATTTTAACAAAATACACTCAAGTTTCGAGTCAATATATATATATATATTCGGATTTTATATTATATACAATGGAGGGCACAAGAGAAGAAGGGAAGTGGTTCTATTTTTGAAAATTTTGAGATATTAGTACCACTCGAGACTATATTGTCGAATGTCGAGATCCATTTGGTGAAAAAAGGTTCTCCTCGGTCGGAAAATATTGAATAAAAAAAAAGATTAACACAGATTGTTGTCCACGGGACCGTTTTGGGTCTTCCGTTCTTAGATGTTTTGCTCTGCCGTATAACAGAGTTTGCATTATTCTTCTTTCGCCCTTCTTCCGGATACTCGAAAATAATACTTTTTCAAACGATATAGATTATCGCTAACATATTTCGAATAGGCAATATTTATTTAACTGTATTCATTTTTATACGAATATTTACTGACTCGATCGATATATTTACTATTTAGTAATATAGTTTTTTTTTTTTTTTTTTTGGTAAAGTATTTGATATTGTATTTAAATACGTACCCACTTAGTACAATTTTTAATTTGTACTTTTTCCAAGACCATATTTCTATCTCGGTTCAAACACAATTTATAAGTGTATAGTTGAAGCGGCGTAGTCAAAAACTCTGGTTTGAAATAATTTTTTTATTTCTCGCGTGACCTACGTATACGTATGGGAACTCCACCGCGGCTATTTATCTATTGGGTTTATAATATGTATATGTATTATGGTGAAAGCTTAATGTACCGGAAGTGTTTTCGACACAAAGCTCGCGGGCGGACACAATAGTCTATATAACGCTAGCGCATAACCCCATTATCGTTTATCGCGGGATTTAACGATATATGGCAAGCCTACCGAAATGATAATATAATTAATGCGGCCGGGTAACAGTTTTATGACCGAATGGAGTTGCGTCGTTACACGATCGGTGGAGTATCGTGACGCGGGTGGCGTGGCGGATCTGTCCGCCGGATACGGTCCGAGAAGACGCTGCCGGGTTTTATGACTTGCAGGTCTGACGCATAAAGCCCGGAGAGAGCACCTTGTAATTGCTGTAAGTGCTTTTGTGTCTCTTATCGTAAAAACTGCCCGAGGCTTCTGGAACCGCCCGCAGTCGGTTAGTAGCGTGTGCCATTGTTATAATTTGATTGAACCCGTTGCGGAGACGAGAACCGTCGATTATTAGGGATTAAAACAAAAAAATATTATATATATATATATATATATTTTTTTTTTATTTGTTTAAAGTGTCTCCGGGGATATCGGTCGACTGTCGTCCTGCTGTATTCAACGACAATTATATTGACAATCGATATAATACGGAAAAAGATCAAACGACAAATACACCCGCCGGTTGCACACAATCGTTGACAAAACAAAAAGGAGTCCAACGATATCGTTAAATTCATTTTTATTTAATGTATATATATAAGGGTGCGGCAGAGGTTTGATGGGCTATAAATAACGAACAGTAAAACTCAGAGAAAAGGTTTTTTTATTATTTAAATCAGTATTCAATCCCATTTTTTAAAAATTATTTTTTGAAAATTATATCTCCAATATGGCGGCCGTCAGCATTGATACACTGTTGTAGACGATCTCTGAAGCTCTCATATGATTTTCGGCATATTTCGACTGGTATCGACTGGTATAGTCGAGCCTCGACTTCCACGGTGATTTTGCAGAAGAATTTGCTGACAGAGATTTTTACGGTTGCCGTAGTCAGTAGCATTTAACTCTTGGACAAGTATTAATTTATTGGGATGGAATGATAAAGCTTCGTGAAGAATTCTCATCAAAGAACGGTCTGAGATTCCCAAAGCTACAGTGTGTTTCCGGGCTGAGCGTCTTGGTGACTGCTCAATTGACTCTCTAACCAACTGCACATTTTCGGGGGTTCTTACCGTTCTGGGTGCTCCGTGTCCAAGTTTACTTAGGGTACTTCCGGTTTCTTCCATATGCCGTGTCCTCAGTTTGATAGTGTCGGCAGAAGGAACAGATTCAAGCACGTGGAACGCCGCCGAAGTGTTTACGAAAAGCCCTTTGTGTAGCGATCACAGAATGATTATTTTCGTAATACGCACGCACACCGAAACCACGATGTACACCTGTCCCGACCACGATTACGAATAAAAACGGCATTACCGTACAATTCAAAATATACCACTTATTAATGCCTGCTCTTATCTTGTCACAGGCTTAAACTCGTCAGTCGGCTCTGCCGCACCCTGTATATATATATTTCGAGTTAATTTTCGAGTAATTAATACGCGAGCGCTTTTACTGCGCGTCACGATGTGCAACACGGACTATAAGTTGTTGATAAAAATTATTAAAAAAATAAAAAGAGCAGCAGCCTTACTTACACGCGTGCGGTCGTCAACAAAGCGGAGCAAAACGGAATAATATTAAAACGGTACAGACGTCGTCGCCCGCTCGTTGTCAAAAAAACAGAAAAGAAAAAAAAAACTTCTTCTAATGGACTTGAAGTGTTTTCCTGCGAGTATAATTTTTTTATCCTTTCTCTTACTCTCTCTGTCTCTATGTCACTCCAGGTCTCTCTCTCTCTCTCTCTCTCTCTCTCTCTCTCTGTCTCTTTGTCTCTCTCGCACTCTGTCTCTCTGTCTTTCCAAATGCGTTTTAGGAGCTGGTCAAAAGTACGACGCGATCGTATAATAAATATCCCCGGGGGCGAGTGCATTATGCGCGTGCAAGCAACAGAAAACACGGTCCCACGAGTTTTGCATTGATTCGCGCGGCCTTTGCCGGCAGTTATATTGCGGACGCTCGTCGTCGTCGTATCCGTGGCCTTTGGCGTGTTTGGCTTTTAAACGGGCAGTGAGTATACGCGCCCGCCTCCCGACAAAAGAGCACCGAAACAGAAAAGAAAATGGAACTCGGCGGACGCCACTCGGAAATGCTTTCAGACGAGCTCTTGTTTTTTTTTTTTTTTTTTTTTTTTTTTTTTTTTTTTTTTTTTTTTTGCCTCGAACGCATATAACATTATAATTAGTGCAGCCGTCCAGTCCCGTGTCCGGTCGTTTGCAATAATAAATCATACGAAGGAAACGCCGAGATAAATGCGCGTCTATCCGACCGATAGGCAAAATATACCTACCTCTATTTTTTTTTTTTTTTTATTATTATTATTTTCAATTTAATTTTCAAAACGCCATCACTCGACCGTACGTTACTTTTTTACACAACGGTTTTTCACTACAGTTCTTTGAACGTGTTTTGCGAATCGAAAAAAAAACGTGTGTGCGTGCGCGCGCAAATATTATAATTAGCGTTAATAGCCCCTAAGCGGATTTGGCGGGGTAAACCATTATAAAAAAAAAATATATATATATATACACATAAAAACTACGCATCCTTGTCAAAACAAAGGTTCTGGAAATTTGCCGACTCTTTTTTTTTTTTTTTTGTGTGAGACGACCGGAGGGACCATAGAAGAGGAGAGGATCAAAAAGCGGCCGTCTCCGATGCGTCCCCGCACACCCGAGGATTATTACCGCGCGCCATCGTGCAAGTGACAAAAAAAAATAACCGAATGCACGCGCAATATTCGCGTTTGAACGACCGTAAAAACAAAAAAAATAAAAAAAAAAACTAACGGATGTGCTTTGATGTCCGTTATGACGATACAAAGAACTACCGTATCCACGGGCTTAGCGATTTCCGCCATCGCGCCGGGGCACGTGGTCGCAGTATTATTATTTAACACACTGCTCTATAGGTACCGCAGAGCAGTGACGTTTCGCTCCGAGGGACGTGTTAATGATGTGTACACAAGCACATTTGTGTCCGCGGATTCATATCATTCGATATAACGATTTTCAAAAGTACTCTAGATGAAACGAAAAAAAAAAAAAAAAAAAAATTAATTATCGTAAATTTTCGTTTTTTCCAAATTTAATTCAACGGGTGATGCAAATATCTACTGACAATGGCGGCGGATACAATTTCGTTTTTCTATCTGTAAACGTCGAACGCCCGTTAAATGTTTACCGCCGGAGAAGAATCGCTTCGGTTAAGAAATGTCGAGAATCCATAATTTGTAAATACGAGGTCTGTTCAAAAAGTTCCCGAAATATAATTCCTAAAAATAGAAAATCTATAATAGTATCGTAAATGTTATTAGATTAAAATAAAATAGATATAAGTAGCTGTCTTTTCAATTAAATCTCAAATGTTTATTGCTATCTAACCGTTAACTGTGCGCGTTCAAAGTAGATGGAATCGTGTGTATTGTGCGATTTTTAAGATGAATAACATTTACGAACAACGTATTAATATTAAACTTTGTAAATGTTTTACTGAGACTCATAAAATGTTGCAAAATGCATATGGTGATCAGTGTTTAGGACGTACTCAGTGTTATGACTGGTTTAAACGTTTTTAAAGACGGTCGGGAATTCGTTGATGACGACCCACGTTCAGGACGTCCATCGACATCGACAGACGATGCTCGTGTGACAAACGTCAATGAAACTGTGCGGTCTAATAGACGTTTAACTGTTCGAGAAATTGCGGAAGATTGTAACATATCGGTTGGTTCGTGTCATGAAATCCTGGTAGAAAAACTTGGAATGCACCGCGTTGCAGCAAAATTTGTTCTTCGGTTAATGTCGCAAGATCAAAAAGACAACCGCGTAACCATCTGTCAAGAATTGTTAAATCGCGCAAATGATGATACGAGTATGTTCATGGAGCGAATTATAACGGGTGATGAAACGTGAGTTTATTGCTATGATATTGAGACAAAAGTCCAATCATCACGGTGGGTTGGTAAATTTTCTCCAAGACCAAAAAAAGCTCGTCAGGTCAGATCAAACGTCAAAGTCCTGCGAACGGTTTTTTTTTTTTTGACAACCTGGAAGTTATTCATCACGAATTTCTACCTGCAGGACAAACTGTTAACCGATGGTACTATCAAGAAGTATAAAAAAGTCTTCGAGAAAAAGTGCGGAGGAAAAGGCCTGAAGTGTAGAAGAAAAACGCATGACGACAAACCTCCATCACGACAATGCTCCGGCACACACTACCCTGTTAATTCGAGATTTTTGCGTGAAAAATCACATGACCGCGCTTCCTCATCCACCATATTCTCCCGACTTGGCGGCACCAGCAGGCTTTTTTTTATTTCCAAAACTAAAATCTCCGTTAAAAGGACAAAGATTTTCTACGATAGACGGAATAAAAGAAAATTCGCTAACGGAACTACGAGCAATTCCAGAAACTGCTTTCCAGGATTGCTTTCAACAGCGGACACGTCGTTGACAAAAGTGTATAAACCAAGAGGGAGAATACTTCGAGGGCGATAAGTCTCAATAGCTTGTAGGTAAGCACTATAAATAAAATATTGAAAAATTCGGGAACTTTTTGAACAGGCTTCGTACTATACTAATAATAGTATCAAACAGTCAAATAAAAAATAAACGTCTGGGTCTTTCGCCAACGACCATACCACGTTGAATACACCAGTTCTCGTCCGATCACTGAAGTTAAGCAACGTCGGGCGTAGTTAGTACTTGGATGGGTGACCGCTTGGGAACACTACGTGCCGTTGGCATTTTTTTTTTCATTTTTTTTTACTTTTTTTTATCATTTTTTTTTATTTATTTATATTTTCGGACAATACAAATTACTCTTGGTAATATAATATTTTATATCTATTTTGTATTTTCGTGATTCTTGGCGCAAAAAAAAAATTAACACCAAATGAGATTTTAAACAGATACGATCAATCGACAATCACGATTAAATTATCCATATAAATTTAGGTTTTATTGATCGTGTTCGAACGGTTATAGCCGTAACGGGGACGTGCGATAAAGCCGTAAAACGAAACCGGCGACAATTCGGTGCCCGAGAAAAACCGGCGGTGTACGACAAACGAGAAAAAAAAAAAAAAAACCGTACGAGAATTATGTCATTTTTTTTTTTTTTTTTTTTTTTTGTTTCATTTCGCGCCGATACATTTATATTGCATTGCGTATACGTATTGTGTGCAGAACGAAAAAAAAAAAAACAAAAAATTATAGAAACGAAAATTATGCGAAGGGGAAAAAATAGTTATAATCCTATACGGTTAATGTAATAATAATGCAACGACATGGCGATAGCTGTCGCGCACGTGCAGTTTGATTTTGGTTTTTATTTCAAATAAAAAAATTATTTGTGCATCCTATCCGACAAAATAATAATATTACACCCGTTCATCGTAGTAATAATAGTTTATCATAAATATTTCGAATCGAATGTGAAAATCATTGGCCAAGCCGCGGGCTTTAATTTAATCGTCAAACGCCATTGTTTAGTCTGTCGGGCAATCGTAAAAAAAAAAAAAAAAAAACGAAAATTTGACACATCCTTTTCGTCGTAAATATTGTTTTTTTTTTTTTAATGGTAAATAAATATATATATATATAAAAAAAAAAAAAAAAAATGAGCATAATGCAACAATTCTATTTGATATCAGTTTGAAGTACAAATATCGACGAAAATCATATAAATCAATACACGTTTAACCGAACATCGCTCGGAATGGTTTTTTTTTTTTGTTATTGTTCCAATTTTATTTGTCAGTCTATCACAAAAAGTTGATTTTAATCATATTTTTGGTGTAAGGCCCCGGGAAACTCCGTGAAAAATGACCCGATAACGCCTGACAAAATTGAAGTACTTACCGTATGGCTCAATTTTTAAAATGTAAAAATGTACGAGTTTAACCTGTTTACTTTGCTTCGGTCAAAACATATTTCTGATATTATCATATTTTATTTAGTTATTTAAAATTGAAAAAGTGCGCCAACCGATAGTTCGAAACAAAATGATTTTCAATTCTTACAAAAATTGGGGAAAATTCGGAAAACCCATTTGCCTAAAATTCCACATTTCAATACAATGTCGACGATTCTCCCCTGTATTCCGTTGTTTACACTATTGCTTCAATATTCAACGTAGAAATTATAGGCGGTTGCTTAAACCCATATATTTTTTTTTTCGACGGGGGCATAGCTTCTAGAGCAGCGGTTCTCAACCGGGGTGACATACCACCTCACAAGCTGTAGGGGGGACACTTCCTACCGGTTTCCCGGCCGGCGGTCCAGTGACTACGAGGCCCCGATCTTCGACGGCAGCGGTGCGCCTGTAGGCGACGCACGCCGGCGACGTTGAGGGCTTGGCGCTGCCGTTCTGCCGACTCCTTCTCCGCGATGACGGCTTCGGCGAAGTCGACCCAGTGGTCTGGGGAATCCAGCATGAGCGGCACCAAGTTCAAACGGTCCGATCCTCTGGACCAGGCGCTCCCTGTCCCCGTCAAACGCCTCGCAGCGCATCAAGGTGTGGAGAGCGTCGTCATCCACCTCGTTCTCCTCACTGGGAAATCCGCAGTGAGAACAGCCGGGAGACGGAGCTCGCCCGATCCGGTGAAGGAACCCACATGCTGCCGTTGCATACTTTAAGGGGGGTACACTTTCTACCGGCCGACCGGCCGGCGGTCTGGTGATTACGGAGCTACGATCAACGACGTCGAAGGATTGGCGCTGTCGTTCCGCCGACTCGTTCTCTGCGAGGACGGCCACGGCGAAGTCGGCCACCGCTTCGCATCGGTCTGGGGACTCCAACGTGAGCGACGCCAAGTCGCCCGGTTCGATCCTCCGGGCCAGGCGCTCCTTTTACCCGTCAAACGCTTCGGGGTTTGCAGCGCATCCGGGTGGTACAGAGCGCGTCTTCGGGTTAACCTGACCTATACCCGTGCGGGAGGCGATCTCGTGCCGGCGAGGTACGGCGGGCGAACGCACTATTCGATTTCCGTCGTCGTCTCGTGGGCGGCGTGTTCAAAAATAGTACGCACCCGGACGCGTGTACACGGACGATTAACCGGCGCGGCATAAATCTTCGGAACGTCGGCGTCGCGTGATTTTCCGCGTGCGCGGCCGCGGTCCCGTTCGTTAGCGGCAACAATATAATTGGTAACAATCGGCGGCCGCGGCCGGCCATAAATCCCGCGGCGTTCGCCCGGCGGCCGCCGCTAATCAACGCCGCGCCGCCCCGTACATTCGACCGCCGCCGCCGCCGCCGCGGCCCGAATGATTTACCGGATCTAAATTCGTCTCCGCGGTATTCGTTATGTGGACGCGACGGCGAGGGCGGACGCGCACACGAGCACGACACGGGATATTGTCCCGTTTTGTTCGGGCGCACGTACTACACTCGTGTATATAATAATAATATATATTACAATTAGCCGTCGGCGAAGCCACGGGTGATTTACCGGCCACGGGTCTGGCGGACTTTCGGCCGTCTAGCCAACCGGTCGCGTACATAGCGGGCGAATAATTTGTCTTTGCGACCACCCGGCACGTGTGAGAGGGCGGTTCGAACTTCGCCGAGGTCAGACGGGGGCCCGCTCAACGTCACGACCGCCGAAAAACAAAAAAAATAATAATAATAATGAACAAATATGTATAAATACATTCGAATTATTTGGAGTGTTTGGAGTCATGTAGTTCATGGGCGTGGTCATGTCCTCTAGTTGGCTAACGGGTGGGGGCAACAATCAATACACACTTGGCCGAATTTCTTTACAAAACAGTGCCGAGACACAGAACGATTGTCCCGTGATCGTCCAGATACAGATATAGTTACGTGGAATTTATCTAGATATAAAAAAAAAAATATATATATATATTTTTAACTGTCTATTATTGAGAGCATTTTAGCAGGAAGATAAAAAAGAAAAATGTTAACGTTTAAAATAATTCTGTAAAACACTAGGTATTAACTTCGAATCATTACCTTAAAGTAAAACAATACAGTTTGGTATTCGATATTTTCTACTGTGGGTAAATTTTTAATTTTGTATATGTTTATTTTATCTGGATAATTATTTTTTATCTTAGGTAAACGCCAGATAGATTCCAACATTTACATCTAGATAAGATAAAAGAAAAAAAAAATAGTATCGAGATGAATTATCTAGATAAGTACCAACACTTTTTCCATAACGATACACGTAAACCCTTAAATTCTTGATTTTAGCTATAATAATATTGTCTGTCCTTTGATGTATTTTTTTTTTGTAATTGATTTGAATTTTTTATGAAGAAAATGTTTGATATTACACCGAAACATATTTTTTTTAATAAAAACAGAAAATGTAATATCACTAAATTCTACTAAAATGTTTTACACCGCATTTAAAAAAAATCCCAGTTTGTAATAATTTTGTTTCGGATAAGCCTAAAAGACGAGTTAAACCTTTTTAGTACAATAATAAAATATTATTAAGTAATAAAAACCGTATACACATATATATATTGTGTTAGATTAAAGTGTTGTCTGATATGGCGGATTAATATCGTAGAAAATTCAATTTTATTAGACGACTTTCGGCGTTTATTTTTATGCGAGTTTTGAACGTTATGTATACGACATTATCATCTTTATAATATTATTATACAATACTTTATACGAATGGCGTCGTTAAAATATTATAGAGAAGCGTTATGCAACGATAACTGATAACCGAGTCCGTTAAATTAAATTGCGTCTCGTATTACAATATTAACACGCATCGGAGTTCATTAATACATTTACAACAATTACCTACACGGCCGTGCACTATACCGTTATAGCGTTCCTCGTAAATTTAACCCCGTAATACGAGACCGTGTACAAGTGAAAACGCTCACGTGTAACGATACCCGGTTGATATCACAATTCGTCTGTAGTATAAAACCATACACGTTCACGGGCAACAAACGGAAAATGCCTTAAAAATTGGTTTTAGAATTAAAATACCTGAAAAAAACAAAAAAAAATACCACATTTATGAGACGACCTCGTAATAATATGAGATAAAAATTACGGTTTCCCGTACGTTCAACAACGGACATAGAATATTTAGAAACCTTTAAAACACCACCCCCGGGATCGTATCTTATACTATTCGAATACAAAACAATTCGTTTTAATTGGTTATTTTTAAATCGTGTTTTTTTTTTTTTTATTATTATTATTATTTGTCAACTGTTTATTATGTTTAGACTCGGTTCGTTTTATTTATTTTTTTTTTTTCAAATAGATAACATTATATTTCAGTATTAATACCGTTCCGTCGATAGTACTCTGTAAGATATTCTATTGTTGTGCCGTCGGGCGTTTTATATAGCTAAAAAGTGGCTTTGTACACTTTCAAACGACCCTCGAATGCTAGTGATGTTGGGAAAATATTTTGTATTGTTATGAAAAAAAAAAAAAAACAGGAGCGAAAATATGAATATATTATTGAAAACGGTTGGACGACAGAGTTTTCCCTCGTAAATATCCCTCTTAAAAGTTATTCGGGAAACAGCTCTTTTTTTTTTTTCTCTTTCTCTTTTTTCTTAACTTGCATATATATATATATATATACGTTTTATTTTATTTTTTTTTTTTTATCGAATAATAATTCGGTCCGACTTTTGCACGGTGGGTGGGTGGGTGGGGGGTATTATAACCGTGGATTTATTGCTTGGCGATAATTCACTTGTACATAACTGCACCGCGAGGATGCAAAACGGTCGGAAATGCACGCGCAGGGTCACTTTACCACCGGACTCGAGAGAGAGAGAGAGAGAGAGAGATGAATTATTATACAGACGTGTGTTGTAGTAGTTGTCGTAGTTGTTGTGTTGAACACCCGGCGGACCCTTGGGCGCATTAAATCGCTACAAATATTATAAGTAAAGTCCTACTGTCCGAGACCCAGTAAATCATGCCGGGCTAAATACGTTGTAGATATGGAAATAATGGCCCAGGTCCCCGTGCGTCTTGATTTACGACTGTGCGGGCGGTCGCCGTTCTGCAGAACTGCCGCCACACTACAAATAATACTAAAAAAAAAAAAAAAACGAAAAAAATAAAAACCCAAAGAAACCCTCTTACGGAAATATATCGTTGCCTATAAGGGCAGTGCTTTAAACAGAGCGAAACATACTTGTCAGGAATATTACTGTAGATTATCGCGTTGGGTATATTATTATAATTGTACGCACACGGTGATTTACTAGCGTGTATTTGGGTGAAAATTATTCTATTTTAAATTCTGAGCGAATATTCGAAATTAATAAGACTAAATACGTTGTAGATATGGAAATAATGGCCCGGGTCTCCGTGCGTCTTGATTTACGACTGTGCGGGCGGTCGCCGTTTTAGAGAACTGCCGCCACACTACAATAATACTGTATTAAAAAAAAAAAAAAAAAAAACCGAAAGAAACCCTCTTACGGAAATATATCGTTGCCTATAAGGGCAGTGCTTTAAACAGAGCTAAACATATTTGTCACGAATATTACTGTAAAATATCGCGTTGTGTATATTATTATAATTGTGCGCACACGGTGATTTACTAGTATGTATTTTTGTGAAAATTATTCTATTTTAAATTCTGAGCCAATATTCGAAAACAATAAGAAAACCCACGACAAACCTCTGTTCTAGAGCACGCAGGCAAAACTTTCGTGAGCTGGGGGTTCATAAGTACTATACTTTATTACACATTAAGTACTCGTATATAAATATATTATTCTATTTTATTGTGAGTCTCGTGGGAAACTTTAAAATAACTATGAAATTTGTAGGTTAGTAAATTTATTTTTTTAATTTTACCCGATATTTCGTGCGAGAGGGGTGGGTGTTAAACCAGTGATTTCGAATTTCAATTTTCATACGCGGGTCGGAGAGTTCTCGCATTTGAATTTTGTAATTTAATTTTTTTTTTTTTCTATATCCAAGTTGCCTAGGTTACACGATACTTACACATACAAAGACTTATAGGCCTATTCGACCTAATCAAGTTTTTTATTTTTCGTTTTGTTTTTGCCATATTGTATCGTTCCCACCTGTAACAGAAAACCGCGACGTTTTCGGATTTTGTATTTGGGGAAAATAAAATGTAAATTTAATTTATTAAACTATATAATTTTTAAAAAAAAAAATTATAAAAACCGAATAATTTCATTATTTTCTACGAGCGATTCGGCGTGATCGTCAAAATAATAATATGAATAATTTAAACGTTATACAGAATTAAATCCTTTATTAAATTAAGATGCGCGCTGCGTAGCCGTGAATATCATTACCATAATATCGGAATCATCAAAAATACAATATTTATAAATTATTTCGTCCGTGTATTTTATTTTAATTTAGGTATGAAAATATCATAAAATAAATTCAAATATAAATATAATACGATGTGAAATGTTCGTGGATACATATATATATATATATATATATATATGTATAATTTTTTTTTTTTATCATGTTGGACTTAAAGGACATTAATATTGGATCCGATGACATATTTTGTTTATATTAAAATGTAAATACCCGGTTTTTTATGTATATATATGAAAAAAAAAATATATATATATATATATATATATCATTAAATTGAAAACCGCAGAGAAAAAAAATATAATATATATATATTTATACTAATATTATAATACGTACGGCAAAATGATAGAATACAAATTAATGCAGGAATGTCAACCAATTTTTTATTATTATTATTATTTTTTTTTTTCATATGTCAAAGTATTCGTACCTTTAAACACGCGTATAAGTACGTATCGTCGTTATAAGGTAGCTACTGGATTTTTTTTTTTTTTCTTTTAAATTTTAAAACGTCCAACGCGATTAATAATTCAATTTTTTTTTATAGCCGTAGAATTCAGTTTGAATTTCAAATTAAACCATACGCGTTCTCCTAATTTATCAACAAGACGAAGAAATATTGCGTTCGACTGGTTTTCAAATAATCGAATTACACAATATTAAATCGAGTATATTAGCGAATCGAATTATTTTATACGAATTCGCAATATAGCGTGTACAATAATACATTATTTGCGTACATTTCCTCGGCCTCCCACTTTTAAAATTTGACATATTTCCTAGTTTGATCGTTAGTATTGGATGGTAGAACAAAAATCATCATCTTAGATAAATCAGAGGCCTACCCCCACGGACATCCGTCTTTATCGCGTTTATAAAAATGTATTGTCTACTATAAGTCGCATCGCTCCGTCCGCGTTTAATGTTGTATGAATAATTCCAATTTTTAACTCGAAAGATTTTATAATTAAGATCCGGATTTTTATATTAAAAAAAAACAATCTGAAATATTATATATTTTGCTTTAAAAAAAAACCAACGGACATTTTCTTTAAAATTATTCTTGATCGTTATTTTTTTAATAATTAATTTAATGGCTATTCAAACTTATAAGTAAAAAAAAAATAATAATAATAACAATAATAACCCCGGGCTGGGAGGGAATTTGATTCTAATGACGGAGCCCTGCTGCTTGCTCACGGGTTTTTTTTCATTTTATCTATGGCCTACGGTAAAACAAATTTAGCCACCACTGGGTTAGACAATGAACAGCTATCAATTAAAGTCGTTTCTTTCGATAAAGAAAACACATTTTAGTAAAACATGACCTTCCATTCTACTTATGATCTAAAAAAAAAAAAAAAAAAAGTTATACCGGATGTCGCAACAAGATTTAAATCTTTATGTCGACAATTTATACGAGGTTATCTACCGTACTTGCAGTACTCTCCGAACGATTGTGACACCTATATTCTTACTTGCGTTCTTGATTGGCTACCCGGCAACGTGTGGTCGTCTGGCCTAAGGCAATTGAATCTAAAATAGGTTGAGAATTACCTTGTTGGCGTCAGAACAACTGTTTCGCGCAAAGGCTCAGACTCTCAGAACATATTGTACTCGGCAGCCTGTCGTCATCTGATTTTGAATAGTGTTGGACTATTTGACCAGGTTTGGTTAATAATTTTTAATTTTATCAAAGGTCCAAGGGGTCCAGTTTGTGTTTAGTTTTTGACAGTATGGGTATCAGATAGTCCATATCGGTTAGGTTATTTTCTCTAATCTTTTGATATCTTACTGTTAGGTTAGGTTAATAATTATTAATCATTTGTATTATTCGAAGACGTCGTAAAATCAACACCAATAAGGCAGATTTACAGCGAATTCTCCAGTCCTTCCCCCCCCCCACTGAATTTATTAATTTAAAAAAAAAACCAATTATCTACTGACGTTGATTTTTATTCTACTATCCAACACTTAACGGGATACTAACGACGAGGACACGAAAAATATCAAATTTAAAATGTGGAGGAGGGGAGAAATGTACGAGCATTATTTTCAAGTATAGAGTAACACTTGTTCCGTTTCGATTACACACCGTAAATTCGAGTTTTGTTTCGTATTTCGCCCGTAGTATTCCCCCGAGCAGTGTTGTGTTCGTATATCTTGTCCAGAATAACGGCAAATTAACTATCCGAAACATAAATGCATACAAACGAATTCGCTGATTATTATCTACGAGTAATTGTTAATTTTTATATGTTTTTTTTTTACATTTGTCTAAAATAGTATAATAATATGCTAAAAATTATATCTATCTGAATATTTAATCAAATTTATCTTTATCCAACATTTTTTTGTAGAGGTCGACCGCAGGATTCATGAGTAATTTAAATTTTAAAATGATTTCTGCACACGAACTCGGGAGGACGTCACACCCGCATCTCGCTCGTTTTGGTCCAACTAACGGCGAAAATCACAAAATTACGTTACGTTGAATATAAATCGTGGCGTGCAGGTTAAAATCGGGAGTTTAAACACAAATGATAAAATTTAAACAGGAGAATATTTCCGAGGGCTGTACGTAGTCTCTAAAAAAAAAAAAAAAAAATTGTCAAAGAAAATATGTTACGGCCGAAAATCATACCACGTAATGATAGAATTATGGGTCAATGATTACTTTATAGACTAAATAACAACGCAAAACCCAAATTCGATTTTCGCGTTATTCTTCATCAAAATGATTTTCACCGGTTCGAATGTCGAACCGAATTATTGGGTATTTATAGTTCGGTTCTGTTCGAATACAGTTAGGTTTACATCACTAAAATATATACATACAATCGAACGTTATTAATTCGAAATCGTCGATACCTCGAACTTTTTCCTAGGTCTTTAGAATTTCCTACTTAAACAATGCAAAAGAAAATCGCGTTGAACTCGAATATTATCGCGGATAATTCCAAAGTTCCTATTTTATTTGGACAATTTTAAAAAAACCAAATAAAAACGAAAATAAATGTATTTATTTATAATAAAATATATTTTATCTCACCGGTTTTCCACACAACAACAAGACCAACAAGAGGCCGGCGATGAACTTTTTTCAATTTTTCAATAATTGTGTTAAACTTATCAGGTGGCACTGCTGGGAGCCTTCCTTTTCTAATCTTAAATGTCATTGTACCATTTATAGTCAATTCATTTTTTTTTCTAAATTTAATGATATGTAATAGAAAAAAAAAAAAAATAATTATAATATGTAAATATGTGAATATTATAATACGAATTGTACTGTTTCAAATAAAACGTTTAAAAATCTGTCGTTTTCTTTTTGGCCAACTCCAACTCATAGACAACTCGAACATTTTTGCCGGTCCCTTCAACTTCGAGTTAACCAAATCCGACTGTATACAATTGTATACATATGTTAACCGTTCCTCTCGGGTAACCTAATATTTCGTATATTTCTATCAATGACATTACAAAACATTGTTAATCGTGTTAAAAAATCGTACCGTTCCAGTTATAGACGAAGTAAGTGATTATTTTTCAAAAAATTGTAACAATAATTAGGTTAACGCAATATTATATACATTACAAGGTACTTGCCTTTTTCTTTTATTCATAAATATCTAATATGGTTTGTATAATAATACATTTGTATCACAAAAATGCGTTTGATAAATCAATTTTCACCAACAAAAAAAAATAACAAAATTATGGTTTATTTTTAATTTTTATATGTCGTCCGGGTATAACGAAGTCCGGATACAACGATCCGATCGTCTAGGTCCCTCGAATATCGTCGGATTCTACAGCAGTATATTGTACACACCGTTATTGTAATAGTTAAGCGACATTAAAACGTAATACGCGCATATACGCGTGCATAGCGACAAAAGAGATTAAATTTTAATCCGTTGACAAATAATATATTATATTATACGACGGTCGCCTAGTATATATTGTTATGGCCGTAAAGGATTACTTTAATGGATCGGCCTGAAGAATGCGATTCCGGGGTACGTAGGTACTGTTATTCGATGTGATATTTCGGTGTACGGTCGGACGGCGGATAGGCGGAGCGGCAGAGAGAGCGAGAATGGGCGAGCGAGAGAGAGAGAGTGGGGCAGAGAAATAGCAGAGGACGGCGCGCGACTATTCGATTTAACGACCGCGCGTTAAAATCTGGCGCCCCCTCCACCCCCCCCCCGGTTACGACACGGCCGTTACCGTAAAAACAAATACTAATAATAATATAAATTCTGGAGCCCCCCCTCACCCCAACCGTCACTTGCCAACCGGAAGTATTTCCGAAATTATAATCGCGATTTTCTTCTTCTTCTTATTCTTCTTCCGGGGGACGATAGCGCCGTCGTCGGTCGGTCGTTCGGTCGTTCGGTCGGTCGGTCGGTCGGTCGGTAATGTACAAGGATCAGGTGTGTGTATTATATCGAAACAAATCCCGTATTAATATTCAACGGTGCGCCAGCTGCTGCCGCCGCCGAGGAAACGTTTCTTTTAAAAGTTCGACGGAAATTTTCGAGGGAAAAAAAAAAAAAAACACAACAATAATAAAAGTAATCTCGCGGGGTTGTTATTTTTTACTGTGAGCGTGCGAAAAACCGGGGCAATTAACGCGCGCCGCCGGCCTCGGTCGCTTCTCGAAGCCCGGCCGTTTATTTTTACGGTTTGCTAATTTCGTTTATATTGAATACATATATATATATATATATATATATATATTACAGTGGGGTGTGAGAGAAGAAAACGATTTCTTTAAGGGGTCGCCTAACCGACAAAACATAAGTAAAACGGAGGCGCTTGCGACGGTTTACGAAAAAAAAAATAAAACAAAAAACCGTATATAAAAACCAACGCGATAATATCCTCGTCTACAGTCTTTACAACGACGCGAACGACGTATAAAGTGGCTTTTTGCGCACGGGCCAAAAATTGAGAAATTATTATTACAACAGTGTTCGGTATATATTATGTTCAATAATAATAATAACAATAATTGTCTCTATACGTTATAATATAATTGTACCGCAGACGCGCGCTATAATATATAATGCCGAAACTATTATAGTTTTAAATTATTAAATATTTGTGTAGAAAACAATAAAAAAAAATAAAAAAAATCATATAATAATACGATTTGGTAATGAAATCGTTATTGCGGTACATTTTCCCGTTTCCCGTGCGTTTTTGCCCAGATTGTTAAGACAACTACAACGAAAATCTAGATTCGAAATTCTTTCCGAATAAATGACGCGCGTAAAAAAACGGAAAAAGAACACGGCACTCCATAGTAAAACCAATACATTCCTCGGTACGCACAGGATCTAAACATATATCGTTTTTATACAGTGGCCCGGGGTCCCAGAACTCAGGGGGCCCCCAGGGGTTCTCGGGTCTTGGACAAAACTACTTCCTTAAAATGATTGAAAATGTCGATGTGAATTTTTATTTTTTTTTTTTCTATTGTGACGACCAATAAATTTTTTTTTTTTTTACTGCCAAAGGCATCTTTATTTAAACGAACAAAATACATCATTATAAATACAATACATTATAGATAGTACAATATGACAATTATAATACTTATTGTACACGGACATGTTTGGGGTTGTACCTCCAGTGAGATAGCCCCTTACCTTAGCCTAAGTCACTTAAACTAAGTCGGATGGCTTTAGGCGTTTGAGGCGCCTAATGTCTTGCGAGTTGTCTAGAAATTGTTTAGCAGTAGCATTGGGATGCAGCTCAAGTTTTTTCGCATGTTTGTTGGCAAACTTTTTGATTTCGTAATACTTCGTAATAAATGTCTTTATAAATACATTATGCAATAATGGCTGTATAAATATTAAATAATACAACTGTAGTAAATATATACGAATAAATGAACATGTTTGGGATCGTATCTACGATGAGGTAGTTCCAATTCTTAGCCTAAGTTATTTTAACTAAATCGTACGGCTACAAGCGTATTTGGTTTGCACTTTAGAGCATTACTTGAAAATACATATGTTCTTAAAAATGGCAAAGCAAAAGTACTCACAATATCCTATAGACCAGTCTTTCTCAAAGTGGACGATAGCGCCTCTCCCCCCGTGGGCGTTAATAGTCTTCGGGGAGGGGGGGCTGTATGAGACCCCGAAGAAATTTTGGGGGCAAGACCATGTCGGAAGCAAAAAAGAAAAAACGGCAATACAGTGCAGATTATATTAAATACGGATTCATCGAAAATCCAACAAATCCATTAGCACCAATGCGCCTTGTCAAATTTGTCAAAAAACATTTTCAAATGAAGCGATGCAGTCTTCTAGACTACACGATCATTTTAATAAAATACACTCGGACAAGAAAGACAAAAGTGTGTCATATTTTTAAGACATGGAAAATAAGTACGTATCTCAGCCAACAATATGATACAATTTTTTCACGGCTTCTAAGCAAAACGATGACGGACTTTGTACTTCGTACAATATCTTTTTGTTAATTGCAAAATCAGGCGAACCGCACGATATTGAGAAAGATTTAATTTTACCGGCATTTGAAAGAAGTATAACCACTGTGCGCCATAAACCAGCGGCAGATATTGTACGAAAGCATTAGCCTTTGAGCATTAGCTCTGTACAAACACGAATTGATGAAATGGCTGAAAACATCGGAGATTCACTATGCAATTATCTGAAGACGTGTCGATTCGACTGCGGAGACTTACGCCTGTTTTTAAATAAATTCGAGACTGATTATTAACAAACACGTTAAAGAGCATCACCCTTCGCATTAGATAAGTCGCAACTCAATTTTAATTTTAATAATTTTAAATACGATCAGGTGTGCGTTTTAATTATATTTGTATTGGCTCTCATTTAATTTAACTCAATATGTTTGAACTCAAATATAAGATACGGCGGCATGTTTAAATGTATATTTGCAATAACTACTGTTTTTTTAAGATACACTACAGACGGTAAGCTTAAACAATTTTTGGGAGGGAAGGGGCTCTGGAAAATGTTTGATTTTCAAAGTGGGCGGCGGATGAAATAAATTCGAGAGTCTGTGCTATAGAGACGGTTTTCGTAGTAATCGTTATCGCGCACCTCGGCCGCGATTAAAGACCACCGAAATGACTATGACGGCGTATATTATTGTATTGTCCAGTCAAGTATTACCGTACACGGCGTCTATCAAAAACTATCTCAATCCCGTAGTATCGGACAAAATCGAATTAAATACTTACCGTCGATTGCAATCGAATTGCAAGGCTACTACAAAATCGGATGCGAAGTGAAGGGCGACGGGTCACAATTTGGTAATATTGAACCGGATTTCCTTTTTTTACTTTGTATATTTATTGATTATCTGTTAATTATTTTCATTTTTTTTTTTTTTTGGTTTCATAGTATTCACATTTGAAAGAAATCCTAATAAAGATAATATAATAAATTAAGGAGGTGGCCAAGTTTACCCGCTTAGCCCCCTTTCCTATCTAGCCACGCCGCTGGTTTTGGGAAGTGATAATCGAGGAATACCGTTTTGATATGGAAAGTGTCCGGACTGATAAATATATTATAATAATGTACGTCGTTAAAAACAATAATTTCCAAATTAAAAAAAAAAAAAATCAATCTAAAAACACAAATATAATATCACTATCCGCAATGTGCATCGCATACATTGTCTATATTTACGTTCAATTACATAATAAAACGCCATAACGCAATATATTGTATATTTTATAGACTCGCATAAAAATCATTCTATAGTTTATTAATAAACGTAATTTTTATTTTTTATTAGACATTTACTACCCGGTAGCGGTGAAACCGAAATTATATTACACTCTAGATTATAATGTGTACACGTGTGAAATGTGTTAGGTAGCATTTTTACCAATTTTTTTTTTTTTTTATAGACATTTGATAATTATTACTATAGTAATGATTTATTCGTGCGAGCTCCAAATAATCCACAACGATAACGATAAACAACGAACAATAACGACTGAAAAGAAAAAAAAACTGATAATTGCGACAAAACGCGTTAGTGTTCGAGGGAAAATCAATTTGTTTTTTTGTTTTTCTTCTCCGAAGATTTTGTAATTTATTGTCGGATTCAACGAGACAGACGTTTACTTTTACAGGTAAACAAATAGTGAATACAGGTAAACAAATAGTTAATGTACACAGTGTTTACAAATAAGGTTAGGTTAGGATGTTCAAAAACACCACACGGTGTAAATGTATTGCGATAAATCCCAAAAAAAAACCAGCCAATAATTGACAGAAAGTAAAAAAAAAAAAAAAAACGTTTTCTATCCCGGCACCCGCGGGTGCCAAATGTAATTACATAAAACGGATCTCTTTGAATCGCAGTGCGTTTAACACCGCATAAACTGCACTGTTGTAGTGGCCGCGTGTGCGCGCGCACCTACATTTGTTGTTTGCTCGGTCAGGTCGCACAATGCGGTACGTTGTAAATTGTATACGCATATACGTGTGTATGTGTATATAAATAATATATTTTACGGTGTAGAGAGGGTGCGCGCGGTATTCAATTATACGACAATCGTAGTTTATAAACGTGTATAGGGAGAGAGAGAGAGGACTAGACGGAATAATTTGCGATTACGTTTCCCGACGCGGCCGGTTCTGAAATTCGGACGCCCGATATATTCGCCACGGGGACGCGTATATTGTTGTCGAGACTTCCACCGCCCCCCTTCGACTTCGGTCGAAACGTTCCGACGATAAATTTATGCGCGCGCGTTTCCGCGCTCGCGGTATTCCGCCCGGTTTCCGAATACGTCCCGTAACGGACTGCGCAATCGACCGACGCCGACCCGGGCCGATAAGTTTCCGAGTAACAAATCGATTTTTTTTTTTACTATTTCTATTTCTCTGTTTCTCTATAAATTCGGGATCCGTGTAACGCGTGACCGCGTATAACACGGCACAACACATCACACACACACACACACACACACATGTACGGGGTGCGGCACACCAGACTGACGGGTTCATTGAGGTCATTAGCCCGCGATAAGATAAGAGCAGGCCATAATAAGCGGTATATTTTCAATTGTACGGTTAACGCCGTTTTTATTCGTAATCGTAGGTCGGGGGGACACGCGTACGCCGTGGTTTCGTCGTGCGTGCGTATTACGAAAATAATCACATTCTGTGATCGCTGCATACTGAATAGTATCTGTTCGTTCTGCCGACACTATCGAATTGTGGATACGGCGCATTCGGCAGAAACTGAAAGTGCCCTGAGTAGACTTGGACGCGGAGCACCACCCCGGACGGTATGAACCCCCGAAAATGTGCAGTTGGTTAGAGCGTCAATTGAACAGTCACCGAGAGACGCTCAGCCCGGAAACACGCTGTAGCTTTGCGAAGCTCAGACCGTTCTTTGAGGAGAATTCTTCGCGATGATTTATCATTCCATCCCAATAAATTAATGCTTGTCCAAGAGTTAAATGCTACTGACTACGGCAACCGTAAAAATCTCTCTCAGCAAATTCATCCGATATCGACTTTTTTCTGTAGCCCATTTTCATCTTTTTGGAACTGCAAATAAACACAATTTTCGATACTGGGCTACAAATAACCCACGGCAGCACCACTCTACTCTCCTAAAGTGACAGTGTGGTGTGCTGTGTCCCGATTCGGGGTGATCGGCCCCTACTTTTTTGAGGACGAGAACAGGACCGTCACTGGATCGTCTACAATAGTGTATCAATGCTGACGGCCGTCATCTTGGAGATATAATTTTCAAAAAAATAATTTTTAAAAATTGGATTGAATACTGATTTAAATAAAAAAAAAAAAACCTTTTTTCTAAGTTTTATTGTTCGTTATTTATAGCTCATCAAAACTCGTCAGTCGGCTCTGCCGCACTCTGTATAATAGATTAATAGCATAATAGAACGCGTGTTCTTCGTGAATATGGTGCCTATAATATATAAATCGTTATACTGATATCTGATCCAAAAATACCCGGATTGATATATAACCGATAACGATATTGCTTCGCAACGGAAGCAATAGAAGAACAACGTGTGTGCGTCAAACTTTGTTTGAAATTAGGGAAAAGTTTTAGTGAAACTTTTGAACGTTTGCAGCAAGCTTTTGGAGATGATGTTCTGTCTCGGACAACGTGTTTTGAGTGGTTTAAACGGTTTAAGGAAGGTAGAAGATCCGTTAAGGATAACCAACGGCCTGGCAGACCCTCGACCAGTAAAACAAATGTAACTGTTGCTCGTGTTCGTCAAATTATTCAAAATAATCGTCGATTGACTAGCAGAGAAGTTGCAGAAGACGTGCAGAAATACGAAAATCGCCGCACGACTGAAACATGTTTTTGTAAAAATGCCATAAAATAAATATAAATATCGCTATCGATTTCAATCCAACGCACAAATGCTCGTTAAAAGTTACTTTATCGAATGGCATTACCGGGGGATTCGTTATTTTAATCGATATAAATATTATTAACACGGTCCGGGTATTTTTTGATCACACCTCGTATATTGACATACACAATCTTACAGTCTGGCCCTGACTTAATGTCAATTAGTCGTAATAACACGAGGTAATTTATTTTTTTTTTATTGAAAAAAAAAAAAAAACGCAATCCACTCGTCGTATTATAGCGAGCGAACCTTTTTAGGAACGTAGTGGATTTTTACCGTGATGCGATATTCTCGAAATTGTTGAAATCGGTCTTTTGGTACTTATTTTGATTTTTTTGTTGCGGTTTAAATTTATTTGGCTTCTCAAAAAATGGTCGAAAATTTCACACAGTTTGGTTCTTCGTAAATTGTATTTGACGGTAAAAATGAAATGATAAAAAATGTGAGCGTAACGCAACAAATTTTTTTGTTTTTTTTAGTCGTTTATAGTTCAAATTGTAACGGAAATCGTATAAATATCAAAACTTCGCTCGGCCGTACGTTTTTCGTTACAAATGATAAATTTATAAATTGAATTCCACCCTATTTTTTATTTACCAACATTGTCCTGTGCGAGGTACGGGGCGACGACGTGCAAAACGCCCGCAACGGACTGGATTTTCTTATTTTTTTTTTTTCGGTTTTTAATAAAACGACAATGCCGAACAATATAAATGTGTTTACACGGGTATAGAAAATAATGTGTGTTGTTTATTGGACCTCACGTTTTCGGGGTGTTTTTCTCGGCTCTCTACGACAACGCGATTTTACAAAACGCCGTCTTATCATCCCCAACTCGATTCGTATATTAAATACCATATGATTTACGATTACCTAAATATCAGCGTGCCCAAACTTAACAGTGACACGTTATTTATCATTTATTTTTTTTACATTTCGTTTCCGGGGGATGTTATAATTATATATAATTCTTTGGTGCGAGACGATTTATAATATTATACTGAATCGTAGTAAAACATTAAACAATACATTACACAACGTTTATATATACTATAGTTTAAGAAGCCGGGGTTTTTTTATATATATATATATATTCGATTAAATATTTTCGAAATGTACACTCCGTACAATATTATTGCATTGTGGATGTGAAATACGGGAAAAAAAAAATATAAAAAAAAATTAACCATTGTTAGTATATGTATATTGACTTACACATTAGGCACCGGTGGCGTTACTGGTTAAAAAAAACTAGGGGGGTGGGAAATAATTTGTTCATCGAAATCAAAACCACGAGGGGCGGTGGGTAAAGATATTTTCGTTCTGTGCATACAAAACAGTACAAAGACGAATTATTTTGTCTTTAATTATTTAATGACTCAATTACTTAATTAAACAAAATTGAAAAAAAAAAAAAAGCAACGAACACACGATTGTTTCGATGTTAGTTTTCTTATTTTTGTAACCGAGATAACGTGCGATAACGTTGATAACACGTTAACGTATTATAAAACAGAAGAAACGTGAAATATATACAGTCGAGTCGCGATAACTCGAACAACTCGACAACTCGATTTTTTTTTAATTCCCCTAGAAATTATAATAACACTCAATGTATTATAAGTCTTGTTAACTCGAATATAAAATTGTGATGAATAGCTTGGTCGAAGTATATTTTTATATCTGCTATATCTGGATATTCTGGGTATTTCGTGATAATTATTATGTATTATGTTTTATCTACTTCAGTACTGTATAATAAAGATTACTGATTATTAGCGCACACACAATAATAATAATAAGTATGATTGGTTAGTATGTGTCTACACTCTACCTGTCGTATTTGTCGTGCGTATTTTTGAATGTTTTTAAACATGTCTCAAAAACGAAAGTTAAACCATTTAACTATAGCTGACAAAGTTCATGTGATACAATTGGTGGAGAAAGGTATATACAGTAGAACTCCAATTATCCGGACTAATTAATGTCAAGGGTGGTCCGGATAAGCAAATATCCGGATGATTGACATATGATATATCAAAAGTTATATACACACGTAACCATAAACAAATATGTAATTTTATTAGATATTCAACTGAAACAAAATAAGCTTTAATTAAAGTACATACGTGACATAATTTAAAACCAAAAAAATAGCTGACTTGGCACATAATTTATTTTATTTTGAAAAATGATGATATTTTAGTTGTAAAATGTTATATGTATATGTATTTTATTATCGATAATTTTTAATATACCTACGTTGGAATGACGGATATTATTTAGAATAATATATATGTAGTACCTATTCTTTATCTAATCTAAAAACGATTATGAAACACGTGTATGAATAACGGCACGTGCCGTATTTTTCTCGTCCGGTTAATTGGACGTCCGGATAATTGGAGTTCTACTGTATTATATATATAAAAACTTTTATGGAAAACATATTTTTACCTTATGAATTTGTAAAGTAATTAATGTATTCGGTAATAGTATTCTTTCTTTATTTTAGAAGATTCATAAGACTCGTGTACTGTTGTCATACCGGGGGGGGGGGGAGGGCGGAGGGGAAAAGATATAGCTTTGAATCCCCTCCCCGCCCCTAAAATTACGCAACTGATAAGAGGGCGCTACACCAAAACGAGGTTAGGTTAGGTTACCTAACCGCCAAAATGTAACCGACGTTCCAGAGATGGCGTTGTTTGCCGTCGTGGTGGGCCGTAGCCACATTCAAACATCTTTTTGCGCGGGTTGGTTAAAGGATTTTGTCGTCCATTTCGACGAGCAGCCAAATGAATTGTTCCATTACTCCGCCAACAATGGTTCTGTCGTCACAATCTTGTCCGGCTCCTCCTCGCACCCGTCGCCGAGAAGCTCGTCGAGTCGTATGGGTTACGGGAACCACGTTTAACGCGACAAAAAAAAAAAAAAAAAAAAAATGAAAACGGTTTCATTCGGACAAATATGAACCGTGTATTACTTGTGTCGTTAAAACGAGAATAACAAAATACCCTAAATGAAATGGAACAAATTACAGTAGAAAAATAGTTATTGTCTGGATTAAATTTTTTTTTTGAAAATTAAATGCAATCGAAGAAATAGAAAACGGTGCGGAAAATTTCCCCAAACGTTTTACTCGCTGACCAGTGAACTCGGTAAATTTACCGGGCGAACGTAAACCGTCGCTGGGTTGTAGCGTCCTCTTGAGAACCGTATCAATTAGGAAATTGTTTTTATTTTTTTACAGAGGACGATATTATCGTGAACGTCGTAATCTATGGCGGTCGCTATCTGTTCGGTAACATAATAGCCGGGGTCTTATAATAAATCATCGTAACCCTCGTCTTGTGTTAGCGGACTGCATTGTTCATTTTGTTTTTTTTTTGCCTCAGATCTATTTACGTGTTGGCGCGTCTCCTGTTTCCCGCCGGGGTCGAATATCATTGTTAACGACAATAATATAGGTGACAAGGACACACACGATTTGGTAATATAATTGAAGAAAAACTGTGATTTTTTTTTCGTCCCTCGGCATTTGGATAACATTATCGTTACGCCTCCGGAACGTTTACGGAGACCGGTTTCTCACCGGCGGCGACAATACGTATAAAATATTTAGAACACTACGCCCACCGCAGACGATTTCGAACACGAGGGGCAAATTACATTTCTCCGATTTTCGTTACCCTCCTGGACGCTGTTGTCCGCCGGGCCGTGTACGAATAATCGTATAATAAAACATCCGCAAACGCGTCAACTCGTCAGAGATATACGGCTCGAGTATGCGAGCGTGTGCTTTTTAGTTTTATTATTATTATTATTATTGTTTTTCAAAAAATAGGGGGATCGGGGATTCGAGTGCCGACTGCCGGCCACTGACGAGGAACGAGAGACCAAACCGAATGTGATATCGAGTCCGCCTGTCCGTTTCACCGCCGCCGCCGTCGGACGGTGGCACTCGAAAATCTCCGTTCTAATTGCATTGTTCGCGATTCCGGGGGGCATTCGAAACGGTATATATTGACGTTCGTGATATATATTATTACACGATTTCCCCTAACCCCGGGGAAACAATTAGTGTACGATATAGACGACGACGACGACGTATATTTCACTCCTCGCCCGTGTCCCGTAACTTTATACCCGGATTATTGGAGTGTCTCGTCACAAAGCTTTCGAGTATACAGAAGACATAATGAAGATATCTCCGCTCTGCCGCCGCGTACAACAAGGAACCAAACCAGGTACTAACCGCCGGCAAGTGGTTCCCGCGGGGCTCGATTCACTCGAGATTTTTTTTTTTTTTTTTTTTTTTCCCGTTGTTATCCCGAGTGTCGGACTGACAGAATTTCGTACATTCCGCACTAATAATAATAACAACAACACATAAAACATCGTTAGTATTTCGGTACTTTTGATTTTTGTAATCTCGCCGGTACACCGTTTCTGTAAACGTCCATACAATGATCGGTACTCGGGCCGCTGGGATTGTTGTTTGGCTTTCTTGTGTACGTGGCGCCGTCTCGTGCGGGACCGTTTCTTTTCCGGCGGCAGTACGACATAGTAGCGGGACCAGAGCAATGACTGATTCCGCCGGGGCCCCGCCAGGGCAAACTATTATTTTCAAGCACAATATACAGCGGGCGTCCCGCGAAGATTTATACCCATTGCGATATCTACTGACATTATGAAAACGGAATTCAAATTCCGAAAATACGTGTTCTGTGCAATATAAAATTGTTTCAACAAGCGGCGGTTTTCTGTCCTGTCCGTCACACGCACCGCGTAACAATTTACTCGTGTTATAACGCGTCGACCGTTCCAGACATCTAGCCGAGTTCAAATTCATATTTGAATTCATCGTCAAGTCCGTTTGAGGTCGACTTTTCTAAATGTTCGATTTATCACTTAAATCTCACAAAAAAATTTACAAATATAGGCAATTTAAAAGATTGTATATTTTTAATTTTTAGAGATCTTCAGGCATACCGCACATTGAACAAGTGAACAATTCGAACTCGAATAGAATTATATAAATACAAATTCTTGTCGCCTACAGGCTCAAAATGTTACCCGTCCTCCTTACACAATCACTGTCCCGCCCTTTGCGAATTAGGCCTATTCGGCAATGACACTTGGCTAATCTCCTATCGTTTACTAGCTCTTTTCCTCCTTTCGTTATCCCATAAATTCTTCTATTAGCTCTCTCGGGTACTCTGTAACATCTCGTAATTTCCCGCCCTCATGCGTGCCGCCAACATAATAATTTATTACTTCATTGCTTATTATTACGTCTTAATCATTAATGTCCCTTGCGTTCTATCGCATATTGTTACTTACCACTGTTATTATTTATTACGTACACCGCCGTTTTCGGATTCGTCCCGTTTCGATAAAATATATAACGAAACGAGCGCATCATATCTTATAACAGATAGCGTACGGTATTATTTGAAACATGGTAAGCATCAAAAAAAAAAAAAAAAAAAAAACACTCCTTCAAAGGTAAATTATAATTTAAATAGAAAAACTTACAATACTTTTATAATTTACAATATTAATTATTTTATTTAAAGATAAAATCCATCCGTCTATCTTTGTTTACAAACTCGTTTGTAACTTTGTCGCGAAAATCTAAATAGTTTTTAGTTTTTATTAACGATTATTTTTCTATCGTTGTTATCGTCAATGAACTTAGTCTCTATCTTGATGTTGAGTCGATCTTCGATAAGATTTAGTTCGTTTCGAGACCGAAAATGATCTTTCAGCTGAAGCAGTCGTACTGTTACTACAGTTTACTTGTTGCCCAAGTTTGAATATTTCACGAACACCCGATACCGAATCGTTTAATTCGACCCAATAATATGGACCGCTATTCTTCATACGTATACAACACGATCCGTTGGAATATTTCATTTGTAGCAATAATTTATAAAACGTTTTCGGTTCCGTTGATCCGATTGTTTTAAAATAGTAGCCGTCTTCTATTTGACGGTTCGAAAGTACCTCGCTATGACAAAACGATTTCCCACGGGGCGCCAAAGAAGTCTAACCTATAATCCGTGTTCAGGCGGTCTTCTGTGTGTCTTCTGTGCGACATATAGGGTACCCTATCCGGTTTTCGGTTCTAACGACCGGCGTCGGTAATTATTTTGCGTTTCCTATCGATTCGGCCGGGTTTCGCGCCTCGGTTTAATGGTCGTAAAAGCCGACGCGCGCGCCTTTAGCCGTCGTCGCACGACGACTCGCACCGCAAAGAATATTTATATACACATACACATGTTGTATCGTTAGCTGAGACCGTCGAGCCGTGCGCAAAGTGAACCGTATCATCATAACCCTAAATCAACTATATATACGTATACGTATGTCTCGGACGACGTACGTATGTGCAAACTGCGTATATATTCCGGGGTGGTATTATGGGGTAGGCATAATGCGACAGAGTGTTTCTTTATCGTCAACATACGAGTACGCGCGACTATATATGCTCCCCGAAAGTCTTGGGCGACATAACCCTTTTTATAATATATACGTAAGAAAAGGGGTGCCCGATTACCGTTGGCTCGGAAACAGTTTGTTTTCGCACAAAAGGACCTCACGGTAACAAGCCTTACTCCTCTTCTTTTGTCGGCTTTTGTGTAGCCGCGGCGGCGGCGGCGACAAGACAAGACACCATACACGGGGCGCGGTATACAGGAACGCCGTTCTCTTTCCCATCGTCACGTGAAAACTACCGCGTTTTATTTTATTACTATTATTCCGTTTTTTTTTTTCTTTTCTTTTTTTTTTTTCGTAGCAAGTGTAGCACTAAATAAATACTACAATACATTTTGTTCAATTATATTCGGCGAAAACGCGCGGGACACGTCGTTATTTTCTTCTTTTTTTTTTTTTTTTATAGCAATAACAAGGCGTAAAAATACGATATAATATTCGTATTGTTATATTTGTATTACGGTCGCATGTCTGATATACAGTCGACGCCTATTATTAGACTCGTGGATATAACTGATAAAAGATTCAGTCGCTTATGAGACTGAAATTTCGTAAAAATAATGGTAGGAAATTTAGACATTTTTGGTAAAATTTCGAAATAAATTAGTTTTGAAATGTTATTTGTGTTGTAGTGATTTCGATTTGAATCTTATCGCAATTATCGTTATTGTAGTGTAAGGTTTAAATACAGTTTCGATTAACTGAGCCCAGCTCATTGCATTTCACGATTTATATCGTTGTAGTCGTTGGACAAACCACGTCGTCGTAATTTTTTGTGGTTAACACGAGTACGCGACGTGTTCTTAGTTTGAGTGACAAATTAGACATCATAGGAAAGTACGATCTTTTCCCGCGAAAATGCGACGACGCGAGGCAGCAAGTAAGCTAGACATTTCACAATCGGTATTGGGTAGTATATTGAAAAAACAAGGAAGACATTGAATGTAAAGCGCGCTGCAAAATAAGTACCAGAGTAGGAAAAGGAAAAGGTGTGGAATGGATCATAATGTTGAAAGAACGGTTTGTGAAAGTCGAAAATAAAGATGCTCGCGTCTCATTGGCTTCGTCAAAAAGCCGAAGAATCGGTGGACAAAAATGGGAAAGGTAAGCTTCAAGACGGTATAAGGGTGGTTTCACCGGCGGGAAAAAAAAGAGAAAACATTTCTTATCAAAAAAAACTCATGAAGAACAAGATGACGCAGAATTTGCAAGTGCACAATTTTGGCCAGAACAAGAATGGCCCTCTCTCTCTCTGCCGGTTTTTACCCCTCTGATGTGTTCAATGCCGACGAAACTGGCTTGTGCTATAGAGTATAACTACCTGAACACAACTTGTGTTCTTAAAAATGACAGAGCAAAAGGAACAAAAACCTACAAAGAACGAATGACGATGATGTGTTGCGCCAGTAAGACGGAAGAAAAAAAAATGAAACATCAGTTCTTTCCACACTTCGCCTATAAGGATCATTCGGTTAGAAGACTCACTTTGTGCTGGTCCCGAAGTGAGTCTTATAAGCGGCGCCCACTGTATTTGTATTGTATACTCGAACCGTTTTTTTTTTTTTTTTTTAAATATTACGATCGGAATCTTTGCGAGCAAACACATTGTCACTGTGGGAGACGGTCAACGAAAAATAAAAACGATAAGTATACAATGCCGATTATTGGTCACTCGAAAACGGGCACTCGTCGATAACAACGCGACATAAACAGTATTTAAGGAAAAACAACGAAAAGCACTTTTTGGAGCGCCTCCTCAATCGGAAAATATCAACAAACGTTCGAGTTTTACGATGAACACAGACTATATAGAGACACGTCATAAAACGAGAGGATTTTACGAGCTAATCGTCAAAAGTATTATTATTGTTATTTATTTTTTTTTTTTTTTTGGCCTCCAAACGTCTTCATTCTTATATTTTATATTTTCTTCATATACCATAAAACGCTACCGATACGTGTATATTATTTTTTGTATGCCCCACACCAGCGTTATGCCCGGCGTCATAAAATGCTGATTTGTTTTCTCCCCGTGCGGTTTAGCATATAATGAAAAAATTCATCGCGTCTTCTCCGCCGCCGCCGCCGCCGCCGCCGCCGCCAGATTTTATTATCCGAAAATGAACGCCAAACACCACGCAGACACACACACGCGCGCGTCTCCCCCCAGAGCTTATGTGATTGACGACCCATCCGGCCGATATTAATATTATAACGTTTTATATCTTTTACCGTAAATTTCATAAATATATATTATTTTTTTTTTTCCTTTCTCTGTACGGTATCACAACAAAACCGGGCCGTAGATATCCGGACGATTGGGATTTATTGTAAACGTTCATGGCGCAGGAGGTGCTAGCCATTCAATAACCAATAACCACTGTGTGTTTTCTACTCGAAAAACTTATAAAAATATCAACGGTAATCCCGATATTGGAATTTAATACGCGCCGACTGCGGATAATTTAACTATACAATTTATTCGAATTTTATATTAAAGCGATAGACCCGTGAAAATGATATATTACAATGCATATCGATATATTGGATCGTAGATGATAGTTTACGGTTTTATTTTCATTATTTTTTTTTTTTTTTTTACATTTACTATCAAACGTCATAATATTATATTATACTCGAGGGTTTGTTTTCACACTATAGTATTTATTTATTTTTACGTAAAAACAACTTCTCTAACATCGGGGAAGTCTGTCCGGTACGACGTAAGTTTCAATAAAGTCTCAATAAAGGTTTTTTTTTTTTTTTTTGACATACAAACGTTTGTTGTTTCCAAATGCCATACGATTTCGTTTTTCTTTTGTTCGTTTTCGCATTTTCACCACAAACACTGTAAAACTATATTTTAATAACGCAGGACATTACACGGTAGTGTTAGTAACCGTGGGTAAACCGCTGTTGTAGTTGGGAAGATAGGATACAATTTAATTAAATTGCACTGTACGCAGTATGCAGTATATTACAAAAGTGTATCATTACAAAAGTGAAAATACGAAAATGAACAAAAGAAAAAAAAAAAAAAACGTATGGCAATCATTGCGCGCGAAAAACAATTCGGTGAGTAATAGTCGTGTTTTTCCTATTGTTACCGAAGTAATCTGGAAATCGACAAAAATAAAACTGATGTATCGACAATATTGTTGTAAGTATTTTTTTTAATTGTACAAAACAATCGTTGGAAATCTAGATATATATATATATATATATATATATATATATTTTTTTTCTTTCAAATGCGATGCGATGCGAACAATTTGGAGAATTTTTATTAAGCAAAAAGTGTTTTTCGAGAAATAAAAAACCTTGGGGTGGGGGGGGGTGAAATATTGAGAATTTTGAAAAGTGTTTTAATTAAAGTACCTTCAGCTCGAAATTTCACGGTTTTTTTTTTTTTTTGAAATAGGTACCGCATGAATAAGCATAGAAAATTGTTCAGAAAAAGTATTAGACATTACGAAACATTTTTCGAATAACGTACATCCGGGTAAAAAATCATCACGTTTTTTGTGGGATATACGACGTGAGAAAATCGCTCTGTTGGTACTAATCGAAAAAGTGATTTGCGAGGACAAAAAAAAAAAGAAAAAGACAACGCGTATTTGTAAAATTATAATAATGTACTTTTCGCTACGCTCAGAATCTAAAATTGCGTTTGCTACGACAAATGCGTAATATAGGGTATTTTTTTTTTCATTATCGCCAGACGAATAAATATTATCTAAGAGGTCTGTGTGTATGTGTTTTTTTTTTTTTTTTTTTAAACAACTCGCTATAAAATATCGCCGCCGTCCCCGCGTTAAAACATGTAAATCGAGAGTTATTATCGCAGTGAAAGGGTTGAATTGGTGTGCGTCGTCAGGTCTCGATCAACCGGAAGACGCTAACCACGTGCTTATTTATTGCTTTTTTATCCCGATTTAAGTGCGCGCGCAATAATTTACAACGGCGACGTGACGGTAACGCGTGTAGTGTTTACGAAATACTGCGCCGTATAGTTTCATTCGGATTTCGTATATTATTATCTCCTTTAAGGGCTGTGGAAAACAAAACAAAAAAAATAACACGGACATTTATCTTAAACCGAAACAGGTTCGTTAGAGAATAATTTTAATTTTGTTTATTCCGGACGAGACGCGATGTTCCGGCGGCGGGATACAACCGCAATCTAAAAACGGAATAAATATTATTTAAAAAAAAACAAAAAAAAAAACGTTAGGATAATGCGGGATTTAGAGAGGAATCGCATTCGAACCTGTACGCATCGTATTGTTTTACGAAAAACGATTACGCGTGGTAATTCGGTTAAAATACGGTTTAATCGATTTAAATCGAAAACTATATAAACGTGTAACCGCAAAATAAATTACAAATATCCACGTGTTTTATAGCATTTGTGTTTTTTTTTTTTTATTTAGGGCGAAACAAATTTTACCCATATAAATCGGAAAATATTATACGCGAAATACCGTGATTTGTACGATTTCCATCAAATTTTCCAATCGTTAAAAATTGGCCCAAAAATTTTTACCATGTTCGGTGGAAATTTCACGTCTTTTAACCGAATTAGAAAAAAATCGTAAATAACAGAAACTGTTATTGGGTTAATTTGTCCGTTTTTCATCGGGTTTTCATCAGTTATTGAGAAAACTACTGGGGAATTAAGAGAATTCACCGACTAGACAAAAATCGGCTACCAATGGTTTGAGCGAGATTTCCGGTAGGAAACTAGGAAAGTAGTTTACAGACGAAAATAATCGCGTCATAGTAAAACCGACGCGCTACGCCCAGAATTTAAAAGACTCACGCCTAGTTAAATGTTTTCCTGAACGTTTTCAGAGCCGGTCGTGCAATAAAACGAAAACAATAAATTCGATTATGTTAATGAAACGACAAAACGTGTGGGAAAAAAACGCCTTCGGTTAAAAGCTAACGCGCAGAACTCGTCAAGTTTAAACGCGAAAAATATTTAATTCATTTTTTTTTTTTTTTGTTGGCTAAGAAAAATTGAAAATATTTAATATCGAACGATCGATTAAATTCAACAAATTATACACTGGTATTTCGTAAGGAAAAAAAAAATAATAAAATAAAAACACGAGTCCATCGTGTTCAGCCTTCGACCGGGGATTTCGATTATGTAAACCGTATAGAACGAAATGTAAATTATCTATGTACTCGTCCGAATTTCGGACGAGTCGAACACATTTTGTCGAAAATAATAATTCCAAAAGAGATTCATTTGAACCTAACCATTCGAAATGTTTTGTGAAAAAAAAAAAAAACCGACTTACTTGAGCCCGGTGTTGATACCGATCTACACGACGCTGTGTCGTAAACTCTATTATTATAAGCATGTAAGTATCGTCTCAACGATCACCGAAAATTATTGTGGGACCGTATTTTCTTGTTCGAAACTACTGTTAAACTACGTATAATGTAAATATTTATATATATTTTTATTATTATTATTTTACCGTAAAATAATATGTCACTCGAGACTTTCGCGCGGCCATTGTTGCTATCATCAGGCGGGACAATATACTTTATAATAATAATAATAATAATAAACACTCGAACAGCGTCTGGGGGTATTTTTTTTTTTCATTTTTTTCTTCTTCTTCTTCTTTTTTCAAAGGGTAAACATTGTAATGGATATACCGCCCCGTTTGCCGTACGACTTAGTTGTCCTCGTCAAAATACAAATTCCTATCTACGCGTCCGCCCGGAAAACCGCACGGAGGGCGTGCTGGTGTCCCGTGGACATTACCTATAGATAAATAATTATATTTATATTTTATCTTATCGAGATCTTATCTGGCTGCTATTGCTCGGTTATCCAGAGTGGTTACTGAAAATCTTACCTAAGAATAGGGTGAAAAACTTTTGTATTTTTAATCTTTTTAAAAAAAAAACCGGAACCGTCTTCTCCGTGACGACTAAATCGAACGGGCAATAACGAATGTTATTATTTCATCAGAATCACCGAGGACACACATAAATCAATAAAAATAATTCGATTTTTGTACCAAAACACCCAATAACCTCGTGTCAGCTCCCCTTAGTTTATAAAAAAAAAAAAAATAATAATAAATAAATAATATAGCCTATGTCAATCGGCGATAGCGTAGCTTTCTATTAGCGAACGAATTTTTAGAATCGGTTCAGTCGTCCCAGAGATTACCCCCAACATACTAATAACCTCTAATTTCACCTCTAAACTAATTTGTTTAGATATATTTTTTTAAATACTTGTTTTATTATGTATGTTTTTTTTTTTTTTTTTTTTATACAATTCTTTTCCTGTCTGTAAACAATTTTTCTACCAGGAAAAACTCAATCGGGGTTTTCACGTGTATTTAATTTTGGTGCACCGAGGTGGTGGTGATTTGTTGAATTTCGTTGTGTATTTTTGTTTTTTTTTTTTTAATATTGGCAAACACCTGGGAAAAAAAACGTTCGAAATTGTACGACAATAACGATTTCTATATTTTCGATGTTGTAAATCGGTGAAAAATAACCGTAGATGCCTGAAATGTTCACATAATATTAATACTGGTCCGAATTACAATTGTTCGTCATTATCACAAATAACCAACGGAAGCCAAAATACATTTAATTCAATAATGTTCAGTATAATCGGTAAATCGCAAACCCAATCTATACAAATGAACGTCAGACATAATAGCCGGTAATAGATTGTTATTTTGCGAAACGCATGAATAAATTGGAAAAAAAAACATAGGTAAAAAATTGTTGTTTTTCTATTGTATTATCTTGTACAAGTAGTATGTTGTACGTCTTTGTCTAGACAATTTTCACTATTAACTATTTTTGTTTTAGACGCGTTTCTATGTTATCTTCGCCGGAACGCTGACAATACGCGGCCAATGAAACTATTTTCGAAAACACATTTTCGTCGCGGTGCCAGTGTAAGTTTACGACCGCGCCGAGTAACACCTCCGTCCCCGTATATAGCTTTTACCATACGCCACCTCCGGCACACGTGTGTCATATATTAAAATATTATCGGGTGCACGTGGGGCTACTGCGATATATACCGAGTGTTTGTCTCTCTCACTCTCACTATTTTTTTTTTTTTTTTTTTTTTTTTTTTATGTAGGTTTGTTTTACAACCGCGACGGGTTCATATGTTTTTAATTTTCAATGTAACGAAAAATCCATCAGTCGCGCGCGTACAACGAGAACCGCGGCCACCGCCCTCCGCGCGACGGTACGGCGAATAATAAAATAATATTATGTTCGGTTTTTTACACCGCGGACATCCGAACATTTTACACTTTTATTCGCACCCTATCGCCCGGCATTAATTTCCATTGATTATTCCGATTCAACGTTTTGTACGTTGACAAAAAAAAAAAAAAAAAAAAAAAATGTTAATTTCCCGGCCAGACAACACATTGCGGCGAAAAGTGATTTTTCCCCACCACCACCACCGTATAACCTAACCTAACCTAACCGACCCGATTTTCGATTTAGGAAGTTTTCGTAATTATTTTTCTTCCCTCCAAATCGAGTATACAGCCCCCGTACATAACGATATATTGCGGTTCGCGGTTAAAATCGAAAAGCCCGCACTGTTTCTATTTGGTTACCCGCGACCGGATTGTCTACAATAAATATAACAGTTTTACAATACATGGCTACATTCAATTTAGATACCTACCAGATAATATTATAATTTAGATAATATTATAATATTGGCATAAAAAACGACGATCGACGGAGTGTATATTATTTGCACGGGGTATTGTTTTTTGTCGTTGTTTAACTAATTTATCGCTAAGTGAGCGACACAAAACCGTTAAATGCGAATATGAACTTATTTATGACATATTTTTTTTTTTTTAGTGCAGTTTTTTTTTTTTTTTTTTGCTAATAATACCACCGATTTCTTTGTATTCCACAAATGTTTACGTCAGTTTTTTTTTTTTTTTTTTGTTATCAAACATCTCGGAGAAAACGTATTGTCGATTTCAATTCTGGTTTTTTTTTTTTTTCTCTATAAAATATTTGAAATTGCAGCGTGTGCCGATATAAATCTATAGACGATAATAATAATTCCACAACACTGACGAATATAAACGAGTAAATATCAAACCTGGATTTATGACGCGGTAATATTATTATTGGCTTATCGTGTGTCGCCGGACATTGTCGCAGTTGCACCGAGTCGCGTATTTGCATCCCCCGTCCGGGTTCGGCACAACCGATACGCAAACACGTCGTCTGGGTTTTAGGTTTACGCCGGTGACTGGAACCCACGAACGGTTTTATCGGTTCGGTTCTTGATATTATCGAATACGGGTTCCGTATTCGGTGGGTACCGGTACTCGAAATTGCTCATTGCCTAATTGCTAATTGGGAATTTTTTTTTTTTTTTTTTTTTATCAATACTACAATCGCCGACAAAATAACAAATTAAATACAGTGGAATCGGCTTATTCCGATACCCGTATATAACGATATTCCGGATAAAACGACTCCCAGCCATACAAGTACTGTATGTTGGATTTGTATCTCGCATGCAAGTAATTTCGGTCGAGTATAACGATGTTATTTTGAAATTAAAATTTTTTTTTTTTTTCATTCGCCTATAACAGTGTTTCCCCGACCTTTTTACCACCGCGGACCGACTTCGACAATATTTTATAGGTCCACCTCGATTTTACGAAAACTAGGAATACCTTTTTTTTTCTTGCTCATTAACAAGAATACACAAAATTTATCGAAAAATGTTAACTTTTATAATAAATAACTACACTAATATATAATTATATTTCAATTTATTACCTAGACACTTATAAAAGTGAAAAATGCTTATCGGTCTACAGCAGCAACAACGATAAGATAACCGTATAATATTAATACGATTCCTCAATAAGTCGTAATTTTTTTTCGCTATTTAAAAAAAGAAATAATAATTAATTTGTAATAGAAATCGATGAAAAAATCTATGGGACCGCGGACCACCGGTTGGGAAACACTGGCCTATAATAATAAATCGGATTACGTCCGGCCCTATAATTCGTTATCTAATCTGTAATACATATGTCGTAGTATGCAGCACAACACGTGTCTGGCTATGTCAGTCACTGTTTTGATTTCTATTCGTTTAGACACGTTCCGTTCTTAAAAATGCCGAATAAAATACTCAGTTGTTTTTCTATCGCTAAAAAACGTGAAAATAATTGAACGTTTAGAATGTGGTTTGTCCAATAAAGATATGATGTGCCAAGTGTTTGGGGATCAGTCAATCAACCTTATCTACCGTATGGAAGTCAAAGGACCGAATAAAACGCGTTTTTCTAAAAGACGTCACGTCTAACAAGAGAATAAAATCCAGCCAACATCAAGACGTGAGCAACGGGCTCTCCCGGAATGGTTCGAAATCCAACGATCTAAAAACATTCTAATGAATGGTCAGATACTCCATGAAAAAGCGACTGAACTGTAATAATAATTAGGTTTACATAATACTATATACATAATAATGTATTTTTTTTTTTATACATAAATATATAATATGGTTTGTATGACAATGTAATACGAAAATGTGTTTAATAAATCAATTTTTCAATAAAATTAATGGTTTTTTTTGTCATCCGGATATAACGGTTTGATTCTCTAGGTCCTGTGAAGATCGTTATAAACGTCTTCTACTGTATTCGCTGACAATAATATACTCTATTCGTATTATTATTATTCACTAAATATTATTATGTTCAATTTCACAAAAAAAAGTGGGAAAGTCATTTTCAAGTAAACTTCGTGCACGAATAATTTAAGCAAGTTTTATCTGATTAGTAAGGACAGTCGATTATGTGTGTTTTGATAGACTTTCGGTCTATCTATTCGGAATTTTCGGTTCCGGTTCCAGTCGCCGGTTTACACTTAGGACACCGACTTCCCAATCTAAAACACGTGATGGATTTTTGTCAACTAGGCCGTACCGCTGGCAGTGAGACCGCCGGTGAGACCAAAATTGTTTCGTAAATTACGTAATTTAAAAATTATTTAAGACCAATATTTAAAAAAAAATGTATTAAAAATGCACTTGAAAAATAATACAGTTTTTTTTTTTTTTGTTAACATTATTCCAATTTATTTGTCAATATTTGTCCATATTGTTTACGAATTTACAATGGCAACGATTATTTGAATGTATCGACATAAAAATTATGGAGGGACCACTGAAACCCATAAATTTTAGGCAAGGGGCTGGGGCATAGCCTCTAGGTAATTTTCCCCGTGGGTGCGATTGCCCCCCGTTATTTCGGCACCCCCGGAAGTAGAGGATATGGCCCGCCTGAATGTAGAGTTGGGCACCGCCGACACGGATTAGGTTTTAGATTTGCGCTCCTCGACTCCTTCGGAACGTTATCGGATTTGAACCGGCAAGTATACCTGTATAGGTTAAATTTTGTAAAACCATAACCTAAAATTACCAACACGGTTAGGGTAGGTTTGCCTTTTTTTTCTTTTTTAGCGTTACACAGATTTCGTGCCCTACGGCGGGATGGGCAGTAGCCGGGCCGAAGCCCACTTGCTGCCCTCACAAGTTGTAGTGGAGGGACTCTTCCTCCCGGCCGGCAGTCCAGCGACTACGGGGCCGCTGTCGGCGACGGCGGCGATGCGCTTGAAGACGTGGCGCACGCCGGCGACGTCGAGGGCTTGGCGCCGCCGTTCCGCCGACTCCTTTTCCGCGATGACGGCTTCGGCGAAGTCGACCACGGCCCCCCCCCAGTGCTCTGGGGACTCCAGCGTGAGGGGCACCAAGTCGCCCGGTTCAAACGGACCGATCCTGCGGACCAAGCAAGCGCTCCCTGTCCCCGTCGAACGCCTCGGACCGCATCGGGGCGCGGAGAGCGCCGTCATCCACCTGGTTCTCTTCGGGCTAGGTTTACCTAGCGTTATTTTACGGTTGCTCGGGCCAAACCCGAACGGGGTCCGTAAACACGCTACCGGGTCTTATTAGAAATATTAATCGTAATCACCACAGAGTCCCCGGGCAGACGACCATCGGGGAAATGTAATTTTTTTTTCTCTCTCTCTCTCTCTCTCTGTATGTCGACAACCCTACCGCGGCGTACTCGTGACGGCCGAGAGGACAAAATGAAATCGGAAACGCGCATCGGCCGATGGTAATGTAACGCACGGTAATTCGGCGGTCGCCGGGGAATTGGCGGTCGGTCGAATCGCACGAGGCGCCGTCGCCGGTCTCCCGCGCCCGGCCAATAATCATAATTCTCCGGTCCGTTTTCTAATTAATCAGATTTACGGTGATGACCTTTTGATTTATATCCGTCCCAATGTGTACACGAGAGATTAAATCTTTCGTCGCGTAAATCCCGCCGCGGCGCCCCAGCCACTAAATAATACACTGTTGTCCCGTACTGTTAATAATAATAATCCACTCTAGTATTGTTGGCGTGTCCGTACGGTTACACATTTAAAAACCGTCGGGTTAATCGCGATTTAAAAAAAAAAAAAAAAAAAAAATATTCCATAATATTACAAATATCAGACGTAAAGCGCGTACAATGTGCATTTATTCGTCATTTATTCGTCACCGATCAGTGTTTCCAATCCCGAGCAGGCGCGAGCAGTAACCACGGGGTAAAATTCGTATTTATTAAATTATTTTTATTTCACATAAACCGGCGACGGGGGAAAAATTATTATTTCGTTGAAACAACTTTAAATATGATTACGGCGAACCAAGCAATGTCATCATTACAAACTGTTAGGCAATTTGTTGAATCTGTCGAAGGCGTGGATACTTCTATTTTCGAATCCATAGGCAAATTAGAAGATTTTGTCAATAAACAGCCAAAAAACCAAAAATTAATAACAAATTATTTTTCTACTGTATCTCATAAATAATACATATTTAGGTTTTGTATAAATTATATTTCATTACATAGGTAACTCGAAGTATTTATTTTATTTTGATAAATTCGAGTTAGGTATCTCGAATAATACATATCTCGAGGTGAATTTGTATCCCCCTTCAACTTCGAGTTATTACGACTCGACTGTATAGTCGACTGTATTATCGACTAGTATTTATTGTAGATTATAATTATTATTATCGATTTTTTTCAATTTATGGGGCGGGCTGGAGAGAGTGCGATTTTGAAAATCTACAAACAGGGCGTAGAATAAAAAAAAAGATTTCGAACCACTGCTGTAGATAGACGAAAAACTACTGAAAAAAAAAAACAGTTTTATTATAATTTTTTGGTTATATTTATTCGGAGTAGTAATATTTCGATGGCTTTGGTTCCATCGTCACAATCCGTACGCGTTATTTGATGATTAAAAATAATACCGTAACGTGGGGTACAGATGTTAATCAAATTATTCGAGATTTGGGAATAACTTTACATTGACTTAACTTTAAATTAACCGAACGGATGAATATTTCCCACATGATATCTTTATGTTTTCGACAAATGTACTATACCACCGGGTTAGGTTAACGCGGTCATATAGTCCGACCTTTTATTTTCCCCTCGGGATTTTCACCGTACGTATTCCAATTTCATACTTTTAATTCCGGGTTCGGTTTGTGCGAATTTGTTATCTCGATATACAGCTGCATTTCAAAAGCCAATTTTCATTAGGTAGCGGAGAGTTTTGTCTCGTATAAATTAAATAACTACGGTCTGCTGGCGGATGTTATAATAAATAATGTATTTTATCTGTTGCGAATAACTTCTTTTGATAATTAAAAAAAAATGTATTTATATTCAATTCATTATAAAATATTATTTATTAAAAGTGTTGCGCAATGATAACTGATAATTTAGATGATTTAAAATAATTTATCTAAATAAATGTAACATTCTCTTTAAAAAAAATATATATATACACTGCTAGATACCTAAAAAATTGATCTACATAAATCAGTTTGGATAATACAAATCTTCTTCTAAGATAATTAATCAGATTGTCAATGTTGTTAATTATTTATTTCGATAATGCTCGGCAGTGTTTATTAGTATAAAATACGATTGTTTGATTAAATGTTAAGAGGAACGTTGTATTTATTTCGTTCAGAACTGGCTAAACAAAATTGAAATAAAAGACTGACCGTTTTACAAATCGCATATTTTAGATTCTGAGCGCGGCGAAGAATGTATTGGTTTTTTTTGTAATGATATGTTCTTTTTTTTTTTTTTTGTCTGTGAACCATTTTTCGGGCAGAAGTCTTGCTCCCTATTAAACACTTTAAAACAACTTCTCGTATAATTTTCGATATAGTTTTTCGAGTTATTCACAGCTATTTGAAGTGTTCTAGTTTTAATTTGGTTTTATGTGGATAAAATAATTTTGACTAGTCAAAACTGTTCGAAAATTCGATTAACGTTCCGTAGGTTTACCGTAAATTGTTCTTATGGCACGATTATAATTCCGAAAGTCTGTTTTTTATATAAAGTGCATATTTTAATTAAAATCGTAAAAATGGAATTTCACATACTATATACCGATTTATGGGGATAGAATATGTTTGGTTCTAAAAAAAACGCTAAACAATTTGAACTGAAAAAATGCATAGTCCTAAATTATTTAGTAGTAAAAAATTAAAATAATTTTCCATTTTGAATCGATCAAAACGCGTTTTGATTGTAACTACAGTCAGGATCGTTTTTCGTACGCGACGATTAATTTTTTTAAATTGCCCTATATTATATATGCTACCTTATCGATTTTCCGGCTACAACAGTACCCTACAACTATTGCGCGAAATATTTTCGTCTCTGTTGTTTTAATTTTTTTTTTTCCTGATATCGAATTACACGCGTAGAGTAAAGTAATCCCGGTTTCAGGGAGTTTTATATCCCGATGGGCCAATATAAAATGAATGCCCAACCACGCGTCACGATGTAAGTTCCGCCGGCATATCCCAATTTGATTTATGTTTTTTCATCATCGCGCTATATTCTGCGTCTGGCAGGTGGCTAAATCGTTTCAAAGATATTATTCGCGGAGAAAATATATTAAACGTTCGACACTAAACGCGTAATCGCCCATAGGTCCGAAAGAAAATAAGTAACCGCCGTCGTCGGGTATAACGCAATATAAGAGAGGAAAGGCGGTGACTGCGGAGACTGCGGCAGGAGTTTTGAGTATTCCGACGGGCGACGACGTTTAAAAGTATAGGACTGCACAACAAAAGTACAACTTTCCTTCCCGGCGGAGACCGGCAATATTGCTCGATGCACTATTTAAAGATTCCCCTTTATTGGTGTAAACTACTTCCCGCGTGACATTTGAATATTCACATTCTGTACGTGTCTTCCAGTCATCTAATTGAAAAGTTTCCCCGCGTCGTCTTTTCTCTCGGATTATAACTATTATTATTATTACTATTATTATTATTATTTCGGGCGGAATACGCGCCGGAGAGTCCATTAGCGACGGCGATTAAACGTTGACGGATCCGAGTGTCGTGATGGCCCGGAAAAAGTTTTTACCCGAGGTTCGTATTCGTACTAGTCATATTTTCTGAATGTATACGATTAAAACCATAGGCGTGACTAGGCTTTCGTGACGGGGCAAGTCGAAACGGAATTGTGAAAAACTCTTCCCCTGTTCCGAGCAAATTAAACGATTGATGTTTCCGAAATTCATATTTTAAATCGTGTATTATTGTCCCGATTTTTTTTTTTTTTTTGATATCTTAATTATTACACACATTATCATTCATAAAATACAAATAAAACGTTTGTGCACTAATTAAATTTATTGCTCCGTCTGTGAACCAATATTCGGGCAGAAATCTTGCTCCTGTGAAACACTTAATAGCGACTTTCTCGTAGAATTTTGAATTTAGTTTTTTTTTTTTTTGTAAATCCTGAGAAATCTTTTCATGTTTCATTCACACTCAGGAAAAAAAAACTCCCCACCCCTTCAACTGTATGGTGTGGGTATTCCTATTACACCGCATGTAAAATACCTAGGGATCATATTCGACAAAAGATTAACTTAGGGCCCACACCTAAAATCTAAACGTAAATTGCTAAATAATCGCCTACACATACTTCGCCCAATAATAAAGTCCAAACTTTCTATAAACGCAAAATTAACAATAAACATATCTCTTTTAAGGCCCATTTGGAGTAATGGTTCACAAATCTGGGGAAGCGCCAAACCGTCCCAATTACAAACCATTCAAGCATTCCAATCCATATCCCTCATATCATAGCCTCTGCTCCATGGTATGTCACAAATGCACTCCACAAGGACTTAAAAATCCAAACTATTGAGCAACTTACCAAACAGTATTACATTAAGTTTCACAAAAAATTACAGCAACATCAAAATCCTCTTATTCCCACCTATCCTCACTTACACTATCTGTAAACCCTCCTCGTCGCCTTAAAAGGCGCTGGATAAAGGTCCCCATAATTCAGTAAATTGTGTGCAAAATACCGTTTTAATGATTTGCAACTTACGATTAACCTTTTATCAAATTTTCGAGTATTTTTGATTATTCAAAACTATTTTATCTACATAAAATAAAATTAAACTTCAAACACTTCAGATAGCTGTAAAAAATTAAAAAATTTTTTTTTTTTTTTTTTATTTGAAAAATTTACAATCTGTATTATCAAAACACAATAAAAAAATGTGGTAAAATGTAAAAACAATAATGAAGACAAACAGAAAGACATGATAAGGGAGACCATCCAGTGATAGAACCCTTTAAATTTAAAAAAGATTAAATTAACCTAATTTATAGATTTTTATTTTTTATTTATTACAAAAGATCCTCAATCGAATAAAATAAAATTTATTTAAACAAATTCATCCGGTTAAATTGCCTTGTTTTCTCCTTTTTTTTTTTTCAAATTTGTTTGTCAAGATTTTTAACCTTTTGATATATAAGCGTATGTAAATCACGTATATTATTTTTGACAACACGTTGATAGCATAATATTCCAAAGAGAATAAAAGAAGTCGCGAGCGAGTCTTTCGAAGGCCGCGCGTGTTCTTGTACCCAACTTCGAGGATTATTTTTAGCGGCTCGTAGATTTTTCGGGTCCCGTTGACCCGTACGTCACCGCGCATTCATTACGCTTCTTATTACCTATAAAACGGAGTTCGACGACTCGGTTTTTTTTTTTTGTTATTAGACGCGTGTGTTGTGACAAGTGGTCGAATCATTTATATTATGATAATGCGTATTATTGCTTTTTTTTTTTTTTTTTTTTTCGTACGGTAGACGAAAATAGGTTAACCTCACCTATTGCCCCATCATCCGTTTATCCCGCAGACGGGGGAGTACAAACCCGCTGATCGGCGGTATTATAATATTATAATAATGGAGTTTGTATTTTATCGTTTTATTATTCTTGAAATTTACATTCGATCGGTTTATATACGAGTTTGGGTATACGTCACGTCGTTACAGTTATTTATAAATATACACGTCCCTTTCCGGTTGTTATTTTTGGTTTTTTTTTTTTTTTTTTTTTAATTCTCGAATTTAATTTTTCCAAATCCGGGTATCAGCGAAATATATTGTCATTTGTTCGACGATTCCTAGTCTACTTTTCTTGTAAATACCTATCAAAAATATTTCGATTTCAAGTTATTAACGATGTTCGGAGATTTTTTTATTTTATTTTCGTAAAAGTCTACGCCGTATCGCTACAGTTTATTACATATCCGGTACGTCGTTCATTTTTGATATAATTTGATTTATAAATTATTTTATATTGCGTATTCGGGTGAGTATATTATGCTAAAATTATTATATTTGTCGTGTGATATAATAAATTACAGATTTGAAGTTTGGCCGCCGAGGAAAACAGACGAAAATGCGTCTTTGGTAGTCGAAAGAAATATCTATGATATCGGTAAAGGATAATATGAACGGAAAATGGAGTCAAAGGAAAAACAGAGAGTTAACGTTTGGTTAAACATAGTATAAAACATAGATTTTAGAAACCATCGTAAAATAAAGATTGCAACACGCATGGAAAAGTCAAAACCCAGCTGGTAGCCAGTGAGGCGAGGGGGGTGTAAGGGCTGTAGCCTTCTCCACCTGAAATTGTAAGAAAATTAAAAAATTATTTTTACGGTACACGGAAGTCGCTAGGAAAATCTGAAATTGTATTTTACCGATTTTAAATTATTATCTTTATTATGTTATGTTATCGTATCGTTCACAGACAAAACTTAACTCGTAGTCCGTGCTAGTATTCAATATTCGAGTATGAACCATAGAGTAACAACATAAAGAGATAAACTAACATATATTTTATTGGTTGTGGTAGTGAAGCAAGCAGAAGGGAAAAAGCCAGTACGACCATAAAAAGGTTTTAAAAAAATGTCTTTTGCTAAGTGGTTTAGAAATATAATATCTAACATTAAATCGTTATTCGATATCCATAAACATAACGATATCACTTGACATTAAAATCTAAAAGTCTCCGATATATTGCATTTGCACTGCATAGAATTTTTTTGAATTCTAATCGCACACACTTAAGTTTGCTCTTTTGTGTGCTTTACGTTTTTATAGCCATATGGTTACGAAAAAATAATAGCGTTAGGTGATTTTTTTTTTTTTTATTGTTATCACATTAATAGGTATTATTGTTTCGACATTTTAGCGGGAGACGTGATTACTGATTATGATTTTTGTGCGTATTTTATGTTATACTTATACATTTGTATAGCCGTACAGGAACCAAAACCTAAAATAAAACCTCGGCGTCAAACTTATGGTAGACCCTAATTAAAACACCCTAGAAAAATCCTGGCTACACCATTGTCAAAACCCGAGACTAGGGGCGATACTGGAACAGAACTCAACAGGGAAAGGATCATTGAAAAGGCCGGGGATGAGGTGGGAAGACGTAGGAACAATAAAATGCTGAAGTTTTATTAGGTAAACCAAATAGAGAAGATTTTGGAGGTGGAGGATGAATTGGTCGTGGTTAGGTCCTAATAAACCGAATAAACCCAATAAATGTTAATAATGAATTGCAAGTGCTATGGAGTAATAAATATTGGTTAAACGCAATTGCTCAAAATATATTAAAATAAAATATTTAACAATTATTATCGCGTACGTATTCTTTATTCAATAATTGTTTTGTCTATAATAAATAATATCGAAAATTCGCTGTGCGTTATTTATACTGAAATATATATATAATATTGATTTATTCAAAGATATAAACGGCTGTTCGTGTTTCATTTTATAATTACTATTAGTATATTTCAACCGGAATATTATTATGGTGAGTCGTATACGTGTTTGGGCGCCGTTCCAGAAGCCCTCGGAGGTGGCGTTTAAATAAAAGATAATGAAATAATACGAGCGCCGATATTATTGTAAAATTATAAAAAAAAAATGTTGGCACACGTCCTGGCTGAGACCGCAAAGACCGCAGCGGTGGTCCCCTGTATATTTCGTATTCAACACGTGATGACCCAGAAAATCTCGTTGACATATTATCACAACAAGCCGTACGGACGACCCCCTAGAGGATTCACGTCGTAAATTCACCTCTCGTTTATATATATATATATAACCATATAGATAGTTAATTATGTTGAGTACAATACGGGTATGTGGACGGACTTTAAGAATGATTTATTCGGGCCACAGCTCCAACACTAATAACCTTTTTGGCCGAATTCAAAACAGATAACGTAATCTCCTACACGGGCTCGTTTTGTACATGCCAACAAAAAGACGGTGTGTGATCACGCACGCGGACCTTTTTTTACGTTTCCAAGTTCGGATAGGTGACGCCTATCACATGTATTCGGTATTTTTTTTTCCCCCCCGAAATGTTACCGTCTATACCAGCGGTTATCAACCTTTTTATCTTTCGCGGACCCTTTGACCTCTCACCGCTGCTTTACGTATCCCACCCGCCCACAACTGTCAATTCGTTAATTTCCACGTAGAACAGTCGAATAAACGAATAAAAAAATGTTTAGTAACGGATAATTTGGGAATATTTATTTATTTTAATCGGCATACGCTATACAAAATAAACGATTTAATTTTAATACGATCCCCGGGGTTATTTGGTTGCACTTCAGTTTTCGAAATCAGGATCCGCCGGCGATAAGTAAATCCGTAAGTCTGAACTTACAGCGAATCTATAACGATACTTATTTTTAACGAACGCGTATGACGAAAAACCCTTCACCGCCATTACAGTGCTCGTGAACGGTACTAGAACATTGCACGCTTTGTATGAAAGCTCATTGATATTCTTCTTTCACGTCAGCCCAAGAAAGTGATGAGGGATTACTTTTCAAATGCTGCCTCGAGCGAAGAAACCATTTTCACAAGAAACCATTTTAAATACATCAAATTTTACTATTTCCGCCATTGCCATTTGTTTTCGCGTACCGCCGGTTGAGAACCGGTGGTCTGTACTATAACGAAACAGCAAATGTTTTATTCAAAATTCAACAGTAATTATCATCATCGTTTTCCGAATCCGCATTTATTCGTAAAAGTTGTACAAGGTATACAGATCGTAACGTACGCAAACATTTAAAGCGGCTGATGCACCACCCCACTTAGGCAGATAATAACGATTTCAAAATACCAATACATACGCGCGCAAAAGTTAAAATATTTCCAAGGAGAAATGTCACGTTTCGATTTTATTACAAATGCGCGCTATATAGAAATAAACACAAATAAATGTTTTTTTTTTTTTTTTTTTTAATAATTAAAAATTGAAAATTATATTTAACTGATATTATAGTGATATTTATTAATAATACGATTGGCATTTTTTATTAAAACTTTTTATCAGGACTGGGAACGACAAGGTTTGCGATGCTTGTCTCCGGTTGAGCGGTGTAAGGTGGGATTTCTCTTTCGATTCACACTACCGCCATCTGTCCGTCAGTAATCGCCAATCGGAATATTTATGCTGTTTAGTGTATCTTTATCTTATTGTTTCTTTTTTTTTTTTTTCTTTATCGATAAATATTAATATTTTTTTATTCTGGCCTGGCGTATCTGTTATACCGTTGATGAATGCTCGCTGCTAATTATCTCCAATAGATACAATTATTAGTTATATTTCAAATAGAAACGCGCAAAACAAGCGTAATACATATTAATAATATTTTTGGAAACGGTCACACGACTACAGACTACACTTACGCATATTTTCGATCATTTTCAACTCCTAATATCGGGCCCGTTTACCGAAGTAAGTTTACACGAAATAAATGTAACGTCCCTAGTTTCCGCGTAGTCCGCGCTTAGAAATAAAATTAATAAAAATTAGTATTTATAATACCGGAAACCAGGGAATGTTAAATTTATTTTTTTTTGGAAACTTACTTACTTGGGCAAACGGGCTGATATTAATCGAAACAACGGGAAAATCGCCCCGGCGCCAACCACGGACGATTCGTAACCATACACATACAATTCCCCGTGTCCAGTCTCTGTACATCTTAGTTTTATGAAACCATCCAGTATGTGGGAGTTAACATAATCTGGCGATGGAGTTTCCCCCAAGCCCTCCTTGGGAGATCGCCTAATTTTGTACGAGTTAACCATTCCCGTTTAATCGGAGTATAGTATGACTTTGCGCTAGAAACGCTATCACAGTACAAATAATATAATGCGTACTATAATAATCCGTTCGTTCGGTTTTCGAAATCGAAAAACGGTTTATAATACGGCTACGAGATTGAAGGTGATTTTTAGTTTTTGAAGATATTCTGAGATGATAATAATAATAATAATATCATATACATATATATATATTTACTAGTCGTTAGTAAAGCATTAAATCGAAAAAAAAACATATCGTATATAACGTTATATATTTTGGCCCTTGTTATATTCGGTTTTTTTTTTTGTTCGAGTATATATATATATATATAAATATAAAAATATATATTCCGCCAAAGCCTAAACTTTCAATAAGAAGATTTATGGCGCAGAGAGGGTCCTGCGCGGTTATTTCGGTATTTTTTATTTTTGTTATTTTTTTCTACTTTCCGTTACACATATAAAATAATATCGTATTTATGGACAATAGTCATGGCGGGTGTGGTCGAAAAACAAAAAATAACCAAACACAACAACGCGTCCAATAGAATTATTTTTTTATACCGCGGATATATAGAAAAACCGAAGCCCTCGGAAGTTTATCTACGTCAGGTGGCCGACGTTCCCGCGTTTTATACGTTTTACGACTGTCCGTCGATGATATAAAACAAACGGGAAAATCGTAAAAATATTATCCGTGGCTCGCGGTATGCCGTTCGCGGTGGTAGCGGTCGATATTTTCTTTTCCATCCCCCGTCCTAGACTTCTGGTCGACGACAATAATAATAATAATAATAATATTATTGTTAGACACCGGGTCCACCCCCGTCCACTACCGCCACCACGACTATCGCCGTATGTGTTGTATAACCTTAATAAAAAAAAAAAAAAAAAAAAAAGTGTTTTATCTCGGCACATAAAACATCCTAAGCCCTCCGGTATAAACGTTTCGGAGACCCTGTATATATATATATATATATATATCAGACGAACGAATTATGAGTTATTATTATATTTCCACGGTCGAAATTACAAAATGTTATCACCTGGTCCCGCGTGTCGTCGCGCGCGTCGCCGGTAGAATACGCCTGACGTGCAGTGGCCGTGTTTTGGATGATTTTTCAAAAGCGGGCGTCCGAAATTTCAGGAACCTCGCAAACCCGCTTTTTAAGAATTATTTACTGATAGAAAAAAAAAAAAAAAAAAACGACATTTACACTCTGAATTTTTTTTCTTAAAAAATTACCACGTCAATAATCGCATATTATACATATGGAATTCCGGTATACAGTGTAATAGACAAAGTTGACGGTTTTATTACCTAATACGGAATACTAATATTTATTTTCGATATTACATTTTTATATTATTAACGTTTATTAACATTTATTAATCAAAAAAAAAAAAAAAAAACTTTAATCGATTTATAATACAAGGTCCTCTTCTTTGCACTTGGCTGGTCGATCACTTTGGAAAAATCAAATGGCAACATAATACAGTAATATATATATCAATGATGGATAATTATCGAAGCAGATAAACCGTAAACTAAGTTTAAAAATAAAATTAATTTCACAATTTACAGTTTGGATATAAATATTTTAATAGGGCCAAATATAACAGGCCTATACATCGATGTTTATCAGTTAAAAAAAAAAAAAAAAAAAAAAAAAAAAAATGATATATTATAATATAATCTCCATCAAGAGCAACACAATCATTCCAACGCCGCTCTAACATTTCAATACCGTTCTTGTAGAATGATTTATCTTTTGCTTCAAAATAGGCCTCAGTTTCACTGATAACCTTTTCGTTCGACCGAAATTTCTTACCGGCGAGCATTTTTTTTTTTTTTTTTTTTTTGAGATCTGCGAATGGCCAATAGTCGCTGGGAGCCAATTCCGGATAATACGGCGGATGCGGAAACAATTCGATTTTTAATTCATGTAGTTTTGCCATTTTTTTTTTTTTTTTTTTTTTCTTTAATTGTGACACGGTGCGTCCTAACTTGATGAAACAAAATTAACAAAATAACAAAAGTAGCGCCACTCTTAGCACAATAACTCGCGCACTAATGAACAGATTGTCGTGAAATTTTAACAGCTTTTGCAGAATTCCAAAACACCAGCGTTATCAATGAGTTAGCCCCGGGACTTCTCAGCCCACGTGTTATTACGTACTATTAGACTATTGATGTGTATCAACGTAAGAATAAAATTTGGGGGAAAAAAAAACACATCGTCGTTCATCATTGTAATAGTATATTTGTGACAATATCCTATAATAATGTATAATTTTATGTTAAAAAATATTTATTTTTTGGGGGGGGTAGAAGGATTTAGCCCCAAAGTTCGCCTCCCCTACCTCAAGGTGTGCCACTGAGTAGAGTATTGATCCGGGCCACGCGCAAGTGAAAGCTACGCGACCATCCAATAACCACACGTGAAGGGGTTCGACGACGACATCAGTCGTTTCGGTGTTTTTTGTTTTATTTTATTTTTTTTCCAAGTCCGCCAAATTAATACAACAGTGGAGTATAATAATAGTTAGGACACATTTGCGGTGGTGGCGTTACGAATAATATTTTAACGTTAAAAGAGTATCAAAAACCGTAGCCAAGAGTATCGGAGCCGGCGCGCTTTCAGTACAAAAAAAACTCTCACGTCCTGTAGAACAGTCGAATTTCATTCATTTTTTTTTTTTTTTTTTTTATTGAAGAGACGTGAACGTTTTGCAAGGCGGATCGAAGGCCCGATTTTCGAAATTCTTATTATAGAATGCGTTTGAACAATGTCGAATATTTGTTATTTTTCAAACACTAATTCAAATTCCGGCTTGCAAAATGTTCGAAAAACTAACGATAAATTCAACAATATACCAATTATTATAGTAGACAAAGTCGAGTCGTTGACTTTTTGGACCATTATGGAACTAACGATTGAATTTAAAAATAAGAAATATTCGTTTTCCCTTTGTACAACGTTCATTTTTTACTTAAAAATTACGCGTTCATCCCTGAAGAACTAGATAATGAAAAAAAAAAAAAAATTAATAATCCACTAAAAAGGTTATGTTACGTTTAGATTGTTGTAAAGCCGTTAAAAAAAAAAAAAAATGTTTGGGGCGCTGTTTTTCGAGGGTTGTCCGTTGCGACGGACACAATTACGACTGTAAGGAAATATTTTTAAAAAAAAACGATTAATATACACTTAAGAATATCATATCGATTACAAATTAGAGGATTAGTAAATTGTGTTTTTTTTCTTTTTTGAATGGGGGCTCGTTTTTTAAGACCGTCATAACGGTCGAAGGTCTCTATTGTTTTTTTTTTTTTTTTTTTTTTTTTTTTTATGTACATTTATGTTTCGCGCGCGCTATTTTTCCTGTGTATTTTTTTTGTCTACTACTCGATTCGTGTTTTAACGATATCGTAATCTTTTTTAATGGAAAATCGTCCGGCTCCGCGCAACCCTTGGGCGTGTAAACCGCTTTTCAAAAAAATAAAACGTCGTCCAATTATTTATTCTTGATCCGCCATCGCGCATTATTGTACACCGCCAAAACCCCTATACATTACCCTTGAAAATATAACGTTTTTCCATTTTTTTTTTCTTTCTTTCTTTCTTTCTTTCTTTATCCCGTACACGTATAGGTACCGTCTAATTGCCGGACGATTTACCCGGGTGTCCGAGGGAAATATTATTAAGTATCGGGCGTCCCGCTGCGAACCGCGCCGTCCGTCCGACGGTCCGCCGGCCTGAGACCGGCCATTAAACAGCGTTCACAAAAAGAAATAATAAAAAAAAAAAAAGAAATAAATAATAGGGATAAAAAGGGGGAGAACAAATTCAACGTTTCGTATACTCTCGCGGTTCCCGTACAACACGCCTCCGATCTCGCATCGGGTTTCAATTATTACTATAAAATATAATAATATTTGCGGTAAAACGGACGAAATAACCCTCGTCCGGTGGACGACGATGACTAGAATATAATATAATAATAATAATAATATCTGCCGTCGACGCGATTTATAATGGACGCGGGAAGTGAACGGTTTTTTTCCTTTTTCTTCTTCTTCTTTTTTTTTTTTGACACGACAGCAAAGAGGAAGTAGGTGCGCGCCGCCGTATTCGTGTCGGGATACACAGCGCAGCGGGTTTTCGCCTAACGAGTACACGGGGCAAGGGAGTGGTAAAAGGATGTGGTAAAGGCATGTTTCCGCTTTGGGAGGTTTATATATATAGAAAAATAGCCAAAGTGATTGTATTACATTTTTTATTTTTTTTTTTTTGGTCCGAGGTAAAGGAAAACTATGGAAAAATTTGATAAATCGAATGGTAAAACGTTCAAATAAAACAAAAAAAAGCACAGAAACTCCAGGGAGGAAGGGGATACAACACTTATTGTTATTATTCATATCCGGACCGTATCGATAATTTGTAGAGATTACAATACGAAATAAAAATATATATATTAATTTTTTTTTTCAAATATTTTTCAATACGCACGTTGAAAAATATAAAATGAAAACTTCTTGTATTTATCCGGTGCAGTATGAAACGTATTTATAAAATAATAGCTGACACAGCTTCACATTGGACCAATTGGTGAACAAAATGCGATTACGATTATTCATTTGAATGGTGTCTACTTGTGCACAATGCCGTACAATTTACGACGGTAACAATTATTGTAACAGTTCTACAGAAAAATGTTTAAGAAAAAAAATGTACGCGATCATTTGCGTCATTTAAAAAGAATCGTTTATTCTTATCGCTGATCCGATTAAAAACTTTATTGTGAAACATTAATAACGGAAAGTCTGTCTTTTCGCCGAGCAGAATAAAAGTCCCGCTAAAAGGGGTGATTTACTGCATTTCGTTGTACTTAATAATAGCTATAGGTGTACAAATGCATATTATTATTTTCAACAAAGAAAATAATTATTGCGGCGCGGCGTCTTTCGAAAGACGAACAATTTCATAATTTTTTTTTTCTTTTTCCGAGTATAAATTTATATATATAAAAAAAAAAAAACACAAAACCACGTGCAGGGAGAATTTTACATTGCGTAATAATTTCCCATCGGCGTTTATCTATTATTTATGTTAAATTGTACGCATTGTCCACGCGCCGTGTTGATCGGTTCGGAACACAAATTCGAATTTGTACCGACCGCGGCGGGTGCTGTAAACGACAAACTATCGGTGAAACACGGCCGACAGTTCTGTAGCTTTTCGTCGGCCGTACGCCACTTAGCCGACAAATCGAATTCATTAGCTCGTCCATGGTCCCCAGTGCAATACGTACGCGATAATATACGGGCGAACACATACGAGGTGCGACAATAAAATAACGAGACTCTTTGAATAAAACCTAAACTATTAACGTTATCTATAAAACGATTATTGAAATATGATTAGAAAACACTTATCTAAAAGTACTATGAACACTGATGGCATCGATTCATTTTCTTATACGTTAGTAGCCTTGTTTATTAGTGCGAGTTCGACTATACTGCCGAAAAATGTTAGATATAAAAATCGAACAACATGTGTTAACATTAAATTTCTTGTTAAATTAAAAAACAATGCCGCGAAATCGTTTCGTATGTTATGTGGAGTTTATGGTGAAGAATGTTTATCAAGAGCTCGTGTTTTTGAATGGCACAAACGGTTTTGTAGTGGAAGACGATGATCGTTCTGGACGTCCTACCACGTCTTCAACAAACGAAAACGTTGAAAAAATCGACAAAATTAATTAATCAATATTATTATAAAGAGGTATTAATTAAATTAAGAGAACGTGTCAGAAAGAAGCGACCAGATCTATGGAAAAATGACGGGGTTCTTCACCAAGACAATGCTGCAGCTCACAGTGCATTTTCAATTCAACGTTTTTTAACTGAAAAAATAATGTCTGTACTTCAACATCCCCCGTACTCGCCAGACCTTGCTCCTTGTGACTTCTTCTTATTTCCTTTCCCATTTTCAAACAGTTGATGACGTAAAAATGAAAACGGCAGAACTTCTAAAAGGGCTGAATGAAAGCAATTGGCAACACTGTTTTCAAGAATGGCAGCGACGTATGCAACAGTGTATTGATGCTGAGGGAGGGTACTTTGAAGGCGATAATCATTAAATTATAACATTTTTAAAATAAACAACTTTTATTCAAAAAGTCTCGTTATTTTATTGTCGCACCTCGTATTTCGGGCCCGAGGACTCGGAACACCCCGCCGGCGCCGGTCGTGCCGGACGGATCGTGAAAGACCGGACCGCGGTGGTGCGGTAGGGAACGCACCACCGCGGTTTACCGCCCGAAGACTTGCCAATTAAAACGCGCGCGTCTCGTCCCGGTCTGTTCGTCGTCGTCCATTTGAAGCCGTCGCGTTACCGTACCGAATCGTTTCCGTACCGTCGCACGACCCGCGGGCATTGACGTTATATATTCCGCGGGACGTTCACAATGCGCATTCGCCATCTTCCTCGGCAGAGTTATCCAATAATTAATAAACGCACAGAGAACGCGTTTGAAAATACGAAATTGATCCTATTGACAAATTTTTGAGAATTTCGAGTTTAGGCGGAAACGGAATTCAACGCAAATACAGTAGAACTCCAATTATCCGGACTAATTAATGTCAAGGGTGGTCCGGATAAGCAAATATCCGGATGATTGACATATGATATATCAAAAGTTATATACACACGTAACCATAAACAAATATGTAATTTTATTAGATATTCAACTGAAACAAAATAAGCTTTAATTAAAGTACATACGTGACATAATTTAAAACCAAAAAAAAAACTGACTTGGCACATAATTTATTTTATTTTGAAAAATGATGATATTTTAGTTTGCTTCATAGTTGACTTTCTCTTTAGAGCAGCTAGGTCTCTCAATCTTCTTAATTGCAACAATTGAGTGGTGTTTGATTCTTCTTGTCTCTCAAACCATTTAAACGCCAAATCCAATGCATCAAAAGCTTCAGAATGAGACGGCCCATTTTCACCTTCAGTCAAATCGTCAGTTTCATTTTCCTCTTCTTCAGTTTCATCTTCTTCAAATAAGTTACGAACTATTTCATCATCCGAAAGTATTTGATATCCAGGATCATTTGTATCCATAATTATTTATTATTATTTATTTATTATCGATAATTTTTAATATACCTACGTTGGAATGACGGATATTATTAAGAATAATATATATGTAGTACCTATTCTTTATCTAAACTAAAAACGATTATGAAACACGTGTATGAATAACGGCACGTGCCGTATTTTTCTCGTCCGGTTAATTGGACGTCCGGATGATTGGCGTTCGGATAATTGGAGTTCTACTGTACCACAAATAGTGTAATTTTACATTTGAAATCCGAGTTTAAAGAGATTGTTTTATTGAAACGTTCAATTGTTTTAACTAATGGTTGTTGTATAAACTATAATACTTCTACTAGGCGGGTGTACTATATTGTTGGCTTTTTGTCGAAATAAATGTATAAATTTTATTCCGAGCATTAACTCGAGAACGCCGTGACATAAAATTGCCCATCTGAATTGTCGACGCCTGCTAGTTTTTTAAGTGCGATTTTGTGCCGTATTTTTATCGTCGGGTCATCGCGTAGCACAAAGTTTAACGGGAAATCGGAGAAGTTTAAATTCGAAATGATATCACGGGAATCCTCAGAATATAATCAACATCAGCCGGTTAAAATTTCAACTCCATTCGGGTACGTTTTCAAAGACATTTATCGGCAATCTTGTGCCGTTCGAGGCCACATACCTACGTATATTTCCGTCCGGTGTTTAGCCGACTGTCGCCCGTTTCGTTTCGTTAATATTTTAGCTCGACCGTGTTTGCCGATTATTATTTATACGAATTGAATTTACTCGATTGTTAATTAATTTATTAAAATGCAGTATTTGGCTTAAAACCAGCATTAATTTTTGTTTTTTTTTTTTTTTTTTAAGAAAAATTGCAAGTGTATCGATGCTGTAGTTTCGGAAATTGCCCGTGACCAAGAAAATGCCATTTCACATATTACGTATAGACACGGTTGTCGACCACATACCGGAGGCTACGATTTTAGACGTGTATTTAAAATTCACGCGTACTCGATGTTTGCGTATTTAATCGAAATAGGATAATAAATAATTTATACGTGGTTTACCGAAACTCGCGTTACGAAACAACGTGTACTGTATGCAGCCGATATAGTGGCCAAATAAAAAAAAAACATATTTTTATTATTTTACCCGGTGCCAACGCAAATACCAAACAATATTGATTTCGCGTAGAAAAAGGCAATTGTTTTACGTACAATTGTACCTAGTGGATCCGTAGTAGGATAACGGTTTATATCGTTTTGTTGATGAATTCAAGAGGGAGTTCCAGAAGAGGTTCACTTCTTACGTAAATACGTCTTAAGATCGCGTATGGAAACCCTTTTTGTCGTGTAACACGTGTAACAGGTCCCCGTAACTTCATACTACTATAGACGGGACTCGGATCGTCAACGGTCGGCTGTATCGTCGCATCTAGTCGTTTATAGACGATATACTTGCATAGCTGCGGGGGTACAAAAACGCGTCGGTATCAAACCAGTGTCCGGGTATTTTAATGTTTTTTTTTCCCCCGGGATCCCGTTAAATCGCGCGCGGAGGGGACGGGAATAATTTCACGTGCAATTCCATTAGCACGTCACGTCAGATCGAAAACGCGCGGGCCAGACGAAATTAAATGCATAACGCCCCATAAATCAAGCGACGCCGGCCGGCCGCGGGGAGGATAATCTGGACAAGTATTATTTTTTTTTTTTTCCCTTCCCGTACCGCCGTCGCCCGGCGAGAATTCGATAAACAACAACAACAACAACGAAAAAAAAGAAGAAAAAAAACAACAAACGTTTACCGTTGACCATTGTCCCCGCCGGTTTTATATTTATATATAAACTGCGGCGTTACGGCCGGACAAACGGCCGGTCCGACCCGGATAAAGCCGGGGGAGTCATTAATAAAGCTTAAGATAGCGACGCCCGGGAGTTCCCGCCGCCTATAAACGGGTCGACGCGTTAATATATTTCGTATGCAAATTTCCTACTACTGCAGGTGAATATATATATATATATATATACACACGTATATCTATAATTATAGCCGATTAAAACCGGACTTTGTTCGTGTCCCGCCACCGCCACCGCCATCCGGGGCCCGTTCCGCGACGGATTCGCCGGGTGACAATTACAAAACGGGCTGGCGCGCGCACCGCCCGTCGTCGTATTATAACGCATTATACCGGTCCGCGAATATACCGCGCCGGGTGCGGAGCTACCTCGTCGTGTACGCGTCCGACTTTGAAATTCCACTCGGCGCAAATCATTAAATCGTCCACGAAACCGTGCCCCGGGCGCGCAACTTTTGCGGGACACAAGGAAAGAAAGAAAAGAAAAGAAAAAAACACAACGGAGACGACCGACGTACGAATACGCCGACGCGGCACCAATGACCGCGGTGTAATTGACGAGCGGCGGCCTATTACTGTTTCGCAACTTGAAATATTCAAGACGATTAATATGTCATTGTTAGCGGCCAGGACTTGTATGCGGGCTGGGATGGTTTTAGGGATTCAACCAACACCCGTAATTTTTTTTAAGTACGTGTAACGTAACAACAAAGAGCGACAACAAACTTTACGTGTAATCGTACCGACTGCAGTTTGTTTTTATTGCAGTATTCGTACATTTACCCACTGGTCGTAACGCGTTCGCCGAAATTTCAGAAAATTACAATAACGCGAATGTCAGACTTGATCGGTTTATCACTACAATTGTTCGCCAGTTGATGCGTTCAATTTTGTTTTACCGAAATATTGAACAATAAATACAAATGTACGACGTGTATTTCATGCGGTTTATAAAACACGATTACGTTATTTCTGGTTTGCAAAAACCAGCGTTTCCGCGTTTTCCGATTAAATGAAATTCAAGTAGTAATGACTTGAAAAAAAAAAAAACGCATTGATTTTTACAAAAACTTTTCATCGACTTATGACACTTTTAAGCCGCAATTGAAGGCGTGGCTGGAAAAACGGAAATCTGTACCCGGATAAAGGACTTCCAAAATCTGCAATCGATACTATAGGCATTATGCCGAAAGACTTTTATCCAGACATTTGGTGTTTATAAACCATCCACACTTGCAACACTCCCGGTGCCGACTCCGTCGGCAGGACGTTCTTTTTCAACTTTAAGACGATTAAAAACCTATTTGAGGCAGAGCCGCCAGTGAAGATCGCCTAACGGGTTTAGCATTATTGTCAGTCACGATAAATATCGAAGAAACGAATCAATACATTTTCTAAACTTTGTTTTACGATTTGAAATTTTTATTTAACCGATTTTTTTTTTTTTTTCATTATTTATTTTGTTCGTATACATTTTCGTACCGTATTATAATATTATCGTTAAAATAATAATATAATTGTGTGATCGGTAGTTTGTGTATTGAAAATATTTTAAAACCCCGCACCTCCGAAAATTGATCCTGAATACGTGCCTGTACCCTCTACCGATTACACCGCTTGCGGTCGGACAATGGTCTGAATTTTTTTTGTCCCCCCCCCCCCGTTCACCATTGCGGTTCGACATTATCATCAACGCGAAACCGTTTATAATATTGCCGGCGAAATTAAACGCGACCGAATATCGAAATTAAAATCGGCAGACTTGTTACTAAACCACGAGTAAAGTTTAGCGCGTCCCTTATAAATCGGTTTTCGGTATTATAGACGACACCCGTGTACAATAATTTATAGTCTCGCGCAATCTGCGACCGCGTGTCGTATACGTACGCGCCCCGAGAAATAATTAATGCTACCGGTTTTTGTCGGAACCTTGTCGTTCGTTTCGCCGTGAACCACATAAATTATTCCCTATACGGTAAACGTATTTTCTTTACGAGTCGCACGAGCAATATTTTAACATCGCGGTACAATATAAATTCGACGTGGGCACCTCTATGTACGCGTGTGGCGGTGACCAGATATAAAAATCCACAAAAAAAAAAAAAAAAACCCTCCCTTAAGAGTACTGGCGGCCAATGTGTACACAATGGTTTTTACCTATTTATATTGTAAAATTTATTTGGACAAAGTTTCTATCGGCTCGTTTGCCTTTTCTCCGTCGTTTACTCGACTTTGTATTTATCAAACGAGTACAATAAATGTCCCATTTCGTAATATCCTAAACCCAACGGTTGTTTTTATTTCTACGTTTACTAATTGTTTCCCAATGTACCGCATAGTACACAACCCTACGTGCTCCGGCCTCCGGGTCTCGTTGGCGACCTTGTTTTCCGAGCACGTGTGAAAAGGCCGCGAGACGTTTACAACGGTAATAGACATTACAATATATATATATATATATATATACGAGGTCTGTTTAAAAAGTGCCTAAAAAATGTTATTGCGGCTAATCTACACACGACAACGTTACAAATTGTAAATAGATGTATTCCCCGCGAACAAGTGAATATTTTAAGCAAAACCCGAAGTCGATATCTTATCTCCGTTTAATATTACACGTGGTTAAATCCAGACGGTTTTTTTCGCTCGCCGTTTTCGACATGCATCGAGTTTTGCTGGAAACTCGGTAAAAAAAGATGCAACGGAAACTGATTAAAACCGCTTTTGCGGACGATTCATTAAGTGGTTCCATGGTTCCAAGATGATTCATAAAGTGACTTTCGAGTGTTTTAAACGTTTCAAAGACAGTCGGCGGTCAACTGAAGACGGTCCACGTTCTGGAAGACCGTCGACGTCATCTAGAAACGATTATGTGACGACAATTTGCGAATCTAAATTGAGTCTTGCCGTGCAATTTTACAGGAAAATGTACAGACGAGGAAGGGTCGCGCTGCCAAATTCGTTCCGCGATTGTTCACCACGACAATGCACCGGCACATTGAGCGCTGTCGGTCCGTGATTTTTGGGCTGATAAAAAAATTGCTGTGGTCCCGCGGACTCTCCCTGACTCTCACCTGATCAGGCCCCGTGTGATTTTTTTTTCTTTTCCATTTCCCAAGACTAAAACCTGCGGTTAAAGGGCCAACGATTTCAAGACGTAGAGGAAATAAATGCGAACGCGGCAACGGAACAGTTCCTCCGAAGGACTTTTGAAAAACGGCAAGATCGCTGCGTATCGTCTCCACCGAGCAGAGTATTTCCAATCTTTAAAGAATCTTCATTTTTTTGTCATTATTATATATATATATATATATAGAATCCTGGTACTTATTGAACAGACCTCGTATACGGTTATATTCATACCCACCGACGGTCGTTATTAAATCGGCGAAATTCTGCGGTCGCCCGTTCGCGGTAATAACGCATATTACAATGTTACATAATCCTCACGGATATATCATTTCGTCCGTATATTATTATCCGGTTCCAAAGTATTCGCGTTTTACACCCGGTAAACCTAGTAAACCTGGCGGTACACCCGGCGGCGTGTACGGCACTTAAATACCTCCGGGCGTGGCGGATTATAAATTAATTAGCGGCCGGAGTGTCCGCCCGGACAAAAGCCCGGGGTGTCTTTTCAACGGACGGCCGCCGTCGTCGCGCCGGCCGCGTTCGTCGGCGGGTGGTATACAGGGTGGTTTTATTATTATTATTTATTAAATGAATATTTACTATCTGTGCGGCGTGCGCAATGGGCGAATCACAAAGAACAAATGGAAATGTACACACGAATTATCACACGGGCATGGAGGCCATCCAGTGATAACTAATTTCGTTTATACGTAGCTGGCTGACCGTCAGTCGTTCAGCAAATCCCGAACTCGGTTTCTCTTAAGGCGACCTGTGGGATTCCCGCCAAGTGAATTAGATACGAGTTCAGCGATTGGTTTCGGTTACAGTGAGTTTGTAATTCGGAGCGAAACTTTTTATAGTGTTTAGTGGCTATAATTGGTTAACGCTGTTTCTATTTTACAATCATTTCGAAGCGTGGCATTGGGATACGTGTACCACGGTGCAGTACGGAGACAATACGGAGAGTTATCGATTGGAAGGCCTGACGGTTTAGCATAACCCCAGATTTGGGTCGCATAAGTCCCAAATAGGTCTTAATGGGGATTTGTAGATTATAATTTGTGTGCGAGTAGCTAGTTTTGACCGGCTGGTCGGCCTGCACGGAGATTTCGATACGGATTTTATCGGCGATATTCGTCTGAAATTATGTGTAGGTATGCACAGCCCGACAATTTTGAACGGGCACCGGTAATAAATTACCGTATCCGCGATATTTCAATCTCGTCCGGTGTAGATTACAATATAGAAAAGTATTTCGTTGTGGACACCGAAATATACCGGTCGCCCGATTCGGAAACCGAATGTTTCCATATCGGTTTCCGAAATATTTGAAAATTCGTTGTTAGTAGACGGATTTATCGCGATTGCGGTTTTATGCGTTTACAGTTACTTATTGACGTGGACAATCGCAACGATATGAATATACGAAAATACCGTCGTATTCCATTTCACGGGCCTAGGGGTTATGGACTTTACGGTTCGACTTGACCAAATATTTACTTAATTCCGTGTCGCCGAAAAAGGTCTTATCCGTATTATCGTCCACCTGAAGTGCGTAATTGTATAATATTTTTTCCTTGTATTATGCAATTGCGGTATGCGCTAAACGGCATGAGGGTGAAATATTGTAAAAAAAAAAAAAACCAAAATGGAGTATAGTAGAAATATTTCTCGTATCGTGCGCGATACATATGAATTACCCTGTATACTCTTAACGCCACGCGGGGAGGGAGGGTAGGGGAAGGCGTATCGCTAAGCTTGCCCCGTTCCCCTCCCCCCCCGCCCATAAATGAGCCAACCCGATTCGACGACGACGACGACGACGATAGCGACGCTGACAACTTAATGCTTGTAATTAAATATCAACTCGTCCGTTCTGTGGGCGCCGTGGACGCGGAGTAGAGCGCTTATAATAATTCTCTTATCGTTCCCGGATCCCTTTATCCCCCGCACTCTGGCCGCCACCGCCGCCGCCGCCGCCGCCGCCGCCAATCCTTTCGGACGCCAGATGACCACCAACCCCATTAGTTTAATGGACCGACGACTTTTCGCGTCGTTCCCGGGCTTTATATAAATCGTTTCGTAAACCGTCGAAAATTATTTTTCACCCGTATTATTTACAACGAGAGAGAGAAAAAAAGAAACACAGTTTTACAAACGGTTATTTTTGTGTTTATTTTTCGAAAGGAATCCGCCCGAAATATATATTTGGCAATAGAACGCAAACATTTTTTTTTTAAAGGGGTTTCTATTGCAAATAATATTCTTACTAGGTTGTCGGATAATATCAGAGTCAGCCTCCCCTCCCCCCGTTCAACACCCCCTCAAAATGAAATATCAAAAAAAAAATATGTTAAAAATAAATGATCACAGATTTAATAGTTTTTTCAAGGTTTCCCGTGAGACTTACGAATAAAATAGATTAATATATATGTGTGTATTGTATATACGAGTACCTATAGAGTAATAATTCATGATATTTATGAAAATCTTACATTTTCTTTTTAACCCTCCCCCCCTCACCGATAATTTTTCCTGCAGTTGTCCCTGATTTCTATATTGGAAGAATTTCGCGGGTAGTTGTGACGAGTATTTTATTACTAGCTCCGGTATTTAAGGGGTCGCCTATAGGCAATTTTGTCGATATTTAAAAGAAAGAAAAAAAAAACGAACGTTTATTAACTATTCTCAATGTTTTTTTTTTTTTTTTTACATTTACTAGCAAGTATACAATCTTTTTTTTTTTTTTTTGGTTTCTGAACCGGTTATACCTCCGCCCCCCGGAGCCGCCGCGAGGCATTACGTCGAGGGGCATATTAGCAAAACAGCAGTGCTCAATGACCAGTATATGTGTGTAATTCCATCCTTGTCCAGGGGACCGCTCCTTTTATACAACACTAGCAAGTATACAATCTGTACAACAAGCACAATAACTAAATGTGATGAATGAAAAAGAAAAAAAAAAAAATACAGGTAACAGCATGATTAAGCAGTCGCCCGTTTAGTGAACGAGAATTCTAACTATTGACTGTTTAAACCAAGACTAGAGAAGGAACAAAAAAAAAAAAAAAAAAAAGAATGGCTTAATAGCGCAGAAGGCCCTTTACGCCATCTCCCTTTTTTAGACGGGTGCGAGGAGTTTATCAACTTAAAAGTATTTAAATTCACTTTGAAATACATTTATACGTAGCCATTATCTCTAGTATTTGTTGCGTAATTATTAAAGAATAAAATTGCCCCCCCCCCGAATATCATAAAAAATAAAAATAATAATAAATTACCTACAAATCGAATAGTTATTTCAAAGTTTCCCACTAGACATACATATAAAATTGATTAATACATATATATATATATATATATATATATATATATATATATATATATATAAGAGTATCTAAAGAGTAGTAATGTAAGATATTTATAAAAATTTTACTTTTTTTCAAAAACCTCCTCGAAACATTTTCCTGCGATCGCCCCTGATAGGGGTAAAATCATTATTATTATTATTGTTTTTTTTTTTTTTTTTCGTGTCAGACATCATATATTTAAAATTAAAATAAACGTGTAATTTATAAAACAAATCTAAATAAATAATCTAATCAAATAAGTAAAATACGAATAATAATAACGACACTCTAATGTAATGGTAACAAGTATTGCATATGTACATCGCATACTAATTATATTTTTTCTTTTGTCCAGTATATGGATGTATTTACCGCTTTCTTGTTGCTTATCATACGATCCTGTTGTGTTTGACGGGCTTGGCCCTCGTGGGCAGACAAATAGGTGTGACGTTGTCTGCTCTTGTCCACATATACAAGTTATGTCTTGATCTCCGTATCCTCATTTTCTCGTATTTTCTTTTGTCCGTCCTACACCAACACGCTGTCTGTCCAGTGTCTTCCGTACCGGCCAAGTCTAGGTAGTTACCAGGAGGTAATCCTTCTGATGGTTCCATCCATCTATTGCCGTTGGTGTCCGTTATCGGTTTTTTTTCCCACTCGTCTAGCCTGCTTAGTAAACTCTTCAGTTACCTTTAGTGTAACTATTATATATATTATTATTATTATTATTATTATTGTTTTTTAAAGACGCGGGTTTATGTCGTCGTACGTTTTATGCGTCATCTCAACGGCCAATTCGGCAAACAGTTTCCGTACCATAATATTACAATTACAATTGTAATTATTATCGCACGCAGTTACGAAACATGTGGTTTCTTTAAAAATAACTTTTTTCCATTTTTTTTTTTTTTTCCCCCCCGTGTATATTCCGTCGTATTTGTCAACCGGTGATTTTTATTCACGCGCGCCTACATTATTCAGTTTTAATTGCCCATCGCTTTCTGTTGATCGTGCGCTAAGTCTTGCCGTACGATATTTTTATTACCACGTGGGACCGGCGTCGGGTCGTGTTGGCACACAGCCCCCAGCAAGTCGCCGTACACACAATGATGTCACCGAAATTTTTTTTTTTTTTTTTTTTTTTAAACTGGACAAGAATAATATCGGGCGTCTTACTGAAAAGGTCCGTGGCGCCGTTATTATTGTGCGTGCAATACGCGTTTAGAAATGACACACGTATTAAATATATAAATTCGTCTAGAAGTGCTGCAGATATTGCCAAGTGTCGTGTGCACAGATAACTTTTTAAATATATCTTGAAATTACTTTTACAAAATGCAAAACCCGTGATATAGTAAAATACGATATTGTTTCTGATGTATTTGATTGTGAATCGTACGATTTATTGCTTTATGTATCATAAAGTCGTCTTTATTTATTTATTTATCGGGCGTTGGAAATTAACAATAAACATTAAACTACTAATATTTTTAAATTAGTATTGCTGTATAAATATTGAATCTTGACACTTCGGTAATTGTCCACTAGAAAATGATAGTGGACGATGAGTTTTATTGTTTTGTGAGTAAACGACACAACGTATAATAATAATAAAAACACCGATGCTCGATACGGATGATAAAATTTAACAAAAAATAAACAAAAATCATCTATTCAATCGAATATTAACAGTTATGGAAAAACGAAAAAAAGAGTCAAGTGAAACGAATTGTTCAGTTTTATTGTGACTGGATAAGATAAAACAAAAACTGTATATTTATTTTGACTAAAGATAAAAAGATAAAAAAAAAATAGTATCCAGATAACACTGGATATTTACGAATATTGTTAACCGAAATGCGCTTCCGGGTTACGAGTCATCGCGACTAGCTTGACTCAACACGAATAGTGGCAATTTGCATATTTTTATATTTGCATTAGTCACGAGCGTGGTATACGGTCTTATTTCCCGATTTACTAAAAAAACGAACATGGCTCGCATAACAAAGTTAAAATATATTCGTGTTTTTCATCCAGCAAAATAATATATACTCGTAGGTAAGTGTATTGTTTTTTTTTTTTTTTATTAAAGCTTTTATTAATGTACGATTTACACAGTAATTTATACGGTGTAATTGTTGACATTTTGATTTCCATATTTCACCCGTGCTCTGTAAATGGAATAATGCGAAATAAACGCGTCGAAATCCTAGTGCGGCCGAATAAATAAATATCGTAATATTATACTATTATACGTATTGAATACATTTAAAAAAAAAAAAAAAAAAAAAACAAAAATCAAACATTGAAACGTTTTCCGCTTTTGGTCATCTAAAATGTTACCGGGTGAAAATCCGTCATCGGAATATTATTTTCGACTAATCTATTGTTTCTCTCCGATTTCGTACAGCAACAGTATTAACAAATGATAATTAATCACTGACTCGCGCCGACGCGACCGCGGAGATAAATGAGTGATCAACTGCAGTCACTAGTCGTTTTTTTTAAAAAATCATATAATAAATTTTGTAAACCAATAAATAAATAAACGCATTAACCGTGCGTCGTCGTATATCTTTTATCATTAATATTAAAAGTTCCCGGCGCATACTGTTGCCGTCCGAAACTCGAAGAACGAACGCGTAGAGATGCCTACCCATCCGCTAATCGTTGACATTAATTTATTAACGATAACCGAGGTAATCGAGGTTAATTTGTACGCCATCGCTAATTATAAGACCTCGAACAATGTAATATAATTACTAGATAAATTATGTAATAATATAATTAGCAAAATGTATTTGTCAATAAATATATTCGACAAATCTCTTGAAAAAAAAAAAAAAAAGTATAATATAGATTGTAATAGACGTTTTAATCAACTGAAACACCGGCCTTACATTCGCGCATTAATAAAACGATAGATTTGACTGGAAACGAATTTTGTATATTCAGTTTGTCGGGCGCTGTAAAAAATGGTTTAAAAAACGTTCATTTTTGTCATGTACGATTCAATCTGGTCGAAATCAAAACAGCTAAATTGATTTGCGCAAACGTTTAAAAATCTACTTCTATTGCTATTGAGTACAGAAAAAACGGTTTTATTCGTTTTGTAGAGAAAACTCTGACGAGCGCGAGGAAAATTAATTTCAAAAAATCACTAAAGCCCGGTCGAATTTCAATACAATTTTATTCGTAATATTTATTCAGGCGATATTATTGTGCGGTACGGTTTTGTTATTGCATTGATTTTTGGAAAATAAATACGTGGACAATTATTTCCAGCGGACGCAATTAGTTCGAGTAATATTTTTGTTCTAATTTAATGAAAAATAGTCAAAGAGACCCGAAACGTTCGCTGAATAATTCAGTGCTATCTTAGACGCGGTGCAATTTTCAAACAATGTTTTTTTTTTTTTTTTTTTTTTTTAGAATCGTTTACAGAAATATTTGGCGTTTGTTTTTGTATGGTACGGATAATTTATTGTTATCGGCGTTTAAGGTCAAATTTACGCGTTAAATGCAATAAAACCACGGACAATTGTAATTTGTTCGGTAGTTACGGTATTTTGTATTTAAATTCATCAAAACCCGTTCGAACGACCTACACTCTTATCCTATGTGTCCCGATCTTATCGATATTGTTTTTTTTTCTTCTTCTTTCTTTCTTTATCATTTTCCTCGATATATTTCGTGGTGTACTATTATTGGTACGAACGAACGTTTCAAGAACTCGTCCCGTAACCTTTAGTTAATAATTCAAACGGATGAATCACCGACGAGATTTTCGGCCGGACAATAATAGCTATTTGGAGGAGGAGGAGGAGGAGGAGGAGGCCTCTATTCTCGTATATATTATATAAAATCGCACGTGTTCTTTAAACCGCTATTTTTATTATTATTTTTTTTTTCATTTCTTTTATTTTCCGCCGACAAAGTATTAGATACGGGTCGGTTATGAATCATCGATGTTTGCATACGGCGGCAGCGGCGGCGGCGGCGGCGGCGGCGGTACGAAGAAATACCTGGACAGTGTGTCAGAGAGAGGCCACCGGCCGTTCTCGGCGGTCCTCTGTAAAACCTCGTGACCAGATATACATTTGTAATACGAACACAGCGCACCTGTTGAAAGGGACGGGGCGGGTACGCGGACAGACGAGAATGAGTCACGATGTTCAATGTTCGATTTCTATAATATTATAGCCGGTATAGAGAGAGAGAGAGAGAGAGAGAGAGAAAAAAGAACAAAATCATCTTAGACGGACGCCATTGGAGGCGGTTGTTCGAAAGATACGGACCATTCCCCGAGAACAAGAAAGAAAAATAATACGAGGAACTCGTGGTGGCCTTCTCCCCCCCATCCACCCACCCGCCAAGGATTATAAGACCGATAAACGTTTTCGGCGTATAAAAATAAGTAATTGTTGTGTTTTTTTTCATTTATTTATTTTTTTTTTCCCCCCCGTACCTATTTATTACGATGACGTCTTGAACCGTATAAACGAAACCTCGCGCGTTCGCCCGGCCGATGATTCACCGCGTCAGTTATTTTATTTTTTTATTTTTTTATTTAAAATTCTATGACGGCGCGGATATTCTTCGTTTTATCTATTTCGATAACGTACGCTACTATCTATATTTTCGGTTTTGATTGACGATATTATTTCGAAGGCGGTCCACCACGTTCTCCATTTTTTTTTTTTTTTTTTGTATTTCATTACCGGTATAAATATGGCTACCATAGTGTATGACTAATACTAAAACGTGTAAACATTGTCGATTGCATTCGATCGCTTTTATTACTTTATTTTTATTATTTTTTTTTTAATATTATTCCAACGTTTGTATATTATTTGGAAATTATTCATCGAATTCAATAATCGGTGCTCGAAATGAGTAATGCTCCGTTCGATTATCCATAGATAGAAAATTGAGAAATTAGGGTAGTTTTCCGTTTTTCTTATTTGATCAGTATTCTAAATATTAAAGTCACAAAAACAATTATCGATTACAATTTATAGTTTTAGTAATTGTACGCATAAAAGATTTAAAATGGCAATTTTTAATTTACCCAAAACTTCAAAATATATAATTATAATCGTTTAAAAAAAAAAAAAAATAATAATAATATATTTAACATAACATTAAAACATTAAACCAATAAAGTGTAGTCGCTGGGTTACTTCTTTTATCAAGAAAGTCATGTCAATTTATTATAGCCCATATTCTTATTGTAAAAATAATTTTACAGATTGTATATTTTCTATTAAAAAAACAAAAAAAATAATCGTTTTTAATACATTTACGAATGTTATTATAAAATTGTAACGATTTACGATTGTAACTGTTTTAATTCCTTGATTTCGGTCGCGAATAATAGCAATAAAACAAAAACAAAAAAAAAATTCGAGACTATATTGGATATTAGTAAAAATTTTAGGGGACAATATAATAACGTTCGGGCGTACAGATAAAATGTCTAGAACTGTTTAAGCAGTTTGTAACTCAACAGTCGTACTTCCGACGACGCCGTCGTTGATTTGTTAATCCGACTTTTTTAATTTAATTTTATCCATTGTTTTTTTTTTTTAGTTTTTATTTCGTTGTCGTTACGCCACGTGATATATATATATATACTTTTTCACGGTATTTTTCACTGCGCGTATATAAAATATAAAAAAAAAACTTTGCCGAATAATTTCTACTGGCGGTACCGCCTAATAAATATCGTTCTAAATCGAGGGAAAGGGGCGCGCGCGCGCGTTTCGAAATTATAATTTTCAGCGAACGAATCATCTGAACCGTGAATCGGAAACTAACCCGGGACGAGCGCCTCCGTAGTGTTACTGTGTTTCGCAAACGCCAAATGTGATTAAATGGAACGTGATACGGAAATTGTCGTCTTGTATATACATAAAATCCCGACTGGTCGCCGACACGGCCCCGTCGTCGCCGTCGTCGTCTTAGCGCTGGTTTTCTTCATTAAACAATTAGCGAGATATTTCCGAGCCGGTGCGTCCGTTCAATAGGAACCGTCGTCTCCGGGACAACCGAAATATTATTATTATCGTCGGTAGAATTAATCGCGCGGATTTATATATTTTTTACGATATACACCGAGATGATGTACATTTCCCTTTGCGCGATCATGGTAGGTAGGCCTTTGCCGGCGATTTTCCTCGGGCGATTTGTCGACTGAATTTCGACTGACTGACTTTCATCGACCGTCGTGCCGACGCAGTAACGGACACTGTACTCGAGCGTTTCGATTTGCAAAAACGGAAACACCTCTCCCCAGCAGCACCCTATACATTTTTTTTCAACAATTAGTCGAAAAGAGAATATTTTTCGGGACGAATGTCGACACGAGCCGTGTATAGATTATATTTAAAGGCGATAATAAATATAAATTAACGACTGCGACGGGTAACGGATCGTAATAATAGAAACGCCCTGTATGTGTATTCGCAATTAAGACAACAACGGTTCCAGACGTTAATGCAAAACTTACGAATAAATGCCGCTAAAATTATTATTCCGTATAACCGCTATATGCATACGAGGTCTGTTCATAAAGTAAGAAAGTTTTTAATAATTACAAAAATGAAGTTACATATTCTTTAAAGATGTCTCTTTGAAAATACTCTGCTCCGGAGACGGTACGCAGTGTTTTTGCCGTTTTTCAAAAGTCTTCCGGAGGAACTGTTCCAAAATTAAAGCTACGACAGGCTCTGTTGCCGCGATGGTCGCTTTAAATTCCTCTACGTCTTGAAATCGTTGGTCCTTTAAACCGCAGATTTTAGTCTTGGGAAAAGAAGAAAAAAAAATCACACGGGGCCTGAGATCAGGAGAATAGGGAGAGTCCGCGGGACCACAGCAATTAAATGAAATAAAAAAAAAATATATTAATTTACATCATTTTTACTAATCTTTACAACATTTGCATAGGTGGGGGGGGCACTTTGATTTTCAAATCTAGAACCATACTATGTGTCTTCTGTCGGTTATCGGTTGAAAATGCCAACCGGATTGCAACGCGCATTTTTTATTTTTCGTTGTTGTTATTCACATAGGTACTATAACTATCTTTTTTTTTTTTTCAAGACGGTGAAAATCAATATATTATTCATAATTAAGTCTCGGTGCTTGATGCACTAAAAACGATCGAAGTCGTCAAAATACGCTTAGAATTATGCAGCTAATTTGTTGTTTTATTTTTGAAAATATCCGTAAAACATATTGAAATTTTAGAAATATAAACTCAAAAATAAAATAACCGAAATATGCGCTGATTTTTTTTTTTTTTTTTTTGTATAACAACAATTAATTTTAATGTTAAAAAAATTGATAAAAAAAATATAAATAACAATTAAATAGCCACCGTTTGTCAAATATGCGTTTTGCCTAAAAAAAAACGCGCAAAAAATATGCAATTTTTCTATTTCAGTCGGTCGTGTATTAAAACACATTTGTATCTTACTCCGATTATTCTACAGCCATTATTAAAAAAATATGCAAATGCAACAAGTCCCGGTGTAAATTTTATCTAATTCGTTACTACAGACTCTGACGGTCTCGTGTTTGTCGATCTCGTTTTGAGTAGCCAAAAAACACATCTATACAATTTTTTGTTTTTAAGATTTCAGTGTTTGGCCGTACGCCAAATGCACCGAAAACCACCGTAAACAGAGGCGGACTGGGAATAAAAACCGGCAAGTTTAACTTCAAGTCAAGTTATCCTAAAAAAAATAATAACTAAACTATGTTAAAATCGACATTAACTTATTATAAATGCATACGAGTACCAAAATGAAGTTAAAAATTTTTTTAGAAAATAATAGCTCAAGTTAAGTCAGGTGAAGTAGTATAAAATTATAGGTTTACTATACAAGACTCGCGTGGGAAACGACTTATTTTGAATCGACTTAGATTTTCACAAAAATAACCGATTCGAGTTTAAATTATTTATTAAAATACCTATTAACTTTCTAATATTCAATTTTTCTTTTTTTTTTTTAAAAAAAAACATAGTTTAGTTAAAATATATATATATATTTTTTTAAAAGAATGAACTTATAATTTAACTTTTTTAACTAGTTAAACCGCCGGCTTTGCGTTTTTAAAAATGTGTTCTAGTCGATCTTTAGGAATACGGGTCTCACGACGACGATTACGCATTGCAGTCGCCGTGTGCGCTGCCCGGGAATTGTCACGTAAATCTGTTGCCAGACAAAACGAGCTGAACGAGCGTCGGTGTTCTTTAATATCGGACGATTAATATTGAGACGACGGCAGGGCAGAGCGGCGTTCGAGTTTCGCCCGGGCGCAACAGGACCGAGAAAATCTACGGCAATGCATTACAGGGCGATTATTTCGAACACGGACCATAGATTATATTGTCTTTACACGGCATACACCGGGTACTCGTATAGAAATGTTTTATTTTTTCAATAGTTTTCGAGCACAATTGTAATACAGTTTTGATTCCGCGGGGCTCTATCCCCCTTTTGGGCCCGGCCGGGCAATTTATTACCGTCCTCCTGACGCTACGACACATCACGTGAAAACCCTTCGGTTCTTAATACCATTCCAAAACCTATTCCAGTGCTCTGCCGCTTCTCTTTCTGGCGCCTTCTCAAATGACTTTCTCGACACAATTTCCCCCCCCCCGCCGCCGCCGCCGCCGCCTTAACACTCTTTTGGTCTCCCTAAAGCCGTTTTCCCTGCGGGGTCTTGACCGATCACCACCCGGGACTGAATTTGAAATTGATCATCTTCTGTAATCTTCTCCATCCGTCGGTTCGGACATCAACAATCAGGCCATTTTACTCGGCGTAACGTGCTCGTGCGGGAGTAGAGCTCAGGAGTTATATCCCGCCCGCCCATTGACTTAAAAATACAACGTTTACGAGTATTTATTTAGTAATTTAATTTTGTAACGTAAGGAAATGCTCGGTTTGTTAAAGAAAACTTGGCGTTTTTGGATTATCCGATTTTAAACTGTACACGGTCGGATTATAGGATATAAGAAGATTATCCAGGCATCCACAGACACTCCGTCCCTCCTCCCGTTGAAAGTTCCCGGGCACGCCATCTCGAACCAATCTTCGTAGATACCGTCAATATAACCGTAATACAAAACACAATCGCCCTGTATAATCGTGTATATATTTGTGAAACGGTATTTTGTTGGTCACGGGTAATCTCCGGAACTACTTAATCGATCGACTTGCTTATTTTTAGTAAATGATAGAGTACACCGTGGAGCGAGTTTGAAGCACAATTCCGCTTTTGTTAGTTGATAAACCTTAATCGAGTAATTCAATTTTTATAAATAATAATCGGCAAATACCACAGAGCTCAAATTATAACGAAACGAAACCGGCGGCCCGCTATGCACCAGACGCAAATATAGGTATGTGGCCTCGAACGGCACAAGATCGCGGAAAATCTCTTTGAAACATTACCCGATTGAAGCGGAAATTTTAACCGGTTGACTGCCAAAGGTGATATTGATTATATTCCGAGGATTCCCGTGATAATATCGGACTAACATTTCGAATTTAAACGTCTTCGTTATCCCGTAAAACTTTGTGCTTTGCGACGACTATCAACAAAACACGAGGTAAAACATTAAAACTAGCGGTCTTCGACAATTCATCTGACAATTGCTTCGCTCGTGGACAATTGTATGGAACGTGTTCACGAGTTATCTTGGATAATAATTTCGTCACATAATCGAAAAACGAAAAATATAGTAGTACACCAAGGTGTATTATGGATTTCTATTATATATATATATATATATATATATATAAACCGAATAGTATTAGAATTCACGAATAACTACTATCAGTGCCCCGGTGGAAAATCTCGAATATTTCAATAAAATCTCTCGACAAAAAAACCGTTGGATTGCTCGAATGTAAAACTATTAGTAGCGTCTGTGATGGATTTCGTGTCACGTGTGTTGTCGTGCAAACGAAATCGATTTGCGCCGGCCCCGGAATGGTGAGACGCTTGACGTGGCTTGTCCAGTAATATTTAACGCGTTTAAGGTCGATTTAAACGTAAAATTAAAAATCAAACAACGTTTAAAAGTAATGTGGAATTAAAAAAAAAAAAATGTTTAAAAAAATACCAATTTAATTCGATTGAGACGGAAGAAAATATTAAAAAAAAAAAAACCGATTTTCGTTCAATATTGTACGGGACAGCTAAACTTGATTCTGGACAACTTGACCCGAGCATGGCCGCCGGACGATGTCAGCTAGTAATATTCGAAAAGTAAGTATGCCGTTTCGTCATAAAAAAAATATTATAATCATATGAAATAGGTTTTATTAGTTTACTACAAATCTACTTCACTTTTCCACATAATCGCCGTTCACTCCTAAGCATTTTTCGTACCGCCGCACCAGATTCCTTAACCCCTCGGCAAAGAAGCTTACCGCCTGCGGGTTGAACCAGTTTTCAACGGCGTTCTTAATTTCCATGTCGTTTTCAAAACGTTGTCCGCCGAGCCATTTTTTTTTTTTTTTTTTGAAATGTAAGAAAACGAAGTAATCACCGGGTGCGAGGTCGGGACTGTACAAGGTGGGTGGTTAAAAAGTCCTTGAATTATCCCTTGGGTCTTGGCTGCGGTGTGAGTACGCGCATTGTCGTGAAGGAAGATTACACCCCGGATGACGGTTTACCGCGTCGTCGATTTTGGATCGCACACCATGTCCGACCATCCATCCCGTCACTCTCGTTACAGTAGGTCCACAAACTAGGCGTACGACTCTCGGTGGATTTCAGCAGCCGGAGATCCTTTTGCGCACGGAAATCGTATTACAGCGGCGAACTTTGCGGCTGGCGTGAGCAACGATTATCGCGGTGCATTGTTTACCGTACGCGCAGATAGGCCATTGACTACTGACGCAAAAAAAAATAGCTGCACGAGTTTAAACGACTTGTCGATAACGAAATATCAGCGAACTTTTACGTTACTTTTCGAATACGCCTCGTATAATAAATTATAGCGAGCGCGATGACGAACGATTATAGTAATAATAATAATAATAATATTATATAGCGAACGGAATAATAATAATAATAATAATATTATACAGCGAACGGAATAATAATAATAATAATAATAATAATAATAGTAGTAGTAGTAGTAGTAGTAGTAGTAGTAACAATAATAATACGATTTCGGTGTATAATATAATATAATATCGGCGGCTAGCCCGTTAATTAACAAACGCGCCGCCGCCGCCGCCGCCGCCGCCGCCGAGTCGTACGGCGGCACCGCGCGGAATCATTAATTATTCGGTTGTCAAAGGGCGCGTGCGACCGACGCGTTTTCTATAAATTTTCCGCAACCCTATCCGGGAATCGGCGCGGTTGTGCGCGTCCCGTAGGTGCCGCGGCGATACGGAAAACCGTCACCGGGCACGACACAATGCGCGCTCGCCATTGTTTTCCCCGTCTCTGCGCGCGCCGTGCGCATAATATTATTGTTATTATCGTTTCGATTATTGTCGCGACATCGTTCGTGTACAGTGTTCGAAACCAACAGAGGATTTAGAGGGTTAAGACGGTTTACTTTTGGTAATCGGCGTTTATCGATTTTTTTTTTTTTTTTTTTTGATTTTTTATTCCTTAGATCGTTTATAACGGAGGTTCCCGGACCGTATCCTGGGCGCACGGCGAGCCCATTCCGGAGGCACCGCGGCCCATACGAAAAATTAAATATATATTCGCAATGACCTAAGCAAAAAAACGTGATTGGTTTTTACTTTTTTTTTTTTTTTATTATTATTATTATTCTGTCCGTCGTAATTTAATTAACTTTTCGACCAGAAAAACATCGTCAACATCGTCAGAAGGTAGTTTCCGACAAACGTTTTATCCATTTGTTAAATATGTGGTCGATTTTTGATTTTCTTTCCTTATACTTTTCTTTAAAATGGAGTAAACGAGTAACGCATTTTTAACGGTTTCGATTAATTTCGATTCGGTGTAGTTTCGTTTCAATTCAGTATCGAACAATAATCGTGCGACGTTCGCTTAATTCACATATGTTAGCACTTTCTGGACGCGGTGCAATTTTCAATATATTCTGGATGGGTTTAGGTTATTTTGTAGATTAATTTGCAAATCGTCTAGTCTATTGTGGTTTGACGTGAATAAAAATCATTTTGGTCCCACAAAAAATGCACGGCAATTTCACCCAAGGTTCATTATAGATTGTATCGAATAGTAACAAAAAAAAAAAAAAAAATGTTACCGACATTGTGTTGATATTATGTTCTTATAAGCGTTTAAAATTCAAACTTATTCGGGGTTTTTATAGGAGTGTATCGCAGCTGAATGTAAAAAAAAAAAAAAAAAAAAGGCACCGCTGTCTAATATGATTTGTTACCACTGGTTTATAATATACGAAAACGATAGTTATTTTTCTCTCGTTTCACTCGATTTTTTCTTTCGGTTTCCAAGTTACTGTTAAAATTTGAAATTTGTATTCATTTAAAAATCTATATCGTATGTACTAGCCGCCATTGCCCCGCCTTGCTCGGGTCTTGTGTGGCGGAATTAAAAGTACAACGAGAGAAAAAAAAAAATAAACAATTGCGGGTGTTGTTTTTTTTTTTTTTTTTGATCGGGCGAATAAAATGTTGGCTCGGATAAATTTTTCGGTTCCCACTCCGGTTCCCTGAGTATATGTACGCGGTATATAATAGTTAAAAAAAAAAAAAAAAAAAAAAATGAAATTAATCTACAAAATAATAAATCCTACCGTTAATCTAAGTATTAATATTATAATAACTATTATGAACAATAATAAAACGTGTCAAATTTGTGTGCAATCGTGTTCGGGAATTTAATATTTTCCTCATAGATTCCCGGTTCGTTTAAACTTACATTTTAAAATGGGCGAAATCTAATTTAGTATTTTTAATAATGGGCGAATTAAATTTTTGTAATTAATATACACGTACCGGCGGAATCGATGTGCCTTTTCCACCATAAAAAAAAAAAAATCTGACAAAATTGTCGGATTGCCCTACAACCAACCGGCCGATCAAATAAGCCGACGAGAAAACTTGACTGTATTACAGCAATTTCACGTCACACCAACTGACATTACCCGGCCTTGCTCGGGTCGAGTTCGGTTATCCAGAACCCTATTGCTAAAAATGGTCAACATTTTTGTTAATCTTTTTAATCTATCTTAAAAAAAAAAAAAAAAACCGGTACTCTCTTTCCCGTGACGACGAAATCGAATAGGCCTTCTATTGGTGAAATCATTTTTAGAATCGGTTCAGTCGTTCCAGAGATTACACCCTACTAATTTTACCTCTTTGCAATTAATTTCCAATGTTCAATAAATAAATAAATAAATTATGACGACTTTAAAATTTCATTATTAAATAGGCATTATATACAACCAAATTATATTTCACTATTTCACAGGGTTTACATTTTGTTAAAATCGTTAAAAACCTAAAAACCAAACAATTATCTGGTTTTTTTTTTTTATTTTTTTTAATCTAAATAAAATCAAAGTTATCCTTATCTATTACCGAGATAAATATTTGTTGTCCGTCATACTATCTAAATGGTTTTCGAGTTATCCGTGCACAACACTGGTCGTAGGTTAAAAGTTAGGAGGGTATCCGTACGCAACAATACCCTTAATCGACAGATACAAAAAAAATGATTCTGAACTAAAATTCGGTTAAACATATTTGTGTAGATCAGAACGTTTAACCGCACGCCGTGATTTATACGATTTTCACCGACACGCTTGAAACACTTGGAACAAAAATTGTTTTTTCCGCCTGTGAACAACTTTTCTATTAGACATCTCAGTCCAATCAAATAACAACAAGAGGTATTTTTTTTTTTTTTTTTTTTATTGAATTTTAGATCTATTTTCAATTTCCATTGTAATTGTCTAAATAGTTGAGACAAATCGGGAATATTTACGCGATAACGGTTTTTTTTTATATTCCAATTCGTTGTAAATTCAGTTAGGGATAGGATAAAAATTACCGTTGCGACTTGAAATTGTCACCAATTACTTCAATATTGATTCTACGACTGTTTTGGTCCATCCGAAATACACGGGAATTTGACACGAGTAGATCTGTCGTAAGTTGAACTGGACGGTGGGAACAAAAAAAAAAATTGTATTATACATGTGTTATACACGAAAAAAAAAGAAATGTCGCGCCGTTCCGGGACATACCGACGAAAATATACATTTTTATTGGATTCGTTGCCGGCGTCAATAAAGAAGAAAAAAAAGGCGGGGGGGGAGGAGGAAAAGGGAAAAAAGTTCGGAAACATAATATCATTAATCAAACGTGTGTACGGCTCAATATTCCATTTGGGAAATGGTTATACTCGTATTTTATTATATCTCTGCAGGCTGCGGCGTAGTCGCGATTGACGAGTCACTGGCGAGGTTGACGGCGGATCGTCGGAGCTTCCGACATGGTTCGGCACTTAAGAGATAAAAAAATATATATATATATATATATATATATATATATATAAAAATAACAAAAACACACAAGCAATAAGTACCGAGTTCTTCATAATGATGTTTGGGTGTCAAAGGAGACAAAATCCATTAATCTCGTTAAATAGAACTACAGATAGAGAGAGAGAGAGAGAGAGAGAGAGAGAGAGAGAGAGTGAGAGAGTTAGTGTATTATATTGTTATTATTACTATAATAGTGGTTATGGAAAGTTATTATATTATATATTTGCATAGGGTTTCGCGACTCCTGACGGGCGAATTTTCACGGTTGTCTTTTTATAAAATCATTAGGCCTATTATTATATATACATATCTACTCGTAATCTTTTAAAAACGCGCCCGATAAAAACATCTGTTCCGAATAAATTTAAACGCGGTAGAGGTATAATAATAATAATAATAAAAAAAAAAAAAAATACTATGTTAAGCGACGGATTCCCGACGATAATAATAATTATTATAATATTGTTATACGTACAGCGACAATTTGATACCGCGGCGGGGCGATTCGCCCTCGGACAACCGTGACCGACGTAGGCTAATGGTCGGGGTATTTTTTTACGCAACCGTTACGTTATATTATTATTATTACATTCGGTGTGTTTGTTTAGTAGTAGTTTTTTTTTTTTTTTTCTTATTCGCTTTTAATCTCTTTTGAATACGGTTCGAAAAGGGACCGGGCGATACGGGACGGGGCGCAAAATTATATTATTATTATTATAATCTATCTTTCGCCGCTTTGCTGCCGTCTCCTCCGACGGGAAAAAAGAAAAAAATAATAATAAAAAAACGGTCTAAACTATTATAGGGTTCTGTAAGCAGTGGCGTAATAGCGTGTGTGTGTGGGGGGGGCAAGGAAGATCACTTGCCCCCCCCCATGCAAAGGTATCGTTTTTGCTCCACCCTCGAGGTATGACAACAGTACAAATCTCTGAATCTTCTGAAATAAAGAAATAAAAAAGTGCGATTAACTAATTAAACTTATATTCATATAAAATAAAAATATTATTTTCCTCGAATTGTTTCATAGGAGTATTTCACGTTTCTCCTGTTTTATAATATTTATAGCACATTATCTGGGTTACAAAAATAAGAAAATTAACGTTAAAATAATGACACCTTTATGTTTTTTTTTTTGTTTTATGTATTCTTTCGTTTATTTTTTAAATTCTCATTGATCAAGCCGTTAAGTCATTAAATAATTGAGGGCACTAGTTTCAAAGTGTACAATCTCCATGTTCCATAAAAATTGAGATAGACATCGTTGCATATTCAATTGTCAGCGCTGAATTCGAATAACTCACTATATTTGAGTAAAATGGTCAATCTCCAGTGTATTTTAAGATTGAAAATTGCATTTAGTTCCAAAACGTACAATCTCGTTTGACAAGTTTGTTTCAAAACGTACAATCTCACTATTGTCGAACAAAATGGTCAATCTCCAGTGTATTTTTAAGCTTAAAAATAACATTTAGTTTCAAAACGTACAATCTCTAATCAAATAATATTTGTCATGAGTTTTACTATAAAAATACATTGTACACCGTTTTGACTGGAAAGCTGAAACCAGCAACTTTATTAGGCCTCCAGGACAGTGGCATTTTGCTTTTTCAAAAATGAAAAGAATGATTATTACAAAGAACTCAAAAGGCGTAGTGTTAGTCCGCGGTGAAGGCGTGTACAATTCAAATATTGGAATGGGAAAACCAATTACAAAAAAAGCAAAGAACATTATTAACATTATGAAGACCTCCAAAATTCCAATACGGAATGTTGTCAACAGTAATAAAAAAAAAACTGATGTAAATAACCTACTTATCTGCTCATTACGGAAACGAGTGGAAAAATGATCAGAGTTTAATTTTTTACAAATTTGTCATAGAGGGAGATGCAATCCACCAGGTTATGTTGAGGAAGACATATTATGTGAACGTCATGCGATAGAAGATGAAATCAATGTTGCAATCTAATAAATAAATTGACTAACTTATTAATCTTAAGTTTTTTTTATTTTTAACGATTTTTATCGTTATTAAATTTAATTTTTTTGTATACTTCTAAACTAAATAAAAAAAAAAAATAAAGACTTGTAAATTTTAGATTCTCAATACCTATTTATTATTTACTAAAGTAATTTTTAAAACGAGCAATCTCCTACTGTTAGTTTTATACTGTACAATCTCCAAACAAAATGTTGTCAGAACTAAGACAAAATCTCGTCTTTTTAAGCAAAAAACTGGCAAATCATCTCTGCATAACTATATGAAAAGGTTAAAAAAATCCGAATGGAGAAAAAACATTTTTTGATTAAGTTATTCGTTTATTTGGTTTTCTGAAAGTTTAGTGAACGTGGAGATTGTACACTTTGAAACTAGTGCCCTCAATTAGTCTTTGATATATTTACACCGCCCCTCGTGGTTATATAAACGTACGAAGAAAAGCGATGGGAGCAGCTGCACAGCGATTCGGGAAGTCGAGAAAAGATTGAAAACAAAATCTTCGATAGCTAAACAATTTGGTATTCCACTTAACACTTTGTCGACTTATCTTAAAACTAAAGAACACATTTTATGTAAATCCCGATGTCGAAGAGTTCGCGTTACAATTAGAATAACACAATTTTTAGGAAAGCGCTGGATAGGGCTGGACGGTTGCATAAAAAGAAATAGCATTTGTTTGTTTTGGCACAACCGTAAATGGTGAAGTAAACTGTACTTTTTTACGGTATTCAATCGAATCGAACGATTCACAATCGCAAACGCCGAATGCGATCAACAACAAAATCGCCAAACAAAATTTAATACTTTTTTTTTTTTTTAATTAATTCGATGATGCATAAAAATAACGATACCATTGTTTAGCGAATGTCGTAATACACATGTTTTAAACCGGAACATTTGAAAATTGTAATTTTGTTTTTTTTTTTGTCTAACTCGAACATTTTTGCCGGTCCCTTCAACTCCGAGCCAACCGAGTCCGACTGTATTTGAAAATTCGGAAATTCCCGTTTCCGGGCCCGGCACACAGCCCCCTGGAGGAGCCCCTCGGTAATACGGACCAAATATCATAACGATAATATTATTGTCACCGCCGGCCCATCATCACTGCGAACGAACGAGTAAGACTGTGTGGGATGTTATATAAAATAACAATACGAGGCTTTTCGCGTATATTATTACGGTTGTGTTCGACGACGACGTCGCGTTTATTATAATAATAATAATAATAATAATAATAATAATGATAATATAATATACGGATAAAAACTGACGGGCGAAACGGCCGCGGTTTACATACGATGGGAAACCGGGCCGGTTGCGCCTTTGCGTTTATTATTTTAAGCTTAATTCATTTTGTCGGGCCTTTTGACGACCGGAACACGCCGGGTACGCGCGTAAAAAAGCGGTCGTGCACCGACGGGGACACGGAAACAGACCGAGAGAGAGACGGCCGCGAGGATTAGCGTTTACGGTCGGTTTTTGATTACCGTGGAAATATAACGCACCTGAAAGACGCGCGGAGGAGTCGTCGTCGTCGTCGTGACGGGCTTTTTGAAGTCGTGCTGATTTAGGATTGTTCGTCGTTCATCCGCGATCCCTCTACCGCGACAATAATTATAATATAATATGTTCATTTAGTTTTCAGAAAAAAAAAAAAAAACAATCCAAATACATTCCCGTCGGAATGGTATATATGATGATGGGTGGATTGGGGAGGGAAACGTCGTTTCTGCTCGGCTCGTTTACTGTTATTACGTGACCGTTTGAGGGTTGCCGTGGCTTACGGTTTTTCACTCCGGACCCGGGGACCTTTTGCATATTATACGAATAATAATAAATATATAAACGCGAAAACCGTCGGCCGCACTTAGTACCGGTAATCATCGTCGGTCCTCGTGGCTGACCGCCGCGCGATTATTTTTTATATTACCGAGAGGAGGCACTCAAACGGAGTGGTTTTTGTTCGCCGTTATCCAAAAACAAAAAAAAAAAAAAAAAAACAGCGACAATAACCCGTAAACGTATACGCGCGTACTACGTAGTATTCTTTTTTTTTTTTATTATTATTATTGTTTCCCGGGTTTTAGGTTTTCGACCGTCGCCTACTATCGCCAACCCTTCCGAACAGATAATTAAATATACGCGGTGTTAACGGTTTTATACTCGCAACAATTGTTTCCGATCCGACTACAGGGGGGGGGGGCGGAAATAAAAAATAAATTATAATAATAATAATATTAATAACAGTCGGTATAAACTATCGACGAGGAACCCGGGGAATTGTCCGTTTGTAATAAAACGGACGCGTAGTATAAAAATAAATACATTTTACAGGGACGTACCGGGAGTTAAGATGACGGGAAGACCGAGTGGTGTTAGCGAGACGAGACGAGATCCAACACCAGACAAACTATGAAAATCAGCAAAATGATTTTTACATAGTAATAGCTAAATAATTTAATTACGTACAATATTTTTAGGTTAGGTTAGGTTAGGTCTTCGGTGTCTTCGCGAACGTTTGTAATATTATCGATATTTGCAACCCCCCCCCCCGGGGGTGGGGCACAGTGTACACCAGAAATTCCCAAACTTTTTTTCCCCGTAGACCGCCACTTGGTAATTTGTTCCGTTTTTCGTAGACCCCTCCTGGTAATGAATTTTTATAGAAATTCATCATTGTGTACAGACAGCTTGCAGTGCTTACACGGAGCTGCTCAGTTGAACAGGGCTTGCTGTGGAGTAAAAGAATTTTAAAATAAAAAACGCGTTGAGTTTGTTATTATACACACCTTTATTGCTTTAATAATGACAATACTTATTTAATTTGTTAATCATTTGAAAATAAAATACAGGTAATGATAATTAGATCTAATATCATAAAACAAAACAAATTTATAATTTTAATAGAAGGGGTGAATCTGATGCTTTGATATTAAATGTTCAATGTTTGGTTTTAACCTTAAATGTCCTCAACCAGTGATTTCCAAATTTTTTTTTTTTTTTTGTAAGAACATTGGCAATCGTGCTAAAACCTCTTTCCACGACGTATGAGTACGGAAAAGCTATTAAAAACTTTCTTGCGATATTCCATAATGAAGTAACACGTATGTCTCTCTGAAGGTAGCTCACCTGAAGTACTTATTCCGATCAGTTCGTCTTGTAATACGACATCCAATTCTTCAATGTCACCGTACGAATCGATAATCCACTGTGGTACTTCAATATTGTCAAAATATCCTCGAATCTGATTTTAATGTCCGTGTGAAGGACATTTAAATGTTGATCATCGAAATTATCGACAATGTTGTTTATCGCTCACGTTTTTTTCGTAAAAATTACGATGCACACTTAATAACTCTCGTGGACCCCTATTTATATCTCATGCACCCCCCAATTTTTTCGTCGACATGTACCCCTTGCAGATCAGAATCGACCAGAGGGGGTCGATAAAGACGACTTTGTGAACCTCAAGTGTACACCGGGACGGCAAGTTTATGTATTCTAGGATTTTTGGTACGATTTGCCGCGGATGACCGTTACCACCCGGTAACCGAGAATCCGGCTAATCGTGTATTTGTAAAGGGCTAACGTGAAGAAAAAAAATCAAAATCAAAATTCCAATCAGTCGGCGAATATGGAATTGAAAAGAAAAAACGGTCGAGTAAATCGTGCGGCAGCAGAGCGTAGAAATATATATATATATATATATATATATATATATTAATTGACTTTGACTTTGTAACGTTACAATTCACCGATTGGGATTTTCGAAACGGGAGGTTAAACCCTCGGATTCCTCTCCGGCAGCCTAACCCTTACCCCTGGGAACCCCCCCCCCTCCGGGCTCAATAAAATAAACCGTCTCGGGGATGAGATAACAGTTTGCGGGTTTGATTCCGCGATGACTGATGCACGACGGGTGCCCCCCACGCCGCCCGGGCAGGCGGCGTTTGTGTTTCACTCGAATCGACGCGGCGTAAAAGCTCGCGTGAAAACGATACGGCGGAAGACGCCCCGGGAACGAAAGGGTTGCGGATTATATACGTATATACGGGGAGGACGTAGTAGTAGTAATAATAATAATAGCAACGGTATAGGATATATGTCATGATATTGTCATTAAGACGCGTCGGATTACGTTTCGCGTTGATTTTGATTTATCGCCGTTGCCGTCCAGAACGGACGGATTTCCACACGCGGCCGACCGAGTACATTCGGAAACGGGAACCGGCGGAAGGGTTGAGGCGACGCCGACTTCATTCGATTTGCATAAAAAGAAGGCGTCGCCGCCGCCGTGCGGGTTATCCACACACCGCGCCGCCCCGGCATAATAATAATTAATCGTTCGGCGTCGGGCCGGAGATAAATACGCCGCCGAGTTAACCGTAATAATATAATACCCGACGGGTGTGTATGTGCGTGTGAGTGGTGGTGGTGGTGGTGGTGGGTAGGTTAGTATTATAATATTATCTTGTTGGTTTTTTTTTGCTTTCTTTTCTGTTAATCGATTTGACGGCGTGACAAAAAGAAGAAGAAGAAAAAAAAAACGATCGAAATATATATATATATATATATACGTATACAGAGAGCGCGAGAAACGTTTAGAAATCGGCTTTTCGAACGAACGTCGATGTGACAAAATTCGAAATAGATGATGACGGTGATGCGTACGCCCCTGTAACGACAGTAATATTAATAATATCCAGTTAATCTGGGGGAGACCGCCGTCGATTCCCTTATATACATCACAGCCGATAATATTTTGACACGTATAACGGAAATTCGTTATTTTGTTCACGCGACATATTCTCGTTAATGATTACCTATGTAAAACGTATTTATACGAACGTTCGTCTAACCTAGGGGCGGGGATATATTACAGAGGAATAATAAATCGGACCGCCCGGAAATCCGTTCGGGTTTCTTTCTCGTATAACATTACGCGGCCTTCTGAAATCTGATTTTGATTTTTTTTTTTTGTTTTTCGTTTCCGCCCGAAAACTAGACCCGTGGTTCCATCATAGGTTGAACCTAAAGAAAATAGTTGAGCTCAATGATTTTCCATTAAAATTTGTATGAATGTATCGTATACATTTTGCGTACCTGCTATTATTAAAATTACGTGGACAATTTCTTTTGGCTCCGTTTAAAATGCTCAACAACTTGAGACGATAAAACACCGTTTCCGGTTTTAATTTATTTTGTAGTTACAAACTCCCATCTACATGAGTGGTGGATCCAAGGGAGTGGTGCGGTCAGGGAGGTCACCCGGCCCACAGTTAAGTTTTGCTGGTAAAATTGACCTCTTATTAGGCTCCGGTAATCGGATGTATTTGTTTGAACCACGGACTGGAACCGGAACCGAAAGAACCGGATTCCGAAGAAAATTTAAGTACCGAAAACCCATGTTTCTCAATTTAAGAAACCGGAACCGGGACCTATTAAATAAAATACATTTATTTTATGTCTGCGAAATAACTGAACATTTTATTTATATTGGATTATGTTTTAATCAAATAAATACAAATGTCGATTTTCCATAGCAATTCGTATATATTTGTAACTTATATATCAATGGTATTTTTAACTCGAAATAATTACATTATGCGACCGTCGGCGATTATTATCTACAAATTGCCGAAAAACATTCGGGTCAAACAACGATTACGGGTTTTTCTATCGAGAATACCTACGAATAATAATATTTAGTTGTCTATAGTCAAGTGTATTCGATCCTGGTTGTGGTTTCTATTGAAATAGACCATTACTATGCCAATTGTACCGGTTGTCCTAGTAATCATATACAACTTTTGAAAACATGTTTGGATTCGGCATGGAATTTACTTGAAAATGACTTGTCCGTTTATTTTAAATCCAACTTAATAAAGAGTGAATAATAACAATAAGAATAGAGTTTAAGGTCGAACAACGATTTCAACGAGAATACCTGCGAACAGTAGTGGCGGCTCGTGGGCGTTGAAAGTTTGGGATGGCGATTAAAAAATATTCATTTTTGAAAAGCTTAGAATAAAATTATGTACCAATTTCAAAGATATTTATTAATTCAAAATTAACGAGTAACAATAATTACTATAATAATATAGATTATAAAAAAAAAAAAAAAACAAAAATATACAAAAAATTAAAACTCAAATGTTTTCTTACTTATAATTTAAGCGTCTGTCTTTTATTTCACTAAACATATCAATAACTTTTTTGTTAAAGTCAACGTCATTTTATTTTCAATACTTATCATTACTAGAGGGTTGAACGTTTCCTCTTCCATTGTGCTCCGCAAACATGTTTTTATTCGTTTGAATGTTGAAAAACATCTTTCTGCTTTAGATGAGGTCATATGAGTTGTTATTATTATTTTTAACAACACAAGGATTTCTCTACAAGTATCATTCATATCATCTGCTATAATGTATTTAAGAGTTGGAATTACACCATTAAAAATTCGAAAATACAAAATTTCAAGTTCAGTTTTTAACCTTACTATATCAAAGAATGGGAACCATTCAATTGTACATTCAAAATATTCAAGTGAAATAATCAACTGAAATCTATTTAATTTTTTACTAAATGTTGTAATTGCTTTTTATATAAATTAAATGCTTTTTTCGACCTTTTCTCACATTTCAAATGCTTGTTTTTTTTTTTTTTTTTACGTTAGATAATAATATTATGAAAACGCATTACGTTGTAAATACAAATAGTTGTTAAAATTTAAATCATTATCGAACTTATTAATAAGTAATTTGTTATAATATTAACAGGGAGGGTTACCGCCCCGTCATCCCATACACGGGTGGCTCACGTTGTTAAATTGAACGATTATAAAAAAAAAAAAAAAAAAAAATGTAATATGTACTCGTACACTCGCAATACTCATCGTGTATACCACGTTATTAAACACATATACTGTATCGTAGGGGATTTTATGGAACACTCTTAACAAAATTACAGCTGTACAAACACAATTGTTATTAAATTTAGAAAACACATTACAGTTAGTAAAACGAACCAAGTGAATGGAATTTTATTTAAAAAATGAAATAAACGTAAACAATTGCGTGTAACGATGTTATTATAATTTTTGTGTTCATATTATTTTTAATCAATTTTGTTTTGTTTTGTTTTTTTTGTTTTTTTTTTTTTTTTTTTTTGAAGCGATCCATTATGAGTTTTATGATATTTTTAATTCAACTGCTTTTCTATCAAGAATACCTACGAATAAGAATATTTAGTATTATTATCAATACCATTAAGAGGATAATTAATCTTAAGAGAATAATTAAGAGAATTCGATCCTGGTTGTGTTTTCTATCAAAATAGACCATTATTATGCCAATTGTACCGACTGTTCTAGTATTCAGATACAACTTTTGAAAACATGTTTGGATTCGTCATGGAGTTTACTTGAAAATGATTTTCTCACTTTTTTTTAAAATCAAACTTACTATAGAATGAATAATAACAATATGAATATAGTTTATTATTGTGATCAAATATTTATTTTGTTGGTAGTTAAATAATTAAAAGAAAAATTGTACGGATTGTATATTGGGCAACACACTGCGTTGAACGATGGTAACGCCATTTTCTATTTGTTCAGTTCCTCGTCGTTTCTGATGGCCAGTTATAAGTGTCCAAACACGGTACGACTCTTTCTGTTGTCCCGTTTTCTTTCTGTTTGGCGTTACCGGCCAATTCCAAAAGTTCAGCCGCCAAGAAGTACTTCAAGTCGGCAGCCAGGTCGACCGGCGTTAGTGGCCATTTCTCAGATTGCCCATGTAGAATCCGACCGACCGGAAACCGTAGCCCGGTGCGTGGTTAGGTTCGCCTCCCTAGGGTTCGGCTGCTATACCGCGTCCCCTCGAAATTGTCGAATGCTGTGCAAATTACTGGTAAATGAACGTGCTGTGTACTGTTCCGGCGACGATTCGCCAGATATATCCTACTTTCTTTTTTCTTTTCGCAAGACGAAGGGTTTTCGCCAAAACGGACGGACCGTATGGGATTTTTCTCGGTGAGGATACTCCGTAGGCAATACTGAACACGACGACGTGAATAATACAATAAAACCGGCCGGCCAGCCCGCGGCGACGACGGCAAAACGTGTGAATTATTAATAATCGACTCGTATATACGACACACAGTTGGTTCCTATATTAATTACGCGGGTCATTCGATGAAGTCCGGCGGGTCGGCAGCGAATAGTTTATTAATAATCGCCGTCTCCCCGCGCAAGTCCGCAAACTCCCGCGGCCTTTGTACACATAATTGCGGACGCCGCGAGGTTGCCGACCGCAAATTCTCCGGCCATCATTATCCGTCATCAATTTTGGATGCGCCGGGCCCCGGGGCGACCGAAAGGTTTTCGATTCTCCGATTTCCGTGTAAAATCCAATCTCCAACCAGTACAGTCTAACGCCGGCTTTTGTACGGCAGTTTTTAATTCGGAAAATTGACCCCTTTTTTATTAACGGTTTTCCGTAATCAGGGACACCCGGCACGGACTAGCACGAGAATAGTTATACTTGGCACGGCCTTTGATTACGGAACCACAGCAGTTCCAAATTCACGGGGACGACGATCATCAAAAAGTCAATTTTAGAGGTTCTTATAGTTTTTCATTACGGTGCTCTTAAAGCCGAGAAAAAATCAAAAAAAATCTTAATGTTACAAAACAAAAAAAAAAAATGCTGACCTCTATATTTATACTTGCTTGCTTATATTTTTTCAACAGAATTCCCTATAGTTCTGCCTGGAAATCTAACCACCTTAAAACCCACATATTACGTTTTTGATTATAAAATTCCCATCACTGAAACTCCAAGGTGTAGTTATTCCCACGACCTCACAGGTAAAATATCTCGGTGTTTTACTTGACAAACGATTCACGCTTAAAGTCTAAACGCAAAAAACTAAACGACCGCTTACATAAGCTTCGTCTTGTATTTAAATCAAAATTATCAATCAACACAAAATCAATTTGTATACAAATCTCTGCTAAGGCTTATCTGGGTTTATGGCATAACAAATCTGGGGTAACGCAAAACCATCTCAAACTCTCACCATTCAAACTTTTCAACGTAGAATTTCTTGTTTTTCTAATTACCCGACGGATTTCCTAAAACTAATTTTTTTTTTTTTTCAAACTGACACTTATATTTTGGATGTTTTATTCCCCGTTGATTTCCCCGGGTTCTCTTATTGGTTACGGTACGGAAGAAAAAAATAACTATACTTAAATTAGGTTAACCAGTTAAACGGACTCCAACTGGGAATCGTTTCTTTTGCAATGATTTATCGTAGCGATCAATTGAATCGTTTATCATTATAATAAATAATTCATTTGACCAGATTTAATGGCGTTCAACGTTTCGATTCCGTTGGACAAATAAATAATAATGTAACAACAGCGATAAAAACGAAATATATTTCGTACGTTTTACGATCAAAGATTAGTAAGGAATACAAAACTCTATGTCTATACATGATATTAATTGGTCATATTTCTGAAATCAGATAAATAACGACGGTACGGGACGACCAATTTTTCAATAGTCTACCCAAACTAAATTGTTTTACTGTCAGCAAACGATAAATTATATAATAATAATACATACGTTTCCGTGAAGTATCTACAGAGTTAATGTGGTTTTTTCCTGTCTCCATATAAATTATATTAAATTACTGCAAAGTTGATTATTTTTATAAAGTATCTACAGCTGCTATTAGTAGATCGAAATACGTTCACTTACGATATACAATTTAAATTATAATAATATTTATGGCGACAACAATTTTGCGGTTTGTACTTACGTGTATATTATGTATTTTTATTTATAACATATAAAATATTTTATGTTAGTATTTATTTTAATAAATTGGAAAACAGTACTTAAACGATCGAGAGAAATTACACTTATTGAAACAAAATGAACCGTTAGATGTAATAATATGATGTTTGCTTTTTTTCTCTCTCTCTCTCTGTCTGTAAATAATATTAACAGAAGAAATCTTGGGCGATCGATCGTCAATACCAGTGGTGATTTCTGGTAGATGATTGTGTCTGGTTGGCGTATTGAGGGGGTAATTTTTAATTTTCCTTGTAGTTTTCTATATAACTGGGAAAAACCGGTAAATAACGTCGGAAAACGGCAACATTTACGCAATAACGGTTATTGATATTTTCGATTTTGTTCTTTTGTTATAATCCGGTTAAAATTAATCGTAGAGCTGTAACATTTCCATTGAATACTTACTAGTATTTACACGGCGCGGTAGAATTTTCAAAACATTCTGGCTATTTTCAAACTGTTTTATAAGCCGTTTGAAATGTTCTAGTTTTTATTTTATGAGAATAAAATTGTTTCGGCCCGGCGAAAACGCTCGGAATTTTGATGAAAATCGTAAAATTCACGGCATTTCGCTTACTATTTTTCGATTCATACGGATAAAATTAGTTTCCCTTTAATAATAATGTTCGACAATTTGAGACGTAGAACATGTTTAATTTGTTTTTTTTTTTATTTATTCCAAATTCATCTATACCGAAATAGAATTTATATCCCGTCTATAGCGGTATTTTTTGTGTTTTGTTGTTGTCCCGTGTACTTTTAAACACGTATCATATTAAAATTAATATATAAATAAATCGATCGTTATTATGGTTTTTTACGATTTACCTGCGATATACGTTTTTTTCAATTTGATATCACCGGGCGGGTCCGTGTTTTTCGTAATTTAATTTAACGCGATTATTATTTCGATTAAAATATACATAAATTAACGTACCGATATTCGGACGGTGGTTTTACGCGTGTGCGTACACCCTCCCAGTCAATTAAAAACTATCAACGTTTCGGTCATCATCAACGCCGCGCGCCGGTGTCGTCGTCGGTTTTTAAATTTTTTTTTTTTTTTTGTTCTATTAATTAATCACGGAAAACGGCGGACCGCCCGGGCGAAACGCGAATAAATAAAACGCACCGTAAAACCCGGGGCGGACCTCTGAAAAACGTTTCGCCCGTAAATTCCCGTGTTATAGTACCGGCAGTAGTACCGGCCAGTAGTTTTGTCGATTAACGTTTCCATTTGAACCGCCCGGCATTCCCGAAATTCCGAAACGGCGACGGCCGTCAAACCGGCGACTGGACGCGCGCGCGTCACCGTAAAAACGACGTATTTCCAGGACCGTAAACTCCGGCGCGCGCGCCAATTAATTTCTATTGCACTTTGTCCGAACAATTCGTCGGCCCGCTCCCTCTCGCCCGGCTCCCTCTCCGCCGTTCTCTCTCTCTCACTCGCTCACTCTCGCTTTCCCCTTTCCCCCCCACCAACACCGCCGTCCGGCCGACATCGTTCGATCGCCACCCCACCCCCCCCCACCTCTCCGTTCCCCTACCGACTCTGATCACTTTTTTTGGGGACGGGAGTGGAGAGATTCGGGATAGATGTAATTTTAGAGTATGTGTATATATATATATACAGGGTGTCCCACACGAATATATAATCACTGAGATAATAAAAATTTTGGTTTTTAATTGTATTTTTTTTTTTTTTTTATATATATATACAACTCGCACGGATAATAACTACAAATATATGTTTTTGATAAAAAAAAAAAAAAAAAAAAAAAAAAAACACTTTGTATTTCATTATATCCGAACGATATTTCTTTTATAGAGTTTATTCTTGTGATAATGATTTTTAATAATTTTTAATACCTATGGTTTATAATACCGCGGTAATGTTTATCCCATCTCGTTTTCCTGATAGGATTTGCACTGTGTTGTGTTTGCAATACGTAGTATTTTGCTGTAAACGAAAAAAAAAAAACGAATATTGAAAATCACGGGGTCTTAACGATAGTTGAAACGTTTCAAAACGTTTTCAAAAGAACAAATTCTGTAATTGAAATGGGTTCAAATGCTTAAAATGTTTACCAAACGCATATAATTCAATATAAACGATACGCGCATATTTTTAACCATTATCCTCGTGTGTCGCGTATTTATATATATATATAAAAAAAAAAAAAAACCCCTATTCGATTATTATCTTCATTATCTCTGCAGGAGGCCGGAAGATCCTCTCTTCGCGGGACACCCTGTGCACATATATATAGCGTGTGTGACGTGCATTGTATTATGTATACGATGCAGGCGACTTTACCGGAACGGTGAAAATTGCATTTTTGTCCAACGAAATTAATTAAAACGCATCCCGTCCGTTTTATATTATTTATTGGTATCGAAATAAACGCGTAGCCAGTGCGTTTCACGCCTACAATAATGATAATATGTTCGCGTCGAACGGTGTAAAACAAAGACACGTATGTATGTATGTATGTATGTATTTTATTTTAATAGAATATGACGCGTGTGACCCGTTGGCGTTTAATGATTTTTCAATTAAAAAAAAAAAAAAAAAAAAAAAAAAAAAAAACGGAAACGGAAACGGTGACGAGAAAACTCATCGTTCACTGTCGACACACCCGCCACAGGTCCGGGGTACCCCATTGTGTACGACGGCCGCTATTATTATTGCAAATCGTATGCACGCGCGTGCAGTGCGTGCACGCATGTGCCCCGACGACGGTTTTATGAAAAGGATATAACAACACGCGTAATATTTTAGGGCCGGGATGGAGGGAATAAATATTTACGGGAAAAAAAAAAAAAAAAAAAAAATGATCGACGAAAGGGAGCGCGGATAAATATGTAAGCGCTCGGATAATTTTCGATTTTTCACCGGCGTACCGCGATTTTCATACTATACCACTAGGGCCGCACGGATTGTTTTGATTTTTTTTATTTTTTTTTTTTTCTTCTTCTTCTTCTTCTCCTCACGAACCGACCAGTAAACACGATTTAGGTCCGCTATATTATCTAGTCACTACGTGCGCGGTGTTTATTTGATGCCCGCGAGCAACGATTTTCACGAAGGCACTCCTCCGGATTGTGGTTCGGGTGCATTTTGTGGAAGGTGATTTTTCGTCATAGTCTTCCTGATAACCGAACAAAAAAAAAAACAACCGTAAAACAAGCGCGGAAACCGGGACGATTTACAACAATAATTGTTTCATCGTGTTCGATTTTTTTTTATCTCTTTGCTGTAAACTATATTGACTAAAAATAATCGCAACGATCTGAAATTTGTTATGATAACAACGTTTTTTTTTTTTTTTTAAATTTCACCCCTATTCCGTTGATATTTTTTTTTTTTTTGGCATAACGTCTAATTTACTCGACATTTTCGTCGTAGATACATTCGATTGTGTATGGTCCGTGATAAAAATAAATATAGTGACGTTGTAACGGTGTTGAGTTTCACCGATCGTATAAATTCGTTAGTAAAACGTCGAAACACGCGTATAAATGTAGAAAACGGGTTAACTTAATACGATTTTACTCCTTCTCTATATATCTATCTGGTATTCCGGGTTCGATATTTTAAATTGGATAATTTTTTTTTTTTCATATCTCTCTTAATTTTTCCCTATCACCTAAATTTCTTTTTAGCTCTCTGTCTGTTACTATTCCGGTATCTTCCATTGCTTGCTTCAAGAATGGTGTTCTAGGTCTTCTCCTTCCTGGTTCGCCTCCTATCCAAGGACCATTCCATATTAAGTGCGCCGGCGTATGCTATTCTTCTCAATCTCAGCGTATTCCGTATTGGTTTTTGAGTATTCATTCTCCTAAAACCCTCGGCATTTTTTACCTTTTTTTGTCTATAGAATTTGTAACGTTCTCCTCCAGCACCATACATCAAAAGCTTCTATTTTGGCTTTCTCGACCTTCAGTATATAGTCCAAGTTTCTACTCCATATAGAGCTACGTTCTACACAAGAATTTTTATAGGTGATTTCCTGGTGTCTAGACTTACTGTGTTTCAAGTAAAAAGATTTCTATTTCTATAGTATATAATATTTAATATATAGCTGTTAGTTTAAGAAATTAAAACAGGTTCGAGAAGATTTACTGCGATCACTGCGTGAAATTAAATCGTTTTTTTTTTTTTTTTTTCAATTGTATTCAATATCGTCCATCCGATCTTGCGGTTAAATTGTCGGCGGGGGATCATAATAATCGTAAAAATTAATTATTATAAATCTCATTTCCAAATTTGTCATCAATTTGTCATCGATGTAAAAAAACAATAATAATTGTCGTTTTTTATATTTCGGTTTTCGATCCGTCACGTGTTGCTGTAGCCGTTAATAAAACCAATGGGATGTTTCCTTATACTATACGTATTCGCCTTGTATAGTAAACCCCTCACCCCTCGCCGTCAAACTACCAAAAATAATAAAATTCTATTTTTTTATTATTATTATTATTATTTCAGATTATTATTATTTTTTATTAGTTAACAAATTGAATTAACACATTTGAGAAAACGTCGTTCTTACTGATCTGAAGTGTGGCGGGTTACTGACTTCTACTCGTGCGCACCAAATCATAATAATTATTACCATTAAACGGTTCATAAATAAACACAGGGTGTTTTTTTTTTTTTTTTTAGTTTTTTAACCATTTTGTTGTTTTTAAGACGGTTCGTCTATTATAGTCTAAATACCTATTCCTTAAAGTTTCCAATTATTTATGACGTCATATAATAATACTTTATTACGTTTTCGGTCGTCAACATTATATTATTATTTATTCGAATAGGTTAGTATAATATTACTCGTATATATATATATATATATACTTGCGGCGGTATCGTCAAAGTATATAAAAATTTGTTTTAAAAAAAAAAAAAAAAAAAAAACCACTCGAAACGACGGTTTAACGTCCTCCCGCCATCGTCGCCGAGCAATAAATCTACGTCTATTTATTTATTATTATTATTATTATTATTATTATTTTTTTTTTTTTTTTATGTATACCTACCATAAAACTGAGCGAGTATCTGTAGAAAGGATCGAGGAAGACGATCGGACCGGATCGGACGACGACGGGGTGAGGTGGTGGATAAAACATATTATCCCCCCATGGGAATTCCGTACAAATATTACAAAACGGCTCGTTTTGGACGCACGCACGAGATAAGCCCGCGATATTTTCTTCGTGTTTACACACACCGAGGATATATAAGTATACACCGGGCAACGACAAACGACCCTCGGCCATCAATACGTCGTTATAAAATATTACTCCGACGCTACTGAACAACACAGTGCGGCTCGGTCCGTTTCCCCCCGGGATTCACCTTGTCTCGGGTATACCCCGGCAGAATAAAATGAAACGGAAAAAAAAAATAATAATAATAATAATAAATAAATAGGAATAGAAAAAGAACGCCGCAGTATCGTCTTCGCGCGCGAGCCGGACAGCGGTGGAAAAAGAAGACAGGAAAAAAAAAAATGTAGAAACCGAACGATTTCGGTTATATTTGGCTCGGGGCTGTTTACCCTTCGGTCCCGCTATTATACTCGTGTAACGCACAGTCTTTCCCAGTTAGTCGAAACGTATTTTTATTATTTGTTTTTTGTTTTTTTTTTTTTTTCTAGAAACTAACCGAAACGGGATCCAATATAATAATATTATACTTATTTCCGCGCTGTCTGGTCGTTTTTTGCCTATCGCGAACGACCGTCGACCGACGGTAATCGTACCGCGAGTTTGATGGATTATACTTAAATCGATCAAAACAATTCTCAACGGGAGTATTGCTTGCGGTATAATCACGTGCGGTGGTTTTTAATCGCGATTTTGTTTTTGATTTTTTTTTTTGTAAATTTATTATACGATTAGACGCGATTCGGGGAGTGGAACGGGGGCTGAGTGTTGGGGTGTGCGTCGACGATGCGGGAGGTCGAGCCGAGCTGAGATTTTGGACCGACGTGTCCGACGGGAGGAACGGCGGGATAGCACAAAGAAAAAAAAAATCGATTATTCGGATTTGACGGTCAATTAGTGCAATATTATTTCAAAGTGATTTCAGAGAACTTTTTGTAAAATTTGAAGTTAAAAAAAAAAAAAATTCGTATTTTAATTTTTTTTTTTTCTTATTGTTTTATCCCTTATGACAATAGATTTTCCGTTTGTTATCCACGTGTCGCTTACGATAATAATAATAACGAAGAACAGGATACATGCCGGATAGAAAAAGTATAAAACAAAAGCGAAAACACACTTTTGTTTGTATTTTAATTGTTTTATATATTGTTATATATTGTTCAAAAAAAAAAAAAAAAAAGAGCTACTAAACACTACTACTAAGTGCTTCTTTCGGTAAATAAACTAAATTACCCTATATCCTGTACCTTTCCAACTTCACACCGACAACACGGAGTCCCGCCTACGGGCATTACGATGCGAAGTTTGTCCGGTTTTTGTTTTTTGTTAATTAATCGATATACATTTTTTTTTTTTTTTTTTTTCATTAAAAAACCGCTGAATAGGTTGAAAAAGTATTAAATATATAACAAATATATTTGTTTTGTATCAAAATTATTAGTATTGTTTTTTTTTTTTTTTTTTTTAAAGCGTTTGTAGTTTTGACGGGAATCGTAAATCGTCAGTAATCGCGGCAATTTCGCGTAGTATTTTCGGATTTACGCGAGACGAAAACATTCGTAAATTGTTTTGTAAGTCCTAACCGTCAATTTTATTATTCGCCGAAACGTTTTAAATCGACCCTTGTCCGGCGAAATCGACAATCGTTGCCGTATACATTACGTATTCCACTGCCTTTATGCCTAATCCAAACTTTTCGCCTACTCTTCGGCCCCGTCCGTTGGCAATAACGCTACCTGGTTTTCAACGCATTAATTCCACCACGGTGCACATCGAATCGTTTTTGAACATTGCCGTAAAACGTGCACAACAATCCGTCGATCGGGAATTTATAATCACGAGATTCCGGCAGGCGTGCGTGCGTACGGGGGGGGGGGGATCCCGCGTTCGGATTTATTACCGACGCCGGCCGGAGAATCGAACGCGATATATTTCACGCGTCCCGGGGACGACAGGATAAAACCGTTCCGGGCCCGCGGAAAAGTCTCGGGCCGGCGGCCGCGTTGACAACGCGTACGACGAGCAATTATAAAATGTCTATATAATAATATACACGGGGCTCGGGATTTATTCACCACCGGGTATACCCGAAATTCTACATATATATATATATATACACACACAGCTCTCGGTCGAGTGCGTTTCGCCCATTAACGACAACAGTGTAAAGCGAGGGTATATATATATATATATATATATATACACACTCTCTCTCTTATTCTATATATATATATATATGTATACAGTAAATAATATTGCACCGTCTCTCCTCTATCCACTCCGGCGTATAGAGTGCGTTGTTTAGCCCGTATATTCGGGTAAGAATTTATGGCCCGAAATTACGAAAACGAGGACCGGGTCGAGTATATAACGCGTGTATTAGTCGTCGGATTTTCCGTACACCATATATATATATATAAATGTGTATACACGCGGGCGAAAAAGCGGAAGGAAATCGGCACGGGGGGGATGGGGGGGGGGTGGAGGATTATAAGGAACGCCGGAGCCCGGGGATCCGAAATTATGTGTAACGATACTGTTAAAAAGACATACCCAGAGACAGAATGCGAAAGACTGGGAGAGAGTGAGAGAATAACGAGAGGACGCGCGCGCGTTTATGGCACGACGACGGGAAAGGCGGCGACGAATCGAGGCGTGAATCGCATATTTGATATTATGCGTTTAGTACGTACGACACGCGAGGTAATAATATTGTTTTACACGACGGCGGTTGATATATATATATATATTATGCGTATACGTATACATATATATAAATGTTTTACGGTAATAGTACAAAGACCAGCGAAGCTTTTTTTTTTTTTTATCGAGGGGGGCACGCCGAGGAGTAAAACAATCCACGTGTACGCGCGGCGCGGTCGACGACAAAGAGCTTTGATATTATTAATAATAATAATGACTACACGTACGGGTTTAAAATATTTAACGCGGCGTAAAACCGACGACAAATTCGATTCCGGTACGCCTGGGTGCCCCCTCGTCCGGGGGCTCGCCGAACGCGCAAAACCGATTCCGTATTAAACGACAACGGTAACGGGTATACAGTGTGATTGCACTGTCTCGTATTATTCCCGTGGAAAATTCGATTGTCGGATTTTCCCCGCGGTCGTCGTACGAATACTCTGCGGAATCGCTTGGCAATGGCAAAACGGTTAACGTTCATTTGTAGGAGGTAATCGCCAGAGAACGTCGGCGCATTTCTTTCACCGCCACAAGGCAACCGCTATCCCCGGTCAAACATAGGCTATAACTTCGATCAAAATAAATTCCTCGGTGATGCGGACGAGAAATGATTACAGTTGTTATTACCCTTGTTTGATTTTAGTCCCGTATTTAAAATAGATTAAAAATATTAACGGAAAACAATATGTGCACAATGGTTAGTGACGATTAGCAAAGCCGGATAATGACAGCAAGCTTTATGCACTCGTACTCATTTTCAAGCGGCCACTCGCTCAGTTTGCACTTTTTTTTTTGAAACAATATATGCGATTATTCAAATATCGCGAACAAAACGACTGAAAAACAGCAAAGTCGAATTTTTCTACCGAAAATCAATCTATCGTACTTACACGAAGTCTGTTCATAAAGTACCAGGATTTTATATTTAATAATTACAAAAACGAAGATACATATTCTTTAAAGATATCTCCTTCAAAATACACTCCTCCGCATGATATGCAGTGATCCCGGCGATCTTGCCATTTTTCAAAAGTCCTTCGGAGGAACTGTTCCAAAGTTAAAGCTACGAGTTCTGTTGCCACGTTCGCTTTAATTTCCTCTACATCCTGAAATCGTTGTCCTTTAAGCGCAGATTTCTGTCTTGGGAATAGAAAAAAATCGCATGGGGCCTGATCAGGAGAATAGGGATAGTCTGCGGGACCACAGCAATTTTTTTATCAGCCAAAAATGCACGAATCGACAGCGCTAAATGTGCCGGTACATTGTCGTGGTGAACAATCGCGGAACGAATTTGGCAGCGCGACCCTTCACGTCTGTACATTTTCCTGTAAAATTGCATGACTCAATTGAGATTCGCTTTGTTAACTCGCGTACAGTTAATCGGCGGCCATTTCGCATTTTTTTCGCAAATTGTCGCCACGCCATCGTTTCTGGACGACGTCTACGGTCTTCCAGAACGTGGATCGTCTTCGGTTGACCGCCCAACTGTTCTTGAAACGTTTAAAACACTCGAAAGTCACGGAACCACTTAACGAATCATCCCCGAAAGCGGTTTAATTGGTTTCCCATCGTTTTTACCATGTTTCAAGGTAAAACTCGATGCACACGCGTTGTTCGTTAATTTCGGACGCATCGAAAAAGGCGAGCGACAAAAACCGTCCGGATTTCACCACGTGTAATATTAAACCGAGATAAGATAGCGATTTCGGGTTTTGTTTAAACAAATCCGCTAATTCGCGGGGAATGCGTCTGTTTACAATTTGAAACGTTATCGTGTGCAGATTAGCCGTAATTGTCATTTGTCCGGGATACATTTCGAACACACCTCGGTAGATATCAGCCGTTGATTCGCGAATCGAAAACAATCGCCCTGTATAATATTACAACAATAATCTCGCGTGTTTAAAACGCACGCGGTTTTCCTTTACGCGTCCCTCGCGTATATTGTTATGTTAATAATCCGCCGACAAAATCAGTTTATCGCACAACACATTATCGTTTCGTCTTAAACTCGTTTGTTTTTGGCGGCAAACGCGAAACGTGAGTATTCACAAACCCTTTGCTAAATAGAAATTATTATTATTATTATTATATTTACCATAATTTCAATTCGGTCGTGCGCGCCGCCCGCAAAACGTCTTGTATTCGACATTTTCGTTTTCGTCGCAAAATATATATATATATATACAGGGTGGGGCGTGGTTACTTCCTTAACTGAAACTCTCGCAACTGAACGGCTATTATTAGTAGAACGTTGGTTTATGGCTTGTTCGAAAGCACGTAATCTAAGGTTTTTGTTATTACTAGTTCAGTGTTGACAATCCAGTGGACAAAGCAAATAGCGCGTGGAGGCCTCCTACTAATCTTTCAGCCGTTCGATCATCGCAACTCGGCGTGCTTTCAGAAACCATTTCCATACCGCACCTGCAGGTCGTGTGCCAGATCGGAAATCGATTTGTTTCCGTGGATGGACACGTTCCGGGATACCGGGGTAGTGTGCAGAAGAAACATAATGGAACATCCAGAACCGTCAGGATCGGCATTATTGGCCCGTGGTTCTTTGAAAAGAACGACAGAGCAGTCACGGTCAATTCTGAACGTTATGTCAGCATGATTGTGGATTTTTTTCCGCCCAAACTTAAAGAAATGAATGTAGGGGAAGTGTGGTTTCAACAGGATGGCGCCACGGCTCGCACGGCAAGAAGGTCAATGAATATCTTGCGTGAACACTTCCCCGAACGGCTCATCACTCTTAGAGGTGATCTTCAGTGGCCAGCACGATCACCAGATTTAGCCCCATGTGATTTTTTCCTGTGGGGCTACCTTAAATCGTTGGTATACACGGATCGTCCAAAGATCCTTCGTCATCTCAAAAACAAAATTTGTGCTGCTATTGCCGACATAATTACACATATGCTGGAAAAAGCGGACAGAAATTTAGAATGCATTGACGTTAAGAACGTTGGCCACCTTCGAGATGCAGTATTTAAAACCAAATAAAATAAAACTTTAAATGTACCCCTATGGACAGAAAAAATAATTAAATCAATATTGCTAATACTTTTTGTGTTATGATTTTTTAAAATAAGGAAATAACCACGGCCACCCTGTATATAGGTAATAAGTAAGTTCACGCACTAAAAACACGCAACATATGCATTTACGCGCACTTAAAGTTCTAAAATTACGCACATGACAAATGCGCGGGAAAAAATTGCATTTGTTAAAACTAGTAATGAGTTGAGTTTATTGAAAAATCGGTTATTTAAATTATATTTATTTTACTTGTTGCCAATGCTACCGCATATTTACCAATCTTGATTGTTTCGCAAACTGATAACAGCCATTGTCCTACAATAATGAAAACGAACCGAAACCAATACTAAAATTACGCAGTGATTTTCGGGAAAGTATATGAGAAATAATAATATTGCCATCGATCTATACGAAACATGCGCTAAAAACGCCGAAAAATCTACAAAATCGCCAAATATACCGAAAACGCGCACAATTGCACTCGGTATTGTCATGAAACGGATTTCTACTCCATTTCTACCATGTTTTCCAACGTAGCAAAACAAACATGGCAATGCGTGTACTTACGGGCCCCGGCAATAATAATGTAATAATACGCGATTGCCCACTTTGTATTGCCAAGTGGGATTTTCGATTTCCGAGCGAAAAATCGATCCGAAACGAAATATATATATTGCGAAATAGTGTGTCGTCGCAATACTATACCTATATTGATTAATAGTGCGTTCGGCCGCGTACGGGCACCGGATTTTAAACGTTTAGAATCGATCAAAAAAAAAAAAAAAAAAAACTATAAAACATTATAAAACGACTCCGGACCGGTCATCGCGGAGCGTGATGCCCGGGGAGATTAATAGAATTCGTTATTATTAAGATCCGGGCGTCGACGAAGATAAATTGTCCGTGAAACCGGAAACGGTTTGCATACGTCCGGACTTCCGGTCAACGAGAGCCCTGTGCCGGCTCGTTTCCGCGCCGTTCCCGGAGGGACCGCGTGCCGCGTTTGATTGATGAGCCCTCGTGAAGTGTAAGTTTTTCAAAAAAAAAAAAATATATATATATATATAAAAAAAAATTTAAATACATTATAATACGCAGTGCCATTGGCGTGACTCTATATTTTTATACGTCGTCTATGTTGCGTTATTCGTTTCATATACGAAATCGTTCTCGTATAATTCCGGTCGGATTTTGCTTTGTACGGGAAATACGTGAACGTAAAAAATGTCGATAGGCTTACGCGATTGGTTTATAAAACGGATATCCGGATATTATACGATTAACTTCTCTGTCCGTCGCCATAACGACGTTACGCGTCTATACGTGAACACCGGCAATACGATTTTCGCAAATAATTTTATTGATTAAAAATAATTACAGTGTCGTGCGATACCGGTGCTAAAATCTGGTAGGCCATCTCCCGGGAGATAAAAATACTTCTTGCGCTGCTTTCTTTACAAAAGGAAACTTATAGCCTGTCGTTAATGACTACAATTTAAATCTTCAGGTACTCCTCGCGATTTTGTCGTTCACTTTTCCGTCAAATATGTTTCTGTTTGTTTCCAATTCTGTATTCTAATTAGTGATGTGACGCATATATCCGGATTTTCGGATTTTCAAATTCTAATATCCAACATTTTGTATTTCCAATTTTTAAATCCAAAATTTGGCATTGACCGTTTACAGATTTCTGTTGTTTTAATTCTTGATATCAATTCCATAGGTGATTTTTTTTACATTATAAAACGAGTTAAATAATTTTATTCATTTCAAGTTGTGCTATCATAAACAATTTTTATGAGTAAAACACCGTTTGCCGCCGGGTCAGCTAGTAATATATTAGATATAAATTAGAGTGCAATATGTATAATTTGTTTTGTAAAATAAATTTCTATTTGCGATATTGTTTGAGAATTGTAAAAACGTATTAAATGTTTTACACATTTAAGTGCTATTGGCAATAAGATAATAGTTTTGTGAGAAATGAATTGACGGATTATAAAAATCGCAATTTTAAAAACCGAAATTTGAATTCGGATAAAATAAAACCGGATTTACAATAAATTTCGGAATCCAATCGACCGGATAATTCGCGTGGCTAATTCGATTAAAACAATGTGTCTGTCTGTCCGCCGGTCTATAGAAAGCGACTTGCCGCAGACGTAGAGTTTTTTTGACATTTCGAACACGAGTGGCTTTGGCCGTGTGATTTTCGGTCTCGGAAACAAAACGTCAATTAGTGTTACACGTCGATAAGTTTTTGCGGCCGCAAAAGCCAGAGTAATACCACGCGCACGGCTTCGAAACGTAAAACACAAGTGTACGTAGTAGGATCAAAAAGTTCCCGGAATTTATTTATAGAAAAAAAAACTATTTTTCTTATCAAATATCTGTTTATTGGAATTAAAAGTAGACATTATTAGCTATCTGTAGGGGGTTGTGGAATTGTAGAAATTTTTTTATCCGTTAAAAATTGCCGAACTGCAAAAGACGAGTGGCACGGTGCATTGTCATGATGCAAAAACCAACCATTTTCCCATTTTCTTTGCCTTTTTCGCCGAATTGAATCTCTTAAACGCTTTAAAACTTCAATATAAAAACTCGAGTTGACTGTTTGTCCATTAGGTACAAATTCCCAGTGAACTAACCCTTCATTGTCGAAGAACACAATCAACATGACCTTCAATTGTGATTTGACAACACGTGATTTTTTTTGATTTTTTATGGACACTATTACGACTCACATGAGACTAATGTAATTTTAACGACAAAACCTACAGATAGCTAATAATGTCTACATTTAATTCCAATAAACAGATATTTGATAAGAAAAATAGTTTTTTTTTCTATAAATAAATTCCGGGAACTTTTTGATCCTACTACGTATATAGGTGGTCAACGAAAAGATTTCACCCTGATTCGAGGTTGGGAATTTCAATGGGCCGAAGCGCCGAAAGCCGCGAAACCCGTAAACAATGGCCGGTGTATAAATACAGCCCATAGTGTATTGTAATAAATATTTTGCCGTGTACGTTGGAGGTGTACGATTCCGGACAGTTCGATTATAATTATATCGGGGGGGGGGGCGGTTCCCAGCCCCCGTCGCCGCCGGCGTATTAAAATATTATTTCGGCGGCGGCGGCGGAGCGGGTGAGTGCGAGCGGCGGAGAGCCTCCCGGCGACGACGGTTCCGTTTTTCCGCCCGCCCGGCCGCCGAATTACGTGTGACGGGTTCAATTAATTACACGGTCCACGGGTATATGTGTGGTTCGCGTGTATGTATTTTATATACGCATTATACGCCGGGCACACGGTATACATAATGAAATGTACACATACGCCGAAATATAAACGGCAATACCTGCGCCGTGCGTCCGCGCGGGGAATATTCCCCGGGACGCGCGACCATCTCGCGTTGGTTTCGACCCCGGCGCAATGAATACGCACCCGTAGGCCCAGCGGTGTGGTGCGTTCAAATAAAAATATTATACGCGAAAAATACTACACGCGTCGGGAACGATTCCCACGATTCCCCGGGTCCCGGCCCGAGACCGTCCGCCCGCCGACGGTAAAAACAATAAACCGCGCCGCGGCCCGCCGGCCGATTAAACGGCGTTGCCGGGTGCGCCGGTTAATATTTTCGCCCGACGACCACGTAACGCGGGCTGTGACGGGAAGGCGACAAGGTAACGTCTGCGCTCGTGCGTTAAGGTTCGCTCAAACCGAAGCGGCAGCGGTATTTATCGCTTTTTAAATACCGCTGATCTAACCTAACCGGAGCGAAATATTTCGCCAAAAATTACTAGTCGACACCCATGCGCGTACATGTATTTTGTTATTACGTATTATATTTTTTTTTACTAATATTAATATTTAAAAGTACAAAACAACATATTTCTATATTTTTTTAAAATTGTTATCATACCATCGATATTTATTATGAAAACTCAAGTTCACATGAAGAAGATGTATTACTGTTAGTAGCTGTAATGGATGATGAAGAACAAAAAAGGTACCCTAGGATTATAATTAGGCTTATAGATCTCAAAAAATTATAATATATTATAATTAGAGTTAGGATGTTGAACATGTTGATGTGATAATAATATATTAATATTCATATTGCATTGTTGCACTGTACAATTAAAATGAGTTGGGAATTTACAACTGGTTATCGCAGCGGTAAGCGAAAAATATAGTGTCTGCAGCGAAAAATAAAAATACCGCGCTCAGTCTTGCGGTAACATGTTCGCCGCGGTATAAATTTCGCGCTAGTGGAGTGCACTCGTATTAAAACGTATGGACATTAAATTTCGCTACCGCTACCGGTGCCGCTTCGGTTTGAGCGAACCATTAGGCGCGCGCGTCACGGCGCACCGCGAGTTGAACGGCTACGTTTTCGTGACGCACGCTACAACGCACGGTCTTCCGAGATCGGCGGGAATCCGTTCGACGCGCCGTGCGGTTTTTTTTTTTTATATTATTATATTATATTGTTACGTTGATTTTGAATAATTGTTTTAACGAAATACGGCCAAAGACCAAAATCTAACAGCGCGTTTCATTTAAAAATACTGGTAATATTAATATTACATCTAACCATTAATACTACACGAATAAAATTAAAAGAAATCGTGCTATCGGTATAAAATTTAACACAGTGTGGTGTTAGGAGACGTTAACTCGGTGGCAGTAAAATCAAAAATAAACAGTTTGCGATCATAGTTTTCTAAAGAACCGCAACAAATGTATTATATCTATAATTTTGAAATTTCGAATTTTTAAATCGTTTTTAATCCACAACGAACGCTTCTTCCTACGTTTTTTTTTATTTGCACTCGCAATAATTATGTAGGACGCGGTGGCACCGAGATATATATATGTGAATCCGACGTGTTTATTAAAAAAAAAAAAAACTGGAAGACTACTACTTTGTGACGTCGCTGGTGTGAACAGAAAAAAGCACGCTTTAAAAACATTCAACAGAGGCATGCGGCTAGATGAAAGTGGAACTGAATGTTGTAGCGCAAGTTGAATTGAAAATTGAAGAGGAAAGCGCACGAGTGTAAACCAGTACCGAAACGGCAACTACTACGACATTTTCTTAAATTATTTCTGTTTAAACGTTTTTTTTTTTTTAATTTTAATTGCAAAACCGGCAAAGTTTACGCGATGTTGAAATTTAATATTAGCAGTAACGTCACGAGAATTGTGTCGAGAACGTTTGGAATCGTTTTTCAATAATCAAGGTGGACACGGCGAGCGATTAATTGAACAAAACCGTAATAAATAAGTCCCACATTTTTAGTTATTTTTATTAAACAATATCTAAATAAACAAATTCGTAACGTGATCGTTTTTAAAACTACCATTGCCTTCAAATTGTTTTATTATTTTATTTCACTAGTATAAAATTAGTAAAAATTACTATAAATCACGATAGAAAACTACTAATAAGTGTTTTTTTTTTCCGGGTGCAAATGGAATAACAATAATATCGACGATAGCTCGATTATAAAATGATTATTAGATTAGTAAATATTACATACCAATATCCCGTAAACTTTGTCAATTTTGAAAAAAAAAAAAAAAAAAAAAAAACTTTTTCTACGAAAATTATTTAAAAAAAATTACTCTGCCAGAATCTATGGAACAGAAAAAAAAAAAAAATTAAAGTTGCCATTTACAACAAATTTAAGTGGTATTGCGCACGCGCGCTTACCGAAAGGGTTAAAAATTTAAAATCACTATTTCAATCTATGTTAATCCGGCGAAAATATTCAATCATAACTCATATCGTGAACACGCGGTATACTCGTACATATATTATAGGTACGGAATATTTTTTAATTTTTTTAATTTTTTGGCTTCAATTATCCGTACAAATAAAATAAAATGTGTTTTTTTTTTTTTTTTTTGCCGGCGTTCGGTTCCCGATCAATAATTGCGTTTTCTACGCGGAACGTTGAGATTTGAAATTTCGAACATATTACCGGGCGAACTATTGCGAATTCTAGGGGGTGTCACGTTCGAATTTCGGACTTGACTTGTGCATTTTTCGCTTTCGGGTTAGGTTTTCAAATTTCAATAAGCTTCGATTGCAAAAGGCTTTCAATATTGGAATTACGGGACGGAAAACGTTACATTTATCGTGAAAGCGTCGTAAAGATGTGGTCGCGTTCGTATCAAAAATCTATAATAATACGTTTGGATCCGCGTAAATATTAGAGAAAATCCGTCTCGGTATTGTAATTTGGGTTTTTTTTTTTTTTGACATTTATCGAGACAGCGTCGTATAGATGTGGTCGCGATCGTATCAAAAATCTATAATAATACGTTCAGATCCGCGTAAATATTAGAGAGAGATTGAGAGGGAGAGAAAATCCGTCTCGGTGTTGTAATTTGGGTTTTTTTTTTTTTTTTTAATACCTCGAGTAGCGCAGACTGCAATAAAACCGCGATAAAAAAAAAATCGATAAAACTCCATTTGCAAAATACAAATAAAAAATAAACCACAAATGAGATATGCCATAATTTTTTTTTTTTTTTTTTTTTTTTTTTTTTTTCGGTACGCTACGCTCAATTATATTACATACAAATACGAGGGCGATTGGGATACGGTGTGTTGTTTGAGCTTTTAATTGTCGACGACTGTACACATATATATGTGCACGTGTGTGTATATATATATATATATATATATATATATATATAAAAAGCGAAAGGGGTTTCGTTTAAAAATTTACGACCGAAGATTAAATCCTGATGCTCCGGTGACGACCACCGTCGTCGCCGCCGCCACCGCACATAGAGAATTATTTATGTACATAGAGGTCCTTATAGGGTACAATATTACACACAGACACACATTGCATTTGTGTGCATTTGTGTGCATTTGCGTGCATTTGTGTGCATTTGCGTGCATTTGTGTGTGTCGAGAGCAGCACAATGGGAGCAAAAAAGGGTTGGTACCCTCTCGTCGGCATACCTCGGCGACAAAGGACTTCAAACGGAAATTATATTGTAGCAGTCAATTTTTTTTTTATTTTTTTCGTTTTGTTTTGGTTTTTTTTTTTTTTTTTTTCCGTGTAAAGACTTTTCGAGTACGAAGATTAAAACGTATATAACTAAGTAGGTTTACATAGAACACATTCCCCGGACAATAGACGGGTACCGAAAAAAAAAAAAAAAAAAAAACGAACTCTCTCACTAATCTCTCGTGTCTCTCTGTTGACGGTCTGATTTTTCATTCTGTTTGTTAAACATCGCGAGCAAATACAATTATTCGATTCGAATACACGTATCGTTATAATGCGTTTATAATATTACGACACCGTGAATAATACACGTGACATTAATAATAGTCGTGTGTATTTGTTTTTTTTTTTTTTTTTCGAAATCTAACGGATCATTTCAATATCTATTTAACGGCGGCGGCGAATTCAAATATTTAGTCGAATCGTATTTGTAATTGTACATTAATAACGGCTAAAGAGGTAAACAGTAAAAGTTTTACTACGGGTTCGTCGATTTACCCCAGTTTTTTCTCTCTCTCTTTTCTTTTCGATATTACCACTTGAGCAAAAAGATCGTCCAACACTTCCATACCGTCGGAAAATCGCGGAAACATATTCTATTACGCAACAATTGTTTTTTTTTTTTTTTTTTTTTTTTTCAAAACGATTCTGTTTTAAAATGTCCAGGCGTTTATTTGGCCGGAAAATTTCGTCGGAATTTCGAATTCGCGGTTTTTTAACGGTTCCCCAAACCGCGGCCGGTCGGTCTACAAAAAACCGCTGGTACAACTCTACCGGAACATGTTTTATCGGAAATTGACGTCTCTATTCTAAACCGAATACAATATTTATAAATGTTACGGCATTGATTTTTGTGTTCTCGGGGGAATATTTTTTGATATCGCGAGTATACACGCCCTATGGGTTATGAGATTATTATTTTTATTTTTTTATTTTTTTTTTTTCGAAATCTAACGGATCATTTTCAATACCTATTTAACGGCGCCGGCGAATTCAAATATTTAGTCGAATCGTATTTGTAATTGTACATTAATAACGGCTAAAGAGGTAAACAGTAAAAGTTTTACTACGGGTTCGTCGATTTACCCCAGTTTTTTCTCTCTCTCTTTTCATTTCCATATTACCACTTGAGTAAAAAGATCGTCCAAAAAAACATGTTGGACAACACTTCCATACCGTCGGAAAATCGCGGAAACATATTCTATTACGCAACAATTGTTTTTTTTTTTTTTTTTTTTTTTTTTTTCAAAACGATTTTGTTTTAAAATGTCCAGGCGTTTATTTGGCCGGAATATTTCGTCGGAATTTCGAATTCGCGGTTTTTTAACGGTTCCCCAAACCGCGGCCGGTCGGTCTACAAAAAACCGCTGGTACAACTCTACCGGTTACAATATTTATAAATGTTACGGCATTGATTTTTGTGTTCTCGGGGGAATATTTGGATATCGCGAGTATATACACGCCCTTTGGGTTATGAGATTATTATTATTATTTTTTTTTTTTTCGTTTCCCCACGTGCGTCTAAATATTTTACGACGACTATCCGCGAGCGTGTCCACCCCACCCACCCCCGTCAACCGTCCGTCGTACACACGACATTAACGATATTTATACGTGCAGGGTCGATTGCAAAACGCAAATATAATTCGTCGGGTGTATACGCGATCGTGTTTACACCGGGACAACATTTTATTATTTGCCCATTAAATCGCGCGCAATTATATCGCTTTGCTCGTGCCCGCCGGGCACTACCGGTCAACGATATTCGAGGGTCTTTGCTTACGCACACCTCCCAGAGGAGATTATTATTATTATTATTATTATTAGGTGGCTACCGCGGTGTATTGTATACGGGACGGTTGTATTGTCGCCAACCGTCGGCTGCTATTCGTCCGTCCGAAGGTTTCCAATGAGAAAAAAATAAACCCGGCACCGTCTCTAAACGCACGCGATACGAAACCCATAATGCGATTATTTATTCGTCCCGCGACTCTAATTTTCAAAACTGCCGTACGACGATTTGTCGTCCGGATAATAGTTTTTTTTATCTTCTAGCCCATCCGGACACATCTGATATTTCATATCTGTCCGAAAATGTCCGTCTAAAATAAAATAATAATTATTATCTTTAAACAACCGTCACCCGGAGATGAAATTATAACTATTAAACATTTTTAAAAACTGAATGGAACAAACTATTATTTTTGATTCGAAATTCAAATTATTGAAAGTATTATTTTTAACCGTTTACATTTTTATCTCCCTGTTATAATGTTCTCAACGATAAACGATTTACAACAAAAATTATTATTATTTTTTTTTTAATCTAGATTAATATCACCTATCTATTCTATCTTATCTGAGATAATTTAAGTATTTGTTATCTTTATCTGTATCTAAAGATATAGATCATTTTTGGAGCAATTATCTTTATCTATAGATACATTTTTACTTATTTGCGTCTCAACGCTGATTAATTACTAATGCGTGTATCGAAATGTTTGGAAATATATTGAATAATAATTCTCTTTTCGAATCGGAAACGTTAAATAGAAAATAAAAAAACCGTCGGAGTAGTTCGAAATATTTACTTGAAAATCTTAAACGAATATAATATTACGGCGGTCCTTATTTTATAGAAGAAATAAAAAAAATATTGATATTTTTAATTTTGATCCCTTCACTTTTTCCGTTGTTGTAAGAAAGTAATTTTGGCTAAATTTGATCACGACTACTCGCCCCCTTCCCGTGACTCCGGGAAATTAAAAAAACCTATGATTTGTTTTTTTAAACTCAATCAAAGAAATGTAACACTTATCGAAAAAAAATGTATAGAACATAAACTGTAGAACGTAATATTTTCAATAAAACGGATATATGTATTATTTTCTCTAAGTCTATTATTTTAAAATCAAAATAATAAGGTACAACATTTAAAAAAGATTCGTTAATTAAAAGTCAAACTCGTTTAACTCGTAATCGTCGATATCTCGAACTTTTTCTCCGTCACTAGAATTTCCTATTTGAACAATGCAAAAATATCGTGTTTAACTCGAATATTACCGTGGACAACTCGAAGTTCCGATTTTATGAACTTACGAATAAAAAGTTGCATAAAATTATTTTATCTCCTTATTGTACGCCATTTTACTTAGTAAGCTATTAAAGAGCTATTATCAAATATTATTAATAGAAAAAATAAATAAATAAATCTATAACAGAATAAAAGTAAGATTCAACGTTTAATTACTGACCCATCTGAAAAGAGTCACTTTTTAACTACGATTTGTTAATATATATATATATTTTTGTTTTAATTTCAATGTCCATTAATTTATTTGAATAATCATTAAAATAAGACATTCACAAGTTTTGCGGGTCGTGAAGTTCCGGGCGCTAACTATTTCTATAGATAAACGAATCGCCCTGTATATATTATGACGTGCGTGCGCTACTGCAACACGGTGTATATAGTCGCCGCTGCCGCCGCCGCCGGGCAAATAATATACTACCGTATGATAAAATATTATAATGACATCAAACAAAATGTGTAGGTATATAAAAAAAAATATACGCCGGTCAGACTGCAATGATCGTCCGGTCGTCCGTGCGTGTAATATCGTTGGTAATCGATCGGCGGTGACGTATGCACGCGGTTTTTTTTTTAATTTTTTTTATTATTATTATTAATTATTATTTTTATCACCGTCGTAATCCCTGCCGCGCCGCCGCCGCCGGGTGCGGCGGGTTGAGGACGGGCCGGGACTCGGCCCCGGCTGAGTCGACCGCGAAGGGGACGCGTAAAAAGGTCGGACAATATTTGCTCGGAACAGAGCGTATTTTGTCGGAACCGTATTGTGTATCCTGTGATTGTAAATCGATAACCACACGATAAGAAGCCGGAAGAGATAACAATCACGGTAATGACGCTCGCGCGTGCGCAGAATGCACGCGCGTTCCTTAATAACCGCGATCACAGGAGTAACGCACTCTTATGCGTATCGCCGATATTTCTAAATAATCAATCATAGCGAATTATCTATCGTTTGTCGTTACCGATTGCCCGGAACCAAATACGGTTCCGACGAAATATTTTCCAACAAATTGTAGCCCTCCACCGTCGACGGTGAAAAATGTTATCATATCATGATAATATACAAGGACTAAAACGCTATCAATCTAATCGCCCTTTTTTTTTTTTTTTTTTAATCAATTATGTTAAGTTCAGTTTTATTAAATTATATGGTAGCCGTAGAAAACGACGCCCATAGCTTTGGTACGCCTGACCATTATTCCGAACAAGAAAAACAACAAAACGCGAAAATAGGGCCAAATGAAACGGCTCTTGAAACGAAAAACCTACGGCCATATATGGCTGTCAAATTCATTGAATGAATTGAGATTCAAACCGCCGGGCTTCAACGATTAATTACGGATTTATGAGGATACGTTATCGTAAGCTTATCGAAATACGACGCGGCGATTGCGAACAAACCGAACCGAACCGCTGGTCGCACGATGGTACACGCGCTCCGGTATGCCTGTACAGTCACATAACTCCACAAAATCCAAAGAATCGTTTTTCGATTCTTATCCGGCAGCCTGAAAACTCCGCAAAATTGTCACATACACGTTCCCGAAAAACTGTGCAGTCCGACATCTCCGGAACCGTTTTCGTCCGCGCGACAAAGTGAAACCGACCGGAAAAACGTAAATAATATTATTATTATTGAAGTCTGTCTAGTTATACGATATACAGCACTGGGGCACTGCCAAAAATTCAAACACAATAAAATATAATATGCATGTGTTCCAATCAAAAATCCTCACTCATCAACTAACGCTCCTCCTTATATCTCAGACCAAACCCTTCATGCGGATCTCCACATTCAAAAAGTCACCGAAACAGCCAAGTTATACTAGTCCAAATTCAGAAATCGCCTTCAACATTACACCGACCCCTTCGTTTAAAAAAAATTACTATTCATCTCCATTCCCTGAACCCTTTCTATAGATTTTTATATAGAGACATTTTATAGATTAAAACAAAATTGTAATTAATTTGTAAATTCGCGCCGGAGTGCCTTCACTGGTCGGTTCTTCCCTCAAGTCACGCAAGCCATTTAACTTAAAATAACATCATCGATTATGCTTGTTATACGAGGTCTGTGTATAGATTGTATAAATTCGAAATTAAAAAAAAAAAAAAAAAAAACGATTATACTTACTTTGTGATTCGCGGGGTATTTTTTTTATTTTTTATATATATAAAATATAATATAGCACTCAATCGTGCTGCCCGCGAGCTATTGACACAATATACTCATGTACAGTATTTAAATATATTGCCATCGTCGTCGTCCGACGCATTAATTAAATAAACGCGCGCGCGGCACACGTACTCGTATATTTGTAATTCCGCGCCGACCGTTTTCGTAGGTTAGGTTTTTATTTTTTTTTTTCGTTCGCGTTTTGGTTTTCGGTTCCCCTCCGCCGTACGGTTGACCGCCGCCCCACGGCCCCCTCGCCCGTCACTATGCCGCCGCGCATAGGTTTGCCGGTGACAGCGTACCGCACAGTCGACGACTCCGGCGCAAGTCTCGTCTATTTAGGTCTATTTATAAGAAAATAAAACGGCATAGGAGTAAGGGTACCCTTGATAAAACGGGCAATAATAAATATTATTACAGATCAACACAGCAGTAGTTTGTGACTTATCTATACGGATATCGTCGATATCTGGTATCCGGACAATAATTTGTTCGTATCCTTTATCTCTTATCTAGATGCAAATTTCGATATTTATCTGATGGTTGTCAAAGGTAAAAGAAATTGATTTCTTTTTAGTGCATTATTATTTACGCGTCTAGAGAAAATATACAAAAATAAAAAAAAATACATCCCTCGCTTCGTTCGGACTCTAAAAAATGTTTAAAATTATAAATGTTCTCGACATTCGACGGGCAATTAACAAACAAAAAAAAAATGTTTTTATTTTGTTTCTTCTTCGACTTTTATAGGCCTTAAGACCCGTCATTGTTCCCCACAGCCTCTTGCATTCATCTCTATTATTCGCAATTTCTTCCGGGTTGTCGACCACAACTATTCGGAAATTCTGAGTTTAGTTTGTCTCTTCTTCGGCCCGTGGTCTCTTACTTTCTAGTTTCCAGTTCAGTGCGTCCTTTGTCGTGTCATTCAATCACCATACGTGTCCCAGCCAGATCGTTTTTCTTCCTTTAAGTGTCTGTATATATATATATATATATATATATTTTTTATCTAGTTTAAATTCTAATTATCCATCATTTATTCCGATATAATTTAAAAACGTGTTATTTTTTTATCTGTAGGTACCTAGATAATCAAGGAATAATCACCTTTCATCATTATCTACGTAGGTACATTTTACTTATCTGCGTTCCAACACGTTTAATTGGTGTAAAATATCACTTAAAAAAAAAAAAAAAATAATATAAAAACTACAAAAAAAAACACCAACACTCGCGGACTAAACATTAGGGTTTAAACTGCTAAAACGTGATGTTCGTATTTTTTTTTATTTTAAAGATTTGATTCGTTTGCAGCTAAGGTATATAATAATAATTGTATGCTATTTACGAGAAAAACATTTGATTTTTTTATTTTTCATTATTATTGTTATTATTATAATTGCTATTACGCTCCACTCTTCGTTGTGCGTACTCGTACGTCGTGGTGCGTCATTGTCTACAAACAATAAAAAGAAGAAATAACAGTAAATCTATTTTCTAAAAGCAATAATATTCTATTTGACCTGTACTGGCGATAACGTTATTTATTTTAAACTCTGAGCGTATAAAAAATGGTTTTACTACGACATGTGCGCTCTTTTTTTTTTATCGTCTGTTAATAACTTTTCCGCCTGAAATCAGTGAAATCTTGGTCCGTTCGTCGATTTCGGGGGCGGTTTCCGGTAGAAAATATTTCGCCAGTCGACACTGTTGGAAAACACATTTATTTGATTATCCTCGTAGTTATCTCAACAACGGAGAAAAAACTGGAATGTTTACGCAATAACGGTATCTGATTTGTATTTTTTATTTGGAATTTACAAAATATTTTTGCGGTTTTTTAAATCAGTTATGCCTATTTGAATATTTCGAAATTCGTTATAAACACGAACGGTTGCTGTTTATTTTATAGTCACAAATTCATACGATTTACAATTTGCGATTTATCAAAACATTTGTTTAACCGAACTTCGGTTTTAGAAACGAATCGTTTTTCCTCTGCAATAATTCATCGTTGCATATGGATATAGAATAAATCGCCCTGCTCGCCCACCTTCTCATATACAACAGTTTTTTGGTTTTTTGTTTCAAACGCAACATATAGACGTTATTATTATGTGTCTCCCTTATTTTGTCATCCCGTTTATCCGGGACGATATTTATTAACCAAAAAAATAAAAAATTGATTAAAACTCCAATTATTACACATCCGTTACAATATATACGACTATTGTATACTTGTATAGTCTTTAATGGTAGATCCATTATTGAAGATAAACCCGTAGGGGAGAATATTATTTATCACCTGTATATATATACTCGATTTTTACAGTATTACCGCCGTGACAACGTTTGAACTCGACGTTAGAATGCATTATTTTTTTTTTTTTTTTTTTATAAGTATAATATACACAGCCTGTTTAATGTCTTTTAAGAAACGCACGGCAATATTTAGCTGCCAGCGGCGTACCGAAGGTTTAATTAAACGAACACAGCTTAGTAAGCTCTTAAAAGTAACACCCAAAATCTCAATAATAACAAACGAATCCGAATAGTTCAACAATTTTGCAGTTTGATAGACCTAATCCGGAGCAAAAAATAAATGTAGAAGATTAATGTTTGTTCAGAAAGAAATTCGTATTCATTCAAGTATTTGTTGTCTATACCAGTAATATTAGTATTGTATTATTATAAATTTTTTTAAAGACTTTTCAATGCCGGTTTTTTTTTTTTTTCAGTATGCAATGTTTTTTTTTTTTTTATTATTATTATTATTATTCACGTCGTATTTATTAAAAATAATAATATATATATAATTTTAAAATCGTTTTTCATGTACATTGCGGAGATTCCATTTAAAACATCTGGTCTGTGATATTATAATACGAAAAAAAAAAAAAAAAAAAAAATGATAATAATAAAACAAAAATTAAAGAAGATTTTAGTTTTTTTTTTACCTTCTAAAGAAATATTAAATTACTAAAGTTAAAGTTTTGGGTTAAAGATTAATGCACGTTTTAAAAGTCACGTTTATATTACTTTGTACACACAGATTAAAATTCCCCTTAATGGTTTTGATAACAGAAAAAAAAAAAAAAAAAAAAAAAAATGATTTTATAAAGAAATATAATAATGCTACTAATAATAATATCACCCTCGCCAGGCCCGGGTTTCGGAAATCCGCCCTCTTTGAACATAATCTCCGGAGGACCCGCCGACCGATCGGTATGGTAAAAAAAAATAAAAAAAATTAGAACAAAACCGTAGTATTTATTATTGTAAAGTGAGCGAGTTTACCAATGTCGCTCTTATACCTATACAATATGAACAATTTTTATAATTTCACTCGGCAAAGGGTTCGAATAACGTGTACTTTATAAAAAAAAAAAAGGGTTTATAAATATTATATTTTTACATTTTAATTGGTCGCGCACGCTGAACGAGAGGTTTTTTTTTTTTTCTCTAAAATCACTTAAAAGAAAAAAATCTTAAAAACTCACTGTCCGTGTCGAGACAAAAACAAAAATTGTTTTCACGTCACGCGCGCGCTGTTCGTCGTCGGACGAGGGTCCCGCGAGGCTTCTTAAGTCGTCGCGCGCGCGGCCGCGTTTAAAAGTTCCTACGTCGTCGTAAATTCGATTACAAACCGTAGGCCGGGAACGCGAGTAGGTTATATATCTATATATTTATTATATAAACGTTTCGACGGGATTTTTGTCGAGATTAAATTCTTCTTGTCACGACGACGTCTTCCCTATACGCGTACACGTGTGTGTGTGTATATATATATATATATATATATATATATATATATAGTGTACGTATACAATACGGCGGCAATCCAATTCCCGCGATTTCCCATAATCCCGGAAACGCGTCCACTTGGCGGTTTTCCCAATCGCGGGCCGGAGCCCGTAAAGACCCCGGCGCGAGCGATATTTGTCGTCGATACGACCGTCGCGATTGGACGGCGGCCGATTGAATGGCTTCGGCACAATACGCGCCGGACGGTCGGCCCGCGAAAACTTAATTTCGTCCCGCGCAAACTGTCGCGCGGTATTTACACGCCCCGCGATCCCGCAATCATCTACTTGACTTTTCACGTTTTACAACACACACCGGGGGGGGGAAGAAAAAAAAAATAATAATAACAATAATAATGAAAAATATTTTCTACAACGGTAGTCGGTTCGTTTTTTTTTTTTTTTTTTTGTTTACTTTTTTTCCAATCGCTCCCACACAACACGCGCTACAGAATCGTGTTTTATTGATCGATCCGGAACGGTCTTGGGTCATTTTATTAATTAACACGCGTTAAATACATATAATTTTTTTTAATAATTTTTTTTTTTTTTTCCAATAGGAGTATTCCAAGTACAAAATACATTCGTCGATTCGTGTCGTAATTACGCGTATTGCTTCCAAATTGTGTCGTATGAGTTAAATATAGTCTCGCGAAATACGATCTCTCTCTCTCTATATATATATATATATATATATATATATATATATATATATATATATGTATATTATTTATCTATCAAAATAAATACTTTGGCCGATTCGATTCGTTAAATACATATTTAATATTATAGTCGTACACTGATATTATGATGTATTATATAAGCAATGTATTATACATTCGATATTCCGTAAAATAATTATAATAAAAGTAAAGATAAAAGAATATCGTATACGATAGGTATTTGAGGCGGAAAACCTTTAAATATTTAAATACGCCCGTTTTACGTATCGTATTTTCCAATATGTACAAAAAAAAAAAAAAATGCAAATACATTCATTCGGAATGTAAAAAAAAATATAGGCACACACAATTTCCTAAAAAAAAAAAAAAAAAATGCATTTCCGGATCGACGAGCCGTCCGGTTTGCGTTGTGCTCCCGTGGTACCGATTAATAATTCCGGTGTGTGTGTGTTATGCATTTTTTAACCTTACATTTATGTCGCACAGTGAAAATATTTCGTCTCCTAGTTGACCGTATTTTCAAAAACTGGTCGACATATAATTTTTAAAATAAGAATTTTTATTCTATGTCAAAAAAAAAAAAATAATAATAATAATAATAATCGGGTAATGATTACAATAAATTGATTGACTATTTATATTGAGATTAGATGGTTTTTTTTTTTTTTTTTTTTTGGCCCAGTGAAAATACCTTAGAAAAAAGCACTGGGAGTATGTCGCGAAAAAAAAAAAAAAACAAATAAAATACAAACGCATCGAGTTTACTGGGCCCCGGTCGTCATTATCGTTATTATTATACCGGGCGGGGTGTTTTGGAGGAACTGGGGTAGATTGTCGTTAATACGGGTATAGTTATAACAATACGCAATAATTGTCCGTTCCCGGGCAATATTTAACGATTATAATAATAACACTGGAACGTGTATATATATATAATAATATTATTAAACGGTATATTATTATTATATTGTAAGACGACGGGGTTTTCGGTCAAAGTTTTGCCGAACAATCGTTATTTCGTTCAACCTCCCACCCCATCGTCCGGTATACCGACGTTTACGTTAAAATATACGACTCGAGATATACATACATATATATATATATATATATAAATACGACTACTACCGCGCCCTTGTTGCAGACGAGACCCTTTTACAGGAGGCGTCGCCGCCGTCGTCGTCGTCGTCGTCGTCGGTACGTCCAAAGTGTCGCGGTGCACTTATACGCTCCTGCGGTCCCGCGGCCGAGTAAACAAAAACACGTTACACCCGTACGCGAGCACGCCCCGGTTCGTGTCGTTTCCCGTCACATAGCGGTAAAACAAGTGAAAACCAAACAGAAAAATAAAAGACGGACACGAAAGAATGAAAATAAAAAAAATAAAAAAATAAAACGCCCGACAACCGGGCACGGAATTCCCCAAAGGTCACAATTATTATTATCGCAATACGCGCGCGTGCGCCCGTACGATTATGACGATGATAATAATGCGTTACTACCACCTACTCTACGACATGACGCGTGTACGCCCCCCCCCCCGCGGTAATTACGTGTTTACGAAACGCGAATATTTAACGATTTTTTGTGCGTTCTATGGCTGTTCAAACAAACCTAAATACACACACACACACACATATATATTGTATATAGGTCGATAGCGTCGTCGATATTCCGTATTAAAAAAAATAATAAAATTTATACGACAGGCGACGTTTTTAATTACAACAATATACCGCGTTTATAATTATAGATAATAATTGTGGCCGGGGGAAATTATATATATATATATACACGTACGCACACGAACGAATTCGTTTGCAAACGCCGACCGTCCGGACGATATTAAATATGTAAACCTAACCTGACCGTACCGAGTACCTTAACAATTTTCCAACTGGGATCGTCGCAGACCAGCAAATCGTTAAATTACGCACGCGTGTGTTTGGTTCCTTTTTTTTTTTTTTTTTTTTGTTCTTTACACGAATGTGTTTACGTTTTCATTGCAAACTGTACACGAATAGTGCGAATAAAAAGACGATTAAGTGGACTAACCGCGAAGGCTGATGTCGCGTATCCGCGCTACAGGCTCGATACTGGACAGTACCCCGGGACTTGAGACCGGCATCAATATTATTCAACCGGTGTCGATAATTATTCGTAACGTACACTGGGGGGGGGGGGGGCAGAAATAGGTTTTCCGCAGCGGGAAACGGTATTGAAACTCGCGTCGAGCCTTATCCGATAGTCCCCCGGACAATCATCTCGTACGTGTAACCGAAAATTCGGTAGCCAACGAAACGGGCGATTAAACAATAACATCGCCACACTGCTAACGACGGCCGAATCGTATTGTACACGAAATCTCCGCGGATCGTTCGAGTCTACGGTAAAAAAAAAAAAAAAAAAAAAAAAAAAAAAAAAAAAAAAAAAAAAAAAAATCGCCTTGTACACGACGCATAATAACCGGGGGGGGGAGGGGCCGAGCACTTTGCATTGCCGTGTTTAGTGTAATTTATGTAAAAGCAGTGTGCGCGAACATTGCACGCGGTCGGGGTTAGGTTTTTCACTACTATTCCCGTTCTATGTCGACACGACTTTTAATCAAATGTTTTTTTTCACCTTTTATCTCGAGTGTTTATTATTATTATTATTATTATTATTATTTCAAATACTAAAGCTGCGGGGAGAAAAACAAAACAAAACAAAAAAAAAAACCCCTCTTTTTCCCGTATGTTAATCAGCGTTTAATGGGCTGCGTTCGAAAACAAACGTCAGACAAACTCGGTCCCCTGCGGACGTTACATTGTAGCCACACTGTCTGTCGCCTCTGTTTATATGGGTACCTTTTGTGTGCGGTCAATGAAATCCGAAAAAAAAAAAAAAAAAAAACGCTGACCGGCCCGCGTCAATTATTGCGTTTTCCATTACGCCCCGGTCCAGAAAGCCACTGATTAAAATCGCGGTACCCCTCCATCCACCTCCCCACAAACCCTCGCGGACTGCCCGGGTGCCACGCGCAGCAGTAGTCGGTGGCGACAGTCCGACTCGACTACGACTTCGTCGACCCTTTTCGATAACCGTTTGGCAAGTTACAATGATGAGAAGTACTCTCGACGGATAGCGACAAAAAAAAAAAAAAATAATAATAATAAAAATGTACCCGTACACGCCGGGCGTAAAGGTAATGTAAACTGCGCGCGCGCACGGCCGAATGAATTGAATTTATTTATTTTTAATTAAAAATGGCTTTTAATCATAACGTTCTCCGGAGAACGGTTCGACGGTATAATTCGCTTATTTTGTACGGCGGTTAAATAATTCAAAACCGCGGACACGCCCGCCGTTCCCGTCATAGAGTCCCCGGGCTAGCCGTATATCGGAGTTATTAAAAAGTCACCGATAAATTAAGCTGCGCAAAGTGTACGAGTAACATCGCATGTGTGTATATATATAAATTATATAAGTTTCCGTTCTTATATGTTAGTAGTTTTCTCCCCCGTATCGGTTTTCGCGTATTAGCATTCGGGCTTGGGGTCGGCCGAAACGGCCAAACGTACCTATTAGTTTTAAAATTAGTAACGACCCGATAAATTATTATCTTTAAACGCGGGCGCGCGCAAATCTATATAATTCCGTTATTTATCGTATATGGAATTCGATAAAATCCACGGTCGTCTTTACAGTTATACCGCGAGCAAATTCCGACGCGTTACACATTAATGTACTAAATATAAATGATAGTGTTAGTGTACGTTGAAAGTTTTCTACACTGTACGGCACGGGAGTTAACGGCATTGCCATGCAGGTAACCATTGATGTTGGGCGTTATGTATTATTATTTCATTATTTTCCGCGGTACACTACTGCGAAAAATCCGACTCAAAACTATATAAAGCCGAAGTCACCGTTGACTGACGGGCTGCTCGGTGGATGTTGAACGGTAAAAAAAAGGTTTGCAGACAATAATGAACACTTATAAACAACTTGAGTTACATTATTGACCGAGACTGGGCAACCCGCGGTTCGTACAAATGTAAGGCATGATACCGAAACGGTCTGCCCGTACAACCGAGTTGACATTAGTGTCAAAACTATGTCTAAAGAATTACGGAAAACCATATCCATATATGTATATATATATACATAGCTAACACGAAAGTAGAAATCATTTACTTAAAGTGAATACTAACTAAATAGTCGTAACACCTAATCATAAACAATTTACATATATTTAAGCACGTCGTAACCATAAAAAAGAGTTACTCGATATACTATGTACACACACTATGTAAAAAGTAGTGATCACGGCTTAGCCTGATTACTACACGCGCGTAATATTGTAATATTTACGGGATTACCGTTTATTAATATTTTAGATTCTAAGCGTATGGCGAGGATTGCGTTGAGAACATTAGTTTTACTGTGTGTGCGCGTGTGTATTTTTTCTGTCCAACAAATTTGTCTCCAAAAAATATCGCCGAAAAATAGATACGGTTTCTGGAAGTCGAAAACGTTCTCTAGTCGGTAAATTGAGTGGTAGGTAGTATAGATATAGGTATATACCTTGACAAATTTTGAAGACATTTAAAAAAAAAAAAAAAAAAAAAACGAGAATATCTACAAAATAACCGTTACTGATATTATTATTATTATTTTTTTTTTTTCGATGTAATTGAATAGAATAATCGTAAAGCCTAGATGTGGTACGATTTTTGATCAATTTTAAATTGTCGGGTTTTTTTTTTTATTTAGTTAAATTTAGTTTAATTTGGTTTTATGTGATAATTTGATACGTTATTCCCGTAGCGAAATACAAGTATCGAAAATCCGTAGGTACATGTTTTTTTTTTTTTTTTTTTCTAATAATCTTTTAAAATGGAAACAATTTATAATTTTACCCCTTGTACAAGATGTGGATTTAACATTTTAATATTTCGTATCCGCGTAATCGTGTTCGAAACGAGCGAAAGCGTAAAACACCGGTTTCCATAATGTGTACACGATGACGATTTTGTACGCGGTTTCAAATAAAATCCGAAATGTCTAAAAGGGAAATTATTGTGCAAATAGACCTTTGAAGACTGTCGTCTTTCGGTCCTTTAGTATTGTATATTTTGTCAAACAAGACGACGACGATATAGATATAGATATATATATATATTCGTTCCCCCTTATTGTAAATTTAGTAAAAAAAAAAAAAAAAACGTTTTAAACGAAATAAAACAACCCCGCGTAGTGCCGTCGGTGTATAGTGACGGCGAACAAGAGTACATATAATAATAATAATAATAATATATATAAAACATAAAAGTCAACGATCGGAATACTTGTACAAATACAAAAAAAAAATATATAATAATAATAATAATAATATTAAGTGTATATACGTATAGTCGCAGTATCTAAGAGGAATCAAAAAAAAAAAAAAAATATTAAAGTACGACTACTATATAATATACTGCAGCCAGGAAGCTTTTAGCGTTGTTTGTAAAATAAAGACACGCGGCTGTTCCTTTATTTATTCAATTATTATGGCGAGTGTATCTAAAAAGTAAAATTACATTAGTGCACTGTCATTTTATATATACGCCATAAATCCCAATATTACGATTACGCGTGCCTCGGTTTCTGTATTTGTATAATATGCGCACACGTGTTTTTAATCTGTCGTTCAGAACGGTTTACAGAAAGGAAAAAAAAAACACTCCAGAATAATGTCACGCCCGAGCACGTTCAAATTTTGACGAAACTCGTAAAATACACAAATAAAGGTTTGTTTGTATAATTTAAAAGCCAGGCGTACTATTGTGTTGAGACCATCGTTGTAGATGGTTATGTGGGAAATGTATATAAGGGTACCTTTAATTTAGTTGGTATACTGAAACCATCGATAAATCGTCGCAATCGAAAAACGATTCTGAGTGGGGCTCGCGATTAACTAGTTACGTTATAAAAATTGTATTATTCGTGTGTTTGTTGCGTGGTAACCCGGAAATCGACGAAAATATAACTAAATTATATATATCGTCATTTGTCGTTAGACTTTTTAACTTTTTAAAAAAAAATTATTTATTTATAATCGAAAAATCGTTTTCCTAACAGGAAAAACATGTATTGGTAACCTTTTGGTAATTCAAAATTGATCAAATTTCCAATTTAAAAATGTTTCCGAATAAAAATAACTCGAATTCAATATTGTATTATTTCGAAAATAATACACGGACCTTTTGATTTATTTTATATATTGCGGGATTATAATTGTCTTTACTTATACCCTTACGAGCACGTGCAACCTCCCGTATTTAAAAGGTTGCGTGTAGGCAATTTTTTTCGCATTTTCTTTGAAAAAAAATGAAAATTTATCTACAGAAAAACATTCGCGACAATTTTCAAATATATTTATAGGTAGCGTAATTGACTCTAGTATTTATTGTGTAATCGGGAATCAAACGAATATGTTCATCGAAAAACCGTTTTTCGCAGTCAAAAACCACTGGAGTTCTCCCGTTTTTATTTTTTTATAACGAAAATTTGGTTTCTTAATTATTTCGTCTATAACCCAAGTGGTTTTTGCCCGGCGCAAAACCGTTTACGAAGTCGAATTACGATTTTTCCCTCAAGCTCATTGACAAATCCCGGCTACGCCACTGGTGGCACGGCCTTAGATGGGAAAATGTCGTGCGTTAAACAATGTAAGAAATCAAACCTTACGAAAACATTTACTGCCTATATACGAGGTCTAATCAAAAAGTATCGAGACTGATAATATTAATCGCATACCGATTTGAGTATGAACATGTACGTGCTATATTTATCTACCTTTATATGTTGGGAAAATGTATTAAACATAGATTAGATTAAAATTGACTCATTCGGCTGCTAGGTGCGATTATGTAAAGTGTGTTTTACGTCCTGTCGGATTTCACTACGAGCGAAAATATAGAACAACGAGTTTGCATTAAACTGTGCCATAAACTTGGGAAAACGGCTACTGAAACCTACCAAATGTTATTCGTTAGCTTATGGAGATGAAACCGTGTGTTCCGTGCTACCGCGTTTTTTCAACGGTTTAAACGATTTAAAAAGGGTAGAGCCATTGTTGAAAGTGATGAGCCACGACCCCAAAAAAGCTCGTCAAGTGAAGATTATGTTGTTTTTTTTTTTTTCGACTACCAAGGTATTGTCCATCACGAGTATGCTCCGAAAGGACAAACAACGACAAAGAAGTACTACTATTCATGTTCTTCACCGCCGTACGAAGAAAAAGACCCGAGTTTAAAGAAAAATCTGGCCGTTGGAAATTGCATCACGATAATGCTCCAGCCCATTCAGCCCGTGTTGTGCAGCAGTTTTTCGCCGAACGCGATATCCCTAACCTAACTCCGTGTGATTTTTTTTATTCCCAAAGATAAAAATGGCGCCTTAAGGGTAAACGTTTTCAAGATGTGGACGAAATAAAACATAATGCGGCGGAGCAGCAACGAGAAATTTCTAAAAATGACTTCCCGAGGTGTTTTCATAAATGGCGGGAACGGCGTTGGAGAACATGTATAGATTCGGAAAGAGCATATTTTCAATGTAAATAACTCGAAATATCTAATAAATGTGTATATTTTTTTCTTTTTAACAGTGTCGATAATTTTTTTTTTTTTTTTTTAGACCTCGTACATATATTACGCATATACATATATTATATTGTTCTACTCGTCCCAAGTTCAAACGATATATACAATATAAAATAATAATAATACCGTGACCGTCGAAACTACTACATCATTTTAAACGTCAACCGTGTGTCAATGCGCGACGACGATAATCACACGAACCGCGTCCGCGTGTATTATATTACTATTATTTAATTTTATTTTTTTATTTTTTTTTTTTTTTAGATTCTTTTTTTGTACGCCGCATCGACGGGAAGCGCACGTGACTCATCGGACCCGGCGGCGGCGGCGGCGGCGGCGTACGTCCGATCCGCAGACGCAATAATTTCGGCTCCGGGAAAGGAATTATTTCTACCCGGTGTCCCGGACGTCGCGCCCGCGGTCTTCAGTCAAAGTCACGTCGTTTCCCGTTGGACGATATTCGCGCCGCGTGCGCCACTGGTACGTTTTAACACTGTCGGCGCCGGTTATGATCGTCGTTACGCGTACCAGCGCGTTCGAGGGTCCGGGGGTCGCGTTCTATTAATCGGCGGCGCACAAGTTCCAATTAAACGTTTGCAGATAAATGATAAAAGGCGCGGTTTACGTGCGGCGCGGTATCCGGCGGCCGATCGGAATCCGTCGGAGGAAACCGCCAGTCATTTCGCAAACGCGGCCCGTGAATATTATATATTTACCGAACGCTATCGGCGACAATAACGCGCACTTATAAAACGGTACACGCATATAGGCGCCACAGCCTCGCGCGACCCTCTTTTCGTTCGCTTTTATTTATTTTATTTTTTTTTTTTTTTTTGAAAAATTACCAGTCGCCAAATGCGATTGTCATCCAACAGAAAGAACGCTTTGCGGAAACCTCGGAAACGGTCGTCTTCTACACGCCTCGCGCGCCGCACGAAACTATTATCGTCCCGGCCGACGACGGACGACACGTCGAAACTATATCGACGATACAAAAACTTTTTGTCTTTGAAAATAATATTAATCGTATACGACGATTAATGGATTTTTTCGTTTTATTTTTATTTTATTTTTTTTTTTTTTTTGCGATCGTCCGCCGCCTCCCGCTATTATTATTTCGGGACATTTGCCGACAATTATTAATGAAACGCCTACAAAATCCGATGGTTAAATATGCGACTATAGATTCATTGGCGGTTAAATAACTTTTTGAATAGCGTAAGTCCTCCAAAGCATGCACAATCGTATTCTCAATTGTTGTCAAATGTGTAAAAAAAAAATATATATTTATTTATATTATACAATAAAAAATATGTAGCAAAATAACGAAACAAAGCCTGGAGTATTATAATAATCAATCAGTTTCTATTTAAAAAAAAAAAATCATTGTAAAAATAATAATAGACCAGCAAAGGCGATGAAATAATATATTATTTTTTCCATATTCGATTTTTGTTTGTTTTATTTTTTTTTTTTTTTTTAAATCGACCAGTATTATTGAACACTAATAGCAACAGAAATCTGCCTGCAACCATTTGAACACAACGGATGTCGAAGGTGCGACGACACGATTTTGAACATTTTTGGGTTTACTTTATGGTTACGGGTGAAAAAAAACCTACTAAATAACTAGTCAAAGCGATTAAATGCAACTGGCAGTTAAATTAACTCCATTCGAAACCGTTTTTTTTTGTCGGCGATGATTAATCGCTAACCTGTGAAATTACAAAAATGTCATTCAACACGTTGTGAACCATGCCATCGAATCGGTCGAACGTAATAAAAATTCTTTATCGACCGATTGCGATTATTTTTAAATCAAATTTAATGATACGTATTTTACGAAAACTTCGTGTATAAAAAAAATCACCTTACTCTTGTGGTTGTTGTACAAAAAAAAAAAAATAATGTGATCTGAATAAATATAGACGTCGACATGGGCGCCAGGTTTTTAAAATATCACGAAGGGGCTCACTGTTTAAGATATTCTTCAACGGTTAAAACAATATGTGCAAAAATTTGATAAGTAAACGAAAAAATAAAAAAATGATCAACAGTAGTAAAAATGGCCCTGGGGTTGTATTTGTACAGTGAACTGACTCTTGACATATTCTGCGTTTTTATTTTCATTAAATTATCTGGCTAATATGTTGTGCAAGTACGCGTCGGATGTGAACGGTTTTTTTTTTTTTTTTTTTTTTTGAAAATAAGAACCACGGGGGGAACTGAGGACCAAGCTCCGTCTAATAAATCCCGTGGACGGCTTCGGCACCCCAGCTCCCCTGTACATGTGGTACTGGATTGATTAGAATGGGTCGGCATGGAGAGAATGGCGTATGGCCACTCATCGCGTTATTAACTTTTTTTGTACATTTTTTTTTTTTTTTTTTAGACAAATTAAGAAACAAACGCGTCTCTAAAATGTTACGATTCCGTTATATTTTAATACTCTTAATATTTTTGGGCGTGAATCGCCAGTGCCCACATTTGATGTACAAATGGCAACCAATGTATTAATTTTCGTTAATCGGTTGACGAGATATTCCGCTTTTTAGACTGTCGTTTTGCTGATAGGAGGAGAACGACATATTTCGTTATTTTTTAACAACGTTAAAGCAACAATTTCGAAACAAGTAAATACTTTCCTACTTTCCGAGATAACGAATGCCTACGGATGTCGATTGCCGGATAGTTAACACTACGAACGCAGCCCGGCATATTGGATAACTTTGAACATATTTTTTTAACGCGATTATAATGCATTTGTATTTATGTTAATGTAACAGAATGACGTGCAGTCCGTTATTGACGATTAAATCCGGCGGCGGCGGCGGCGGCGGCGGCGTCGGAAGTCGTCGCTTATGACTTTTGATTAAACGCCACGGGCGCCGGGAATAGAGAGAGAGAGAGAGAGAGAGAGAGAGAGCCGAAGATATCGTTTCGTAATTCCTTGCCGCGGTGCTTCGAGCGACGGCGTCCGTCGAAGAATTCCGCCGTCGAAAAGCCGCGGGTCTGGGCACGGGGGTAGGCGACACTAACTAACGTTCGGGGGTGTAGGGGTCGGGCGCGACAGGGACGAAAACGTATACGCGAAGAGGAGCGAAAGAGATATTTTATTATTATTATTATTATTATTATTATTATTGGAGCGCGCCTTATAGTATTACGGGCGCGAGATAATCTGCGATGTGGAGAGACGGAGAAGAAAAAAAAAGGGAAAAAAAGTGAGCAGCCAACCGTGGCGACCCGGTTCATTAACGTTCCGCCAATTATATCCGCCGTCGCGGGCCAGTCGGCCGTGATGGATTCACGTTATTATATTTCCCGAGGACGACGATATTTTCCGGAATATTTTCCCGTCCTACTCCGACGGCGCGCCCGCATGGGCCCGTCCTCTCATCTCCCCGCCGTCGTATACGGGCATCGGATGGCAATAATAAACCGTACTATACACGCTCACATAATATTATCCGTCCCCTAATTTTTGATTTCTTTCTTTTTTTTTTTTCGCTTATAATTCCGCGCTCTCCGGCCGGCGGTGTAATGGGTTTTTATAGGTCTTGTCCGTTACCTCCGACGGACGATATTACGCGTATACACACTTTGTCGCGTTCGCCGTGGGGGACGACACGAGTAACAATCTTAAGGTCTTATTCGGCGGGGCCGGCGTTGTGCGTTTTTCTGGACGGGCGGCGGGTGAGGCGTAGGAGGACGCAATAAACAATTTGCCCACTGATTATTAAGAAAATGCCGACAACGTTTACACACGGTTCGGTGTTGTCCAAATAGATTTGTGCGCTTGTTCTTGTTCTACTGCCCGGAAATGACATCGTATCACACCTACAATTAACAAACACTATCTATAAAACTAACCAATTGTTTATCTGATAGACTAAGTTTAATGAGTTATAATAAACATTTTTAAAATGGAAATCTACACGATTATCTTGTTTTGTCGTGACAATGGCAGATGCAGCTAAAAATTCACTATCGGGTGACCCAAAATACTTGACCTCTTATTTTTTTTTTACCGGCAAGTTGTTTTTATTTCGTGTTTTCTTTTATAATCGTTATCGAAAAAAACCCTATTAGACGCCATACATACGGTGTCTTTATTATTTTTCTCTTTCTATTGTCCATTGTTAAACTATAATTAAATAGACGAAACAAAATTGAAAATTACATAATTGATAAACGATTTAAACAAATAAAAACGAATAAACATTATGATCAAATAACTGGTCAGCGATTTGGCACGTTGACGTTATCACTCTGCTATGGACGTATTCTAGGTGAGTACTTACTCTATGCCGTTTATTGTTCCGTTCTTATGACAAATTGAAATTATTTTGGTTAATCTTTCTTATCGGTATTCGTTCTATAGAATCTTGGCGTATAAATATATAAAACAATATTTGAGTCTCTAAGCAGACTCGATAAATATTGTTATTGTAAATGTATGGAATTATTATTTGAACGCCTAGTTGGTACCTAGTTGAAACAATAGCTGACAATTTGCAAAACGCCGACTCCACGCGATTTCTGTGTCGAAATTTCAGATTTTCCGGCTGAAAATAAAAAACAATTGGTCGAGGGTGAGGGCGGGAAAAACCGGGCCTGGTATTATTGTCTTATTGTCTTATTGTCGTATTGTATTTGGCCGCCGCTATCGAAACGACCGTCCCGTATAATACCATCAAGTAATACCATTAAGTCGTCGTGAGGCGGTATATTATAATTATTATTATACTAAACGCGCCGAAAGACTTAGGGCGATTCTTTATTGTAAATTATAGTAAATGTGTTTAGCATATTTTTACTCGACTAGCTGCGGGAGCACGGCCTTGCCCGTGAAGAAATTCGCGGAGCGAAGAATGTGTATCGGTTTTACTATAATGTGTGTTTTTTTTTTTTTTTTTTTTTTTTTTTTTTTTTTGTATTTTAATATTTTGTAGTTTAAATAATCGTCTAAACATCCGGCTCGCGAAAACCGTAATCACTCGGCTAAAACACTAGTTACGTATATAATTTACAGCACACTAGGGATAATGTAGCCGTCTGTCGGTGAGAGAACTTTCAGGATCGGATGTTTAGTTCCGGAGATTACCCCCTACGTACAAACTCACAAACTAATAGATTGTCCCTCTTTAAAATAGTTTACGACAATTATTTTGTTCTGCGACTTAAACTAATTGGAATTGTATTAAAACCGCGTTGAAATTACGTCGTAAGATATCGAATTGGTTTCCCCTACCCCCCCCCCCCAGTACGTACAACATCGCCGGGGACGGACGGTATGCTTGACAAAAAAATTGAATCTATCTTATAGATTCTATAGATACACCGATATTCGCCTTAAGATAATAGATAGAAAATATAAAAAAATGCGTTAATTAAGGTTTTCGGGAAACGCCACAAAACAAAATTAAAACTTATTCGAACAAAATTATACCTATATATTGATTATTATTATTCGTGATTATTTAAATTTAAAAAAAAAAAAAAAAAAATGTACTTCTCATTCTTCGCTATAATAATAGTGTCTTTACGCGAAAAATCGAAATAAACTGTACACGATAACAAGCAAATTATCTAGAAAATTCAAAAACATGGTGATAGATACAAATGTATAGCCCAGGGATGGGCGAATCGGCCTATCGGGAAATCGGGTCTTCTAATGGACTGCTATAAATTAAAGGAACTGCTTAAAACTACCAGATTTAAAATTGGGCCCTCCTACGATTTGCATTATATTATGTTACCGATGTATTTTGTACTATTGTTTGAACTTTACAATATCTGATGATAATTATACAGAATATCCTACGGTCCTACGCATATACGAGATATTTTGTTGATATTATTTTTATGTGTATTGATTTGGTTAATACATGAATACGTGGATAGAGGGTGGAAATTGCCCACGTTTTACTTGCACGTACAGTCGTATAGAGTTTTTTTAGCCACCACACAAATTTATTCTAGTCACGCGTATGCTGATTTTTATTGGCTCACAGGCTAATTTCATTCATATTTCTCGGGCCGAAAAAATTCGCCGTTCTGACCAAGTTACTGTACGTGCCTTATAGAATCACTAGATACAAGTAAAAAAAAAAAAAAAAATACGTCAGAGTATTTATGTTTACAATGTTCAATAATTATTCTATGGAATAATTAACGATCTTTTGTCACGAGTAAGGTTTTAAAGTTTTTATTGAACATTAATCGCCACATATTACAAACGTAACCGATTATTACTGTCTGGGCCTGCGTGTATAATTATCGGAACAATAAGACACCGGACCGAATACCCGTGGCAAATATATTGACGGCGTGTAATAATCCGATAGATTAGAAAGAAAAAAAAAGCAATAATAACAGTGATAATAGTACTGAAAGCTTACGAGGTATGTTAACGAGTGTCAATTCGGGCGGTAGGATTCGGTCTTTGAATTGGAAAACGACCTCGGCGACGGGGGTCGTCAGACGGTTGTCGTCCGAGAGGAAAAGGAAAAGGAAAAAAAAAAAAAAAAAAAGCCATATTTATAGACGACGATTAATAATATTCCGTATTATATTCGAATCGCGGGCGTACCCTATAAGTAAGTACGCGTGTCGTAATCTCTGGATACGTTTTGAACCGTTTAAGGCGCGTAATATTATTATTCCGGTGCCCGAAACACAAACGACCGTGTTGTAAAAAAAAAATAATAACAAATGGACACGATGATTATACGTGTGGGTGTGTGTGATCGCATTTTTGACGTATTGTAGGCGGTGTGTCCCTATACGGTATTTAAAAATCGTCACGGATCGACGCGCGATGAATTCCGTGTCCTTTTGTGGTGCCCTCTCAACCCCTCCTCCGATCGCTCCTCCCGTAAGAAGATGACGACGCTGCCGGGCGATAACTCCCGTCGCGGGGTTCACAGGTCAGAGACAAGAAAAATAGAGCCTGACGGTGGAAAAAAAAAAATTTAAAAAAAATAAAAAAAAAAAAAACAGTCGCATTCCAACACTATATATTTATAATATACTATATGACGACGACGACGACGACGACGAATCGAGTCCGTAATCCGTTCCATATATACATTTATTATTTTTTTTTTTTTTCCATCTAATTTTTATTATTATTATTATTATTATTATTATTATTGTTTTCTCTTACCCCTGGCCACCACTGCCCGCCCGGTATACACACTGGCATCACGCATTCGGTTTGGTGTTTTTTTTTTTTTTTTTTTTTCACTCGTCGTTGTTATTATTAATGTGCATCCACACGCACCGCGCGATGCGCGCGTCTGTCACCGATTTCTGGGCGGACGGACCGGGACAATGGACATCACGGGGAAAAAAAAAAAAAAAAAAAACCCGGGTACTCGGCCGCCGATAATACACGTATAGATTTCGGACGTTGATGAATAACGACGATGTGGATTTATATAAACGCCCGCCCAGTGACAGACACCTATATAAATGTGACATCCAGGGTCACCATTGGAGACGGGCGGCGGCGGTTCGTCCCGGATACTCGCTCGTATATTTGTTTAGGATTTATTTTTATTTTTTTATTTAATATCTCCGTCACCCTATACCTCGCCGTCCGTCTTGTTCTGTTGTACAATATGGCCATTTGCATAATATTATTATCATTATTATGCCCGCAGTCTTCGGGGTGCGTTCAACTCTGCGTGGCCGGCTCTGCTCTTTTCTGGATGCCGCCTAGCGCGTCTCCCGACACAAAAGACGGGCGGCGCGCCGATGTTCGGCCGGCCGGCCGCCAGACCGCCCGCCCCCCCGCGGCGAACCGATCTTTTATTATTATTCCCGCGGGCGACCGTTCGCGGGTGGAAAATATATTATGCGTATACGCGAGTATTATAGGTATACGAGTAGAGAGAGAGAGAGAGAGAGAGAGAAAAAAAAAAACTCGGTCATTATATTATTATTACGTCTTCGTAATTCCGTTCGTCGGGTTTCGGTGTATATATATATATATATATATATAAATACATTATTATTATTATTATACGTTCGTCGAGTGTAATACGAGTAGTGTTTATATAACGACCGAATATTATTATAATAAATACACGAATACATCGGGTCCGATCAACGATTTAAATATCTTAATGCCCTACCACCCCGTCACGTCGACCGGCGGTTATTCTTTACGACATCCACCGTACCGGTCGGTATCGATTAGCCTCGTAATGACCGATATCGCCCCGTCAACAAACGGCTTTATAATATATTTATAATTCATTAGGTGAAGCGCGCGCTTATTTACAAATCTTGATTTACCGTTGGGGGCGGGGGGGGGCGGTGACGGAAAGCCTCCCCACCCCTCATCCCAGAACGAAATAATATAATACAAAATAAAAAATAATAATAATAATAAAAAAAACACGTGGAATATTACCCGGCGGAGGTCCGAACCGGACGTCGGTCGGTCCTGGAGGCCAGAGAAACCGGAGTAGAAAAACCACGCGGTTAAATAGTAATAATCGCCAACGACGACGACAACGATGCCCGGGGCTTTAATGGACAAAGATCATTTAAAATCACTCCGAAAATCGGCTGAAAACCCGTTAATATCTATTATATTCGAATACGTCTTGTTGTTGATCAGATGAATATTTTAAATATAGGAAATACGTAAATAGAGTACGGCTTATATTGTGAACATATTTAATTACTAAAAATACCGTGCAGTTTAAATGGGAAAAAAAAAGGAAAATCGAAAATGCAATAAAAAAAACCAAAATCCATGCCCTTGAAATAGCAAAAAAAAAAAAAAAAATTATCATTTGCTACAAATGCACAGCCCTCCCAATCGTAATAAAATTACAGTGGCATATTGGACCAGTTGTAGGAACGGCGAAAATGACATTTATTTTATATGCACTTGCCGACGAGTTCCCGTAATATTTTGTCATATTTCTTTCAATAGCGCACCTATTTAATGAAACTGATATATTAATTTATTAACAGGACGAGAATAAGTTTAAAAATGTTTTCATCAGCAGCGCATCTTGAAAGCTATTTTCGTTTTTAATATTTTTTTTTTTTTTTTTTTCTAGCATCGCGCGTATATAAAATAAATAATATTATTTTCGTTTTAATTAATTTCTGCATTTTCCATTAAAACTGATTAAAATGTACTATAGTACTATAAAGTAAAAGTATAGTTGAAAAGTCTAACATCATTATTATTATACGATGAACTACAGAAATTCGTCGTTTGATTAAAATTAAAACGTTAATTATTATTATTATTATTTTTTATTTTTTTTTTCTTCTAAAAAACAGCAGATTTGTCGAACTTACAATTGCATTAATGTACAGACTACACAAATTATATTATGATATGTACGAAAATATATATATATATATATATATTATTATTATAATTATTCGTATATTGTCAAAAAAAAAAAAAAAAGAACATATAATAAAAACCCCAGGAATTATATTTTCTTTGAAATTAATGCTTTTGAAAAATACAAAGTCATAAAATAAAATAATATATATAATTCATCAAGAACGTAAACTACTGTAAAACTAACAAAAATACAAACGTATTTTACTACTGCTTACCAACGACGTTCCTTTTTCTTGTTTTTTCCGGTTTTTTTTTTTTTTTTTTTTTTACGTTAATTCCGCGCAGTCCTAATTCGATGATTAAATTCGTTTGCCGTAAAAATTCTTTACGTATTCCTTTCAACGGACCATTAGCAAAAAGACTTATAAAACGTATAAAAGAGATTTTTCATTAAAAACAACCTACAGCCGCGAGTCCTTTTGACTTTAGAATTAATCGAAGTCACGGTCAACGGAGCAACGTTTTATACCTACCTCGTTCGAGTTTTCAATAAGACTTTTTTTTTTTTTTTTTTCTTACTTTTTTTAACCGAATAAAAAAAAAAAATAAAAGCCGAATGAAAACCTAATTTACTTTACGTTGCCGAGAATCTGTTTATCAAAAAAACACATAATTATGTTTCGCGAACCCGGTAGCCCGAATAATGTCGATAATCAGTTTATGGTCCGGGTAAAAGGAAAAAAGAAAAAATACTTCCTACCTACCAACCAACCAACCGAGTGGGACGACGTAATTTTTATCGAAACACCGGCGACTAGATATTCGATTAAAATAATATCGGCGGGCTCCGGGTTGCCTGGATTTCATTTTCCCTCGTGTTTTCGCCGCACAAAGCCCCGCGGGCTAATTGGATTGCCTGTAAGAAATTGCCGTTCTTCGGTCGTCGCTCCGGCCATTTGTTTCTGTCGTTTTCGTATACTCCGGAAAGTCGCCGTATTGAACGCGCGCAGTAATCAAATTATTTCGACTTTGTGTTATTATTATTATTATTACTATTATATCGAGCTAAAATGAGTAACGAGCTCACAATATGAAAATACTAAGAGTCTGATACCCGGTGGCGGTAGACGGTTGTATACTTCGTCCGTGTAATAAGGCCATTGGACGTGGGTGGAGTTACGGAGCTCGGTTCAGGGACTGGAACCGGAACCGGTCCCCGAAGAAAATTTGAGGACCAAAACCTCTGTTGGAACGTATATTTCTCAATTCAAGAAACCGGAACCATTTAGTTTAGGTTCGTTTGGGTCTTAGCAATTCTAACTGAACATTTTATTAAAATTGGATTTTGTTTTAATCAAATAAATCCAAGGTCTATACTTTTTCTTTTATATTTATAATTCATCTAAAACACTATCCGATAACCCTCGACGAAGACGAGAAAATAACGGTGTAGGGATCTTTTACATTAATAGTCATTAATAGTCAATAACCAACGCACGTGCTGGGTGTTATCAATGAATAACTTCCCATCGTTAATATTCACCGTCAATTTATATTCTCTTATTTTTTTTTTTTTTTTTTTTTATCAAATCTAATTATTATACAAATAATTGTATAGATTGTAGATGTATATTAAAGTTTAAAAAAAAAAAAAAATATTTATAATTCATATATCAATGGTATTTTTAACTAGAAATAATCATATTATACGACCGTCGGCGATTTTTATCTACGTCGCGCATAGAGGTATTTGTCACCAAAAAGCTGACAAAATTATTTTATCGTCTTATTTGATTTATAAGTCTAAAATATCAATAAAAACAAATTTAATCATTTTTTTTTACATAATAATAAATAATCTTTAAGAAAAAAAAAAAAACAATTTCTTTATTACTAATAGTCAATTTTTTTTTTAAAATAATTACATTTTTCTTTATTAAGACACATGCCGTTCTTCTTCATCATCTTCCCCCGATATCTATTTTACAATAATCTACTGTGCAATGCTTTAATTCTAAATTACTCAATCGAATAATACAATTATCGGGGTTTCGTTATATTTACTGATTTAAATACTATTCGTATAATATACCTAATAATCATTATTAAGTCCTCGTAGTCCAGGTGTTTAATTATCTAACCCCGTATAAATAGTTTTGTATCGCGTAAATTGAAAACTATACCAGCAGAAAAAAAAAAAAAAATAACAATGTTAAAATAGAGTAAGTAAATTTAGGCACTTGCTCTTCAATGTGCTTGAAAGAAGGATAGTTACTCCTTACATAACAGAAAGAAGAAAAAAATATATGCCGGGAAACGCCCCGAATTATAACAAAATTATTTATTTATAACGGAAAATCCTATCACTTTTGTTCTGCGGTTTCAAACATGCGCAATATCTATAGAGTAACACGCGTTATTTTCAAATAAATAAGCGATGTGTGAAAAAAAATCATCAAGTTCGTCTTCAAAACGTTGTTAAATACGATTTTATTCCGTAACCGTGACTGACGCTCGACAACAAACGGCCGATTGACCGTGGTGGATTATTATCAATTAAAACAAAAGAAAAAAAAATCACGACCGTAGGTTTAGGATACTCTGCGGAGTGAGGGTTAGGCCGGGCGCACATCGAGACACAGTCTAACGCAGGGTGTAGATTAGGTTAATCGGGGCAGGTGAAAGCGGTAAAAGACTGCGCAAAGTTTCTTCCCGTCTTTGTGTATAAAAACGGTCGTAGAACGTACGAATTGTGGCCGCACTAAACGAACTAGACATAGGTCCCGAGTCTGATTCAGACGAAGAAATGGGAGGAATTTTGATTTAAATTCATTTGTCTTCCATTGTATATATGAATATATGACAATATATATATATATATATATATACGTAGATAGGTATTGATATGTCAAGTAATATTGAAAAAAAATATAAAATATATAATTCAATTTCAAATGAAAACTACTACTGGGACACGTTCGCGGTAAATAAAACTGCGTGACGCAAGCGGACGGAATTCTACTCTTGAAACCCTGCCCTTGCCCACCGGATACTCGCCAGTGCATTCCAACCGATAGATTACCAACAGAAAACTATGCTGCGGCCGGGACCGCGGTTCAGTTGTAACTGTCGAGCAGAAAATATTATCGGAAATTCCGTACATACGGTCGCGCGGACTATTGTCGGCTTTTTAGGGAATACGAGGTGCGACGATAAAACAACGAGACTTTTTCAATAAAAGTTGTTTATTTTAAAAATGTTATAATTTAATGATTATCACCATCAAAGTACCCTCCCTCAGCATCAATACACTGTTGCATACGTCGCTGCCATTCTTGAAAACAGTGTTGCCAATTGCTTTCATTCAGCCCTTTTAGAAGTTCTGCCGTTTTCATTTTTACGTCATCAACTGTTTGAAAATGGGAAAAGGAAATAAGAAGAAGTCACAAGGAGCAAGGTCTGGCGAGTACGGGGGATGTTGAAGTACAGAAATTTTTTTTTCAGTTAAAAAACGTTGAATTGAAAATGCACTGTGAGCTGGAGCATTGTCTTGGTGAAGAACGCAGCCATTTTCCCATAGATCTGGTCGCTTCTTTCTGACACGTTCTCTTAATTTAATTAATACCTCTTTATAATAATATTGATTAATTAATTTTGTCGATTTTTTCAACGTTTTCGTTTGTTGAAGACGTGGTAGGACGTCCAGAACGATCATCGTCTTCGACGTCCTCCCTTCCACTACAAAACCGTTTGTGCCATTCAAAAACACGAGCTCTTGATAAACGTTCTTCACCATAAACTTCACATAACATACGAAACGATTCCGCGGCATTGTTTTTTAATTTAACAAGAAATTTAATGTTAACACATGTTGTTCGATTTTTATATCTAACATTTTTCGGCAGTATAGTCGAACTCGCACTAATAACAAGGCTACTAACGCATAAGAAAATGAATCGATGCCATCAGTGTTCATAGTAGTTTTAAATAAGTGTTTTCTAATCGTATTTCAATAATCGTTTTATAGACAACTATTAACATAGTTTAGGTTATATTTAGAAAGTCTCGTTATTTTATTGTCGCACCTCGTACATGTACCGCGATCCGGACGGTAAACTCGCGGCGGCGTGGCGTGAAATTAAAATGACCAGTGCCCTCGACCCACGCCGCCCCGGCCCGAAACGTTCGCCTTTAATCCTTTTAGAGAGCCTTTTCGCCGGCAATCGAATCAGTTTCGGGCGCTTTTGATAAATGGACGACGGCGGCCGCAACGACACGCAAAACTCCGTGAAACACACCCGCCCCACCCCCATCGCCGGTCGACAATGATCGATGGACACCGGTCTCGAAAATGGTAACGCGCCGGTCCGCCGGATTAACGACAATAATCTTATTGTATCGCGGGCGCGCGCACAACAATAGATCTATTTTTTTTTTTTTTTTTTAAACATAATTTCTCAACGACAACACAAAAAAAAAAAAAAAAACGTTGTACGTATCGTAAACGTAGAAAACAAAAAAAATGAAATAATTAATATCGGTGTTTGAACATTTCGGTGAAATGTAAATTTTGACGTATTTCAAAATGTTAATTATCGTTTTTTTTTGTTAACGTAATAATAAAATGTTTTTACGGTTTTTATCTCGATTTTTTTTTATGAGGAACACGGTACACGTGTTTTATTCTGTTTAATAATTTAACGCGCGTCTTTCGATACGGACCAACTCATTGACGACATTCGATATAGCTGTTTTTAAAAAGAATTTTCATTTCGATTTGTCGAAATGTACATTTATTAACCAGTAATGAAATACTTATTTTTACCCGATCCGACGTCCGAACTATTCGCGGTGATATTATAACACGCATTTATCGAGTAATAACGACAAATTAAAATAAAAAAACATATCATAATTTTATGAAATATATCAGTGAATACGAACACAATCAAAATAAAAACTGCAATTTTTAATATATCGAAATAGATTGACCAAACGCATTAGTTACAAATTCTGTATTCGTAAATGTATTTATTTTGTTAATATATTTATTGTTTTCTCTCCGTTTGTGTATATTATAATACATAAATTACGTTATTGTTTTATCGAAAATTCAACCGGCGGCCCTTTGAATTTCTATAGCAAATGTACGGTTTATTTTTTTCTCGTATTACATATAATACGAAATGCATAATTTAATATCCGAAAATTGTATTCCGCAGTAGCTGTCGCGTATAAAACCGATTGCGAAATTTTGCGCATAATTTTGCATATTCCGCCGTTAAAGCGTATTGTTTTTTCGTACGCGTATTCATTAACGTGAGTTAATGCGTTAAAAGAGAGGGGAAGAAAAATAAAAATGTTAAAATGTTTTTCTCCGATTTATTTCACTTAACACTTTTTGTATATTTACAAAATACTATCCCCCCCACCACCACCAATTCGTTTTACCGTAATTGTATATATTTATATATAATTTTTTGTCGATTTAAAAATAACGATTTTCGAACGCATCGATGACAATTTTTAGTTCGAAACAATAATATTTACCGCGTACATTCCGTCACGTCCGTCTATTAGGGAACGATATTGAATTACCGTATCCGAAAAGAAAAATACATAAATATAATATGTATAGATAACGATATTATTTTATGATTTTATCATATTGTTTCGGAATTCCGGCCCTCTTCCGTCCGGCTATCGCTGCATTTGCTTACGACTGCAGCAAGCGTACCGCGCCGAGTGTATAGGAAACGAAATCGCGTTAAGGCCGCCCGCGGACGATAGAAAATCGAATTTCTCCAATAACTTTACGGTTCTACGCTTTTTGGTCAATCGCCGATGCCGGTAAACGGATTTGGCCGGTACATGTTACGACGACGCGACGACATTATGCCGGTGACGACCAGCCGCCCCCTCCCGAATTGCCGACGGTTTCCTGTCCAAGAGTGAAAATAGGGATTATTGGTTTATCGCGTTTTCGCGTCGACCATTTTTTTTCTTTTTTCTTTTTTTTCTTTCGCTACAAAGTGCCCGAAAAACAGAAAAGTGAATTTCACGTATAATACGACGTCTCCCTCCCGGCACGCTATGTACGATAATGATTGGGGCGAACGAAAAAAGAAAAAAAATATATATATACACCCCCCTACAATAGAATAAAATTTCGTACGTGCGGTATTAACGTTTACTCGGGAACACTCGTCAAATTATTCAACGACATCTAGTTGCCACACTCGGCACTAAATCCATTGCCGGTTTTGGTTTATGTAATTATTTCTTTTTAGACGATATAAGGAGTACCGTATAGGCAAAAATCCGTACGTATTATTTGATTCGAGAAAACGCACAGTTTTTTCATTTTTTTTTTTTTTATATCATTTTTATGCCCGCGAATTAAACTACTATAAGGCAAAAGTGAAGAAAAAATACGTACAAAGATTTGACGTATGTCGTATTTAAAGATTATTCGACTTCTCGTGTCGGTCTTTATATCTCCTTCCCATCCCAATAAGCAGCGATTTGTATTGCTTTGTCGGAGATATCAGTTGTCATGACATATCCCTTTGCTTTTTTTTTTTTTTCCGGTACTAGCGGCCATGCAAACAGATGGTCTGCATTTTACCTTCGGCCGAGCATTCACATTTTCCGTATTTTTGTATTCTTGTACGTTTCCACGTTTCCGCTCGCTGTCCTTTCGGTTTCAGTTCGTAACCTAAAAATTGTCGTCCAAGTCGACCGTGGTAGGTGACTCGTAGGCATGGCAAACTTTCATTCGGGTCCTTCCACGACCGTGAACGATTGAACGATTGAAAACCCGCAATAATATTCGAACATTTCGTCGTCGTCGTCGTCGGACGATCGCCGAGACCATTCGTATATTTCGGAATGTTTTTCGATTAAAACTTACGATATGGAATTTAACGGGAAGATTTTCAAACCCGAAATCCGAAATCCTCATGGTACACCGTCGTATCGAATTTCACGGATACAAGAGATTATCCTCGGCGGCGAGTTGAGTAATTGTACTTTTATAATTTATTCAATAAATAATTATTATTGTCGGACATAATAACAGAATACGTTTTTTTTTTTTTTCCCCCCTTTTTTTTCCTTTAACCGAAACAAAACGTAATCGTCCGAGCGGCGCAATATAACATAATGCGAATAGTACACCGTTATCGGTTACACAATTTTCAAAATCGTTTTGCGCAATTTTATTTTCTATATATCAACAGGTATTTTTTTTAATACTTCATTATCGGACATTATTATATTATAATATATATATATATATACTCGCGTACCCGCAAACCCGTTTCACGGATTCGGTTTCGTTATGTATATTGTAATATATTTATACACACGGGTAAGTAGTATACGGCAGTAAAAAAAAAAAAAAAAATAAAAATGCGTGCCGTACGTACGCGCGCGTTGTGAGTGCAATTTGTCGAGATGGTTTTTAATGCATTTTATATCACTACGCAGGGGGTCTTTGTAATAATAAAATAAAAAAAATAAAAAAAAAATGGTCGAATGGCTTTTAACCGGAGAGGTTTTAGTATACATTATGGCGATGAGGTAACGCGGAACGATATTGTTTGTGTTCGGCCACACATTAAAAACGGACCGCGCGTAATTACGTTTATAGGTTACACTCTGACCGCGCGTACACACATGCCCGCGTACACGTTATTATTACCATACGATACGATGCGCGTACACACACACACACACGTATCGCAACCACCCCGTGAAGTTTTCATAACGTACACGTTAAATATTTGAACTGGCCGTGCGCGAGTGTATTATAACCGTATACGGACATGATAAAACGGACATTTCGTAAACAATACTATTGTGTAATGGCGGGTTTTTCGGTTTGGTTTAACGCGACGGAGAGTATTTTAATTTTTTTTTTTTTTTTACATATATGTATGTGTCTCTCTTGTCAATCATCCGGGGCCAGCCGGATTAATTTCTAATTTCCCGTGTTGGTTTTCGTTACCACACCGAGATATTATAATTATTTCGAATCCGATTTCGTGCGTACAGACCGCACTCGGGGCCAACACACGCCCGTGCCCGCGGCGGTATTGCGTAAGAGCCGGGCGTTTTATCGACGCGGACCGGGACCCGGTGTTTCTGGGTCCCGTACCGGTGTAATGGGACCGGCGCGAAAAACCCCCAACACCTGACCTTCCGGAACACGCGACGGGTAGACAAAATAACAAATAATCACCGGCGGTTGATGAAATCTCGGTCGTTTTGTCGCGTGTTACGGTTGTTTTTTTTTTTTTTTTTATTAGAAAATTTACAATCTGTGTTTCATAACACAATAAGTAAAAAAAAAAAAAAGAGGCCTAACTGACATGATCACTGCGTACACCATAAAATAACACATCGAGCACAAGACGAGGGAAATCATCCAGCGGTGGTACCCTCCAGTGATTTATTTTTATTCATTAATTTAATAGGTCACCGGCACCGGATTCTTTTGAGTCGGCGCGGCGGGTTGGCGGGAAGAGTACGTGATGCAAGGCGAGAGACCAATGGACTGGGATGGTTTTGTAGTTTGGAGTAAAATATGTTATAGTATAAATCTGTTACGGTTTAGCCACGGTACGCGTCGATACGCCGGCCACATTAAACGCATATCAATATGTTTTTATACGCAAACATCGACCGCGTAATTGTGTTTTTTTTTTTAAATCAAATGCAATTGTCCATAAACACGGTAATCACAGTGAAAATTGTATAGCCCCCACAAATCGGGGGAGCCCATGCCCAGCACGTTGAACGCTGTACAAAACTGGATTGCGGTATCCGAGTAAACGGAGCGGCCCCCTCTGCTCGAAAGTCTGTTACGGGAAGAATTGCGATCCGATGCATCGGAATTGCCGAACAGTTCCTTAAGAGTAGTAATAATAACGCGTAAACGTTATAAATATTCAATAAAATTATTTCGATAATTATAAAACGGAATTTCTTCTGGTTTACTATCGGTAGACCACTGCCACTACTTATATAATATCGTTTCCGACACACGATACCGAATTTGTATTCGATACATCGAATTAACCATACTCTGGTTCTTCCCTTGATGGACGATGGACCTACACACAACAACAAAAAAAAAAAAAAAAACGTCTACGGCATTTACCAAGTTTGTATTATGTTTAAAAGTGCTTTTTTTAATTATAATTTTCAATATTTTGCACCGCGAGACAACGTTATATCTATACGTACCACCGTGAAACAAAGTATCCAGCAATCGAAACGAGAAACGTTTCTTCGATATCTTTATCGAACGTCGAAATATCCGAATGAAAATATCGATAATTTCTAGTTTATCATATTTCCGGTGTAATTTTCATTATGATTTTTGATTCCGAGTGGAGCGATTTGTTTCACTGAAACGTGTTTATTGTGTTCGGCAAACAATTTTCCGATTAGTTAAAACGTTCCAAAAAATACAGTAGCGTCCATTAGAATATGCGGATTTTCCGCCTATAGAAATATAGATACTTTATTTGAAACTTGAATCTAAAATCTCAACGCATATTAAAATAATAAAAAACCTATTTTTTTTTTTTTTTAGATAAAACATCAAAATGCTTAAAATATGTACTGGTATGTTTTACTTTAACAACGACAACAATAGACGATAATTAATAAAGAAAAAAAAAATATGGGGTTTTTTTTTTATCTAGACAAATTCCAGTTATTTGTTATCCTGACGGTGATAATTTAAATAATCGTTATTTCGATCGGTATCTAATTCCGATAATTTTAGATTAATTCTAGACATCTTTATAGGTAGATATATTGTACGTCTCAAAACACCGGTTACAACCCCATTAGCAACCCCGGCTATGCCGCCGCCTACGATAAAGTCCGTGAGGGTTTTTGTTTCTATTTTTTTTATTATTATTATTATTATTATTCGTCGCGTTCGACCAAATAACTTTGAAAACGGGCGTCGGCGATGAACACCGGGCGAATCGCTATTCGTCCGAACGGAAAACGGCGGGACCGTTGCGACGGCATTTTACAGGGCTGGGATGCCGGTCTGGGGTTACCTTTTGCTGGGTACGTCCGGACCGCGGTATATTATCTCTGGACAAATCGTTTCCGCCGAAGGAGAACGGGTCCGATCTCACTGTTTTAAACCTTTTTTGTTGTTGTTGTTTTATTTCTTCTTGGGGTTTTTTTTTGGTCGGCTCCGGTTACTCGGACCGGTGAACATACCATAATCGGACGGGCGAGCGCGGAGGCGGCGGACTTAACGGTCGGCCGGTCGGCCCGCGGAGAAAACAACGGGCCGCGCCCGTCGCGTACACACGCGCACAAAGGCCCGGGAGGACCGCCGTCGGGAGACGAGGGAGTTGCGCGCGAGCGAAACGGACGCGGCCGCCGACGGGCAATAAGACCGCGTATATAATATTATACGGCGTGCGCGGGTTCGTGTTTTGCCGGTCAGGTACGTATTTATATACATATATGTGTGTGTGTGTGTATAATAAACCGCACGATATTATAACGACGTCGCCGCCGTACTTATTCCGGGCGCGTCGTCTTTTGCGGCCGAGTCCCCGGGACAGAGGGAAACAATACGCGCGCACCGGCCACGCTCGGACGGGCCCGGGGACCCCTTCGGACGAATTGGCTTCCTAGCGGCGAACTCGCTCGACCGTTTTTCGGTCTTGCGGCGGCCACGAGACCGATATTATTATTATTATTATTATTATATTGTCTATATAGTCGAACCGGCCGTCCGCCCGTCCGCCACCGCGTTACATTATAACCTTTTCGACCGCGTCAAACGATAAGACAAACGGCCTCCCCACCCCCCCCCCCCCCGCCCGCCCGCCCCCTCGGAGCGGTCGCTTTTCCCGGAGCGGTCGTCGTCGTCGTCGTATTATTACCGACGCCGTTTACGCGCGAATCGCAATTCATTAACGGCACCCGACCGACCGCGTCCTTATTGCGACGTCCCGACTGGTACCCGGGAACCAGATAATAATATATTCGTTATACCGCGACAATAATAATAGAACCGTGGAGTATTCTATACGGGCAAACGGCATATCGTTATGTTTTCGACAAATTAACATATACGGCGGGCCGTTTTAATGAAAATTAAAACAGTTATTATATAATTGTATAAGCCCTTTATCGGTGTTGGTCAAATGATAAAACACTAGATCATTTATCTAGATCGAGTACAATTTATCTAGATAAATGATAAAACACTATTTATTTGGATAAAATAAAAAAATGAGATGATAATCATTTTAAATTTTATCGATTTACCTATGTTCATTTTTTTCATCGATTTTTTTTTTTTTTTTTTTATCGATTATTATTAAAAGAAAATTACGACGAATATCATAAAACCTATCTTCTAAATGCCACAAAATTTCAGATTCCAAAAATTCTTTCGGGTAGGATGCTCTATTCGAAAATTGGATCGAGATTTCCGGTAGAAAAGTTGTTTACGGACAGAAAAAAAAAAAAAAAAACAAAAAAAAAAAGCACACATAGTAATAAAACTATTAGATAATTCAATTAGTACACATCATTGGAAAACTATAATACATTCCTCGCTATAGTACGATCGGAATCTAAAACGAAACGAAAAACTGCGTTACAGGTATCAGGCGCGTGTCCAGCGATTTTTAAAAGGGGGCGATTTAATTTTATAATTAAATAAAACTTGTAGTAGGGTCACACATTCCTATCACTTGATAAGTCCTAGAATTTTCGAGACGGTCCGCGACGTTTGTTTATCGATAAAAAAAAATGTTCAACAGTCTTCCATAGGTTACCATCACGGTATAGAAGATAACCAATAACCATTATCAAGCGTATTTGATATACTTATATATTTTATTACGTCGATTTTCGTGTTTAAATAATAATATCATATGTGGAATAGAATCATCTTACTACACGTTTTATAAAAAAAAAAAAAAACACCCCGAAACATTATTTAGTGTATACACCTTAATAATTAGGACTAGGATTTCTATGCATTTGCATGTTTTTGCCTTTAGCCGAAATTGATAATAGTTATGATAGATATGATTACGTTTAGGCTTATTCTCGATTAAATAAAATCATTTCTTTTTGCATATTTTGAACATTATGCATATAATTGCATTTATTTAATACAATTCAATTCAATAAAATCTGTAATAATATCACATTTAGTTGACGAAGCGGAATCAATTAAAAAAAAATAAATAAAAAATCAATAGAATTGTTTGGAGACCAACATTTAAAAAATGATTTAGTTTATTTGAAATGTTTGTATTCTTACCGAAGCAAATTACTAACCTAGAAAATAAAGTACACTATCACCTTGATGAGGTATTAACGATTATTTTAGTTGTGGAAAATAAACTTTCCAAATGTAACGGGAGAGTAGCAGAATTGGTAAAAACTAAAATGGGGCTAGGCACTAAAGAAAAACATGGGATTCAAAACACTTTTAAAAATGCGTAGTACTATATATGGTGAATATGAAACGGAAATAGGCGATGTTAATATTACTTTAACTCCGGGAATTCAATATGCTCCGATAACAAATCCGTTATTCGTTCCATATTTGAAAATATTTTGCAGCGCGTAATATAAACTAATGTTTAATGTAACCGTTGAAAATAATTTAACAATTTTAAGTAGACCGTATTTGTTTAATTTGACACAAACGAAAACAACGGTAAACAAAAAATGGTAATAAATTGCACGCGAGACGAATAATGATCGTACACCACGAAATAACGGTGGATGAACAAAAAAAAATGTACTAAGACGACACACGCATAACTTGACTGTTTGGCGAAAAATATAGCGGAAGTCGACTTTATTATCGCAAATTAATAACTTTATAATGACAATAATTCTATATGGTCTTCCGTATACATTAATAATTCTAGAGATAATAATTGCGGACGACAAAGTCATAATATCTTCCAGTCCAGATCCTATTATAGCCTCCGAAAACCTACAAAACCATCTTTCATTAATGGAAGACTGGTACAGAAAATGGCGTTTTAAAATAAACCAATCCAAATCAATACATACTACATTTACACTTAAATTAGCACCATGCCCAGAAGTAACGCTTTTTGGTACTCGGATCCCTCCATCCCCAATTGTTCAATATCTCGGGCTAACTCTCGACCGCCGTCTTACATGGGCTCACCACATCAAAGCCAAAAGATTGCAATTAAACTCCCGCTTACGAATGCTCAAAATCCTAATCGTCAACAACAAACATTCAAATCTAAATATTAAATTACTTATCTACAAATCGCTCTTAAAACCAATTTTGGACTTATGGCCTACAGCTTTGGGGCAAAGCAAAAATTTCTAACCTAAATAAAATTCAAAGGTTCCAAAATATGACATTCAGAAAAATTACCAACTCTCCGCCATATGTATCAAATCACACCCTGCATAAAGACCTACACATAAAAACAATTCAAGAAGAGGCAAAAAATTATTATAAACGGTTTCACCTACGCCTCTAAACAAACACTCATCCAAACGCACTGATAAAAAATCTAGGTGCTTTAACCATCCCTGGTAACCCTCCTCGGCGCCTTAAGCGAGAATGGTGTAGAGACCTGCTAAACCCGTAATCCAAAATAGGTTAAAATAAAATAATTAAAAGACGAAAGTGTCATCAGTGGGTGGCTTCTTCATTCAAATTGTTCAATCTCCCATTGTATTATAGCTCATACTCTTATTGTGCTTCATTGTGTACAGATTGTGTATATTATTAATAAATGAAAAAAAAAAATGTTTTTTTTTTTTTTTTTGCATATTTTACACAATTTGCAATCGCGTATAAATTCCCCTAATAATATATCTGACGTAAATACGGCCGAGGGTGGTGTGGCGGTGGTTTTTTTTTTGAGCCGGCTAAGCGCGCACGGCCGGTACACAAACCGGCGACCGCCGCCGTCGCAGAAATATACTCTTGGCGACGAGACGCCGCGCGCGTGGTTATCATACGTTTCCGGATTAGTTTTGACCGGGGTAAGCGCCCCGGGCCCGCCAGTTTCCGCGCATTATCCGGGGCCCCGACCCCCCCCCCCCGGTGACCGTCGTTACTACCGGTTCGCCGATACCAGACGGGGTGGTATTATTATATATATAGTTTTAAGACGGCCTCCTGCGTTTTATCGACACAGCGTCCCGGCACCCTTAGCGTCGGCTCATTTACCCCCGGGATACCCGTCAAAGACCGTAAATTCGGCCGCCCTAAATAACGCGATTTTTCGCGGGCGCGCGCGCGTGTGTGCGCGCGCGTTGTGTCGAGGCCTCGTGTCGCCCGAATTATTGTTATTATTGTCGTAGGACGGTGACGGCGGTGTCGATTCGGACGCGGTGCGCGTGGCGGCGAGGGGGGGGGGGCGAAAACTAATAACAGGAAGACGTCGTCGCGCCGGTGACGAGCGCGGAACGCCCGGCGTTTTTACGATCCGCATTCACGGTCCGGGGGTTTTTCGGTCGGCGTCGGTAAAACTACGCGAGAATTATATTCGGAACCGTCGGACCGAGAAAAACTACGAATAACTCAAACGGTGGTTTAGTGTTATTATTGTACGCGCGTTTTACCGCGCCGCACGTTTCATAACCGGACAAATACGGACATTCGGCTCGCCGCGCGTAATTTCAACGAAAACGCCCAACGGATTGAATATAAATACAAATACGTTTATAAGCGTATTCTAATAAGCAAACTCACTCTTGTATTTTTTTTTTTTTTTTTTTTTGATAATTTTAACTTGGAAAAAGAGCTTTTCCGAGTTCTACATAACAATTTCAATTATTACATGTTCTATGCAATTTTTCAAGGAGTGTTCAAATCGCAAACCCTCCCGTTTCGCCATCACACGCCTGAATAGTTTGTCGATACATTTATTATTTTTATAAACGTTTGTTATTCTACTGTACAGTGACTAAAATTGATGGAGTTTATTACCGTACAAACAATTTACCTAGGCGTGCAATACATAATAAATAATATTACGCGTACACTGTCGTACGTTGTCAAAATCGTAGAATATATATTTTAATTTTTTTTATTTAAATATTCTACACCATTATAAATTAGTATAACGCACTCGGTTATATTAATTGTGTTTTTTCCCTTGTAGCCAAAGTGACCAGGAAATCAACATAAATAAAACCTATGTATTCTTATAGGGGGGGGGGGGGTTTAATTTATTGAAAAACTAGAAATTGTTTTCAAATTAAGTATCGCCGGGCGAAAAATCCGTATCTTTCGAGGTTAGAGAAAGCGAATAGTTCGGAGCAATTTACCAAAAAAATAAAATACAAATTTTTCGGGAAAATATTGGAAATTTCGAAAAATGTTTCAAATAAAGTGCTAATTTATTAATTGTTTACCGAGTAATATAAAATCGGAATATATCCAAAAGGTGTTATTCGTTTAAATGTTCGATGAATAAAACCACGTGTTGCGATCGAAACAATTTTTGGCGTGAGCTTACACTACAGCGCATGTCGTGCGCACCGGCATGTCCGCAAGATAACGGTGCTCATAAAATCATGGTGGCCACTGGCGAATAGCATGGAACAAACACAAACACCATGGAATAAACGATATTATTGCAGGTTTTTTTTTTTTTTCGTTGTTATCGTACAACTAGACAGCAGCTTGATATCAGATACAAAATGCCGGATATTGGCGAAAAATGCGCAGTGCAATTCGATTATCTCGCTGACACGCCCGTATATTTAACCACGCCGCATTTTACTTGTATTATTTTCGTTTTTCGCGTTTTTCGTATAATAATCGTCACGCACACACACACACACACAGACACACAATCGGCAGTTATTCACCGGGTCGGGGGTAAGAAAAAGACAAAAATAATAACTCGGCGGCGGTTCCTTCCGTCACGGCCATCCCCAAACGGTGTGTGTCGAGAGGCTTTTAACTAATTAAATATACCGAAAAGAGGTTAGGTTAGGACGATCCCTATACTTGTACTGGCGTTTGGCGGGAAGGGGTGACGTACCCTGTATATATATATATATATATATATACGTATAATATACACGTGCACGGTTTTTTTTGTTGTTACTTTAAATATTAGGGTGGGAAATATATGCTACTAGCATAGTGTAGTATATAAGTATATATCGGGGGTCGACGGCGGCGGCGGCGGCGGTGGCGGTGGCGTGGCGACAGAATATAACCGCCCGGGGGGCTGTTGTAAAAAAAAAAAAAAGCCAAAAAAAAAATAATATGAAATGAAATTAGTTTAAACTCGGCGGATTGTGTCGCGCGCGTTAAAAGTTACGGTTCCTAAACAATGAGCCGCGCCGCCGCGCGTATTGACAGACAGTAATGTTTCGGAGTTTTTTTTTTTCCATTACGCTTGTCAAAACACATCATGCCGAATAATAGTGGTTTTTTTTTTCTCTCCTTTTTTTTTTTTTTTTTTTCTGGTGACTAGTCCAGAATCGCTGTAGCCCGGCCACATGCCACTGATTCCGACTGCAGGTGCCGCGTGGCGCCAAATAAGATAAAAATTTTTATTTTTTTTTTTTTTTCAGTCGTATCGCGCCAATATTTTCATCGTTTTTATCAATTTAATTACCAATAGTACACACAATACAAATCGCCGATATTCTAATGTACATTAAACTCAAGCAAATTAATTTTTAAACGGTTAAACTGGTCGATTTTTTAATCTGGTATGTCCCTCGGTTTTGTGTTCGCATAAATGAAAAAAAAAAAAAAATGTTTCGTTTTGTAATTTCAGTGAGACGTAAATGACCTAACTCTATAAGTAAATCAGAAGCTCTAAAATCATATACACCGAGAGCGCAATTAATTGTGTTGATTAACTCATGAAATAATTATTTATGCCATTAATCAAGAGGTAAACAAAATGTGATTATGTGAAAAATATTTGAAATTAATCACAAATTGTTTCTATTTATCATTACATAACCATTCATGACATAAACAAATATTTCGTGGAGTAATCATTATACAATTCGCCCTGTTAGTATATTATAACAATACAACAGCAAATTTTATTGATACCTACCTCGATCATACGGTCAGTTTACTAGTTATTTTTGTATCAATGAGTTTTTATTTATTTTTTATTTTTTAACGTCGATGGTATATTTTTGGCGGACAAATTTGAACTATTTATTGGCGGTTATGAATGATTTTCGAGTTAATCGAATAAAACTGTCACAAGAGTTCATCGTGAGTTGTACTTGATGGGGAAAAAGGAAAAAAATGTATTCAAAGCGTATTTTAATAATACAATTTGTTGCTCAGTTTAGTTTTGTTTTTTTTTTTTTTTTTCAGAAGGCCTCCCCGAATTTGTCTACATTATAGACGTTCGGTGTACTTTCGTGCGAATAACAATACAATACGAGTATAACGTTTTATTCGATTTCTTTCTTTTCGATAACATGTTTGGTCGGAAACATACACTGTCGTGTAAGTTCCTACACGAGATCTAGTAGGTAAAAAAAAAAATACGTACGTAAGTTCTTAGACAGTAAAAAAAAAAAATTTATGCTATCGGTTAAGAGTTTATATTTATTATACTATACTACTTATACTTATAATTATACATATTTGATAATACAACTATTTAAATTATTATAAAAATTTATAAAATAACGTAATACATTTCATAAATAAATAGTTGTAAAAAAAGAATATATTATACTTTATGTGTAACTCACATACGGCGGCATAGGAAGCCTCGCAGCGCCCCTGGCAAACGTAGAAAAAAAAAAGCGCCTTTTTACCAATTAAAAATTGATGTGATGATATTTTTTTTAACCTTTAATTTTACTGATGTTTTTTTATGCTTTAAGGCTCGCGAATTCATCGACAATTTTTTCATATGAAATTTTTCTAGCAAATTCTCATGTTCTATGGATAAAATGGCCATGCTTGTTACGACCTTTCTAATAATTTCATCGTTAAATTCACTACAATTGTATCTGTAAAATTATACGAAATCGTACACATTTCGAAATGTATTTATGGAAAAATGTCGTTTCGAATAAAAAGTACCACATTCGAAGTACGATTTTGCGCTCCCTTTGGGGCAGTTGGGCACAGTTCGCCGTACCCTTGGCCACGCCGGTGCTTACGTATATCATGTTTTTTGTTGTTGTTGTTGTTGTTTGTCACCGTGTAGGAACTAAACACACGTCCGTATTTGTATAAGGTTGTAATAACCGTTTGCAGGAACTAAAATTGTATGTATCATCTCCTCATCACTATAGAACCGGACCCAGCATGTGACACATGTAATGTAAACCTAACTATCGAAAACATCGTGACCAAATGCCCAAATCACTGTGAAGCACGAAGAATCTTTACTAGCTCTACATCACTCCATCAAGCTCTCGACGAATACAATACTAAAGCAATATAAAATTTTTTTCATTATATAAATTTTAGTAAAAAAGTGTAAAAAATTTTAACTCGTGTATTTCACCTATTACCATTTACACTCCTAGTCTTAGTTGGAGCGTTTCATTTGTTGTTGATGCTTTAACTTTTAATAATAAAAAAAAAATTTTTTTGCGGAATATAGAATTATAGAAGATGCGGAATTTCACCTCGGTGGTAGACAGACAACTTGGAATCGTTTTTTGAACATTTTAAAAATCATTTTTAAATGTCGGGCGGTTCTAGAACTACGGCCCGAATATGAGGACCAGTCCACAAAACCGCTAATATCTAATAGTACTTAATGTAGTTGAACATTTTTTTTTATCTAGATTTCAACGAAAAAATTGTTGAGAATATCGAAAGTAACAAATGACGACACGTGGGTTTTTATTTTCGTTTGATTCCGCCGGCGTCGGCCAAATGGTCATTATGGGTAAAGCGCGCGGAAAACCACGGTGATCAATTCAACGTCACCGGTGGAACGGTTTTCCGCGCACAATTGTATTTCATTTACAGGGGGGGATTTACTGTGGGAGGCGTGGAGGAACTCACGGGTTCCCGGCGATGATATCCGAAATCGCGGGCAAACGAGCGTTGACGGGGGCGGTTAGTATTCTTGCGTTGCGTAAAACATTATTATTATTATTATTATTATTATATTTTATCGGCGGAGTGTACCTGTACAATAATCGTAGTAGTAGTAGTGGTGGTGGTGGTGGTGATAATAATAATAACTATAATAAGCGATACGTCGAACGCGGCGCGGCCGGGCGATTATTCACCGGGCGCCGCGGCGGGGCTTAAGGGCCGTCGATCGCCGCGGCGTTATTACCGCCGTGCCAGCGTACACGCTATATTATTGCGACGGGAATGCGCGCGGCCGGGGGAATAGGTCAATATTGTCCGGCGCGATATTAAAACTACGTACGTACGTACGTACGTACGTGCGTACGTGTGTGCGTGTGTATAGTAATACAACAATGCGTACACACGCACACGCACACACAACCGGGAACATTCTCCCTGTGCCGTACGCCGTATATCGCGTCCGCCGCTTCTACCCCGCCGCCGCCGGCGCCGGCCGTCCCCGAGGTTAATTAAAATCCATTATCGTGCTTGGCGAAACGGAAATCGGACCCTCGCCGGTATACGTTCTACAATATAGTCGGCGGCGACGACGACGCTTTAGGACTTTATACCGATACGTATATATATATATATATATATGTATACGCGCCGTGTAATTAAAAAACAATATTCCGAGGGAGTGTAAAAAAAAAAAAAAAAAAAAAACCAACCGAAACAAAGTTGTTTTTCCCGCCAAACAAACTAAACCCTCTTTTAGACGGGTGGATAACAAAAAAATTAATTCCAATACCTCCGAAACCGTAACTTCGCCGCTCGCAATTATAATATCGTAATAAAAATAACACTCAATTATACACTAGTATAATACGGAATACTGTTTTCGAACAATCTGGCCCTGTGGGGGGCCGCAGGAATAACGTGAAAACGTACGGCAATCTTACGTTGCTTTTATATCGATTTAATTTTGTTGTTGTAATCCGGTTAAAAAAAAAAAAAAAAAATAATAGTAGACGCTTGGAATGTTCACAGAATATCCATATTGTCCCTTTCTAGGCGCGGAAAACATTCTCGCGTGTTCTTTACATGTATTTTAAATGTTCATTTTAGTATTAATATTTGGATTTATGCTTTACACGCTTGAACATTTTACGCGAGGTTCATCATAAGCTGTACTTAGTAGTAAAAAATATAAAGTCCAGTGCAATACAGTTGGTTTTTTTTAAATACAATTTTTTTTTGCCCTGTACGAAAATTTGACACAAGGCTCGTCATAAATTGCGTTTAATGGTAAAAAAAGAAAAAAGTCTTTATAATCGTATAAATCACGGCATTTATTTTTTTTTTATTTTATTTTACTTTATCCGAAAGGCCGGTCTTAATGATTTTCCCGGGCCAAACGTGTATCCACGATCCGTCCCTGTTAACTGCCGTATATTAATAAACGAGTACGTCGACCCCGATAACCGAAAGACGCTCGAGATTTCGTGGTGCGACAGAGTAACAAATACGTGTAAAGTGTCGAGGAGAATTTAAGAAAAAATGCGACATTGGAAAATGTCTGAAAAATAAAACGGACACTACGAGTCAAAAAAACGTCGGAAACGATTATTGAAGGACACGTGGACGGTAATACCGGAGTTCGGTAGACCAATGGTGGAATGCACGTATACCGCAAATCACGTTGGACACGGCAGTGGAAAGATTATACTTTTCCACGACACCGGACGGTATTTTATTTTTATTTTTTTTTTTTTCAACGTAACGCTCCGCTATTATCGTCGTTATTACGTTTTACTGCATTAATATTATAGAAAATACGGTCTAAACTGATGGCCGCAGCCGCCAAAGTATACCTGCGCCCGGCCATACGCCGTCTTCGCAGGAATGCCACCGCTATAGACAATTAATCGTTAATACGATTTTTTTATTTGATCTTAAATAATAATAATAATAATAATGATGATAGTATATAGTAGGTGGTCGTAGTCATGTAACAATAAAAATTACGACGCGGAGATATAATATTTTATTGGGGTCGGCGTACTCGTTTATCAGTATATACGGCAGCAGTTAACGTCTGTTAAAATGTAATTTCGCGCGTACTTGTCTATGGTTCCGTTTCGAACTCATTGTACACTTAACGCAGGGGGCGTCGTTCCAGTGGCGTATCTATAGGATTTTTTTTTTTTAATTTTAATCGCAATACACCACAAAATAAAAAAAAAAAAAATCTATCGAAGCCCCGTACAAAACCGCAGGATCTCGGAAAACACAATTTGTTTTTAATAATTTATCGATCGTTTCGCGACGTCCACTTTAAGCCGTCACGTAAATAACATTAAAGGTCTGCGTTTCGAATTCGATCGCCGTCGTTTTTTTTCCTTTTTTTTTTTTTTGTTTCTTTTCGACTCAATCGACTGGAGTAGTTAGAAACATTTTAAGGGCATACCCTTCGCGAAAACAAAAAAAATCTCAAAATACCCCGCCGGTTTGGCCGTATATTATACAGTTAAACACGCAAAAGTGCGCCAAATCTTAATTCGATTTCGTCGGACGTGCAGCTGCACGAATTATTATTTCCTTAAAAGCATTTGCGCGAAATAAAATATTGAAAAAAAATCAATCGTTTGTACCGGACGACGCCGAAATCGTTTACGTTTTGATTTAGTTCGCTAAATAACAATTATATTATTGACATGGTACGACAAAAAAATAATAAAATAAAATAAAAACCTTTTAGTCCAATAAATGTCTTGATTCTTTTTTATTGTTGTAAAATTATTGCGCACGCGACTGAATTGAACCAGTGTAAATTATCACCGGTGACGCGAATAACCGTTTCGGACCCGGAAATCATCCGAAAACCCGCGAAGCGTACACTATCGGATGATACACATTTTTTGTGCAACCCTTTTTTTTTTTTTTTTTGAAATCCGTTTTTTTTTTTTTTTCACGCTACGCGCGGCGTACAATTGGTCGGGCGGCCGCGGCGTATAAAAGATCGGATTATAATACGACGGCGTACGGGGTGGTCCGTGCGAAATCGTTTTTGAAACGGCAAGTAGGAAATATATATAAAAAAAAATTAAAAACGATTTCTAAGTCGTCGGTTCGGCGCGCGCTCGTTGTTCCGGTTCCGCACTTGTCAATCATTCGGCACCGCCGCCGCCGCCGCCGTTGTCGGAGCCAACCCTTTATCGTCGCCGTCGGATATTTTTCGCGCGTCATCCATCTGCGGCCGGGGACGTGGTGTTAATCGGCCATCTGTTACACGGGTCGTAGTCGTAACATTACCATATATTATTATTTGCTACTATTATAATCGTTTATTCGTATGGTTCGCGGCAGTCGGTTTTCGAATTAAACGAACGCCCGGGCCGAATGTGTATTTACGATTGTCGAAAGGGTTCGGCGTCCGGAAAAGGGCACGGGGGCGGGGGGGACGGCGTATTTATTGGTTTTACGGGACGGTTAATTTGACGCCGGCGGACGTGATCGATCCTGCCGGCCGTCGTCGCGAGGTATTCGACAAACCGTGGGCACAGCCGTAAAGGTTCGCCGAAACCGAAGCGGCAGCGGTAGCGGTAGCGGCAGCGAAATTTAATGTCCATACGTTTTAATACGAGCGCACTCCACTAGCGCGAAATTAATACCGCGGCGAAAATGTTACCGCAAGATTGAGCGCGGTATTTTTATTTTTCGCTGCAGACACTACATTTTTCGCTTACCGCTGCGATAATCAGTTGTAAATTCCCAACTCATTTTAATTGTACAGTGCAACAATGCAATATGAATATTAATATATTATTATCACATCAACATGTTCAACATCCTAACTCTAATTATAATATATTATAATTATTTGAGATCTATAAGTCCCTAAGCCTAATTATAATCCTAGGGTACCTTTTTTGTTCTTCATCATCCATTACAGCTACTAACAGTAATACATCTTCTTCATGTGAACTTGAGTTTTCATAATAAATATCCATGGTATGATAACAATTTAAAAAAAATATAGAAATATGTTGTTTTGTACTTTTAAATATTAATATTAGTAAAAAAAAATATAATACGTAATAACAAAATACATGTACGCGCATGGGTGTCACAATGTCGACTAGTAATTTTTGGCGAAATATTTCGCTTCGGTTAGGTTAGATCAGCGGTATTTAAAAAGCGATAAATACCGCTGCCGCTACCGCTTCGGTTTGAGCGAACCTTAACACGACGCGTACGCATGATCGAAAATAAACATAAGCCGAGATCTCGGGAGACGGATTTCGATATCCCCGGGCCCGGCCGGATTTAACAAACCCAACGCGGCGGTTAGGTTAGGGGGGCGTTGGGGGAGCGAGCCGTTTTTACGCGGCCAGCTTACCGAAGAAAACCGAACAAAAAAAAAAAAAAAAAAAACCTCCATACGATTAGTAGTATTTTTTGCGGTCCTGAATATTGGCCGACACTGTAACAAAACCGATGGTAAAAATGCCCGCGTTTACCGCCCTTGCACTATACGATAGCCGAACGCTGTCCAATGTCCGCTACTCTTGTACCATGAACGGCTACGATGTTTGTTGTATAATTTCTGTCCGTATACCGTTAATATCTATGACTATGGCTACTGAACAGTTACACTATTTTCAAGATTATATCATCATCGCAGGTATTTCGTTTTCGACCGTTTACTATTCGGAAAACGACCGATTCGGCCTACCGTTAAGACCCCCCGATTACGGCTATTTATTGGGCTGTCCGATATAATTTTAGGTTCGAATAACTTCCTCCCTCCCTGCCATTGGGCAGTTTTCACGTTTATTTTTATGGGGTCTGAATTAAAAAAAAAACACAGTCTGTTTACGATGATTATGATACCGTCAGAGACATTAACGATTAGGAGTATTTTTGCGGTCCTGAATATTGGTAGACAACGTAACAAAACCGATGGTAAAAATGACTGCGTTTACCGCCCTTTCACTATACGATAGCCGAACGCTGCCCAATGCCCGCTCCTGACGAAGACTACTGAACAGTTTTCAAGATTATATTATCATCACAGGTATTTCGTTTTCGACCGTTTACTATTCGGTAATAATACTAAAACTTTACCGAATATACCGGAAATACAGAGACGAATACTACAATTTTGAACGGTACCACCATATAGTGTCTGTCCGATATGATTTTCGGTTCGAATAACTTCCCCCCCTCCCGCCATTGGGCAGTTTTCACGTTTATTTTTATGGCGTCTGAATTAAAAAAAAAAACAGAGTCTGTTTACGATGATTATGATACCGTCAGAGATATTAACGATTAGGAGTATTTCTGCGGTCGTGAATATTGGCAGACAATGTAACAAAACCGATGGTAAAAATGACTGCGTTACCGCCCTTGCACTATACAATAGCCGTGCTATTTCGACCATCGATCAATGTGATCAATTACTGGGTACTCTGTACACCACTATGCACTAGGACGGACGGTGTAACATCGATATATCAAATTTGAGTTCCTTAATTTATTGGTATACTGTTTATTTTTTTTTTGTTTTAACCATATACCGAAAATACCAACAATACCGGTTTACGGTTCCGTATTTAAATACTGACTTGGGAAACAAATACCAATTTGTGCCATGATATCGTGAGTTGGCGTTTAGGTCAATTTCAGAAACTCGACAAATATTTTCTAAATACAACTCGAATTTGTACATTGGCCACAAAGCGCACACGTGCTATTCGTTCAAATTTTATTTGTATTTCTTTCCGAATCGGCAGTGTTTTCGAATACCCGATTATTATTTCGATCACGATATTTCATTCTCAATATTATTCCTCGAGAATTAATCGAAAACATGTAGAGGCCGAATAGTTTGCCCCGAATTCAAATAATTCCTCGGCAATATATCGATAAATAATAACAATCGATAATCTTTAATACAAAGAAATTTCTAACATTTTCCTATATATAATTACATATATATACGCGACTTCTGCTGATGCGGCTGCGGGCTCGCGATAAACACAGACTTTAGAGTCATAAACACCCAGTTACCGGTTAATGGGTAATTTTCTCTTAGCCTCAGCACTTAAAGACGTCTTTTTACTGTCGAACCCGAGAATTCTGCAAAATCGACAGAGTCTCTCTCTCTCACTCTCTCTCACTCTATAGATAAAACAAACGTCGTCGTCGCGGCCGCCGCCAGCATTCATAAAACGACGTTCCCCCGTGCTCTCTCCCGAAGTTATAAATATATATTAAAGAAAATGCCCGGTAAATGGGAGTCAATTGTTTAACGGCCGTCGTCGTCGTCGTCGGGACGTGTGTTAAAATGCAATTTTCCCTTAGTAAAACGGCCGTCGGCAGTTAATTCGCGAAATCATAAAACACCCGAACGAAGATAACTCGGCGGCGACCGTTTAACGGCCGTACACCCGGTTCGCATTAATGCGCCGGAGTCGTATAAAACACTGCCAGGGTCCTCCGCCGCATTAAAATTTCGTTATTCGCAATATCACGACACGAACAGTTAACAAAAAAATAAAAAATATATATATGCAGGGATTTGTTATTATTATTATTTTTTTTTTATATAGTTTTTTTTTTTTTTGTTGGTATTCAGCGACGTACGCTAACGAAACATTACGTCTAATGGCTTCATAAACGTAAAACGTTGGTTTCATAATAATAATAATAATAATAATATATTATAGGTACGGTTTTTTTTTTAGATTTTTTTTTTACGACGAATATACTTTTTTTTTACGGTCAAAAATTCCATAAGATCGTCGTATTATATTTTTATTCGTCTCGGGCAACAACGCGACGGAATCTCAGAAAATCCTTTAGCCGGTCGTTACGACGGCCGCCGACGGGCATTGGCTATAATACGAACGACTCCGTAATTTCGATTCGAAAATAATAATCGTATACTCTCGTCTACTCGTTCGGTATTAAATTTGATCGCTTTTTTTTTATTTTCGGTTAGTTAAATCCCCCCCCCCCAAAACGTCCGTATTGCCTCACAAGGCGCGAACGATGTACCCGGCGATATATTCGAAACGTCTGTGTGACGGGTTCCGAACAGTTTTCCTATCGCGGATACTTTAAAATCCGACAAAACCAGACAATCATGGACAAATTACTCTATAATACATCACGTGAAGATCTAAAATTTACACAAAAACGGCGGACCGACAAAATCTCAAAGTCATAGGATATTTAATTTTTAATAAATCTCGCACCCGAATTTTGGGCATTTTTTTTTTTTGTCACAATAAAACCTAAATTCAATTAGACAAACCGCCAGTTGAAGGCGACTAGGTGACCTTTAAACGATTGCGTACACCCAACGATTTTAGACGTGTATTTAAAACACACGTGTCGTGTTGTAGTTCGCATACATGCATAATAGAAAATATTGATCCGTGTTTTATCAATTAGGTACGTTTTAAAATCTTTTATAATAAAATATCGAAATGTATTTTTCGACATAAAAACTTTCTAACAAACGTGCTCAGGAAGAGTCACACAGAAACCGACGGGTGTACCAAAAGTCCCGGGAACTTTTTGAACACGCCTATTTCTACTGATTGTAAAAATACATGTTCATAACCGACTAACGGCGGACCCGCGCACAATGTCCAGTTTGTAATTTGTTTTTTTTTTTATTCGTAAATTTTTCTGGCCGCGTAACATTAACAAACCGCAGTAAAAATTATTATATTTTATGGCGAATGCAATAAATAATAAACGTCGTATGCCGGCGGAAAATCATAACGTTTAATCAACAACAACAACCAAAAAAAAAAAAATGTTATAACAATGACAAACGCGTATCGCGCGGGACTAATCAAAAAAAAAAAAAAAAAAAAACCGTTTAATTTTTAATCCGCCGCCGTACGGTCGGGCACGTCATTAGTAATTTATTCGGCCCGTGCATATATTACGGCTGCGTCCGCGATTACACCTATTGCCGACCTGGGTGCAACGATAATAATACAACTGCATCGGCGATTATATAAATTACACTGCCGGACATTGAACGCGCGCATATGAATATTAATAACGGACCGATAAATCCGCAAACCGATCGAAATAAACCGCGCAGATAACAAACTGTAATACTACTAAAAAAAAATAAAAAAAAAAAAAAAAAAAACCCCATCCGCACGCGCTGCCGGCCCAGTAATATTGCCCGCTGTGTACACGTTCGTCATCGTTCCGCGGCCGACAATGTACCGTCGGTTTGCGTGGAACGAGGGAGGAGGGAGGCAAACTAAAAAAAAATTTTAAAAAATCAGAGACAAAAGGGGGATTTCGGCCGACCAGCCGAATTTAATACCGTGTACACGATATTAAACCGATAAATAAACACGCCGGGATAATTAATGCGGCGCGGAGTTGAATTATTCGCATGCGGACGCGCAACAATGTGTATAGAGATGCCCAATATAATATACGCGAGGTCGTGTAAACATTTAACGATATTATATGGTGTAAAATATTCCGGAATCGATCAATTTACGTATAATTTCAATGTCCGGTCTAACGCGACGATAGTTGTTCCCGTGACAGTGGGATGAATCACAGATCTAGGCGGACAAATCTCACTAAATGTGTATTGTTATATATACGTTACACTATATTTAGATATTACGTATCACTATACTACACTATATTAACTTTTATTTTATCTATTTAAATGTCATATTTCGCGAAGAAAAGAAAAAAAATTATTTTTCTACATTTTCTGGTGACGAAGTTATTGGTCGCCGTCAATCATTGAGTCAACTATTAACAAAGGTAAAACTTCCTCGGGTAGTTTATTTATTTTTGATTTTGGCAGTACTCTTGTCTTTGATATTATCGGGTCGGATCGCTGTAGCATCGTGTGAACAAGATCTATAGTTGTGTTCATTCGGCTACTTTTTCGCGTATGTCTTTCACGAACACTTCTGTATATTTTATTACTGGCTTCTTGGTGCCACTTCTGACATAATACCAATAGGTAATAATACAGATTTGGCGACTGCAGCTCCGTGGATTAGAATTGTATGCACGCTCACGGGCATTCTATACCAAGAATATTTTTCAACGTACAGTGCACCCAGTTGCACGTGCAAACGAGTCAAAATTGTCAATATTTATTTGATAGCCACTCGATAACGCTATCATTATCACACCAAACCTCCGTATAAGGTCTTCATCTACACCAGTAATTTTAGATGATTGTTGGTAATTTTTAAGAAAAAATACGACCGACATTTCCTGTATTAGATGTTCCCTTGTACGACTTTATCAACTCTAATGCCTAATGTTGTATGCAATTTGTCATAAATAATTTTTCGTCGTTTTTTGAATACGTCTGCTTCCTCAGAACTTATATTTCTAATGGTTGGTTTTTTTAACTCTAATTTGTAAGAAATATTCAGCACACACTCTAAAAACTTTATCCACGCGTGCAATGTGGTTAGTCCATATTGCAGACAATCAGTGTTGATATTTGTATGTTTGAAATTAGATAAGTCGTTCATTTCTGTAGGTAAATACCAATTCCTCGGTCGATGATGGTCGATCTGATTTGTTCTACCTAACCCATAATGAAAATACATATTCCCAAATGAAAATCGTCACAAATTAAAATTTCCAACCAAGATAAAATTTTAGACGACCCGGCTCCTATTTTGCCAGACCCCGCAATGAAAATTTTAGTCACTGGTCAAATTCAAATATCTTCCGATGTATAAACTGTTGAGCGAGGTATTATGGAAAAGGAATTATTAATGTACCTTATAATTGATAAATTATATAACTAATAAAAAAAAAAACATTGACAACATATAAGGTGTGTAAAACACTAAAAATATTCTCAAACAGTATCTATTGATTCAAATTGGTAAAAAATGCAAAAAATTAGGAATTGTTTATATAAGGATTTAATTAGTGTTTTGACCAAAATGGTGTTCCCTGTAATTAAGTTTTGGAACCGGGCCCGCCTACACGTAAGTTACAATCCTGATACTAGTATTTTTCTGACGTTGGAGCCTCGGTTCTTCTCGATTCAGTCAAGGGGAGAGTACGTTTTAATAGCGTGATCACCGAGCTGAAAAAAAAACTATGGACACAGTTAGAAACCGTACACGGAAGTCGATATTATGTTGGCGTTGTAATCCACATTCCGGATATTGACAAAGGCAAAACGGATCTTTCCAATCTAATTGGAGTGGTGTTAGAAAGGCCAGAGCACAATCTACACATAATCGGAACTTAAGATGGAATTCCGTACAAACTTTATTGCTTTAGTAACTAAGTATAATTAATTAGTAACTATTGATAGTAATCGGTAAAAGTTGTACCCTGCCGAAACAAACGACAATGTCAGATTATCGTGTTCCTAACATTAATAATAAATTCCTATACTTATCCTAATATGTATTTATTTCTACTTTTCCCTAGTTTAAAATCACGATAAAAAAATTACTCGATAAAAATGTAAAACGTTCATAAATATCATAGTTTATTTTATTACTTTATAGGTACTCGTATATAAACATATAATATATTAATCTATTTGATTTGTAAATTTCACGGGAAACTTTGAAATAACAACTAATTACTTATAGATAAAGGTCGATTAATTTATTTTAAACAAATTTCCCTCCTGCGATCGCCCCTGATTGCTTACCAGAGATCTTCACGTGTATATTATCTATCGGTTCGTCTTGTCGACTTAAACAGATAGAGTTGTTCAAATCTTTCGTAATTACGCGATACTAAATTCTGCCAGTAGTGACGGATTTAACGGTCGCTGAGTGGGTAAATGCCGACGGGGACCCTCTCCTAAATTGTGTACAGAGGTCCCACGGCTAAATTATAAATATATATGTATAGGTAATTTTTTTCAATTTTTACTATAAAATGAAAAAAAAAAAAAATGAATACGTTTTGTATTGCAAACCGCAACGATATCATATACCGGCAGTACATGTTACCGATATCACTTTGTACGGGGCCCGAGAGGTTTTTTTTTTTTTTTTTTATGGATTTGCCGACATTATTCGAACTCCTAAACCTAAGTACATTTAGTATACACTCGTAATAAACGCAGAGGAAAGTGCGGAGGAAACGCGTGTACGTTGAAAAATTCAAAAGTCAATAACCGAACAAAGAGGATCCGCTCGCGTCGTCGACTGCGATATCCGTCGCGGAACGCATTATTAACGGGCGAAGGAGTGGCTCGGGGGGCGCGGGGGGGGGGGTGGCGAATATATATATTTATGTGCCGATGGCTAATCGATCCCGCGGGGGCCGTGGCGTTTACGGCGATCGGTCCGTTGAGCTCGGAGATGATTGTCAATAAATTGTCGCAGATGCAAATGAAGCGTTCGCAAATAAATAAATAAATAAATAAATAAGCGAAAAAAAAAAGGAAAAAGACAAAGAGAAAACGTCCCATATGTTTTACCGAACCCTTATTATTACCCCGGCGCCGTACCGTTGGTGTACAATATACGGGGCGCGATGTCGGACTGGAGGGAATGGTGTCATTTAGCCGATGGAATAATTGAAATTCCGCGGAATTTTCCACCGGAAATCCAATTCTCGGTGCCGCTTTTTTATTATTATCATACGGTATTATTACCGGCGGTGGCGGCACATAAAAACCCCGGGCAATACGAGAGGACGAACGTTCGTTTCGGTTAATTCCGGCGACGGCCGTTTTTATCGGCACGTGTTACGAGACGAATTTACATGCAAAGCACACACGGGGACTCTGCCCGTATAAACGATACGAGCATTGATTGCGTATATACGGTGGTACAGCCGTACCGTATAATATTCCCGATTCCGACCCGGGTACGGGACGTCTCGGAGTTATGACTTCGCAGCGGATTCGGCGGGCGGCCCGGCGAAGACGGTTTCCCGGAGAACGGTAAACGCTTTTTACGTTATAATAATAACAACGACGGTTCTTATGGGGGTACGTTATATAATCGAATCGAACAAAACGAGTTTTATTCGTAATGCTGTTGCTATCCCGCGAGTATAGAACGACGAATTTATCGGCTTTTCAACTGTATTACTGTGCACGGTTTCGACATGCAAACGATTTGAATCCGACGAAAAGTATAAAAAAAAAAAAAAACGCAGGAATTTAATTTACACATATATGATACGCGCGCGACGATAAATCACTGGCCTAGGACTTTTAAATAATGGGCTTTAACGATTTAATGACCCAACTACCGAGAGTGATGGATATCCGTTTAATGAAACTGAGCAAAGTAATCAAGACGCCGTTCGGTGTCGTTACCAGTATGGTAACTCGGTGTATCCGGTAAGTGGTAAGACACATTAGAATTCACGCCAAACCCGATCTTTTGAAATGATTGCGTTTTTTTTAAAAAAAAAAAATTACCAAGTCCTAAAATAATGAAAAAAACATAACGAATGTCATCATTCGGCGAATCTATACAGATTCGGGAGAAATGCGTTTGAAAAACATTGACGATCCCCGATTGGAACGAATATCGTTCGCCGTCGGGAAACCTTTCGATATCGTTTTCGGCAGAACGCGGCGCAACGGTGGCCGCAGCAAAAGGATAAAAAGAAAAACCAATAAAAATACGGCCTGTTGTCGATATCGTTTTTTACGCTACAAACGCCGATAGCGATCTCGAATAACCCCAAATCCTATTTGCAAGGTGTCGTAGTGGAACTAGGTGTGTGTGTATATATACGTATAGAAAGATACGACGCCACTGACGTCGAGGGGACGAATAATATCCGTTTTGCGACCATCTGCCGTGCGCCCAAAAGATAACCGTGTATACAGGACGACCGACTAACTGCAAGACACTCATTATCTGGGAAAATATTGTTTTTTTTATGTAACTAACGAACAGCTTTAAAATGTTACGCCAACGATATTTTCGTAGCCCTTATTATTCACTTTTCAAATAAAACCACACAAATGACGGCCAACAACAGCAATTCTCAACCGAGAAATAAGCGAAAAAAAAAATGGTAATAGTGGACAAATGAAAATTTGATGTATTATGGTTTCTTCTGAAAAGGGATTTTTCAGAAGAAACAGTATTTGAAAAGAAATCTCTCATCACTTTCGGGGCTGACGTGAAAGAAGAATATCCTGAGCTTTCATACAAACCATTCAATATTTAACTACCGTTCACGAGCACCGTATTGTGGTGGAGAGGGCTTTTCGGTCATACACGTTCGGATTTACTAACAATCGGCGGATCAAGTGTACCAAACAACCTCGAGGATCGCATTAAAATTAAATAATTTTTGTTGTTAATATTTTTTTTTTTTATATATATATATATATATACTGTATGGCGTATGCTGATTAAAATAAATAAATCCTTACGAATTTCCCATTACTAAACTCTTTTCGTTCGTCTATTGACTGTGCTATGTGAAAATTAACGAATTGACAGTAGGGGGTACGTAAAGCAGTAATCAGAGGTCAAAGGGTACGTGAAAGAAAAAAATTGTTGAGGAACGCTGAAACTCTCCGTCTATCCGCAAAACGATAGATTCGAAAGTGGAATCGCCACCGTTAACGGGTCGACGAAAATTAAAAATCGGAACACCGAAATGTGTTAGGCTGGACGCACACCTGAAGAGAAAAACTGCTCCGAGCAGCTCGGATCAGCTCGGAGCTGTTTGGACATCATTAGAACACGTGTAAAGTAATTGACGCGCGCACACTAATCAGTCAATATCTCAATACACGACAAGACAAAACAGTACATGGTCGGTCTTGATCGGTCCGGTTCTATTTTTGCTCCGAGCAAAATACGAAAACCAAAGTCACTTGTTTATTTTACGACTAGTGAGTGCATTACCGAACACCGTGCGAACACGTTATTTTAATACAAAAATTATATCATATTAATTTAAAAAATGGCATGCGATCCAGAAAAATGCACGCGAGTGAAATGTTTGTATTTAAACTCGTCTACACGTAATTCGGCCAAAAAATTTAAAATTTTATTATTATTCTAACCGTTATTTGTTTATTTCATGCATACAAATTTCGCTATTTAATAAAAATTGCCACATAAGCGGCACAATGACGTCGTCTTCGTCAACTCATTTTGACGACTGGTGTTTAATTAATCAAAAATTAATCCAGAATTATTGTGTCTTGTTCTGTTCTGTTTTGTCAGTGTGAATGGAATTTATTTATGGAGCAGTTTTGCTCTTTAGGTGTGCGCCCAGCCTCAGTCGACCTCATACTTTATCTATAGTTTAGAATTTTAAATAATATCGGCGATGTAACGTATTATAGCCGCTAGTTTCTTTAATTGTTAAAAAAAAAAAAAAAAACGGAAAAAAGTCAATATACTTTCCGAAATATAACACGGGCGTCTTACAGTTATACGGTCGATCGGCCGGTATCTAAACGGAAACCCTCGGGACCCTCGCCCCTGACAGAGAAAGTCAACCGGTGCGTACGTTATTTATATACGATATAATATACTACGGGCACGACATTCCGTAATGACAATCCCGGGCCGCGGTTCGGTTTCTCTTTGATTTAGCACGTTCGCCCGCCCAAAGCGGAGAACACTGTAACGGATTATACGGGACGCATTAAACGCCAATTGTTCTACAAACAATATATAAATCTTATAACAGAGTGGCGAATAATAACAATTATCATTATCATTATTATTATTGTTATTGTTATTGTTATTGTTACGAAACTCCCGGTGTGGCGTACTCGATTTTGACACGGTCGCGTAATGTAGCAAAAACTATACTACGGTTATATTACATATATATATATATATATATATATCATTTTGACTAATTTATTGATAAATAATTCCGGGGCTCGGATGAGTTAAAAAAAAAAAAAAAAACAAAAAACCAAAAACCCGTCTGAAGGTATACAATAACTTATTTTGAAACGATATTATCGTCGCTTGGTTATTTAAGTTGCGTATTTTCTATTAAAAATTTTAGCACGATATTAAGTAATTTACAAAATACATCCGATACGACGTCGTTGTATTTTATATATTTAATTAAACGTTCGGGGGCTCGACAAAAAAAAAAAAAAAAAAAATAATTTAATAAAATCCATTGTCTTCGAGAAAGTATCGTATTTCGGAGCGGAGAAACGAAAATCAAAACGACGAAGGAAGCACAAACAATGTCTTATCACGACGTGAAAATGTTTTCTCTTTGGACTAAATCAATATGTAAACATGTATAGTAGTTATGTATAAAAACCAGGAACTGGAACCGGTTCCCGAAGAAAATTTTAGAACCGAAACCTTTATTGGAACCCGTATTTCTAAATTCAAGAAACCGAAACCGGAACCTTTTAAACAAAATACAAATATTTACGGTTCTTTAAGGTCTAAGAAATAACTGAACAATTTATTTGAAATTTAATTTTGTTTTAATCAAATAAATCCAAGTGTCTATTTTCTATAGGAATATTTTTTTTTATATATATATCTATTGTATTTTTAACTCGAAATAATCATATTATACGACCGTCGGCGATTTTTATCTACAAATAGTACAACCATTCGGGTCGAACATCAGTATTTCCAACGTGAATACCTACGAATTATAATATTTAGTTGTGTTTTCTGTCAAAATAGACCTTAATCATGCCAATTGTACCGACTGCCCTAGTAATCGGATAAAACGCCTGAATACATGCTTGAATTCACCATGAAGTTGACACGATTATTACTTTCTCGTTTTTTTTTTTTTTTTTATAAATTGAACGTAATATTGAGCGAATAATAATAATAATAATAATAGAGTTTATTATTGTCATCAAATATTTATTTTGTTATTTCGTCGGTAGTTTTATTATTGGAAAAAAAAATAATAAAATTCCTTATAAACAATAGGTAATGCTATTTGAAAGTATGCATTTTTTTTAGAACCGGAACCTAATTTGGTTATTATTTAAGAACCAAAACTGATAAAATCATTAAGGTTCCAGTTTCCGATAGGAACAATTATTGTTGTCAAACTTTGATTAGGTTACCCACCCTCAGCGTGCCCGAAAATGGGTTAGCCCCGGATATTATCGTGTAGACAAAACCGTTCGGCCATTTGCGATCCCCTAACAGTTTGTCGTAGGGAAACAGTTGTTTCCCTACAATTATCACAAAATCACTAAACACGGAATAATAACTATATATATATATATATATATATATATATATATATATTCCAATCGTCGTCGATTCGTGTCGAATCCCCCCGGTATATTGTATTTCCGGATGACGTTGCGTTTGAAATTTTGCCGAAAAATCACACCGCGAAAAAAAGTCGCTCGCCGACAACGATTGATCGATGTGCGTTTAACAATAAACCCGTAACGCCCGCCGATTTCTCGCCCGAACGGACATCGCTATTTATTACTATTTATTATTATTATTATTATTATTGTTTCTCCCCGGTTTCCTCCGATATGCGTTTCATTATAATTTCATTGGTTATCACGATCGGTTATACGGCATTATACGAATATTTATTTATTGTCCGCAAAAACTACCCGGACTCTCCGGGACGCGTTCTTCCGGCGTTTACCACCGTGTTCCGCCGGATCGTTGTGATAAGGTTTCGTACCCGTCACAAATTCGACGACAATGCGAATGGCAACGTTAAACAAGTCGTAGATTACTACTGCCGTTTACCCGCGGTCGTTTGAATTTCTTCGCGTTGACTTTTCGCGGCACTGGCGCGGCTACGCATACCGTCGCGTAATAAAACGTATATATACAGGGTGTTTCAAAATGATTCATCCGATTACGAACTGATATAGTTCGGCAACGGTTAATCGCAGGTTAATGACCAATGTATTAATGGAAAGATTAGATAACTAAGTTTATTTTAAGTTATCTAGTTGTTAAATTTGGCACCGTAATCGTTAGTGACGTAACTTAATTAGTTGTTATCGAAATGTCGACCGAGCAACAAAAGGCGTTTTGTGTGCTCCGCTTTGAGAAGTGCGAGTTTGTTATTACCGTGCAGCGTGATTTTCGTCGAAAGTTTAACATTGGACCTCCAACAGCCCAGAGTATTCGAAGATGGCATAAAACCTTCCAAGAAACTGGTTGCTTATGTAAAGGGAAGTCATCAGGTAGACCAAGAACTTCGGATGAAAATGTTGAACAAATTCGAGAAAGTTTTGTAAGAAGTCCACAGAAATCAGTTCGTCACTACTGCAAGCCGATGGAGATGATTTCATTTTACAACAAGATGGAGCACCACCACATTGGTCCTTAGAAGTACGCAAATTGCTTAACGATCAGCTACCACAGAAATGGATCGGTCGCTGTAGTGCTAATGACGCTACATTTTGTCCATGGCCGCCCCGTTTGCCGGATCTTACAATATGTGATTTTTTTCTCTGGGGTTACATAAAAAGCATTGTTTATGTACCTCCCCTTCCAAAAGATCTTGACGAATTGAAAAGTCGCATTACAGACGCCATCAACTTGGTTACAGTCGACATGCTTCAACAGGTTTATGAGGAATTTGAATATCGCTTAGATGTGTATCGTGCAAGTAAGGGGGGTCACATTGAACATTTATAAGCATTGTACCTAAAACTTAAAATAATCCATTAAAATGTAAAATTAATTCTAACATGATCAATCAAATTTTACAATAAATATGATTATTTGAAATCGGATTAATCATTTTGAAACACCCTGTATATATCGTTTATTATCCGACCCGCTATAGCGCGGGTAAAAACTACAGATAAAATCCAACGGTCGTCGGGACGGTGTTAGCGCCACGATACGATACGATATCAAGTGTGCGCCGTGTGTTCAATTTGGAATAAAATATCGGAACAAATGAAATCGGACGTATCAGGTGCCCGCTCGATATTTTCGACCGGATCACGTTAGATTTTTAAAGTCGACTCGCACGCGTCAGTCGCGCAGACGGTTTAGTTTCGAGACAAAAATTCGGGTCAGTCTCGGTCATTGGAAATATTCATCGGCCAAATTTTGATCGAGTTATGTAGATAACGAGTGTGGAAACCGTCAGTTTTCGATCCGAATCCGATCACTCGGTATTCCTCGGTTCATTCACCGAACCGAGAAATTTTGATTACTTGGCAACGATATTTGTTTTAACGGACGCCATTCGTGTAGGCTAAATGGACGACGGATATTTAATTGAATGTGTTCGGCAGTACAGACATTTGGAATAAAATAGCAGAACAAATGAAATCACACGTGCACCCGCGTTCGTTCCTACGGAGTAGATTGTTCTATTCCCTCGTACAAAATCATCGCAATGATCGACAATTCTTCGTCAGTAAAATTTGCCATATTCACGTACAATCCGTTGTTTTATTTAATTAATATTATTGAAATGAATAAATAAACAAAAAAATATTAATAAATGCGTAATGTGTATAACACGCGCGTGTTGGTAACCGTCTCAACACGACAGTCCCAATTTCTCGAAACTGAACCGAGAACTGATATATGTGAATCGACCTTTAAACGAGATTTTCGGACGGCGGCGGTCGGGAGTACCGAAAAACGCACGTTTTTTAATAGATTTCAAATTGTTAACCTTTTCGGTAAACGCGTGCGCAATACAACTTAGTTTTATTTTATTTTTTTTTTTTTTCTTAAACAATTTCTGTATGAAAAGTTTTTAAATTTTAATCGCAAAACTGGCAAAGTTACGATATGTTGAAATTTAATATTTACGAATAATCGTTTTATATCACCTATACAATTAATTTTCTATTTCTATTTACTCTGTGTCCATCACTAATTTACGCTAGTGAGATAAAATAAATAATAATTTGAAGGTAATAAAAATTATAAAAATTAATATTTTACGAATTTGTTTATTTAGATTTTATTTAATAAACACATCCAACAATTTAGAACTTATTAATAAGTTTTATTCGATAAACTGCTCACAGTATCCACGAAAATTTAAAATTCTCGAACTTTATCAATTTTGCGATTGAAAAACAAATTGTTTAAAAACCATTACTATGTCCGAATCTGTAGAAAAATTAGGAATTGTCGTTTAAAAAAAAAAAAAAAGCAAGTTGTATTGCGCTTAACGAAAGTGTTAAACATTTGAAATCTATCTAAAAAAGTGGATTTCTGTACTCCATATCGCCATTTCGAAAATCCCGTTTCAATCTAAGGCGTAAATATTAAGTGGCACATCGCGAACCGAAAAAATAAAACGGTTAATTTTCGGCGGCCGGATGATTTTTCGTCAAATATTCTCCGGTGTTGTTTAGTAATAATTTTCGACTAAATCCCGGTACGGAATAAATTGTATTTATTTTCGGTTTATTTTATATGTGTGCGTTATTAAAATCCGCAGCAGCCGATCGACGCGTTTCGAAACGAACCGGGCATAATATACTCGCGGTAAAAAAAAAAAAAAAAAAAAAAACGACCGTTTCTCCGGGCCATCGCCACTATTTCCGCGGCGGTCGTAAAACGAAATTATTTATATATGTATATACGTGTTTCTCGTGTTTGCTCGGACACATATAATACCACGAGTGTGTAATAGTTTTCAAATCGTATACAATATACCGGGTTATACGACGTTGTTAAACGGCCGTTAACGAATCGAGAATAAGTCACGTACCACCGGACGGACGGCGAGGGTCGGGGTCGCGGTAATAATAACGGCGGCGAAACCGCCGCGACTCGTCGTAGAAAAAAAACATTATCGCGGTCGTACGGTAGAAATAAAAAATTTTTTTTTTAAAAAATACGCGCGCACGAGTTGAACAAAAAAAAAAAATAATAATAATAATAATAAACTATCGATCGTGACCGGAGACTATTAAAACATATTCCGACGTCCGATGTTCACGACGAAATAATACGTAAAATAATTCGGCGTGTACAGACGGCACCTACCCGATGATAACGCAGCGCGTAATAACTACTCGGGAAATACAATTACGAAAAAAAAAAAAAACAATCGACTCCGATATTTCAGTTATGAATCGTGCGGTTCGTATTTCCCGTTTCGTCGATTGATCAATACGAACAGATAACCGCACCACTTACAGGCCAATGCTGTTTTGGGAGTAGTAATTGGACGTAAGGCGATTTCGTTTACCTATATAAATAAATCGCAATACGATTCTAGGCGGTTTTTCCATAGTAGCCGGCAATATAACGCGGAAATAGACAAAAAAAAATAATAAAACCCTCTGCGTATCGTCATTTGTTGTCGGTTTAAAAAAAAAAAAAAATATATATTAGAAATAATGTCGGGAATCTAGCAGGATGAGCATTTCGAGTTTGTGTACCGCCGAGCGGAAATCCGCGTGTTTTAAAGTACTGCGGGGAAATAATCTGATCGCTTTTACTCGCCGAAAAAATAATGGAAAAAGCATTACGTAAAATATATTTGTGTTTATTTTTTAACAATCTCTACTACCAGTAATAAAAAAAACCTATTGCAGGAGAAAAACTACTCGGACACAAAACACGTTTATATTATAAACGTCGTTGGTGTCGTTCGTTGTTATACCCTTCCGGGTTCCCCGTTATTATAATCGCGTCGATGTCGCTCGTAATATAATCTGTCGAGTCCGTTAAACGTGACACGTGTCCGTCGCGTGTATTATTAAATTTACCAAAGAAGAAAATTAGACACGAGTTTCGTATAGCCCGTCCGGACGAACGAAAAAATTTTGTCCGTTTTCACTCGCGTAAACCGACCTCGATGGTTTCCCGCGTTCGGACGATAAATATTTTGTTGGAGAACAATTATTTCGTGTTATTATTATTATTATAAAGTCGAAACCGACAGTGTTTAATTGCCGCATTTCTCCGGGCTGGTATTAACTCGACCTAATTGACAAATGGCCCTTAAACTGACTGTAAATTAAGTTTGAAAAGATTATAACCACTTTGAGACCGGCGGCGGCGGCGGCGGCGCATTCCCTTAATAGGAATCGACGTTGCAGAAACATTGAATCGCTAAAACTTTTTAAGTGCGTCTTCATAACATAATATAACAGTGTACCGTATACATATATAAGTTACGGGTTTGTTACAATTAGAAAGTTTTTAATAATAAATTATGAAAATACTACGGGTGTATTAAATGTATCATTTTTTTTTTTTTTTATTTACAAAATTAATGGGTCGCAAATAGATTTGTGTACGAAAAAAAAAAAAAAACACTCGTAATAATAACGTGCACTATAATCGTATTCATTACGGGCGACGACTACAGTTATAAAAGGGGACGGAAGGTGGACCGCCTAAACCGTCTAAAACCATATAAACATCGTCGATTTAATACGAGTTTAATTTTTTGACATTTTATTTGGAGCGTGTAACATATTTGTATACGATTTTTTTTTTTAATAAAGATCAACTCGTGCACACGTTTTTTTTCACTTATTCTGTACATATTGAGAAATAATAATACTAATTTAAAAGTCAAACTTTTAATTTACAAGACTCTCCTGAAACCTATTTGGACTTATGGCATACAGCTCTGGGGTTCAGCAAAAAAATCCAATATCGATAAAATCCAAGTGTTCCAGAACCTAGCTTTTCGTCGACTCTCCAATGCACCGCCGTACGTATCAAACCTAACGATTTCCAAATGAAAACCATCAATGAAGAAGCACAATTATTTTATGTGCGCTCCCGTATGCGACTTCTATCCCACCAATATCCACTTATTAAAAACCTCTTCTCTCTAACTCTCCCAGGAAATCCTAGGTGCAGGCTAAAAAGGACATGGTGTCGTGACCTCATACAAGTTCCAATTTAAAATATACATATATAAAATTCTAATCAGTAACAACCAAAAAAAAAAATATATATATATAACTAATATAAATAATTCATGTTAAGTGTTGCCAGTGGGCGGCTTCTTATTCAATTTTTCACGTTCTGTCTTCTCTTAACACGTAAGCTTATTGTGCATTATTTGTATAGATTGTTTATTTCTAATTAATAAAAAAAAAAAAAAAAAAAAAAATTCTGTACACACGCGTGTTCGCAATAACTCTTTCCAGGACTTTTGTTCGCAATCCATTCTTTATTAAATGTTACAAAAATACTGACCGAGCTCGATTTTTTTTTTTTTAAATAAATTTTTAAAACAAATTGTCGCCAAAGAGACGCTTCTTTTATTAGTTCAAGTTGTTGTACTATTTTCGGCAGCCGCTTGAACGTCAAGTATTACTGCTACTATAATAATACTGCGGCACATACGAAAAAATAAATATATATTTAAAATAACCTATAACCTAACCTATGCGAAGAATGTATTGGTTTTACTATGAAGTGCCATGTGTGCAATTTTTTTTTCTGTCCGTAAATAAATTTTTGGCCAGAAATCTAGCTTTAATCATCACCACATCAGATGTGAATAAAAATTGTTTTGACCCCGTAAAAATGCACACAAATTTGACCCGAAATTCATCGTAAGTTATACCGAATGGTAAGTAAAACGAAAAAAAAAATGAGCTTTGGTCGGTATTTTAGATTCTGAGCGGAACGAGGGGTCTTGTGGTTTTACAATGATGATTATTTTTTTATTTTTTTTTTTTCTGTACACTTTTTCTACCAGAAGACTTCATTCGATCTATACACTCCTATACTGTTTCCGGTAGCAAATATTGTTGAGTCGGTACTTTAAATATGTCATTTTTCAATATGCCTATTAGTTTTTGTTAACGCGGCAGGAAAAACTACCAAAAAATGACGAAAAAAACAGCAAACAAAATTTATTTCAATTTTGGTTATTTATAGACATTTTTTTTTTTAGTCCTGTATATTACACTGAAGCTCTGCTCAGAATCGTTTTATTGAAACAAGTGATTAATCATTTCTTTCGAATTCAATACACCCACCGAGTGTAACCTATCCAACGAGCCGAGTGCGTTCGCCAATACCGACACCCGCCGTGCGCAGTGCGCCCTATTTTTCTTTATAACCTTTTAAAGTTCGAATTTCCTCGTGGATTCCGGCAGGAGGTTGAATTTGATCTAGAAAAAAAAAATAAAAAAAATAAAAAAAAATGGACAACGCCGTCTAAAAATGTTGAGAACCACTGGTATATTGTATTTATATTATAGTACTCGGAGATTACAACGCGTATATTATATAAAGGGGGTAGTAGTAATTTTACTATTCTACGGTCGCACGCGTTTAAAAAACCGTAGCCGCGCGGTCGCTTTTAAACGGAATTCCTCCGGATGTATGGGCACTCGACGACGGGAAAATATTCCTTTGCGCGTTTTTGCGCATAAATAGAGTTTTGACGGCCGACCGAAAAAGGATCTAAAGGCGTATAATAATATGCGCGTCCGATATTATATTATACAACGTAACCCTTTCGGCGAGTACTGGCCGGAATGTCGCATACTTTATAATATGCATTATAATAGGTACTTCTAATAGGGATTTTCGTTAAAGTACACACACACACATATATATATATATATATATATATATATATATATGATGATACAACCACGAGTCGAAAATCGAGTCCAAAATACGAGAAGCGTTTACTGTAAACGAACAGCGGCAGTTTACAGATTATAATCGCTGTCGACTTTATACATAATGTGCTGCTGGTCAACAACCCTCCGGGCAACGACAAATCGTATAAAAAGCCCGAATTTGACATACTTGAATATTTTGCGTCGTATGTATATATATATATATATAGGTATCGGCACTGTTGTCAGTGTTGCGATTAATCATAAAACCCTCGTATACAAAACAAAAGAAAAATAATACATTTATTTCGAAACGTTAGAAATAATGTAAAAATAGAATTCGGCATGATATTATATTGGTCAGGATATTTCCGAAAAGTCCGGCAAATCGTATCCAGTTTTATTTGACTGTGTTACCTTTATTCATTATAAATATATTTGTTTAAAAGCAATAAACAAATTGTTTTACTAAAAAATATATATATCCCCCCCGCCAAAAAAAAAAAGCAAATTCTTAATTACACCACTGTACGGTAATAGAGGATAAATTACGTAGTTTAGGAATACCGAACGCGTCGATAAATCGTAACAATCAAAAAACGATTCTGATTCAGGTCACCCAGGAAACCCCCATTTAGAAACTACACAAATAAGACACGGTATAAAAACGGTTGATAATTCTAACCGAAAAACCGTTATTCTATCTTCATACGGCTCAGAATCTAAAAGTCGGATGATTTCCAATGTATTTTAAGAAATACGCAAATTATTGTAATAAGTAATCACAAAAATTGTTTTTAATGTAGATATTACAATATTTGTTTAATTCGAATACTAAGTGGCAAAATGCGGTTTAGCCGAATGTGAATTCGGGGACTAATATTGTTACGAATTCCAAATGTATTTATGTGCAAAGCCGACCACCAAGTAAACTAATCTGTTCGACGAGTTATCGTCAGAAAGAAAAATGCACATTAGTTTTCAAAGTGCACAAACGAATTTTAGTGATTAAATTGCATTACGCGATTGTTTAGAAAAATAATAACTTGAGTTGAGTACGAATAATTTATTAAACGAAATATTCGACCGAGCGATATCCAACACGGTTGTTTTCCCGACAACTTTCTGTTTTTTTCTAAAACTATAGTTGAGTTACCCCAGTGACTTATAATTAAAAATTTTTACGATTATATAGTCACTGCCCACCGCCCTCCACCGCACTAGTGTGGGCACGAATTTACGGTTACTGTACACGTGCGTATTATACAAATGTATTGATATCGGTTTCGGTCGAAGACATCACATGCGATACGGACGCGTGCAGTTGTTTCAGTCCGGAGGGCAGGTGCGTATAGGAAAACGGTCAAACGACCGAATGCCAATATCCACCGGAGCGTCACTCCCCTATTGCCCCCGGTGACAGGGGGAAAAAAAGGAGAGAAAACGAAAAAAAAATAGTCACTTAATGATATCGATGTGCACACGACCGGTATACGGATAGGGTAAATAAGAGATCGACGCGAGGTGTATGGATATATAATGACGGTTTGTCGTGATGAACCGAATTAAAATGTTCGCCGGGTGTCTTTCGTATCGCGTACAATAATAATATTGTATAATTCAAAAATAGCATGATGCGCACAACAAAACGACAATAAAACAACAAACGACATTATCGCTAAAACATTTAAATATTTTATTGATGTGATATTAATGGACAATAACGTACAGTCGAAACACAATCGTGTGTGTTTTCACCCCCCTCCGGCGACGTGTAATATCTCCGATGATATCCGATTTCGTATACAATAGCCGAAATAAATAAATATCATGCCGTGTGTTTTCCGTTTTGAATATTGTAATTGTGTAGATTACGAGAGTTTTATTGGGTTGATGATATGAAAAAAAAATAATAATAATAATACAAACGTAAATCTGTAGCAGTTGGTCCGCGCGCGCCGTTCGTTAATTTCACGATGATTTATGACGCACAGTGGCCAAAAAAAAAAAAAAAAAAAAACACACACATAAATACACGCGGTGTAACGATTCTCCTCGTAGAATTTTAATAAATATATATATATGCCAGCATGTCGCACGTGTCCCGAAAAACGGGAGTATATTTTATATTTTCAACATGCCGTATTTCATCGAAATATATTTATTGAATTTATCTTGGTAATAATACAAATAAAAAAAAAAAAAACGTGTGAATAATGGTAAAACTGGAATGCTTTTATTTACTACTATACGAAATGATGATTTAAAAAAAAAAAAAAAAAAACTGCCCGTGAGTAGCAAAACCCCGTCGCCATAGTCGAGTTTTCCCGCGGTGCTGTTCATCGTCGTGTACATCAAATGGTTTTCGTTATAAAAATTAAAAATATATGTTATAATAATGGCGGGAGTCGGGAGTGGAAACATTCTAAAACGCATCACATCCTCAACACTAATAACGCTATTTATATATATATATATAAATATAATTTTAAGCCCGTTGCTTAATTCGTGTAGGGGTCAGCAGGGGTGTTCAAAACCCGGAAAACCATAAAGAAAAAAAAAGGTAAATCTTAGTATAAAAAAGGCGGGAGGGGCGGAGGCTGGAAGTCTAAACCCACAAAAGGCACACGATTGCCCCTAAAGCTATACATTCTCATCGAATTCATTAATCTAGTTTCTATATGGCGAGTCCGGGGATGTTAATAGCCAACGAATTACACGAATTTGTACGTTCAACCAGACGTTTATCATTCCGATTCCCGAATTCGAGCCGAACAGCCGCAAAATCAAAAAAATTCAAGATTTCAAAAAAAAAGTAAAATCAAATGTTTCGATCACCGAATTCGGTGTTACGTGTTGTTATGTTTTATATTATAACTCGAGAAAACTGTACAATAAATAATAATATTATATGAGTATGAGTATTGTTATATTATCTAGACTTGAACTGTTTAAAACGTTGCAATTTGTTATGTAAACATTTGCTATGTATATTCTACCAACATTAATAATTTTTTAGCTATAAAGACTTAAACTATTAAAAAACAAAATGTTTATCGATATATTTTATATGCGTTACGTTTGTCTCTAGCGCTGTGGACGGTTGATCCGGAACAGGGTACGTACGCAACAGATTCTGAGTGGAGCGAGAGGTCTTGTGGTTCAACAATGATGTTTATTAATTTTTTTTTTTTTTCTGTAACACTTTTTTCACCAGAAAAACTTCATCGGATCTATACACTCCTATACTAGTAAATTTTGTCTAGTAGGTACTTTAAAGAGGTCATTTTTCGATATACCTATTAGTTTTGTTAACCTGGCAGAAAAAAAAACTGCCAACAAATGACGAAAAAACGGCGAAAACCCGATTACGTCAAACTCGAGTTTTTATAGTTTGTTTTTTTTTTTTTTTTTTTGTTATTTATGTCGATTTCTGGGTTACCGTGGGGCAACAACGAAAAAGCACGATTAATAATACTACTACTCCGTTCAGAATCGTTGTTCGTTTGAAATTTATCGTAGCGCAGAGATTAAATTAAATTATTTCTTTCCTATTTATATATACTACCTTCGCAACTCGCCTATGACGCGAAGTGCGTACGGCTTTTTTTTTTTTTTTTTTTTAATCAAATTTAATGGATACCCTCTGCGAAAGTCGTAGGCGGCGCGGGCGCATACGCATTTATAAAGATTACGCGTGCGGTTCAACCGATCGAGTGCGAGAACCGAGTTAAAATGTATGAATATGTTTCGGGATGACGAACAATGGTTTGGCGAAACGTAACAATCGTATACCCCGGTCGCCCCTTGCTCGTTGCGAGACCACCGTCACGGCGGGCGATGTACGCGTGTATATTTTAGAAATTCGGATACTTCGGCGGGGGATGATGGTGAACCGAGGGCGGGAAATATTAATAAAAACGGAACGTACGACAACGTGTAATATTATTATTAATAATAATAATAATTTTAGCGAAAATGGCATATTTTTCGACTGATATTCGCCGTTTAAACAACACCATCGCCCGGGTCCCCATTATCCTGTACCGGCGGCACCATACACTAATAACGATAATAGAATACGGCAGTTTATTATTAAAACGGGGGCCCCTCCCGTTTCGTTTCGCGATAATATTATATTGCCATAACGTAACAATATTGTTTTTCCGGGTCTCCGTGCGTCAAAGCGCGTCGGAAAACCCCCGCGGGCCGATCTTTTGACTCATTAACATTTCGGCGGCCCACACGTGGAATACGCGTTATTATCGTTATTATAAAATAGACGAGACCCCCGCCGGAAAGGTTAACGCGCGCAGGTGTGTGTACGCCGGGAAAACGAACAAATGTCATTCGATAATAATTAATTGAAACGGTAACGGAAAAACGTCGGGCGCAGACGCGATTCGGGTTTTTTGGCGCCCGGGTGCTATTTTTTTATTTTTTTTTTTTTTAATATTTCCCCCCCCACACCACCACCACCACCTTACCCAACCTAACCGACGGGGAGAACTCTGCCCGTCGGGGCAATCGTTTATTCAAATAATAATACGATTATATTGAAATAAAACCTCGCAGTATGTGCATTACGCGGCTAGGTTCCTACCGAACCCGCGCGGCCCTCCGGCGATGCCGTTCTTATTCTTGTTCTTCTTCTCCTCTGGAAGATAGGACCTCCTGGGTGGACCCTAGGTTTGTTGCATCCCAAGCGGTCCTGTCTTCCGTCATTCTCAGCACCGCCGTTGCCGGGATGAAGGCTCCGCCCGCGGACACCTCCAGCTCCCTCTCCACCGTCGCCACCAGCGGTCGCAGTGGAAGAAGGCGTGGTCGGCGTCGTCGACCGGGACCCGGCAATCGCGGCACTCCGGGGCGTCCAGTCTCCCAATCCTATGCAGGTACTGACCGAAGCATCCGTGACCCGATAGGAATTGGGCGAGGTGGTAGTTTGTGTTGCCAAACCTCCTGGACACCCTATTACCCAACCTAACCTAACCTTACCGACTCCCGCGCACAGGTAAATATCGATTTTCGACGGAGAAAATTGTTTCCGTTAGTTTACGGCAAATTCACGACCGTGTAAAACGCCAAACCGCTAGAATTTTACATTTTCGCTATTAACAGTCGTGAAAAAAAAAAACCGAGTGAAAACGATTAAACTTACGCTATCGCTCGGCCGTACTACAGTGTGTAGCCGTTTCCCAATTAGCCACCTTTTTACTTTTCCGTTAGAGTACGGAAAATACTATATAGATAACGAGATAACAAAAATAAAAAATTAATAATAAAATCCACCAGAATTGAGTAGCGAAAACACGAGTTTTAATTATATTAGACGTTAGGTATAAAAACGTGTTTAAAATGCCACTCGCCGGCGATCGATCCCTACCACCCCTGAATTTGTCTCCGGTATCAACACGAGTGTTGACGGAGTTTTCGATTATTAAAAAAAAAAAAAATAGTATATTATAGAGGTCCTGTCGCGTACACCTTGTTGACATTCTCCCGGGGGTTATTGCCGTGACAAGCCCACCGGAAACGTGCTAAACTCTCGAAAAACGACGACAAGGCGCCGGTGTGTGTACACAATATAGAATACTGCGACCATTTGTCTTTCCGTGTAAATTTATTTTGTAAAGAGAAGGAAAAAAATCGATATTGGCTGTCGCCATTATGGTAATCTTGTTGAAGACTCCGAGCGAAATGTATATCTGTTGGGTTTTTTTTTCCTGTCCGTATAAACGACTTGTCTACCGGCAAACTTGCTCCGATCGTCCGCGTCGGTTTGCGGATTGCAAATTTGAGCTATTCGTGTCGGGCGTTTAAATTGTTGCGGTTCATATTCGGTTTTATGCGAATTTTCGACCGCTAGATTCGTCGGTGAAGCCGCACCACATATGTACTGTTGGTTAAAAATGAAAAATTATTGAGCGCAACGCAATCGTTTTTTTTTTTTTATAATGTGGAAAAAAGCACGGGTCTGCACCTACTATGGCACGGAGACCAATACCGTTCGGGTAAAATCGATAAAGTACTTCAGAAGCGCGCGCAAAGGTACTGGAAAAAGAACCCGAACCGAGAAACAATCGATAGACGGAACCACTCGCTTTCTTGGGGACAGGGCGTCTGGGAAACGGACGGTGCCTACCTCCTGGACGCGATTAAGAATGGTCCGTGCGAAGAACAACGGACCGAAAAGGAGTTGGAGCTGGCTGGAAAAGTGGAGACGACGGAGGGCAATTTCGTGACTGCAACGGCGGACGCCGTAGATGTCGCCAAATATTGACGAAAACGTATAGAAACCAATAAAACATATTATTTTCCCATTAACACAAATGTGTACGCTACTAAACAAAAAAAAAAAAAAAAAAAACCTATACGGATTTTTAAGCGTTTGTTATTTCGTTTTAATATACACGTTATTACGAAGGTTATTGTTTTGGCACGGAAAAAAATATATAAAAAACCGTCGTGGTAAAATTTAATTTTTCCCAATGAGAAATGAATCACCAATTGATAACAATATAACCGACGCTTTAAAAAAAAAAGGCCTTCGGCGGCGGGTGCCGGGGTCGACGTCCCTGCAATCGCCGTTCGAGAAAAAATCGCTTTGTTCGTAAAATTAACATTAATAAAAAACGATTCGATTAAGTATAATATTAATAATAATAATAATAATATAGTCCTGCCGATAACGTGTTCGGCCGGGAGGCTGTCTGCGCAGTGGACATTGTCCGTTAAAGGGCCGTTTTTATTTATTCATTTTTTTTTTTTTTTTTCAATTTTAATTGTCCGACGGCGGTCAATCGAGCCGGACGGGTTTATATGTGCGGGTCCGGCAAACGCATTTACGGCGTACGCAACAGTAATAGCAATATAAATAATAAAAATTAATGTAAATCGCGTTAATTGTGGCTTACGGAAAGCGCAGCTCCCCCGTATATTTTAAACGCGTATAACGCCCGGGAGTACCGCCGCGCGGTTTACGTTGTAATAACGTGGCACGGTGGCCCGCCCGGCCATTAGGCCGATTGGCACACGGGATTTTAAAAACGCGTACGACAATATACGATTTACAATGCGATTGCCGGACGATCGAACAACAGACGGCGTTGTTAATTTCAATAAATCCTAGGCCACCACTACCGGCAAGTACTACCGGGAGGGCGAGGTTGGCGGATCGCCCGCACACTCCCGCGGCACCGCGGCCGGTATTTATGCGCCCGAATCGCGGCCCTCGCTGTACGCTGCGAGTATCGTGTTTACGATAATACGATTAAAAAAATGTTCACGCTGCCCTCCCTCCGCCCCTAGACACAATAATAATTACCGTTTGGAGTCGGAAATTTTAACGTTTTGAAACGTTTCGCCGTCCGCCGAGATATTTCACGTATTGACTTGCCGGACATCGTTGACGGTGTATAATTTGATCAAATGCTATTGGCGGTAATTTTTTAATCAAAAACACGTGCGCGCGTCTCGACAAACGTTTCAAAACGAAAATACCTCCGCTTCTTTTCCGGGTACGGTGCGGACACGGTTCGGAGCACTTTTACGAACCGAAAAAATGAAGGCGGATGAAAAAACGCATCCCGGGGTACGTGGAGCGCCCGTTCCAAAACTCAACTCGATCCGAATCTAGTGACCCCCGAAATATTTCACGTATTAACTAGCCGGACATCGTTGACGGTGTACGAGGCCTGTTCAAAAAGTTCCCGAATTTTTCAATTTTTTATTCACAGTGCTTACCTACAAGCTATTGAGACTTATCAACCTCGAAGTATTCTCCCTCTTGGTTTATACACTTTGCCAACGACGTTTCCATTGTTGAAAGCAATCCCGGAAAGCAGTTTCTGGAATTGCTCGTAGCTCCGTTAGCGAATTTTCATTTATTTCGTCTATCGTAGAAAATCTTTGTCGGGAGAATATGGTGGATGAGGAAGCGCGGTCATGTGATTTTTCACGCAAAAATATCGAATTAACAGGGAAGTGTGTGCCGGAGCATTGTCGTGATGGACAGTTAACCATGAGTTTTTCTTCCACACTTCAGGCCTTTTCCTCCGCACTTTTTCTCGAAGACTTTTTAATACTTCTTGATAGTACCATCGGTTAACAGTTTGTCCTGCAGGTAGAAATTCGTCAATTGTCATTCGAAATTGGCATGTCACCCCGGTTGAGAACCACTGCTCTAGAAGCTATGCCCCCGTCGAAAAAAAAATATATGGGTTTAAGCAACCGCCTATAATTTCTATGTTGAATATTGAAGCAATAGTGGAAACAACGGAATACAGGGGAGAATCGTCGACATTGTATTGAAATATGGAAAAACGATTTTAGGCAAATGGGTTTTCCGAATTTTTCCCCAATTTCCTAAGAATTGAAAATCATTTTGTTTCGAACTATTGGTTGGGCGCACTTTTTCAATTTTAAATAACTAAATAAAATATAAGAAATATGTTTTGACCAAAGCAAAGTAAACACGTTAAACTCGTACATTTTTACATTTTAAAAATCGAGCCATACGGTAAGTACTTCAATTTTGTCAGCCGTTATCGGGTCATTTTTCACGGAGTTTCCCGGGGCCTTACATCAAAAATATGATTAAAACAAACATTTTGTGATAGACTGACAAATAAAATTGGAACAATAACAGAAAAAAAAAAAAAACATTCCGAGCGATGTTCGGTTAAACGCGTATTGATTTATACGATTTTCGTCGATATTTGTACTTCAAACTGATATCAAATAGAATTGTTGCATTACGCTCATTTTTTTTTTTTTTATATATTTACCATTAAAAAAAAAAAAAAAAACAATATTTACGACGAAAAGGATGTGTCAAATTTTCGCCTGACGATTATTGCCTGACAGACTAAACAATGGCGTTTGACGATTAAATTAAAGCCCGCGGCTTGGCCAATGATTTTCACGTTCGATTCGAAATATTTACGATAAACTATTATTACTACGATGAACGGGTGTAATATTATTATTTTGTCGGATAGGACGCACAAATAATTTTTTTATTTGAAATAAAAACCAAAATCAAACTGCACGTGCGCGACAGCTATTGCGATGTCGTTGCATTATTATTACGTTTACCGTATAGGATTATAACTATTTTTTCCCCTTCGCGTAATTTTCGTTTCTATAATTTTTTGTTTTTTTTTTTTTTTCGTTCTGCACACAATACGTATACGCAATGCAATATAAATGTATCGGCGCGAAATAAAACAAAAAAAAAAAAAAAAAATGACACATAATTCTCGTACGGTTTTTTTTTTTTTTTATTTCTCGTTTGTCGTACACCGCCGGTTTTTCTCGGGCACCGAATTGTCGCCGGTTTCGTTTTACGGCTTTATCGCACGTCCCCGTTACGGCTATAACCGTTCGAACACGATCAATAAAACCTAAATTTATATGGATAATTTAATCGTGATTGTCGATTGATCGTATCTGTTTAAAATCTCATTTGGTGTTAATTTTTTTTTTGCGCCAAGAATCACGAAAATACAAAATAGATATAAAATATTATATTACGACGAGTAATTTGTATTGTCCGAAAATATAAATAAATAAAAAAAAATGATAAAAAAAAAAGTAAAAAAAAAGTGAAAAAAAGATGCCAACGGCACGTAGTGTTCCCAAGCGGTCACCCATCCAAGTACTAACTACGCCCGACGTTGCTTAACTTCAGTGATCGGACGAGAACTGGTGTATTCAACGTGGTATGGTCGTTGGCGAAAGAACTAGTCATTTTTTTTTTATTTGACTGTTTGATACTATTATTAGTATAATACGAAGCCTGTTCAAAAAGTTCCCGAATTTTTCAATATTTTATTTATAGTGCTTACCTACAAGCTATTGAGACTTATCGCCCTCGAAGTATTCTCCCTCTTGGTTTATACACTTTTGCCAACAACGTGTCCGCTGTTGAAAGCAATCCTGGAAAGCAGTTTCTGGAATTGCTAGTAGTTCCGTTAGCGAATTTTCTTTTATTCCGTCTATCGTAGAAAATCTTTTTCCTTTTAACGGAGATTTTAATTTTGGAAATAAAAAAAAGTCTGCTGGTGCCGCCAAGTCGGGAGAATATGGTGGATGAGGAAGCGCGGTCATGTGATTTTTCATGCAAAAATCTCGAATTAACAGGGTAGTGTGTGCCGGAGCATTGTCGTGATGGAGAAACCATGAGTTTTTTTTCCACACTTCAGGCCTTTTCCTCCGTACTTTTTCTCGAAGACCTTTTAATACTTCTAAATAGTACTATCGGTTAACAGTTTGTCCTGCAGGTAGAAATTCGTAATGAATAACTCCCAGGTTGTCAAAAAAAACCGTTAGCGGGACTTTGACGTTTGATTCGTTTGATTGACGAGCTTTTTTTGTCATCAACTGATTCCCGACCGTCTTTAAAACGTTTAAACCAGTCGTAACACTGAGTACGTCCTAAACACTGATCACCATAAGCATTTTGCAACATTTTATAGAGTCTCAGTAAAAGATTTACAAAGTTGAACACAAAATTTAATATTTATACGTTGTTCGCGAATGTTATTCATCTTAAAATCACACAATACACACGACTCGTCTACTTTGAACTCGCACAGTTAATGGTTATGTTAGGTTAGCAATAAACATTTGAGATTTAATTGAAAAGATAGCTGCTTATCTCTATTTTATTTTAATCTAATAATATTTACGATACTATAAATTTTCTATTTTTAGGAATTATAGTTCGGGAACTTTTTAAACAGACATCGTATATTTGATCAAATACTGTTGTCGGTAATTTTTTTAATCAAAAAAGTGTGCGGAGATCTCGACAAACGTTTCAAAACGTAAATACCTCCGCTTCTTTTTCGGGTACGGTGTGGACACGATTCGGAGCACTTTTACGAATCGAAAAAGTGAAGGGGAAAAAAAAAACGCATCCCGGGGTACGTGGGGCGCCCGTTCGAAAACTCAACTCGAGTCGAATCTAGCGACCCCCGAGATAAATAAACGGGTCCTTTTAAGTCGATTGATAACGAAGATTACCGTGTAACGATAAGGAGTATTTTTATATATATATATATATATAAATTACTCGTTCTCGTCGCGAATGACACGAATAATCATTTGATAAAAAGTTAATTTCCACGACGGCGGAAGATTTTTTTTTTTTTTACTTAAAAACAATGATCACTACGGTGGAGTTAATAGAAATGTATAATATTGACTGTCATTCGATTATTCGGAGCGATATGTGTGTAAAAACGCAATCGATTAGACCGATAAAAGTAATCTTAACCCGAATAAACTCTAAACGAGTTTTTGAACGCGCGCCCCTAGTAAAACCCGTTAATATCGTTTAGAATTTAAAACCGAGTCGCCTAAATTTAATACGGGAACAATCGAAATAAAACTCAATGATTATTTCAACAAAACGTATTACGAATCTGTCGCGCACATAATATACAGAGTGAGACATGGGGAATCTATCTTATTTTAAAAATGAATAACACAAACAGTATAAGTGATGATTAATTATTTATCCGTGTTATAGAGAGACATTGGGAATTTTTATTTACTGCGTTTAAATTATAAATCTCTCCGGGCTTTTCGGCATATCGACGGGTATGTTGTCAATAGCAACTTGAATATTTTTTTTTTTTTTTTTACGGTTGAACCCGGGTCCTTGGACGGTCGGTGTTTCGGATAGCCCTATAAAAAAAAAAACAAAAAAAACAAAAAAATCATACAGGGCTAAATCACGCGAGCCGGCTGACCACTGAAGATCTGGTGATGCGGAGTGACGAGGCGTCCGGGGAAACAACTATGGATTATTAATAACCGGAACCGGAATTCGTTTTATTTTTAAGGTTAACCTAACCTAGCCACGAGAACCGAAAAAATCATCAAGGTTCCAGTCCCCGATATGCGTATATACGAGTGCGAATTGATTAACCGCTCGACGCGAAACCGGCACCGGATACACCGATATCGTCGTAATACGATATTTGCTCCGTTAATAATAATTTAATATATATCATTGAAGCCGACGCACGACTATTGTACAAACTGTATAGGTACCAATAAACAATACGCGTGTATTTGTTTTGGTCGTGTATATATATATATATATATATTATTATGATGTTCGCGCAATCCAACTACTGCGTTTACAGAGCGAATTAATTACTCGGCCCGCGCGTTATTTACTAGGTAAATAATACACCAACAACGTCGGCAGTAATAATTATCGTGCGGAAATTATTAAAAAAGTCTCCGAGACTATTTATACCCGATAATTATGTCTGTTCTTTATAATATTGCGCCGGTGAACCGGTCAATGTATTACAATTATAATTATACGTGTTACCCCGGCGGCGTTACGCGTATTATGAACCAAAAAATTAGACAATAAATAATTATATACGATTCGCATATCGGTCGAGCGCCCGTATATATCGTTTTATTAACGATTGTTGAATAATAAAAATATTTAAAAAAAAAAAACGCACAGACACACACAACGGAACGCCTCGACAACAACAAAAACAACAACAACAATTATGGAAATGGATACAAAAATCTAAATTTAATTGCGAGTTAATAAAAAGTCGTCACTGAAATTAGCAAAAAAAAAATACAATAATATAATACAATAGACTCTCGATAATTCGAAAACCTCAATAATTCGAAGAAAACACACGTTATTTCGGTTTCATTGATAAATGGAAAATAATAAAGTGCGAGACGGCGGAACACATTCTTTAATTTGGATATTTTCCACCAAAACCTCTATAATTCGAATTTATACATAACCTATGGAAATTATACACAAAGCGTGGGAAAACGTGAGTGCACAAACCATCGCGAAATGTTTCAAAACTTGCGGTTTTTATTAAGGAAGTGAAGAACTGGGCGTTGGCGAATAATTTCCAATTCAAGGTGCATCTGTGCTGAGCATATGGAGCAGACCCGAGGGGGTTTCTGTATCATTCGAAGAATTTGTTCATTTCGATCGGCGTTGGTATTTTTTCTGACAACGGGATAATACAGAATACGATCAATAATGTTCTGATGATGACGAAGAAAAGGAGGTAGAAGTTCCTGTCGTATCGTCAAATGAAACTAGATCGTTAATGATGGGGTTGCGTAAATTCTACAAGCAATCAGAAATGGACGAAGAAAACCGTAATGCCATTTTCAAGGTCATAATACTTAAGATAACGCTATGGACCCGATGGTGGCCAAAATGTATCGCAAAAGAAATTAAATGATTTTTTAAAATATATATATTACAATTTTCTCCAAATGTAAATAAATAATACGTAAATAATAAATGAATGAGGTAAACTAATTAACAAATATGTATGTATGAAAGAAACATTTTGAACTCTCTCTGATTATTTAGATTTTCCCTCGGTGATTCGAAAAACTCTATATATTGAATTTTTAGCTTGGTTCTTTGAATTTCGAATTATAAAAAGTCTACTGTACAGTGTTTCTCACCGATGACCGAAAATAATAGAACGCGTAATATTTAAAGGCGGAAATTTTCCAAAGACGACGTCTTGTTGCGTAGGTATTTATAATACTTCAACTGATTCGTTTACGAAAGCGGTGACCTATACGACGGTCGTTGGGCCGCTCTTTGAATCGCACGATAATAATACTAATGAAAAATTACCACAAAAATTTCGCTCGAAATTTCATTATTGTTATTTACCCGAAAACATTAGAAATTTGTTTGGTTATCATGCGGAATCTTTTAGTGTTTACCGGTAAGTGTATCAAAGAATATATCAAAGAAATTGTTTCACCTGTTGGTAGAAACCGTCAATATCGCTTTAATAGTGCATGGTCCTAACTGTGTACAGATGTGTCTTTATTATTCCTTTAATAAAAATCGGACCAACATTTTTGTCAGGCGTATAGCTGCTTTAAAATTTAGAAAACCTATTTGCAATGGACCTTGAATCGTTTATCCATAATGTCAATATGTTACAACGTCGTCGATTCTCCTCTGTTCAATTGTTTCAAGAGTTTTGCTTCAACATTCAACGTACAAATCATTGGGGACTACTTAAACCTATAAATTTGATCAGTGGGGGTTTAGTCGTTCCCTGGGAATGTTCCACGGTGGTTGGGGGGGGGCGCCCCTGTAAAGTTACACAGACATGCGATTTGAACCGGTATCACATCGAATTCTTTATTATACACCGGGTATTGTTTTTTTTTTTTTTTTTTTTTTTTTTTAAAGGGAATTTATTTCCAGACACACTATACGCGTATAAATGTAAATGGCGATAATAATAATAATAATAATAATGATAATATAATATATACGGGCAGTCGCGGCGGAAAGCTTTCCGGGTGATTGCGCCCGTGACATCTTTGCGCCGTACTGCGAGACGCTGATTTATGCGCAGTTATCGAGTTAAAACGTCCGGAAAAAAACAGAGAGTATATACACACAACCCGTTTTTTAAACGCCGGATTTATTGTTTATATATATATATATATATATGTGTGTGTGCAAGTAACGCCACCGCCGAGCCTTTTTATTCCGTTCAACTACATTCGTCATATTATTATATTATACGGCCCTTTTGCGCCGAAACAACAAAACGCAAACCCGCCGAAAACGACCCTCGTAGGAATTTTACATATACGGGCAGGAGTCTGTGTAGAGCAAGAGAAAGAGTGAGAGTGGGTGGGCTGCGGATATTTACGTGATTTCACTTCGGTACGAAACATTAGAGTGACTTTTTTTTCTTTTTTTTTTTTTTTACGCCCTCCGCGGTGCCGCCCGCGCACACGTGAACCGATGATGAATCGATCATCTTTTTTTTTTTTTTTTTTTCAAATTTAAAAGGAATAAAAGAAAGGATGAGCGAGAAGAACCGGCGCGTCAGCCGATAAAAATTCGTTTTTCTCGGTTAAATGTATTTTTTATTTTTATTTTTTTTTTTTCCAACTCGGCGTGCGCGCATACTTACATACGCACACCCTCGGAATGTTTCGGTATACCGTCTAAAACTGTTTTACATGTGTTTGACGCGTGTATGATTGATTTCCGCGTGGTGTTATTAGACGCACACGTCGTATAGTCGTTCGTCGCGGGCGGATAGGGTAAAAGAGAAAAATTGAAAGGAAAAAAAAAAAAGTATTACGAGATGACGGTGTTGCTTTTTTTTTTTTTTTTTTTTTATTCTTACCCGAAATCGTTCTCCTCTGCGTGTGTCACGTGTTATCACTACACCCCGCCGGCCGTGCGATGTGATGCGACATGACGGCGACGCGGTGTATTGTCATTATCGCATTGCGTTTTTTTTTTCTTTTTTTTTTCGATTTTTTCTTCCAGGAAATTAAACGTACACCGACACCGCCGCGTCAGTTATCGTTTCGTCCATTATTATTAAAATAATAATAATATTACGTTATTTTTCATATTCGGTGTATTATTATCGTCACAGCTATAACACAATGTAATATTATGTAATATCGACGACGGTGTACAGGTGATTGATAAATAGCATCGCTAACCCAACTTTACCCATTACAAAGATACCGTCGATAAAGTTATTATTTATTTTTTTTTATTATTATTATTATTTATCGCCACATATCGGCGTTATGAGTAAGCGGCGGCGATGATATGTTTTAATGTACGGATAGGTATTTTTTTTAGTTTTTCACACGCACACCGATCGCCTAACTTTCGTTATTAACCAAATAACGTAATAAATATTAATATTGTCTACGGACGGGCACGGGCGTAACTAGGATTTAATAGTTACAGGGGCTAGAGTCCTAGAAGACCAAAGTTACAAAAAAAAAAACATCATTAAATATTAATTATTTTGCACAATGAACCCGTGAGGTTTTGTTTGGCTATGATTTGGACTGGAAGTTTCAACCAGCAGGGAATAAATATTAAAAACGTATATGGGGGAGGAGGGCTAAAAATGTATATCAAGGGTGTTAAGGCACACCTTTCTAGTTAAGCCCCGACGTCGAAATATACGAGACAATATTTTTGTCCAAAATCGAAACCTCGCGTTTCCAATATGCAAACAAATATTTAATTGTCATTGATTCGTTTTCAATTATATAAAAAAAAAAAACAAACGGTTTTATTCTTGCCGTTCGCCCGCCATACAATAATTCCTATAATATTCCATCTCAAATATTATCGAACTCAACTACATCTCGTGGCATAAACGCTGTTTTTCCAACAAAATAAGTAGCCTTTGAGTAAATGTAAAAATAACATATCGGAGTAGTACGATTCAATGCGGCCATACGTGCGAGAAGTTCTCCGGTTTTTATTCTGTATAACGACATAATAATTTTTAGCAGTATCCGATCCTATGGAAAACTTAAAATGTACGTATATTTGACACGGTAAACTGGTTTGTATAGTGCTAATATTTTTAAGAATAAAAATTAATAAATAAAAGATGTATGACGTTTTACGGGGTTTCGTGACATTAGAGTTTCTCTACTTCTGAAACATAATGTTGTTTTCTTTTTTCTTTTTTACATAATTTTTCAAGTTACTACAGACAACAATTTATTATTTGTTCGACGTTCCAATAATGGGAATGGTCGAAACGAGTATGTACATATGTATACAATGTATAATTTCCAAATAATATTATAATTATTGTTATAATTTTATTTCATTTTTTTTTTTCAAAATAGTTTGAATGTAAAATGTAAATTCGCAAAAATATTTCCCCGATTAAATATTTACTTAAAACACCGAGAAGATAACAATTCGAGCGGCGGATTACTGAAATTGCCATGTTCGTACGTACGAGAATATATTGAGAACGTTTCAATAGAACGACTTAATGGTAACAGGGTCAGCGATAAATGTTATTGTGTTGTGTATTCGCAAAAGTCTGTGAAAGTAATGATATGCTCTTTGGCATTAGTTTGTGCTTTCGAGTGCCAAGAACACTGCACAACGTCAAATTTATTTTGTCGTTTACCGCCGAACGTAAAATTATACGGAAATACTGTACGCACAGTGTTCGGATGAGGGAGTATATATGGAAAAACAACAGCACCAGACGATATTTTAGAACAACCGTATGGTATTTTTGTTTTTTTATTCTCGTACCGTGGTAATACGGTATTTTTTAACCAAATGAAACGCTTTGAACGACAAAGAACGTTATAATTTAAAATTCTTCAGGCGCGATAAAATAAAAAAATACTACGTGGAAAAGAATACAACGACCGAGAATAAAAAAAAAAAAATAAAAGGAAAACGCATCACACGCGCTATGCCGAAAGTATATTATAACAGAGAGAGAAGAGAGGTAATCGTCGATGCGTGCTAGTGAAAGATGAACACAAAATGATAGGGTGACTGTAAAAAGATAAGGCGGTGTCGTCGGTTTTTTTTTTTTTTATTATTATTATTTCTTTTTTCATTATATTATTTTTATCCGATCTTCTAAGGGTCGAGAAGGTTTCCGTTGAAAATTATGTAATCCGGTTGTCACCGTCGTCGCGCAGTAGAATATTGAAGGAAATCGTCTTTGAAGCAAAAAAAAAAAGCAACTGTGCGAAAAAAAGTGTGGCGCGTTTCACACGGAAATTTTACGCTCTGGGGAGTGTTCTACCAAGTGTTGCGTGAAATTTGTTGTTGAAAGTTGTTGTTATTAGAGAAAAAGTAATACGAATATAAAAAAAAAACCGTGCGCAAACAGTAGCTGTATATGGGTGTTAGGGATCAGGGCCAAAAAAAAAAAAAAAAAAAAACTTTGAATGGAAAAAAAAAAAAAATAATAATAATATCCAACGACGCGTCGTTATACACGCGCTACTTTGAATTGTGAACAGATGAGGTGTCGAACATGATACAAACGACAACGAATTGATGTTATATTGGAGTTGGATCCCTTCGGCGGTCTAAAACCCTTATCCAAAAGTTAAAATATCGGTTTCGAAGCGTTGGCACCGAGGAAAGCGGCAGAAACCTCCGGATCGTTAGACTTCGAGACAAATGCCGCTAAGGCAAACAAAATAGAACTCTAAAATTTGTTCCAACGTCCGTGTATCGCACAGGAAACGACGAAAATAGGATATCAATATTAGCCGACTATATTTGACAGAAACGTAAAACGGTAAAGGCCGGTCGGGAAGTCCTCGTCCGAGGAGACGTGTAGTAAATAATACAATGGAAATTATACAATGGAACAGAAAAGATGACTCAGTGAAATACCTTGGAGTTTTTATCGATGAAAAACTGACATGGAATATCCACATAAACAAAAAACTTACACAGGGATATGCCAGGATGAGAATTCTCTACCCCTTAGTGAATTACAAATCAACTCTCCAAATAAAATCTTCTCTCCTTCTCTACATCGCAATAATCAGGCCTCTAATAACTTATGCCTGTCCTGTATGGTCCGCTGCCTCTATAACTAAAATAAATAAAATACAAATTTTACAAAATAAATTCTTAAGGATATGTCTCAAAGCACCGTGGTTCATGAGAAATCGCCAGATCCATAATGACACGAGAATACCCCTGATAAATACATGGATTAAAACCCAATTCAAAAATTTCCACGCCAAACTAAAAAACTTGGACAGTGCTCGTCACTACAATATAGGAAAAAAAACACTCAATAGACGTCTGCGGCCTCGACTTCCCCAGGACATCCTTTTAACAGACACGGAAGACTCATCATCAGAAAATGAAAATCATTATTAACATACTAGACCTTATCGTTATTATTATTATATTCATATATGTAACACATTATTATATCATTCTCACTATTAATAATTATGTCATTAATAGATTTATAATCATCTAAATTTGTAACAAATAAAATTGTAAAAATTAAAAAGTTGTAATAGCACTAGGTGTGCTGAAACATTTTATAATTATAATAAATAAAAAAAGTAAATAATGGACGTGAATTCGATGGCTCCGAGAACCGATTGAAGAGAGAAGTAGCCGAAAATATAGGTAATGATCGGAAGCATATTTGTTTGACGGGATAGTTTTAAATCCCCCGAAAATAGGTGTTAATTAATAAAGTTAATAAAAAAAAAGTATATATATATATAAAAAAATAAGCTACCGTGGTTATATAATAATCGGCGGTAATTGCTGTTTTCCGGAAACGTACCGGCTACAGGCACGGTGTTCGTGAATAGCATTTTCCGTTAACGAAGTACTGGTATGCTCAAACGCGCTCGACTTTGCTCAACCGAACCTTGGGCCAGCACCCGTCGCTGGCGTATTACCGGATCCGCGACAGTCTGGCCTTGTGCCTTGCCGCCGGTGGCGGACTGGCGGACTCGATCGAAAATCAGCAGGTCATACGGCACGCGGAATGTTGGGCCCACTCGTTCCGGTACAGGTCTGCCGACCCGTACATGTTGCACGGGTTGCGGAGGCTAACCTCGAACGACACGGCGGGGCCCAGGGACGCCGGCGTGGCCGACTTTTCCGAAACGATTAAGGCGGGACGACGACGACCCGTTCGACAGGGCGGCGGACCTGCAGAACTGCGGGCTGACGGACCTACAGAACCGCGGGCCGGTGGACCGCAGCTGCCGGTTGGCATTTTCCACCCTGACGGTAAATGACACGCTTGCCGTGTTCGAGGTCCGGATTGGCGGTCGCCGTGCCGGAATCGAAAACGGTCCCATTTTACAAGGACAACGTGCACAAAACCGAGACCGACGATTGGAAGTGGACCGAGTTCTAGCGGAACTACGTGCCAGGTCTTTATTTATTTTTAAATAAAGCATTGTGAACTGAAACAAACCCACATGTGAACTGATAATTACGTCGTAATTTCAATTCTCTCACTTCCGATTTTCCGCTTCCATTCGTTGGTGTCTGCTCTGTCCACAACCGGGCCATGATCGTTGCCAGTACGGTGGCCGTCACGTTATCAAAGATCAACTCAACATTAAGGTGGACCCAATTCTCTGTCGATAATATCTATAGAAAATTAATTAAAAACTAAAAATTTTTTATTTTTTTTTATTTTTAAAGAAGAAATATATAATCTATATCGTTTGACATAATAAGCATATAGGATAAAAGTAGTTATAACATGATAAACGTGAGAAAAGAAGCCACCCAATGATGACATTTTATTATTGATTGTTTGTTAGTTTACAACAATTTTTTGTTTTTATTATTAATTATTGTAAGAGATCTCTGGCATCATTTTCGTTTTAGTCGTCTAGGGGGACTGCCTGGAATTGATAAGGATGAAAGGTTTTTTTATTAGAGGATTTGAGTGAGAGGAAAGACGGGAGTGGAATCTTTTATAGAAGCATTTAGCTTCTTCATGAATAGATTTAACCTTCAAATCCGAATGGAGTGTGTGGTTTGATATGTAAGGGGGCGCATTAATTAATTTCCTTAAGGCAAGATTTCGGAAGCATTGGATTTTACCTAAGTTGGTTTTTTAGCGTTACCTCCATAGCTGGAGTCCGTAAGTCCATATTGGTTTTAATAAAGTTTTGTACAGAAGGAGTTTGACATTAGTAGAGGTGTATTTGTTGTTGCAAAAACTAAAAATGATTTAGATTTTCACGACGAAGTTGCCAATGAGTTTGTAAAAAAAAAAAACATAGACCGATGGATTTTATCTATAAATAAATTAATGTTGTAAATTATAAAAGCGTTGTTATTATGTTTAATTTTAATTTATATAAATTACCTTTGAAAGGGTTTTATTTTTGGGCGTTTACCAAATTGCAAATACTAACGCACGTCCCTGGAGTTTAACTATTACTATGTTCGACGACACCGATAAAGCGTATTAATTTGAATATTTGGCGACATTGCGTGGAATTTATTAGAAATTCGGCGAGCTCAAATCGTATAAAAGTTATTTAAAAAGATCTGGAAAAGTTTGTCGACGATAAGAACGAGAGAGGAAGCCGCCGCCGCCGCCGCCGCCGCCGCCGCCGCCGTTTTCAAACCGAAATTATAATTTGAATTTAATTATCTTAGATTTGTATACGATTTCTATTTCCGTATTTTTTTCATTTTTTTTTTTTTTTTTTTTTTCATTATTAGTCGACCGCCAAAACGGACGGGATTTTTTTGTTGTCGCGATAAAACTTCACCAGTATAAATAAATACAAATGACGCAATAAACTCTTCCGCCCCCGTACGACGTACGCAAATACAGAGATAACGGTTTACTCGTCGTCGTACCAATGCCGTTTTATTTTTATTATTATTATCATTGTGTATTTTTTTATTATTTTTTTTTTTTTTTTTTTTTTCATACCCGTATATTTTATATGTTCTGTACGCAACAATATAATATCGGTTGTTTCCCCGGGACAGTAGTACACGCACACCGCAGCATACAGTGTGGCGCAGAGGTTCCCAAACTATCCAACCGATACGACAGATTTCCGAATATTTTGGCGACCCACCACCACACACTGATGACCTGCATTTTTCTTAATGATTTTACAACTATTCGCGGCGAAAATAAATTAATCAATATGTTTATACACATACTGTATTTGAATATTCAATACGATAAGAAATCGCTGTCTAAAATCATTCTAGTGTTCTTCTAGGTGGAAATCCACCGAGACGCCTGAAGCGTAAGTGGTGTCGTGTGATCTCTTAAGATAAGTAGAAATTAAAAATAAAAAAAAAAAAACCACAGAAAGTGCCATCGATGGGTGGCTTCTTTCGTCAAATTTTCCACGTCAAACAATGTAACTCTCATCAATCTCATTCTTATTGTGTCTAGTCTGATACAGATTGTGTATTACGTGTAAAAAAAAAAAAAAAAAGAGTTTTCTTCTGTACAAATACTAATAAAATACAAATTTTTCAATCGACAACGTTCCTAATTAAACATTCAACTCGTCTCGGAGGTCGCAAAATCGTCTTACAAGATATTTCGCTACCGCCTTGCTAACCATTCAAACCCCTCGGATCCCTCGCCCACGATATTGCCCACGTCCCTGGGAACCCTCCGAGAAGGCACAAAAGAACTTGGGTGTAGCTTCACCTTCTAACCGCGTGACTTGAAAACCTAACTCTTAACCCGCGTCCTAAGTGAGTAGTTTCTAAAATCAAGCCGTTTACGTGCAAAATTATTAGTTTCAATCGCATATGCTTATTGTGAAACGCCGTTTACAGATTGTACATATTTGTCAGATAAATGTTAAAGAAAAGAAAATAAATCGTGCGGTCGGGGCGACGGCCACGGCGGATTTGCACGCGGACAGGCGCGTTAACGACTTCGAAAACCGGGCTTGACGGACGGCGAATGAAATCGGTAGGTTAGGTACGGCCGAGAACGTGCGCCGCGAACGCCCGGGAGTCGGGCAAAAACCGTTTGCTGCCGAAATACCGGCGGAAAGGACTGGACGCGGGCGTTTGTTTACCGGACGGACCGTCGGACGGCGCAACTCGTCGGCGGACAGTATTCGGCGGCAAAACCGGGGTGCGTGTTAACATCCGACGGAATTTTCGCACTTTTCACCGATAAAACGAAATATTTCCGAATTAAACGCGCGGTTTGGGAACCTCCGGTGTAGCGTATAGTATTGTTGTTGTTGTTGTTATTATTATTATTATTATTATTATTATTATTGCGCACTGTGCAGTAGTAGTAGTCGCAGTAGTAACCGACTCCGCTCGACCCTTTACTTCCTGTTGTGTTCGACATATGCGCGCGCGTGTGCGTCGCGTCTCGTCCCGCCGCGCCCGGGTTGCATAACTAATTCCGTTTAATAGCGTAATATTATTCGCGTAATGCTCTCTGCCCGCCGATAAAACGGGACGCGATGATGCCCCGGCGCTTCCGGGACGAGGGTTTTTTTTTTTTGCTTTCTTTCTGGTAAAAATAAATCGACACGTATAATATACCCGGGGGGGTACATCGAGAGGAGAACGGGAATCATTTGCAAAAAAAAAAAAACATATATAAAAGTGGTTTTTTTTTTTATTTTACGCGAATAATTTATTGACGCGGGCGAAAATCCGATTTGAACGTCTGTTGCGGGGGAGGGGGAGGGGTTATTTGAATAATATCATCACCTACTCTAGCGGCACTGTATACCGCGCGCACACCGTGTCCCGCCGCCCGTCCCGTAATACACCCGACATCTCCCGCTGGTATATTTTATTATTGTATCTATGGGACTATACGCGCGTCGTGAGCGCGACGACTTACGACGATTCCGCTCCATCGGGCAAATAATGACGGCGGGACCGTAGCCGTCGCGCCCGGTGTCTGTGGCGAATCGCACCGCGGCGCGATGCAAATTCGTACGGCGACGGGAACATCACTCCGGCGGCGGCGGCGGCGGCGACGCTGCGGGGAATCGCCGGGCCGTCCCGGTCCCGGGGGCGCCGCGTATACGCGTATTTCTTTTTTTTTTAGTTTTACTTATTTTTTTTTTTTGCTTTCACCCGCGCGTTTATCGACAAAACACACCCGTTCGTCGTTTTACTCGTTCGGCGGCCCCGGAGGTGGTCCCGGACCGTTTTTCACGAATTTATCAACATAAATACAAAATCCATTTCGCGTATTGTGTCGTGCGAATCCCATTATAGATACACAAACGGCGGACATATTATTTTAATAAATTTATATATTGACAAAATATGTTTATATTTATTTATTTTTTATTTGTTATTTACTATGGATAGTACTTCGCGGTTTCCCCGAGTACCAAATAATCATGGAAATCATATCGGGAATTCTGGGATTTTATTTACCGGAATTTCTAAAATTTTAATTTTAATAAAAAAAATTTAAAAAAAAACACTTTTTTAATAATGTTATTTTTTTTCCTATGTATTTCTCATGCTGGTTTCACGTTCAGTCGCTTATAATTTTTTCGCCCACGCGATTCCATTGCCCGATGATGATTTCCTAAATTGCACTTGCACACAACTTATAATAATACTCGACGCTTCGTTTTTTTTTTTCTTATTCTACATATTTTTTTTTTTTACATTTAATTATTTACTCTTTGTTTTATGAAAATTGTCGTTTTGGTTAATGTGATTCCCGCCGTGAATGTATTTATTGTGAAAGTTTAATATTACGCAGACAACATATCTTTTCTTTTTATCACGACTGGGTATGGAAATTGTTTAAAAATTATCTGAAAAACATGGAAAAGTTAGGGAATTTTGAAAATACAAACTTGTATACGTTGTTATAGATGCATTAATAGACGGAAACGCTGAGCAATTATTATTCGAACCGATTTCACTAGATATAAATCGACACGGGCACAGTGTCGGTAGAACAGACTGGACGTATTTTGATCCACAAGTAGATTATTTTATCAGTCCGCTGGCCACATTTTTTTTATAATCGAGCCTATTATATACAGGGTGCGGCAGAGCCGACTGACGAGATTTGATGGGCTATAAATAACGAACAGTAAAACTCAGAGAAAAGGTTTTTTTTTAATTTAAATCTACTTCAATCCCATTTTTAAAAATTATTTTTTGAAAATTATATCTCCAAGATGGCGGCCGTCAGCATTGATGTACTGTTGTAGACGATCTCTGAAGCTCTCATATGATTTTCGGCGCATTTCGACTGGTATGGCCTCGACTTCCACGTGGAGTGGTCTTTCATGGAGATGCCATGGGTTATTTGTAGCCCAGTATCGAAAATTTTGTTTATTTACAGTTCCAGAAAGATGAAAATGGGCCTCATCACTACAGAAAAAAATTGATATCGGAGTAATTTGCAGAAGAATTTGCTGACACATTACTACGGTTGCCGTAGTCAGTAGCATTTAACTCTTGGACGAGCATCAATTTATAGGGACGGAATGATAAATCTTCGTGAAGAATTCTCCTCAAAGAACGGTCGGAGATTCCCAAAGCTACAGCGTGTTTCCGGGCTAAGCGTCTTGGTGACCGCTCAATTGACTCTCTAACCAACTGCACATTTTCGGGGGTTCTTACCGTTCTGGGTGCTCCGTGTCCAAGTCTACTTAGGGTACTTCCGGTTTCTTTCAAATGCCGTATCCACAGTTTGATAGTGTTAGCAGAAGGAACAGATTCAGCACGTGGAACGCCGAAGTATATGCGAAAAGCCCTTTGTGTAGCGATCACAGAATGATTATTTTCGTAAGACGCACGCACGACGAGACCACGATGTACACCTGTCCAGACCACGATTACGAATAAAAACGGCATTACCGTACAATTCAAAATATACCACTTATTAAGGCCTGCTCTTATCTTGTCACAGGCTAATGACCTCATTAAATTCGTCAATCGGCTCTGCCGCACCCTGTATATTCCGTCTGAAGTGCTGGAAAAGTTGTTTGTCGTCGTGATGAACGAATTTTTTTTTTTTTTTTTTAATGCGATTGAAAGCTGTACATTTTCTGTTTTTGTTACACGCACGCGCACCATAGGAATTTAGACGTACCGATTGACTTAGTGGAGCGATTAGTGTTTGGAGAATACGAACATCTTTCGTCGGGTCTACTTGAGATCGAATTTCCCAAATTTTTGATTTTTCGATTTAAACAACTCTCTTTGTACGCTATTTCTATTCGATCCTAAAACTAACTTGCGTTTCTGCACTGTCCGTCTGTGTAAATCAAATGGTATTTCCTATCGCCTATCCGATTTAATTATTATAATAATATTTGATGTGGATATTTCCGAAAATGTCGGTGATATTGACTATATTAATTTCCAAATGTTCATTACGGGTAGTCACTTAGAAGCGATTTCTCCAGAGAGATACGGTTCAAAGTGTAAAACATCTAGAGCCCGCAATAGTGTTTTGTCCGGGGCTTCGCAGCGTCCGCCACCGCCGTCCCTGAATCGGCGTTTAAATGACAAAACGCTAAGTATTCACCGTCGTTTTCAATAGGAGGAGAGTTTCGTTATCGATTTGTACATCTTTGGACGGTAAACTTTCGTACGTCCCCGGGTGCAGTGAATTCAAATACGCGCGGGTCCGAAATCCCTTGCAGTGATGTGTTTAATCGATAACGCCGAATCGTTTCAAAGGCTAAATCCCCCGTAGACGGTTTCGCTCTTGTATTTAATCACAGAAACGGCGCCCCGTCGTCAAACGGAATGGAAATCGTACCGTTGGCGGAATCCCGCGGATAATACATATACAAATACGTGATCAAGGTCGTTTTATTTGTACGAATGGACGCGAATTACCTCGTGTCAAATGTTCTACATACGTACACGACGCGGGACGGTTTTTTTCGGTTTAAGAGTACAGGCACAGTTGCCTGTCCCGGTCGATCGAATGTCGAATAATTACGTAAATATGTACGGACGGTGAAGCGTGAAACGACACATCAAATAATTGGTTATCGGCGATAATCCTTGACGGTTGGCCCGGTAAACGACGATGGGTTTTTTTTTTGTTTTGTACACCGCGTGCGTACGGTATGACGGGGTTGGATCGCGTCGTTTGGTATATTTATGATGCCGCGCGTTTCTCCGGTCCGTGGCAAATTGGTTTATTGGACGATTATAATATTAAGGGCGGGACCCCGCGGAGAAGAAAAAAAAAACCCCCAAGGTTTTTCCGCGGCGAAAACGTGTCCGACACCGTCTTTTGATTTATGATGCGAAAAACTTAACACTTAGCGCACGACCACGTACCGGCGAATGATGAACGACATTGGTCCGCGACACGGCGGCGGAGCGGACGGCCGACGACTATTTGTCATCTTTTCCTCGTGTTCTCGAGGTACGTCTACCATGGCCCGCTACCGTCGCCGCTGCCGTCCGTCCGGTTAGGCGGTAGCGGGCGCGCAATTTTCTCCGATACATCTGTCAATGTCCACCGCCGCCGAAAACGTGACACACAGAAATCCCGGGGTCGTCCCGGTGTTTCCCGGCCGTGCATTACTTTCGGCTGTGGAAACGTCACCAACCGCCCATATAATATTTTTAAACGTGTCGGACACTATTATATTGCGATAGACACCGGCGGCCAAATCCGTTTCGTTTTATAGCGCTAGTGTCCGAATTTAAATCGGTCTCTTAAAATAGCCAAAATAATCCGATGCTAAAACGTGTTAAATCGCGACTGAACGTTTACCAACAGTGTTACCGATTGATTATAACGACACGTCTTATGCATTTAGCAACCTCTTCTATTCTGCGCCCCACTTGTAGATTATCGAAAATCTCGCGCCCCCGCCCCCCTTCCTATAAATTGAAAAAAATCGATCACCTTTTTTTGTGTACTTAACAAATAAACTATAATAATAATAAAATATAAATAATAGTAAATAATAAAATGTAACAATCATTATTTTGTTGAAATTCTCCGGTACTGTCAAGTGTCATTTTACTTAAAGAATTTTTTTTAGCAACAAAAAACTCTTTAGGTTTTTCTTTCAGCATCGGATGAGCTGTGGTTAAATGTCGTTCTAGTCGACTTGGTCGGATAGCATTCGTTACTTGACACAACGTGACAAATAACACACTATGGCATTTGGATACCATCCTTTTCAATGAACGCGAAACCAAACTTTAAATAATCGACGTTATACAATCTTATTTTTTGAGGAACCATTATTTTTACGTACGTACACTCGCGATGACTACGTACTACGACACTACGTGCACTATGCAACTGCAAAACGAAACTAAATCGAGTCCAAACTAATCTAATAGCTTTATCCTCTGACATCCTTTTATCGTACCCATTAATTTACAGATAGCGTGGCATAAAATGATTAAGTTACACGCTGTAAAACTTGTATTTCGTAATATCTGCTTGCGCCTCCCCAGCAATGCGTTCACGCCCCCCCAGTTTGGGAACCAGTGATTTAGCCCCATAGGCATATTATATAGACCGTTGATTTTATTATTATGCTGGTAACCCTGATCACTGATGTTTATACCCCGACCTGACTGCCGTTGTAACCACACTAAAAAAGAAAAAAAAACCACTCGAAAATCGTTTTTAACAATCGAAACCCGAATTTTGTTACTTAAAAGTCAAGTACCTAAACAATTGGCAACTTTGTCAGAAAATTGTTCAATGCGAATCCGTTTATTTTTTCCGTAATTGCACGGCTAATACCAATAGAACTTGCAGGAAAAAAAATCATTTAGGTCTTCAAACACTATACCTAATCGATGGTGTTTTGAAAAAATTGATCTGACGCGTTAGAAACGTGTTGGTCAACGGACGCGCCAACATGCTGTTTTTTTTTTTTTTTTTTTTTAACCGACGTGAAAAAAATAACCGTCGACCCCGAAGACGGGCGGGACGGGACGGAAAGTCTAAAGTTTGCTCGTGGGACGTGATTGTTTTCTACGTGCCGTTTTCCCGGGTTTTATATATATATATATATTAGTACGGTCCGGAAGGTTTTTCGTGTAGAAATCAATTACGCGAGAGAAGAACACGTCGCGGACACGGTGGATTTAATCGAAACGCCGGCGGAATTAAAAGCAAACAACTGCAGTCTTGTGTGTATACACGCGGAGGAGAAACCAGGCCACGTCTTGTGCAAACAAGTGGACGCGAAGGGCTAACCGACTACGGGTATAGGTAATTGGTTGCTGCACGGTCCGGGTTTTGTTTGTGCGCGTCCGGCCTCGCCCGCGCCCCGTGTCGTGTGTGCAAAAGAGACGTGCAATCTGGCGGGAAAAAAAAAAAACGTCCGATTAATATTTATTAGACGATTATCGAAAAATAGCTAGGTGTTTTAATGTTTAAGAAAAAAAAAAAAAGGGTTCATCATCATATCTAGTAAAGTTAATGAACAGAAACGATGGAGTTTGTTGTTTTTTTTTTTTTATCAAAATTCAATTTTGCGTTCAAATTGTTTAAGCTGTACTCCGGTAGCCCGTATTACTATTCGTTTACGACAATTTCGAACTGTTTTACTAAATATCGTTTATTTCTAAAGTTTAAACGAAAAATTAACTTTTATTTAATTTAACATTATTTACTTGTTTTATATTTTAACTTTTAGTTTAACGAGCCATTGTAGAAAGTTCACTGCTATATTGAGTGGTATTTTTCGAATTATATTTTAGTTACGAACCAGGCGAGCGTGAAAATGTATAATAATGTTATATTATATACGAGTCGAAAATCGATTTGGAGACACAACGTAAAACACACACACACACACACACACACAGCTTATATATATTTTTTCGATTTGTAACATAAATGAATGGATGTCGTCGAAATAGCGAATGCTGCACGTATGTGTATAGTATATTGCCTTTCACGGAAAATCGGAACCCTTAGGAGAGAGAGAGAAATAGAGAATTGAAAGCTTTTAACAGCAAACAGTGTGTCGAATCGAATCAACGCATTTTCCGGACTGTTAAGCTCAAGGGGTCGGCGAAGAAGATATTTCTTTCGTTTTTATTTTTTTTTATTAACTTTTTACAGAAAATCTGTTTTCTAAATTACGATGTCCTTATATTATCAGCGCACTGTACGCATGGGTGAACTTAAAATATTTGTTTGAAAAATGCTTTAGATTAAGAAATACGATAAATATCTATAAAAATTTAGACCTATGTGAAATTGTACGGCCGTTCGAATCGCATAAATTTAAATCACTTTTTACCGCGAAATTATTTAAATTTTTTTACAAAAATATAAATTCAGTTTGACGGGTCTATCAAATATTTGACCGTGGAAAATAATTATCCGAACATGGTTAGCAGCGGCGTGCGGTAATATTTGAAACTAGGTAAACCCCCGAAAACACAAACCCCCCCCCTCTTACAAAGGTAATTTATAATATAAAAAGAAAACTTACATTACTTTAATAATTTACAACATTTATTTAATTATAGATAAAATCCATCCGTCTATCTATAATTATCTAACCGTCCAACGTGTTTAACCCATGGTCAATTGTACGCGGCACTGTTACGCGTGTCATGCAAACAAAATCTATTTGTGCGGATTGCAGAAATATTTTATGCGCAAGGCAAATGGAAACTGAAAATGTAAAAATGTATAATCGAGCGAAATTTGAAAATAATATGGAATTTAAAAAAAAAAAAAAAAAAAACGTTTAAATTAGATTTAGATAGAAATGTTTTAAAAAATACACATCATAATAAAACCAATACGTTCCACGCTTCGCTGTGGATTAAAAACAAAAAAAAAAAAAAAATGATGTGCGGGACCTCTAGCTAGACCGTTCTGGACAACCGACAAACTTGTCCCGAGCAAGGCCGGGTGATGGTAGCTAGTATATATATATACATTTGTAATGCGGCAATGAATCATCAAACAATTGAACAGGCCAATACTGATGATGAAGAAGAAAACAGCGAGACACCCCTAGCACCCCCATCAAACAAGGAAATTGTGGAAGCTCTTAGTGTCCTCAAGAGAGCAGTCTAGTACCGTGCGGATGAAATAGATTTTGAGCAGCATTACTCGTACGAAAATATGGTTATGGAGTTACTCGACGCAAAAAAGCAAACTTCGATACATACATATTTTAAATCCATTTAATAATATACATTTGTACATATACTTTTTTAAATACACATACATGTTAACATAAATATATTTTTCATTTTTTTTTTTAGTACAAATCATACCAATTGCTTATTAGAAACAATCGGTTAATTGACCCATTTCACCTTGGTCCCAAAGTGTTTCTAATAAGCGGCTTCTACTGTATATATATATATGTGTATGTAACTCTTGTGTTATCGCGATAATTAAAAAATACACGACGGTTTTAATTAATTCGTTGACTCTTACGGTAAATAATCGATACGCTCTGGAAACGTGTTATTAGTAAAAAAAAAAAAAAAAAAAAAAAAAAAAAACATTAAAAATTAAAAACGTCACGAGGGAATGGCGCGACGACGGCGGCGGCGTTCCCATGAATAATACATAAATAAAAACTACATCCCACAGGAACGTCAGGGAATAAAAAATATATATGTATTATAGGGAGTGAGAGTGAGAGAGAGAGAGGCGTATAAAACCCGACAAAGTAGTTGACGGTTAATTTTCGTTCGAGTCGAAGGCTCGCGTGTGTATTAACCGAGTGTAGTAGTGCCGTGATTAAAGGAGAAATCGAATTTAACGCCGGAGCACAAAAGAGGCGCGAAAGCTATTCGGTTACACACTGCAGTGGGTACGCGCGGCGGCGGCGGCGGCGGCGCGAAAATTACAAAAAGCCGGCGGTGCGGGACGGGGGGGGGAGGGGTAGCGGCAAAAACTCGAGTCGACTTGAAAGGAATATTTCCCTTATTAATGTTTCGTATAAGTCTTCGCGGAGATTTCATGAAACATTAATGTGCCGGCGCGCGCGGTGGTTCAATTAACCGATTACCGAGTTCTTTGATCGCTTCAAAGGGTGTAATTAAAAACGTCATCCCGGGCGGTTATGTTTTTTTACTTTTTTTTTTTTATTATTACTTTTATTATTGTTTTTTTATATATATATTTTACTTCCGGTATCTCCGCGGACGGCCGCGCACAATACGACGACGCCTCTTTGAGACGCTTTCGTCCTGCACCGAGTGGCGGCGCATTATCGCGTTTCCGTTTTGGCAAAAGGAGCCGCGGCGAGGTGTCGGGTGTTCGATCTTTAATGGGTTTCGTTTCGCCCCTCTCGGCGTATTTTTTTCATTTTTTTTTTTTTTTCTACCAGATTACACTGATACGCCGCCGCCGCCGCCGACGCCGTGTTTACTATGCGGTCTCGCCCTATATATATATATATATATATACGAATATTATGAAAAACGATTTTATAAAAAATAAAATAAACGCGAAATACATAGGTTGTATTATGCAATACAAACAAATGCAAAAAAAAAAAAAAAAATGTGTATACCAAAAACAAAACGAAGCCGGGAGGAATTATATTTAAGTCACACATATAACTTTCATGTGTTTAATTGGCGTAGTTTTTTTTTTCCAAATCAAAATTTGCACTTTAAACGCTTACACGAAGCGAACAAATTATTAAAATACGCTCGACCATTTCTATTTCATCATCGACTACGACTTATGATGATAACCTTGTGTTAAATTGCCGCGTATAGATGTTCGGCTAAAACAGTTTTATTCAGTTAATTTTTTTTTTTTTTTTTTAAATCCTAGAATGTCTTTAGTTCAAATATTTAATAGCCAGAATGTTTTGAATATTTGTCCACTCCTCTACAGGCCCAATATTAATATTCTGCGAAAATGACAGATCCCTATCATTGTATTTAACCGAATTACAACAAAAAAAAGAAGAAAAAATCGAAAGCACCGCAACTGTTGCCGTAAATTTTCCCGGTTATTACTAAAACTACAACTAATCCGGAAATGCTTTCGGAAAAGGATGAAAATCCGGAGCAGGGACGTCCGGTAGAAATGTCAAGTCGGTACATTGCGAACACTTACGGTAAAACCAATACGATAACCCACGACCGGATATTTTTCGACTTTGTACGGGCCCCGGGGTGGCGGTCGCCGCCTTCGCCGTCCCCTACGCCCTTCCGACAAACTCCTGTGGATCGGCACGCAAACGAGCGAGTACGGAGGACGTCCCGACCTGGAGTAATATTTACATTTGGCCGGTCCGCCCGGGCCGAAATATTCGCGATTTAATTATAATAATATCTCGGGTCCGGGCGATGCCGGCCAGTGTCAATAACGGAATTAACGCAACAATCAAACCGGTAGGACGCGTAACAATATTAATTCTCGGCGGGCGGAGACGGGACGCGGACCATCGCGGATGTGGGCCCCGAGAGGTAAAACAACAATACAGCCGTGCTTTATTACTTCCTATACACATTGTACTGTATGTATGTATGTATGTATATATATATGTACGACCGGATGGTTTCGGCCCATTACGGCGGATTCGAATTAAAACGAGGATTAAATTATTTCACGGGGTCAAAACCTATCTGTCCGGCGGTCCCTCTCCGGCGGCGTACGCGTACGTACGTCGTGTATAATCCCGTCGTGCGTCCCGTGTTTGCGGACGCGCGTTTTCGCCGTTAAGGGGGTCGGGGGGGGGGGCGCGCGGTTAGGCGAGTACGACGAAGTGGACGGCGAAGAGGACGGCGAAGAACGGTTTACCGGAAACCCACCCGCGCGCTCTGCCATATTGTTTGCTGATGAGTTCCTCATAACGACGGCGAAATTGAAATAATAATATTCGCGAAAAACCATTACCGCGGCGGTAACGCAATTACCGGGGGGCCGGGGCGCCGTAATGATACTCGCGCCGCGGACGCCGGGCGAAGGAAGTAGTAGTGAAACGATCGACGGCGCCGGTCCCCCGAGGGCTTTTCAACCGAACCAAGTACACGCCGCGCCGCCGCCGTCGACGTGTTTTAAATACCCGGCCAGTAATACGCGCGTGTTTATCCGTCGTGTATTATTACCGTCGTCGCGTATTACAAGTACGGCTCGGCGATTTACATATGCGTTAACAATTATCAATGGAAATGTGTAGTTATTGACGGTTTTCCTACACAAAGCACGGAAATGCCGACGCCGAGTGAAACGCGTTGTCGGCATTCCAAATGTTCGGTGGATACAAAATATTCCGCGAAACAAAGTTCAATGACGAATGACCAAACAGTTGACAAAAAAAAAGTTGATGGAAAATCATCAGTTCTGATGATTTTCAGTAATTAAATTCCAGTGTTGCACGCACAAATACGATTATAATACGTATGCGCTTATAACAAAATGTGTATTTTTATTTTTATATTAAATTTGATTGGTTTTTTTTTTTTTTTTTTTTAATATATATATATATAAAATAATATTTAAAAAAAAATGATATTTAAGTTGAAATCCAGTACATTTTTACAAAAACATTTTCGCTTATCATTCGCTCATGGCACTCGTTTTAACCGTATATAACGAGCTTGCGACGAGAAAAATTAGGTAAGTTGCATCGGGTTGCATATATTTTTCCCATGTGAATATTTTCCGACGAAATTGTGTGGACAGATTGGGTTCGCCCAATGTATTGACAGTGAAATTGAACTCAGTTGAACGTCTTATCAGTTGTTGGGCAACCATCGTCGGTTAAACGTTGCAGTTACGTCGTGCACAATTGAAATTCGCGCAGTGATCGGAATCGTATGGTTACAAAATTGTTACAAAAATGTAAAACAGTAAAAATCCACTGGGAGGCGTGTGTGTGTGTGTGTGTGAAATGTATGGCGAAAAAATAATTGCCCGGGCGGGCAGACGAGAAATGATGCGATTTGCTTAAGAATGGCCGTACTGATGCCGCACCGATGAGTACTGCGAGGGAAGACCGTCGACGTCAGTTGAACAAATTGCCAAGTCCATATCTTTTGGCAGTGATCAGCAAATCATTCAGCCCCGTGAAAAATGAGTTAGCACAAGAGGGATACCCCACCACTCGGAAGAAGAAGTGAAAATCGCCGCGAGCGATCGGTCTACAAAAACTGGACGGGATTTTTTTCCCGAACAAGGCATTTCCGGGCTCGTACAAGAGATACGAAAAATGAAGAAAAATGTTAGATGATTATGACGAAAAATTGTACAAGAAGAGTACTTTTCAATTAATACATTTATTTTACAAACATTTTTTTTTTTTTTAATTATAACCCAATAAGCAATTTACTTACTGATTGACCATAAAAAAAAAAAAAAAAATTTAAATACTTTACCGACGGAAAAAATTACAAAATACATTTAAATATTGTGTATTTAATATAAATAAATATTAAACATTTTTGTTGGTATCCTTTTAATATATAAACAGTACTTGAACGATATACGCGCGAATAGTGTGACGTCATATTATGTGATAATAATCCTTATCGAGTATGACGATTGGATCCAAACAATGCATGGATCCGAAAAAAATGTACATGTACATGTGATGTGAAAAAGTGACTAAAAAATTCGTATATTTTACAATTGCTTGGATAGCTTGGATCGCTGAAAACCTCATGCGTGTAATTCTTATTTAACAATAGTCAAATTTTAGTCTGCAAAGTACAAACTCGTATTTCAATACGACGTGAGCGGTTAAAAAAAATATTATGTGTGTTTTTAATGAGACTAATGCATTTGTTTGCATCAAAATTACCCAATTGTTACTGATAAAAAGAGCATGCCAATCAGTATACTGGATGGTAATTAATTTCATTCTAGTTGACATTATAATATACCGCCGGGGCTTACAATACTTTTACACAATCCAAAAAAAAAAAAAAAAAAAGCAATAAATATTCATTTTTTATTATTATTATTATTATTATTTTTTTTTTTTTTTTTTATTTACCGTATATTTTTCGGAAGCCAAGACGACGGCGCGTTATCGATAATTTCCATCACAATAATACAATTATTCGCCAGTCGACTGGTTCTACTTAAGAGGTGAGGGGGGAGGACATATTTTATAATATAATGCGACATGATTCGCATTTGAAATTTATTACACATTGATATTAAAAGAAAAAAAAAAATCCCCAAAGATTTCATATAATACACGCTCGTATATATAGATATATATTCGTTTTTTTTTTTTTATGAAACGAATAGCGAGATTCCGGTGAGTTTTTTTTCCTTTTTTTTTTTTTCTTCATTTTACCACTGCGTAATTTATAACACACGACAACAGTCACGGTACGATATTTGCATGGGAATATTTTTTACAAGCCGGATATTAATATTGCGTATTACACCGAGCGGCGCAAAATAGCCCATTACGTATTTTTACTGCACACGTGTTTTTTTTTTTTTTTATTATTATTATTATTATTGTCGCAACAAGAAATTTGTAAATAGTAATAACGCCGGGGAAAGTGTATAATTTTAAGGGGCGCGTACCGTGCAACGACGCGATATTACGGTTTTTGAGTTCTAAATAAAATTTGATACGATCTCGGTATTTCGATTTAAAGGACGGTGATGGTGATGCGTGGTATTTTTTTGTTTTTTTTTTTTTTTTTTTTTTTTTTTTTTTCATCAGACCCGCCGCGGAGGGGACAATAAAATTTCCAACATTCGACGATGGTATGATACGTAGGCATAGTTGTAAAAAAAAAAAAAAAAAAAAATACACCGCCGCCGCCAGAGAAAAAGATAATAATAATTTCGGATATTTTCCCCTCGAGTTTTCCGCGTGAATATATATATATATAAAAAAATACCGGTAAATAAACGAACAAAATATATTATGCGATTTCGCAAATGACAAAACTGGGTAGGCTATACCTACCGTGTTTAACAATACTATTTTTTTTTTTTCTTTTTATTACCCTACATTTTACTGATAAATTTATCGTCGCAATACGCATATATGTAACCTTATTAAATATTCAAAAATATTATGCACGAATTGATGATACACGGTTTACGTTTTTATTTATTTCGCTCGATTATTTTTGTAAATTGAACGCGTGTTTTTATTTAAAAAAACAAAATAAAAGAAATATAGCTCGAGTATATTGAACTCGTCGTTGAATAAATAGAGAAAATACCCACTTATATTATCAGGGGGATTAATTATGACACGCATATTTACAGTAGTACTATATACTTAAAGATCAAATGATTTTTTTCAAGAAGCTTATAAGCAATGATTAGCTTCTTTAAAAAAAAAAAAAAAAACAAAATATTTTTGTTTACATAAAATATTTTTTTTTTTTTTTTGTACTTATATCCTTTTGTGCGAGTTATCCTTGTATCCTTACATCCTTAAACCCATTTATTTAAACAAACAGACATATTTTTGACAGACATTTGCCTAACGTGAGTTTTCAAAAATAATTTTTGATCGTCTCTCGAAAGACGTAATATTATTGCGTTTTCGAGTAGAAAAAAAAACACGTATAAAGCCTGGGCCACACGATGATAGTCCCTATCGCGATAGTGACTGAACAGTCATATAATTATACTATCGTGAACTATCGTCGTGTGTACAGCACACGATAGCTACTATCGTGAGACCGTTTTTAGATAAACTATATCACCACAGTTACTAAACTATCACCGTGTAAACACACATGTATAGACACTATCGTTTTATTTTACTGTCGCGTGGCACTTTCACAGTCGTTTCCATCGAAATTCACTCTACTACACCATTTTACGGACGCTGTCACTCTTATGGTTACCTAGGATCGCGATAGTTGCAACGGCAACTGTCCGCCCAACGTCGTGCGGGCTAACTTAAAACGTAAAACCCGAAACGACATATAGTTTAACAATTCGAACTTTCGCAAACTGTCATATTTTATTCCGACATTTTTTAGAAAAATCATTTCTGCGTGCCAAGCGTACACGCAGCAATAATTATAACGATAAGCGGTTTCTAAAGAAGAGCCAGAATCGAGGAAACTGTAGAGGACTGCACGTACCCTCTCTGACATTTTTTCGGGTGGGCAAAGATATAATTTTGCCCCCCCACACCCCCACCACATGCATGACAACAGTTTAAATTTCCGAATCTTCTAAAAATAAAGAAAGAATCCAATACATTATACATTCGTATACGATAGAAATATTTTTTTCCTCAAAATTATTTCACAAAAATGTATACATATTTCTCGTTTCTCCTGTTTTTTAATGTGTTGACGTATTATCAACGTTATTGCACTATCCGAGTAACAAACACAATAAAACTAACATTAAAATAATGATGTATTCTTTCGTTTAGTTTTTAAGTTTTGTTTAATTAAACTGGCCTTCGATTATTTTGTACACATAGGATAAAAATATATTTACACGGTCAATCCCAATCGTGGTTTTGCATTTAGTGAATAAATAATTTTGCCCCCATTCCTCCCATAGTTTTTTACCCAGTTACGCCACTGTGCCCTATAATAATATATACAGTAAAAATTCTATACAACGAACTTCCATTTAACGAAATTTTTCTATTTAACGAATTATTTTTTGAGCACCACGACCTTCATTGTTAATCATGCGTAAATTTATCTCTGTATAACGAATCTGATGTTTCCATATAACGAATAAACTATTCGACAACAAACGTGTTGTTGTAAACTTTGTCACTATCGAATATTAAATATTGTTCTAAAATACCTACGATTTTATTGTTTGCAATAAAGACGAGACATTGACATAGGCAAGCCGGTGAATTTGACTGCAGTACTGACGTAAACGTAATCGTACAAAATGTGGTGAAATCGATGGAGATCGTGCAGAAGAATTACCTAAACTCACAGAAAAAGAGATTCTAAACGAGATACTTTTCTGTGGTGAGAAACGGTTTTAGACAACAAGCAAATGTTTCGGATGAAATTTTTTTTTAACTCAATAAAATCGAAACATTTTACGAACAGTACAATTTATTAAAGATAATAAACAAACGAAACTCACTGATTATTTCTTTTAAATTAAGATTAAAAAAAAAACATAATATGTAATTCAATTAAAAACTAATAATATATATATATATATATATATATATATACGTATATATATGTAGGTATGATATTTTATATTTATTTTTAATATGAAATTAAAAAATTGATACATATGAATTTCTATTTAACGAATTTCTCTGTATTACGAATATTTTTTTGTTCCCCGTGTGACTTCGTTATACGGAAGTTTTACTGTGTATAGTCCGCTTTGGGCGATATCGCGTCGTCGGTCGTTTCGACTGGGTCGAATTTTACTCGCGGGTCTCCTCCGTTCTATTATTAAAACATTTTTTTTTTTTTTTTTTTTATCAGCGGACAAAATACGTATTTTTTAAGGTGGCCGCGAAAAACGGCTGGTTTCTGCGGCGGTGTGATAAAATGCGAAACGCGAAGAGGAAAAAACGGAGCGGGGGGTGTGTGGGGGGGGGGCAGAAAATAGGAAGAAGACCTGCTATAACACAGCCGGCAGCCAGCGGGTCGCTATTCCCGCGCTATATTTGACGCTGTTTATCGCAGTTCCGGGTCATTTCCGGACCGGAAACTTGAGAGCTTTCGTTTTGGAAATAGGTTTTTTTACTCGCGGCGCGAACGTTATGCAAAAGTTTCGCTACGATAAATCGAACGGCGGGTACGGCGCGCCGCCGAAGTACACGGGACGAGGGTAAAATTTATTGTCCAGAAAAAAAAAAAAAGAAAAAAAAAATGAACACTGCTATATAAGGACCGTGTGGACGGACGGATATATAAGGAAAACGGAACCTTTTAAGCGAAATCGAGTGAAATATTATTATGAAAATAATATTGTTATATTATATACGGGCGGCATCGTATCGCATCGAATATTGTAAACCGACTTATAGTAGAACGTTGTCGAATAAAAAAAAAAACACGACGGCAACGGTCGGAGGAGGAGGAGGAGCAGGAGGGTAGGACGCGAAATGATTTTTTTTTTTATATTTTTTAAGGAGAACGTCTTTTGTAGTGCTTTTAGCCGCGCCGAGGCTTTTCGCTTGTTTATATTTATATGTATGTATATGCGTACAGCGTGTGCACTTCTCGTTATGCGTTTTCATCTCGTCAGTCACACGAGATTCGATGTCCCATGAATATTTTATACGACCGAAAGCTATACGGGCGAAGAGCCCGCGCCGCCGATATAATAATAACAACGCGAAATGTTATTTTTTTTTTTTTTTTTTCTCATACCGAACATTCCATGACTTGGCATTCAAATGACGCTAAATCAGCTAGCTGCTCTTATATAAATATAAATATATATATATATATATTTTTGTTTTTTTTTTTTTTTTCATCCGCCCCGTATATTATACACTGCGGCGGCCATAAATTGGGACCGACAAAGACGGCTTGGGGTCGGCTGTCGTCGGGCAGACGAGCCGGGGCTCTCGGCGATTTTTTTTTTTTTTTTTACGAATATTTCGCAGCGCGACGTTACCGACGACGGTGTACGCGATTTGCATAACATCGTGGGCGAAACGCGCGAAGTCACGTGTCCTCCTCGGAAACGCTGCACGGAGCACACGAATACACTGTAATCCGGTTAACTCGGCGCGTATGCGACGCGTATTTTACGCTTTTGGGGACCAAAAATTTAATCTACATAAATATATTTATTGTGTATATATATATATATATATATATATATATATATACGTGTACACAAAGTGAGTACGATAACATACATCACGTGACGATTACCGACGATTTACGACTCGATATTGGATACGTAATAATTCGATTTAGTAAAAAAAAAAAAAAAAACCATACGCGATATTTATTAGTATTTATTACGAAGATTTACTGCCAGCAATCGAGGTCAAAAAAAATAACAATAATAATGAAAAAACTATTTTTATTTTTTAACGATCTACTTAAAATAAGCATCTTTTTTTTCATTTTTTTTTTTTTTTTTTCTGTATACTTTATACGATTTCCCCTACACCGATCCGGGAAGTCTAGTATTCGTAACGTGGCCGACTACCACCCCTATGGGGTGCGGATGTATTGTAAACGAATGTATAGAATGTAAATATTATAAATCGTTTGGAATAATCACGGGCACTTTTGCGACTTGCCGGTACTCGATAAATTAAACGGCGACATTTTATAGGTATACCCACTCTAATGTTATTTATTACGGTATCGTTGGAAATCATAAACCGAATGGATTTGTTTAAACATTTGAATACGTTATACACTTATCGAATAGCTATTACTCATAATTTTACATATCGTATCTATTTTATTATTTTCCCTTTCTGTATTCTTGTCGCTTATGGTTTTTTTTTTTTCGAGCTCCGCACATCAACACAATGTATTTATTCAGTTATTCGTTCGATTAGTGTCGTTTCCGTTATTGCCTATTAAATGTCCAATCCAGTCATTTCTCCATTTCCTAGGCGTGTGACTTTTGCGCGTCTATCTTACGGGGAACGTCGTCCATTACTTATTCTTTCTGTCGGTGAGATTCGCAGTGCTCTTCTCCGGAACGTCACTTCATATCGGGTTGTAACTGTTGGCTTCCTCGGTCTGCAGAGCTGTGTTAGTGTCTAAACGTATCGGCTCTGCTGTAAAGCGGTTCCGCGTCGTATAGTGAGTTTCTATTTCTTATTGGATGTTTGGTGAGCTTCGACAACAAAAGTCCCGGAATTTAAATTTGAAACAAGTGTCACGGGCCCAATAATAATATAATTGCGTTGGACGATAGACGATAGAACGCCCTGCAGGGACGGTCCTCTGCTCGCAGCGGTTTATCGTCGTCATCGTGTACGTACACAAACTCCAATGTACGATTAATCGTTGGCGTTTACAGATACGGATCCGATCTAATTAATTATCGTGTACGCGGTACACGCGGCGGCGAGTAATAAAACGGATGTCGTTTGTGGGTCTCCGGAGTGCGGGCACCGCGATACTATTACAATATACCGTATGTACATAAATAATTACAATCCGATAAATTACATATATAAATATATACGCGACTATTACATAACGGATTACAATTGGATTCTGATTGAACGCGATCCGATAACCAATATCGTTTTACCGCGGTAGACGTGATTATCGTGACCCGCGGGCCCCGTACGGCGGTATAACCCGAAATGACTCGGCGGTTTTTTCCCTCCCGCCCCCCCCCCCGTGTACGCGCTGTAAGGACACGAGTAATATTATACCTATTACCGTATACGTAATAATATAAGTGGTTTCGTCGTCGTTGTTCGCGGGTATCGTTAATCTAATAACACCGCGTTGCACGGGAAATCAAGACGCGGCCCGGCCGCCAACGTTCAAATATAATAAAAATACGGAATCTAATTTATGGCCTACGCCCGTCAGTCAACGGCCGACATTTCGGAACCCGGTGAAAACGAATCGCCCGCGTCCGTTCAATTAACGATGGTGAGATAATGATGAAATTAGACCGGCGGCGTCTAACCGACGCGTCACTTAAGGCTGGGCCGCACACCTAAAGAGCAAAACTGCTCCGAGCTTTTTGTTCCAAACAGCTCGGAACAAATTCCATTCACACTGACAAAACAGTACAGAACAAGACGCAATAATTCTGGATTAATAATTGTTATTAAACACCAGTCGTCAAGATCAGTTCTGACGAAGACGACGTCATTGTGCCGCTTATGTGGCAATTTTCATTAAATAGCGAAATTCGGATGCGTGAAATAAACAAAAAACGGTTAGAATAATAATACAATTTTAAATTTTTTGGCCGAATTACGTGTAGACGAGTTTAAATTCAAACATTTCCCTCGCATGCATTTCTCTGGATCGCATGCCATTTTTTAAATTAATATGATATCATTTTTGTATTAAAATAACGTGTTCACACGGTGTTCGGTAATGCACTAGTCGTATTAAATAAACAAGTGACTTTGGTTTTCGTATTATGCTCGGAGCAAAAATAGAACCGGACCGAACATGATTTGGTTTGTCTTGTCGTGTGTTGATATTGACTGATTAGTGTGCGCGCGTCAATTACTTTACACGTGTTCCAATGTTGTCCAAACAGCTCCGAGCTGAAACGAGCTGCTCGGAGCAGTGTTGCTCTTTAGGTGTGCGCCCAGCCTAAGAGGACGTCACGCCTCGGCACTTGCCGTCTCTGTTTACACAACGGCGACATATAGCGCATTACGTTATACTTAAGGTGCGTCCACACCTAACTAACAATTAAAAAACGTTCAAACACGGATAATTATCTAGCAAACGTTTGTTTAATATATACGTGTTTCCAAACCAATTTGTTTGTCAACAATCCAAATAAAAATGTTTGTTTGCACTTGTATACCGATGTATCTACTGTTCTATTCAATAATGACATATTATTGTGTGGTTTTCCAGACTATATGGAGATAGTGCGATAACATGGCGTTTATAAATAAATATTCTGTCATAATATTTCGCATACTTCAGGTACAATCTGTGAAATTGACCGTTTTGATATTTTTAACGTAAACATTAAAGAATGATATGAATCACCAGTAGAGAAAAATCGTAGAGTTATTGCTAAACGCATTGACACAGAAATACTTTCGCGAAAATTTGTGTTTTGTTTTGTGACTTGTGGGCCAATAAATGAATTCAAAATTCAATATCACTACTTGACATTCTGATAAAGTATTAAATAAACCACCGTCGTGTAAATCTAAAATAAAATTTTCATCACTGTAAGTCTTTCTTCGCTGAAAAAATTGTCTTTCCCACCACCTTATGCAGCGCCAATGCAACATGCAATTTCTTCAATATTTAGACATGGTCACAACTGTTGACAAACATATTAGCGAACAACTAAATTATGAACAAACATTTGTTGTGTTGATAAACTGTTTGACAAACAATGTTTCCCCAAACGTTAGATGTGGACGCACCTTTAGACCGTAAATAGTGACGTTTAGCTTGGACTAGCGGTCTGAACGCAAATAACAAAATGTACAATTGGATAATGTTTCCGTGTTGGCTGTTCGTAGCTTTTTTCTAAAAAAAATTTAAAAAATAACAAACAAAAAAGTTATAGTCAAGTTGGTTATTGGTTTTTTTTCTTTTTCTTAAATAGATGCAATTTTATTATATGACAATTGTTTAGTAAAGAGCTACGCGTACGGCCCTCGGAATTATTCTTCTCTTTAAATTGGATTATTTGCGTTCAAACCCCGAGTTTTTACCCTAATCGCCACAGTTTACGTTCAAAGTCTAACGTAATTTGCTACGTTGCCCCGTTAGATAGACAGAGGCGGCAAATGCCGGTGTGGCGTCCTCTTAAGATGACGTGTTACCTCCCGTATTTAATAAGATTGCGTATTGGCCATTTTCTTGGCGTTTAAACAAAAAAAAAATTTAAAAATTAAAAATGTATGAACTCAAAAATGTTCAATTTCACTTTTAAATATACATTCACAATTGTGCGGGCGAGAACTACTCGAGCTAATATTAAGGAGCCAAATATCGATTATGCAAAAGGTAAAAAAAAAGAAGAGAATTTGCACTGTACAACTGTTGGATTTAGTTTTTGAACTCATTTCGAGTTTGAAAAATTTACGATTTATTCGATTTATAATAGAACAATAATACATTTTTGTTTTATTCGTGCCATCGTGCCAAGTCAGTTCTCCCTTTTCTTTTTTTTTTTGTTATGATGAAAATTCAATTTTTTTTTTTTTATTAGGTTTACAATATCCGGACGTAAACGCACACGAAACTTATTCGTAATATTCCGGAGGCCAACTTTTTTTTCTTCGTAGTTTTTATTTTATTTGTCTTATATATGTTTTAAGTACCTATTGTAGGTTAGGTTAAGTACAATTTGTGTTATTTTACACAGTCACCTTATGCGAAATTCGGATTTCGACATTATTTCCGCGGATCCGATATCCATAAGCACATCGCATCGACACCGACGAAATTTCAATTAAATAATATAGCAAGTTGACAAATTGTATGCCGTATAACAAAATCCAAATAAAGACAGACGTTTTTAATTGAACGGGACGCTTAAATCGATACCCAACCACCACACTCCATCCTCCAACTGTCGTACCGAAACGCCCGACGCAATATCGTCGGGTACGGCGATATTTTTACGCGTCAACCCCCAACCACTACCGTGGGTTTTTCGTAATTAAAACAACGCTCCGAAAGGGGTTTTTTTTTTTTTTTTTTTTACCAAAGACATCATCGCCGTCAAGGATAATAAAACCGCGGCGTACAAAAAAAAAAAAAAAAAAAAAGTAATACAATATTTAAATAATAATAATAAAAAAAAACGCCCCGAGAGAAAACGGAACCCCGGTCCGCCGCCACCGCCGACTAAATACCGTTTTATTATTATTTATCATTTTTTTTTTTTTTTCTCTCTCTCTCTCTCTCTCTCTACTTTTCTTCTTGTCCATTGCTCCCGTGCCGAACGCGGCGCTGCAATATAACCCTTTCGCGAGCTCGGATATCCGACCGGCGCGCGGCCACCCCCCCTCGCGACGTAACTCGCGCGTACACGGCCGACCGGTCATGCGGGCCCGGTGACGTCACCGTTGCGGCGTACCGTCGCACACCCGATTCCAACCCGTTGGCCGGACCGCCGGCGGCCGGTGCGCGGGCGGGGCGTTGGGTGTCTAGGGGCGATAATTCCGTGCTCGGAAAACGCGCGAAACAATCGAATTTTTATTACTCGGTCAGCCCCTAAACGACTGCTGTACGGCGACAAACGCCCGCATCCTTGCGCGCCGCTATTATAATATAATAATAATAATAATAATAATACTATACAAAAGCGAGACGCGCGCCCATTCCGGACACTTGAGCGCGCATTTTAAACAGGTCGTTGTAATATTATTTCGCCGCTTGGTCCGTATATGTACGCCCGCTAACGCGTATTTATTGTCCACGGTTTCGGCCGTGCGCGCGCGTGTGAGCGAAAAAAAAAAAAAAAAAAAAAAAAAAGACATTTTTTTAAATATATATATATGTAAATTATTGCGACCGTCGTCGTGTACGGATGTGTGAAAAATGAGCGGAAAAAAGACGGCGGTGGCCGGGACGGACGGCACGGAGCGGTTATACTCTAGAATTTAAAACCTAAAATTTACGCGACGGCAAATTTGAGTGGCCACTTCACTTGGAATACGTGCCCATAAAGTTGTCCGTTTCGCGTAAACATCGATTTGACAAAGTGGCTACGACATAAATATATATATATAGACTACTCAGAGCGATGACTTATTATACATAGGTGCAAGTAATCTAAAACGCGTATGAATATCAATTCCTATATACCTAACGTGTAATAAGTCCAGGAATCAAAGCCTGGTTTAGAATGTCCGGGACAAAAGAAAAAAAAAAATTGGGCCAATTATTATAAATTGTAAATGTTTTTTTTTTTTTTTTTTTTCATAGGCATTTTTATTTAGGCGAACAATAGTCTTTATAAATACAGTGCATAATGGGTGTACGGATATTAAACAATACAAGAATAATAAATTTACATGAAAATATTTTGGGTTGTACCAACAATGGTTCTTAGCCTAAGTTATTTACACTAAATCGGACGGCTTCGAGCGTTTGAGACGCCTAATGTCTTGCCAGTTGTCAAGAAGTTGTTTAGGAGTTCCATTGGTGCGCAGCTCTAATTTATTCACAGGTTTATTAGCAAACTTTTTGATTTCGTCCTGGATGGATGATATCTTTAGACCGTGGTGTAAAATTGTAAATTAAATTATAATTGATAAATATAATTGTCAGTCAATACTTTTAATAGTAAATTAAACAATATTCGAATATATGCATTACAAAGATTAATTAAAATTAAAATAATAAACAAATCCAGTTGGTGGGCCCATGATCCGCATGGGCCTTGGACCCATAATAGTAGTATAGATTCGTATGTTCTGTGGCGCAGCAAAACTCCCGGGGAAATTTCACGATTCTGGCCTGTCGATTCTAGCTTCAAATTTTTTTTATTTCAATTATTTTTATTCGGTTTACAAATAATTGTTTACACGAGTTTTCTTACTTTGGTTTTATCGCAAAACTCCCGGGGAAATTTCGTGATTCTAGCCTGTCGATTCTAGGCCAGATAATATATGATAAAATATGAGGTAAGTATGTTTAGGCTAGATACTTGAAGGTTTCCCGGGGGTTTTGCTGCGCCACAGAATATACAAATCTATAACTACTCATAAAGTCTTTGCACAAATTGCTCCCTGGGCGGATTGGGAACCGAATTCAGGCCGGGAGATCGAAGTTTATCCGGGCCACCATTTTATTCGTGCCGATAAAAAAAAAAAAGACACTCGAAAATTGGTTATTTTCTCGCTGTACTTAAGCCCGGCGGTACTTTATTCGAACATTTTTTTTTTTCTCTAAATTTCCAACAAGTTTTTCGAAAAAAATTAAAACACAAAATCATTATAAATGTTGAAATCACTGTAATACAGGGTCTATCTATCAAGTCCGCGCGTAATCATCAGGCCACCGCGGGTCACGATACGTTCCACGATATCTGGAGAATTCCCATTTCCAGACCGGTCACTCTGCCCCCGAATAAGTAATATTATAATTGCCGTATGAGTCGTAACATCGAGATATGCAGCGGCCCTTGTAATTTTAGCATTGGCATGGGCGAACCGTGAATTAACGAAGCTGAATCCTTGGTCCTCGAATGTCTCAAACTCCGAGCGGCGCTCTTGGCGTAACTTGTTAACGTACCCGACCACCGGTCGAATATATCAAACTTGTGCAGACTTTCCGTACCGTAGTTTTACACGAATAAAAAATGTCTATCACTAAAAAACCAACGCCGCCGGTTGTTGGTCAATCGGTTAGGTATCGAAATAATTATATAGCCCCATCGTCCTATAACACGGATTCGTTAACTGTATACGTGAATTAAAAATAAACGGCGTTGTAAAATATACTGTAATGATAAAACGGACCCCGGATACATAAATTATACAATATACAGTTCGAATTATCGAACAAATATAGGGTTGACCTCTCCCGATAACATCGCCGTATAGTATTTTTCATTTCAATGATTGAACATATATTATTATTATTATTATTATTATTATTTTTTAATCCGTCGGTCAATTAATCACAAATAATAATAATACGAAATTACATATCCGACCGGTCGATATTGTCGTGGCCAGCAATAAGTAGCGCGTCACCTGTCCGACTCTTTGAAAACCGTACAACTTCTATACAATAATCGACATCTGTGCAATGACTGGTCGTTTTTATATAGTTTCCCCTCGGCCCCACCGCATCGGATTATTATTAACTGATTTCATTGACGATGCTGCAGACCCCCAGGGGATAAGTGGCGATCGGCCCTATATATATATATATATATATATATATATATAGATAGATAATAATAAAATACTAAAGTCATACAGACAATGTTTATTGGTTTCAAGACGACGTGTCATAACGACGTCCGTAGAGTGTTATAACAACAACGCGTACAACGGGGTTCGCGGATTTTTGCAATTCATCGTACTACGCGATAGACGCGGGAAATGAGTATACAGAGGGCTAATGGAAACAGTGTTTTATCATACGAAAAAAAAAAATATATATATATATCGAAAATACGAACGACCACTATTATTATTATTATTATTATTATACTGTCGGGTATACGAGTTGTGATCAAAAAATACCCGGACTGTGGTAGTTATATTTATATCAATTAAGTTAACGAAACAACGATAATGGCATTCGACAAAGTAACTTTTAACGAGAATTTGACCGTTGGTTCGAAATCGATAACAATATTTATTTTTTATTTTATGGCAATTTCTACGAAAACATGTTTGGGTCGTGCGGCGATTTTCGCAACGGAAACAATAAAAGAACAACGTGTGAGCGTACAATATTGTTTTAAATTAGGGCAAAGCTCTAGGTGGAACTTTTGAACTTTTTCAGCGAGCTTTTGGAGATGATGTTCTGTCTCGGACAACGTGTTTTGAGTGATTTAAACGGTTTAAGGAAGGTGGAACATCCGTCAAGGATAACGAACGACCTGGTAGACTCTCGACCTGTAAAACGAATGAAACTGTTGCTCGTGTTCGTGAAATTATTCAAGATTGACTAGCAGAGTAGTTGCAGAAGGCGTGCCGAATTACGAAAATCGCCGCACGGCCGAAACAAGTTTTCGTAAAAATGAATATTGTTATCGATTTCAAACCAACGCTCAAATTGTCGTTAAAAGTTACTTTATCGAATGACATTATCGGGATTTCGTTATCTCAATTAATATAAATATTGTAAACACAATCCGGATATTTTTTGATCACACCTCGTATACCCGGCACTTGATTTTTCCAGCATCTGATTAACCCGCGCATTACGTACGTACACACGTATACAACGTGGGTTTACAATAATTTACGTCGGCAGAAAATTGAAGACAAACCGTGCTACGTTGTTTACAGAACAATTGTATAAGTCAGTAAGACGATTAATTTTCATTTTTGATGGTGTCGCGTCTTTGTTGCGGGGGCACCTTGGAAATATTAATTGTCGAATTGCCCGTGGGAGACGATCGAGAACCGGGCAGTCGACGGTTTATTATGTAGTAAATACGTTCTTTGCCGATAGATAACCACGGTACTCCGAAGTGGGGTGGAAACAGGAACGCCGGGCGTTCTACCGGCTCTCGTCGACTCCCCCGGCCGTTAGATTGAGAGTGATTTCGACGGCGGTTTTACAGTACCGCCGTGTTTGATTTCCGCGTTTAAATATTTCAGTATTTATTCGTTGTAAATAAAACACGTGTCGCGTACTGCCCGTAGACTTATTTGTTTGTTACCGTGTGTTTCGGCGCGTTACGCTATTGTGGTGGGCAGCACTCGGCGGCGGCGGCGGCGGCGGCGGTAACCCCTTAAGTCAAGCCTTCAATTAGAACCGGAGCGCGTCCGTACGGCTTCTATAGGGTGAGGGGTTTGTCAAAACATTTGACCATTAATCACAGGGATGGCGGCGGCAGTATCGCGAGGGGATATAAAAGTGTGTATCCCATTGTCTCGCTACAATAATTCCCCATATCAATCCGGCGAAATTAACGTGATGGAGTACCATTAATGACGGCGGTTTTCGGTATCTATAAAAATATATATATACGCGCTCACGCCGCTACCATTATAACACAACATTTGATATAATACTTTTATACTACCGTTTTCGGTTTGGTTCGGAACGGGGAGGGTTATCGAGGTCGGCCGAATTAATTCCGGGCGTGTACGCGACGCGCCGATCGTCCGCGGCCGGGTTTCGGGCGAACACCGCGGGATTTGATTGCCCCGGCGAGCGTATAGGTCTCTGTGACCGCAGGAATATAACGATAATAATAACGATAATAATAACGATAATAATAACGATAATAAATTAACCCTTATACCGCGGTCTAAAGTACCATCCCGCAACGTTACACCGAAAACACCTATATCGCGGTGTCTATCGTGGTTTTCGGTTCGAATATAATTATTTTTTTTTTTTTTACGGTTCGGGAACGAATAAATATTTTGTAGTTACATTTGGTATGGTGTGGGGGGGGGGTTGTAATCGTCGTTATTTTTCAATTTTTCAATTTCGTTTGCAATGCCTACTTGTGTATTGTTCTACATGGCCAATTGAAAAAATCTACAAAATTCGAGATCGATTACCCAATCTCTGCCCGTGGCTCAACAGGGTTGAAAATTGAGAAATAAAGGTTATTTTTCCTTTTTTATTATTATTATTATTATTATAATCGAAATATTAAAGTTACAAGAAAAAAAATTGAACTCATAGTTGAAATAATTTTACACATAAAAGACACAATGTAATTTTATAATTTACTCAACACTTAAACTTCAAAATAGATAATTATAATTGTTTTTAATGAATTGACGAATATAATTCGTATAATACATTTATTTCGTTTCGTAATATTATTTTACAATCTTGGTAACTATTAAAAATTGTATTTTTGTCGTAAATAATTACAATAAAAGTTGAGATTATATTATTTTATTAGATATTCATATCAATTTTAAGACAACAATATAATATTATTCGAACGTACAGATAAAATTTTATAGCAATTAGTATTCGACAGTTGTACTTCCGATATGTCGTCGTTGATTGTAATTGAACTTATTGCTTTTTAATTAAATTTTATCCATTTTTTTTGGCAATGCCACGGGAGTTTATTTCTATAGTTATAAATGATTATAATGCATTTACTAATATAATATTTTAATAGTTTTCGAAATATTATAATTCTATAAATTTGTCTAGTGTCGAATAAGAGGACTTTTTAAGAGACTTATACTTTAAGCGACTAATTTGTTTCGCTTGGAAATTAATTCAAATCATTGGACAGCAGTAACACAGTAGTAGTAGTAGTATGATTATGTAGTTTTTCTTCCCCCCCCCCCCGTAAACGCTTAAAATAATTAATTATTCAATTTTAAAATTTGTCGATTATATCGATTGTTTAAACACCGATTTTCGAATTTATTTAATACGGCAACAGCGGCAGATTTACTGGGGTATATAAACAGTGTTATCACTTTATTATCATAATACGCATTATGCTTTTGTATGACATTTATAAACTTATTAATGACAATGTAATATGTCTTTTGCGCACAAAAACTAAAAAAAAAAAAAATAGCGTATGTTTCGGAAAATGTTCAAGAAAAATCTGTTTATTAATACTTAAGAATTTACCGATGTAAAAAAAAAAAAAAAAAAAGAAGAAGAAATAGATACAAAGTGCCTCTATTGTCGCTACAGTGCCGAAATCGATTTATTATATATTATTAACGCAAATATTGCGTTAATAATATAAAATAAATAATAATTGATTGGGCACTGTATTATTTGTACCACGCGGTTTATTTGGGGCGTATATTTTCCAGGCGCATAATCATAATCAAATGTTATCGGATGGTCGGGGGAAAAAAAAAAAAAAAACATTTAAGTGCGAACTGGATTATATTCCGTTTAGTCGTTCTTGTGTGTTGGCGAAAGCTAAACGTCACCCCTCTGTCGGGAAGCCGCTACTCGACTGCTACGGTTAGGTCCACGTGAACTCCATAATACCGAATAATTTACGGATCTGCCCTGTCGCAGATAAACACGGGGGCCAATTGTCTGGGAAAAAAAAAAAAAAAAAAAAGAGAGAGAGAGAGAAAGAAGAAAAAGGGCTGCCGGTGGCTTTTACGACAATCGACGATAAAACCCCGTGGGCGAAAGGGATGGAGCAGACGGCGGCGGTCCACCTCATTACGTTTTTGTACCTCCCCCCTCCCTCAAAACCTACAAGTTTTGTCTTTTCTTCTTTGCAGACGCGCTCCGCGCGGTTTTTACGATCCTCCCCGACGTGCATCGGGATTTTCGATCGTAAAAATCCACCAGAGTCAAGAACATTCCTCCCTATTATTCTCTTTTTTCTCCTCTCTCTCTCTCTCTCTCTCTCTCTCTCTCTCTCTCTCTCTTTGTCTCAATCTATCTCTCTCTGTCTCTCTCTTTGTCTCACTCTATCTCTCTCTGTCTCTCTCTCTCTAACTCTCTCTCTCGTTGTTATACACGCTCGGCACGTTATTATTAATAATATCGAACCTGACGAACCCACCATAAACCATAAACTAACTGGAATTGAACGACTTATTATCGTACATATATATATATATATATATGTATATGTATATATTTCAGAATCCCCTCCTAAACAAATATGTATACCTCATTGGTTAATTAACGACATGCGGCTAATAATATTATATTACAGTTATAAAACCGTTAAACGCGTTATTTCGGGTCAAATAAATTTCAAAAAATTATACTTTTGACTTATTTTAGAGGGATAACTGTGTATTTTATTTATTATTATTTTTTTGTTTTGCACTATTTCCGATTACATATCATATTAGACCATTTTGTATTATATCCGGTTCATATTAAAACAACAGATGCAAACGTAAAGATATAAAATGTCGTGAGAGTTGTAAAAAAAAATAATATATATATATATATCATCGTATTAACCTTTTTATTGCTGTAAATCAATTTATGTTCATTCGAACACACAAAACACCCCCCCCCCCACACACACACACACACATACCCATCCATCTCAATCTGCCATCGCGCTGACGGGACACGGTTCGCTATTATAACGCGAGATATAGTTTTATTGTCGAATATTCGATATTTTAAAATAATATTTATACAAATATATTATATCCTATTTCAGTCAATACGTTCAATCGGTTGTAAAACTCGATAATAATTTTATTCGACGACTGTTGTTGTATGAAAAAAAATAATAAAACACACACACACACACACACACCCCACACAATAATAATAATATTGTCAAATTACGCGCGATTCACTCGAAAGTATCGCATTACAAATTCAAACATATTGACTTTTTGTGTTATACTATTATAATACAGCGCAAGTGCCGTCCGCAACAAAAAAAATAAAAAAAAAACCGTTTTTATTACGCGTGTACAATTTATTAATTGCGCCCGAATTCGATTCGGACGGAACGCGACGCACAATAATAAAAATAATAAAAAATAAAGTCTTTTGAAAACCCCGTTTTGGCTATTATACGGCCCTTTTTTTTTTTATTTCAGGGCAAATCATTTTGTCGGAACCACTACAAGGCCACCGGTTCCACCGTCTGATCGGGAAGGGATTTTTTTTATTATTATTATTATTCAGCGCGTGTACACCGCCGTCCTAAGGGCGGAAGCCATTATTATAACTCTCGCGTTCGCCAAGAATTTTACAGTATATTTACAATAATTGTTTGAAATTTTAAAATACGGATTCGGTTATCGGACGTACAATGGATTTCCGGTTTAAAAAAAAAAAAAAAAAATCCAACGTACGCACAAATATATAGAACGAGAGAGAATGAGAAAGAGGAGAGTGTGCGTAATAAAATAATATATACGTGTATATATGTTTGAATTTCTAACCGGAAACGCGAAAACATTACCGATATACATACACGACCACCGGCACCCGATCATTAGCCCGGCACGCGTGATGCCCGCCGCCGCCGCCGCCGATGTTTTGCCGGACCCTATACAATACGTTTCCCGCGTACGTTCCCCAATCAATGGGCCTAATGGACGAAGGTGAACGCGAGAGGACTACGTTTCCTGTGCCCCCGGTCCCCGAATCCCTCTCTGCCCCCTTCGACTTTATACACCCTGTATACTTCATATAATATATATATATATATATACGTATATACGTATACACCACGCCGAAGCGGCCGAACTCTCGTATTCTCTATGCCGGTTCATTTAACATCCCTTTCCCGCGCATTGTTCTCGTTTCGAGAAACATTTGCATTTTTCACAGTGTTTTTATTTTGTTTTATACGTTTTTTTTTTTTTTTTTTTCCATGAACGATTTGTCGTCGGACCGAAACAAAACGAGACACGTGCGAGCAGCCCCCCCCTCCCCCCGGTCGTCCGAAAGGATTAAAAAAAAAAAGGGACCGCGAGTTTATTCGAGTATCGTCCGCTATATAAATACATTTATTTCGAAACCTTTTTTTTTTTTTTTTTTTTTACATCACCACCGCCGTCGTTGATGTTGTTGTTGTTGTTGTTGTTGTTGTTGTATGTGCAATGTTGTAGAAAAACAGTACGTTTATTATGACAAACGATTCGTATGGTTCACGTTCGATAGTAATAGGTGGTATATAGAGTGTTTTCACGATACGAGGTACAGCTTAATATTTTCGCTGGACGACCTGAGATTAAAATGAGGTTTTCGGAAGTTGAGATAAGGACTAAACGAAACGTACGTCATTTTTCGATAGATTTCAAACTGTCGTTGACCCTCTCGGTAAGCGTACAAGGAGAATTACAATTTAGTTGTTTTTTTTTTTTTAACGGCAACTCTTCTACACATTCGGCCAGAGTAATTTTTCTTTTTCTAAACGATTTTTGTATAAAACATTTTTTTTATTATTATTGCAAAACTGGCCATGTTACATTTGATGTTGACATTTAATATTTACGAATAATCTGTTTATAACGAAATGTTAACAATAATCATTGTATAATCGAGCTATTTTGATTATATTGATTTAAAAAAAAAAAAAAAAAAAACTGGCGTGTAATAATTTAAATAGTGAAGATCAAATAAAATCAGTAAAATCGCGAGAACTGTTGATACGTTTGCAATATAAAGGTGAAATCTTTAAGCAATTAATTGAATAAAACGTATTAATTAGTCTTAAATTGTTAGATATGTTTATTAAATAAAATCTAAGTATACCAACTCGTAATGTGTTAATTTGTATTTGTATAAAATAAGTAAATTAGGATGAAAATTAAATCAGTTATACAACCACAATTGTAATACATGTTTCGTTACCAAAAAGCCTAAATAAATTGCTTTTTTACGTATATATCTATTACTAAAAATATATTATTATGTATTCATTTATACATCTAGTAGAATGTGATGAATACAAGTATATTTGAAACAATTTAAATTACGCCACAAATCACGGTTTTATAACCGTGCCACACATTTAAAGAGTGTTATCAATATTCAATTCTTATCCCAATTGCCCACTATCAAGGAGTATTACACAAATGTGTATAATCTCATTGAAAAGCCAACTATGAGTCTGTATCACTCGCACGTATTTTGGCTTCGACGTGTTATACACAAAAATATGTGCATTTAATAATATGCGCTGTCTATAACTAAACTGAAATGTTCAAACGTTAAAAATATTACACAAATTGTATCCAATATGAATTGTATATTATTTGTTTTTAAATTTTCTTTATTCGTAAACTCATTGCAAAGATATTATGGTGCGCGTTATTTTATTTTTGTATAATAAATAAAAAAAAGATTTATCGTGTTATTACTATTTTAACACTCGCCAAATTATTTTTTTTTTTATATATATAATTTAAACTTTTGGATTTATTTATTAAAGAAATTATGTATATTTATAGGGAATTTAAATATTTTCTCGTGTTTTGGAGAGAGAAAAAAAAACATGACATAGTTTAAACCAAACTTTCTGTATACATTGTTCCATTATCGGTATTTTGTTTAAACAATCATTATACCCGGCTCAAGGCGATGTCAGTCATGTGATTTATGAAGTTTATATACATTTTCCCTAACCCTGTTTTACTTTACATCATTCCCCTTCATCTCGTTTTACTTACGTAAATTTGAACAACAGGATATGACCCTTTTCATTTAATGTCCTCCTATATGTTGAGTTGTTTTTTTTTTTTTGAATTACCGCATGGATGAAAAAAAAAAATGATATTTTATACTAAACTTATATTGCTTTTGGAAAGAAACTATGGCAACTCAGCTTATTATGATTAACTATACCTTTGGGAAAAATTTACTCAGACAGTCCATTTGTTATGAAGTAAAAAACGATATATTATAATGCCGATTTTGTAAACGTTCAAACTATTATTCTCAAATTTTATTATATTTACGGAACGATAAATTATTTCTTTATTCGTATACGTGTAGGCTATGCATTTTAATTGTATTTATTGCATTGTAGTAATTTAATTACACTTTTTACTTGCAAAATGATAAGTTTGTAACAGACTTTGACAAACAAATATTAGAAATGTTTTTTTTTCTTTTTTAGTAAATAAATACCTACTTAAAGTACATATATATATATATATATATATATATATATATTTGTTTTATTATTTTGTTCCTATACGGTGAAAAATAACGGATCGCCTCGGACCGCAATAATCGTATTTTCGTTTATACTCATCGGTTCTCGTAGTGGAGTTTTCTCAACATTAAACTCGACGACAAACACGAGTTTTTCGTTTATCCGCTATTTTTCTCGTGTGTGCGGTTATTATGTTTGACAAACGCCATTAGGCGATTCCGAGTTAAAAGCCTCTCGACGCAGGAAGTCCGACATTACACTCCCTCTGGCCCGAGGGATTGATTGGACATACTTCGGCAGAAACGGTTCCGGGTATTGTACGAGAAAAAATGCTCGGAGAAAATTGTTTTCCCGGGCAGACACTTTCCACCTCCGCGAACACAAAAAGGACAAATACTACGCGTATAATGATCAACAGCGCCGGTTGATGAATGTCAGTCATTACGGAACGAGACCCTCGTATTTTTTGATGGCGTAATATTCGTTTTTCTTCTTATTTTTTTTTTTTTTTTTTTTTTTTCTATAGCTCTCCCGTTCGTTGTCCTCGTCGCCGTGGTCCCACTTGTTCTTTAAGCGGCGTATACGCCAAAATGTGTCTAATCGACCGACAACCGCAAAAATAATTTGTGAGAGCAATTTGTACACGGAAAATACCAGAGAAAATACTTTATAATAATACTATGCGATAATATATATGTATGTGTTTGTGTGTATTATTGCCGTCGTTATTTGTGTCTGTAAGTTTTGATCTCGGGCCGAAAGTGGAGGCGACTTTTCATTTTTCGAGCACGATAACAATATGACAAATCGGTTTTTATTATTATATTGTGCGGCGTAGGTTTTCATCATGATATCAATTACGGACAAAAAAAAAAAAAACTAAAATCGTGATTTGTTCTCTGGTCCAAGTACTGTTGGAATATCGTTCTAGGCCCGCAGAAAAATGCATTAACTTAAGCAATTGCACTAGTCCATTTCCTATATGTAATATATTGTTTTGCGGAAAAAATAACTATTTGGAAAAATATAGAATATATTTCACAAAATCTCGAACAAAGATATTACTAGATAATTTTAATGGAACTCGTAATAAAATCCGATTGTCTATGTCTACATTATTTCAGAAAAAATTAATTTATATATATAGATTAGGATATGTAAACATTTTGAATTTATTATAGACAAATATTTTAACCAAACACATATTTGATTAAACAAATAATGTAATAAAATACAATTTAAATAACACGAATAACACGTTTTTAAGTTATCAAAAGGTTATGCCGCAAACAAAAGTAAGCACATGGAATAAACTCCCGAATGCAATCGACCGAATGAAAAATATCACGCAATAATATTCGAAATCGATATCGATGTAGAAAAAATAAATAAAAATGTACAGTGTTCTTTTATTTATCCCGGTATTTTCCCATTATTAAGGAAAACAAAAAAAAATGGTACTTCCCCGACGCACCGGACAGATATGAAATGCAACCAAAAAAAAAAAAAACAAAAATATCAAAACCCCTCTCTCGTCGATTTCTGATTGGAGCGCAGTTCGCGGACGAGGGAAAAAAAAAAACACGCACATCCGGTAGTAAGTCCGGTCCGGCCAATATAATATCAATATTTCAAACCCGTGCTCGTAGAAGTCTGTTACAGAGTAGCCGGGATGAAAAAATATATTAATATCGAAATCGAATACGCATCGCGTGATCGAACAATGAATTCGCCTAAATCTATGCAAATGATAACGCGGTGCGTGCATTTTAATCAACGGGGGGGTGGCGGTTTACCGCAAATTAACGTGCCGGCCCATTAAGAGACGCTCCGTCGATACGTTAAAAGCGTCACACGGTTAAATCTACACGCACGTTAGCGTTTGCCGTACATTGGCAAACAACGGTTTCGGTATAATATCGTATCGGGTGTTGTTGGCCCGTTTGTCGTGTTTTAACATCGACGGTGTCGACGGTTAAACGCGTGCAAATATTTACGATCGCGCGCGCGCGCGCGCTTTCCTCCCGTTAATATTTACTTTTTAGTCGGCGCGTTTCTCGTAAGCGCGGTTTTCCAGAAATCATTTTCATACGCCAAACGATTGCGTGTAATCGATTTAATTGGAAACGGCGAAATTCGACACTAAATCGATATAAAACTATATACAGTGAAACCTCTGAATAGCGGACACTCTCGGTCGCCGAAATTTTGTCCGCTATTTAGAGGAAAACATTTTTTTTAACAAATAAATAAATTCAATAATTTTATTTTATATTATTTTTACATTAATTGAATACACGATACAACTAACATAAAAATAACAGTTACCTAAATTTTTCTTTTATTTTTACATTAATTAAATACATACATCATAAAAAAATAAAAAATAACATTTCTGAAAAAAATCTGTTACTTTAGTTTGTTTACTAATTGCAGGCGTAGTTATTTCGTATACTTTTTTCTTGAAGCATCGGTCCTAAAACAGGAAGATTTTTTTCTCGTAATTTTGAAAACCAGTTTAATACTTCATTGTCGATTATAGAGGTTTCTGTTTTTTTGTAGCTTTGTCCATTTCCGTTTCTCTTCTCCATTTTCAGCCCAAATTTTGTAAAGAGCGTCTTTATTTGCTATAATATCAGCAATTTGTGTTTTACTAACACTAAATTTGTCTCCTAATGCACGAACGCCCATTGTATTTGATGTTCGAAATTCCAGAAAGTCTATTTTTTCTTTTAAAGTTAATATTTCAATGACTGAACGGATAAGATAAGATTTTCATATACAGTATAATAATGTACACATAAGATAACTTAATAATTCAGGTTTTTATTCAGGTATTCCAAAATAATTCTTAATTTAAAATAAAAATAACTAATATCAACGTCATAAAAGTGTCCTGTATTTAGAGGTTTTCCTATACATAAATAGTGAAAATGTTACCGTCCCCGAAAAAACGTCCGCTATTTAGAGGTGTCCGTTAAGGGAGGTTTCACTGTATATATATACATATATCACGCTGTGCGGTCTATGCGTCACGTTTCTGTGCGGATGCAAGTAAAACGACAGTATCGTCCGGGAGTTTCCGATCGCAATAATACGAGCGATGAGCTAATTAGCATACATACACACAACCGACGACCAACCGGCCCTCCCCGCCGGTGCAAAACAGAATTAACGAGGTTATTCCGGTCCGAATGGTAAACTGACGTGATATTTAAAATAAAAAATAAAATAATGAAAAGAACGAAAAAAAAAAAAAAAAAAGTATATATATACACGTCCGAATCAATTTGGTGTCCGCGTGTGTGCACCGGTCCGGATTTAATTATCGACTGGAATTATACGCGGAAACATGACGAATACAGAGCAAAACAAATTTAATTTAAAGGTTTTTCGACCATAAAAAAGGTCGAAAGTTTTTATTTTATTTTATTTTTTTTTTTTTGTAATTTTATTTTACAAAGGATACACGGCGCGATGGTTATCCCGATGGTTTTTTAGCGCGCATTCAGACGCGTATTTGCATCGCATACATACATGCCCGCTGATTGTTTTCGAATTAATTGCCTGTATTGTGTTGTAACGTGGATTTTATACGTTATGCGTAACTGCCGGTGTACGCATACCCGCGCCCGGAGAAATTCCGATAAAAATATTATATTAAACAAGACGGTCAAGTGGTTTCGGCCGTTACTCCTACACATAAAAGACCAACAACGCGGCATGTAAACTGCAGAAGCGCGCGGCACTCGAAACGTCATTTAGGTACGTTATACGGTTTTTTAGTACGTCCACTCGTCCCATGGTAATTGCATTCGGCAATTAGCCGACCGTATAAAATGTATAGGTCCGTAATGTCTAACAATATAATTGTAAAACCGAACGAAACAACGGTTTCCTCTAAACGTTTCGTTCCTACCTTTTTTATTTTTTATTTTTTTTTTTTGCTTTTTTTTCGTATATAAAATCATCATAATTTTATCGACGCGAATCAATATCGAATAATAAAAACAACACATCAATATTATAAACCCCCTAGCTATTTTTCACCTACACTTCAAAGGTATTATACCCATACCTATAGTCTTTATTCCGTATTTGTTTAACAACATAATTAATAGTGCCTAACAGACGTTTTAGAGAGTGAACGGAAACGGCGTTATTTTATTTATTACCTATATCCTTTATATATCACACCGGAAAGAGCCCCGGAGCAATTCAGCCCACCTCCCACGCACTAATTCGAACCTATTATAATTTAATATTTAACGTTTATCTGCGAACAGGTGTTGGGCAATATAAAACATAAATTTCATTCTGTTTTTTTTTCTTCTTTTTTTTGACATCCGAAATATATACGGTAAGTTTTAACGCGTTGCCGAGAGCATAGCCACAAGGGATATTATTCGTGGGAATATTATTTCGCCCCATTAATAATGACTTGCGTGTCCTTACACCATTTAAGACCGATATACAAATCAAACTGAAAAACACATTTTGTTAGGTGTCCTGGTGGACACCTCTAGTGGAGAATAATAATCACCTAATAATAATAATAATCACCTAATAATAATAATAATAGTACATTTTTTTTTTGTTTACAGTTATCTCATCGTAAAGAGGACTACTTTACTTATTTTACTAGGTCGGTTTTAAACCAATTAATGAAATAGATGCGTGATAAAATTTTCAAAATTTTATAGCAGAATATACGTATATATTATAATACAAATGTATTGATGATTTATTATTCCCAGTATTGATTAGAAAAATATATTAAAATTGTTACGCATTTATTCTATTCATTTCAGTTATACAAAAAAAAAACCTTTCAATTCCCACGTTAAGTATATTATAAAAAACCATTTAGAAATCTATAATTTAAAAATCGTTTTTCGTACAGTAATTTATTTCCTTTGATATTATTTTCGGAAATTGATACGAATTGTCTATTTGTACGAAATTAAATCGTATCTACTTAAGTAACTCGTTTCTTACGTAATTCAATTTATATATATATAGAAAATCGATTGCTTGAAATGAATAGCATAATTTAAAAACAATTTTACGAATCGACCACGTTAATAATGTTGTTCGTATCGTATTTTTTATAGCGACTGAATTGGTATAAAATATTCACGTAAAGATACTTTTTGTTTCTCCGAAATATAAATTGCATAGTCAGACTAACGTAATAAATGCAATTACATAACGTGGAAAAAAGAATTAACGAATCTAATCGAGTCCTGCGTGTAACCGCGATAATTAACCGTCCTCCGAGCTCGTTATACAGATATTTGCTCGGTTTGCCATTGTCGGATTGAATAATTCGTTAATATGTACGCTATATAATCCGATTAAAAATAACGTAATGAACAATTAAAGCTACGGCTAACTAACCTGCAAAATTCAATAAATTTAAACGATATTACAAAATTGTATATTTCTTTTTTATTCTTCTTTTTTTCTTTCTTTTTTTTCTATACCAAATATATAAAGGAACTCTCCTGCCCGGGACGGTATAAATAATGTGAAATAAAATTTGTATACGTTTAATCCTATTATACTGTTGTAATATATTTTAAAAAAGGTACGCACTTAAACTGATTTCGCTATACGTTAAGAAAAGCTATTTCGCATTGCTTGAGTCTTGTAAGTGAGTTTTTATGAGCCCGAAGGGTTGTTTTTTTTTTTTTTTTGGTTCGAGTTTACTCGTAAGCTTGTGGTCGTAAAATCGCCGCTCAGTTGACGTACTGTATGTATACAATACCACCAGATTAATATTTTAAAAGCATCAGATTATAAAAATAACTAATTAAAAGAACAAATTGATTCATTTTTTACAACTTAGGAAAGGTTAACTAACGGATTATTAACGGAAATTACGTACATTTGGTAAAGGTACATAAATAATATAATAGTAAAGGACCGAGATAATATTACCCAAAAATACAGAAAATTCGTTTCAATACGAGGATCTGTCGAGTGAAGAATTTATTGTTAACACAACAATTCGAAATTAGAAAACAAAAATTGTGCGAAATTGTCGTAATAGCAACTTTAAAAACACTGCCCGGTGAATCCATTGACAAAATAATAAATCGAACAAAAAGGTGTGTAAAAACACCGCAGCTATTTTAATTTAATAATTTATTGTAAATGTGTTTTTTTATTTTATTATTTTTTTTTTTTGCTCGATCCGCAGTGTTCATATAAACAACAGAAATATAACTAATGTCTGTAAATGAAAAAAAAAAAAAAAAGAAATGAATTCCGAAATATAATACAACAAAAAGTGACGCGGAAAATATGAGTCAAAATATTATATGGGGATGAAGACGGCCCGCAACGGGTTTGATGAATTGAGTTAATATCTTCGAAATAAATGGGGAAAATTAATGAGATATAAGGGTGGAAAAAATGAAAAAAATAAAAAAAATAATAAATAAACGTAAGTATAAAACTTTAGTATAAGAGAATTACCGTAGCCGATTAATTGGAATGTCACGGGTCGGTATAATTCGTGAACAACGAAAAAAAAAAAAAAAAAAAAAAAAAAAAAAAAAAAAAATCTCCGCAGTCGATACAAACGGTCGGGTGATTATTATATTACTCCGCCGGCACTCATTTTTATTTAATAAAAAAGAAACTTTCGCTAATTAAAAGTAACAAATAGTCGCTCGTTAAGAGATTCATTCGCGTAGTATGTATAATATAGAGGGTAAAACATCAAAATGCAGGAAAAGTGTAGCGGATTATTAAAATATAAAATTGTTGTAAGGGTCACGTATTTCGTTATAATGAATCGAGCTCTCTCCCGAACACTCCTCAGAATAAATTAAGGGCGATCGTATTTTGCTTAAAAAATCATTCCGATTTTTTTTTTCCCTTGTATACTCTTTGGCGCGTCTCGTTTAATTTTGATAATTATTTACCATAGTAATACCCGTACAAAACATACATGCAGTGTAAATTATAAAAACAATTCAACGCGAGAAGTGTAAAAGTCCGTAGCGTTTTGACTGTTGCGGATTAAACAAAATAAAAATAAATGTTTATTACCCGCAATAATATCGACAAAAATCGAATCGTCCTCTGCCGGCGGTAACGTTTATAATAATAAGGACTGGGATTTCGATGCACTTTGCATTTTTTCCTAGAGCTTGCTCGTATTGTCACAAATTCGTTCCATGTACTTCTGAACAAGAATAACGAAATTGATTTTGCATTATTGGTTTTTAGGTAATTTTCTTAATTTTTTTCAATTTTTGTATAAATATAAATAGTATAATATAACAAACTATTAAGTAGGTACTCATATTATATTATCGGGCTATAGTCATGTAAAAACCTAGCTGACGAGTGTCAAACAGATAATGTCTAGGGCAAACCAAACGTGTATTTTTAAAATCAATAGATTTTCCGTTCAATAACAATCTGGCAGAAATAAAATCGATTACAACGTTCAGTAGAAGTTTGGTCGTCAACACGTGTATTATTATTATTCATTAAAAATGTTCATATTCTTTATCAAATCTATTAAAGAAAAAAAAAAAACACATTTTTAGTGTATTCTTTCGAATTTGTATAGAGTAAAAGCATTTTTTTTTTTTTTTAAGGGAATTACATTTCCAGCCCTGCATATAACGTTTAAACACGTACGCTATACTGTTTAATTTAATATTTTTGTTGTTGTTGTTTACAACCAAGTGTATTTTGGAAACATTATCGAGACGAAAGCCGAAACTCTACGACGGGCGGACGGGCGTGTACGTGTATTACAATAATAGGAGTAGGAATAAGAGGAGAGGGGAATCGTCGTGAATTCTAAAGACGCGAAAAATAGTAATAAAAACAAACGCGTTTTCGCGTTTCGATTCAAAGTCGCAACACGGGCACATCGTCCACACCGGGTTCGTTCCTGACGACGGCGGCGCCGTATAAATTGTTTTCCCAATCTCCGGATACCGATGCAATTTGCGAGTTTCGAGTTTCACATAATATTATTATAAGGTTTCCGGAATACGATGTCTCGGGTATATATATATATATATATATTATGAATAAACCGATAACAATCTCCCTCTCGATCCGGCCGACTTTTAGCGGCCAAACGGTCCTCCTAATTTGTAAAAACAACCGACGACGCCGCCGCCGCCGCCGCCGCCGCTTCGGAGGGCACGACGTAGTAACACGACAAATCGTAACGATCCCGTCCCTTACGTACGTATAATATAATAAACTTAACAATGTTTTTTTTATGCAAATCTTGGCGGATTTCGATTTTCGAAATAATTATTATACAGCAGTCGCCGCCGATGTATATCGTTGTCGGGGGGGGGGAGGGGAGTGCGTCGTCGTTTCCGCCAAAATGACAAAAACTGTTCGAATTTTCGTTCACGCCAAATATATTTCCGTTATTGCTCCCTATAGTTATATACACCTTTTGTTCACGTCCAGAGAAACGAATTAAATTAATTTTTTTTTTTTCCACCCGAATCAAAATACCTTATACTATATTTACGAAAACGTAACTTTATTCAATTGCACTAGAAAATTCGACCGGGATAACGACGGATAAAGATTGAGGTGGCCGTATTGTTTAAGGGGCAACATTTAGGCAATTTCTAATATCGTCTTCGTCGCGTTAATCGTAAACGGTCGTTAGTGTGAGCACAGAATAGATTTAATCAGAACGGAAATGTTATTTGCAGGTAAACAATATTTCTCATCATATATAATAATTAAGTATTAACTGACGAATAAATATAAATAAACTAATCGTACTTATCGTAACCATAATTTGCCTTGAATAAAATGGTAATACACAAAATTGTAAAAAAATAATTTTAAATAATAATACGTTATATAACAATTTGAAAGATAAGATTGACTTCCGAACTTATCAATTACATCTAAAATATTTTCACACGAAACGATGTTTAGTTTCGAATAGGTTACGTTCAGGTGAGACACTCGTAATGGGCAATGCGGTTGCAATACGGAATGCTGTATAGGACTTGGAAAAACTTCATTCAATCCAGAATTCCAGATTTCCGGTAAACTTCTTACATAAACATTTTCTTCGTAGTTAATTTCGTTATTAGATTTCGAACTGGCTGTTTGTTGTGTGTCACTATCATTATAAATATATTCATCGCAAACGAACATGGCCATCGACATATAGTTTTGTTGGTAATCTCGAGACACTATAGAGAACTGTGAAAAGTGGTACTGCTATTTATTCGATGGTAATAATAGAACTCTCGTTCTCACTCCGATTGATCCAACGCAGAGTGTATAATAATAATAATACAAATTTATTCCTGTACTATTCAACATAGTTCGGTACAAAACACTGCACTGCCTAACTAAATTTATAAATAATTCTCTACTTTAATTTTTTAATTTTTTTTTTTTTTTTTAATGTTCTGGGGACTTGTTTATTTAAACGACCCGACGGTCTTTATAAATATGTTTGACAATAAATATCCTACATACTAGATGTTAATATATACTTTACACGTTGATGAAGTCGCACTTCCAATGAACTGGTTCTTACCCTTAATTTAAGTTCTTAAACTAAGGTCGTATGGTTTTCGACGCTTAAGACGTCTAATATACTTGTAGTTGTCTAGTAATTGGATGGCCATTGGATTGGCATGATGATCTAGCCTTGTCTCGGGTTTGTGAGCAAACTTTTGGATTTCGTCTGCTATTGTAAGCAGCATCATATCGCGGGTCGGAAGGGCGAAGTTTTGACGGCGTTGTATTATACCAATGTTAGACTTACTCGGACAATCCCACAGTTGAATGCCATAGATCCAAATTGGTATTATAATAGCAACATAGACGTTTGTTTTTTATAGTTAACTCGGAGTTTCGTCCAACTAACCAATAGCCAAATGCTTCCGCATTTTTTCGTTAATCTGTATTTTTTTTCTGGCGAACGTTGTGTTTTGAGAGCCAAGGCGCACTCCGAGGTATTTCGCTGAATATTTTGTGGGATTGAGGTTCGATTCAGTACAATTTTCGATGTTTTCGGTTTTACTAACGTATAGTTAACGTATACCTCCCGGAGGATTCGTGGCACACCAATTGCGTTCGCAATTAACTGAGGCCCTGTATCTTTCGGGGGTCCGTGGCCGATTTGGTCACGTCTCCCCGGTCTTTCTCGAATCGTACGCTAAGATTATACTCCCACAAAAAGAGCGGCGGTAAAAGTGCCATATGTAACGACACAAGTGCGCTTGACCCCCGACATTAAATTTCGACAGAGCACGAGCCGTGTCCAGTAAACGCTGTCAGCTAGACTGGCAGTTTGTGCAACTGGGTACTTAGACGGTGTCCACTGTATTTTGCGGAAATAGTTTTTCCTAGAGAAAAGCACGCGGCGCCGGCCACGGATGCTAAATGAGAGGGAAATCTTTCGGGATAGCATTCGTGAGGTGGTTTGATGCGGCAGGTGAGGTGTTTGCGCAATTAGCCTGTCCGGGACCGGCGGGGGCAACCCCGAATGACGGTTAACGTGTACCGATTTATCGTCATTTATCTTAATTCCTGCACCGTCCCGTCCAGGCAAAGATGTTGCCAAATGACTTTTGTAAGTTACCAGTCGCGGTTAGCCCGGAATGTTACTTGTCGACGAAATGGCCGTATGGCGGGCAAACGCAGCGAACTGCCGTCGCCGTCGTTGGGCCTAACAGCTGCGCAGAACACGGACGGGTCCTTTTTTTTTTTAATAAAAACAAAACCCGGGAAAAACGCGTCGTCGAGTCAATGTTCACGACCCCGGGGCCGTTTAACGAGGCGGTCCGATTGGACTGTCGTGCGGCGGTACGCGTTCGCGTTCGGCACCGCCACCCTACCGCCGCCGCTGGTCGGGCGACGTCATCTCGCCGGCGGTTATTGATCGGCCGACAACTGCAGCGAGTCCAAATGACTCTATAATATAATATTCGTATGCACTATCCGCAATCCGAATAATCGTATTAAAACCGTTGGCTGGGCGGGCGGGAGGAGGTCCGGGTTGCACTATGCGATCACAGACGCGCGCATATCGTACAATCGAATTATATGACGCGAACGCACCGCGTACCGCCGCGCGGGGCGGGTTTTTGTATTATTATCGTTATTGTTTAATTGAATTTCTACGGGTCGGACGGGATAAAAAAAAAAAAAAAAAAACCATGGCCTGCACAATCCGTAACGCCGGAAAGTTCCTCCTCCTCCTCCTCCTCCCCCGGCGACCCACGGCGGCGGTACTAGCGCGACGAGAAACTCTGCACGAGGCGGCCGCTCCCGGGACACTTGTACAAGACTATAATATCCGTGTACCGCACCTTATATCGTTATAATATTAAAAAAATAAATAAAAAATACACGTATATATATTTAATAATAATAATATTAACGAGCGGATTTGCCGTCGTTGTTGTTTTTATCGTTCGGATCGGTCAAAACGACTTGTGCGGACGATAAAATTTAATCAAAACGAATAACTTTTCGCGGGCAACGGTATACGTATAAGCCGCTCGGCGGCCATAAAACAAGAGGATATCCACATCCAAATACCTCGCGCTCTCGTACAATACACGGCGCACAGACGCGAATAAATAATAATAACAATAATAATAAAAAAAAATAATGTTAAACCCGTGTTCGGTGTGGGCCGCCGAACGAACGCGGATTTGCCTAATATAACCAAAGGCTTAAGAGGATTTGATTTTTTATGTTTTTTAAGTGTCCCTTTGCCGCCACTATCCCGGCCCCGCTCCGAACCGTACCAAACGTCCCGGAAAAAGGAACCCGGTAATTCGGTGTTATTGTTATGGCAATTCCGCGGGACGGCCTTCGCCACTGTAAATTTTCTTTATGCAATAACGACTCCGTTAAATCTTCTTAAGCCCCGATGCATCGCGGCCGTTTGTATGCGCCTTATTTGATATACAATATACAATCGCGTATATAAGACGGACATAACGACGGTAATAGAAATGTCCTGATCCTGACAAATATTGTTATACCGCGCCGAAATGTACGAGCAAAAAAAAAAAAAAAAACACCCCCTTTGATGTAGTACAATGCGCCTGTATTGTCAGTCGTGACTATATTCCACGACGGCGTTATATCGTATTACAACCGATTTATTCGTTAACTAGTTCAAAAGTTCAGTGAATCCGAGGGAAAAAAAAAAACAAATTAACTAACCCATGTTAAGGTTACATATTTTTTAAATTGCCCTCATAACTACGCCACTCACAAACGTATCGACAGCAATCCCCGGGTTCTAATCACAGAGGGCCGAAAAATGTCAAACGATATGCAATAAAAAATTAATTACTTACCGATTAAAAATTCAACGCGTATTTTTTTTACGAGATTGCATTACAATAATCCGTTTTATAACACATTTTGGGTGAATATTTTTATGGTAACTTATAAGGACGCTAATATTACGTTGTGCCCCGGGTAACATAATTTGCGTATCGACATACATGTTTACGTTGTACTCGAATATTCTCGACTTCAGTGAACTTGCCATACACAATACTCGTATGATGGGTGTGCATGCGTCTTGTTATGTATTAATGATGATTTTTAAGTATAAAAATACGTAATTTTCGTCGAAAAATGAATACTAAAACATAGACAGGTGTACAGTGTTTTTTTTTTTTTTTTTTTTGTGTTCACGGTGATCGGTCAGGCTACTTTTTTCAATTTATTTTCGTCTCTTTTATTTTTGGTATATACATTTTTTTTTTAAATTTTCGAAAATTAAATACCTACTTAACTTCGAAAAGTTTCCTGACCGATCACCGTGTACACTTCACGATGACGATTCATTTCTGTTTTCGGAATTGTTATATCGCTTCGGTATACATCAATCTGACTGTTTGAAGGGATATCGGTCTTGATAATATGATACGTACGTGTTGGAAGAAGAGAGAATATATTCGGTATCCAAATCCCCTCAAACATAATATTTATACGTGGATGTAATAATATGGACACGCGGGCATGAGCACCAGTCGTAATATTTGTAGGGGGCAAATCACTCGTCAGATATTAGACCGGACGATTTGAAAAATGCGGATAAAAATCAACTGAATACTTTATTTTTAAATTTTTGAACACATTTTCTCATTAATTTGTATATAACTAGCTATTATTACTAGGCCTTGCTCGGGTCAAGTTTGGTTATCCAGAATCGTTGCTAAACGGTATTTAACTGTCAATACAGAATTTTTTTTTTTTTTTTTTTTTAATTTTTTTAAGCTCTTTTAAAAACGGTACTTTCTTCCTCGTAATAATTAAATTACATAGGTAATAACAAATATTATTTTTTCATTTAAATCACCAAGGCAACCCGTAAATCAACAAAAATAATTAAATTTCTGTATTAAACATACCATTAATCCCGTGTGAGCCACCCATAGTGGTTAAATTCCGAAACATAACATAACCTATGTTACTCAATAATAGTGTAGCTTTCTATTAATGAAAGAAATATTAGAATCGGTTCAGTAGTTTCAGAGATTACCCCCTACATAGATACTCACAAATTTTATCTCTTTATAATATTAGTATAGAAGTACATCTTCTGATGTATACGCAATTTATTATAATATAATATGTAGTTATGTTGTATATTGGTCAATATATATTCCACTGGAATTTTCGTATTATATTTGTTAAGTGTAATCTGTGAATTTTAAGAAAAAAAAATAACGCTCTCATTTTTTAGAATATTTATTTGGTAATATTGATAAGTATATATTTATTTTTATGCGAAACATTTCATTTTTTTTTTTTTTTTTTTTTGGGGTGGAGGGTAGGAAAGGCGTTGAGGTTCACAGCACCTAGGGCACAAGTTGTAATTTTTTTAAAACACGGACCATGCAATACCACCACGGTACGTTATTACTCGTGAATCGTTAATTTGAAAATCTCGTCGAATTAATTAATTATTATACGTTTAGTTATTGTAGAAATAAATCCAACAATTTCAGTCGTGCGCAGTGCACCTAAGTAATATCAATACGCATCGTATATAGCGAAATAACCGTATATTTTACATAAAATCAATTCGCATTCGCATTCAACGAAAAACATATAATATATACGTACTTTACATATATATATTTTTTACGCTTCATAAGTTTACATTGTTTTTTTTTCTTTATTTTTTAAGCAAAAATAAAATCGGAACCAGCCCCTCGAACGATCATCGTTTAGCATATCGTACAATTTGCTTTATATAAAGAATTACGACTGTGCCCAATGTACTCGCAGCGGGGTTAGTATATTACGCGTATTTCGTGCAAAAAAAAAAAAAAAAAAAGAAAAAAAACAACGCGAATGAATAGGGATCACTAATGGATTCCGGCAATAAAAATTCAATATTGCACCGATACCGCGCGCGTATAATACCGATAGAGCCGAAGGCCAAAAAATAAAAGGGAAAAACGAGTCGGTTCTTTATTTTCCACAAAGGCGAACGCTTAAAAAGTTTTCGGTTCTGCGGTTCCGGTCCGCGTAATTCCTCCGCGGCGATGCCAGTCGTACAAATATATATTATTATTATTATTACTGTACAGGACCCATTGTTGTTCGTATACACGGGGATAAAACAGAAATAATAAACCGGAAGTGCAAAAAAAAAAAATACTCGGTATATTCCAAATATATAAATATAGCGAGTTATCAATAAGAGCTGTATATCCGACAATATTTTTGTTTTACAAACATCAACGGTCGATAAGTAATACAGTGCACTTGCACAGTGATAACTGAATAACGAGTCATTACCGGGGTTGGGGTTTTATAGCACTTACATATTTATTACAAAATTCTTAAGAGATAGCCGAGTGTGTTTAAAATTTGTCTCATGACTCGGAGAATTGAAATGTAAAATTAAATCTTGCATATTTTTCCATTTTTTTTTTTTTTAGATTTTAGTGCTATTTCTGGACTTTTTGAAATATTTGTACATTCTCGCCTGTTTTGAATCAAAATTGGTCTTATTTTATTTTATTTGATAATAATTAATACTAATTATTATCAATTATAATTGATAGTTTTTGTTTTATTCAGAAAATTATACAATCTATACAAATATAGGTACAATCATTATTGTACCATTATTGATGTTTTCTTTTTTATTATTATTATTATTTTTATAAATGTAGTGGCTTGAATGATGAGGGGATAGAAGACATTTCGTCGTGAATAAATTAATATCAAAATCAAAATCTTATTATTTGTTTATTAATAAAATAGTAACATTTTAATAGACGTGTTTTTTTGATTATTGTCAATCGAATTTATAATTTGATAAATTACTAATAAATAATAATTATCTGTTTTTTTTTTTTTTTTTTGTTGCATATTTACCCATATTTAAAGTAATATTATAGTGCATATTTATGTAATTTTAATTGCTAAAAAATCTCAACACTGGTCATTGCTATTATTTATTTTTTGTATATAAAATTATAAAATCTAAATATTAATTACACAGCGTGTCCGCGGAAACAAGGAGCCCTCCATAACTCAGCATTATCATCATCAGTAGGTAATTGCCGTTTTTTTAACTCGTTTATTAATACGCACATGCGCGACAAAATTTACTTTTAATTATCATAATCGGTTTGGTCGATTTTTCGAAGTCATTTCGATGTATCAACTTGTAACTTGCTCATTTTTTAAATTATTTAATTCTGATGGAATAAACACACTATTAATTAGGTTTAACTTTATATCAAGTCAAGTCAAGACTGATTGAATTCCGATTGTATCGCGAGGTTTAAAATGAAAAAATATATAAATAAAAAATTGTAAAAATCCGACATACTTCACACCGTGAGTTGGCCACTGTTTGCGGTGAGATGTAGGGGGAAGTTAGGTTACATAGGGTAAATTAATTTTTATCGTTAATGATAAATCACTGTAAACGAAAAACGATCTGAGGGGAATTTGGTTGAAGGTGACATTTAATAGATTTAATTGATCATTTAGAGCGAGATTTCTGGTCGAAAAGTAGTTTACAGGCACAAAAAAAAAGATGTATTTAAAAATAAAACACACGTCATAGTAAAAGTAAAACTAATGTAAAACGTCCGAATTCAATTTTAACAAAATATTTATAAAATTTGAAATAGTTCTCATTATGTCAATAATAGACTAATCCAAATATGATATTCAGTTCCCATTTAAAAAAAAAAAATGTGAAGTTGTATTACGAATATTAATAAAACAATTATTGTAAGTACGAGCAATTCATAACTCAGTTTCTCCTGTTTCCGCGGACACACTGTATTATTATTATAATTATTATATTGCACAGATACAAACGATTAAGTAAAAAACAGAGATCGTAATAATTGATCCGATATCTTTAAATCTGTTTATCCACAAATATTACATTTAAATAATAATTTCACGCAATACTTGTACTATTTTTGTTGTTGTTGTTATGGTCTTTTTGTAAATCATTAAGAGTTTTCGCCGCCAAACAACACCACGCACGCCATCTATCCATGTCTCGGATCGTGTCTCCCCGGTCTTCCACTCCCGCAATTCTTAGGGATCCTCTTCGAAAACGTCTACCCACATTCTCCCGGGTCTACTCAATAATATGTCATGAGAGCGGTTTTTTAATTAACCGTCAAACGAACGATAGATTCTATGATGGTATAAATGAATTGAGAATACAGACGTACTGACTGAAATATGTTCGTGAATGTGTTGGGCATATTTTTTCGTTGGATTTGATTTCAACGCCGCTTGAGAGTGTTAAATTTCAATAAATATAATATTATTTAATTAATTTGTTGAAAACGACCAAAAGAAATTTTATATATAGCTAGTAGGTTAGATAGGTTAGGTAATAACGAAAAAAACAACAAAAATACGACCGTAACGTTTTAGGCCGGGGTCACACGAACGTTGGAAGAACGGACGTTAAATGATAATGGACGTCACTACCCTAGTCACACGAACGTAGAACGTCAATTGTTGATTTCACATCTTACAAGATGGACGATTTGGACACCGCGATTTTTGTATACTCCGCTATAAGAGTTTTACGAGAAAAAAAATCGCGCGAATCGAAAATGGTGGGTTCATCCAATAAATAGTGAACGATTATTAAATGGTGCATTTTACAAACTTTATAATCCGCTAAGAGCTGACAATGAGAAATTTTCTAATTATTTTCGCATGTCACAAAGCACATTTGACGAGCTATTCAACAAAATTAAATCAAAAATAATGCGTCAAGATACAGTTATGAGATGTTTTCAAATATAACAGTTGCAACTTCCATCCATCCATCATTTTTCTTATTCCTGTCTCTATACACCTCGTCACTTACATCCCGTAAAACTGGACGTTTTTCTATTTCTGTTATTAATAGTTGTACATCCATTTTTAAACTATATTTTTATACAGACAAAATTCAGCAATCGAACGATTTTCACGATTAACGTGCGTCAAAACAGCGTTCGTGTGACTGAGTCAATAATATCGAATAATAAACTACGACGTCCGATAAGCACTATTTACGTCCGTCGTAGCGTGTATCGGACGTCGTCCGGACGGTAAATCCGACGGACGTCAAGTGTGCGACCGTCATGAAGTATAATCATATTCAATTCAACAACGGACGTTATGACGTCCGTCGTAACGTACGTCAACAAAACGTTCGTGTGACCCCAGCCTTAGGGCCGTGACGCACTAGGCAACCGCCAATGCCGCACACGATTGCTTATTGCATATCGCTCACTAGGCAGCCAAAGTTTACTGGCCGCCGCGGCCAGAAAAACGCGCGCGACTACACGGCGGCCAGAGGAAATCAACGCTTTTACATACGAATGTATGTGGGGCTGCCTGTAGTCGAAGCGACCGGTTGTGTTCCTCCGGTACGATCGCGGGCGGGCGGGTCGGGCGTTGAGTGTTTGCTGCTAATCTGGCTGCTCAACAAACTGGCTGCCTAGTGCGTCACGGCCCTTAATCGAAATGAAAGTGTTTTTTTTTTTTTTTTTTGACATGTATATGTCTTATGGCTGGGGGTCATTCTGTTAATTTGTCCGACACCGAGAATGTTACCATGACATTATATATATATACACACCAATTATCACCGCTGCTATACCGTATTTGTTTTCCGTTTGCAATTCGTTGATCGTTCATCAGTTGTGCGCTGGAGTTTCATACGGAATAATCGTGTGTGTGTGTATATATTATACTATGGCTCCGAAACGTAAAGCTGAGTTAATGCGTGAATCTCGTAAACGTAAACGCGATAATGAATTGCGTTATAGCGATGAGTTTTTTCTGTTTATTCGCGGATACGCCATTCTGTTCAAATACTACTGATTCTGAAAAAAAAAAGTCGGTAGTAAAAAGGTGGCTCCGATTTCTCGTCACTAAAAAACCATTGTACCTCGGAATTCGTATCAACGAGTCTTTGTGCCGCGAGTATGATAATTCACCCGCTTTGGCACCCGTTCCTGAGGCAGAAGCTGATGCGTCTGGCGAACCTACAGTTACCTACAGTTTAATCCTCGTCTCCTCGTATCTAATACCAAATTGACGTCGACATTCTTATGTCAACTATATTCAGTAGAAACAAGACATATACGAGGTGCGACAATAAAATAACGAGACTTTTTCAATAAAAGTTGTTTATTTTAAAAATGTTATAATTTAATGATTATCACCTTCAAAGTACCTTCCCTCAGCATCAATATACTGTTGCATACGTCGCTGCCATTCTTGAAAACAGTGTTGCCAATTGCTTTCATTCAGCCCTTTTAGAAGTTCTGCCGTTTTCATTTTTACGTCATCAACTGTTTGAAAATGGGAAAAGAAATAAGAAGTCACAAGGAGCAAGGTCTGGCGAGTACGGGGGATGTTGAAGTACAGAAATTTTTTTTTCAGTTAAAAAACGTTTAATTGAAAATGCACTGTGAGCTGGAGCATTGTCTTGGTGAAGAACCCAGCCATTTTTCCATAGATCTGGTCGCTTCTTTCTGACACGTTCTCTTAATTTAATTAATACCTCTTTATAATAATATTAATTTTGTCGATTTTTTCAACGTTTTCGTTTGTTGAAGACGTGGTAGGACGTCCAGAACGATCATCGTCTTCGACGTCCTCCCTTCCACTACAAAACCGTTTGTTCCATTCAAAAACACGAGCTCTTGATAAACATTCTTCACCATAAACTTCACATAACATACGAAACGATTCCGCGGCAGTTTTTTTTAATTTAACAAGAAATTTAATGTTAACACATGTTGTTCGATTTTTATATCTAACATTTTTCGCCAGTATAGTCGAACTCGCACTAATAACAAGGCTACTAACGTATAAGAAAATGAATCGATGCCATCAGTGTTCATAGTACTTTTAGATAAGTGTTTTCTAATCATATTTCAATAATCGTTTTATAGATAACGTTAATAGTTTAGGTTATATTTAGAAAGTCTCGTTATTTTATTGTCGCACCTCGTACATGTACCGATGTATCTGTATGTAGTGTAGATACTCTTAGTTTTTTTTTTTAAATTCACTTTGCGCATAATATACCTACGTAATATAAAATAATACTATTTTCGGCAACCGTATAATAATAATAATAATAATAATAATCGCGTCCATATATAACACCGCGTGGTGGGGTGGGTGGGGGGTTGAAACGTAACGCCTTTGCCGTGTATTTAATTCCGTTGCGGCCGAAACAATTAAAACAAACGTACCGTGTCGCACCCCCTCCGCCCCCCCCTGGGGGATAGACGGGGCCGACGGCAGTGGCGTTTATTGTTACTGTTATTGGCGTCGGCCCCGTGTGCGCCAGCAGCACCACACCGGGCAGTGTCCTCTTTCGGATTTCGATTAAATGCCGTAAATCGCGATTACCGTGCCGGGCCGTCGCTCGTCTAGTTTTACGAGCTCCAGTAGATTAAACGACCTATACAATAATAATATAATATATCGTATTTAAACGTACACGGGATTTTATCGTACGTTATGATGTCCCGGTAGTAAACGCTCCGGTCGTCAATATATTTTATACCTGATTCGGTCCGATTTTATTATTACACGCGGTCGTTATATTAATTTTATTTTTTTTTTTTTTTGTAAAACCGGACATACTTCGCACTGCGGGTTGGCCACCTACCGTTGTGGATGCGAAGAATGGACGGTATTGAAAATGTCTAGGGGTAATTGTGTTAGTTTACCGAAAGCAACGATAGATCGTTGCAATCAAAATACGATCATGAGCCAAGCTCGGCCTACTGTTCGGGTCTACCTTATAGCTGAGACACCCCCGGGAAAATCGGCAAAAATCAAACCATTTGTTGATAATTATTTTTTTAAAACTTTTTAGAAAAACGTTTGGGAATCTTGAATTTTATTATCAAATAAAGTACCGCCTCGCCGGACGAAAACCCACATCATATGACGTGACGACGTGAATCATTTGGCGCATTTTTACTACCAAAAAAAAAAAAAAAAAAAAAAACGATACAGAAGGACGAGACACTATTGAGAATTTCAAAAAAAGTGTGACGAATAAATAAGTACCGCGGGGTTTAGAGGCGAAAAGTTGTAAATTAATAATTATAGCAATAATATTAATATGCTCGTGAAAATCTCATACGTCCAAAATGTATCGGACTTAATTACATTTCGAAATAAAAACCGACCGACCCGGTCGCCATAATCATAACTAACCCTCGCGATTGTTCACTACGAAATCGTTATTTTTATCCGTAAATAAATCTATACATATATATACAATATTCTTCTGTAATAACGCGGAAAACCTCATATTGTGGGCGGATTCGTATAATAATACTCGACCCTATTTTTTTTTTATTTTTTCAATAAGCTTTTTCAATATGGAAAATCAGATCGTAACGGTTTACGGTCAGATCGTAAAACGCCAGTCCGGAATTCGTAAAAAATAACGAGGTTTCGCGTCCCGTTTACCGCGGGAACCCGGGGCGTTGTTATCGCGACGGGGCGGTCAATTTGGCCGGTATGCAAACTCGTGTTCAACGAGCGTAAACGCCAAAAAATCGGTAACCACCCCATCCCCCGACCCGTATCCATCGTCCCTTTCTCTGGGGAGGCCCGCAGTAGTTTCCTGGCCGAAAAAATTATGATCCTCGGCGGGGATTCGGTATACTTTACTGCCGGGCGGACGGCGCTCGGTGCCGGAACTGTGGCGACAAACGACCGGACCCGGTCACTAAACACTTCACGGTCACGGTGAATTAAATACTTTTTTTGATTTTCGATTTTTTATTTTTTTTTTTTTTTTTATCGGCAGGGCGTTCTCTCAACCCCGGCTGGCGTATTCTATTATATTATAATACCGTCAAACGTTATGAATAAAAAAAAATTACTTATTATATTTACGACTGTATATAAATTTCGCAAACAATATAATAACCGGCGGCGAGCAGGCGGGGATTATTGGTTTGTTTTTATTTTCTAACCTTCCGGGTTTATAATCGGATGGAAAAAAAACCATTTAAAAATAGGATGCATATACTGTGCTTATCACACTAGTTCTTATGATGAGTTTTTATCATCGTTAACATTTCGTCCCAAAGAGTTTTTATATACGTCGCATAAATAATAAACACGCGCGCTTGCGTGTTAGGCCGATAAAAAGCAAAAAAACAAATAATAGGATTTAGATAGAGACAATAAAATCCACTACAAAGCCGGACGACAAAATACTAAATTCGAACGGGGGAAATCGTAGGTAATACGCGTAGAAATATTGAATGAAATTATGATTAAATATATTTATAAATAATTTATATTACATACTGAACTAAAACGGATAATCCAATATGCCAACAACACCGTCGGGGGTCCTCAAAAGCCGTAGATGAAAATATTTTGCGTATTTTTCACGAGTTTATTTTTATTTTATTTTATTTTTTTTTTTTTTGTTCAATTCCCTCTTCGCCCCACAATATTTATAATTTAAACCCATCCGCCCGATACACTATAAACTCGTATATTTACGACCTATACTTTATACTATATATATATTACAGTGAACACATCATATCGAACATTGTAACGCACGACGCGTTTATTATTTATCGGCCGTGCCCCTGGCTGATGCCGACAACAATTTGACGATGACAAAAACGGTAATGGAAAATTATATTATACGGGCGCGTCAAAGGCAATCGAAGGTGTGTCGTTAATGTTGTTATATCGATTGACCGGCTCGCGAAGGGGGTTGTGTACACCGTACGCACGTGTATAAATCGTATACAATAATAAATTAACGTATATATATATATACACATAAAGGGCGGTTTTCGTATACAGGGGCGATAGAGAAAAATCAAAAAAAAAAAAAAAAATTAAAATTGAAATCCAATGGTATAGGATATTCCGACTAGGAGACATATACGAAAATCCCCGGGGATCCTAGTCGTTTGCGCGTTTTTACCGCCAGCAACTACGGGCATCTATCTATTATACGTACACTATAATACCGAATCGAGAAAGTAGTGTAATAATCGCCCACTTAGAGTGGTACAAGTGATATAAGCACTCGTATACAATTGTATATAGGGACTTGTTGTTTTATGACAATATAGTTACACGCTTTAATTGTTTTATTACCTTGTTGAATTAAAATAGGAAACGGAACAGAGGGGTTGCATATTTGAATATGCAACAATACGTGTACCGTGGTTACCGTGATTTTAAAATGGTCCGCGAGACCTTTTTGGCAACGGTTAAAAAAAACCGAAATGATACGCCCGATAATAGGCCGTGTGTTTCCCGGTCATAATAGGCAACGGGGGAGTGCGGAAACTCGGGCTAATAGTATTTGGCTACGGTTTTTTCGACAGTTTTCGGTCGTTCGCAGTCCAAAATGTATTCGCTTTGGAATGACAGTTTTTAACGGGTACGTTACAAAGGCGCGCGGGGCAAAAAACACCGTTGGAAAACCTGTCACAAATTTTTATATTTAATTTTCCGTTAACAGATGTTCTATAGTAATAATAATATTGTTAAAAAAACAAATACGGTCGCTATTGTTTACGCGGCAGTTTAATTACAGCGCTATAGTGGTGATAACCGACCGAAAGGTCCCCGGGCCTTTCGTATATTTGCACTTTGATAATCCAACGTCGTGGTGGTGGACAACGGACCGATCGGAACCGACAAAATTTTAAATTTTATTAAAACCGTATCGGGTCGTATAGTATTTACTATTAGAACCACGACACCCGAAATTGGGGAAAAAAAAAAAAAAAAAAACAACAACACAGTGCGTACATAAATAATAACCGAACAGGGCACTTGAAGAACGTTTGGGGCGCTGGAGTTTTACGTTACATTCCGAATTCTACTGCAAAATACTTTTTGGAATCAATTATAAACTTAATAATATATATATATATATATCGTATTTTACCTAATCAATGTGAAAAAACGGCCCTGTTTCTGGGAGCGCTGGAGACAATCGCTCACACGGGAAAAATTACCCGGGGGCTGAAATATACGGGTTTCAGTCGTCCGCCGTCATTTTTATGTTGAATATTAAAACGAAATTCGAAACATTCAAACAACATTCGTTGACATTTGTACATTTGTAAACCAGACGGAGACGAGCGATTTAAAACAAAACGAAACGATTAAAATATACTTTTCGACAAATAAATTGGAACCATATTGTAACGATTAAAAGTTGTATTATTATTATTATTTTTTTTTTTTTTAAACATTTTTTTATTATGCGTAGAATATAAAAAAAAAAAAAAATCGAGAAATCCTTTTTAGATTATTGAACAACGTAAAATGGTCGGAATGCGTCAAAAATGCGATTTCCCATACGTTCAGACCCGCGGGAGTTCGAACCGTCCGGCTGAAATATTCCGCGTTTGATTAAAACACGTATATTATATTTTATTAGCATAAACGCTCGATTCGGCGTACAATAGGTAATTCATATGTCGGTACACCTGTGTGTCGTGCGTGTATATTACAAAAAAAAAAAAAAACGCAATTATTTCACTTAACTCCGTCGACGCCGACCACTTTTAATGGGATTTATTCGCGCCGCCCCGGCCTGTCGTATTTATTATTCCCGATGATTTCCGTATACGCGCGTATATATATATAATAGGCACCTACCACGTTTATACAACACGAATTTGCATATTATTTTATATAATATTTCCTGTACGTACTCGTGTTCGGCGTGTCCCCTTCATCGCCGCCCCTACTACGCCGGTACTCAAACACTTGTATCGTAAAACAGAGCGCCGCAAACTCGAGGAGGTTTTATTTAATTTTTTTTTTTTTTTCTTTCTCCGAACCTTTTTCGACCGGTTGTCGAATATACAGTGAACAAAATTCGATTTTCACGTACGCGGAGTACGTTCGAAAATATTTAATTTCGTACGTTTTTAACGTATTTGTAGGGAAACGTCAATAATAATGTGTATAGAAAACGAAAATATATTTTGTAATATTTCTACTCATTCGTCTCTATATTATATTTTATACACCCGATTACTTGTTCTCTAGTATCTAAAATTCTATTCAAATCGATTGTATGCCGTTTTTAATGCAACGAAAAACCATTGCAATCAAAAAACTATTCTGAATGGAGCTCGATAAATTAAGGTATGATTAGACAATAGAATATTTCCAATTGTAACCGAGGTAACTCAGAAATCAACAAAAATACAGCCGACGTATTGTCATTTGTTGTCAGTTTTTAAAAAAAAATTATCGCCGGACGAAAAATACACTTTTGTTTCGATTAAACTTTTATCACATTTATAGTTTATATCTGCTAACAATTTATTTGTATGTGCAAATGGTAGCCACACTACCACCACTAACCAATAATCACTTGTCCAACGTGAAGTGTATGAATGTGTTTTTTTTTTTTGTACTATATCAGAATCTATCATTTTCTCGTATCGCCGTTTATTTGAAAAATTAATATTTATCAACATTTTCAACGGAATTTATTGTAATTTAGTATTGCAAATCTCAACAAGTGGAGTCGAGAGAATATGAAAAAAATCAGAAAACACTAATTCAATCGGAATTCCGCCTTAAGAACGAACGGCAGAACGAGCGGACGGTAATATGATAAAGAGCTGAAATAGGTTCACGCATCAAAAGTTAAGGGGAGGGTCTGAACTCCCGCGTAAGGAGTGGGCAGACCTAAATTTGAAGCGCGGGAGATGTGGACGACGTGGTTATACGATGCACGAGCGGAAATTTAAGAATAACCCGGAATGTGATTGTGGGAACGGTAGATGACAAGAAGCGCATTACAGACCAAGTAGAAAGTTGGGCATCACTTGGGCATCGGCGGAAGTCATTGAGCGGATGTAGGCGTGTTGGACATAGACATTTAAATTTGATTATGTATATATATATATATATATATATATATATATATATATAAAATAAACATGTTGTTGTCATGACATATGACAAATATAATTAATTTATCGTGGTACAATCATATCGATATAATATTAACATGATGATAATAAAAACAATAACTAATCTCGATCGAAAAATTATCGTATCACGGCGGCAACCGTGACAACCGAACTCGCCGCGTTAAAACATCGACAAAACTTCCTGTTTCGAAGTCCCGTTCGTATGTCGTGCTTTACATACTTTACAGTAAGAAATTACAATCCTGAGAACGCCGGTCGACGATAATGATCAAGGGGAGTCGCGATTCGTTGGGCACGAGGACATTGGGCGGCCGAGGCAACAATGAGAAATGTTTCCAAAACAACTTCGGGCCATCGTCTTTGCACGGGCACGCCCGGTTTTCGAACCCGAAAACGCGGCTGCCGGTCACGCTTTCGGACGTATCGTTTTTCGGCGACTCGGACGCCGAAACCGACGCCGGCCGAAAATTCCAACGCACGTTGGCCATCATCAAGCCTGAAGCCGCTCATCTCATGTACAAGATCGAGTGCTTTATGGCGCAAAACGGATTTATCGTCATAAAGGTTTTGCGCGACAATAATATTAGAATCGGTAAAGTCCGCGTAATCACGCGGGCGCGCGAAATACGGCCGTTCAGCCGGGGTTAGAGGGAGGCACTGTCCGATTTTATTTTATTTTTTTTTTTTTTGTCCAATTTATATTTAGTGGGATTTATCGGGGCGACCATAGAATACGCACCGAACATAATCTATCTATCCCACAATACACGCAATAATAAAACACGAATAAATGATATTTATATGTTATGTCCATTGGCACGTCGCAGAAGGAGGTGTTGCGCCTGAACAGGGAACAGGCGGCCGAGTTCTACAGCGGGCACGCGCTCGATTTGTACTATCACCGGTTCATCGACCACATGTCCGGCGGGCCGGCGATCGTGTACGTGCTGTCCAAAAAGAACTGCGTGGACGAATGGCGGCGGCTGATCGGGCCGGCGGACGTGCGGGTCGCGAAACGGGACTTTCCGGTCAGCCTGCGGGCCATTTACGGCAAGATATCAAAGATGGGCCTGATGCTCAACGCGTTCCACGGCAGCGACTCGCCGGCCGCCGCCAAAAGGGAAATCCGTTTCTTCTTCCCGAACAGTACGTCCGGTCCCGCCGTCGCGTTCGCCCACCCCACCCGTAGACCTCTGCCCGTAGGATAACCCTCTACACTCACCCTCCCGAAAATACGTGTTATTTAGCTGTAGATAAAACGGTTTATAGTCGACTATCAAAATACATTTAAATCAATTTCAATAATTAATTTTAAAAATCTGGAACGTACGAGTATTGCGTTATTGCGCCCACCCTAACTTGTCCGTACTTTTTTTGTGTATTTATTGGATAATAATCTATTTGATCCGTCAGTTTCCAGAAGATTAGGTTTTCTCTTAGATGACCGCCGCCCCCCCCCCCCCGGTCTTCCCTGATCTTTCTACGTTCGTTTTTCGTACATCCGTAACACAATTACACAATTGTACAAGGCACCTTTGTAATTTTGAATAAATTTAATTTCACTAATGATTAGACGGCAGGAATATTGTATATTACATTTTTGTAATTTGTATTTTTTTTTTTCAATTTGAAGGCCTTATGGACACAACGGACGACGTGGACAACAGTGTGAGTTACATACAAAACGTCATGATGCCGACAATCACCAAAGGTCTATTGGAGATGAACAAAATCTTACCGTCCGATCCGGTGAGATGGTTCGGAAATTGGCTGTTGACTTATCAACCAACAAAATAGTTACCCGTGAAAGTAGACTCTACGAGCAGTAAACGAATTAAATTTACGTTGAAAACGATAATTTTAATGTAATAATAATAAAAAAAAATCTATATACAATTTTAAATTTCCGGTTTTCAAAGCAGCAAAATTTTAAAATTGTAATTATTGTAATATGTAATATGTATGATTTTTGTTATTTTTTTTATTGCTTTTTTCAAATAAACTTCGATTTGTGATCTTTTTTGAAAACTGTGAAAACGTATTTAATGTTTTACACATTCAACGCTATTAACAATAAGATTAATAATAATAGTTTTAAGAGAAATTAATTATTAAAAAAAATAAAATCACAATTTTCAAATCCGTAATCCGGATTTACAATAAAACATTGCCATTTACTTTTTAAATTATCTTTGCCCACTTCTTCCACTAGGAAAATGTATCCGGACAACCATGTATATAATATATATATATATATTAGTGATACGAAAAATCCGGATTTGCCAATATTTTGATTCCGAAATTATGTATTTCTAATTTTAAAATGCAAAAATTTCTATTTTTAAACCTTAAAATCAAATACCTAGGTATTTTTTTTTTTTTTTACGTTATAAAATTAGTTAAATAATTTTATTAATTTTAAGGTGTGCTACCCATAAACAATTTTTATGAATAAACAACGTTCGATGGATCAGCTAATAATATTAATATATAAATTAGATTTTTTTAAATTTGTTTTATTTTTTTAAACGCATTTATTTTATGTGTGATATTCTTTGAGAATTGTAAATACGTATTTAACGTTTTACACAACAATTAAAGATAACGATAATAGTTTTTTTACGAGAAACGCACCATTATTAAAGAATATGAAATCGCAGTTTTCGAATCGGCAATCCGGATCTATACAATAAACGCCGGAATGTCAAATGTCGGTATCGAAAAACCCGGTTGCTGCTCCGGTGCTCGCCCGGCGAATCCGGACATTTCCCATGTCTCCGGGTATACCCGGCGCGAACACGGGCGCATCGCGTTTATCCGCACAGACAATGCGGTTGTATTGCGTTACATTTGCCGTACGCTTACGCGCGCCGGGGAAAAACGGGAAATGCAAATGCCCGGGGATTAGTGCGGTTGCGTTGCGCCGCGCGCGTTCACACCGGAGCGCATTTCGTCACCGCCGCGGTTATAACGGTTCGTTATAATATAGAAAACAACCCACCCCGCCCGCCGCCGTCGCCGTCCAAGGATTATCATTACATAAAGCGCAAAACCCGCGGCCCTTTTTCTATAATATTGTATCCGCCGCCGAGTAAAAGCTCGACATATTTTAATCCTTCGTATTATTATTATGTACGACGGCGCGTGTGCGCGCGATACGACGTTCTAGCGTGAACCGCGTCCTCGTCCCGGCCGTCCCGGCCGTCCCAGGGATATTAAAAACTCTCGGCGGGCGTAATATACGAGTGCGTATTTTGCGCCGGAGTGTAACGAGCGGTAATCTCTCCATTCGATTACGGAATAATACCTACCCCACTCGCTTTTCGCTCGCTCGCTCGGTGTTCCGGTGTTTCGGGGGACCCGGCGCGATTGGCTGTTTCTGGAATCGCCAAAGTTTGTCGCGGTCCGCTCGTAGTAACCGGGTTCAACCGCGATCACAACTTCGTACATATCCAAGTGTGTTGTGTGTAGTGTATTGAACGAACTATTTTCATGGTTACTACGTGTTTGAATATGTAAATTTTTGATTATTAAGCATTACGATTATTTAGAGAGTAGTTTTAAAAATGCTTTGTTAAATATGAACTAATTTTTTTTAATATTTGGGTATATATACGGACATGGGTTTCCATAACTTTTTAGATTTAGTTTAGACTTAGTGTCGACTCGTATATATATATGGACAGACCGTTGGTATCATACCTTACGTTTGTGTAAACCACGGGCTGCCAAGTCTCAGTCAATAAAGTAACTTTATTGTTTATAAGTGTTTCTTTATTGTCATCAAACCGCTTTTTCTATTCAACATCCACCTGACAAGCCACCAGTCAACGGTGACTTCGTCTATATAAATATAGTTTTGAGTCGTAGTACCCAGTCCGGCTCACTACAGCTGAACATTGTGTTTATTATTTCTAAGCTCCTCCTCGGACACAATATTGTTACGCGGCTAAAGTTGTTGTTGGTTTTTTTCCTGATTTATTTCAGTTGTACACCACCCGTCCGGTGGCGTGATCAGCGTTTTCCTTGGTGGTGGAAGGGAATCTGAATTCAACTAGTTTTAGCAGCGGTTCCCAAAGTTTTGCGTCTCGCGACGCCCTTTTGGAACTGAGGTCGTCTCGTGGCGTCATCATAATAAATGTCATTCATTAGAATGTTTTAATTTTAATAAATATTCGAAAATCGAGGAGATGCCAGGAGATCCGAAGCCGACGTCGACAATGTACGCTCGGGCGGCCGTCTCCTGGTATGCGATTTTCCAAATGGTTTAATTTTAAAGAATTTTAATAGATGGCCGTTGTTTGACGGTTGTTTTTCAACGTAGTTTCTTCACTACTATATATATCGGAAATTGGTGATAGGAGAGTTGTATTAACGCTAAAAAAATTAGGCTTGCATCGCCGCCGCAAAAGTCCCACACATAATAGTTGGTTATCATAAAATCGTTTCCAATGGACTTTATCCGTAATAATTGATCTGATCATTATCGTAAAAGTACGGAAAAGAAATTTGTGATTCCCGACTACGAGAAGGACTTGTGGAGGGTCTGAGCCAAATTGTTTTGGTGATAAAATCATTCTGCTATCCCCAAATCCCGTCGAGATAAACTTGATCCAACTTGCCCGTAATAGTCCTATATATATTAGTGAAGATCTCACCCGTGTACGTTAAACAACAACCAAGTTTATACGATATGGAATACCTTCAATATAAAAAAAAAATATATATATATATTATTTGAGGCATCGGGAAATGCCGTTGCTATAGAAAACATCTAATGTATTAATATTGTTGTCGTTATTTATACCGTCCGTTTTTCTTTATAGTTTTATACGTGTTTTTTTGTTTGTTTTTTTTTTTTTTTTGATATTTTCTGTCCGTTATTAGAATTACTAGTGTATTTTCGACGTGTGCCTTGTAAATAGTTCGAGATGTTGGGCACGATTGTGGACATGTTGGCCGGTACAACCGGCGGGATCGCCGCGGTCCTGGTCGGGCAGCCGTTGGACACGGTGAAGACGAACATGCAACTGTACCCGAACCTGTACAAAAATATGTTCACTTCGTTATACCTGACCGGCCGGCAACAGGGCGTCCGCGGACTGTACGCGGGCACGGTGCCGGCACTGTTGGCCAACACGTCCGAAAACGCGGTCATGTTCGGTTCGTACGGACGGTGCCAGAGTTTGATGGCGCTCTATTTCGGTAACTGTGACAAATCGCAATTGAGCAGCATGAACAATGCGGCGGCCGGAAGTATTGCGTCGGTTAGCATAAACGCAATTCATTGAACGCACCTCTGAACGGCGGACGTTCGGGCGCCGACGTTTTGTCCGCTGTTCCGGGGTAGTAAAGTTATATTTCGTATTTTGAATTTCAAACTAAGTGCCCCCGTATACCACCTACACGGCGATTATCTTTTAAATTCTTTTATCCATAATGCGTTTTGTTGTTCTTTCTCTTCCTCTTCTATATCCTCTAATTTCCCACCCGCGGTGCGAAATATGTCCTTTTTCTTTTTTTTTTTTCCGTGTGTTAAACTTTCATTAACAAAACATTACTACACCTCACCAGCTGTTTACTTCGATGGTACTTTGCCCCACCGAATTGGTAAAAATACGCATGCAGGGTTACAAAGACTTAAACGAAGACAAACACAAACGGCCGTCGTTGAGTCTGGTGGTAAAAAAAACATTGAAGGCCAGCGGATATAAAGGACTGTACCGCGGACTGGGCTGTACGTTACTTAGAGAGTTTGTCGGAACTTCGTGTTTCTTCGGTACGTACGAACAGAGCCGGGACCTGCTCAAACCCAACGGCGGGCGGAAAGAGAATTGCGACGCGTTGGCGACGATGGCGTCCGGATCGGCGGCCGGTATAGTGTCGTGGTTCGTAGCGTATCCGATCGACTATATAAAATCGCGCGTACAAATGTCGGAAAAAAAAACCGGGTGGCCGCTGATCCGGGAAGAAATCCGGAAAGTGGGATTTCGGGGGCTGTACTCGGGACTGTGGCCCACGCTAATGAAAACTGTACCGGTCACCGGCGTATTGCTGTTAAGCGTAGAGTTTTCGAAACCGATTTTCCGGAACGTCTTGTTGGACACGCCTAGCCCGAACAACAAACCTACTGTTGCTCCGGAAAACAATATTTTTTCGATGTGCGATTTCATATCCGGATGGACGGCGGGTTAGAATAATAATAATATAATTCAGAGTGGAGAACGACATGACCGAGAATTATTAATCGGAAACTAACCCGTTTTTTTTTTTTTTTTTTGTTAATTTACAGGCATTATCTCTACGTTTGTCGGCCATCCGATGGATACGGTCAGAGTCGTACAACAAGTGACCAACACTAGCATAAAAGAATCAATTCGCAGCGTTTACAACGAACATAAAGTATGTACGTGGGTCGTCCACAAAGTAAGGCTACTAAAGTTCTGTAGGCAAGGAGAAATATTTTTTTCCAAAGTTGCCACGTAAGTTGACGTTCTGTTTAATCACCGTGAAGATTAAAAATTGACTGGCCGATGCGCGTACCCGCCAAGTCCCGTGCGTGCGAGATCAGCACGCAAACTTTTGAATCGCTTTGAACGTGTGTGAGACGAGTTTCTCGACTCGATTGTGGCTACAAATGAAACCTGCGTTTATAACTATACCCAAAAGTCTAAAAAAAAAAAAAAACTTCAGTGGTGACACACGACTTCACCATTCACAAAAAGTTTAAAAAGTCCGGTCCAAAAAGTCATGGGCAACAATGTTTTGGGGGTCATAAGGGAGTCTTTTTTGGTTGATTTCGTGTCTAAAGGTCAAGCCATCAATGATGAGGCATATTGCAACACCCTAAAATATCTGAGAAGAAACATTTAAAACCGTCGAAGGGGAATGTTTGATCAATGGGAGTTTCACTTCTTCACGACAACGCCTGACCACACACGGCACGTATTTCTCAGAATCTTCTGACTTCATTTGTATAGAAATCATCAACCTAACCTTAGTCGCCCGATCTGGCACTACACACTTCACTCTCCTCGCCAAATTGAAGGAGTTTTAGGGTGGGAAACGTCGTTCCATTGACGACGAGGTCAATTAGCCGGTGTAGAAGTGACTGAAGAAGTTCGCGGGGAGAGGTATACAAAAACTGGTCGCCGACTACGAACATGCACCGAACTTGACGGCGTTTTTGTAGAAAATTATTTTTATAGAATTTGTGACATATCCTATGAATTTCATTAAAATTCACCCATTTTTCTAGATTGTATTAACGTTGTGGCCTTACTCTGTGGATAACACTCGTATAGACATTGACCGGATATCGAAATAATTAAATAACATTATTTGCTTGCATTTTTTATTTATTTATTTATTTATTTATTTATTTTTTTTTTTTTTCACTAACAGATGGCAGGGTTTTACAGAGGAATGCTGTTTCCGATTATGTGTACGGGTATTGTAAATTCGGTATTTTTCGGGGCCAGTGGCAACACGATGCGGCTGTTCCGGACGTACCGCGATACCGGGGGCATCGACGATAAAGACGTCAGGTATTGTTGTGACGTGGACGAGTTAAACAAATATTGGCACTTCGATACGTTTATGGCCGGATGCGTCGGCGGATTTTTTTTCACCGTGATAAACATACCGGGCGAAGTCGTCAAAACAATATTGCAAGCGTCCAGTAAACGAGCCGCGAGATTTATTTCTAATTGAAATGCATTTCTATTGGATATATAAAACCGTAATCGATTATTTTAGATATTATATCACCGCCAGAGCCGCAAAAAAAACTAGACAATCCAAACAAATCGGAGTCGTCGACAAAATTAACGAGTCCGACGAAATTGATAGTTAACCTTTACAATACCGGCGGTATACGTTCGCTGTATAAAGGAGGAACGTTATTGTTGTTGAGGTGTGTACCTATGTAAAAAAAACTGAAATACCAATGCGAGTTTGTTATTTTTTTTTTTCAGAGACGTGCCCAGTATGGGTATTTATTTGCTTGCGTATGAGCATTTCTGTTGCATGTTGAAAAAATTATGGGAGCATCAAACCGAAATAAAAACCGAACAGATGCCGAAGTTTGTACAAGTCGTAGGCGGAGGTTTAGCGGGTACGTCGTATCACTTGTAAAAAAAAAAAAAAAAAAAAAAAAAAAAAAAAAAAAAAAAAAAAAAAAAAAAAAACTATATACAATGGAACCTCGATAAGTCCAAGGGTAATGCAATTTTTTCGATTTATCGAAGTTTTCGAGTTACTAAGGTTTTATGAAAAATATTTGACTCCTTTTTATTATAGTTTTCTATGGTTATATGTATGTTATTATTACTATTATTATTTTAAAATTGTTTTTTTTTTTAAATTTGATACAAAATGGTGTGTATAGTGTTACTACAACTTTACAAGAAATAATTTTTTAATCTTACTTTGAGTTTGGTTCTTGCACATGGTATTATCAATAATATTTCTATCGCATTTAGAGCAGAGTACACTTTATCGTCTACATTACTAGATTATTCGGTGAACATCCTTAGCAATTTCAGTGCGGCTTTTGCTTGTTTCACTGAAACATGATGTACTGGCTCAAATGATTCTTAAACCACAACGCATTCTTGTTACATTTGAAAATATGAGGCCTCTCTTCCTCTTCCGGTCTATTGAAAAATTAAAATCAATTTCCTTACTATTGTTTATTATGGTAGGTAATGTGCTTGCTGGTATTCCAAAATTCGTCAGCAACATCTTTCTTCTTCCTTACACTTTTCACTGCTTCAAGAACCCTCTGTTTTTCTCCAATAGTAAGCGTTTAAAAATTACGAGGCATTTTCGTATTCACAACATTTAACCATACACGTGTTGCGATCGATCACAACTGACAATAAACTAATTTTTTTTTTTTTTAAAAGCCCTGGGGCTTTTTTATTTATACGATCCGGTCTTTATAAATATATCTTACATACTAGATGTTAATACATACTTTGCACGTTGATGAAGATTTTAAACTGAGTCGTATAGTTTCCAACGCTTAAGAGGTCTAATGTCCTTGGAATTTTCTAGTAGTTAGATGGCCATTGGATTGGTATGATGATCTAGCCTCGTCTCGTGTTTTTGAGCGAACTTTTGGAATTCGTCTGCTATTGTAGACAGCATTCGAAGTATCCGATTTATTCCTTTTACTTCGGTGCTTTGTTTTTGATTGGCTGTTTTCAATCTGGTTTAATTACTCGTTTATTTTTGTTAATGATACTCACGTCGAATAGTGATGGTACATTTTTTTTTTTTTGTTGTTGTTGAGTGTAAGTCTGAGTTTGTGGACCCTTGTGTTTGTCAGTCGAAGAACTTTAAGCATTTGTGCAAAAGAAACATCTCGAGTGACTGGTTTCGCAGGTTTTTTTTGTATTCTTTGTACTGCTGTAATTTTTTTGATTATCTTTTTCTACTGTTTTTTTTGTTTTCTATAAACGAAGCATCTTTTCCAGTTTGAAGTGTTACAGTTTGCGCATTTTGCCTTTGATTTCTTAGACTTGAAGCAGTTTAACGAAGTGTGTCCTTCGCTACATTTTACACACTTTGGTGTTCTAAAACAGTAGTTTTGAGTGTGACCAAAAGTTTGGCAATTTTTGCGTGGTAGCATTTTTTTTTTTCTCTCTTGGAGGTTCCACTTTTATTTTGTGATAGCACAAATTTTCAAGATTTGTTGTTTGCTCGTGGCTCTAAATCCACGAAAAATAGTGTAATCCTCACAATGATAAAATCACTAACTTTATTGTAAGGGTCAATTTTTTTTTTTAATTTGAATGTTCGTAATATTATTTACAAAATGTCCTAATTCGGATAATTCACATTTAATGTCACAAAGTACGTTTTCTGGTGTAATTCACGAATTATCACCGGAAACTTTTTTTCTGTTTTAAGTTAGTATCTGTGGTACTCAACTTTTTGCTCTTCTCATACTTTTATATTTCGTCGAAACTGGTGTTCGTCACCCGTAAGTATCTTAATTTCACCATTAGCCAAAGTTTATAGTTTTTGCTCGTGTCCCTTAGCTTCTTCGAGTTTTGAATTATTAATTTATTTAATCATTTACGCCACATACTGTTATTGGAGGTGGTACTATGTATTTTTGTAGAAGTTCTCGTGACTTCTTTTGTCACTATGATAGGTTTTTTAGGAGGACATATAATTTCTTTTAAAGCTCCCAGTGGTCATTTCAGAAATCTGAAGTTGTCATTTCTCATTGATCAATTTCAATTCCACTACCATTTGTTTCGAGGCTGCATTGTTATTGTGTATCAACTATGATATTTGTCGGCGAGTTTGCACCGACGACGATATTTGCATAAATTGTAATTCGATCAGTTTATGTGTGACCCACTTAAAGTAATATTTTTTTTTATAAAAACTTACCCATCAGTCCGAGAGGCTGTGCATTGTAAACATTAATATAACAATATCTTTCTTTCGGGCAATCGAGGTATTCGCAAGGGAACAGCATTTATTTCGACTTATCGAGGTCCCACCGGTATAATATTTTAACTCCTATCCGTTCATTTTCGGAACCGAATTAAATTATCCGTCAATAATGATCGTATTATAGCTACAGTGTGCACCTACCTATCTTTACCCGTATCTATTTACAGGTGTGACGAGTTGGATTTTCGTGTTGCCGTTGGACGTGATCAAATCTAAAATCATCGTGGACAACATGACGAAAAATCCGCTGTACAGAGGCCCGTGGGACTGCGTGAAGAAGACGTACGTGCAAGGTGGCGCGAAGATTTTTTTCAGAGGATTCTGGTTGCTGTGCATACGAGCTTTTCCTGTCAACGGCATAACGTTTCTAGTGTATGGCATGTTTATGGACATGTGCAGTGGCGATGGCGACGACAAAAACGGCAGCGGAACCAGTGACGCCCCCGTAAATGACGACAAAATCATAAAAATCGTCGAGAAATTCGTAAAATAAAAAAAAAATTTAAAAACCATTCACTACCCCCCCCCCCCCCCGCGTGTCCAATTAGACAAGTCGGACACGGCCCGTTTTCAGCCCATTGTCGAACGTTTCCAATTCCATTAACTCTTATTAGTCGGATACGATACGATAGCCGGGGCGGCGTCAACTCGTCGCGAATTCGCTCGCTGTCCGCCGTTAGGTTTGAGCGGTTCCCGACACACTGTTCCAAAGACAAAAAAAAAAAGCACTTCCGACAAACTCCTGGCTGAATCCGGGGCACGATCCTCCTTTATATCCGCGGGCCTTCGGCGTTCCTTTCGCCGCCGGCTGTTTACGTTTGTTGTCGTTTAAGACTTTGTCGTCCCGCAAGAGTAGGAAGAAAACAACAATGACCCGCTAAATACCTACAAACAGTTTTTATTGATACATCCGGGTACCCAAGGGGGTGGGGGGGGAGCGGCGATTGCTCCTTTGTCTCCTCCTAGAATACACCCTTGATTCGGACTGTATTGTTATTGCCATTGATTTTAGAATATACCGATAGAAATTTGGCGACTGAAATTATCCCATACAATTTTGTTTTACACGTTGGGTGCGATTGATAAAACGGTCCGTCCGTATATGGACCTGAATTCCCGTCTACAACGGTGGCGCTTCAATATAAAATTCTAGTATTTATTTTTTCCAATAAGTGTTAGGTAATCGACTAATTTTAATTAATTATTGAACACTTGGCAGTGATCAAAAATTCATCACACTGGAATTACAGACTTACAGTTCACTATTTGTAAATAAATGTGTTATACACATGTAACACAATACAACAATGACGGTTAATGCCATTGTAACGGTTCTCGGCAATACCATAATGTCACACCAAACAACAAATCGGTTTGACTCTTATATTATTTATAATCCATTTTGGTCTTAGAAGTAACAAAATAGTTATATATTATAAGCGATGCTTTATGCACTAAAAAAACCTAAGGTTTTTAGTTTCCACTAAAAAAAGCTTAAATATGCAATTCTTTTTTTTTTTATAAAATAAAAATATGGGAATAAAGTTCAAAAATTAAAAAATAATAATAATTACTTTCACACTGTGACAGTGTGAAACAATGCCCAACAGCACTTGGTAAAAACTAAAAATAAAATGTTATATAAGACTGGACCGATCATAACAAATTTACAATCGATACTCTGTGGTAGTGTTATTCAAAATATAGACAAGGGGACGACAGTGTACAGCGGCTCGTTATTTTTAAATTATTTAAATTACAATTTTCAATTATTGAAAATTTATTTGTCGTTGTTTAAAAATATAATATGCATTAATATGTTTAAAATCTTCAAATATGCGAATACACATAAATGTAGTAAAATGTGCAACATACATTATTGTATTTTGATTGTATGTATAATAAAACAAATTTATATCAAATCAGATTTTTAATATGCAACATCATAATATGCAAATGCATGAAGTTTACGATCTCTGATTATAAGTATTATATAATAGGTACATAATTACAACTTTGGTAAAAACGTTTTTTTTTTTTTTTTTAAATATTCCTCAATATGAAAATACAAAGTTGAACATTAAGCCACCCACTGTGATCTACTGGTTATTAGTGATCTGCATATTAATATTGGATTGACTGACTATTAAACACTTTATCAGTAAATAAAAATTTAAATAATTTGAAAAAATTACTATCAGAATCACAATCAGCATAATTTATCTAAGAAAATAGATATGAGTAATAATATAGCGGATTATAAATACTGTTACGATGGAGGTACAATAATAGGTTAACTAATATTGTAAATTAATATTGAATTGATAAAAAATTAAAATAGTACTAAGAAAATATAATAATTTACATTAGTTTATAATTATGTTTTTTACTTTGTCTTAAGTGTATCACTATGTATTTGGATTATTTACACATTTGACTATCAAAAAACAAACTTTAATTTGGTTTGTTTAATGTTCAATAAGAAACACATGAATTTCAGAACGAAAGAACCACTACTTATGAGTTCAATTTAGAACCAAGAGTTTACAATATACTATCGTTTAATCGTTCAGTGAACTAGTTAGAAAGTGTTAATGAGTCGATTTTCAATGTAAAATAAAATTTAAAAAAACAAATCAATAATATTTTTTTTGTTGGTTTTTTATTGTATATTAAACATTGTACACAAGTATACTTCTGAATAGTAATTGTACACACGGAAATAGGGAACAAGTGTCAGAGCTTACAACTTGAGCTTAGTTCTTCTCCAATGACGCCTCTTGGCGTTATATCTGAAAAATTAACAAATATATTATAAATTAATTCACTCAATATAATATGTCAATTAATATAAAATAATATTTACTCGATAATAGTAGTATAGTTAAAAACTATTCAAATGAAATATAAATCAATTTAAATATTACGAAATTTTACAATTGAGTATAAATGTATATTAAAAATTTTGAATACTAATAACAATATCTCGTTCATAATTAAAAAGCGATAAATTAGGAAAACAACAATTTTATTATTATGTATTGTTTTATATTTGAAAGCATATTATTTGCACATGATACGCAAGTAAGTTAAGTTTTATTGGGGACAATTTGAAAAAGAAAATACTACAAAATTGTTAGGTAAAACAATATTTAAAAAATAAATATTTATATTTGTTCACAGCCAACTTTTAATTAAAATAAATGAATTTGTCTAGTAATATGGAAGTATTATCAAGGGTACTATCACACATAGATGAAAACATACAAATTTTAGATTCAAGTCAAGCCCTGTCACATCCCGATTTTGCCACAATTTGCAAAATTTAAAGATGTTTGGTTAACTATAAATGTCCATATCAGTATACAATAAATTGAAATACATTTGTATTATAACTAACACAATATAATACTAACCAAATATGCTTGATTGAGCTGTGACTCAAAATTTAAATTTAACATAGGTACCTAGTGTTGTATAAATATGGAATATAAATTGTATACCAATTAAATATTATTTAAAAAAAATTCTTTGATGCTACTATTGCTAATTCAACATCCAGTTCACAACGCACCAACACACATGGGAACTACATATGTACTGAATGCCTACATGCAATCTATCTTGTCCGTGCGATATAAAAATATACATGCTACTCGCAGATGCTGCAAAATTTCCCAAGAGATATTAAAATATTGATAATGATATATTTCATAGTCACAATACACTATTAATATTACAGTCACCAGTTAATAATAGATAACTGACACAGGCACAATGATGCTTTTTAAAGAATTGTATTCTATTGTTATGACAAAAAAATGACTGTATTTTTACGGGAATACTGGATAAATTGATTTATTTCCATTGATGTTATATTTATACCAATATCATTGTAACTTTAAGTGATAAGTATGGTCAATTAATTTTTACTAAATGGTTATTAATATATTGATAATCTGTGTTTGTGTTTAAACTACATTTCTATTTTAATGTTACGCTCCGTTTACTAATATCCTATATCTCTTGTGCCCAATTGAAGTATTTTATTTTAATAATTTTAAGTATAAAATGTATGCAGATCGTATATCGAAGTAGCACCCTTTTGGTCGTTGTTGAAACATCGACAGACGATACAAAATAAAAGTAATCTATAAATCTCTTCACTCAAATAGGCAATAATAAGTAAATAACTTCTTAACAGATATATTAAGAATATGCATAATAAAATGTATTTTACATTCCGATAAAAATTTGCGCACGAGTTTTTGTTTTTAATATTAGTCATTATAGGTACGGGATAAGTCAACGATAAATGTGTAATGCGCATCGAACAACGTAATTATTTAGGTCAGTGAGCGTTATAGTCAAACTGTAGTTATAATAAAATAATTTACTTAATACAACCCAACGCTATTACAACAAGAGATCCCGGCCACATAAAATCAACTATACATCAATAAGTTGTAGATGAAAATAACATAATGGGATTTCAATAGATATCATAAAATATGCAGTGAAACAAATCAACAAAACCAAACAGACTACCGAGTTAATATTATTTTATAGTTCTAAACCAAACTACACAAATAATGCTATGCAATTTATACCTGATCGTGTTGCCAGTCCTCATCCTAATCCACTGGGGAATGGGACGGTTCTGTTTCATCTTTTTGGCAAGCTTTTGCTTGATCTTGAACGTCTTTTTCGACGACTGCGGAAAATAACACATGTGACATTAGTGTCGAATAGACATAATTTTTGTTTAATGTGTTACACCAAAATCGTTATAACCCAGACGAACGCCCGTGAACAATCGTTCGACAATCTAAATTACAGTTTAATTAATTTTCAAAAAAAAGATTCTACTTACCATGATGACAGGAGAAACGTTGTAAACGCAAATCCCGAATTTCCTCTGGTTGTCGTCAACGTAATGTGGAATTCGGAAATCCAATTACACAATCGAACATTCGAAGACATAAAATTACAGGTTATGTTTATACTCGGTGACGACAGTGTCGCTCGTATAAACGACGAATTCTTGAATTTCCCGGTTTTACGTTGGCAACACCGACGGTTATCATTGACAACGCAGTGTTCTCCATTTTACGCGGCGTTTTTCATTTCTATGAAAATCATTATGAATCACGATTTACCAAATTACATTATTTATTTTATAGGGAAACGGTAATTATTGCACATCACATCAATTTTTGAAATTTTTATTATTTAGAAAAATAAACGTAACAATGGTGTTACAATGATCCACAAAAATATATTACAAATATTATTACAATATTATTTTATAATTATATCAATAAAAATATGTATGGTTGTAACTCTAGGAATATTTATTTATGAGCACGAATTGTACGTTTTTACAGTACACAATTAATATTCCGTTATTATTTAATAACAGTTTATTTTATTAATACTACAATACAATTGTTCAAATCCGATACAATATGGAATGTCAAAAGTGTTTAATTGTAAATAAGTAAAAATTACAACCATACATAATCATAATACACGTATATTATTCGTACAAACATTTAAATCGAGCATAGTATAAAATATGTATATTGATAAACAATATCAAACAAACATTTAAAATGTTAAATAAAATTATAAAAACTTGTCGATTAGGGGCCGAGTAACCCACTAGCCGTTATAAATTTAATGAGTACATATAAACAAAAACATATAACATTTATTTTATACAATAAACATCCAGTCAAATTATTAAATGTTTTATTCTACATTTATTTTTCAAAAGTAAAAAAAAAAAAAAAAATGTTATAAAAATGTAAATAGGTATATTATTATGTAGATTTGTTTTTCTTATAACACAATATTAAGATGTACAAATATTTTAAATCTAACACTATTTTTGTTCATATTGTTAATAGGTATCATTATGAATAGAGTAAATTATTCTATAATCAATGGTAGAATACGGCCACCTGCCTATTTAAGAACAAATCTAGTTTAGTCAACTAACAATGTTAACAATATTTTTTTTTTCCTACCAATTATCACATTTACTCGTTAATTAAGAATGTACAATCAGAATTTAACACAGCTAAAACTATATAGAGGGGGGCTAAATGGCAGTCCCAGCCAGCACCTCTACATTTATCATAATCAGCCAAATGTACTGTTTTTAGTATTACAGTTGGCCAAGTCGACAAGCGAATGAGCAATAAACAGAAAAAAAGATCCTTTTTTTTGGAAAGTCAGTCGACCAAATAACTTGTTTGGCCCTTCAAAAAAATTACAGCTACACATTACTAGCGATTGATATTAGTTGTGAATATTTAAGTTCATCGGTACTGGTACCATTTATCAAACGAGTCATAATTTTATAACTATTTCACACAATTTGTTTTTTCTCAGAACTTAACATTTGTATTAAGAATTTCATGAAAAAACCTATCATTTAGAATTTGGACTCGGTTTTAATATTAAAGGTGTTTCTATTTTCCAAATAGTCGTCAATAAAAAGTTTTGAAAAACCACATAAGGAATTCGGGAAATTTTCAAAGGCTATCAAAATTCAATGAACATGGTGAAAAAAAAAAATCCTTAAATCCTGTGATCTCTGATCTATTGGCTTTGGTTGTTACACTCAAGGACCTCTGGACACTCAAAACACACACACACACACCCACACTGCAGACCATTATACTAATCACTGTGAGTAAAAATAAATACTAGCCAAGTCTAAGTGATCCCAGTCAATTGTTACTTGTTATTCAGTAATAAATATTCACTTCAAATAAATGAAAAGTAAACGCTCAAGTTTCAACTGATTTAAAAATAGCTTATGCAATTTATCTAGATTTAGATATAAATGATGGTTATCATTTATATGTATTACCATTGATTATATAATATAATGGTATTATATAAATTATGAACTATTTAAAAAGTTAAAATGGTTTTTTTTGGTTGACTTTCCAATAAAAAATTAATAATTATAAATTTATAATTATAATAAGTCTTTGAAAATATAAAGAAAGTTAAAAAAATATATATATTAAAAACTTACCAAAGTGTATGCAGTAAATCAGGTAACACTTACCGAAGTAAAATGTAAAATTATAAGGAACAAACATATTTAACGAAATAGATTTTAACAACTTATAAAAACAAATTTAAATACGAAATATTAAGGAATTGCATTCAACAACTTCAATATTTGGTCTTCAGATTCGATTTTTAATTTGTGTTCCCTTGGAAATAATTTTCTGAATATCAATTTGACGTTTTGCTCTTCTGAAAACAAACAATCATTTTTATTAATAATATTTAAATTTAAAATGTAGTTATAATATAATATAAATCTTTGAGTATACATTTTTTTTTTTTTTTAGTTTTTAAATATCAATCCCACATATGATTTAAACAATATACTAATAAAGTTGATATTATTGTTATTGTTTATGTTGTTTGTTGTTGTTGATATTATTATTTTAGTTTTAATATATTTCTTATATACATACTTTACAATAATTTAAAAGAAACTTAATTTTATATTAAAAAGTAACAGTTATTGATTTTAGTTAAATGGCTTTATTCATATAAAGAAAAAAATATTTACAATTTCGAAAAATATTTCAAATAAAGTACTATTGGATTGAAAATCCGTACCCTAAATATGGTTTGAAATTTTTTTAGCATTTTTACACCCAAAAATGTGTCTCAATTATTATATTTTTGTATTTTGAATAAAACAAGTTATTAGTTATACAATGATAAATGTTTTATACACTTCCTACATTTGAAAATGCAAAGTTTTATCCAGCATAATAAATAGAGAATTGAAGCCAGAAAAAACTAAAAAGTGATAATTTTCCAAAATTAAAAATATGTAATAATGCTTTAAGATACAAATTTAATTATAAATTATTTTTAACAATTTAATTGATTGTAAATTAAAAAAAAAAAACTTCCACCACCTACCAGTTATTATTATATTTTTACTTTTAAAATAATACCATTAAGTATATTGTATTTTCTTAATTTATTTGTACACACTTTTTTGAAAATATTTTAAATTATATTTTATATTTAATACATTAATTTACCTGGATGGCTTGTGGACTCCAATAATTTATGAACAATTTTTCTAGCCATGAACTTAAATAATTCTTTAGTTTTAAATACATTACTTTTGTAGTAAGGATTTAATACATTTACAACTAGTTCTGATAGTTCAAATTTTTTCTGTTTGTTATTTGGATCTTCAGTCTTATTTTTAATTGTTTTTATGGGTTCCTGATATTTTGTTTTTATTTTGAACGCATTATTTATGTTTGATGGCAAACCAAGTCGGACACCTAGAGACTTCTTTTTAACATCTTCCTCTATTATTCTGCAATCATCATCACTATCTTCACCATAAAGATTATTTGATGAAGGGACTTCAATATTTTTTTGTAATCTATGGTCAACTGATGGCTGTTTTAAATCCTTTTGTATTTGAATAAAAGAAAGTTCATTTTGTTTTTTAATTAGATTTTTTTCATTGTCTGAAGTAGTTTCCAAAATATCTGATAGATCATTAAAAATATCGTTAACCTCTTTGTCTTGTGATTGAAATGTATGGTGGGAGTGTAATATGTCATTTTCTTGATTTGTAACATATGTTATACTATTAGTGCAAATGTTATTAGATGCTTGATTAATTGGTCTATCCTGATAAGTATGAGATATATTATTTGTAACTATATAGTCACTTTCAACATCTATCGCATCATTAGATGATGGATCATTTGTTGGACTATAAGATTCATTATTATTTATATATAGATTAGATCGCTGTGCATTAGCAGATGTAGTTTGACAATATGAATCTTCCTCATTCGGTTCGTCTTGTGTAGGTGATTCGTCTATTATTATTGTTTGACCATTATATTGGGAATTATCTATATTATTATTTTCAATAATTTGCACATCATCATCTGATGATATTTCCATATCACTATCAGTATTCCCTATTTTTGGTTTTTTTTTAACACATTCTTCATTTTCTGTAGTTGGTATATTAGTAGATGAAACTACGAACGATGTCATTGATTGCTGAGTTAAATGATCTCGTTTTATTCCTTTTTTGGTTTTTGGTTCTCGTATTTTATTATTTACTTGAGCTTGAATAAGATCTGAAGCTGTAACTATAGGGGGCAATTCTATAGTTTGAATTGGATTTTCTTCAGGTGCTTTTTTAACTGGCCTTATATAATTTTTTATTCCATCAAAAACATTTGATGCTATGGATGCTGTTTTAATAAGTGAAATCTGAAATAAATAATAAATGTTTTAATAAAAGTTATTTATATAAAAAATCCCTAAAAAAACAAATATATATATTTTATTATGGTTTTTTTTTTTATCATATAGATGATGATTATTATTTTAAAAAACAAAACATATTTTAAAAAATAAATGTATAAATAAATACAAATAGGTAAACAAATAAAAAAAAAAGCCTGAAGTATAATGTAGTTTGTGTATAAATATGACCGGTTTTAATTTAAAAATCATTATCAGGTAATAGTATAACAAAAATAAAAAGACTAGTGAAAAAATAATGACAAAATATAAAATCAAAATGAGGGAAACATATAATTTAATTTTGTCCATTTTTCAATAAAATCGTAAGTATTCTTTAAAGAATATTCAGCGACAATATCTAATTATTCTTTTAAAAGTGAGTCTAAGTATTAGGTTATACAAAGATACCTTTGTAAAGTCATTTGAAAATTAACTTCTCCTCCTAATTCTAATTTTACAAAGCATGTTTTAGAAAATAATCATACTGTTGATTATAATTTAAATCATTTTAGAATAGATAACTTGACTGTAAAAATTGAATAGCCAAGGCAGTGTGTACATTAATTCTGTACTGGAACAGTTGCATATTTATAATGAAATTAAGGAATATAAGTTTAATAACATCTAGAATGTATAGATAGATTTAAAAAAATATATATTAATACTAATAGTTTTTAGATAATAAATAAAACTTCATCAATTTTATCTCATTTTACAATCTCTTCTAACAAAATTAATTTTCTTCCCCCCCCCCGCGGTGTAATGTATAAAAACTGGTCTTTTCCTATGAATTCCTCATTTTGATTTTATATTCAGAAGTTATATTTGTTTATTAATGTCAACAATTTTCATTAATTCATAGTACATTTTTGAAATACCTATCTATATGTAGACACCGATATTAACTAATAGGGTCCAGTGGCTTATTTGGAAAAATAACTATTTCTTTTTTTAATAATGGCTAATTATATATTTATATGTTTTTGTTTTATAATATAAAATTGATTTCTTTACACAAGAGAATATTGACAATTTTTCTTGGATCTTTTAAATGTTAAAATAAAAATTCAACAAAAAAAAAAAAAGGTTAAAGTATTTTCAGACAGCAATCAATTGAATTGATCATTTTTTTTTTAATATAAAGTAAACTATTTTTATATTAATGTAACTATTACTATACTTACTGTTTTAGCAATTTTCCTTCGGTAGACAGATACAGCTTTTGAACTAGTAAACGCTTCATATTCCAAGTCAACCGCAATATTATGAAGGTCTTCATCAGTAATTTCTGGTAATGAATCAAATAGAGAGCATGCGTCAATATTTTTTGCTAAGTGCTCTTCAATAAACCTTAATAATTCTTCTCTTACCTATATAAAACAAAACTATGTTAATAAACCTTCATGATCTTTTTGAATACAAATGAATAATATTATGAAATTAGTTGTGGTAACAGGGGATACTATCAGGGGTATAATCATATAACATTTTAAAACAAAAAATTTAAAAAAATATTATTAATTATTAAGCTGCAAACTGTATAAAACATATATTTAAAATACTAATAACATAAAAGTACAGTGAATATGTCCATTATTTAGAATATGATTTGACTTTCATTATTGAATTTTTTCGGACTAAAATGTTATATCAAAAATTAAATTCAATGTATGGGCGCTATTTGTAGTTTTCTTAAAATATGTTTATTATAAATTGTTATAAAATAACAATATAAAATACAAAATCTTACTGATAGCTGTAAACCACCGACTTTTTTAATTGTAGATGCAGCTGCCCTCACATTTGAATGTTCTACCAATTGATCATTCTCTTTCATAATATATTGTAAATTAGTTCGTCTTATTTCAAATTGGCGTTTTATTTCTAATTCTAATTCTAAATTCTTTGAATGCGATTCTCGGTCTCCTTCACGTGAATATTCTTCGTTTTCCCTAAATAAATAAATACAAATTTACTAGTTACTTAATTCTTAAATAAAAACAACTATAGTTGCACTTACTCTTGTATAGCTATTCGTCCTCCTCCATAAAAGTCACCAGACACTTGTTCATTTGATTCAATTGGGTGACCCCTATTAATTATTCCATTCTTAAATACATCCAAATCTAATTTTACTCTTTCTTCATTTGAGCAAACATCACATTTATCAATACAATTGGGTTTTTTATCTCCAAAATAATTAGCCAAAAAATCGTGTCTACATCTATTTTAGCAAATAAAAATCCAAAAATTAAAATGTATTAACAATTGTCTTATTTTAAATTGAAAACGTACCGTACAGTTTCACAGTATTCTACCATTTTAAGATACATTTGATAAGATAATTTAGCTTTTTTCTGTTTATCTGGTGTTTTAGCTTGGGATATTGCATTTTTCAAAACATAATCTAATGCATTTTTTTCTGTTTTTGAATGGTAAATACGACATCGAGCTAGTAGACCATCTCTTCCAGCTCTACCAGACTCTTGATAATAAGCTGGAACACTAGATGGCACGCCCCAATGTACGACAAACCTCACTGTCGATTTATCAATTCCCATTCCAAAACTTACAGTTGCTGAAATTACTTGAATGTGCCCACTCATAAATGCTTCTTGCACAGCAAGTCTTTCTTTATCCTTTAACCCTATATTTTAAAAAACAAATGGTATTCTGAATATTCAATTAAATTAAATAATCTATACAAAAAGTTACCAGCGTGATAAGGAGCAATTGAAACACCTCTACGGTTAAGAACTGTAGCAATTTCTTCAGTTAAGTCTCTTGTTCTACAATATATTATTCCGCATGGTTGTTTTGACTAAACATATTTAATATGCAATAAATAATCAATTAATGGTATTTTAATGCACACATTTGTAATATTTACCAGATTTATATTTGCATTATCTTTTAAACAATTTACATCATCACATAGACATAAATCAATAAATTCTTTTAAATGCTGATAAGAATTTCCAATTGAGTCGTCAAATATAATATCATAAAATAGATTCGATCTAAAACATGGTGTGGAAAACTTTGAAACTGGAGTTTTCAGGCATAATGTGGTCATTATGTCTTCGACAACCTGAACATAAAAAAATAATATTCATAATTTCACATAGTCAAACCAATTTGTTTGCATTTATTTGTAGTATACATCTGCACTAGCTGTAGCTGTAAGGGCAATCCAAGGAATTTGATGATAAAGTTTCCTGAGTGAGCCCAGGTTCAAATAGTCAGGCCTAAAATCATGACCCCATTGACTTACACAGTGTGCTTCATCTACTACCATATAAGCCAATTTATTTTTTCGTACTAGATAAGACAATAAACCCTGAAAATAAAATTGTACATGTTTTAATTTAATATAACTACCATATTATACAAAACATAATTCCATTAACAGACCTTGAAAAATTCAGTCGCAGCTTGCTCAGGAGTGACATACAGTAAAGAAGTAGTTACTTTTACCGAATATAAATCATTAATAACGCGTTTTCTATCAGAAACACTCATTTTTGAATTAATAGTTTCAGCACGAATGTTTAAACGTGCTAAATGATCAACTTGATCCTATACAAATTAAATATTAATTAATATCAGATAAATGTTCTATAAAACCGAAAAGTATATACCTTCATTAAAGCTATAAGAGGTGAAAAAACTATTGTAACTTTAGATGAATAAAGTACAGCGGGTAGTTGATAACATAATGACTTTCCAGATCCAGTTGGCATTGACACAAATACATCACATTTTCCTTAAAAAAATGTATGGTCAAAATGATAATAAATAATAGACTTGCAATACACTTACGCTTTAATATTGTAATAATGGCATTTCTTTGTAGATCATTTTTGAAGGTCGGATGATGGAAATAATAATTTAATTTTTCAAGCAAGGTGTTATTATTCAAACAAACGACTTGGTCGGATTTAACATACATTTCTTCTGTCATTTTGGATGAGTATATAATACAGGTACTCTGTATAGTTTTATGACTGCGGTAAATCATCCATTAAAACAATTGATTTAGAACCTCAAATTGTTTCGTTTGAATATTTATCATTAATCTAAGATAACCAATAAAATTATTTACATAAACGTACGAAATTAAAATCAATTATTAATGTAATACGAGCATAGAAAAAGTTTTTTTCAAAATGAAAATATGATTATTACTACCCACTTTATCACGATATTATTCACATTAAAATATTAAATACGTTCGTTGAGGCAATATAATGTTAAATGATAAAAAAAACAACACATTAGATCCTTAAAGAGGTACACGTCCACTGCGTCCAACGTCAACTATGCCGAATTCTCCGATTCATTTAGTTTTGAATTATATATCGCGCACAGAATTCAGTACTACGAAACTGAATAAACATAAGTTTATTATTTATTTTAACCGTGATTAATGTGCAACCGGTGCATATTTCTTTAAAATATAATAATTTTTTTTTTTTTTTTTATGTATATATATATTTTTGTACTTTTTTTTTTTTTTAATATAAATTTAACAAACACGGTTTTTACACACACACGAAAAATAAAATATGTCAATATATAATTTTATGTGTGTAGGTATAAAATACATAATGTTCAACATACCTACCTATTTAAAATATCTGATTTTTGAAATCGAGAATTGTAAATAATTATCGGTCAACGTTCAGACGTGTTATTCGGTGTAAAATAGACTGGTAATACCACTGCCGGAGGATGTATTCAGGAAAAACAACGATAAAATAATGAAAAGGGGGGAAAACAGTTCTGGTCGTTATTAAGCGATTAATATTAGTCACATTTAAAAAAAAAAAAAAATACACTCATGAATAATAATAACAATAACAATAAAAAAAATTGTAATTAAACGTTATTTTGCGGATGACGTACGCATCGGTGCGGGCGAAGGGCTGTTATGATTTCGGTCCTGTGCAAACCGTGTACAATCATGGAGCAATAATATTAGGCATTACAAACAAATTCAAAAGGTGGTACAAATGATTTTTCGTACGAATTGAAGGTACCTATACGATCGCAACGGGCACTGTCTCCGTCATAGCGGGTAATCAAATACCACCCCGTCGCGTCGATGCATGTAATGGCGTCGTGCCATTGGACGAAAACGTTCAGAGACTTGTAGATTTAAATTCCACCGTCTTCCGGAGGGTCCAGGCGATATTCATTTTTACGGTGGGGGGGAGGAGGGTGAAGTATTTCGAATGCTGCGTATATCCAAATCGGGTGTTATGTGCGTCTAAAATGACGGTCGTTTTCGACGGCTATTTCGTACTCCTCTCCCGCTCAGTTGAAACGACGGTGGTATGTGTAGATTTTCGAACCCCTGCACCCGTCTTTGTAATCGAATTTCGGACGCGTACGAAAATCCGATACAGTTTTTTCCATGAAAATGGCGGGCACGCCGCGGCGCGTGGTTTTCGGATGCACCAAACAAGTCCAACGGGTGGTTGTTTTGATCGGCGCCGGCGGCGGCGGCGTCGTCTCGCTGCACGTCCGTGTGTAAATCACAGTATCCAGACGAATGCACAAAACTTTACGGACTGCGCACGCGCTTAGCCCCGACCGAACCTGAGGCAACAATAAATAAATTGGCGCCCCCGCGTACATTATGTATAATGCACGTCGTTACAGGGTGTTTTTTTTATTTTTATTTTTTCTAAACGCATTCCACCCTATTTTTACTCTCAAAATAAATCATGGATTAATTCGATTGCTGTAGCGATGTCGGGGATAGGGTGAATATAACTCGGGAGTATTTATACAACACGTCACATAGCGCGATAAAAAATAATTTACTGATTTTACACGATATAATACATATATTTATTTTAGACCTAGCTGTTTAGTTACCATACATTATATAAGTGTATATGTAACGAGTGTATTTGAATTGTGGTCAAATTATTTGATCGCGAGTTCATTTAAATTTTGTTAATTTTCCGGGGACTCTTGATACATTATCGATCTTTGGTATAAATTGAATGTTTGAATTACATATTTGCATAGCGTATACGTAGCGAATCGAATAACCAGCACGTAAGTGTTTTGGAGTTTTTGTTCCTAAAATTATAATATGAATTTTAATTTAATTTACCGTACAAATGAGACACACAACTTGAATTTAAATAAAAATTCAATTTATGACAAAAAAAAATAAATAAAATAGATCAATCGATACAATTAAATATGAGCCCCGGATCCTTCCACTCCACCCCGATATTCCTGAATCCCGGCTCTGCCCGTACCGTTTTAAGAATATTACCGTCCGACGTTGCAATATGAATGTTTACGCAAATTCCCTTGGTTATACGATTATTCGGCAATTTTTGTTGGTTTTTTCAAATTTGTTACCCGCTACCTATATACGACAATGTATCAAAGTCGAAATTCGAATAGACATAGGCAAGGATGTGCTGGGCATTCGTATTAATTCACCGGCGACTGGGTACCCAACTACCACAAGCCTATAAATAATTATTATTGGACACTATCGATGTCGGAAGTCGGATCAACTATGAGTTTATCTCTACAATAGCGTTTCCCCGCTAAATATTATTGTATCGGTGTTAGGGGGCCGGGGTGCGGGTTATCTGTAAACCATAGCGGGTTGGGTGGGTGGGTACTAATTAATTTTAAACGATCGCCCTTTGTATTTTTCCACATGGCCCCGCCGCTGTAATGATACGGCCACGTAATACATACGTACGCATATTTAAATTGTCGGATAAACGTGTACGGGACCGTACGTATAGTTTGACCCGGGGACATTATCCCGACGAGACCAATTCGTTCGAATAAATCCGCTTTTGTTACGTTGAGAAAATAATTACCCTGTATATACCACGCGCCGGTCGACGACGCACGTCATCATTGCGTATAAGGTCCCATTATTATTATTATTGTCGTCCTGCGCGCGCGCGCGCACGCGCTCGTCGACGACGTCCGCTATAGTCACGTCTCGAGTATCGTATTATATAGACACACACATTATTAATTATTTTAAATTGCCTAACAATCAATTTTCGTATAAACCATTATAATATTGTTACGCCCGTACGACGACTCGGCCGGTCCGTATTTTCGTGTACACGAGAACGTCGTTTATAATATTATACATTTTTACGGGTTACACAATAAAATATCACAAAAATCCACATACCCGCATTACTATATGTTATAATGACTACTTCAGACTTGGTTATTTCCCCGCCCCCCTTTCTTTCATTTTCTACATATTTCCATATGTATTGCGTATACGCTATATGTATATATATATATATTTAACATATATTATTCATGTAGGAGGTAGAGGTTAGGCTATCAGGACGTTTGGTGAGCGTATAGAAAACAAAAATCAAACGAAATATCAATCTACTGCGTGTACATTCCGTACTTTATTAACCGGTATTATTAATATATTTCCTTGAAAATTGTTCATAGTTATTATAATATTGTATTAATTTACCGCGAGCATGGTATGATATAATAGATATAATTATTATTATTGCTACTCCAATATGATTACCTACTTATTTTGATTAGGTCCAAAAACCGATAAATAAATGGTAAACGTACTGTATAGGTTATTACATAATCGGGTATATTATTATAATAAAAAAAATAATACAATTTAATTGATTCAAATAATAGAACACAAAAACAAAAATGGTTTTAGAGATTATTAACAAACTCAATAAAATAAATGTAAAGAAAATATATTCATATAATACAAATAAATAAAAAAACTTAACCTAGAGTATAATTTATATAAGTTGTGTGTATTTACAACAGATAACGGATAACAGCCTTCGTTATATACTATTGTATAAAACAAGAGGGAGGGGTGCACCTCCCCGAACTTTGACATTTAGACTACTGAGTCGGCTATTCAACGATAATAATTTAATATTCAAATCAGCAAAACTAATAAGTAGTTTTTTAGTTTAGCATTTTATTACATGATTGCCGTCATATAATTATTGTAAAACTAGTGAATAATAAGTAAATTGATAAAAAAAAATATGATATAAATATCAACCTTTACTGTTTCAGTCAAACTAACGAGCAATATTGCAAAATTGCGTATAAGCTAAAATTTTAGTTAACACAGATCAAAAAATTTAAAGGAAGAGAATATTTTAGAGGGTACCACCACATTGCTGTTTTTCTAAAATATTGTCAAAAAAATTGTAAGATTATGGATAATGATTATTATATGTATATGAATACATCAATAGATGTCCTATACAAATGTAAACCGTTTTACCATTTTTGACATACATTCAATTTAAGTACATATACAAGTATGAAAAATAATTTTCAAATAATAAATAAGTAATAAATGAGATTTTGTGGTGTTTTTAACTATATGCCTACTCCTAATCAGTATTTTATTATGCCGCTACATGCAATATTATGTTTTGGATTATTTAAAAATAAAAAAAGAGGTGACAAAAATAAATTGAATACATGTATATTTTCTGTATTTCACTGGCATGGTATTATTATTATTGTAATAATTATGGTAAAACTTTGAATTGTTACCCGGTTTAAATATTTTATTTTGTTTATAATTTTAAATTCTTTTTTGCTGAATATTATAATACTGTAGGCTATATGAAATAGTAAACTATCTTTCATGTTAAAATATTGGTGTTTTTGTTATTTTTTTACCAGTTTGACCTGGAATTAAAATGTTGAAATAATAATAAGTTATAAATAAACACAATAAAAATAAATTTAAAAAACAAATTCTTGCAAAGATTAAGATTCAAAATATATTGAACTCATCACAAGAAATGTATAATCCTGGGCTCAGGATTTATTTTGAAAAGGTGGATTCTAAGAAATCTTTTTCAGATAAAAAATTTAAAAAAGAATTAATGATTTGTATTGATAATTTTTTCATTAAATATAATTTGGAGTAAGAGGCTAGCTAAATTCCATACTCCCCTCTCCCCCTGGTTGCACTCCTGAAGAAATGTATACTGTCAAAAATAGTTGAAAGTAATTTTCAGATTCAAAATAAATTACTCAATCCCTTTTTAAAACACATTAGTCAAAAGATCTTCAGAGCAAAAACAGTAAATATTTAAATGATCGCATGTTTCATTTTTATTTCTCCCGAAATACTCTAAAAGTGCATATTATGAATTCTTTTTTTGAAAATGTGATAATTATTCACCTATTTAATACATAATAATATAAAAATGTGATTATTTTTTACATTTTTCAATATTAACCCGATAAGAAATCGTAATGGATAAAAATTAATCGGATGGAATTAACACACATTGCATTATAAAATATTGAATAATCATAATTTAAGTGTCAGACTTTAAGCAAACAATAATATTATGTTTGTTATTTGTTCATGATTGCGAAGCTTTTGTTTGAACCTACAAATAGGATAGGTTTAGACACAGGATATTTCTACCTGGCACAGGATTCTGTGTTTTTATAATTATGATATGTATAGTCGCTATCGTAAGACTTTTTGTGCTACCCGATAGCATGTTGTTTAATCATCATTTTCTTAATTTATTAAATTGATAACAGATTCCTGAAAAATGTTCCATGTTGGTATAACATGTTCTTTGAAAGTTAAATATAAACAAATTAATATAGTATTAGAACATAATAATATTACTCACATAAATTATATTTTTCAAATGTTTAAATTTGGTTGATTCAACTAAAATGTATATCATCAGGCATGCTATAAATATCCTAATATAATATAGTAATATTAAGTTTATAATTATAATATGTGTGAAATATATAATAAGGGCTTTAATACAAGAAAGGTGCTGTGCAGCCTTTATTAACATTTATGTATAGTTTCTAAATGTTATAATTATTATAAACTGTATTAGGAAAATTATTTATTGATAGACGTTATAGATTTTAAAATATAGTACAATACTTATAATACTTATCAAAAATAATATAAGTCAAGAATTGAAATATTGCATTTAAATAAGACGTTTAAATCCAATGCCTTCGCAAACAATTTCATTTAAGCCATCTTCTGTTTGTATGATGTCGAATTTAGCCTTAACACAAACAATACAAAATATTTATTAATTAAATGCATTAAAATATAATTATTGTTTGCATTGATTATATATGTAATTAATATAGTTAGGTTATATTTTTCTCACATTGGTAAATTGTTCAACGACATGAATTGCAGTTTCTGTATGTAGTGTTATTTCTCTGCATCTTACTTGCGATTTTCCATTTGCAAGTGCCATAAAAATAATGAGCTAGATTTAAAAAAAAAATATAAAAAAAAAGGATTTTTATGTCAATAATATTATATAATTTCTATTAATATTAGTTGATATTGACAATTGTCTTACATTATCCATTGCGTTGGCATCAACACATGATTTTGCTTTCAAATCTAATACAAGTTTGTCACAAACATCCGCAACAATATCTATTGTAGTTTGTTTTTCATCATAAAGTACAGCTGAACCAATTATGCACTTTTCAGTGTTGGCAATCAATCTGAAACAAACAAGTCAATACTAGTAAGGTAGTAAGGTAAATATATTAATATATAATATATATTTTTTACTTACACAATACTTCCACCAAAACAAATTGAATTTCCCACATTTTTTTCAATTGTAACATTAGTATAACCTAACTTGCGCAGCTTATCTTTTATAAGTACTTCCATACTATTACCCATCTAAAAAATTAATATTAAGTTTTTGAGTTTAACTAATTTATTAACCCTACGTTAGGCATGTCAATAACGACAAAATTATTGATAGAGATAACATTGGTGTAGATTGCATTAGATAAAAGTACTCCAATTTTAAAAAAGTTTGGGTGATAACTTTTAACTGTGCGCCTAACGTAGTGTTAAGATAATACATTTATTTTAGTGGTAAAATAAATACATAAATGTTAGGTAACAGTGTAATTTTCTAAGAACTTGTATAGAAAACAGTACTGTAGTAATATACGAGCTAAACTCATAGCTAAAAATATGTTGTATATATTATTATTTTCATGTATAATATACATACCTGATGTTTTTTGGAATCTTGGTTTGGTAATCCAAATAGAGATATAATTACCTTGATATTACCATCAAATTTATTTCCAAAATCAATCATTTGAATAGGCTTCAAATAACCATTATAATCAAAAGGATTAACAATCAATTTTACATCTCCACCGCCTTTAGGGTAAAATCCTCTACAAATAAAATTATTTTATTTTGATTTAATTAGTATTGTTAAATAAAATAATTTAAATATATAAATCAAAACCAAAGACTAATTATATTTATATACTTACCGCTTATTTATATGTACTTCACAAGCAATACCAAACAACTTATGATAGATAGGGAATAAAACCTAAAATAAGTAATATTATATTGATTTTAAAACGTTTAATAATAAACATATAAATTAATATTTTTATCACATTTTTAACATAATCCAGTGGAGGCGTGAAGTTGACATCTGTTCCTCCTTCCATAGTAATGGTAGACTTAGAATTACCAAATATTGCCACAGGTAATACTGACTGAATCATCAGGGAAATACTCCTGAAAATGAACAGTTTAATTAAAATGTGTTTGGTATTATTTTTGATAAAGTCTTACGCAGCAGTTTTAGGATTAACATTTAAATTGAAATTTCCCATTTTTAGTGATTGTGGTTTAAAAGATAATTCATTAGAACTTTGATGATCTCCACTTGTTATTGCCTTGCACATCTCTTTGACCAAATAAATCCCTAAAAAAAAAAAGTTTTTTTTATTAATTAACATACCTGCCTAACAAATAATAATTTTTTTTTTAAATTATTTTTCTTTTTCTTATTTATTATTTTGAAAACTTAATTTGGATATAATCTTCAGCATCCCCTACCGTTTTAAACATTTGTACGTAATTTTAATTATTTAAAATTGTTAACAAATTACCCGCTAAATGTTGTGGTTTTAATCCAGGTTTAGCCCGTCCTGCTCTAATCTTGACAATTTGTATTGGTTGCTCCAAAAGACATGACAAGGCTACTGATAATCGTATAATTTGACCACCCTAATAAAATATTATAAATATATAACACCCATGGTAGGTAATCAAGAACTTTCTTTATTTTATAACAAATACTTACCCCTTCTAATGCACTGCCATCAATTTCCTTTACAGACATATTCTTGTTTGATACAAGAGGAAAATCTTCGTTCAAACGAACAAAACTACAAAATAATGTCAACCAAAATAAAAGACCCGGATAAAGAGATAATTGGTTCATCAAACTATATTTTTACCATTGTATTGCATATTATGCATTGCTAATTACTATTACTACTTATTACTACAACTAACACAACTACGTACTTGTTAATGTACTTACTGTTATTAATTAATATTATTATTTGTTAATAATTGTTTACGTGGGTAATCTATGCCGTTTACTGTATTTTAATGTCTGTCGCCTATGGTTTATCTTTATTGTCAGCGTTCAGCCACACACGCCGGTAGATTACAATATTGTTTTCAATCAGCTGACATTACAGGACCGCATACTAATCAATAGACGGGATGCGGGTGGGTGATACATTTCTTAGTGACACTACAGTGAAGCCACACCCTGGGACCAAATACATCGGTATTATACCATAATATATAATATTAAATACATTTAAATCGTAGACATATGATTACATTAATAGAGGGACAATGTTTTAGGGAGAAAACGGGGAACCGATTGTCGAGTGTTAGACAGATATAGATATTAAACTTCAAATCATATAACAAGTATTTTACGTAAAACAATTTAACAACAACCCGATAACAATAATGCGCGTACAGTATTATTGTATCACGCAAATAATACTATTGATTCATATAAATTCATACATAATTCATATCCCTATGCTAGGCTTTAGTGCGCATGTGCGTAGTGCTTCGTGAGACGCCACACGTCGTGCCCGTTGCCAACTACATAATGTTTCGTGTATTCGTATCTCTATAGCAGTTTAGTGTAGCGGATAACTAACGCCAATAAGTCGTTCGATATTAAATTCGTCAATATATTTTAATAAATTACAAGGTCATATTATTTTTCAGGGTGGAGGGGAAGTACCCCGTCGTGCCCCCACTTCCCTCACCCCATTAACGGGCGCCCATGCATGGGAACTATTGAAATGCTCGGCAATTTGACACGAGTTGCTCTTCATAAATTTCACTTGTGATAATATGAAAATATCGAAAATCAGGAGTATTTATTTATAAGCGTTTAAATGCGGTTATGCAGTTATGTCGTACGGACGATATTTTTAAATAAATAAATATTATCACGTGGTTTTGATAATTTTTTTAAACATTTAATGTTTCTATACATTTTTAAATCGGAAATATTCAATAAAACCACCTATTACTGAAAGAACAAAAATTGTACACCGGCATTGTACACACTATAATCCATGTATAGGTACTGAAACAGAAATAGAAACAAATAATTGAATTGTAAAGCCCAACGGAACTGAGGAAATGGGTCTGTCGAGATTTTATAAATCGAATACAAACTATATAGGGTATACTCGACGCACGTTAGAGCACGGCAAAACTACTTCCTACATTATTCCGCTCGCCATTCTCACTATTCAATACGTAGCGCACCACATGTTAATAGCACCGACTGTTGTAATCGTGTAAACAAAACAACTTTTTTCACCACACTGTATAATACGCGTGGCGTATATTATCTATATACGAATATATAAAAGCCAAAATGTTAATCTTTGTTACGGGTGGGCTCCGAAACTACTTATCTAATTGTCATGCAGCTTTTTAAAATTAAAAAGGACATTTCGGAGCGGGGTTTAGGCAAAAATTTAGTCCGATAAAATTAATAGTTGCTTTTATCTATCTATATATATATATATAAAAATCAATTGCCGCGTGTATGTAAGATCATCACTTGAGAACGACTCGACCGATTTGGCAAGTTTTTTTTTTTTTATGTTCATAATTGTCAGGACAAGGTTTGTATGAAAGACAATTATTGAAAAATCCACTGGAAAAGTCGGACATTTGGATGGTATAAAAAGATTTTAATGAAAAACATTTTTTGATTTACCATGGAAACCAAATAGTATAAATAATTATATTCTATATAAATAGAACGATATTTTGTGCTTACGCCATTACTTAAAAACAGCTGGAGCGATTTTTTTGCAAAATTGTCCGTATTGTCTGGAGAATGTTTATTGAACTTATTTTTAAGTTCTTAAAATTCACACCCTATTGAATACCGTCCGCCTAAAATTCGGTTTTTTAGTGTTACCTTGGTAACACAAATGAAAAAAATATCCTGTTATTAATTATTGTAGTGCAATCCCTTTGTTGTGCAGATATCTATAGTAATAAGTGATAATACGTATAACGCCATAGACGTATCTTTTAATTTATGTATGTAAGTGACTGTAGTGTGAGTGCTTCTGTGTTGCAATCTTCGTAAAGTACGGTAAATTGCTATGCCGCCAATAAGACGGAGTCGCAGAACGCGTCATATATCTCAAGTAAATTACCAAGCTAATCGAACTCGCAGAGAGCAAAATTAAATTGAACGAGAGCCACGTGTTGCGTTCAATTCATATCGAGTTGCATTTCATTACAACGTGGCAATTGATTACAGTGTACATAAATCCGTTGTCATTGGATCGATGAACGTTGTGTGTCCAAATTGTAAAGCACTTAAATACAAAAATGAAGCACCTGGATTGTGTTGTGCAAGTGGCAAGGAGAAATTGACGCCATTAGTCTCGCCACCACAGCCGTTTTTATGGGAAAACATTAAAACACTCAAATTAAGTATGAATATGCGTGTTGAGTTGCAGAACGACCAATATGGAGAGGTTTTTTCAAAACGATTGCTGGACATTGGCAATGGCAAAATTCCTGTTCAAAAAAGATGCATTACATTCCCTGCATATTGACTGCAAACAACGTTTATGTTAACGAAATTAAGTTATATATTCAAAATGGAATTGCTGGCGAATTGATGACATATAAATCAGTTGATTCCGTAACTAGTCAAGATTATGTCGTTCACTATCTAACGGAATAAAACTTACTAGAGTTGCCCAGATTACCGTCTTATAATCTACAATTAAAAATCAGATCGGTAATCATTATGTGGCGAAATATCAACCAACTTTGTAATGGTACTTAGTTTGCGATGAAGAAACTAATGAACAACGTCTTCGAAGCTAAAATTCTTAAGGGAAAATACAAAGGAGAAGACATTTTGATTCCACCCATTCCGATGATTTTGACCGATATGCCATTTGACTTTAAATGGTTGCAATTTCCAATGCGGCTTGCATTCGTAACGTCGATAAACAAATCGCAGTCGTTGAGTGTTTGCGTCATTAATCTGGAAAACCACCAGACTTATTTATTTTCACGCCAGACAACGTAACAAAAAATATTGTATACCAAAAAGAACTATAATAGATAAAATGATAACTTCCAAGATAAATATTTTCATGACTATTGTAATTTCAAATATAAATTAATGAAATATATTATGTGGTTAACATGACAATATCTAGCAATAGCACAGTATTGCCGGGTCAACTAGTACAAAATAAAACGGCGAGTTTGGTTACCATAGCAACCAAAACGTTACGTTAAATCGGTAATCCTCCTCTACAAAATATACAAACAAAAGTAGTGATCAAGCTACATTTAGTTTAGACTCTTGAAATGAAGTGAGTTAGTTTGTCGGGGTTCGTATTTTCCCTTCCTTTTTCTACGACGAAAGCGTTGTCAATTCTATTAAATTTCAAAAATGCCGGCGCAAATAGGCTTTCGGTTACTGTGACTGGTGAGTATACCAACGGCATTTGATTGACGTCACAAGAAAATGGCCACGGTACGCGTTTTTGACGGTCGTCCTTGTATGGATTTTCATTCATAATCCTTTTCATATTTTATATGTCTTAATAACGGTCATTTTTCGAGGCTAGTTTTTCGAAATACGACCATATAAAATAGACCCATAGATCCAATAAATTCCTAGCTGTTTAGATTGAGACCATTCGTGAATAATTGTCTATTAGTTTATTATAATATTATTCGGTTGATTAATATATTATATTACCCCACATGACTCACATGACTTTCCCTTCTGTATTTAAAATAATATATATTATTTTTATTATATTATCTATATATATTTATAAATAATTATTTCATAATTATTATATATATAATAATTGTCTTTTGTTACTTTTTCTAGATTTATAAGTATTAAATTGTTTCACGCTTTCAGTCACCACTCATAGTATCAAGAAAATGCTCATTTATCTACAATAGTAGAAGATAAAAAAATATTCATTAATATACTTGGTTATTCACCATGGTTTTATTTTCTTAGTTAATATATACAAAATATAGAGGAAAACTCCAAGGACTTGTTAATTTCATGTTTTATTATATTAGATTATTTTAATTTTATGGTTTCTAACAGCACAATACTTATAAACAAATATTTAACTAAATTGGTTATATTTTTGGTAAAATGCACAGTATAAACATATTTATTTGTTAAGTATCTAAATGTATTAATGATTTTATAATTGTTTTATTTATAGGTTAAGATAGTTAATACTTGATGATTATTATGTAATGTGTTTTTTCTCCAATTAACTCGAGTGTTTATGAACAAATAAATAATATATAAATTAATTTTAACAAAACAGTTTTTTGAAATGTATGATTATTTTGTATTGTTTATAGCAGGCGTGCCCAACCATTTTTAACTTGCGGGCCATATTCGAAATTTATGTTTCTACTGCGGGCCGTATATGCTTCATGGGTTTTTTTTTGTTCATTTCGATAAAATATAGACTAGTCATAGGTATATCTATTGTACATTTTATCGGATATAATATTATCTTTGTTCACTTATCGAATTTATGACTCAAATCGTATGTGTTTAAAGTTCTCAATATTTCCACGCTATAGTTGTTAGTTTGTTTTCGTCATTAGAAATTGTACGTTCACATTAAGATGTCTCAAAATAAAAAGCGCAAAATTGATACCGAATGCCGTGTTTTTAATGATAATTGGAGTCTAAGTTATTTTTTTATCGAGTATCGAAATAAAGCTATGTGTTTGATATGCTACGAAACCGTGGCGGTCTTTAAAGAATTTAATATTAAAAGACATTATGAAAGTAAACATCAAAACAAATACGTCAATTGTAAAGGTAAATATTTATCATATTTTTTTATTTTTCTGAAGAGGGTATTTAGGTATTTCCCTAACTAAGTTTGGATTTAAATTTTAAATTTTAGGGAATCTTAGAACTTCTTTGTTAGAAAAATTCAAACAAAATTTCAAAAGTGAACGCGTTGGAAATGTATTTGAAAAACATAATAGAGGTAAAGATGAGATTATTCGAGCAAGTTATGAAGTAGCTAACCTGATAGCTCGCGAAAATAAAAATTTTAATGATGGCGAATTTGTAAAAAAATGTATCCTGGCAATTATAAAAGAAATTATTCCGGAAAAAATGTCTGTATTCGAGAATATCAGTTTGTCTCGAAATACTATTACTAGGCGGGTAGAAGACATTGGAGGTGATTTAATTGACGCAGTTACAAATAAAATCGAAAACGTTTAAATTTTTTTCTTTAGCTTTGGACGAAAGCACTGATGTGTCAGATACTAGACAATTATTAATATTTATACGAGGAATAGATACAGATTATAATATAACAGAAGAACTTGCTTCATTAGAAAGTATTTCTGGAACTACAAAAGGAGCTGATATTTTTGAAAAAGTGAATTTTTGTATTGAAAATTTAGGACTGACCTGGGAAAAACTTTGTAGTATTACAACAGATGGAGCTCCAAATATGGTTGGGCGAAATACGGGATTAGTTGGAAGAATAGCTGAGTTAACAACTTCAAAAATGATTGAAACACCTATATTTTTACACTGTATTATTCATCAACAATCTCTGTGTGGTAAAATTATGAATTTGGAACATATGATGAATATTGTTACAAAAACAGTGAACTTCATTAGATCGCACGGATTAAAACATAGACAATTTATAGAATTTTTAAATGAAATTGAATCGGAACATAAAGATGTTTTGTATCATAACCAGGTTAGGTGGTTAAGTCGAGGAAATGTATTAAAACGTTTTTTTGATCTTCAGCAGGAAATTCAAATATTTATGATAGACAAAAACAAACCAGTAGAAGAATTTGAAAACGAACAATGGATGTACGATCTTGCTTTCTTAACTGATATTTCTGCTCATTTAAATGAATTAAATCTTAAACTTCAAAAACAATCAAAAACTATTTTCGAGCTTATAAGTGATGTAAAATCGTTTGAAATAAAATTACAACTTTTTAAAAACCAAATATTAAAGCAAAATTTTTTACATTTTAAAACGTGTCAAGAAATTAAATAAAATTCTTTAATTGACGTTCCGACAAATCATTTTGTGAGTATGTTGGAACAATTATTAATAGAATTAGAAAACCGTTTCCAAGATTTCAAATCACATATGACTTCATTTCGGCTGATTGAAAATCCATTTCTGTCTGATGAAAATAATGTTCATGAAACTGTTCAACTTGAACTTATTGATTTAAAACAAATAATCATTTGAAAGATTTATATAAAGATATGACAGATAAAAATACAGATTTAATACATTTTTATAAGACTCTTACTGATGATTTTCCAAAAATAAAAGAATTATCAATGTGTATATTTACATTATTTGGTTCTACTTATATTTACGAACAAACGTTTTCACGCATGAATTACGTAAAATGTTCAGAAAAATCTCGTTTGACTGATGAACACTTACACTCCTTATTAAGAATTGGCGTTACATATTTCACTCCGAATATTGAAAGATTTGTTAAAGACAAACAAGCCCAAATTTCACACTAATTTATTTCTATTAATATTCTAAAATCCAATGCATTTTTTTTATATAAAAATTAAAAATTGTAAATTATTTTATATTCTTAAAAACTTAATAAAATAAATTTTTTTACACCTATACAAATTTCTAATTTTTATAAAATGGTCACGGGCCGGTTGGAACACCTTCGCGAGCCGGATTCGGCCCGCGGGCCGCGGGTTGGGCACGCCTGGTTTATAGCATCAACTACAGTGGTTATTAGTCTAATAGGAATTTGAAATGTATGTTTATTTTGTATTGTTTATAGCATCAACTACAGTGGTTATTAGTCTAATAGGAATTTTTACATTACATAAGGTTATACATTTCTATTTTTAACGTACGATTATTATTATTGTACCTGAGGTAATTATTGGGTATTTATTATCTAGGTATTTAGTTAAATTTTTGTTAAGTATAAGATTTATAATTTTAGTATTCAAATTAAAGTATCATTAACAGTCCTATTACATTTCATTACTAGTTGTACATTTTCAGACGGTGACGGATCTAATTACAAAAAAAATAAATGGATTCAACATTGTTAAAAGAGGAGACATGCGCCTTCTACTTTAAAGCATTGAACCCAACGTAAAACAATTGGCTCTGAAGCACCAAGTACAGCCAATCCTACTGATCATTATAATTTATTATTATTAATTTCAATTATACAATTATTGTATACAAAATGTCAATTATACCTTTATAATTTCTATTTAATTTTCAATTATACACTTTTAAAGTATACCATTTTTATTTGTTTTTTAGGGGGTGTTGAAAAATATTTTGCTTCTAAAGGTGCCGCAGCTTAAAAAAGGTTGAGAACCATTGATCTAAATTAAACTTCTCTATTCATAAAACTCACATAGTCACATGAACAATGGGATTTTAACACTATAGTCGGGTGAATGAAAAGTGGCCGCTGGCAAATTTTTTTTTTCGATAAGCCATGAGTTCTCAAAGTGAATCACGTAAAGCGCGATTGATAACAACATGGGCATTAGCGGCCACTTTTCATTCACCCGACTATAGTATCACTTGTATCACTTGTATACACATTTGCATCAGGGCCAGTCGTAGGGCTGCGCATGCTGGGCGACCACATGATTGGCGCTGATGTTTTATGGGTATCTTTAGAATTCAGATATCATAATTGATTTGATTTATATTCATGATTTACCTAAGTCAGAACATTTGAAAGAGTATGAAAAGAAATACAACGCTGCTCTCAGGCATTATACACGTACACGTGTTTTAATACGATTGGCCACTAGAGCGCGTTGTACGATAGTCAAATCGCATAAGGTCCAACACACGCACAACATAGGACTTAAGACGTGTTATCATTCCAAGTGAAGCGATAAGAATTCTGAAATCAGATTTGAATTTGTCACCTAGTCTACTCGATATCTTTTTTCCTGATTTTACTTTTTTTTTTTTTTTTTAAATTACTCTTCGATCGATGTAAACAAGTGTGAGTTAGATCAACTCTACGCTCTGAGGACTTTAAGAAATTAAAAGACTCTGTTTAGTCCCGCTGAAAAGGTCCATCCATTGGTACGCGCTACCGTACTGAATGTTCCGTCTACTTGTATACCTAAGTCTAGTATAATAATATTAAATATTTTATCAATAAAATATTAATTACTAAAATAAATAATATTAAAACTGTTATTAATATTAAATTATATTAAATTGTAATCACTTATCGTATCAACAACAATATTGTGAATATTTGCCTTGTATTATCTTAAAAAGTTCACATTAAATATTCTTGCGAAAATCTTCCATGTTCTTTCTTTTGTCTGTCTATCCGTTCTTTTATTATCTATAATCTTGATGGATTAACTCGTTAATGATTGGTGATCTATGATAAACTTGCGGTTTTTCCTCAAGTGATGACGATGATGAAATGTACCTATAAGTACCTAATAATATGTCGAAATTAAGTTTAGGCAGGTACAATCAGGCCTGGAAATATAGAATAATGGGCCGTGGGGTAAATAATAAAAACGGACCTCACCAAAACATATCTCATCCTAAAAATACCTCTTAAAAAATTTGTCTGAGAGCCCTTAACACGAGTGGACCTCGGGGACATGCCCCCCTGCATTCTTCCTTAATCCAGGACTGGGCACACTAGTAATACGAGTTGATATCCCATCTATACAACATAGACCCTCAGAAAGTCAGAATTCAGAAGAGTATACCTATATATATATATATATATTATAATATTTTAATATTTTAAAACAATACCTTAGCTTTCGTCGTCGATTCTTTGTTAAAACATCGCGTTGCTCCCCCCCCCTGAAATTTCACCTATGGGTATAATGGTGAACACGGTGTATGTCTTATATGTACTTATAAGTAACTATATACATTATCAATGCTATCGTCGGTCAAAGACCTAAAGACATAAATTATTGGCATTTTTAATTTCATTGCAGGTTGTATATGCGTAATTGTGTACGTTATATATTATTTAACGCTTAATCTCGTATATTCATTCAAATATTTCAGCGAAATTAAAATCGTGAGGTACCTACTGGTTTATTTTAATCGTTTATATTTAAACAATACAATCACAATGTGTACCTACATTAACGTTTAATATATATTTCATTATTTTTCAACTATTTTTTTTTTTTTTTGGAACTTAGCTATATCCCTACGAGAACTCTACAAGTAGGTATTAGATGTTTCGCATAATTATATAATTTTTAAAAATAGGTAATATACTGTACCATTAGTAAAGTTATTAACTCGTAATTAACTGGTTTATCAACACTATTATATATTTACGTAAACGATGCTCAACGATAGCTTTTTTAGCAACCTTGAAATTAAAAACAAACGTTGTCAAATTAAGTTAAATAAGTTCTAATCAAGATGACCTCGTTGAATATCGGGTACATGTTTTTCAAACATAACTTAACGATTATAACGTTTGTAGGTTTAATTTCCTAGTCAGTATTAAATAAATTGGAATTTGTGGGTTAATTTATTTAAAAATTATTACAATTTTATTAAATCACAGTCTTCATCATTAGCGTGCACGTGGGGCGACTCAATCGAGCCCAAGCTCGCCCTAAAATTTTTTTGCGAGCATTGAATGTTAAACGTATTTTGTGATATCTATAATCTGATACGATTTTAACATTTTTAACATCTCTCTAGAATATACTTCTATAGATAATTTAGTTTATATACTGAAATAATTGCAATAAAAAACCTGTTTTGAGCTGAGCTCGGTTAACTGGTATTAGTTTTTTTTTTTTTTTTTTTTTTTAGAATAGGTCGGATTAGGTAAGATAACCCGAAAATCGACAAAAAGTAATTTATTGTAATTTGTGTTGTCGGTTTTTTTTTTTTAATTTTTTAGAAAAACTGTTGGTTATTAATTATATAATTATTCATACGATAGCATAAAAAAAAAATATTTTTTTAATGAATTAGGTAATTTTACATAAAACGCGCGTATTCCGAATTTTAATATAATTATTTAATAAAATGATTGTACCGCCGCTGACACGCATTATAAATACAATTTATATTACTTCAATGTCAAACTTTTACGCCACCCTTTATTAATAATATCTACTTGGTAGAAGAAGTAAACTTAAAATAGGTATATCTATAATATTATTTGACCATGGTCTATATGTGATAAAAATTGTATTGTGTATTCAATGTATTTACACAATAATTTTAGATTCTGAGCGAAGCGAAGAATGTATTGGTTCTACTTGACGTGTGTTTTTTTTTTCGTCCGTTGACAACCTTTCTACCAGACATCCTGCTCTGATTTTTAAGTGTAACATCATTTCTGAAATCATTTTATATATAGTTGGTACATTAAAGAAGGTTCCTTTTTTGATTTTTGTTGTAGTTTTCTCAATAATTTGGAAAAACGGGAAAATTTACGACATTATTTTTGATTTGTACATTTTGTTGTAACTTATCACTTGTAAATAATCGTAGGTACCTGTAATTTTCACAGGATATAAATATTAGGCCATTCTTGGTGAGAACAAATTCTCTCAAACATCCTGATTATTCTTGAATTATTCATAAATAAATAGGCATTTTAAGTTTTTTTTTTTTCGAATTAATCGAATACAACTGTTTGTACGAAAATGTACGAAAATTTGATGCAAAATGTTCAATGTATTATATAGATTATATAGATAACCTACCGTTATATTCAGGCTGAGACAAATTGTAGAATTCATATAGTAGCTATAAATTTTAGATTGATCGATTAAACCGGTCTTGCAGAGATGTAAAATATATTCATACGTCATATAGGTATACGTAGGCACTACATAAAAACGAAAGTAAAGACAATATTTCTAAAAATGAATGAAATATTTGCACAAAATTTTAGATACCACCTAGGTCATAACATTATCAGAATTCAAATTAAAAACATATAAATAATTTTTAAATTAATTAATGGAATATTAATTGTTAGTTATAAGTTCGTAACATTTATTATCACAGGTGGGTAAATTATCTTTATGTGGCAAATACCACTAATTCACTAATCGCTACATCTCAAAACATATGACCTTGACATTTTGAATAGTGGTTTCTTTAATGTTCTAGAATCTAGATGTGCAATAAGAAAGGATTTAAAAAAATTTTGAGTTTAAGTAAATTAATTATCAAGTTCACCAGCAATTCGTATTTTTCATATAATTGTTTCTCTTTTTTCTTTTTTCTCTTTTTTGTATGTACGCGCATATTTCGAAAAGTACTCAACAAATTTTATTACAGTATTCACTAATAGATGCGGGTCCAAAGTCCCAGGTTTTTATACTTGGAATCAATCTGCTAACAAATTTCAACAAAGAAAACAAGGAATCACCGTCGAAGGTTATTCCGGAGTAAAAAAAACGGATGCCCTTGGCAGGATATATGTAGTTCATCCGAATAACAATGAATATTTTTACTTAAGAATGTTCCTCCACGTAATTAAAGGTCCGGTGTCCTTTGCAAGTCTAAGAACTATACAAGGAATAACACATGATACATTTCAAGGAGCATGCATAGTAATGCGTCTGTTTGAAGATGATTGTCAATGGGAAAACACATTAACTGTACGTTATACACCACCACCCCTAAGACATTTATTTGCCATTTAGATAGTATTTTCCAAGTAAGAGGCCCACTGAGTCTTTGGCAAAATCATGCAATGGTACAAGATTAAAAATAAAATCTTTAAAAAACTGTCTGCTTGAGTGTACGATACTTACTGACTGTGGAGTTGGGAAATGGTTTTCACCAATACGAATCAATCTACCATTCCAGTTTAGACGGCTCCAATTTCCCGTAAATATATGCATTTAAATGGTCATCAATAAGGCACAGGACACAGCTAAACGATTCTGTTTAACCAATAAACTTAAACCGAGCAAGGCCAGCTAGTTATAATATAAAAACGCTAATTATACTATACGTTTGTACAGTTTAATTTTGTAAATTAGTTTTAGAAATTAATTATAATTTTTTATTGCTGTTAATTAAGAGTATATAAGACTATTTTTAATAACCTACTTAATAAGGAAATGGGTATGGAATAAAAAAAATTGTTCAGAAATAGTTTTTTATTTAATCAAAATAAATTTATAATTTATTACTATTTATGCAAAATAATTATCATTATATTATTTTTTAATCAATTAGGTTAGGTTTTATCAATTTTATTACCACAATTTTATCAATTGTGCTCGGGAAAGTGAAAATATTTTCCCGGGAGACCCGCACAAATTCGGTTTCTAAACTTTAACACGATTTATGTAATATATATATATAATATAATAATATTATTTCAATATAGGCAATTTGTTTAATATTTACACCTAAAAATTTAACTAATTATATTAAATCGTCTATCTTAATATTGTACTAGTATACTAAATTACTAACTATAAATGACAAATTGTAGTTATTAAAAGCAAATATAAATTCCGTGCTGTGGATCGACGTATGAGATAGTATGACATATAAAATATCTTTATGAACACGGGAGTTGTTTCAATTTAGAAATTGTCGTGGGAAACAAAACGAGTACATTATTATGACTTATGAGCAATAGTTTTTATACATATTAATCTAATTTAGTTTTTGAAACACGGAACTATAATTATATAGTTTAATTAAAACTATGTGTGTTTTCATTAATTTGAATCAACAATTTCGAGGGCAGTAAATAAAATATGAACTTATATACTTTAGAAATATCATATCTTTTATTTTAAGATTACATATTAAAATTACAAATCGTTTAAATAATTCACGTTATTAATTTGTCTAAATTCTTGTTTCGTTTTCGTACCATTTTTACAATTTATTATTTTTTCATTATAATTACTATAACTTCCTGAAGTATCTACTAAAATATTAATAAAATGTTATAGATGCTGAGCATAGCGGTTTTACTGTGGTGTTAACTATTTTCCGACTGGAAAATTTTGCTCCAATAAAATATTTTTCTTGTAGCATTTAGAGAAGGTCATTTATTGATTTACTTTGTAGTTTACTTAATCATGGACAAAACCAGGAATATTTACGCAAGATTACGATTTCTGTTATTTTCAATTTTTGTTTTATTAGCATTTTCTAGATATGGTGTAATTCCCAAAAATTTTAATGATTTTTTAATTTTCTGTTTTACGGGTATTCAATTTTGATAATTTATTTGTATCAACGTTTAAGTTCAAATTTATGTTAAAATTCATAACATGAACAATTGTAAATTATTTTTTAGTTAAAAATTAATATGATTTTTAATTTTAATCTATCAATTATAAAATAATATTTTTAATCAAATTTCGTTAAAATTTTTTTTTGTTCGTTGTGTAAAGATATAAATTAAATCATCCTATATATTCTATTAACTTAAGTTCCCACCTGCAACAGTGATCCACCCCGGTGGTGCAAAGAATTTCGGGTTTTTTTTTTTTTCAGCTACTAGTTAGAAACTATGATAGCTCAACAATTACAGTACTTTTTTTTATTATAAAATAATAAATACGTAATGTTTTTAATGTTATTATAATATATTTATTAACATAGTATAAACATAGTATAAATATACTAAATGTTAGCAATTTATATTTATTATTAATTTTTGTCTTAATGTCATATGTCATATGGTATTATTTGTATTAATTTATTCAAACAAATTAGTCAATCAGGTAATCAGGTAATCAGGTCAGGTTAGTTGAATAAATTAGTTAGTATTTATATATATATACAGCTATGCAAATGCATTTAAAATACAATTTTCAAAATAAATTAAACTTTTAAAAACATTGTTTGAATAGAAATAAAATATTATCGGCCTGTATATTTCGCATGTGAACCAATCTCATATATAATAGTGATAAAATTTAATTAGGTATTTCAAAACAACATATTTGACATTGACGGCACTTAATATTATGTTTTATTATGTTCCTGATTTGTTATGATACATTTTTGCGAAACATTTCATTTAACCCCAATTTCCAAAGGTCTTATTGCAACCGCGACAGAAAATACTTTGTAAATATTTTACTTTATCCATTGCTCTAGGTCATGACGGTATTCAATCAATTTCAAAACGCTGTAGTAATAACTATAACATCAACAATAATAATCGATCATTTGATTAATTACAATAGATCGTTGTCAAACTACGCCACTTCGCGTAATCAAAAACGATGTCATGGAAAATGTATTTATATTATTGTTTTCCTTAGACGCGTAGAAATATGTTTTATCGTCTATAATAATGCTATTGGGATCCTTTTAATTGTTGTCTTAAAATTAAGTCCAACATTATAGATACTTCGAATTTTGGATAAGTTTCTGTATTAGGCGGAACATTGAGACGCAACACAGTAAATTATAGGTATTGTATTATATTGTTAATTAAAATTTTAAAACAAATCGATAAATCAATAATATAATAAATTACGTTCAGTAAACGTTTCTAAATGGAGTTTATAATTATATAATTTGTAAGAATTCCTATGATATTTCTTCAGGTCATTTTGTCATCCATCACAATTTTCCAGTCACTGAACTGGAAAATTGACCCCTTAAAATAGTATCATCCATGTTTAATTATCTATTAATCAAAATGTAGCGTGAAATTACTGTGTATGCGTTCAACCATTATCTAAATAACAAAAAAACATTCGTTTGTAACTTAAAAATGTTTGAATTTTTTTTTTTTTTTAATGTTTGTTACAATGTTGTGAAAAATAAACTTGCATTTTTATGTTTAATTTATTTCTCATTTCTTAAAATATTGTATCTAAGATAAACTATATATTTTATTATACGATACAAATACTTGTATCCAACTAGTATATTATACAGAACTGATAGTTAGTACGTTCGTTTCAGTTAGATTTGCAATTCAAATACTTGGTACTAAACCATTATGTAGTCATTAAAACACAAACACGAATGTGTTTCATTGATACAAATTTGTATATGAATTATGCAACTATCGTTCAAGGTAATTATTATTAATACCTATTATTATACCAGTTCCACTCTCCTCTTCATATGTTATACTGGATGGGTAAAACATCAACATCTTTCTTCGTACCTACTCTCTCTCTTTCTCTCTCTCGTAGAATAAATAAACCAATTTTTCATAATTTTGATAGATTTTCAATATATTTGCCAATAAAAATCGTGAAGTAGATATTAATTAGTATTTGTCTACAATCATAAATCATTTTTATGCAATATAGTCAATCTCGATACATCCCATTAATAAATCTGCCGTTACAGTTAGCATACTGTAATTTCATCGCCCGCATCATATATTTTTTTTTTTGTCACGATTTAAATTATTTTGCTATCAACAAGAACTTTCCGTCAATTGATCTTAGTCAATAATCCTATTCTCGTTTTATTGATGACTGATGAGTACGGCTCGGATGTGGTTGTATTTGCAACTTTTCTTCTACAGTTCGAATTTATTGTTAAGTAAGTTTTAAATTCGTTTCATACAAGTTCGAGTTAAAATCTAATAATGTTTAGTGCAACTTTTTGCAATTTTGTTGATATTTCACATTTATAGTACTATTTTTATAAGTTCTTAATTGTGTTATGTCAATCATTATTGTTCTAGTATAGGTATATCGTATATGGTACAATCCGTCAAAAACCACCTTCTTGATTGTACTGGTATATGAAATAAGTACCTACTACATTTAGAATATTAACTACTAATATATAAAGTAATGAAATAATAACACAATAATTTGTTTATAATTTTAATTATATTTATTTATGTGTAATACAAAGCAACGCTCCTTAATGGTTTTAAATACGCTGGTGAAATAAATTGTATACCTATTACCTATATGCATTTTATTATTAGTTTAAATATTGAAGAAAAAAAACCATGGTAAATTTAAAAAACGTTTTAATTTGTTCGTATATTAATTACGAAATATCAAAATGTTTAATACTACAAATTATGATTTACTTGAAATCAACACAGTGTTAGCTCGTATTACACTTCAGCACCTTATAAATCCTGAAATACGTTTCCTTTTGCATACATAAACACACGAAAAACAATATAATATCATTAGCACTGTTATTAAATATAATGACATCCATTGAATAAATAATCGTATCTTTAACCTCCAGAGATTTTAACAGACTTGAATACTTGAATAATATGTATTTTATCATACAATAGTAGTATAATAATAAATGTATACATTTTAAAGAACGATTAACCTTTACCATCATATTATTTGTCCCCAACACGTTTGTTCGTATTAAAAATAGAAAATTAAATTAAAAATTTATTAGTTATGTCATTTTGTATACAGTATAGATTATATTTGTAATATGAACCTTAAAAATAATATTCCTCAGTTATTTATACTTATATAACGAGCGTAAATGTCGTTCTAGATAAAAAAAAAATTGTATCGTTTAAGAATATTTCTTTTTTGTTTGTAAACTATTTTGTTTTTATGTAAGTACCTTTTAATAATACGATTTAGTAATCTAAAAATAAATATTTAAAATTTAAAATGCATATAATGGCGTAAATGTAAATATCGAACAAATATTATTTATGTTCGCAGAATACATAAGGCGATGGAAAAGTGTTTGTCGTTTTAGTATAATGCGTTAGATAATGCCATTGTAAAACATAACGATGCAGTATTTTGACAATAAAATGGTTTAGAGCCATTTTGTTTTATTACCATAATAATAATCATGTTGAACCATCGTTTTTTAACGTTGTACAATTCGCTCTTCTCAAGTCAAAAACCTAAAGCTATAAAGGTATTTTACGCTATACTGAGTACAAATTATGAACATAACTTCATTTTATATCAATTATGTTTTTTGTCGGATAAAGTAGATTTTTTTATGTTTTTAATAATTAAAACTGTATTTATATATTTTGTAATAAAATTAATATATTACATTATCTACTTGATTTATGCCATGCAAACCGAATCAAAATAAATTCTTAATGGTAGAAAAATTAATTTATTATAAAAAGTCCCCGATAAAAAAATATTATCAATTCATCAATTTATAAGTTACGAATGACGAGGAAAAACGTAAAATGACTTTTGTAACGCATCATCGCTGTCAGGGAATATAGGAAATAGATAAACAATGTTATTCTTAGGTAAGTAGGTATATTATTTATAAATAATATACCTATTACTGTTTTATAGCTACGAACACCTCGTATAAAGAATTGTAGTTTATGCATTTTATTTTATAGATTATTCTCCATTAGGTAATACGTAGTAGTCGATGAATTGAATGCATAGAAATTCTTTGGTTTGCGTAATAAGTATAGATTATTATTGTTACAGATGTTATGGGAAGTATACAAAACAATTTTTATCGTGAACTACTATAGTAAAAAATAAGTACTACGTTATTTTAAAGTCTGATTAAATTCGAAGTAGGGAGGTATTTACCTAAATATTATATTTCAAAATATTGAAGTTAGTATGTAATAATTATTTTTTTTCCTTTATGACGTTATTCTTGAAAATGTTGACTTTTTATATGATTAAATATTATTGATTCCAATGGAATGTTACGATTCCTATAATTTCGGTTGATTTTTTATTTCTTCGTCATAAACCACCGATCTACGAAGATTTCCATGTCAATTAAAAAACGTAATATCACATTGTATATTATATAATAGTGTTATTCGCGTAGTGAGATAAATCTATATGAATTCCATATTATAGCTGTATTTTATGTATAAATGGTATTTGAAAATGTGTGTAAAAAATCGTCTTGTTTCACTGTAATAACAATCACAATAAATAATGTGTTATTTCGATATTCATTATTCAATAACAAAACAACAATTATTTACTTTGCGAAAACCGAACGTAAAACATCAAAAAACATATAACAATATTATCCCTGTCACTATAATACCTTCGTTCCTAGCGTTCCTTTGTGGTTAAATCTTTAGTTCTTACAGTATATTGTATTCATGTTTTCACTGCATGAATGTCCGTTGTGCATATTTATTCGTCGTTATTGTAAGTTTATATAAATACATTATTATAAGACAATAACGTAAATGCAAAATAACCTTACGAAACTATATCACTCTGTAGAATTATATCATACAAATAACGTACAATTCGCAGATGTGCCTCGAATGATAATCATTCATTCAATCTTCAATGCCATCAATATCATTTTCTCGTATACCTATTACCTATACGATGATAATATAATGTACAAACGGATCCGACATTTTTTTTTATTCCATTTTTTCAATAGTCTTTATATCTATAAAAATAATAAATTGTATAATAAGTACAAATACAATATATGTTGAGCGTTTTTCTATTATTAACTACAATTTTCTTGAATGCGTCGAAAACCAAAATTATATAAATATATGCCGTCACAGTTTAGCAAAAATGTTTCCATGTAAAAAAAATAATACGATAAAGCCTTCAAAATCGGTTTTAGAGATTTAAACACTTTAACGATCTACTGTTTGTAGATGACAACATTCTGAAGATTATTTCGTCGGCCAGTGTCGCCGAACTACAACAAATTTAATCTGCAGTGGCGGACTGGGAATGAAAATTGGCCCAAAAAAGTTGTGTATCAATAAGACAAGTGATATGATTCAAAACTAGGTTTTTTTTTAGTTCAACTCCTTGTTTGGTGTTTACCGTCCTTAGTATTACTTGCAATTATCATTTAAAACACTAATACGACGTGTCCATAATACTTTCATAAAACGTTACACAATATAAGTTAAAATTCATCTGCCTAAAATAATTCAAAGAGCCCACATTTTCGCCGGGCCAAGCGGGGATCGTACACCCGCCGCCCTAGCCGGTCCGCCCCTGGCATCGGGCCGTGTATACGTCACAAAAGTCACAAAAATCCGATATGACCCACTTACAGGGGAGTCGTGCGTCGGATGAACGCCGCGGAACTCTGGGGGCGTTTGTACCGGAATCGGACATACCGTTGCGAAAATTATCCGTTCAGTCAACCGCGACTACATCGGTGTCGGGTACTCTACGTCCTATATCCTACCCTATCTCCATGGAAATATTCGTATAAAAGTAACGCAATCTATATATAGTTCCCATATTAATATTATGTCGTGTTGCGCACGAAGAAGGTCGAAGGCGAGAATAATTAAATCTCATTTGTTTTTCCTTCCGAAATAAGTAGGTGTATTGTATAATTATTGTATGATAATAGTATAAATATATAATAAAAAGATAAATTATATCGTAAATTACTTCGTATATGGTGCGAGGCTAGGCATGATAATATTGAATGTGTATATTACGTAATAATATTAGCGAAATACTAACCAAGGGTTTTTAACCGAGGACAACGAAAGAACGCGTCTGTAACAGGGTTAGTAATGGCAGTAGAATAGTGGCAATCGCGAAATGGTCGATTGGAAAACTAACAGATTCGATGTGTACGATACGGTCATAGATCTATACAACTACATAATACTGCAGAAGTCATACTCTGCACGGACTCCACTGCTCTCAGATGGGGCGGATATTATAATGTTTCAGAAAATAAACGGCCAGAGAGTAGTTTGGCAGAAAGTATGGATCCAAAAAATACAATTCTCAGAAAGTAAAAATTCCAGAAAATATTTAAACAGAAAGTAAAGAGATAGCAAATAAAATAACCAGAAAGAAGTAGCCCACTGCGAGAAATAATTGATATAATTTCCTGGAAAACTACTTTCTGTTTAAATATTATCTGGAATTTTTACGTTCCGGTTATTTTATTTTCTGGAAAACTACTTGTTGTAATACTATTTTCTAGCTATCTACTTTCTGGATATTTATTTTTTATTACTATATTTTCTTGAATGTTACTTTTTGGTCATTTTTTCTTAATTTTTATTTTACTTTCTGCATTTCCAACGTACTGACCAATTATTTTCTGGAAATTTACGGGGGCCCCTCAACTGGTCGCCCTCAAACAGTAATACTCGTTGTATTGACTATACATTATGTTGAATATATTGTGTATGCCATGTGTTAAGTGTTGACATTTGTATAGGTAGGAAACGACCTTGGTCCATGTTTGAGTATAGGTATCGCCAAGGTCGAGTCCCCGAGAAGAGCAAACCGTACAATCGGTGGAGGCGCACGTCCCCGATGTCCCGACTTTTAGGAAATTAATCTTTTCTATGACTTTTGGTTTTAAGGTACGCCCCTCCCCCTCTTCAGTGTTGTAATGTTTATGTTATGGATAGTGGAAATCTTGTGTTAAGTTTACGAATATTATAATTCATGGACATTTTATATTAAACGCAACTCAAACAACCATGGTCGTAATACAAACAACCTAACCTATAACCTGCAGGTTGTAAAGGTAACACGATGGAGAATATTCAATTTTTAATTGAATATTTGAATACAGAGACAAATTAATTAAATTCAATACATTTATTACAGAGAATCAACGAATGCATTTTGGGGCGAATTTGTGGGCGGGTTCACGATTCGGGAAATTATCTTTTTTTTCTATGCAAATTAAACTGTTTATACGTTAATACTCAAAAAATAACAATACCAAAAAACGTAAAAACAAAGAAATATATTTTATTCTTTTTAATTTTTTAATAGATTCAAGAATTTACCAGCAATAAATACAGACGCAGATACATAGTTGTGAATTTAAAACAAACTATCGTTGTTCACCAATGCAACTATGTCTATATAGTACTATTAACTGTAATTTTTTTAAACATCTAATTTAATTTTCATTGAAAAACCTAATTAAAGGATTGTATACAATTTATAATGCATATTTAGTTAGTTTTTACTGCACAAGTTCGTACACATATTTCGTCATTTTTTAGCGTACATAAACATCTAATAACCCCACTCGTATAACAGAATTCCAAATTTCCTAAATAATGACTTTACGTAAATAACCACGGGTGTTAAAGACGATTTATTATAATGGAAATCAGAACCGATCGAATAATAATAGCGACTATATCTAAACATTGATTGTGTTTTTAGTAAAACAGTTTCAAAAAAAAAAAAATATGATTTTTTGCGTTTTAATTATATAAATTTAACGAACTATTATTATTTGTTCGATTATTATAACTCAACTCTGTCGAGTTAATTATTATCGTCGACTGTAATAATGTATAGCGAAGATTTGAACGGACACCGGCTCCACCGCGGTACCGTTGTCGCAGGGCCGCGGTGCGCACGTTTATACATAATATTATTATCGTATCGATTGGGCCCCCCTCCCGCAGGTCTATACTCTTTATCGCGACGGCTCGCCAGCGGGGGGGGAATGAGGGCGCGCGCGTTCGTGTGCCGCGGCGAACGCCACCGACGGCGGCGGCGATGACGACGACGCCGGTATAGGACGCGCGCGCACGCACAACGTCCCGAGCCCAAGTCTAAAGCGGTACGCCGTGAGTCAGGTCGCGCGGGCTTTGTGCACATAGTTGTCCGCGGCCGCGAGTTGTTTGGGTGGTGGCGCGTGCGATGCGATCCCGATCGCGGGTTACCGGTGGCACGACGACGACGACGACGATCGCGACAGCCGCAGCAGCTGACGACGGAGAACGCGACGGTCAACATCGTCCGCAAGACGCCGCGGCGAAGACGACAGCTACAGCAGCGTCCGGACACCGATACCGACGTCGAGTCGCGTCCCACTGGCATGGCCACCACGGCCGTCGTCCGACTACAACATCGATAGTAGACTATTACGCCAGGACGACACGCCGCCGTACCGGCACCACGGCCACATATTATTACGCTTCCGCCGTTAGTATTATTGTTGTTGTTTTTATCGAGACGCCGCGTTGCGGACACGTCGCGCTCGCTGTAGTCCGGTATCGTTTTTGATACGACGCTTTTTTTTATTTTAAATGTTCTATAGTTAGTATTATTATTATTATTATTTTTTAATTTTTTTTTTTTTTTTTTTTTAACGACCGTCATCGTGATAATTCGCTACGGCAATTCGCCGTCAAAGTTTATAATAATATACTATACAATCCATCGGCCGAGTCTAAGGTTAGATTAGGTTAGGTTACCCCAAACCGTCGAAGACATTTGCTTCGGGTATTACGACGATTCGCGCGTATCGTTTCTTCAACGGGACAAAGGTTCGGCCTGTAAATTGAGCTACCGAAGATATTATTATATTAGCTGACCGATATTATTATCTAATTACGGTATATATGATGACGGGTATTAGTGGCGTGCCGAGGAACTTTCAATGGGAGGGGATGTAGTAAGTAATAATATCTATAATGATTAAATTGTAGGATCGTCTTAGATACGTAAAGTTAACCCGGCAATGGAAATTTTAAAAGACTGATCAAAAAAAGCCAATTTGTATTTAATAAATCAAACATTTCCTTGAAACTTGGCTGAATACAACTATATATTATATATATAATTTCAAGATTAAATTACTAAATAAATATTTTAAGTTATATACCCCCTTCACTCCGCTCCGGAGCACGCCATTGACAGGTATATTCTACGGGAGCCGTCGTTTTTCAATTTGGACGAGTCGACCGTGAAACATTTCATCCGACACGAAAATATAAATACTCGGAAACCAGCATTCCGCTTAATTTTCTGCTCAATGTTTGTTTTTAGACAAGAAAACAGCAGCCACCATAAAAGCATAATAATATCCATTAAAACAATAATCAATAATATTGTCAAGTGACAATAATTAATCACGACAATTTAGATTATAATCCCATATTATACATTTACCTAATAGTTGAAAAGTTAATTTTTACAAACATTTTAACTGACCTATAATTAGGTAGTTAATTATTTTCACTGTACACTACTCTACATAACTATAGTTTGTAGTTGCTATTGTATATAAACTTAAAGTTTTACAGTTGATATTCACAAACATTCAGTGAGGTTAACCAACTTGTTGAATACGTATGATTGAGTTTTTTTGTCGAAATTCGAATACGCATTCAAATGTTTTACTAGATTATACAGCGAAAATGTAAAATAACAATTAGAGAAATAAACAAAAAGAAAAATATTGTAACTGTTACTAATAAATATTGAACATTTTCTACGTTAATTTGTGTTAGCATAAAAAAAAAAATGTGTAAACTATCATTTCAACCGAGTCAAGTTAACATATTCCGAACGAGTTGAATTTATTTTACTTTTAACATTTTCAACTTTTTTTGTTGATAATTTAACTTAAATTGATCATGTTGATTTTCTTCGAATACCTTTGTATTTAGATCATCTGTATTCTATACCATGTATGATAAATCCTTATGAAGGTCGTTCGTTTAAATTACCGGTTAGGTTATGTGGTTTCGTCTACACCGTGCACTAGTTTATTGATAACGACTCAGTATAAAATAAATCTGTTTATCTATTGGGTACAAATTATATAGGTATACTATATTATGTTTTTTCAATATTAGGCAACTGACGTGAGACTATTGTCACGTTGAGCAATTTTCCCAGTATTTTATACGTTTCTAAAGTTATTGAATTTGCACTTGTTATTTAACCTATGAAATAAAAAAAAAACTCGACGGCAGCACATTTAGTCTGCGACGGTGTAATACCATCATACAGACTCAATAGAAATAATAAAAAAAACCGCAAGAAGGAGAATGTGTCGTAATTAATTTTTATAGATTCTTGATGGTGAGAAATGAATTATATTTATTTCCTTTTCCTCGAGTAATACGATACATTTTTCAGACAGACCGGGAATCCGACATATTTTAAATCCTAACCTATATATATATATATATTATTATTATATTATTATTGAATTTGTCATACGCTGTCGTTTTTCGAATTTCTTAATGATTTGAAAAACTAGCGAAATAATTTGACTGGTAAATCGTTTTTGAACCACCGAGTATAATACGTTTTGAATACAAAATTTCTGTGATTTTTTATCAAATAAAATGCGCATATAAACGGCGGTCGACAATATATATTTTCAATTTAAATTTATCATAATCTACATGTCTTTACTGTAATGTTTTCTTGGTATACAGGGCGAGATTCACCGACCTGCGATTATACCTACAAAGATTTTGGGTAAATTTGATTTTGGTTTCCCCCATCCTCACCATTTTATCTATCATTGTTCCGTACGCCATAAACTTAACGCATACACACACATATATATATATAATAACATAACAAAACTATAACAAAACTATATAACAAACGTCATTATCAAATAATAGCACGCCCACGGTTTCTTTTTAAACTCTCGCGGGAATAGAAAACAATATAATATTTAAATATTATTGTATTAAACCGATAACTGAAATTGAACATTTAGCCCCGGGGGAGTACCTATCTATAATTTTATACGCGTTTAATAATATCCGTGTCGTGTGTTTTAGAAGATAGCCCCGTGTTAAAATGCCATAACGGTTTTATTAAGCGAGATCGGCGGAACGGGCGCCGCCCCCCGCTCGAATGAAAATACACCGTCATAACCGCTAACCGTGCGAAATAATGAAAATAGACAATAGACGCGTTTGCGTTTTTTTCACGAGATAATATATATATATATATATTTTTATCGACACGTCATGTCGTATACGTTTTCAGATGACCTATTTGCGACAGTGGATCGACGTGTTCGGTCGTATAACAATTATATATATAATATCAAATTTACTGCGAATAGACAGGCGTCCGCGATTGGATTAGTATCGCGTGTGCTTCTAAATAAATTATAGCGATCCGTTTCGGACTCGGGGAATAATGCGGCGATATTTCACCGATGTACGGTCCTGTACGGCCACGTCTCCAGAGAGAACCGACCAGAAACGGTAATTGAAATCGTTTCCTATTACCGACATTTATAATATTGTTATTGTCTACGGCGGCGAGCGTGTTATTCGAATAACATTTCCGTCCGAACAAAATTGTATCCCGATAAAAAAAATCACCCGAACGACTTTTGCGTACGTTTATTTATTCATATATACATACGAATATACGAACATAATTTCCCGTTTTATTATTCGATTATCAAGCGGATGCTAGGTTTACCCGCATTTTTTTTTTTTATCGTCTCAACGGTTCAACTCGAGTGAAACTCTCTTGGTTTTGGTTTTATAATAAAAAAAGCTCCGGTTATAAAATTAAAATAGTGCAATATCCCCCGGAGGTCGATACATTTATTTTCCCCCATTATTACAAACAGAATAATAAATAATGTTCAATGTACAGCTTTTTAAATGATTGGAACTTAACAAAAAAAAAAAAACGAATCTGCTTGTGCTTCCGGAATGTTGTCTTCGTTTAATTTTATAATAGGTGCTTTTTACTCCAAACCCGAAATTAAGCGAGTTCTACGCTGTAGTCTGCGTAAGCATGTTTTTGCTATGTGGTCAGGATAGGTTAGGTTAGGTTAGGTTAGGTCTTTATGGTTAAACTGTGTAAGTAAATGTGGGTAAATAGCGTCCTCTTTAGCATATTATTATTGTTGTATTATAAGGCCTTAAGGGTTTAACCCTCTTTGATATTATGGGCCATCATGCGTCCCTAATACAAATGTAGTTTTCGGAAATTATTCGAATAACTGTAAAATTTACCCGACTCTGGTGGCAGGTATAAATTAAATATCTAAAAGACAATCTAGATAACGGTATACTTATTGTTATCTAGATAAAACCATATATATTGTCTTTATGTTCTTAATTATTTTTTATTAAATACGTAGATAATAGGTACTACAAGTATGTTATTATATCGTCATTCCTCAAAAGTTTTTTATTTCTAAACAGGCTGTAATCTCGGTAAATATCCCATAAGAATTAATTATTCATATTCAGAATAAGGTATTAGATAGAATTACTAGTACCTAGTTTGAATATTTAAAAATATATTTCGAATCTGAATTTACCTATTTGCTTAAAATATTATTTTTTATGAATTACATTATCTTTATTTAGGTTATATCTAGATAACTGAAAATTTTCTTTAATCTTTATCTTAGATAAATTTTCGGTCATTATTTTTATATTTTATCTATATACAAGTAATGTGTTATCTTTCTCACTAGATATAGCTGGGTGTACGACCGTACGAATACTGCGAACATTATTGTTGTACACATTCTCATTCATCGGTTTTTTTTTTCTTATTGTGCAGGTATTGATGTCGAGACGGTATAATTGTAGCTAAATTACGAATAGGAAATGGTTTATCTGAATGTTAGTTCATTTTTTTTTTCATTTAAATGATGTGTCGCGATAAACTATTATTATTAATTTTAATACCGTAGTGGTCTCGGATTGTATGCCTAGGTTTCATTAGGGTCTGTTTTAAAATTTCTCAAACTCGCCATGAGCCTAAACGGCAATTTATCACCGACGATGATTCAAGGACTGATTTTTTGTTTTATTGTTTTGCTCATAACCCCCCATGTTTTGCTCATAATAAATTAAGAGTTAGGTTGGGTAAAGACCATCGAATCTCGTAAAAAAAGTTATCCGGATCTTTAATGACCGCCGTAGGCATTTATAAAGTAGTATACTATACAGTGTCCCTTTGGCTACACATAAAACAAAACGAGCTCCAATTAGAATCGTTTTTTTTTTTTTGTTTCAGCACCTATATCTACACTAAATCCCGATACCCAGATACCCTGTATCCTATTATGCACCCTTTCTACCCTACATAGCTGCCCACATGATGCAAGTTACGTCTGACTTTTTTTTATATTTATAAACATTATTTATAATATTCATTGTTGGTGTTTGTTAAGCGCGTTGCTATTTATTTGGACTTCAAGTATAAAGGGTCTTTGTAAAAAAAAAAAGAAGTTGAGAACCACTGCCATAAGTACACTACAGCTATATAGCATACTTCATTGTATACCTATAAACTTCTGCAGTCTGCAGCGAGCTTAATGCGTCTACGCTCCGTATTGATTGTAAATATGCCCCCGCGGGTCTGCGAAACGTACATATAAACGGCATTGATCACCTACGGGTTTTACAGGGTGTATAACGATTTTAAATCCCCACGGTCACGTACACTCCATTATTATATTACAGTCTATAAACTTGTTTAAAAATTCAATTTTTGCACAAGTTGTGGATCTGGAACTCATTCAATGGCTGGGGGGGAGGGGTAGGATTTGGTTAAAATAACTTCGGTGAAATGTTATGAAATTTTGTTTAATATACCGTATACAGTATAATACACTCGTATATTTGTATGTTCAAATAACGTAAGTTTTTCCTAATTTTTAAATAAATCAAATCGGAGAAGAGGGCCCGGACCATTGGATACTCCCCCCCCCCTACTCGAAACTAACGCACTGTTGTAATATATCGTTAATTTGATAATAGTTATCAAACACATTAAAAAACGATGGTTGTTATCTGTTATTAAGATGCCATTACCATATGGGTATGACAATTTAGTTCCAGTAGGTAACATAGTAACAATTTAAAAAAAACAAAAGTCCAAAAAGGGAAGCGATCGCCACGTCGTTCCCCCCTTAAATTCGCCACTAATTTGCGCACCTACATTATACCTATACCATGCATTGCGATTAAAGATCAAATCGGTTTACGAGTTATAACATATATTTTGTATATGTTATATTATATGACTAGTGCTGGTTTTTTTATTCTTGCTAGGACTGAAAATTTTGAAAAATCTCGTATATTTTCGATATTATTACTATAATATAATGCAGTTTATGTATGTCAAATATATTTTGTTTTGTAGATTTACAAATTATTTATTTTACGCATAAACAATTTTACTCATGCGTTTTTTTATTTTATTCACTATATATATTCGTATATATTTAATTATGTTAAATTTTCTATATTTGAAAGTTCGATTCACTAAAGAGATAAAAAAAAAAAAAACACGAAATATTTTAATCTTATAATAAGTCGTTATGTGGGGGACAGCAAAAAAGTCCAAGAAAAATAAATTAACATTGAAGATTGCGTGATCGTTGGGTATTATTAGATTTTTTTCGATTTGGGTTAACTATCCTTTAGAAATAATAAAATCGATGCGAGAAGATATATTAATTTCATTGCAAAGAAATATAAATAATACTCGTTGATTTAATCAATAATGAATGATAAAAAAGAAAAACCAACAAATCTGAAATAAAAATATCATAAAATGTATGGATTTTTCCTTAAACAATTTTATAGTTTTTATATTAAATTTTGTGCATCGTTATTATCTTTCAAAAAAATATATCTAATATAAATTGTATAGTATATATACTTTCATATTTTCAACTTGACTGATTTATATTACAATGAAATTAGTATTTTAAATTTTGTTTTTATCGATAAGTAGCCGCCAATAGTATTGAAAATCATCTTTACTCATACATATTTTTTATTTATGAGAAATTTAACTGAACTGACTAGTTTTGACCCATAAATATTATGATTTATGATTATTATAACCAAAATGATATAGATAGGTATATACTTATCTCTGTCCGTGGAAATGTTTTTGGTACGTCGCCAAATACATAAATACCAAATAATAATTTATAGAAGGTAACATTTGAAAGAGGATACCTTTTAATATATTATATTATATTTATGGAGAAAAATTTACCGACGCTCAACGGGTCATCCGTCTGGTAACTCGTTGCTCAATGAGGAATATCGTCTTCAAACGGGTAATATCTCGACTTTTGCTGGGGTAATAAATTCCAATTTATTATATATAGGAAAGTTGTACGCGAAGTTAATATAGATATAAATGACTGAAATTGTAGAACAAATTATTTAATTACTTAAACGCGATACGTACGTATACTGCAGGATCTGTGAAACGATTTCAAGGTTTCAAGGGGGAGTTACAACCCTACATTTACACCGCTGAAGTTTTATACACACATAAATCGGAAAATAGCAAGTACAAAATCAAAATTTGAACTTTAAACGATTGTAAAAATTATATATATCGCATTAGGTCCAATTTTTATCTTTGTACTATTAATTAATTCGTATGATGAACCATGTGTCTAATTTTCGACCATTTATGCTTGGCCAAAAAGATTTTATTCACATAAAGTCATAAAACCATATGAAAACTAAAAAAACTAGAAAATTTCAAACAGATATAAATAACTCAAAAATGACCATAATTGTTTGAAAATTGTACCACGTCTAGAAAGGAATAATAAAAGTATTCATTAGAAATTTCAAGTCAACTATTATTTTTCACCGAATTACAACAAAAAACAAAATCAAAAATAACAGTTATTATTCGCGTAAATATTCCCGGTTATTTCTGGGTTTCCCCAATATTAACGAAATCAAAAAATGAACCAAATTGGTGTAAAAAGCTACGAAAAAGCTTTTGTTATATTTGGTTGAAGCAAAATGTCTGGTAGAAAATGGGGGAAAAATAAATCACTTTATATGACATCATAGTAAAACCAATACGTTCTTCAAAATCTAAAACGTTCCATAAAACTTTACGTTGACTTGTTGTACATTGTTGGAACGTTTAAAAACGTACATTTATAAATTCTTAGTGGTGCTAAGTACACACGATCAACACCACAGTCAAAAGTTACGATCGTAATTCGTTTCCAACATTGATTACACGTGTTTGGTAGGCCGTTGTTATGGACGTATATTTCGCGATTCATTCCACCGATGTCAAATTTCGTAAGGAGTAATTTTTCTTGTTCGTCCGACATCGTAATGCCGACGTTCGATTGTTTGTAAACACGTTTGGACAACAATAAAATACCAACGCGGATACTACTAGACATAATAATAATTATTAACAGTGCAATAATTGTTTTTTATGTGTCTATTGCGTGCACGTGTACATATTCTTATTCATTTATTATTAGTGAACTCCGTATTACCGCCAATCGTACGGAAATATACAGGGTGATTTTTTTTTTTTTTTTATCACGAACCGGCGATTATCTACGAAGATTTTGAGTAAATTTGATTATTGTTTTTATTATTATTATTTTTTTTTTTTTGGCATAAATACATAATCATTCAATAGTCAATGTTTTCACAATTCTAACCATCTTCCGTATACATTTATAAGATTTATAGCTTATATACGTATAATATTTACAATTTTAGAATGCTAGTTTTAAAATACGGGTTGCATCAAAAGTTATAGTATAGTGTCTACGGTAGACGTGACACGGGTACAATTTTGATAACATTGTAAATAAAATCATTAAACGAATCTGTGTTATGTCTAGAAAAAAACCCAAATTTATTCGAAATCTTTGGAAATGATTTCGTGATAAGGATAAAACAATCGAAATAAAAACACCCTGTATAATAAAAAATTATAAAGGATAGCACAATATTATCGCACGTGCGCATTTAGTTCACTTTAATAGTATACGATTACAGCTGAATTTGTTGCACAGTGTATTATAATAAAAATATGGTCAGCCACCGTAATCATCGCCGGATTTTGTAGCGTACCTCATATATTAATACCGTCGTAATTGAAAAAATCGTGTTATTTATATTGTAATATTGTATTATTTCAGTGTACCGTTTCGGGAGCGTCCTGCAATAATGAGCCTAAAAAAGAAGCCCAAAGAAGACGACCACGAAGCACTGGCAGGAGAAGAAGCTGCCACAGGTGATTTGATTAATAACGATATTTTAATATCATATACCTTTTCTGTAAAACCTATAGTGTAACGCTATGGAAAGTTCACATACCCATTAATTCGTGAATAACTTATCAGTGGCGTAAATGTCTAAAAATACTTTTTTTATAACGGGAGGGGCGAAATAATTTTTAAAATTACCCCGTCCAAATAAAAAAAAAAACACTATAGATATCACGAGAGTTAATTGTAGCGTATACTAGTTTTAATACATACATATATATATATAATTACTAAAATAAATGAAAAAAAAAATACATATTATTGATTATATAAAGATCGAGAATGATGATTACCATGAAGTGTTTCGTGCGTCAAATATTGTGCGAAGCCAACAATAATATAACAATATTTCTGTGTTATTGTTGTATAATAGTTTTATCATATAATTTATTATTCAAATTAAAAAAAAAAAAAATTTGTTCGATTTAAATAATACTAAAATACCTAATAAATGTGAATTTGTTTTTTTTATATATATATTTTTCTTAGTGCAAAACATAACTTTCTTTTAAAAAAATGTTCGAACTACGTATAACATTAGCCCGATTTTGAACGTCTTATTTTACTGTACTTTGCTGTTATTGACATTATCGAATTTTTAGATTAATTTTTCCCTTTTTAAAAATGTGACATTTTATTTTATTATTATTATTTTTTTTATATATATTTAATATTTATTCATTGCAAATGTGTTAGTGTATGATATTTAAAAGAAATACTGCATCTTACCTCGTATTTCATTGGTCTTTCGACATTTAAATTATAATTATTGCGGGATTTTAAGTGTTTTTTTTTTTTTAAATTATTTATTTAAATTTTTTTAAATTATTTATTTAAATTTTTTTAAATAGACTTTTCCGGACATATAATTCTCTGCTTCTTGTGTATAATACCCAATAATATTATTGCACTTACGTATATTTTCAACGGTACCGCGTGAACTCGATGCCGTTGTAAATGATAATGATAATATTATTCACGACGTTTTATTCCTGTCTGCCATTCGTCCGGCACGTTATTACGACATGACGAGGGCAAGCAGGTGCAGTATTATAATTGTGACATACGCGCGGCCAAAATATACTATACTTACTGTATTCGGGTCGTCGCGTTCAATTTATTCATGTCATCCGCACGAACGCGAATTTATATATTATTTTTTATTATATATACCCACTATTTTTTTTTTTTTATTATAAAACAGCGTACGGTGTTGTCCGACATATGGACTGGCGGTCAAGTATGTATATTATTTATTTCTCGTTGCCCCCCCCCCGCCCTCCGCTCCACGACACCACCGTACCCGACCACGGTCACCGGGGGTCAATAACACGTGGCTTATTTATTATTTTATTTTTCCATTAATAATTCTCGTTTTAAAGGTCCCGAAATAAAAGTTTTTCCACCGTAGGCAATATACACGATGTTTATTTTTGTAATTTTCCGATCAATCGTCGCTGAAATAATAACCATATAGTAATAAACAAAAAAAAAAATGAAAATAAAAAACGGTTAATATATGACTAAACAAAATAAACGGTTCTTATCAGTATCGTGGTATAAACGCCACCTATGTGTACCCTGCTTCCTTTGTGGACCTTCGGACACATCCACTCGATCCCACCGCGAACTCATGCCGGAATTTGATCGAAATAATAACCCTCGATTTTTTATGCAAAAAACCAGATAGGTATGTATATATATTACCGAAATTTATTATACCCATCACTTATATAGCCAGGGATGTAGGTATATCTATACCTACATCCTATTTATGGAGTGGGAGGGGATTCGAGTTTCAATTATTCGTAATAGGCTGCCATGAAAAGAAAAAAATAGTTATAATTAGAAAGTTGAAAAAATAATTTCGAGTAAATTGTGCAGCGCATACATTCATTAAACGGTAGGTGATTTTGTATATATAATATAATTTTATTTTATCATAATATAATATCGGCGGGTGCCTATTCAGAGGATTGTACATACCAAATTCATTTTTGTAAAATTGTATCACAAAAATATTCATCTTTAGTTTCTTGAAGTATGCATTTATAATTTACCGGTATTTTTTTATTTTGATAAATGTCTGTTACTTAAAAAATGTCATTTTTGTATTTCGTAGTACCGCATGTCAAAATTAAAAAAAAAAAAAAAAAAAAAAAATTGTATTATTATTCGTTTAGCAATTAGGTAATAGGGGTTGACCTACTCGCCTTGCCTACGCCCCCGCTTATAACTAAACAGTGTGTATTTTAGTGTATATCGATCCCATACTCGTACTGATTACAACCGTTTGTTTTACGTAGTGATATAAACATTTTTTTTTTCCCCCTATATTTATATATATATATATATATATATATATATATATATATATATATATATATGGTTATCGCGTAATAATAATACTGACCGCTGGCTGTTTATTCATAGTGGTCGGGCGCATGGACGGGAGGGGTTACCGGCGTTTACGAGACCATTGCCAATGTCGACGTATTCGTACATAATACTATAATAGTTGTAGGTACTATACGAATTACCTTCGGACTTGTCATTCATTAAGTTTAAAAATACTCGTCGGGACACATAGCCCTTAACGAAGGTTCCCCGACCGTTTTTTTTTTTTTTTTTTTACCTGTACCCGTATGCACACCAATATTGTAACAATAGTAATAATATGTAATTTTAATTTTTCGCGTTTGTTAATATTTTCGCAACTTTTACAAATACCCTAAACGTTTATTACGCGAAACCGTTATCGTCGTCGGCGCGAAAAAAATATAATTAAATAACGAGACGTTTGCCTATAGATATATATATATATATATATATATTAAAAAAGAAAACTAATCAAAGAGCCTACGTTTATAACATTTACGCGCACATTTTATATCCGCCCGCAAAAGACCGCATAATGAAAATTAATTTTTGAAACGCGTCGTCGTCGGTCGCAAAATAACAATTATTCAAACTAATATGCCTAATACTAACACCGTTCATCGTGGTTTTTGTTATTCTTGAAAAATTACATGGTTATACATAATACCAGACATATAATTTTCTATATTTTAAAAAAAAATTTTTTATAACTGTTTAAGCGCTTGTTTCGGTAAAAAATTTTTTCTCGATATACTGCACGAATGCGAAATTATAAAATATACATTTAAAACGTATTTGCACGTTTAATTTTTCCATCAATTTATCTTATATATATATATATATGGAAAATTTGTATTATTCAACAACATCCAATAATATTATTAAACATTTACTTATAGTTAAATATATTTATGATAAAAAAAAATATTATTATAAAAAAATAAAACTGAAAACATTTCATTGAAGTTAAACATGATATGGATTAATTTATATTTTTTACTTTTAGTATTATTTATCTTCAATTAATTTATATTTAGTTTTAGTAGTAAAATTTGACGCAAGCATAATAAATTCTTATAAATTTCAAACTAATACAGGAACGTTTATTTTATTTTTTTTTATACAATTGAATATGATATAAAAATTATAAACAATTTTAAATAAAAAAAAAAAAAAAAATATATATATATATATATATATATATATATATATATATATATATAAACCAACGCGTTTTATATATTACGCTGTCGCGTTAGAGTAATAAAATCGTAAAATAAATCTGACAGTTTTACCAGTATACTTGGTTTTTTTAGAGAAGCATTTTTTCGGCTGTTTGTCACACGATCAATAACGAGCGAAACAATAGTGTACAGTGTGTACCCAGTTTCATAATATACGATCGTCACGGTCATTCAGAAATATTTATCTATAAATATAATTTCACACTAGTCGATATATATTTTTTTTTTTCAACGTTTTATTCGTATGTATAATTGCCGCACAATAATTAATATTATATGTTACTAAAATCATATCGTTAAAGGTGCAGCCAACGGGTGGTTAATAACCTAACCTAACCTAAATCCCGCCCTCAAATTGTACATTATCGGAATATCGGAAAAAATGTTTTTTTCAAATTGTAAATAAAATTGTATATATATATATAAAAAAAAATATATCATATCGAGGATGTAGATACGTAGGTACTGTTTACAGTTATATATTTTGTTAAATTAAATGACGTGTTTAATTATAATTGTATAAAATACAATAATATCTATTGTAATATAATTGCAGTAATTATTAAAATAATTTTTTTTTTTTTTTTCTAAACAATGATAGTGAATTGGTACAATTTTTTTTACCCATGTTATTATTTGGCGTAACGTAAGTGGATTAGATTTCAAATAATATCCGCAGGAATGTTTCATGTGATGGTTCACGGCATGACCGTAACAGTGGACGTAAACTAGTTAAAAAGTTATTTTTTTTAAATTTTGAACTTAACGCCATAATTATTTTCGTCGTTAACTAATTAACTTAAGTACTTTAGCTTTCATCGTATAAAGCTTAATTTGTTAATAATCCTAGTTAATTTTCATAAACATCCGGGTTAGTCAATGACGAATGTTGACTTTTAACTAGATGATTTTTTTTTTGTTCGTTTAGCTTAACGTAATTGAGTTAATTATTATCATTAACCAGTGGCATGGTGAACGACTTTACTGTAATGCAACTGTTTAGCACTAAAAATATGTGAACGGAGTGAAGGGGAAGTGGTGAATGTGGTCATTTTGGGTCATTTTTTAATATTTTGTTAAGGGTTTATGTCATAGCCCACCTCTTATCGATTCTCCGTATATAATATAATATCTTCTTCTTGTCCTTGCTTGCCGCGTTATACTAGTCAGATGGGCGACCACCCGGATTAGACGAATCGTTTCCGTTTCTTAACAATATTACATATACATATACAATCTAATATGACGATTTTAAAATTATATATGAAAAAAAACCAACTAAATTACTACATACCTTTACTTAATATTATAAAATATACATTTGCGTAGATGGTCAAAACTATATTCTCGTCCCTCCGGACGGCGGATGGGGCTGGCTGGTGCTTCTGGGAAGTACATTGGTCAACATGTTGATTCCGGGCACACTTAAATCGTTCGGAGTACTGTTCGTGGAGTTTACCGAAGCGTTCCACGCGTCAGAGACCGCGGCCTCCTGGATACCCGCGATCTGCTACTTTCTCTACTGTTTTTTAGGTAAATATTATGTTCAGTATTCTAAACGTTCCGACTGGTTTACACGAACGCGTTGAACGGTTTGTTTTTATCAAATACAACACGTTATTATTGCAGTTAATGGCATACAAATATAATTATAGATATTTCAAATGAAATATTATACAATTTTACGTTACACAAAAATGGTTGACATAAAATGTATTAAGGAATATTATGTTTGCCTTTAAGACGTATAAATACAATTCTAAATTTCTTTTCTAGGACGATTATACATTACATTCATCCCGTTATAACTGCGTTAAATATATTATTTTTAAAGCTCGGTTTTCATACGGTAACTCAACTTAATCGAGTTAATTGTTTTAATGAATTTGCCCACCTATTGCTTTACTACTTATGCTATTATAGTATTCTGTTGACTCGTTTATACCGATAAAAAAAATGTTACCTACTGCAGGATTATATTGTTTAAACAATGAAATATCTGCATTCTTTATGGCTCGTAGTGACTTGTATATAATAAATAAATTGTATAGTTTCTTTATATTATAATAAAGTGAATTGTTTTTAATAGGTATAATATTATGATACCCGCAATTACTACGAGTAATAGTTAAATTTTATTGTTTTTAGTATATGCACTATAATCGCAGTCTACTATATAAATGAGTATAGTAATTTAATTTAAAATAGTCATTCAAATGTTGATTTGGTTCACATTGCATATCGTAATTTTATGAATCATTAAATTAAATATATAATAATATTCGTATATGCAATCAAACCGATTATTTTAAAACAGTATGTGTATAACTGTATTATATGTTTACAATTTTATCAATCACAAATTCATATTCTATATTATTGAGATTAGGTTGAGTTACTGAACAATTACAAAACAGTAATCGAAAATAATTATGATTACGTTAAATTTAATAATACGTTTTTATTTTTCGTTAAATGTAATAATGAATGAAATATAAATATATAAATATTTAAATATCAGAAATGCCTAACAGAATATTAACTATATGTGGCAATAAAACCCTGAATTTCAGATTTATGTCGCAACATGCAATAATAAATACAACTATTTATATTTAAAAAAAAAAAATTTTTTTTTTTTTTATTATTTTTATAATATAATTTTAATACGATATTGCCAGACGTCTTCTGTAGATAATCGAACAGTTTATCGAAACGAAAAAAAAAATAAGTTTACTAATATTATTATAATTTATGTATGGAAATTCTACAGAAAAAAATAATATACTTACGGCATCATGTCACGAATAATGAATAAATAACGATCCTGAAAGAAATGATTTGATATATTATACTATATTATACGCAAAAAACTTGTTTTAAATGATTGATGGCCAGAAGAAACATCATATTTCCATGTACTCAATAATAGAATATACAGGAACAATAGTTTATTGTTCTTGTCCATTTTAATGACAAAATCACATACTACAATCTACCAAATTATTAATTAAGAACTATATTATATTAGGTACACTTTTTAATTTGATTTTTGTTTTCAAGTATCGTTTTAACTTAGTATAATATATTCTTCTGAATTCTTTATACCAAGTATTGGTTAGGTTAGATTATAGGTACCTATACCTACTGTTTGACGTACAAACACTTTCAAGGCTCAACGAATTAACATAAATAACGTTATATTTTCGTTTTTAACTGAGACTGCAGATCTTTAATTACTTATTAATTATATAAAATAAAAAATATACTAAGAATATACCGCAGTCATTTATAATTTATTGTTTCGTACGCCATCATTTTTTAACTTCATTGTCATACAAAGGTATTACGTTATCGCGTATGTATAATCCAAAATTCGTATCTTTTAATCTTCTTCATCTTATCGTGTCCGGTTCTGTACTTTTCTTATTAATATAAATTGAATTACATCAAAACTAATACGGTGAAATAGATACTAATAACGGTCATAAACGCATTTTAAACATATTTTTTGAACCAATAATGTTATGATGGCTACTGATATATGGCATTTTCGTTGGCTGGCATCAAGTGGCGTACAGGAGTCGATGATGGTGTTCATAGGATTGGTACTTATACGTGTCCAGTCTTTCTCGCCTTATCCCCGTTCAGGACGGTTCTTGACAAACCACAAGGGTGAACATATTTAGCATACTATAGAAAACCGAATAATATATATTTCTGGTACAGTAATGATTTTCCGCCGGCAAAAACTGTGCACTACGATGATGTTATACTGAATAGTAGTTGACAGTTGTACTAAAATACTCAAATCTATAAATATATTATATTTATATAGATAATAATAATGTATAATGTTGTGCACCAGGCCTATTTCTATGGAAACTATTGAGAATACTTTATGGTTAGGTTTAGAACGGGTAGGGTATATCAAGTTATATATTTATTTTTTAAATTTATTATACCAAGGTCATAGTCTGAAAGGTAATATATATATAGGTAATGGTATATGGAAGTGACTTTTTTTTTATCGCCCTACACTTTTACACATTTTTATTGGAATACATAAAATTGTGTTGAATACACCCTCAACAAATTTAATGGGAATATCACTGCTTATATACACATATACGCAGGCCAAGGAATCGCGGTCTACCTATCAAACCCCCATATAACAGCCCTTGTCACCATTTTACCATGTTTTCCATTGTTTTGGTTTATCCGGCACTTAAATATTCATTGTCATAAGACCCATGGATCTTATTAATGAATCTATATATTATATATAATATAGATAATGAATCTATTATGGATAGACCACGTGGGGTGGTCAAAGGGATCGTGGGCCACATTTGTATAAGCAATAATAAAACATTTTCGTGATTTAAGTCTCTTTGGAACTCTTAAACAACCGTACATATGTGTATACACGGTAAATAAATTGATATTCTGTCATTAAGTCAATATGCCAATAAGTTTTTCCGCGTTCGATAATTGTTTTAAAATTATTATCTAATTACACATATACATCGTAGTATGAAAAATGTAAATTTTGCTCCCGAGAAATAAAGTAGGACATGCCATAATAATAGTAGCCACAGTTTACTTTTAGTAGTAAAATAATAAATATACGTACGTACATACATAAAATAATATATTCACACTTGTATTTGTATAGTATAGTTTTAAACGTATACGCATTGTACAGTATATTCATATACTATAGAAGTACGTATAGGATATTTTGTTTAAAGTTAAACTAAAACGTTTATTATTTTTAATTATACCAATACCAGCGCGTACAGTGTTGACTGACCCATATACGACTGTTTTTTGTTGTATACGTTTATATATATATATATATATAGAATATTACCAACGATTTAGATTTTTTATTATACAGTGACGCGCCCAAAGTAAATGGACGTCGGATCCTCCCCTTTAGCCATGCGTTTTACACGGATAAACATATTATATGCAATACGAGTTAAATTAAAATAATTAATATTTCATCAGTCGTTCAAATTTAAAAGTAGGTAAGTGGGTATAATAGGTATATAATAAGTTATTTACGACAAAAAAAAAAAAAAAGGTGTATCTATACGTATTGTGATTTATATTACTTATAATATAGCGATTAAATTACCTATATAGTCATGTTGTTTGCAGCCCGTTGTTTCCTCGAAGAAATCGCGTAGAAATTGCGTGGTTCTTTACTGTATTTACCCACAAGATTGAAAAAATCAGTTTCACATAGTTTTACACCCACAAAGCGATTATAGATATAGCTGGTTTTGTTCATCTTGAAATACGTGAAATACGTGAACACATATTCGATTTAAATAGTTTAGTTAAAACTAATCATATTGCACCTAAATATTAGGATCCGATATTTAATAATGATATTTTAAAGAAGACGATTTGATGTGTTATGACCTCACTTATCCGAAAAGATACTTATTATAACTATTAAACTACGTGAAATAGTTGAATTCTATCAGAGAAAAATGTCTTACCAAGTTTAACATAATTTTTTTATTAGGTCCTGTTTCGAGTTACCTGTCGTCAATATATTCGTATCGTACGGTGACGTTAATCGGAGGCACTTTGGCTTCTCTGGGTCTGATGCTCTGTTATTTCGCCAACTCCATCACGTTTCTGTACTTCAGGCAAGTATATTTTTTTTAAAAATAATATTCATATACAATTTTTGGTTAAAACAGTCTAATATTAGTTTTAAAAAAACCATAATTGTTTTAAGATTAAAGTATTAATCTATTGTAAAATTACAACAAAAAATATGTAAAAAAAAATACATACATGTAAGACAAATAAATAAAAATAATATCTAAAAAATGTTGCGTATTATTTTGTTCGCCTTTGTTGTTCTATTACTCGATGGTGATTTTTAAAATAAAAGCCGGTCATAAATACACAACAACCTATATAATATTCCAAGTTTTTTCTACATATTTTTTTTATGTATTTGTATCACATACAGATATATGTATATTTTTTACATTTATTTTTGTTGTTATAATATTATTTGTTCTTACAACTTCATTATCTTGCGCACAACGAAGTTTATTTTATTTGTTTCAATATCACGTTGATATTTAATATATTTGATTTGTTTATTATGCATATGAATACTTATGCATTATATAAAAAAAAGAAGGTTATCTAAATTTTTTTTTACATACTTTTCTTCTTTCTAGAAATAGTTAAACAGACAAAAAAAATGCACGGTGATACTTTTACACTATACTTTTACTTATATATAGACCAGCGATGTGCAAAACGTTAACTCAATTTGATCATTGTCATTATTTAGATGCCGTACATGTTTTTTTTTTTAAATCTTTACCCCTATGCCTAACAATATAATAATCTTAGATAAATATACGGTGGGGGGGGATCGAATTTATATCAAAATGTTGTACTGGTCTGCTACGAATGTAAAAATCATTCTGCAGGTTACATTATTATAATGAAATTATTATCTTATAATTTGTTTTCGAAATTTCATTACATAATATTATTTACCTATTGATATCATTTGATTGATGAATCGTTATTTTAATACTAATAATTTACGCATAAATATAAAGGAATATCATTGAATGTTTTATTTTTGTGACGAGTTCAAAAACAATATGCCAGTTTTTATTTTATTAACAGTTTAAATTAGGGTTAATGAACAATACATATTTTATCGATACTAAAAATATATATCATCATATATTCAAAACATTCATTAGAATATAATGCGCATACATTATTATGTTCACACTATCATAGTATCATTAATATTCATTAACTTATAATTGATAATTTGAATACCATCGTGCAACGTCTTTAATTATGAACATGTAAATTAATGGTTTTTTTTTTCGTTCAATAAATTAATAAATAAATTTTAGATTCTGAGTGTAGTGTAGCGAGGAAAGTATTGGTTTTAATTTGATTTGTGCTATTTTATTTATTGATTTTTCTGTCTTTGGTTTAATTTTTGACCAGAAATATTTTTCTAATCTAAAACTGAACGAGTTTAGGCCGTTCTGTAATCATCTTATCTTAAACGGTGGTCCAAATATATATTATATGAGGACTGATTTATAATACAAAATACAAATTTCAGAGGAATTTAGATGATTGTTGGCGAGCCTAGCCCGCATAACCTCCGCCTGTGACACTCTTACAATAAAATGTATTTCCAACCCTCCATTATGTTTAACTGAACTCTGTTCAAAATCGTTTTTTATTTGCAATGATTTATTGTTACAGATGTAAATTGAATTACTCTATAATATATCTTAAGTTTCCAACTTCCCACCTACAACAGTAGCCCACTCATGGTGCGGAGTTTGTCAGCTTTTATTATTTATTTTTTTCGTGTTATTTACATTTGCAATAAATTACTTTAGAAATCAGTTCGATATATTATAGTATTTTCACATAGTTAGAGTGGATAAAATAATTGATCAGTTTATACAACTTAGGAATATTTATTCGAAAATATTATAGATATCGTAGCAGACCATTAAAATAAACATACACATTATCATACATTAATAATAATTTATGACTCAAATAATAATCAAGTATACCTACTGTAATAGCCAGTGACTCAACTAGGATTTGTTAAGGAGGAGGGGACAAGAACAATTATTATAAAATTATAAAAAATATTTTATAGGTTATAGAACGAAAACCAATCGATATTTTTCTGTGACTCTTCTGTCATTTGTTACCACTGATAATTAATGCCAAATACACATAATTTGTACTAATCGTAAAAAACAAATGAATATTATTATTTACAAACAAAATTGTTTTTGTCAAAATCTTTATTGTGACAAAGTGATATTTAAATAATCTTATCGATGTTGTAAATAAAAAATATGACTGATATAATGGTTATAAACTGTTATAAATTGTCATAACATCAATATTATATAATATAGCATTATAACAACACTCCGATGAGGGGGGATCCGGACCCATAGTCCATCCCCTTGGCTGCGCAACCGGCACTTGCCTTTGATTATTAATTATATTATTATAATTATGATCGTGTTAGTAGTTTCTGTGAATATGGTTTTTATTTTTACTATATTTCGATAAATAAATACCATACGTATTAGTAGTTTAACCTTGTGAAATTTTATCTGTTGAACTTAGTTAGAAGACAGTTCGATAAATCATTACCCCACATCTATTATTGATGAGATGCTGTCGAACGATACTGAATTTCTGCTCGTTTAATATTAAACATGACTGCCCAAGACAACAAAATGTCGATTATGCTGATGTTCTTGATAAATAAACATATTTCTATGTATGAAAATCGTGAGAAATACGTGTGAATCCCAGTATTTTTCATACATTTTCAAAATCTCGTTATACATACTTATATTAAAATAGAGTAAAATAAATTTTTTCAGTCATTTTTAATTACGCATATTTTTATTACGTTTGGCATAAAATGTAAAGTAATAAAATCAACTGCTTCCTTCGCACAAAGAGTGTATTTTTTCGAGAAATTCCGTTTTTTTTTTTTTTTACTTTGTTCTCGGCGTAATATTAATATAAAATGTATATATATAACCGAAATTAAATTAAACTATATAGAGTCCTGTACACTTAAAATTGTTTAATATACTCGTATCTCTAACACTATAGAAAACGTATAACAATAATTTCTCTTTGTTCTCCACGAATATCTCGAGACGGGAAATTTAAATTTACAAAGTAAATCAGTCCGCATCCATAGAAAGTGTTTTTCATTTTGAAATTTTTTTTGTACACGATTTCAGATTCCGGACTGAGACGATTAATGAATATTGGTAGTAATATTTTTTACACAAAATGTCGACAAAAGTCCTTTAAATATAATTTTAGTGTGATAGTAATTTTTTTCTGTTATCAATCAAAATACGAACACGGATACATTTTTCTTAGAATAATACAATTTGCTGATAGTTTTCATGAAAATGTCTGGTACTTACATTGCTTATATTAGGCACTAGTTTTTACCTGTGATTTTCTGTGGTTTGTATACTAAACGCATATTTTGATAAATATTTAAATTATAAAGTAGGTACCAAGATTAATTTATTATACTATATTTCAAATAAAGTTCAATTCAATTTTGTTTTTATTTATATTAATTTTGTGTTGAGATAAAATAGTAACACTTCAAATGCCTTACCTCTAATCACGGACATTAAAAATAGTTCGATAATGTATGATAACTGATAAATTATTATTTCACCATTGATTATTAACTAACTATGTAATACTGACTCTAGTGTCAATAAAAAAAGTATACGCATATATGTATAATTTTATGATATGATGTTTTATATTAATTATATTAATTATACTTTTAAAATTTAAGGAATATTTCTTATACGTAGTAGAATAATATAAAATTGTAATCTGAAATTAAAAAAAATAACAAAACTAAATTACATTAATTTCTTGAATGTAGAATTTCGGAAATTTTACATCGCCAATTATATTATACAAACCAAACTTTTCGAGTATAACGTTGTCGTTACATTTAAAACTTATATATATTTAATATTAACTTAAAATGGCATATTACACTTTGGCCAAACCTATAGCTACGTGAGAAAATTCAATTGTCTAACATCGGTTCATGGTTGTGTTTTAGTTATGGGGTTATGTTCGGCGGTGGCGCGGGTCTGGCGTTTCCACCCGGGATATTCATCGTGACTTCGTACTTTGTCAAGTATCGCGGGTTCGCCAACGGAGTGGCCATATCGGGCAGCTGCCTGGGTTCCATGTTCTTGCCGCCGTTCCTGGGCTACCTGATCGAAAACTACGGTTACAAGTACACTAAAAAAAAAAAAAAAAAAAAAAAAAAACACACACACACGAGATAAAAACACACACATACTATATAATAATTCCATACAAATATGTGACCGATACGTGGCGGCCCGGAACCACTAATTATATCCTCTCGAAAATTTCGGGTCGCGTCGCCGGCAGCCTATAACCCGTACTATAATATAGGTAATACATGTATGCTATGTGTGTGGTGCAGGGAGTCGGTGCTGATACTCGGTGCGCTCACGCTCAACGTTTGGGTGGGCGCGTCGCTGTACCATCCGGTTGAGCGGCACATGGTCAAGCGGTACGTGGACGAGTGCGAGTACGCCGCAGTGGACGACGGGCCGGTCGGTGGCGTCGGCGGCGGCGGCGGTGGCGGCGGTGGCGGCGGTGGCGGCGGCGGTGGCTGTATTGAAGTGGACGCGATTTCGACTGTATCGGCGGCCGCGGCGATGGACTTGAACTCGATGGCCGGCGGAAAGAGCATGACGGATCTCAGGTACGGCAGCGGTATGGCGGACGACGGACATCTACAGGAGACGGTGTCGCTGTTGGCGCAGAACCTCAACGGTTATGTGATCGTCAACGAACTAAACGCGTCCAGTGTGAAGATGCCGACCGACGACAGGTACCTGTTGGCCGGCGACGGCGTCCAGGTGATCGCGTCGGTTAACAGCGGATCGGCCCGGGCCACGGCCAGTTCGCCGAAGCTGGCGTTCAGCAGTTGCAGCCTATTGCGGACGATGACGGGCGGCGGGGACCATCAGCATCATCTGGTTCTAACTTCCGGCGGCGGCGGTGGTGTGGACGGCCGGTCCAAGGCCAACCACGGAGCGTCACTGTCGTCATTGCGGTACGTCAGCACGCCGTTCCACGGCAGCACGTTGGTCAGTCTTTACGAGGAGTCGCAGCCCAAACAGCAGCAGCAGCACAACAAACGGCTACAGCGCAGGCGGTCCGAACAACAGCAGCCGCATCAAAACCGACCGAAGCAACCTACTGACGGCCCGTCGTCGCGCCGAAAGACCGTGGCTGGCGCGTTACAACTGCTGTCCGACCCTCTGTTTATCATCATACTTGTGTCCAACGCCACCACAGCCATCGGGTACACCAATTTTGCCATACTGTTGCCGTCGTACGCCATCAGTATCGGCCACGACAAGAGCAGCTCACAGTACCTGCTGTCCGTGATGGCCGTCCTGGACCTGGTCGGCCGGATCGGCGGCAGCACGCTGTCCGACTGGATCCGGCTGGACAAGCGGTACTACTACTTGAGCGGCCTGGTCCTGTCGGGCGTCGCGCTGTTCGTGCTGCCGCTCGCCGACGACTACCTGACCATGTGCTGCACGTGCGCCGCGTTCGGTCTGGGCTCGGGCGTGGTGGTGGGCATCACGGCCGTCATAATGGTCGACATGCTCGGCGAGGAGCGGCTGGCCTCGTCTTACGGAATATCGCTCCTGTGCAACGGATTAATGCAACTCATCGGGCCCCCCGTGGCCGGTTACATATTCGAGACGATCGGCTCGTACAAGCCCGTGTTCCACGGTATGGGCATCATATTGTTGTTCGGCGCTTCCGTGTGGCTACTGACGCCGTTCATCAAGAAAAATCATAATCACCACCGATGACAGTGACGACGACGACGACGACGATTCAACCGACACCGCCGCCAGTTTGGTAGCACCGCTTAGGTTTGCACTCACACTATATAAATATATAGACACACTCACACACAAGATTTATACAATAATGATAATAATATAAATAATATATATTCGCATATCTGACTCGTATACGGGCATAGTACAGTGACGTCCAACTTATATTTATATATATATATCGTAGCCACTTGCTGATATCCATCTTTTCATAAAAAGTTGTCCGTTTTACGAAAAGGAAACGCCTTTTTCATACTTATTGAAATACAAAAATATTACACTTTTTCATGAAACGGTAACTCGAATTTGACATGGTGTAATTTTTATCGTGATATGGTAGAACCCCGCCTTGTGTACCTACTGAAGTAAAATATTACTCAACTATATTTGTATTGTTATTTTATATTAATCGTGCGTGTAGTATATGAACAAACGAGTTGTACAGAATAGGAATCGACATGGTTTTATAAAATAATGGTTCAACCCTGGAAATACGCAATATGCTACAACAAATTTTATTTCGGCCGAACAAGTGAAAAAACAAAATAAATTAACTTTATGTGAAACTTTTTGAGTCGTATCAAGGCATTTGGGATTTCTAAGTTGTTCGTATAAAAGTGCTCGTCGAACAAAACCACGTACTTGATACAATGGTAACATGAAATGTTAGTTGACAACAATTAGTCTTGTTGCGTCTTGCTCGAATAAATAAAATTAAAACAAAACTCCTGTTTTTCCCATTTTATGTTTTATATGTCGATTTTTAAATGACTTGAATAGTCAATTATTTAGAAAACTTTTTAAATATTACAATGGCGCACAGCTAATAAAACCAAATGAGAAAATAATAGTCAAATGCGATAAATATTTTAATTCAGTAGTTACACAAAGTGGTCGACCACAAAAAATTACAAGATGTCAAATTCGGATTTCATTATATCAAATATAAAAATATTTCACGAAGTGTAAAAATAAGGTTTCCTTTTCGTGAAACTGAAAACTTTTCATGAAAAGATCGATTTCACAAAATGGCTACGGCATATATATTTATAAATATCTAACTATATACATATAGCAGCTTTACTAAGTCCACTTATACTTTTAACAAAAATTTAATGATTTAAAAAAAAAATTATAAATTCACATGATGATCGATTCGTTTTTTTTATAAATGAATTTCATATAGTCGCTTACAACAAGTAAATACAGATGGACCGTAACTAATTTTTTAGTGACGTATGAATTAATTTTGGAACTTTTTCAATTGATTTTATCAGGGATTTGACGAGTAAGACTTTTGTACATTTTGTACATTTGTACTTTTTGATACGATTATAGTTTAAAATGTTTAACTTAAGTGTTAACACACGGAAATATAAAACAATATTATTATGAAAAAAAAAATTAGTAAGTTGTAATTATATACAAGTCACTACTAACTTGACCAAGTTAATTGTGTATTAACTTTAATATCCATATAGTTCATTTTTTTATTATTTATTATTATTATTATTATTTACTAATGTAATTAACTTAAAGACTATAAAACAATGGAAAGTGATTGTAACTTACTCGATTACCTACTAAAATTGAGTAACTTGCCCAACTCTGTCTACGAACAACAGTATGGTTTTAACAATCGATATAATATTGTGATATAGTTTCGGTTTTTTTTTTATTTTAGGGAATTAAAGTTTCCCTTTTAAAGGCATACGAGGAAAGTTCGACGCCACTGGTTTACGATACGCGATATTATTGTTTTTAATAATAAATTTCTTACGTTTATATAAATAATATTATTATCGTTATAATACATTTAACATATAATTATTAACCATTATCGTACACGATGATGTACTAAAACGCGTTTTTCGACGCGATCACGGAGATTGAGATGATACGTTACGATCAATTACCGCAACACGAATGGACTGATTTTTTTTTTTCAATTTTCCCTTACCCCGTATGTATTTTATTACCCATCAACCACACACAAACAATTTATTATAAATGTGCACAGCAAACGAAATTTTTTTTTTCGCTGTAAATATAGCGGCCATAGAGGTACATTATTCATAGTCGTGCGTCGGCCATATTATGAACTTAAAGCCGACAAACATTAGAAGTGGTCGTCATTCGAAACGTTCCGATAACATTTGTTCATAGTAATTTGTTAGACAAATGTCAAAGTCGTTAAGGTTATATATCACTGGTTTTCGTCACCGGAAATAGAATTTTACATTCAAAGTTTGTTTTGGACTTAATTTTAGATTTTATCGATTGATTTTCAAAATATAAATCAAGACAAATAAAATAAAACTAATACTTTTGATATTATACCAATAATCCATTTATTTATTTATTTCACACTATTACGAAACGTTTTAGTCCGTTATGATTTCGCAATGATAATTTCATGAAGGTTCATTCAGAAATACGGTACGATTTAGCCAAACGAATATTCTATATTATATTTGTACGCTGTTTGCGACTACCGATTTTAATACTATTAGAATTCCTCATTAGAATATTTATACACCTATACCATATTACACTCAACAGCAGATGCGTATTTGGGGAGGGGGTGCCCTACATGTCTGGACCCCGTCCTCCTGACTTACAAAAAAAAAAATAAAAAAATAGCCCAATGTATTTTTATTACTCATGCCAATTAAATATTTATATCCAAACTGTAAGTTCAATATCTTTTTTTCATCAGTGAATAATTATAATAAAGGCTTTGTAAGGTTCGGAAAATGTTGGACACCTCCCCCCCCCGAAAAATTATCCAAAATACGCCACTGCTCGACAGTATTTATATTTAATATTTATAATCAATGGATAACAATATCCGCAGGTACTAATTATTATTCATTTTTTTTTTTTTTTTTTGTGTTTTTTTACCGATTCTTCCAACCCAGTTTTTATATAATACGTACCGTGTTGTATCTTATTTATTAAATCGTTATTTCACATATGGCAATAACTTACTGCAGTTACGCGCTGTTATAATATTTTCAATATTTATTTTTTTACATACCTAGGTCCTAATACACTCTACTAAACCCGTGCTCACGGCCCTTATTTCCAACAAAATACCCTCTCCTCCATCTCACCCCTGGTGTGTTTTATGCGCCATGATATTTTTCGGAACCAAAAACGACGAATTTAAACATAATAATATTATATAGAAAATATTTTAATGTCTAAATGTGTTTGTTCGTATAATATATTAATATATTATCTATACCGCGTTGTTTATTACGAATCTTCCGTGTCGGTTAGTTATATTATTATATTGTTGTTGTTGTTGTTGTTGAATTAGTAGATTTAAACTTGTTGTTGTTGTTGTTGTTGTTGTTTTTTTTTGTGTACTTGGTCGAGATTTTATACGAATTGTATTCGTCTGAACTGATATCGTAGTAGTTATACGAAATATTTGACAACGCTACTATTAATTATAGGACTTAATCGTCAAAATGGTATTTTTTTTTTTGTTTTTTACTGTTAATACATAATTATGTATTAACAGTAAAAAACAAAAAAAAAAAAGTTTAAATTTACATTTTGAGTATAATATATAGTAATTATATTATATAAAATGGTTATCATTATTATTATTATCATTATCATTATTATCATTATTATCATTAATATTATTATTATTATTATTATTATTATTATTATTATAGTGTTAATAATAATATTTAGTTTACGTTGATGTTGTAGACAATCCAAGTGTTTAGTTATATACTATATAATATAATACAATAATTGTATAGACAAATTTATAAATAAATGTTATTTAATTAAAATATTATATAAGAGGAAAATAAATAAATTTGTAATTTAATCCAGTCGATGATTTTTTTTTTAGTATATAGTTTTATGTTTACTTTGTACCTATTTTAAATATTATTTGAAACGCTTAGGCACTTTCTAACGTAATTGGTTAGCGAAAAATATCTTCTCACTCGTCTGCTATTATGCCAACAGTTAAAGTGTGCAATCGTCTTCGGTGCAATTCGATCGGAACAAACAAAAACCAGTTTTTATTTATCGAGCACTTTTCCTTTGACATTACACCTCGACAATTACAAAATACAATCGGTATTACGAAATCGAATACGGAATAAGTAAAAAAAAAATATTAAAAAAACCATTAACCACTCTGGTCCGTATTAAACCGTATTAATCATGCCCTCGTTGTACTTACCATATCTATTCAAAATATTTTTACAACAGTGTAAACCAAATCAATAATTATAACGTACCAACTGGAAAGATATTTCAATCCTTGAAATATTTTATATGAAAAACACGTAACATTTCTTCATTTAATAAAAAAAAAACATTATGCCAGGCGTTTGGAAGCCCGGAAACCATTGGTCGACGAATAATACGATCGTACGGCCGTTGGGTGGACGGCCGGCCACCGTTACAGAACGCATATTTATAATGGGTAATTATCGACGAACAGATTGCATTTTCAATATTTAACAAAATAATCGTCAAAACCCTGAACCACTAACGATTATTGATTTTCGTGTTTCGAGTTTCATAATTCTTCTGTAGATTTTTCCTACGAAATCATACAGTTTATTCTAGACACACGGAACATCCAGGAAATTCGCGGAGAATTTTTCCAATAAAAAAATTTATCACAGCCCAAACCGCACATTCATGGATGCGTGATTGTCGACAACCAGATTTACCGTGCGTGAATGATGAATCGCAGCACGCATCGTGAAAATTCAATCACGCATTCATGGTCGCGGTTATTAAAATCCAAGGATTAATGCATTCGAATGATAAACCCCGCACGTGTAGAATTTCACGAGTGTTAACGGTTAGAGATTCACTGTCATTGTTCTTGGGCACTTAGATATTTACTGTTATTACTCCGCTTCAACCCCGCTTAAACAAAGGCTGAAGTGCGTGAATAATGAATCAAACGCATTACAATTTACGAACGTAATAGTTTGTAAACTATTCAACCCAACATTATGTTCTTTTTTTTTTTTGAAGTTCAACATTCCGTCTACACGTTACGGGTCTAATTTAGTAATTGAAACTCAACCACCTTCATATTATTCAATCAATATGCGACCCAATTCATAGAAACCATCGCGACTTGGAGTCTCGCTCTGGGTGTTACCGGCCCGGGACCCACATACACCTACTAGCCTAGGGTCACGAACTGATGTTGGTCAACTATTGAGCAGGGCGAGTGCTCAATTTTCCAGTGGTAGGCTTACCAGGTTGGACCTTCCTTCTACCTCGCTTGTCCTCTCGTCCTACCCCTTGAGACTCAATATTATGTCCTCTACCATGTCGTAGAAGGATCGTGCGCCAAGAAGTAAATGCGAACGAAAGTTTTTCATGCCTTTGAAGGTCGTCCTCGCGGGACAGTATGTTCGATGGTCGGCACAGAAGGTTTTGAACGTCCTTCGGAAGGATGTCCCTCCTGTCTCCTTGACACATCACTTTGAGCAGTACCCGGGCGCCCTGCCTAATATGGGACGTTATAAACTATTGACCATCCATTCCCCTATGTGATAAAGGGGAATTGATGGCACATTCATTATTATAATATTATATACATTTAATTTTATATTACACTAGCTGCCATCACCTGGCCTTGCTCGGGTCAAATTTATTGGCTATCCAGAACCATCTAGCTATCCTGCACATCATATTTTTAAAGTTCAGAACGAAGTGTAGAATGTATTGGTTTTATTATGATGTGGGCTTTTAAAAAAATTGTCTGTCTAAATCTAATTAAATGGTTTTTTTTTTTTTTTGAAATTTCATATTATTTTTAAATTTTACTTGGTTTTAAATTTTAAGTTTCAATTTACATCACGCATTAAAAATCTCTGGAACAAGCACAAACAGATTCACGAATAAGACACGTAACAGAGCCATGTTCAGTTGACCACGAGAAAATCATTGGACGGTTAAGTCTAAACCTATAACGTTTAATGTTTTCTTCAATCGCAGTTTTATTTTCTCAAAATAACGATTGTGTTCCTTGACCTTTAATTACTGCAGTTTTATGACGCGCATGTTTTCGGATTGCTATTGATTATGTTATTATCTATTGTTATTTGCATCGTAAATTTAGGCATAAGGTCATCTGTTAAACGGATAAAAATTAAATTTCCTTTGGAGTGTATCAAGATTTTTTAATCGGAAAAGAGTATATTACGTATATCACGTAATACGTTTGACGTAATTGTCTCGGTATTTATCGTTACATATTCAAATTTGATTAAATATAAATAATGTAATAATACATAAATATTATTTGTATCGTATTATGATAACTTCGCACCTACAAAAATAGTTCACCCATTTGAGCTGTAGGTTTATCCTAACTATTGTTTTCTTCTTTTTTTTTTAGATGCAGAGCGTAGTAATTGTTTTGACTTATTCGCACATTACAATTTTCATGACGTGTTTATATTTCATAAAATAGAAACACGAAATTTATAAAATTCATCACGCCTATTTATTTAATAATGATTTTAGATCCTGAGGTTTTGAGAAATTCGGAAATGTATTGGTTTTACTGTGATGTGTATGGTTTTTTTTTGTCCGTTCATAATTTTCGTACCATTTGTCCTGGTCATCAACATTATGGGTGGTTTCTGGTAGAAAATTTTGTTTAAGTGGTGCACTGAGATCATTTTTTGATATTCCATGTGGCTTTCTTGATAATTGGGAAAAACGGCAATATTTAGGAAATATAAAACGTGAAAATGGTAAACCGAAATAACGGTTTCTGATATTTTTGTTTTTTTTTTTTTTTGTTATAATTCAGTCAAAAATAATTATACAGACTTGGAATTTTCACCGAAAACTTATATTAATAATAGTATTTTAAAAAAAAAATTTTTTTTTTTTCATCTATGACATCTAGATCAACAAAAATGTTCGTACGAAAACTTCTAAAAACCCTGTGTCAGCCACCCTTTAGGGGTTGAATTTCGAAAATTCGACTTCAAGGTGCACACGGAACCGTGCGTCGGCTTCTGTATGCAAATATTCGAACTTCTCCGTGCGATAGAATAGGCTGTGGATCTCACACAAAACACTTCTTCTTTTACAAGCTGAGGGGCTGAGGGTAATGTGATATTAATGTTATTTCGCAATATCACCTAGGAAAAATTCATTAAAATATCCTTTATCATACCGCTATGTGACGTCACTATGATATTATGTAGGTTTTTAGGTTTTTATGTTAAAACTAATCTACGAATATTATTGGCAAATTATTGGCATTGTAAAAAGTTTGTATTGTATTTTTTAATGGTGTATAATAAATACCTATATCTAATATATTGTACACACTTGTATAGTATTCGATTTCAAGTATTTAAATACAAATATTCGAACAATTTTTCAATATGCAATTACGTATATAAAATGCTTCTACGGAAATGATTTGGTATTGTATTTTAAAAATTTTTCAAAAGTATTTGTATAGGCAATCCAATACATATTTAAACAATTCTATAAGTTTTAAAATTGTTTTCCATGTTGAAGCGCCTCGTGTTTAAAGTTAATTGGATTTAAAGTTTTAACTCAGACTAATATTAAACCAGTGACAATACAAAAAAAAAAAAACCTTATATGAACGACTCTACATATAAGACAGTAACTATTTAAAAAAAAGTAGTATTTGAAAGCATTTATAAATACATTTTAAAATAGTATCCGTATTCGTACTCAAAATACTTTTAAAAAGTATCTTCTACAAGTATATAAAATAAAAAGTTTTAAACTTTTAAACGTGTTATTCAATTGAATCGCTATAAAAAAAAAAAAAAAAAATACAAATTTGTAAATTAATTAATTTAAAACAAAATCATAACGCAACATTTATCATATCATCATATGGTATCGTAGGTACGTAATATTATAGCGTGACGTCGTAATATATTGTGGATACGGATCCGGCGAAAAATGTTTTCCTGCGACGAGACGCGTCCGCCGCAACATACGGCGCGGACACGGGTGTCGTTATGGGCGACGAGTAAAATAAAAACCCGCGGCGCGACGGACGCCCGGTACGCAATCACGCGCGCCGCCGCCCGCAACGGGCCGGTCGTCATAATACGACTGCACGCGCGCCCGAACGCGGTGCGAATGGTGTCTGCGATACGCTCGCCCGTTATCGCGTTTACCGCGACAACTCGGGTCTTCCGGACCGGCGGCGCATCGTTCATAACCGTTAATAAAATAATAATAATAATAATATCGAGCGTATTGAGTTATTATAATAATAATAATATTATATCTCGTTTAGTGGCGTTCGATCGGCCGACGCGTCCCGACAGCCGTACCGCCGCCTCCGCCTCCGCCGCCGCCGCCGCCGCCGCCGCCGACGCCGCCGCCGACGCCGCCGCCGCCGCCACCGGACGAGTGCGATTATTGTTATTTAGGTACCTACGGTGTAACGAACTAGTCCCCCATGCCGCCGCCATCGCCGGGTTAAACACGAATAGGACGTGCGCTATTGTAGTTGTCGTTGGTGTTGTTGTTTTTGTTAGCGTTTGTGTTGTTGGCGTTGTTGGTATACCGGGTTAAGGTAAGTTCTTACACGACCTTCGTTTACATTTAAAATGAAATTGGTTTATAATATATTCTTGCGCGGGTGCAAAATTACATAATATGTGTTTAAAACGTATATATATATATATATACGTTTTTTGTTTTTTTTTTTTTTGTTTTTGTCTATTACGATGTTGTTGAGACACTATAATTTCCTTATCATTATAGCCCGGGCTAGGATTCTGTAACATTCGCTAATTTTTATTATTATAGAATACCGAAAAAAAAAAAAATCAGAAAAAATCGAGCAGACTAAACTATACATTTGTGGTATTACAACAAGGACATCATCAAATCGACAATTGGATACTGCATAATATTTTTGAATTTTAATTTTATAACGCTATATTTCGCTTATACGCACATCAAGTTTGATTTATTTTACGGTTTTCATAAATCTCGTAATTTAAATTAAAAAACGTGGATAATATTTTTGCGACGAATTGAACAATCCATTCATTTCCGTTGCATTACATATTTTATATTACAATCCGGTCGTACGGTACACCTGTATTCGTTAAAACACAACTATATTATATAATACCTACATTTAGATTCGTTTGTGTACTAACAGAATATGTCTTTTTTGCGTCCGTATAGGAACTCATATATATATATATATATATATCATTTTATGTAGACGAGAGTCGAACTTACCATTTCCCAATATACCTAACGTAACCTTTTAAATAGGTGGTAGGCGGATTCCGGTGTTCGGAAATGTACAACCGCGGGAGGCCACCACGTCCTGCGAATAACGAACCCGACGAGTCGTCGTACATGCTCCGGGACAAAAGTACGTTTTAAATTATATTCGCCGCTTATTATAATTGATATTAAGTGTTTCCGAGGGCGTGGCGAAATAGGTTTTTTAGAGGTGGCATCCGAGTGCATTTTGTCGGTACAATAGACCTATGTTCCCCCCATAAAGAAATAAAAAAAATAAACCAATAATTCGTAGTCGAAAAAAAAATGTCCGTCTGACAGGCTCGCGTAATTTTTCAAAGGGCAAGCCGCTCCTTCCACCTTCCCCACGTTATAGCTAATTTTCACCCGGTAAAACGGATCGTTACTAGCTCGGACGATTTCATCGGGTTTAAAAAAAAAAAAAAAAAAAAAAAAAAAAAAAAAAAAAAAAAAAAAAATGAATCGCTTGTTTCAGAAACTCCCTAATAGTCCACTTTATCCCATTTTATGATAATCGGTGCCGTTTCGTTAAACTCCCAAACAAAAATTCAAGGTCATATAGAAAAGAGGCAAGGGAACTAGCTGCACCATATCGACAGCTGTTCCCGTTGTAAACCTTCAAACTAAGAAAAATTAAACGAAAAATAGTGTAATTTTTTAATTGTATTTTTTTGCGTTTAACGGGTTTCTGAAACAATAAGCGATTCGGATATATTATCGATATAATAACAAGTGGGTTTTCACAGAATCGTCGTCGTTTCACCGAAACTGTCGGCCGGCCGCGGCCGCGGCCCCGGACGAGGACTGGGGCTGGTACGTGGTCAGCGGATGCGCGTTCGCCAATTTCCTGTTGCCCGGCATGCTCAGAACGTTCGGGCCGGACGTGCTGGAAGGGTTCGCCGAAATGTACAGTCTCGAGAACCAGTGGGCCTGTCCCTGGATACCGGCGGTGTTCGACCTGACGTTTTCCATTGCGGGTACGTGTTCGCCGCCGTATTACGTATATGTATTCAAATAATAATATATTACGCGTGCGCCCACCTATTTACGTGTGTTTTTAATTAAATATATTACGAGTGGGCACACCACCGGTATTGCGTGTAGTTGTATTATACCAATGGGGAACGGTACGGTTACCGCGGTACCCCGGCGTACATATTATTGTAATATTATAAAGGTGTACAACACGTGTAGGCAGGTATATTACTACGCGCGCGTTTCGAGGACGAAGAACTCGTTTTTGTTTTATTTTTTTCGCTCGTGGACTTTGCCGGAGACCGACCGATACGTTGCTCGCGTCCGTAATACGTATAATGTCGCAGCGCGAAATAAAATTTTAAAAAAATAATAATAATAAAAATCAAATATTATATTCGAGACGACGCGACACGGTGGTTTCGTACGTACGTATGTAATACGTGCGCCACATCGATAAAAAAAATCGTCTTTTATTTATTATTCGTCGCGTCGATTTTCGACGATATAACGATACGGGTCGCGGAGTACACCGTATAGTATAATCATTATTGGTGTTCCTTAAAATTTATTTATATAGTTTTTTTTTTTTGTTTTTTTCCCATGTACTTATAATACCGATAAAATAAAATTGTTTTTATGTCGTTGGCACCGAGAATCACGTTAACTCGGCGAATGTATTGCAATTTACCCGTAAATTCCGTATATAAATTTTCGTACTGCGATACGTGTCCCTATACCCGTAATGTGACGAAAATCCGGATTTTCCAAAATTAATTCGGGATTTCCGACGTCGAAATCGGTAAATCCTAATTTTGGATTTCGCGATTCCACGGGTTTCCATATATTTTATTCGGGGTGTCCCGCGAAGATTTACTCATTGCGTTCTTTATGTTCTTTATATATATATATATATATAGATGACTTACAGGGATAAGGACTACAGTAATATTCATATTTTAATTACATTTTGTTTAAATATAAATAAATAATTTTTTTATTCTCGACAAATTTAAAGATAGCAAAATGTATAGAGTTTGTTCTAAAAATTTTGACGCTTTAACTTTTCATTTTCATTAGCCTCGTGATTTGTTTAGTTTGGAGCAAAATATTGTGTATTAAACACAATGGCTTGTTGATGTTACATAATAGTACTTTGATAAGCAAAACTTATCAGAAAACGTGATGAGATAATATTTCAAGACTACGGTAGTAAATAATAATACACTGTTTTACTGTAATCTAAAATAAATATTAAAAACCGTTTAGGTTTATGAAAACAAAAAGTCGAAACGTCAAAATGTTCTAATGAATAAACTCTATATAAAATGGCTTCGAAATCACTAAATTTGTCGTAAACAATAAAATAAAAAATTATTTTTTTAACAAAACATACAAATGTAATTAAAATACGAGTATTTGTAGTTATTATCCCTGTAAGTGGAATAAAAAAAAAACCATAGCATTTGATTATCTTATTTATCCTGGAAGATTACGCAATGAGTAAATATTCATGAGACACCTGTATGTGTTTTGTGTGTACAAATAATTTCGGCAATGCGCCGATACGGTTTTATTTTTATTTTTCCGCGATTTTTGAAAAACATTTCCGATTCTATAATCCGGATTTACAAATAAATTTCGAATTTCGACAATTCCGGATTCTTCAACCCCGGCCAATCCGGACTTTTCTCACGGGTCACTATTGGAAATAGTCAGGACGGATCCAACCGACGCGTCGGTTCTCTCATCGGTCGCCGCTAGATAATCAATAATATTCCAACGGCGATTTTCTTTTATTTTTCTCCCCCCGTCCCGTCAAAAGCGAGATTAAAGCGAGTTTTTTTTTTTTTTGTTTTATTTGTTTTCTATCTATTTTAAACAAACACCTCGCAGCACCTACCCAATAAACAACAGACACGTGTAATAATAATATTTAAATTAGGTACGTATAATTCGAACTTGTGCGTTTTAGAAGTTGTTTTATACCACCACGCTGCGGGTATATCTTTCGACGAGTGTTTAAAAATGCTGTCGGTCTATAAATACGTATACAATGTAAAAGGAATACGCTTTTTCGTGCTATTGCTGCGGTTGCAGCGAATGCTCGTCCGACGTACGGCAAATTCGATATGATGGAGGATTTTCGAGTTTACTACTAGTAAAAAAAAAAAAAGTTAATATTATTAAATGATTAGTAATTGAAAACAATTGAAAATAATCGTTTTATGACGATTGTGTAGATAAAAATGTTTTTTCTTTTTGGCATTTGGGGACGCGTCACCTTCGACTCCCCTTTGAAGCCCCGCCAATCCATGCCTCCAGACAATCTGAAATTTCGAAAATAGGCGTAGACAACACGTCAAAGCGAACACCTTCCTATTTTCTACATCGTAGAATACTGTAATTTACGGGTGCTCAGAGCTCACACTTACATTTCGGACTTTGAACACAGAAATAAAATTATAATTTTCTTTTGGTCCGTAGTTGGTTTGATATAGTTTAATTTTGCTTAACACAAGGTACATTCATTCGTATTTTAAGCAAAATCCATTTCAATGTATACACAAATATTGCATTAGCGCACGGTTATTAAAATATATATATATATATATTTTATTCGATAACATTTATCGTGTTTTACGAAGTAGTAGAGTATATTATAATGTATAATGTACATTATACACGGGGCTAAAAGGGCAAACGTTTCGGAGATAATTTATTTTTTGTATAGAGATGGAAATAAGATATAAATATGTAGAAATATGGCATTAAATTTAAATGAATACACATAAACACAAATGTGTTATACTGGTAAAAAAAAATTGTCCCTATGGATTAGTGTTCGGAAAAAGAAATCGTACATAATACGAATTGTGTGAAACTAACTTACTTTTGTAAAATATTACACACAGGTAAAATTTTAAATCGGTCGGATTTGAATGCGCGCGTCTCTGAATAATTCGTATACAAAAATAGACGTTTAAAGTTTGAATAAAAAAAAGATATATTTATCGGTCATTTTTTTTATATATATATATAATTTATTCTAATAAGTTTGTCTACGGATAGAATGGTACAAGTATATTTTATACACAATACGTGTAGCATGTTGGTGATTTTATGGCGCCAGAGGCCACAATATATGAATCGAAATTATCTATTTCACACTTCAAATTTAATACTTTGTAATTTTGAAAACGAATTGAGATGCCTTCGAAAATCTGAATAAATAATAATTGATATTAATATTTTATTTCATTCGAAATTTCCGAGGTGGTTGCTACGCGCCCGACGAATTAATATAAATCGCAAGGCACGCGAGTATATTTTCTACTCAATTGCAAATACCTACACGCGATAAATATATGTTTAATAAAATACTAAACGTTTAACTATATAATATATTATTATTATTATTATAACATATTGTGAAATCAAAACGGTTTGCAATGCCGAATCTGAAGTGCTCGCGGGGCGTTATAATAATTATATTGTACGTGCTATATATTAATACGACTTAAACACAAAATATCAATTAATATTACGTTTTGTAACAGACTGTATTAAATCACAATCATATACCGTCGGACCCCTCAATGTCAGAATAAAAAAATAAATAAAAAAAAATAAAAAAGCAAAAGCGTATATGTAATTACTAATTTAAAATTGCACGCACACTCGGTCAAACTAATAAGGACAAACGCGACCGCGTGTCCTTTATAATAATATTTATTATATTTAATTTTATAGCGTTGCGTTAAATATTCAAAATCATAGTTAGAACGCGCTTTTACTTATAGTCGCGTACGGTTCATATTATAATATTATACCGCATGACTCATAGCTACACGTATAAATTGTTGAATGATTAAATGCCGCCTGTATTAAAAACTCTAATAATTATTCCGTTTCCACTTAGCGTGGAATACACAAACATTTTGTCAAAAACCGTGGGTTATAATAAAAATTAAAAAAAAAAAAAAAAACCGTACCTAAATTCAATTATTAGTTTCGTGTTTAAAATTTATATAACACGTTATTATTATATGACTAATCGGTTTATATTCACATTAAGCGATGCAACGTACAAACTACTTAATTTTTTTCTTCAAAATATTTATTTATTAAAACACACCGTACAAACTATTTAATTTATCGTTTTAAAATAACAAAACATTGAATGATAATGTAAGATCGATGTACAATAAAAAAATGATATTTTTTTTTTTTTTTTTAAACAACTTCGTTCCCATTTAAATTTCGTAAAATAAAATATCATCATAAGCTGTATAACAAAATTTTAAATACGATTTCGTTGCAATACGACTGCGTAATAATATATATATACATATTTACTGGCAATGATAAGTAAACAACAGAAATGTTTCTGTCCATTAATCGAACAAATCGACGAGGCGAAGACTAATCATTGGGATAAAGTCGTTGTTTCTTATCTATGTGTTTTTTTTTTTTTTTTTATTACGGGCTCGTTTTGAATAAATAAACAAAACTGGATTTTATTCGATTAAAAAAAATATGCACATGTCGAATGTAATTGAATCGGATCGTTATTCGTATTATTATAACGTCGCTTACTGAACTGAAGTTTGGAGTTTAAGTTCAATGTCTAAAACTGACATCTGAACGAGATTACGTAGTATTTGTTTTTTCTAAGGAATGCGCGTGTTCACGATGTTTTTACAAACCAGTTCTTCTGGTCATTCTTATAATTTTTTTTTTTTTTTTTATTTCGTTTAATTCTTAGTTTTACTATGAGATGTGTTTTTTTTTCTCAGCAAACACTATATTGTTTTAGTAGAAATGTTTCGATTTTGTTCAATACCGTACGTTAAAAGAAACGGGTTTGTCGCTCGACGATACTTTATTTGAAAGGTGTTTTTTTTTTTTATATATATACGGGTTGTGTCTTTCTGAAAAATGTCAAAACCCACGACAATTGACGGGAGCCATATCAATTATTATCATTATTTTTGACGATTTCTGGGTTAACGCCATGGCGGCTACAAGATAAAAAAAACACGACACCTTGATATATCAAATGTCCTTGCCGGTTTACCGAGCTCCGTTCAGAATAGTTTTCTGATTCCAATGATTTATCGTTTCTCTCAACATATAAACTAAACTACCCTATTGGATACCTTCCCAACTCAGTGCCTACTAGTCTATAACCGCGGCCTATCCATGGTGCGTAATATAGTTCACTCGTATAAAATAAAATAAAATAACGAAATTGAATCGATTTCAAACCAACGATAAAAAATAATCATTTATGACGGATATAAACGAACGGTTTAACGACAATCGACCGAAAACCTAATGCTTTTCTATAATGCATTTTTAATGACCAACAAACAATTAATTTCATACATGATAATCGTGACTATCAAAAACATATTCTTGCGAACATTGTTTTTTCGTTTTTAGTATAATCAGTTTCAACTGCGAAAAAATACCTAAAATATCTATTTTAAGGACACACAAACAATTTTAATTATTTTGATGACACATACAGGCGATATAGAATTTTAAATTTCGTTAGTTTGATTTTTTTTTTTTGTAAATATTCTATACAATTGAAAAATTTAGCCTACAGTTTTTCTTTTAGTTTTAAAATTGTTGAAAAGGTTGAAACTATTAAACTGTACAATTATTTTATAATATTCAATAACATTATTAACTATAAAATAATATCTTTCCATGGACTTATTACTTGTAAACATTTAAATTGGTATCATAGGTTATTAAACTAATAAAATATATATTATTTTATTGTTATATAGTAATTATTATATATGATAGTGTTAACTATTACCAACTAGCTGTCCCGCACACGGCTCTTCCCGTGCCAGCATTGAACGACTAAAATATTACCATGGGTTTTTTTTTTTAAATATTATAAACGTTTTTATTTAATTACCAAATTGTATGTACATTTGGCCAAATGGGCCTGAGCCTGAGACAAAAATTTCGTCAAAAGTTTATCTTTTAGTATATTTGTTAACTAAACTGGTCACCAAGCTTTTAGTAGCTCTTGTTTAGCTATTTACAATAATTTTGTATCGGTGTCGCTAAGGTAACTATAATCAAAAATAAAATATTCCAAAATACCAAAATCTCCGTGGCAATCAACCTTAAGGGGCTGAATTTCGGGATAAAATGTAGCCTATGTACTTCCTCAGAATGCAATATATCTCCTTGCCAAATTTTATCGAAATCTGTTCAGCGGTTTAGGTGTGAAAAAATAACAGAATTACTTTGCCATCTATATATATATATAAAAAAAACAATTGCCGCATGTACGTAAGATCATCACTTGAGAACGGCTCAACCATTAATACGTTGCTAGGGTAACTATCGTTGCTTAGTTACCAAAAAACATTGTAATTTTTTCGAGGATGATGTTCAATACGCTCACTTACACACTCACTGATCACCTCCCAGATCAGACCGCTGGACCTAGAAAATTGAAATGTTGGGTGTATATCTCTTATGGTGAAAGGGTACGATAAGAAAGGATTTTGGAAATTCATTTCCTAAAGGGGTGTGCTCGCACATGAATTTCCGAGTTACATTGGCGATACGGATGGAAAAAAAACAGTTACTATTATTTGATTTGGTTGTAATGGGCAAGAAAGTCCTCTATTTGTTAAGAGATTAGCGAGAATAAAGAGTAAAAGACCACAATTGGACAATGGGTAGAGGGTTGAATCCATGGACGTTGAATTTTTCAGGGGAAACGTCGTGCGGGACAGCTAGTTTATGATATTATTATTAGTATCTCTCATTAATCCACCTACAGGACGGTACTTTATTTGAAAATTTGTCTACACGCACAACACTTTGCTGAAAATGTTTTCAAAAAACCGACAACTATATAACGACGATAATAAGTTGGTTTTTTTTTTCTGGACTTCTTAGTTACCTTAGCTACAATGAGAGAAAGAAAATCACGACTAATATAACCTAATAACCTAATAACCTCGCCAGTTTACTGAACTCCACTCAGAATCGTTTTTCGATTGCAACGATTTATCGGTATATAATCTAAATTTCCCTATGCCCTAAACCTTCCAAACTGCCAACCTACTACGGTGGCCTACTCATGGTCCGGTGTTTTGTTTTTTTTATTTTTATTTTGTTGTACTCAAGTATAATTTTTATTAAAACTGTTAACAGTTCCCCAACACGGTGTTGTATTTAGTCCATAATATTCAACGTATTAGTTTTTATTTTAATCGACATTATTGTGGGCGTAATATTATATATACGATAATACACGCGAGCTCGTGTCAAAATACCGTTATTTTATTGAATTTCGCCATGAACATATATTATTAAAAAAAAAAAAACGCGTATAATATCGATAAGCTAGAAAAACAAAAAAAAAAACTTAATACTTACGGTCTACGACGGACTTTCATTTTAATGAATACAAATCACATTGTCAATATAATTATTTGAAGATTTATCGTACGGTTTACTGTAATATGGAAGCAATGTAGACGATATTCGAGTAATTCGACCGAAACGTAATAACGTAAAAACTCGCTCTACATATTGACATTATTTATTTATTTTGTATTTTTTTAATATTGAAATTCTCTTAATATATTCTTAATTTATTTACGGAGTTTTCGCGCATCGTCATTTCTGCCATAATGGTCACGACGAAGATTTTAAATGTTCAATACCGTATCGAACGCAAGTCCCATTTCGTCTGCAGCAGATTTTTGGTAGTATGACGTACAGTTTCAATAGCTAAATGTCGTGTAATATCAATAATTGCCTACCCGAGTGCACAACAGGCCCAATTTTTTTTTTAGTAAACCCTGACACAAAGTGTATAGTCCGAATTTGGAAATGCGCAGTACGGAATTGATAAATGTGTACTAAGAAATACATAATAATACGTAAAAATGTTAAATGCTGTTATTAATTACGATTATTAACAAACTACATAGAATAAACTGATGAAATGTTATCATATGGTAATGATTTGTTATGATAATATACGATATGTTTGCAGTTTTCTATTGTACGGTATCGTAAGCAAATTATTAATTTTATAAAAAAATAATAAAAGATTTTATTGTTAAAATAGTTGTAGGTAAAAGTTGTTTTAATTTGAATAGTATGAAATTAGTATAAAGTGGATGTTTCACGTCTCTGTATCATCTCAATATATCCAACGACAAAAAAAGGTGTATTACGAATGATTATATACATAAAAAAAAAAAAAAAAAAGAACTGGTGCTCGGATGCGGATCCAAGTAGGGTGGTACACCTAGGGTAGTTTTGTTTGACAAATGTCCATCGAAGCATCCATACAGTTAAACATCCTTCAAACGTGAAACAAAATATTATGTATAGAGGAAATAAGAGAAGATCCATAGGAGCTCGTTTTTATTACTCGGGGTGCGGCCGATTATATTCGAGTGAGGCGTTACGCTATTTGAATATAGCTGAAATTTTACAAAAAAAGGTCATTTTTTTTTTTTTTTTTTATTATTTTAATTTGTTTCCACCTCGTGTGACTAATGTAACCAATGCATTTTGTAAATTCGACGCGTATATATTTTTATGACTTACTACTATATTCCTCGTACAATCGACATTCGTCGGTATTTGAATAACAGAAAGTTTAATAAATTAATAATTTCCATTGATTTAATCGTTCGGTCAGTTTCCACGATCTGGACGTTCGTGCAAAACGCGTAACCTGACATTGTCTGTCCATCCTAGTACTACTAAAATCTCGGTTTTCATCATTTTGTCGGACTGTGTGTACATTTCATTTTTCTCTGCATGTCTAACGTGCGAGTAATTTATATAATTGCCTTCCTGCTTTTAGCCCGTAAATGGAAATATTTTTACAATTTATAATATAAATATTTTAATAATTATTACGATATTTAACGTGTACCCGTAATGGCGTGTATTTTTAGGATCGCTATCCTGTTTTCTGTGCGGACTGACCTCGCACCGGACCGTAACACTCTGGGGCGGACTACTCGCGTCCGTCGGCATGATGTCAAGTTTATTCGCCAACTCTACACTGTATTTGTATATAAGGTATGAACGTGTAGGTATAATAATAATAATTATTATTATTATTATTATTATTATTACAATAATAATTAATATAAAATAAAGAACGCGCGTCTCGTGAGAGTATTATTAGAATTGCATTAAAAAAAAAAAAAAACTCTTACGCCATATTATTATAATGTGTAACAATGATTTTGGGGGGAACATGTGTGCGGGTACTTATATTATACTTGGCTACGCCTCGGATCTGTACCGTTGTGGCAAAATCTGTTATCATACAGATGAATGGCCCGTCTAGTCGTAACGAGTCTATGGGTTATAAGCCAATAACGAAAATGATAATTGTTTAATCAAAGAAAATATAATACACGATAAGCTAACTACATCGTCGCTGAATTTTATTTTGTCGGTTGTCAGCTTTTGCCACGATGGTACAGAACAAATATTCAGTTTTTTTTTTTCTTATTATTATTGTTTTTCCTATTACCTACTTAGTTTTCGGGGTCCAATATTCGAAGCCCGCCGCGAAACACAGAGATTAAAGTATGCTACACGACTTATCAAAAACTCTCGTACAGTTATTACTCGCTATCAGGGCCGCGGAAAGAGAAATCCGGGTCCCGGGGGGGGGTTAGATTAGTACCTTGGGGCCCTGTTATTTTGGACTGTTTATCATTAACTTTGTCGCGTAAGAAAAATCCACGCAATAGATCATTTAAAAATAACTACTGAAAAAAAAAAAAAAGTATATCAAATTCCAATTGTTTCTTTAGTTACAAAAAAATCGAATAGTCCCAAATTTCCGGGCCCTCTCAAAAGTAATCGCTCCCTTCTCGTCAAGCCCGTCTATTAGGTATCGTCGCTCGTCATATGTACGCGTCAGGACGATATTATTATATGACAATTTTTACTAAAAAAAAAACGTAATAAAATGAAAATAACAACGGTGTTATTCGGTGTTTTCAGCTACGGGATAATGGTGGGATTCGGTGCGGGCGTATGTTATCCCGCCGGCATACTGATCGTCAACGAGTATTTTAACGAATCCAGAGGACTGGCCAACGGACTCTCACTGGTCGGCACCACGGTTGGTTCGATCGCACTACCGCCGTACATAAAGTTTCTGACCACGTCTTACGGCTACAGGTACGTGCTATAATTTTTCGTCTTCTTGTCTGTATTCAATCCCAAGATCGGTTCGCGGCAATACTCACTCCGTGTTTGCCTTCCTCTTGTAATTTCTGATCGTACGAGTCTATATCCTCCTAATCGTATATTTCTCCTATCATTTTTCACCTTCCCCCGCCCCCTTATTCTATAATTAATTCAGGCAAACGGCATTCGTGTCACAAACGTACACCATTCAATCCGTTCGTATCTTCATTTCTCGATACTTTTCCCTCTGATGTTTCGTCCAATACTTATCCGTCGGTCGTATCCGCCCAGTTTATCTTGAGCATATTCTTCTGTAGCACCACATAATAAAATCTTCTATGTTCTTCTTTAGCAACCGTCCACGTTTCGCTATGCATAAACATTATACTCCAAACCTATGTCCCTAGAACATTTTTTTCTGATGTGTAGGAGAATATATTTCTTAAAGTCATAAGACCCCATTAATGTTATTTTAACTGGACGTATTCGCTTTATTACTTCCATTTTACTTCTCCCGCCCATGCTTATGATTCTACCCAAGTATATGTGTGTACTCTTATTCCACTTGCTCTATTTTTTTAATTTCCTCGTAGATATATTCTTATTGTAGGTAAGCTACCGGTAGGTACACAATATACGTAGTCCTTAGGACTATTATGTCGACACGTTCTATTTTATGATTTTACAATTCGGTGGTTAGTTTGTAATACGTATAATTGTACACGAAAATACGGATTTTGAAGTACTAAAAAACTAGGTATAGAAAAATTATTTAAAATAAAGCCATAAACTTATAAACGTAACTTTAATACGCTAAAATAAATATCCAAAATTATATTAAAAAAAAAAAGAAAGAAAAATCAAATGAAGTTCTGCAAGTCTCGTGTATACAATGTGCGTAATATTATGATATATGATTTATTTTCATATCTAGTCGAAAAATCGTTGACTTTGCTAAAAAAATAAAAATAAAAGCAAATCTCCTCAAAACCCTACTTAATATTATTCATGTATGTTTAATTGTTTATATACATATAAAAAAAAATATAAAAAACACTTATTTAGTTTACCAAAATTTAACGAGATAATTAAATAATGAATATGTACGACAACGTGTATATAAGTATTTTTTATTAACAACTATAATAATATTTGAACACGACGAATGAATGATGACTCCGTGTTAAATATATTTATATACCAACAGTCTTCTATAGTTTTGTCGTAAGACTACACCAATTATTAATATTTCTGATTTGCTACGCGTTAAGTGATTCCTTTATCACTGTAGGTATAGTTTATTAAGATTGCGCCAAGTACTCGGTATCTCGGTATGTATGATGTGTTGTTATAATTATATACGTATAGGAGGTAGCTCATCTTGACTTTGAATAATATTAATACGGAGATAGTTTGATAGCTCGCGGTCTTAGAAGCCCGAGGTCTAAGACCGCAGCCGCCGTGCGGGCGATAGTCGTATACGAATTATGCAAGTCGCGCGCGCGGCTAAATTATTAAAATAAAACCTATCTAATATGTAGCTTGAAAACGTGACGTTAAAAAATGTTACCAGACACGTGCTGATATTTTAAGATAATTTTAATAATAAAGCTTGCGGCCGTCGGCTACCACAATATTAGTTGTTAATGTATAGCGAGAACTATTAAAGGGATTATGACCGGGGGAAAACGGGACAAGATCCGCGTCCCGTTTGAAGTTTTTCGAGGCATAACGTGCTTTAAAAAAGAAACAAAAAACAATCGGCAAAACTGCAAAATTTGTATTAATATTTTTTTTTCAGAGGAGGGATTTTGATCGTGTCCGGAATGATGCTAAACACGTTGGCGTGCGCTCTTACGTACAAACCCGTGCAGGACGAACACGCGGCCGCCGTTCGGTTCGTCGATACGATGACGTCGTCAAGGTCGTCCATCAACGCTCGCGTGGCGACCGTAGTCAGGGACACCGACGAATACTACACGGACGCCGATTCGTGCTGCACTACGTCCATCAACAGCATGAGATCGCGGGTGGACACGACGACGGACGCGGCCACGGACATCGTCATGACGGACGAATATTACGCGGACGTCGTAGTGTCGTCACCGTTACTCGAGCAGCATCACGTGCACCGGGACCATGTCACCAAACGTCTGGTCGCCCGGTTTCGGCGATCGTTCGGCGGCAGACCGGCGACGGTATTTCTAGCCGTGTCCGCCGTCAACGCGCTCAGCGAACTGGCGTACGGCGCGTTCGTCGCGACATCTACGCGACGGCCGTCCGACACCAATGTTGCGCTGTGGCTGGCCGCGGCCGACGCCACCGGCCGCGTACTGGTGCCCACTGTTTCGGATCACATGTCGCTCGGCGGCGGCGGCTCGGCGTCCGTTTACTTGAATGCCGCCGTGATGGCCGTCGGCGGCGTTGTTCTACTGACAGCCGGTAGCGCGCGCTCATCACCGACCACCGAATGGTCGTTGTGTCTGTTCGCCGCGTTCGGGCTGGCGTCCGGCGCAGCCGTTGGTCTCGAACCGCTCGTCGCCGTCCACGTGCTGGGACACGAGCGGCTGCCCACCTCGTGTTCGGCCACGATGCTGGGTAAAGGCGCCGCCGGATTGGTCGTGCATCTGCTGTTCTCGCCGATGGCCGGCCACCAGGAGCACCCGCGGCCGCCGCACCATCGAATTCCCGCGCACGTCGCGCTCTACGCCCTCGGATCCTGTCTGATGACCGCTGCCGCCTGTTGGACGGCAGCGTTACTCTTCAAACCGCATTATTGTTACGTTCCCAAACACAGTTGCAGCCAGTACGTGAGGACCGCCTGATCTATAGTGGCCGCCGATCGTGACGGTTACGGTGTTCGAATATATATATATATATATATTTATACAATACCTTCGACCTTCTGCGACTACATCCTAAAAATTTGATTTCGTATAGGAATATTGTTTAACCGCCAAGTGTTCGGATGAAATTATGTGTAATATTGGCAACATGTGCCAACTATTATTCGATCCAGTTACTATTGTAACAAAATTGTAAAGTACTGTTCATTTTGTTAACGTTGTTGTTGTCTCAATTTTGTACGTTTTTCTAATAAGTCTGCTCTATACTTCTCTATATATATATATATATATACGATTGAACATAAGTTAGAATTTATAATAATTTAATGAAATAAACAATTTGACACGTTTTGTATATAATAAAATATTACGATGATCGACTGCCAAGACGTTATATCGCGTATTCGTAAATAAATCTAGTTTTAAAAATAATGAATAGTAGCTATTTCGAAATAAAAATATTTATTTGTGTTTAGTATCAATTTTTTTATATATATATATATATATATATACATACATATATTTTTTTTTGTATAAGAATAAAATCATAATTAATAATTGGTTTTAATTTGTAGCCACATTAACGTTATAACAGCAGGATGTAGATATTCTATTTTCTATACCGCGATACCGGGTACGGATTTAAGATAAAAATTTCTATAATGAGAACGTTAGTAATTCATTTAGAAACACAACACATTTGTTAAATATATAATGAATTTGATAAAACATACAATCCTAGTATTCTAATACGTTTGAAACACAAGTTGGTACTATTAATTATTTTCATGCTTTTTTTCTTCGTTCAGTTTTTTTAATTATGTGTATTGGGTCATTTTACAATCATGTTGGAACAACAGCGTACGGAAATGGTGTGTAACAATGAAAACAAAAATGAATATTATTAAATTATAATAATATAGAAATGTATATAAAAAATTTAAACATATTATAATTATATTCAGTTCTTTCTTTTATAATATATAAATCTCAAAAAAAAACCACCAATCAACATGATATTAATTTTTATAAAATCATGAAACAATAATGTTATAAATTTAAAATATCAATACAATAATAATAATAATAATCATAATAATTATGTTGACCGTAATCTTAAGTATAAATCACTTATTAAAAAACCTAATAAACTTTTATTATGGTTAGTGTATAATAAATACTTAATATAGAACATAAGTTACACTAAATCGAACACATGCTTTATCAAAATATATTATGTTATTTACAAATTCATATACACTGTAAAAGTACAATATTATAATAATATAATCTAATTTGTAAAATCGATGATGGATAAATGAAGATTTTTATCAACAAATAAATAAAAAATCACGTGGGTAGTAAAAAAATTAATCAATTATAAACTTAAATAGGAATTTTCAAAATAAACTATCACTTATTAATTAATTGGAAATGCATGGCACATTATAATTTTAAAATATAATAAAAATAGCTAGGAACAAAACATTCCCGTTAAAAATAACATTATCTTGGGAAGAAATATTTATTTACTTTCATACATTTTTATCACTAGATTTTTAAACAGCCAGTATATAATTTTTAAAGTCTAGATATTATATTTTGATTTGTTTCGTTTAAAAAAATACCTTATATAACATACGATGCACAGAAAAATAAAAAAATAAATTTTAATTGAAAAATATATCTCGGAACAGACATTTTTGTTCTTCTAACCGGATTTTGTATGTAATTATTAACAATGGTAAAAAAAAACTATTAATGAAAAAATTTTTGTTCGATTAATAATATTCCTGTGGCAAACATTTTATGAAAATTATAACTTAATTTTTTGTTGTTGCTATATAGTTTATGATATTTTTTCTAATGTGTGTATGTTTCAAATTATAAAGTTTTTTATTAGACTCTGTCCGAATATTATGATTATTCAATAAATTGTTTGCTATAGGTAATGATTTAACAATAGATAAATCCTGTCATCAATATCATTTGATCAAGAATGTTGTTCCGAAAAATATTATTCCATTATAAATGACCATTCGAACAAAAACTAGTAATATTCAAACAACACATTATATTAATTGGACAATATAATTTATCTATTAACATTTTATTTAAAATGTCTAGAGTAAAATAAAAAATAAATGTGTAAAAAAGTATTATAGAATTAAAATAAATCAAAGCCGCGAGTATTACAATCATACAATACAAGAATATATTTATTTGGTCGTAACCAATTATAATAAATCGATCTCTATAAAAAATATTTGTTTTATATTTATTTTTTAATAATACTTACTTTTAACTATATAATATTTATATAGGTTAATTTTTTTTATAACGTGTATTAAATTTATAATTTTATAATTAAACATTTTGAACACCTAATGTATAAAGTTTTCTAATAAGTCTCAAATTCTGTTGCCTTACGGTCTCCAAGAAGTCAGCATTAGCTTATCATTCAATTCAGTTAATATGATAGCACATACTTTTGCTTTTTCATTCTTCATTATAGTATGGTATATTTTGTCTTCTGGATCTTGCATGACTTTTGTTTTATAATTATGTTTTAGGGACGTCACTCCTTTTTTGGGTTGGGTTATCTGAACACCTCGACGACCTTGAAAATTATCATTTTGTTTTGGTTTTTCAGTTCTTTTCTATAAAATGTTTAAATTAAAGCAAAATTAATTAAACTTTTTTTTTTTTTACCCCCGCCAGTGGATTTACACTAGATTTTTAAAATACCATGCTATGTAAGTAAATATTAAACATTTAGAATTGATAATAAATTATTATAAACGTCGTCATAAAAAAATATTGTAAACTATTTTGATAAAGATGAAATTTTCCAAATTTTTACGTAATATATCAATTACATTATATAGGTAATAGTATTGTTACATATCTATTGTATATATGTACTACCTGTACAGTCATTAATGTTTGACAAAAGTATTTTATATATATATGAAAAACAAATAGATATTGATAAAATATTTATTTTTTTTTTTTATATATATATATATATAACGTAGGTACTTATATATCTGACTAAAATGTAAACATAGGCCACTATAACTACGATTTGTATGATGTAATAAATACTAATGAGCATGGTAATTAAAAAAAAAATGGAGTAACTGTAAACAGCTCGGAATGTCCATCAATGGATTACAACTTAATGAATGTCATATAATTATAACGTTTGTTACACTAAGTCAACATCTAATTTGAAAAATTAATTTACCCGAGTTTTACGTATAAATGCTGAGGCATCGTAATAATTGGGTTTCTCTCGGCGGACCCGTTCTGTTCTACGGCGGCCGTCTGATCGCGTTTGAGCATCGGTCGTAGCATCTTTGGATTCGTCGACTGACGACACGGTTGTTGCAGTCGATACATTGGGGGTTATATCTTTTTTGGAAAGGTAAAACGAATGCTGGCATTTGGTACAAGTCTTAACGGCTACAGGAAACTGAAAACAAGATTCAATAAAAAAAAAAAAAATTAAAAAATTACAACAAAAGAATTAGTTCCAAATAGATTTGGACATTGCGGTCGTAAAAAAAATTTGTGTTTAATTTTTCCCCATTATCGTTGGACAGCGACGTGTTTATGAGGGGGGAAAAAATAATATAATTTACAGAAGCGATTAGTCGTTACGAAATGACGTTACCTGTAATCCACAACCGGGACAGATTTTTTTCACGGAAACTTTTTTGTGTTTTAACATGTATCAATCTTTATACGTGAATGTGACGGTGGGAAAAACGACCGGCCACTCCAGTTTGCAGCGCAGGTGGTGGGTCAGAAACGGCGTTTGGACATAACACTAATTAAATAAAAACATATTTGTATAAAAAAAAAAAAAAAAAAAAAAAAAAAAAAACGAAAAACGTCAAATAACAAAACAAAAACAAATTGATATATTGCCATTTGAAATCGAAAAAGAGTGAATGCGATCGGAGGCCTCTGGCGGACTATTATTGGTCGATTTGAGTGCTCGAATGGTCGAATATACCGTCGATATACGTCATATCGACTCGTCGGTAAGTTGGTGACACTGTGTAACCGTTAATATCAGAATTGTGTTATCAATTATTCTGTTTTCTTTTTGTATTTTTTGATAATTGATCTGACATTAAATAATCGTATAACATTATTAATATATTATATTTTTTTTTAAGTTTAGCTTCCCTGTTTTTAATATATATTTTGCGAAAATTTCTATACATCGAACCAAACGCTTAGCTACCCCTCAAGTTTTTGTACCCTAGCACCTCGAGTCAGAAACGGACAAAACCGAAACGTAATACGATTTTCAAGGCCATAAACGCTTTCAAACAACTTATTTCAAAAGGAATATGGTCGGTTTTTTTGATTGAATTAATTTTTTTTTTCACACGTTTTCTACATTTGAACTCTATAAATCGAATTTTTGAACCGGACCCATGAATTTCGAAATATCAAGAGTCAACTATACTGTAATAGTTTTAGGATTGATTTGATTCGTTGGTTTTGGTTACCTACCATTATATAATAAACAACGAGTACCACAAATAAATAAAAAAAATTAGTTTCGAGAATCGGTGTTGCGAATTACTAAATATTATTAGAATAAATATAGCGTTAATAATTAATTGAAATTTCTTATACCGAATGTTGTTTAATTTTAATTTTTTAATATTTGGGACAGAAGGCATACCACATTTGTATTATTATGCCCGTGGTATATAGATACGGTAAACCCATTTATACATTCAAATTAATGGAATTGGAGATAAATAAAATTGTTTGCTTTTGTTGTTATCTCTGCTTAAATCAATGTTTTTGTTCGCATCAAACGAATAAATAAATCCATGATATTATATTATTAGTAAATAAATACTATATATTTATCTTATATTATTTATAAAGCATATTTATTATCTTTGTGGGTCGCTGAACTTTATACTATAACTACGGACTACATACCTAACTCGGTACGTGATAGTAACCCGCGAGTTCGGTCGTTTGCAGTCACGGAACAGAGTACTTTCAGATAGCAATAGTTGATAAGAAAATCCAGTGGTTCCCAATTTCATATACAATGTTGCCTATTCAACTCCTGAATTCCCACTGCAAATTACATGTAAGCGGTTTAGTTTTTTAACTATATCATAAAATAAAAATCAATTTCTAAAAAATGTGTCGATACCCATATTACCATTATGTAATATTCTCTTTTTTTACTATGTAGATAATTTATTTTTATTATGATTAAAGAACCATTACTCGATAATTCCTTCACTAGCAACAACTTATAGGAATTCCATATTTTATGCTACAAAATATAGCGAATCCCAAAAAATAAGAGAAATTAAACTTCGCCAAAGACTCTGGTATGGAAAACTTATTTTTATTAATGAACTTGCCCCCCCCCACACTGTGTCTAAAACTGCATTCCATAGACAATTGGCATTGTTATAATTTCCAAACTATAATATAAATAAAAAAAAATTGTGTATTAATTTGCCCCCCTCCCCCTGAATTAAAACCTATATTCTATTCAAAAAGAGATCGGACCTCGGCGGCCGAATTGTGCGCATGGGCTTGGCTTTGTTCTGCGGCTCGTCCTGAGCGCCGCCGCCGACGAGAGCGCCGCATTATTCTAGTATCGACTGCCAAAGAGTATAAATAATTTAAAATGCATTGTTTTGCTATAGAATATTTTTCTTAAAGACGACGCATGACGCACGTACGCACATACACCTATTTTTCATATAGCAGGCGACCGGTGCCGTGGTCATGTGATCTATGATGAGGGCAGGCCCCTGACCGTCGCGGACGAAAAACGGTCGCCGCCGAGGTCCGATCTCATTTTGAATAGAGTATAGCTAAACCCATGATTATCTAATATATATTGACTTTTATTTCCGCCCTCTATAACCTCACAAACAATCACCATTGTCTGTACAATGGTTCTACATTAATCTACATTGGAATGCCTTCATATCAATATGTAATCAATATTATCTAACTTCACTCCATTAAATGTTTAAATTTAATTAAATATTATTATAAAAGATATATTTACTTATATGTCTATCACACGGACAAACAACTTGTTGACCTCTGTTCAAGATTTCAAATTCTGGTTTTATAATACTTACCTAATATTATTATTATTATTATATACAAATACATATTAGTAAGTTTTAGTTGACAAACAGATTTTATTTTAATACCAGTCTTCAATAAATAGGCAGAATAATCTTCGATTTCTTCAGTGTCAGTGTCGCTAGTAATGATGACTTGGATTGGGATGGGACAAGTGCTAGTCATAGTCGTGACAATAACTGCTGCTGCAGCTATGTCTGGTGACGGTATGCAGTGTAAAGACCAACATGGACAATCTGTCGACTGGTAAGAAACAAAAATTAAAAATAAATACCCCCCAAGGTACCCTATAGTAGTACGCTCAATTGATTTTAATTTTATGTGCTGATTCGTCGGAAAGGTTTGCGGCCATTAAGTTACCAAAACTCCAGTCAAACATCTCTGTTGGTACAGTTTATGTATACTTGGATGCCAAGAATTCAGAATGGACTCGCCTGACCGACATCAATACCGAACAGTCTGCCATCGGGCATACGGTGGCCCAGATGTATGCCAAAACAGAAAACTACAACAACGTAATATTATTGTTTCTGTCACTATAACTATATAGGTGATATTTTAATTATCTGTCTAGTAAAACATGTACATTTAAATAATTAGATAAAAATAATATATATATAATTTTATATTTATTTAAATTTGAGTACTAACCACTTAAACCATGTTTTATTAGATGTTTTTATTTGTTTTCCACCAACAACTACTACAGCCACTTCATGTGTATTATAATATAATATCAATTGCAACAAAATAATACTTATATTATTTTTATAGTCGATAATGTGGATCGTGTACAACGACGGCCCAACTAACAAACCACCACAACTTGAAATGGGACATACCAAAGGCATAGTGATGGCCGATCGTAATACGGGATTTTGGTTGGTGCACAGTGTGCCGAAATTCCCACAGCTTCCGTACGAGAATAACAACTCATACACGTACCCCCATTCTGGCTTGTTGAACGGCCAGAGCTTTTTATGCATGTCGATGACAGTTAAGGAACTTGACAATGTGGGCAAGTTGTTAGGCAGATTTTATTCAATCTAGTAGTAGTTGCTATTATTGATTTTTCAACAAAATAACTGATATTACTCATGTCACGTAGGCAATCAGTTAATCAACAATGAAGCGTATGTATACGGTAGTCATTTCGGCAGTGGTCTAGAGGAAATTTACCCAGGACTATATAACGCTACTTTACCATGGGTCGATCCCATTAAAAATAAAAACAGCGTGAGATTGCAAAGTTTACAGTCAATCAATGGCTTCAAATTTTTGTCAGTTTCAAAAAATAGGTATTTTGGAAAAGGTAAATATATCCATCGGTCATTTCAAATGTGCCTTATAATACTATTATATTAAGTTATGAATATTTTTGAAAATAAACAAAGGAAATAGTAATAATAACAATCTGATTGTTAAATAATTTTATTTAACAAATTAAAACAGAACATATACAAATGTGAAAAAGTTATGGAATGTATAAATAACCTGGCAGTCAGTCAACACAAATATTGGGTTTACTTAAAGATAATGATTTAACTTACAATTACTATAAAAATATGTAGGAACATAATATACAATAATATATATAGTTTATGTTTGTAGAATTGTACGAAGACTTGATAACAAATATAACACAGACAGATCTATACGTGGAGAGTTGGTTGAATACTCATGATAGATTAAATTCGTCATGTTTCAATCGATACAAGTTAGTGAAGATAAAATTATTTTGGGCATGCAATAAAATTTGTTGTACATATTATTGTGTTTAGAGCTATGAACATTAAATCATTGTCAATGAAAAAGATAAAAGGGTTGGAAACTTGTTGGTATAATGCGTCTCATGATCATTCAAAATGGGTGATAACCAATGAAAGTTCTGTACCTTGGACTTGTATTGGTGATATCAATCGAACAGTAAGTTGGTCAAATTACTATAATAATAAAAACAAAACAATTTTTATTTCAAACTGATTAAAAATTTTATAATTCATAGAAAAGACAATCTATACGAGGAGGTGGAACAGTATGCATAGCTTCAATAACAGTATGGAATGAATTCAAGAAACTAATTTTGGGTATTGAAAAGTGTAAAACTAGTAAAAATCTGGATCTTACAGAGAAAATAAAAAACAGTACATTATCATACATTTAAACTTTTATGTTAAGTTACCAGATTTATATTTACACACAAATATAGTACAATTTATTCTCACCTGGAATAGCGTCTTTCTTTAATATTCAACTGTTATGCACTTAGTTTTTAAATACTCATTTAAAGCTTCTTCACCTAATTATACATTGATATCATGGTTATTTAATGGTTTAGTAAAAAAAAATATAAATAAAGATCATCATACCTAAATCTTTTCCGAATCCCCACCTCTTGAAACCTCCGAAAGGTGCAACCACATCAGTTTTGTTGTAAGTGTTTATAAACACAGTGCCGGCATCAATTTTTTCAGCAAATCTCAATGCCTTGCTAATATCCTTTGTGAATATGCCTGAAGACAGACCGTATTCAGTTGAGTTGGCACGTTTAATAACAGCATCTATATTGCTAATAGACAAATTTACTATAAATATTAAGAGTTTATTTGTTTAAAGATTCATAAAACAATAGTAAATTGTTTAAGAGTATACAAAATGTTTTTTTGTTTTCACCTGCTACTAAATTTAGATATAGCCATGACTGGTCCAAATGCTTCTTCTTGAGCAATAAACATGTGATCTTCAACGTCTGTAAATACCGACGGATCAAAAAAGTAACCAGGTCGTTCTAGTCGTTTTCCTCCAATTTTTAGCACGGCTCCTTCGTCTTTAGCTTTCTCACAGTAATTAATTTGATCAAATGAGCTTTGTGGTTTTGTGGTCCATGATGAGTGTCCCGATCTAATGGATTTCCAATTTTCTAAAATCGAACAGAATACAGCAACTCTTATTAGTATCCTAGCCTAACCTCTTATTTATTAACGAGTGGATAACCTAAGTTTATAGATATGTTTGGACCCATTAGTGTTCTTATAATAATTATGTTTAGAGATAATAACTATTATATGTTTTGTGTACTCACAATTTTTTTAACTTCTTCAACAATTCTGTCAACAAACTGGTCGTGTATGCTAGATTCAACAAACACTCTACCCGCAGCAATACAATTTTCTCCTTTGTTGAAAAACACACCTCCCATGCTCTATATAACAATCAATTGATGTAAAACTATTTAAAATTGAATATTCATAAATACCCATATGTAGGTATAATAATGATAATGTAAAATGACTACGTAAAATATGATCCATATGAAGAATAAACTAAACAAAATCAAACATCCAAATAACAAAATGTATATTTTTAACCGATTTTTGAAATTCTATTGCTAACGTCCATTTCTGTGCCTATGTTGCCTACCCGGGCTCCTGAAATTTTATTGTTATTTTACAATTTGTCTGTTTATTGCCTATTTATATTTGAAAAGTCTTTAGCTATTTTTAAAAAAAAAAAATAATTGTATATCGAAAATGAATTTAGTACAAATATTACTAAAGTTCAATTGTGAATTTTCACATCATATTGTATAATTAACTATAAAATATTTTTTCTATTTCATTTAGAGCTCGTTTTAATTATTATTTTATCATAATTTGATATCGATACATAATATAGGTAGGTATCAGATATTTAAAGTAGACCTTATATGTATCCACCTAAAAAGAAAAATTGCAACCATAGACAATAAACAACCTCTTTTAATTATCTATGTGTATGCAATGTTTAATGTATATCTTGTAAATTGGATTTATTTCCATAAATAAATGATACAATCTTCTTCTGTTAATATACAGGATATACCACTGCGGATAGAGTTGTAAAAAGACTACATGCCAATTTTCACATTATCATAAACCAATTGTAAATGCAACCAGAAAAAATAAAACATTAATCAATATTAATAATTCAAATTATTGATATTATTAATTAATATTAATCAGAATATTTATACGAAAATACAATTGAAAATAAAAATTAATAATATTTAATATTTTTAAAGACTCAAATACTAATAATTTTTTTTTTTTAATTTTATAATCAATAATAGTGGGCCATTACTATCCCCCATAGCTGCCATCGTTTATTCAAGTAAAAACAAATTGTACACGAATACATTAATTGATAAGTATGAGCAGGCCAGACTTATACCGCGTCCCCTTAAAGTTTGATCTAAAACTAACAGGTGCTGTTGTACGTGATCTTTAACGACCCGGTTCGCGGAACCGTTTTTTGCGAAGTGTTTTTTGTTTAAACCTAAGTAAAAAATCTTCATGTGGCCCTCCAATTTGGACATACCTCGGGGGCCCCGGCTTAAAAACGCCACTTATTAGTTTAATTATTAGAAACCGGACAAACGCGTAGCATTACGCAAAATATCAAATAGGCTGGCTGTTCACGCCACGTGTAGATTTCCAAAGGACAAATGTCATTCCATTGGTTGGAGTCAAAACCACGAAATTACAGATACCGGGGACTATCGAACTTCGACAAATCCTTATTTTTCCCACCACTAGTTTAAATACAACAATAGCACCTCTACCTATGTTTGATCAGGTTAGGTTACGATCATTACGTTATATTAGAAAAGCAGTTGTTCAATCGTTGTAATAAAATTTCAATTTGGAAATATTATTGTTGTACTAGATGGATAATAATGAATTGTGTGTCAAAAATGGAGATAATAGGCGTATTTGGAGATTCAAGTGTCAAATATAGTCTAATATTGTTTTATCGCATTTTTATTTATTATGGTGCACATAATTATGTATTATATGACATTGTTTGTAGTTAAACTGTTAAACATTTTTTCCTTATGTTTATAGCTTTGTACGGTTTTTTTCTACGGGATCAGTTTTTAACAGTACATTATTATTTTGGTTTCCATAAACCTCTTTTTAAATGGCTGCCGTTTTTGGATATTATCAATAGTATCTGTCGCCGCCACAGTATCGCCTATTTAACGTATGCGCGTTATTCGAATTTAGTTTTAAATGATACCGTGACTACCTCAATTGAATTTCAAAATTATGTTTATTTTGACAGTTACAAAAAGGACACGTCAGTGTTGAATATAATGAGTTATTAATTTATGAGGATTTTATTTTGATTCTCCGGATTAGATGTTGATTCGGATTTAGGTGCAAAGTTATTATACAGAATATCGACATTTATTGTATTCGATTTTAAATTTATCAGACAATGTGTTCTATTATTTTAGACTGGACTAATAAATTATTAGGAAAAGTCATTTTTGCGTATAACTCGTCGACCGTTCAACATACAACCGAAATGTTTAGAATCACGTCAAAAATACGTATAATTTAAAACATTTTAAATAAGTTTATACATTTAAAACCACATTTATTTTTAATCTATAGACATAATATATTACGTAATATACGTATATGCATAATATTGTAATAACCAACCCGGATAGGTAAACTACGATGAAAACGGGAATCTAATATTTCAAGTAACAAATGGTCATGGTAAAATAAATTCATTGTTGCTGCATTTGTATTTTGAAGAAATAATCTTCGCATAAAATCTTTTGGCACAACATTCTTGAACATGTAAATGAGGCCGATAAATTAAATATAAAGTAAAACAAGCAATATTGAACTTATATAAAACAATCCTTGTCAAAATGTGGCGGTAATAATGCCATATGAGTACACAAACGTCGTGAATACGAACAAAAGTGAAAATAACTCTATACTATCTATAGACTTGGAATTGTCATGTAGTTATTAGCCACTTTAAAATAACTAGTAGAAAATATTATTATACTTAGTATCAAAAATGTATCTACTGAGTGCAATAAATAATACCTAATATATACCAACTATCTACAACACAAAATAAATGTAAAATAACAATAACCCTACGATATTATAACTACGAAATTTAGATTGGATACCTATACAAAATTATAAGAATAACTTGAATAACATTTGTAAAAATGTACATACCTTTGGCCGATCACAGGACGAAATAACAGTAAGATCTCTGTGTTATGTATAGTTGTCCCAGTATTTAATAGAAGAATTATCATTGCGTGAAAACGATATGAGTTTTATTTCTCTAGCTATTTTTTAATGAAAGAAAATTTTGTCAATGGGATTTGCTTCTATTTTTTATTGACCCTTTGATTTGGCCTCATTGGTCGGATTATTGTACTGGTCGTTACGACAAACAATCTTATTACTAAGTGTGTTTAGGTGTTCCGGCCCGAAAGGCGTTTTACCAAATACATATTCTTAAAGCACACTTCTCCAGCTATCTTATAATGACAGAAAATGTTGTCAACGGGATTTCCTTCTATTTTTTATTGGCCCTCAAATACGGTCACATCGGTGGGTTACTGCATAAAATTATTTGCCGCCTAGTTGATTTTATATTGTGTATTTATTGCCTAATTACTGCCTTTATAGCTACTTTATCGCAATTTTGGAGCCCCTGGGCTTTCTTATCAAATATTGCTAGCGGAATGAGGAATAGAATAATCGTGCTCGTACTGATAACGATGTTTTACTTTGTTTCTACCAATCAGCGTATAGCCCTCTACGGACAACCGCCAGATTCAGTAAATTCCTGTATTATTTTGAATATCGACCAAGTTTTGTTTCTAAATTGGTGATGTTCGTTTTGTTCGTTTGTCTTAAACAGATCGGGAGTTATTCAATTTCCAATCGTTTTACATATTTTATGCATTTCGTGAATGTAAGTATCTTCTATAAATTATATTATATTATAATAATTTCTATCACGATTCTAAAATAATATTATTTTGCTTGTCGTGTGTTTTTATTTTTAATTTTCAACGAAATAAGGACTTTAACAAACTGTCTATATACATTATACAGTGTATAACTAGGTATACAGTTTGCAAATTGTAATTTGAAATATATTATTTAATTTGTCTAGGTTTTTATTGTATTTTATCTAAAAAAAAAAATTTAATATTTACCTTTCTATATTGTTCAATTTGACATAATATATATTTTTTTAAACTGCTTTATTATGTTACTGATACATATATACTTTACAGATTAATTATTATGAACACGTCTAATGGTAACTATTTTTCATTGATTACATCTAAAATTCCTGTTGACTTAGCGTTTGATTTTATTACCACAAATGATGTACACCAATGTTTGGAATATCTTAACTTGTGGTACTGCAAATTGGGATGTATTCAATTATTTGATTCCAGACAAATTGTAGGCCTAAATATGTTATTGTATCAGGATTTAATAAATAAAGTGATTGCAAAACTTCCACAAGTGGATTGCACCGAATGTGAACAACAAAAACTAATGGAAAACCAATTTAACGACAATCTCAGTTTATTGTATAATTTTAGTATTAAACAATTTCTAATAGATTTGAAATTGCCAAATAATTTCATCAACTTGGCGCGAGTTATTTGCAAATATTTGGATAAAACAATATTGTTTTATTTTAATATAAATATAACAGAAGATTCTTGGGATTCTTGGAACACTTTTAGAAATATGATTGGTTACAGCCTAAAAATCAGTATTGTATTGACCCTCACAAAATATGTGCCAACTGATGATGTGATAAATAGATGGATTGGTGAACCTGTACGAGCACTATCGATCAACACAGACATGTTTATTTTAAACAAAAAGGGATATCCAGTACTCAGTAAAGAACATGAAAATATTTTGAAAATTGCAATACAACAAAAGTGGACCATAGTTTTATCAGGAAAACCGTTACCTAATATGTTAGATTATTTTTATTACATCATGTTTATCGCTAAAAGCATAGTTATACCACCACCAATATGGGAATGTGATAATATTCTACAATTACCTTTGCAACCGCTTAGGGACAACCTTATATCTTGTATTTATCAAGTATTTGAACAGGATCCAGTTAAATATACACAATATCAAAAAGCAATATACACAGCAATCATTGAAAGAAATGTAAACAAAATTGTTATAGCTGTCATCGGTGCTGGCCGAGGTCCTTTAGTTAAAGCCAGTTTAAGAGCTGCTGATTTAGCAGCTGTGGCCATTAAGGTATATGCGATCGAAAAAAATGAAAACGCTATACCGACATTACTGCTATATCAAAAAAACATATGGGGAAGTTCTGTTGAAGTAGTTTTTACTGATGGACGAGATTGGGATCCACCAGAAAAATGTGATATAATGGTATCTGAACTTTTGGGATCATTTGGAGATAATGAATTGTCGCCAGAATGTCTTGACGGTGCTCAAAAATGTTTAAAAGATGATGGTATAAGTATACCTAGTGAATATTCTTCATATTTGAGGCCTGTAATGTCACATAAATTATTCAGTCAAACTATAAATAATAATATTACCGATGAGTCTTGTTTATTAAATTTAAAAGTTGCGAGTTTTGAACAGTTCTATATTGCTTTACAACCCAACAGCTATACACCGACCAACACTAAAAAGTTGTTTTCATTTAATCACCCCAAAAAAGTGTTGGAAAGCAATTCACGGTATAAATGCCTACATTTTCAAATAAATTCTAACATGCAATTGCATGGTTTTAGTGGCTATTTTGACGCAATATTGTATAAAGATATTATAATAAGCATTGAACCATTGACCCACAATGTTGGTATGTTTAGTTGGTTTCCTGTCTATTTTCCAATTAAGGACACCATGCTTGTTAAACCCGGTAATATTATATCTGTCCATTTTTGGAGATGCTGCGATAAATCTAAAGTATGGTATGAATGGTGTGTATCTTCACCAATACAAACATCGATTCACAATTGCAGAGGGGAATCTAGTTCAATGAAATTATAATACTTAGTTATCATTTTAATTTATTTGATTAGTCAATACTAAGAACTATTCTATAGAATTTTAATTATTAAATATTTAAAAACTATTATAATCAGTTAATAAACTGTATGTACTGTTTAATGTTGTATAATTTTATAAATTTGTTCAATTCGTTTTTTGTTTAATATATATATATATATATATATATTATTTAAGTTATATTATGTGTATTATTAAAACAAATCTATATTCTAATGTTCTTTTTTTTTTTAATATTGATTAGTGAAGTGAAAAAAAATACTGACTTTTAAAGTAGATAATAGTAGGTACCTATAGACTGATTAGTATTAATAATTAAGATTATTATTTTTTTTTTTTTTACATAATACGTTTACTTTAATAGTTTGAGAAAGTAACAAATATTAAAATTAATTGCTTAACACAACAAGCTGCCAATCAATAATAATAATCATAATATAGCTCATAGGTATTGGTATTTCTAAGTGTGACTATAGTGTTGAGATTTATTCAAATTTTAATTAATCTTTGTACTTAGATAATGTAGAAATCAGTTTATTTTAATTTAAAAAAAAATCCTATAAACATGCTAGCTTTGGGGATTTAAAATTACATGTAAGCGGTTTAGTTATTTAACTATGTCATAAAATAAAAATCAATTTCTAAAAAATGTGTCGATACCTATACCATTATGTAATATTCTCTTTTTTTATTATGTAGATAAATTATTTTTATTATGATTAAAAAACCATTACTCGATAATTCCTTCACTAGCAACAACTTATAGGAATTCCATATTTTATGCTACAAAATATAGCGAATCCCAAAAAATAAGAGAAATTAAACTTCGCCAAAGACTCTGGTATGGAAAACTTATTTTTATTAATGAACTTGCCCCCCCCCCACACTGTGTCTAAAACTGCATCCATAGACAATTGGCATTGTTATAATTTCCAAACTATAATATAAATAAAAAAAATTGTGTATTAATTTGCCCCCCCCCCTGAATGAAAACCTATACTCTATTCAAAATGAGATCAGACCTCGGCAGCCGAGTTGTGCGCATTGGCGTGGCTTTGTTCTGCGGCTCGTCCTGAGCGCCGCCGCCGACGACAGCACCGCATTATTCTAGTATCGACTGCCGAACGAGTACAAATAATTTAAAATGCATTGGTTTGCTATAGAATATTTTTCTTAAAGACGACGCATGACGCACGTACGCACATAAACCTATTTTTTTTATAGCACGGACCGTACAGGCGACCGGTGCCGTGGTCATGTGATCTATGATGGGGGCAGGCGCCTGACCGTCGCGGACGAAAAACGGTCGCCGCCGAGGCCCGATCTCATTTTGAATAGAGTATAGCTAAACCCATGATTATCTAATATATATTGACTTTTATTTCCACCCTCTATAACCTCACAAACAATCACCATTGTCTATATGGTGGTTCTACATTGGTCTACATTGGCATGCCTTCATATCAATATGTAATCAATATTATCTAACTTCACACCATTAAATGTTTAAATTTAATTAAATATTATTATAAAAGATATATTTACTTATATGTCTATCACACGGACAAACAACTTGTTGACCTCTGTTCAAGATTTCAAATTCTGGTTTTATAATACTTACCTAATATTATTATAATTATTATTATGTACAAATACAAATTAGTAAGTTTTAGTTGACAAACAGATTTTTTTTTAATACCAGTCTTCAATAAATAGGCAGAATAATCTTCGATTTCTTCAGTGTCAGTGTCGCTAGTAATGATGACTTGGATTGGGATGGGACAAGTGCTAGTCATAGTCGTGACAATAACTGCTGCTGCAGCTATGTCTGGTGACGGTATGCAGTGTAAAGACCAACATGGACAATCTGTCGACTGGTAAGAAACAAAAATTAAAAATAAATACCCCCTCAAGGTACCCTATAGTAGTACGCTCAATTGATTTTAATTTTATGTGCTGATTCGTCGGAAAGGTTTGCGGCCATTAAATTACCAAAACTCCAGTCAAACATCTCTGTCGGTACAGTTTACGTATACTTGGATGCCAAGAATTCAGAATGGACTCGCCTGACCGACATCAATACTGAACAGTCTGCCATCGGGCACACGATGGCCCAGATGTATGCCAAAACAGAAAACTACAACAACGTAATAATATTGTTTCTGTCACTATAACTATATAGGTGATATTTTAATTATCTGTCTAGTAAAACATGTACATTTAAATAATTAGATAAAAATAATATATATATAATTTTATATTTATTTAAATTTGAGTACTAACCACTTAAACCATGTTTTATTAGATGTTTTTATTTGTTTTCCACCAACAACTACTACAGCCACTTCATGTGTATTATAATATAATATCAATTGCAACAAAATAATACTTATATTATTTTTATAGTTGATAATGTGGATCGTGTACAACGACAGCCCAACTAACAAACCAGTAACACTTGAAATGGGACATACCAAAGGCATAGAGATGGCCGATCGTAATACGGGATTTTGGTTGGTGCACACTGCCGAAATTCCCACAGCTTCCGTACGAGAATAACAACTCATACACGTATCCCTATTCTGGCTTGTTGTACGGTCAGAGCTTTTTATGCATGTCGATGACAGTTAAGAAACTTGACAGTGTGGGCAAGTTAGGCAGATTTTATTCAATCTAGTAATAGTTGCTATTATTGATTTTTCAACAAAATAACTGATATTACTCATGTCACGTAGGCAATTAGTTAATCAACAATGAAGCGTATGTATATGGTAGTCATTTCGGCAGTGGTCTAGAGGAAATTTACCCAGGTTTATATAACGCTACTTTACCATGGGTCGATCCCATTAAAAATAACAACAGCGTGAGGTTGCAAAGTTTACAGTCAATCAATGGCTTCAAATTTTTGTCAATTTCGAAAAATAGGTATTTTGGAAAAGGTAAATATATCCATCGGTCATTTCAAATGTGCATTATAATACTATTATATTAAGTTATGAATATTTTTGAAAATAAACAAAGGAAATAGTAATAATAACAATCTGATTGTTAAATAATTTTATTTAACAAATTAAAACAGAAAATATACAAATGTGAAAAAGTTATGGAATGTATAAATAACCTGGCAGTCAGTCAACATAAATATTGGGTTTACTTAAAGATAATGATTTAACTTACAATTACTGTAAAAATATGTAGGAACATAATATACAATAATATATATAGTGTATGTTTGTAGATTTGTACGAAGACTTGATAACAAATATAACACAGACAGATCTATACGTGGAGAGTTGGTTGAATGCTAATGATAGATTAAATTCGTCATGTTTCAATCAATACAAGTTAGTGAAGATAAAATTATGTTGGACATGCAATAAAATTTGATGTACATATTATTGTGTTTAGAGCTATGAACATTAAATCATTGTCAATGAAGAAGATAAAAGGGTTGGAAACTTGTTGGTATAAGGCGTCTCTAGATCATTCAAAATGGGCAATGACCAATGAACGTTCTGTACCTTGGACTTGTATTGGTGATATCAATCGAACAGTAAGTTGGTCAAATTACTATAATAATAAAAACAAAACAATTTTTATTTCAAACTGATTAAAAATTTTATAATTCATAGACAAGACAATTTAAACGAGGAGGTGGAACAGTATGCATAGCTTAAATAACAGTATGGAATGAATTCAAGAAACTAATTTTGGGTATTGAAAAGTGTAAAACTAGTAAAAATCTGGATTTTACAGAGAAAATAAAAAACAGTACATTATCATACATTTAAACTTTTATGTTAAGTTACCAGATTTGTATTTACACACAAATATAGTACAATTTATTCTCACCTGGAATAGTGTCTTTCTTTAATATTCAACTGTTATGCACTTAGTTTTTAAATACTCATTTAAAGCTTCTTCACCTAATTATACATTGAATCATGGTTTTTAATGGTTTAGTAAAAAAAAAATAAAAATAAAGATCATCATACCTAAATCTTTTCCGAATCCCGACCTCTTGAAACCTCCGAAAGGTGCAGCCACATCAGTTTTGTTGTAAGTGTTTATAAACACAGTGCCGGCATCAATTTTTTCAGCAAATCTCAATGCCTTGCTAATATCTTTTGTGAATATGCCTGAAGACAGACCGTATTCAGTTGAGTTGGCACGTTTAATAACAGCATCTAGATTGCTAATAGACAAATTTACTATAAATATTAAGAGTTTATTTGTTTAAAGAATCATAAAACAATAGTAAATTGTTTAAGAGTATACAAAAAGTTTTTTTGTTTTCACCTGCTACTAAATTTAGATATAGCCATGACTGGTCCAAATGCTTCTTCTTGAGCAATAAACATGTGATCTTCAACATCTGTAAATACCGTCGGTTCAAAAAAGTAACCAGGTCGTTCTAGTCGTTTTCCTCCAACTTTCAGCACGGCTCCTTCGTCTTTAGCTTTCTCACAGTAATTAATTAATTTGATCAAATGAGCTTTGTGGTTTTGTGGTCCATGATGAGTGTCCCGATCTAATGGATTTCCAATTTTCTAAAATCGAACAGAATACAGCAACTCTTATTAGTATCTTAGCCTAACCTCTTTTTTATTAACGAGTGGATAACCTAAGTTTATAGATATGTTTGGACCTTTTAGTGTTCTTATAATAATGATGTTTAGAGATAATAACTACTATATGTTTCGTGTACTCACAATTTTTTTAACTTCTTCAACAATTCTGTCAACAAACTGGTCGTGTATGCTAGATTCAACAAACACTCTACCCGCAGCAATACAATTTTCTCCTTTGTTGAAAAACACACCTCCCATGCTCTATATAACAATCAATTGATGTAAAACTATTTAAAATTGAATATTTATAAATACCCATACCATTCTAACGGACTTTTCCAAATCACAGTCATCGAATATAACCAAAGGTGATTTTCCACCAAGTTCTAACGATACTTTTTTGAGATTCGACTCTGACGATGCTTTCATGATTGCATGGCCTGTTGCTGTACTTCCAGTGAATCCCACCTTCCTTATATCGGGATGTTCAGCTATTGCTCTGCCAGTCTCGACACCTAGTAAGGCATAGGTTGTAATACACACAATTTACATACATACGGAAAACATATTCTAAAAAGTAAGTCACAGAAGGCATAGTGTATATATAAGGTTATATTATGTAAATTGTAAATTGTACAAAAAACCTTAACATAATAGTTCACATTAGTCTTGTTAAATTACCGAGTCCAGGCAAAATGTTTATGACCCCAGCTGGAAAACCAGCCTTTACAGATAGTTCAGCAAATTTCAGAGCAGTGAGCGGCGACAATTCTGTTGGTTTCATTACTACCGTATTGCCCGCAGCCAAGCAGGCCGCCATCTTCCAGGACAACATCATTAAAGGATAATTCCACGGCGTGATAATACCGCAAACCCTTTTATTAAAAAAAAAATAATAAATAATCTTTCAAATTTCTTGTTTTTAACCAACATACCCAATTGGTTCTTTTTTTGTAAATGTTAAATTTCTATTGGGTCTGGCATGTGATATTGGCACTGTCTGTCCGTGAATCTTATCTGCCCATCCAGCAAAATATTTCCAAACATCAATTGACATACCAATATGCGTTTTCAGTGCCAACGTATACACTGCACCAGAATCAATAGACTCTAATGTAGCCAATTCTTCCTTGTTTTTATCTAATAAATCAGCAATTTTATACATAATAGCTCCACGATCCCTAGGACTCATTTCCGACCATTCTCCTTCAAAAGCCTGGCTTGCCGCTTTGACTGCATGATCTACATCAGCTTCGGATGCACATTGAATCTAAAATCATACAGTAAGTCATCTATTTAACATTATAATAAATTAATTAATTTCAACATTTTAATATAAATTGGGTTACTACTACTAAAAAAAAAAAAATTGTTATCATACTGAACAAATAACAGATTCATCGGCAGGGTTGATGCATTCCAGAGTTTTTCCAGACTCCGAATTTACAAAATTACCATTGATAAATAATTGTTTAGCAAATTGTAATTTCATATTATTGACTTCAACTATAACTGGATCATATTCTACATGACTGTTGTCTTCAGTTGTACCTCTTGATCTTTTCACTAAGGTATTACAGAAATCAGAAAAAACGGGTGACATATATACATCGTCATTCTTCAAAACCAGTTTCAGTTTGTCTTTAATTTCCTCAATCAACCTATACCATTATCATAGAAATTTAGTACCTATTAAGACACAAAATAAAAACTTACATTATCTATTTTTATTATAATTACCTGACCACATCCATAGAACCAGCTCCAGATTGGAAAAAGTGTACATCATTTTCAATGTCCATGTTTAAGATATTTTTCCATATAGTTTGCACGACTGGGATGAATGTTTTCTCCTTATCTGTGTATTCAATAGTTTCTTGAATAGTGTCGGCTTTACCATAATTTGATGCGGGTATCATTTTACTGTTCACAGACAATCTCTTGATGTTCAGCTAATTCGACCAATTTAAAGATTAACAATAAATAATTGCCCAGTTTATTGTAGAATTAAAACATCATTTAAAACTAGAGTATAAAATGTTTTTATGATTAAAGTTTGGATGTTATTGCATCAAAAAATAGATTAAATATGTTTTTATCACTTTTAATAAATATTTGAAAATATGCATTAGTGTATTTAATTTAAAGAACACAAATTTTCTGTGTAATTTGCCATAAAATAAGATCCATATGAAAAATAAACTAAACAAAATCAAACATCCAAACGCTAGATATAATCAATAATAGGGTTTTTACTTTTAATCCATCTTTGCAGGTAATCAATAGACCATTATCGTGAACAATAGCTGGAATCTGAAGAGTGTCAATGTTTACTTGATCACCTGTAGGCGTTTCATCAGTCCAAATAGTTGATTGGTATAATTTTACTTCAATTCCATCAATAGTAGTCCAAGCACCAGGCGAACTGTCCAACCCTCTGATGAAGTTTTGTATATCTACTCCTGCTTGAGACCAATCTATCTGAAATGAATTGTCAAATATTATGATGACCATTGAAGTGTTAACAATAAGAGATGTGTACATACTTTTTGTAAAGTCTTTTTTCGCACAGATGGTTCAAAAGAAGATCCTTCTGTAGACTGAGGTATAACGGGTGCTGTTCCATTAGCAACCATATCAACGGCTTCAGCCTAATTTAATTATTATTGTTATAATTTTAGATAATGGTAGTGGACTAAGAAAAATAAGTCACAATGAACATGAACTATAAAGAATATGTAAGTATTTTTTTTTAATCAGTATATATAATTACCATAGATTTTATGCCTTCTGGATATAAAAACCGATTGTATAAAGAATCGACAGTGTCATCTTGTAGGACTGGGCATGATTTTTGCAACAATATTGGCCCAGTGTCGAGACCATCATCGGCCCAAAAAATAGAAAACCCTGCTTCTTTATCTCCATTCATTAATGTCCTTTAATAATACATAGTGTAATGTAAACTGTAAATAAACATTATAAATCATATTACTTTACCAATTTATAGCGCTAACTCCTTTGTGTTTAGGTAAAATTGAAGGATGATAACATATGCTCTTGTGTTTTGGATGTTCAATGACTTCCATGGGAATAAACTGCGAACAAAATGGTAGTACATTGAGATCAGCGTCGACTTGTTTGTATTGAGCAACAATTTCAGGTAATGCGTGTTCACCTTTACGCCACGATTTGACCTTAAACACAGGAGTGTCATTTTCTGATGCGACAGCCGCTAATAAAAAGATATACAAAATAATGTCAATTATTTGAGTATGAAATTAATACAGTTCATTTTCAAACCCTATTCATATAATTTGTATTTTTATATTCATACTATTTCAAACATAATATTGTTTATTAAATTTGATCAATAAAATATTAGAAATAAAAAAAAATTATTTTCAGAAAGGACACCCATTAAATTATGAGTAAGTAATACATTTTTTTTTTAATGTATCAGGATAATTTGTTATTAATTGAAAATATAAAAACTTTTACACTGCTATCTCGATATCACGGAGAGTAAAAAAAGACAAATATCACACAAATCTGATCTTTGTACTTTAATTTTAGTATGCAAATACCAGGTAATTTAATATACTTTATATTAGGGCATTAAATGTGAATTTATTTTAAATAACCAATAGTAGATAACATGAACATATTATTTTATTTTTTATCGAAGTTCATTCATTGCATAATTAGTATTAAATAGTCTTTTTTTAAATATAATCTAAAACATGGTTTAATTAAATTTAATCAAGAACCTACCAAATAATACCTACCATCTTCATATAATTATATGTTAAATTACATACGTTACCTAAATTATCGATAATGATTAAATTCTATGAGTACCTACATGTATTAAATATAAATTTTAAAACAATAGTTGACTTTATTTATTTTTAAAATTGAATTTACATAAAATCAGTATTTTTTAAACTGATATTATTCAAAACTAACGAATTTGTCAAGTACCTATGTAGGACAGACTTGAATGAATTAATATACAATTATTATCATGTTTGATAAAAAAAAAAAAAAATGAATAGGGTTATTATTATAGACTTACAACTGTTTTAAATTAAAATCTGTATTTTGGGTTCATTGTTTTACAGACTTCACAAAAATATAAGGCTTTTAAAAAAAAAAAAAAAATGTATTGGTTTTTAAACCAATGAAATATACATAATTGAACAATCCACAATATCAAGTATATTTTGATACAAAATTAAATTTTGGGTAATAATTGTAGTAATGTGTTAAATTTAATTTATAGATAATAATTTGTACTATTAAACTAACAATCGAATAAATTCACTATGGTTAATTCTATTTAAGGAGTTTAAATATTGCTACAAGAGAAAGATGTATTTAAAATTTTTTTAAATTTAAGTATACAATAAATCAGAATTGAAGTAATGTAAATAGTCGATTAAATATTACAAAAAAAAAAATCTAAAACAAAACCAAAATTACTCCTATTACAATAAAGTCAAAAATTGGTATACTCCTATTCTAATTATATGAATCACTCTGTATAAATAAGTACTGTAATTTGCTATAAGGTGAAGGCCAGTTTTAGAAATTCTCAGTACTCAATAGTACAACAAATTTACTTTCAAAAATTAAAAATATTTATTACCATATTTAAATTTAAAATACTTTATTAAATTTAACCAGATGTTGATGATTATACTTAAATTAGATACCAATATATTTTTATATTATCTATTAAAAGAAATTTAGAAGTACTTAAATATATCGTTCAATATGAAATCATATAAGAGGAAAACGGATGTATTCTTATAGTTTTAAAATTATTTTTATTTTTAAAAGAGACAAATTATTATTACCTAATGGATCCTGTCGATTGTTTTTGTCTAATATGGTAAACACGCCAACTACCCGGTGTCCGTTTTCCACCAATAATTTATAAACTTCGGCTGCAAAAGTACTCTGCCCAATAATGGCAACATTCAAGTCCCGTTGGTTGACCTAAAACAATAGGACGTGTACAGTGTTAATATATTAGATCAAGCGACCGCTTAAATTTAAAAACAAACACCACTGCTTACTAAACACAACCGATTCATAGGTCGGTTTTTAATCAATTTTCTCAACATGAACATCTTTAAAGACTAGATAGATTTCAAAAAAAAAAAAAACCCGCGTATAAATGCAAATTCTATTGACTAACTAAATCCTAACCGGCGAGTGTTGAACGCTAGAGTTCAACCTACACGTATAATGAGTAATAGGCGACTACTGAATAATTTTGTCAGAGTTCAATCGTGATAATGAAATTAAATGATAACGAAACGAAACACACGTGGACGTCGTGACGTCACGGGTAACCCAATCTGGATAACCGTGTACGCGATCGCGGTATTCGTCCGGCAGATAATAATCTTATTTTCACAATAATCGTGTTTGACTATACGGTTTACAGTCGACTTATTCGACTATGGTACTAACTCGCTACAGGTTACCGCCGGTTATGCTTATCACTTTTCATTATCGGTCGTTAACGTAAAATATTCAACGGGACAATTACAAATTTATCGATAGCAAAACGTAGTTAATCATATCGCAGACCAACGAATAATTTCAGTCGCGTGAATATTAATACAATATACAAGGTGCTTATCGGTTATAATGTGTACGAATTTGGACAAATTCGTTACCGTCAATTTGCCGGAGTTCCTTTTGCTCGTGTTCGAACCAAACGTCGTGATGAAAATCGACGCCCTCGAACGCTTGCATTCGGTCACCGTCTGTTATAACGCGCAAACATTCTACCAGAACTACGAACTGATGCCCAGGCCCCCAGGTACGGTCGTCAGTTTTGACGAATTCATCGCGTACTGTGAGAGTAAAATCCCGTGTCAGTTTACCGACATACTGGTCGATTACCGGTGCGCCATGAACGTCAGCGATCTATTACGAATGGACGGGTGGGCCCAGATTTACGAATGCGTCGGCCAGAAATGTATGAAGTTTTTACTGTTCAATTGTCTACTGTTTGTGCCGCTCCGCGGTAACGCTGCGTATTACTGTGTGCACGCTCCGGCCCAACAGTCCGATCGTTACGAAGTGGTGCAGTCGTTTAGGGAACAGGCCAAGAAGCTATGGAAACTCGCCGCAAAAAAAGAAGAAATCGGAAACGGTCAAAAAAACTGTTCGGAAAAAAAACCAATATATTTCAATATCGCCGGTTTGTTGAAAAACAAACCCATTTACCAAACAGACGCCGACGCGATGTTGCGAGAAATACTGATGACCGACATCGGAAGCGGAACGACGAACCGCGCGAATTCCGATGACGAATGTTTCGACGGATTAAAACGCAAATTAAAAGTAATGTCCGGCAGGGATTCGGCGGAGTCGCGCAGAGTAATTTATAAAAACACGATCGGCGATTCGTTTGCGGGCGAGGTACCGCTAGGCAGGATAAAGAAGTTTGCCAACACTGTGGTGCGAAAAATCGTGCCGCGGGAACTATTCGGTTTCAACGGCAATCGCATCCAGTACTGCGAGAACCTGGGCAGAATACTAAATAGCGGGAAGTTGCACAATTTCACTGTCGAGCACATCGTGCACAAGATCAAAGCGGGAAAAGTCAATTGGTTGAAAGCGACGGTGGCGGACAGGCGCGCGGAATTGTTGACCAAATTCCTGGTGTGGCTGACTAACAAGTTCGTGTTCGGCAGGATCGTACGTTATTTTTGGATCGCGACGACCAACATGCCGCACAACGGGATCGCGTACTACGTGAAATCGCAATGGTCGACGGCGTGCCACAGGAAGATTTCACCGCTGACCAATGGTGGCGAGTTTTTCAAACAACTCCCGGACGAAAACGAAGCGACCGCGTCGTCGTACAGAAATTGGAAAGTGTGTCCGTTCGCCAAACCCAAAGGAGTGCGACTTGTAATTATATGATAAATATTTAACTTTTAATAAAATTAGATAAGACTGATACTTTTAGACAAACAAAAAAGCTTCCCCCAAATGGGTATCGGGCAGTAGATTAATGAAAAAGTCTTATAGTTAAGGGGATCAACACAATTCTAAAAATAATTTTCAAATCGTACAAAATAAGAGAAAATTTGAAAAACTGACACCGGGTACCTCATGATAAAAAAAAAAAAAAGTACTATATTTAAATTTTATATTTCAGATATTCAAGTTGCGGCGTACGGAGGGCATTGATAAACTGTCAACTGACAACTGTCTGACATTTTTGCGGTGTCTGGCCAGTACTTATCCGACCGAGTTCAGGTCCCTCTCGAAACCGCAGTTTTTCCGCAGTTGGCGGTCGTTGCAAGAGTCCCGCCGGCTCGACGACCCTTCGGTGACACCTCTGTACTACGTGAAGACCGACTTCCGGGACGCGTTCACCAGTATACTACAGGTCAAACTGCAAGCCGTTGTCCGGGACCGGATCAAGGAGTTTTTCAGCCGCAAGTCCCAGATGCTCAGCATGCATTCGGTAGACACAGTGAAAATCCGCGGCGACGAGACCGTGTACTGTAAAAAGCGCAAGTATTTCGACGGACTGCCCATACCTGAATTCTCCAGAAATTCTCTGGTGTTTTACGACCGGATGACGACCGTGTCAATGTCCGACATGTGGGACGTGATATGCAAATGCGTGCAGTGCAATGTGGTGACGCTGGGCGGCCGTCGGTGGTTGATGACCCGGGGCATTGTCCAGGGCGACCGGCTGTCCGTGATGTTTTGCGACCTGCTGCTGGCCAACCTGCAGGCGACCCTCCTGAAGGACTTGGTCGGTCGCGGCCGGTTTTACCGTTTCGTCGACGATTACGTGTTCGTGTCGCCGGACCCGTTGGCAGCCAAGCAGTTTCTGATCGCCATGTGCGCCGGATTCGACGAGTATGGACTCCGGGTGAACCGGACTAAAACCGAGACCAACCTGGTCGGAACCGGAGACGGGATGGTTAATTTCTTGGGATTCCAATTGAACATGAACACGGGCGAGGTGACCAAGAACGAGAGCTCGTTCCGCAACAGGCGACCATTACACTTTGCCGACTTCGACCTAGGCCGAGGGCAGTCCGGCCGCGGTCTTTACGCCAAAATCACCTCGTCCCGATATTATCAAGTGCCCGAGGTATTGGTCAGCAAGGCGTTCAATTCGACGTTTACAGTGGCCCGCAACTTGGCGTCCATCGTCGCGCAAAAGGCGTTTGGCTTTGTTGCCGCCATTAAGCAATACTTGTTTCACCTGAACCCTGACCTGTTAACCGGGGCCGTGCATGCCGTCGCGCAGATCATGTACGTCAAAACGCGTAGCCTCTACCATCATTCGGCCGTCACTCCGATGCAGTGCAAATGGATCGTATACGATGTGTACGCCACAATGTTCCATAAATATTTCCCCAATAACCATAACGCGGCTTGGGCTGTAGACCGGATCCGGGACTGTCAGATCGCCACCGGCCGCAAGTGCAACTCCGGGGATTTAAAAGTGGCCCTGAAATGTTTCGATTACACTAAAATGTACGGATAAAACTTCAAAGACAAACATTGTAACCTTCTAATCAAACTTAAAATATAAGTTTATTTTATTTTACATAATATACCATTAATTTTCTAAATGTAATTTGTTAAATTTTTTAAGTTTTTGTAGCTTTATTATTAGTATATAATGCATTTTCTTTTCGCACAGTTAAAAAGTATTTTCTTTTTTTCATATTCCTATTGTGTTATAATGTTTTTAATATAGAAATAACAAAATGTTTAAAATTATAATCTCGTTTATCTTGGATAAACAATATAACTACCTGTTTTTGTTTTTTTTTTTTCATTATTGTTCTCTTTTATAATATATTATATACATGTGTAGTTGTTAAATTTCTAATTTCTATGTTTATTATAACTTAATTGTCAAGCAATGTTATTTATCTTTGTAAGCTAAATTTTCATAAAAATTCAAAATAAAACATAAAATGTGTAATTTTTATTTTAAATTTGCTAGAATTATGATATTCAATATTGTATTTTGAGAAACAATAATATAAGTTATTGATATTTTCAATTTTAATTTATTTGTCTTCATTATAAATTACATAATTGTTTTTTAATGGAAAACGAATAGAAGGATAACAAAAACCCTAGAATTTCACCTTTTCATTTTAAGTATTGCTATAACAACAACTGCCATTTTTAAAACGTTATTATTGTCGAATATTAAAATCCATCATTAATGATTGTCGTTTCAAAACGATGAATGAGATATTGAAATACTGTAGTTCCTACCAGTGGCGGATATTGGATTTGGTTTTTTGTTTTGAGATGGTGAGCGAAATTAAAATCTTGTTTCGTCAATTATATTTATTACGTAAAAACGATTAAAAAAGGCCAAACCTAGGCGCTGAGTCAATGGAGAAATTTTTTCTTCTAAATTCAACATTTATCATGTCAGAGTAGTTCGAAAAAAAAATTTTCACCAGTTTGAACAATTTCAATTAAATTTTTCTTTTTTGTTGAGTATTTAATTTAAATGTTATTTTAATGAGGTTAATTATTTATTAAAAAATTTTAATTTTTAGAAATATTCGAAAATTGCACACCAGAAATAGATCAGAATCCGCCGTCCTCAAATTGCGTCGGTGAACAGTAGTCGTGGACAGTAGTGCGTTGATAATATTTTTGATAGATTATAATATCTTCTATCTGCATTCTACAACCACGATCTATGTTCTATAATAATATCTATTATGCCCAGTACTCCACAATAATAACAGTTAGAAATTGAATAATGTTTAAATGTATTGTAAAATTGTTTACTATTCTCATACGAAAACGACCACAAACCAGGAGGGGGACCTGCCGTCACTACACCTCCACTATAGGTACCACTAGTAACGAATATCATAGATTGAGGGACACGTTGACGGGGGAAAAAAACACCAATTAAATCGCAGTCCGACTAGTCCAACGTTGTTTTCATAGATCCTACAGTTCTAAGTAATGTTCAGGAATTTTTTTCCGAGGAAATCCTTTTAAAACTAAACTATATGTACCCGTCTAGTAATATTTTTAACACCATGTCTCAAAACCAGCCATTGGACTCGTTTTATTTTCTTAATTCACTTTCTTCCGCGATGTATTATTTATCTTTTCATGTTAAAGCTACATATGTTATTGTATACAATTGGTGTTATAAAAATATTTTTATTCAACATTATAAAATAATAAACTACAATGAACCTCGAGAAGTCGAAAGAAAAACTATACATAACTTGAACATAGAATATATTATCCGAATATAGAATATATTATCTAATCGGCTTGGCACAGTGAAGCAAACAAAATCAGCACTCACATTGCTAAGGATATTCATCGAACAAGCTAGTAATGTGTACTCTGCTCTAAATGTGGTAGAAACTAATATTGATAATACCATGTGCCAGAACTAAACTCAAAGTAAGACAAATTATTTCTTGTAAAGTTGTAACACTTTGCACATATTGTATCATATTTTTTTAAATAATAATGTTATAATTATAATAATAACAATAATACACATGTAATAATAGAAATGTTAAAAACTCTTTTAGTCGAAAACCTCGATAAACAAACGTAACATCGAGCAAATTGCATTTCCTTTGAATTTCGTCATATTGACGTTTTACTGTATTATAATTTTAATAGAAACGAATTACATTGGTAACGTAAATAAATATTAACTAAAATATATTTTGACACGCGGTTTGATTTAAGTGTATGTACCTACAATGTATATAACACAATTACACAACATAATAATAAAAGAAGATAAAAAAATATAATCTTTTTAACTACGTTAATTGGTAACCAAGCAACGATAGTTTCCCTAGCAACGTATTACTGTCTAGGATGGAATAGGATAGGATGTAATATGCCAGAAATCTCTACTCAAAACTTTTCAAAGTTTCATGGCGATTGGTTGAATAGTGCAGGAATGCGTTAAGGACAAACAGACATACTTATTACATACATTCACTTATATATATATAAAAAATATTAGAATCTAATGTTTATGATTTTTTTCTTTATTGGCTCCATTACACTCAATGACTCAATAATACCGTAACTCGTAAGTACATAAATTATAAACTTTTAACTCGTACCAATGTGAGACCATGCGTCGCGTCGTGTCATTCGTCAAGAATAACATAATACACAAGCAGAGCCTGATTTAGAACTTTTGAGGCCAAAAACAAAATAAAAAAAAAATGGTTTATTATTATAAATTGTAAATTAAATTATAATTAGTAAATATAATAACCAGTCAATATTTAATAGTATATGAATAGTAAATTGAAAAATATTTGAATGTAAGTATTACAAGGATTAATTAAAATTAAAAGAACAATTAAATCCAATAGGTAGGCCCCTGATACGTATGGGCCTTGGACAAATACCCATAATGTCCTTGTGTAAATAGGGAGCTTATTTGAAATGGTCTCAAAAATTAGTAGTAGATAACCTTTTTTGAATCGTGCAATAATAGTCCTTATTTCGACTTGCATAGTCGAAAACACCAATATTATCGTACAATGATTTTATTAGAAGTTTATAAATAGTTTTATATAAAAATAAATTAATGAAATCGAACAAATACTAAAATGTTAAAATATGATTTCTTTTTCATTATAAATTACAAAATAAATCAACTACAATTATATTATTAATATGTTTAAAATTTGAGGTCTTCAAATATTCTCTTGTGGTGGTGGTGGTGGTGGTGGGGGGGGGGGTGTTGAAAACCCCCAACACCCCGTTCACACGTTTCCGTCACTCCATTTTTAGATTGCAGTTGTCGTGGACAATATAAGAGTTTTTATTTCTCCGGGGTCATGCTAATAAGTCTCTTCGAAAACAATCCGAACGTAAACTGCGAGAAATCCGTTACAAGAGGGTAAGCTATTAAACATAATTATTTAAAGTCATTTAATGCATCGACTGCGTTTATTTTACACACCTCAATGCTTTTATTCGCTGTATATTATGCTATGATTATTTGAAAATTGTCCGATTGACCTATTTATGAAAAATACATTTTTCCAAAAATGTTTCGTACACTAAAAACGATATGGCGTTGACGGGAAATGCTCGTACGCAAACTATCCGGAAGCCGTGGAAAAACCCGGCGGCACCGTAGTTTTTATACGTTTTTTTAACACAGTCGAACGCGCCTTTGTAATACGGCTCGGTAAGGCTGTCCGCAATGATTTTCGATTTTATCACGTCAAACGGTAACACCACAATCCAACTCACTAAACCTATAAACGATAATTATCAATGACAATATAAATTAACCGCATCGTATTCTTAACAACAAAGGCAATTATAACAAAATATCTCACAAATTAAATTTAACGACGAATTTAATCGAAGAAAAAAATTATATATATCTACCAGCGAGAAAACATTTAAACATATTTGCTATTGCTGTTGCATTCAATTTATGTAATTCTCAACATAAGCGAAATAAAATAAACAAAAATAATACGTATTAAAAAATACACACATATATATTTATGGAATACAAATAAATTAAACAATATGTAGAAAAATAAAAACACAAAGCCCAGAGTATTTCGGTACATTAATTGTTTATTAAATAAATTAAGTAAATAAATTTACTAAATATTCATTAATACAGGTCATATTTACAATTTGACATAAATACTCTGAGCTTTGTTTTTTCTTCTCCTACTTATTTTTGTGTTATTTTATTGGGTTTTAAGCTTCAAAACAATTTTTTTTTAACCAGCTTTAGTATATTACCTGCCATACCACCGGATATTATTTGTATATGCTTGGACATTGGATATTTTTTGATTTCCGCCAGATTTCCAGTGTACAACGATTTTTTCAACACGGAACAAAAATGCTCGTACGCGAGCATATAAACGCCCATACTGGGCACCTCCCTACATTACAAATAATTACAACGTAACATTTTATACTCGTTATCGTATTTTATACTTTTATATTCCATACGGGTATCCAACCTGAGCATCAATACTGTTCCTCCTCGATAGAGCGAACGTATTCCATTAGTTTTATAAAGTCTGATCATCAATTTCATTGACCCGGTTGTCGTTGCCGGTTGCTTATTAATATTGGCTTTATTGTTTAACGGATTCGTTAAATTCTCCGGATTAATCGTGGTAACGTCTAAAGTTTAGGATTAAAAAGGCGCGTATTAAATAATACGAACAAAATTAATTACATAGGAAAAAAAAAAGAGGGAAATAAATGAATTATAATTTTTTACTCGACGCTTGTAACATTGTTTTGATGACATCAATCGGTATGTTGATCAGCGCATAACTTAATCCACCGACGCACCCCGAAAAGAATACATCGAAATGCCAGTATTTGTTCTTCATATTTTCGGCGTCGCAGCAAAATCTAATATCTATATTATCGTTTTCCGTTCCCCTCGAACGATAATCTTGGATCAATCGCATCACGTTACCGTTGACTCCGAAAAATATCGAACTCATAACACCCGTGCTCAATACGGGAAACATCATTCCTCTGAAATACCCTGTAAGCTATTGGCTATGATAAAAAACAGATTTGAATTCGTAGGTACTAAACATAATATTAGTACGCCCGACTGTTTTCTAAAATCTAAACGTTATATGTGTACCCGTATAATAATAAATATAAACTCATTTTTACTTTGTGTTTATTGTAAATCATACGGGCGGCTTTAGTTGCACTGGTATTGGTCAATTGCTGTACTGTCCTGATTGTATCCATCGGGTGTCCCACGCACGTAGAAGCAATACCTGTCGGGGAAAAAAAAAAGAAAAGAAAAAATTACGGGTACATGACTTATGTATATCTCGAACTTATGATGATTACCCACCGGCTGCCCATCCGGACGTAAAATCGCAAGGAGAAAAATATTTATTGTCCAAAAGAATTGACGATGAACTCGTCATACTCGTGTATTTTACCTGTTTAAGTAAGTAATAAAAAAAAAAAAAATATTTTTTCTTTGTATGTTATCGTTGCGGTTAAACGGAGTAAGCGTACTTACCGCGTTATACTGTGAACCTCGACGATCAATTTTTTTTTCGTATAAATTGTTCACACGGTTTTCAATTTAATCAATTGAACTTGACCTCTTTGCATTGGTGTTCGCGCGTAATTAGATTCAGGGTTACCCAAAACATTATTTCGAATATCGTTAAATCATGTACCACGTGCACAATTGCCATTTTTATATAAATGACGATTATATGAACACTGATCGACTCCCGTCAATTCGCCGTTTACTTTTGCGGCACATTTGTGTATTTCGTGTACCACGCAAATACCGATATAACAAAATATCATTAAATAACTAATACCATAGATTAAATATACTTTTGATATAATATGCTAATCAGGGTTTGCGCTAGTTTGCAGTACAACACAAATTATGCAATTTTAAAATGCTATTTGTGCAGTACCTACTGCCACCTCCTGCACTTTAGCATTACAAAAAAAAATGAGAAGGGTAGATCAGCTATGGTGAGACTTAGGCATTCTCTCATGTCAAAATGTGTGTACAAGCTAAGTCCAGATATCTACTCGTACAGTTCTAACATTTTCTTAGCGCAAATCCCGATGCTAATACTGACTATAAACGATAAGGCTTCCGACACGTTTCGAATAGAATCGCTGAGGAGGTATATTACTTATATGCACTTGTCGTTTTTAATCAACTACGAGACGCAACGGTACGAGGAAATGTGATAAGATTACGATTATACGGTTTAATATCCATATTCCGATCAATATTCAAACCGAATTACCAATAAATTAAAATTGTTATATATAAAATAGGTAGATTATGCATTTATAATGTTATATATTATATACACATGAAAACAATTTTTTAAATCGAAAAGAGAATACAAAAGGGAAACTCAATGTTCAAAACACGTACCGCTAGCGCTGCGTTGTGTTTGATGTATTGAATTAAATCAGTTTCACTGTCCGTTTACGCGATATAATAGAATTCACTCCGCCCGAATCCAACTACACTCGTGTACGCGCAATCTTGGCACATAATATTTATACATCGTAGTATATTTTGTTCTGCGATTCGAATAAAAATGGTGTTTAACAGAATAAAAACACAGTGGTTCCATGAATATGCGCCGATAGCGGGACTCGGGGCTATTTTACACGTACGCAAGATTTGCGACAGTTTGGCAAATGCATAGACCTCATGGGACCTACCACGGTCTAAAATAGTGTGCGGTAGGAGGACGTTGTTCACTGTGTTGTACGAAATCGCATTAGTTTTATACAGAGATATATGAACTGTCTATAAGTATATTGTAGAAGTATGTTAAAAAAAATTGTAAGAATCTAATCGGTCGGACGATTTTCTGCTGTCGGTGTTATGTTACGCAAGAACAGGTAAAAATATGAAAATGTTAAATAGCTAGGTAGGCATTTATAATCGAACAACGCAATAATGTCATATCAGAAGCATATTTATTGAGAGGACCTGAGGAGCTTGACCACCCACCCCGGAATTGGTGAGATATAGTGATTTTTAATAGAAATATGACGGATTTCGAGGCCTTGGATCGGTATTTATGAACAAAATAGTTGTTAGCCCACCTTCTCCGAAAAAAATCTTGTCTGAAACGATCCTACGCCATAAAAAACGATTTTTTTAAAACCATACAATCGTATATTTTCTCCTAGCCCAAAAGCATTCGTCCATCTGTATAGTTAAACTCGTTTCTAATTATCGGTTAGCACCTACAGGTTACGAAACGTTAGCTTTTTATATTTAAATTATTTATTCAAAACACGAATTCAACTATACAGAGTGAGAAAAATCTGCGGCCGAGGTTATGAAAATCGAGTTTTTGTTTGTTTATTTTAAAATTCAATCGGGTTAACTTTTTGTTTTCCCAAAAATGCAGTGCTATCGGGTTAAAATAACGCTGCTGGTATTATTTTTAGTTTTGATTAGAAAATGGCGTCACAGTTCGAATCAATTTTTCAAAAACACGATTCGTTTGGACTAAAGGATATTAGTTTATTTTATGCTTAAATTTATTTTAACTTTCGATTTAGAATTTAGAATTTTAGAGTGATTTTCGGGACAGTATAGTTATATATATAGAGAAGTATAGAACAGACTTATTAGAATAACGTACAAAATTTAACACAATATGATTCTTAACGACGATCGGAATTTATTTTTCAATATTTGGGTCATTTTAAAACGTATTGGCCAATCGCAATATCCGGTTTTGTTAAAAACAATAATATAGTAACCTATAATATTTTGTCATAGTTGCAAATTTTTTTTTTAGATATAAATCCGATTTGCTCCAATTACCATTGTTATCTTTTAGGGGGACTTGTGTACATTTTTGTTAAAAATATCTACGAGCTGATCTCCGAGGTGACCCGTCTTTTTTAGCGTGTGAATAGAAAGAATAATTAATTCGCAATCAGTTTAGTGTACGTTTAAGAGACGAGACGAGATCGACGTAAGTGTTTTTGTCGGAGGGAGGTCTGGAGTGGTATAAATTTCATATCTATTTTTAGATACTGACCGCCAGCGCGAGGTATACGCATTTTTTTGAATAGGTGCCATAAAACCGTATTCGTGTAATAAAACGTAATATATGAATATTTTAAGTCAGATCTAATAACTCGTAATCAAAATACAAAATAATATGTGTCTAGTTTTGCAGTTTTTATTTTACGATAATTTACTCTACATTGCCGTCTAACAGCAGGCCTGAAAGTGGCACAAAATGGCAAATGGTACCGGGACCACAATTTTAGTTTGAGCGTTCGGTGCGCAGTGTTGTGCTGAACAACAAACATTAATTTGCCGAACCGAAAAACTAAAAAATATAATTAATTGCAAATGTAAAACGATTATGTTTTAAAAATGAATAATTATTTTGATTTGATTTAAAGAATTTAGCGTACCTCTGAAGAACACGTTGTAGAGGACTCGTTTTATTTTTATTTATTTATTTTTTATTTTTTTAAGCGCGATCAGGGGGTCCGGCGCAATGCCAATATACTATACAAAGCAAATATATAATTGTGGTAATATTACAAGAAGAAAATTTGTCGTATAGTGATGCCTACAGCAGCGTGTACAGTACCTATATATATATATATATATATATATATATATATATATATAATAGTCGGTCGCGAATCACTCTGTATATTATAGTGTAGATAACAAATGGAAAACGTCATCGGAAGAAATCCGTTCTATTATAAATACGAATGCTATGGATAAAAATTAAAAACCCATTTATGTGCGTTAAGAAATCGAAATAAAATTATAATAATATTATATAACACTTCGGTACGCGTTAATAGGGTAATTTGTATATGTATATATATATAGAGGATCGTAAAGCCACAATAAATATTATTTTACAGGAATTTGTCAATACCGAGCGTCGCAGCAGTAGTCGTCCGGTGCGCGCCGTCGTTGCGGTTTTGTTATTATTCGCTGTACGCAATATCATTGTTATAATTTTAAATCTAATAACATTTCGCCGTAATTGTAATTGTAAATACTGTAATTATAATTTGTCGCTGCCAGCATACACACGAAGACACGCGGACGCGGCATGCGGTGTTTTATTTGAAAACGATTACGTCGTAACTCGTAAGTATATAATTATACCGTTTTCATATACATGGCAAAAAAAAATTATACGCAACTAATATATTTTTTCAATAATTCCCCCTCCCCCTACCAACGGTCAGATAATTGTCCATTTTCAAAAAGCCAAAGGCATTGAAAACCGATTCTAGAGATAAAATACTTATTATTATTGTTATGTTAACATTTGTCGACGACAACGTTTTAAAGACAACCTCGTCGATAATAATTATACCGTTATTGCTGTAAATTTTGCCGTTTTTCCTACGTATTTTCCCAATTACCAAGAAAACTACAACGAAAACTGTTGTGTCTAATTTTCGTGAATTTTCGCTGGATCAAAAACATTTTATTTACATAAAACAAAAAAATAGTACGTGAAATTCCGTGATTTTTACGATTTCCGTCAAAATCTAAACTTCAAATGCTTATAGACAAAAAAAAAAAATAATATTCCTATGGATTTTTGATATTTTTATATGGACATAAAAACAATTTATAAAGATTAACCACGTGTTAAATTTTCGAGAAACTTAACAAATAAAATCCACATAAAACCAAATTATAACTAAAAACACTCGAACATTTTAATAGGTACATATAGTCATATAAATATACAACTCAAAAAACGTCAGAATGTTTTGAAAATTGTACCACAATTAAGTGTTTAAATTTGATAATTATAATTTTTATTTACATTAAAACTTAACTTCTCTAGTTCATAATATACATTTTTTATCATAATATTTATGTATCAATTTCATAATAATTCATTTAAATTTTGATATGCACTTGTCTTGCCTTTGATTTTTTAAATTAATATATAATTTATTTCTAATGGCCATTTCGTAGAATTATTTAAGTAATCAATATCACGTACGGCACCTTCATTTGGAACATCTAAATCGTCGTTAATCAATGGTTCATTATTTTGTGTTTGAATTTCTTTATTTATTATATCTACAGCGTGCTGCTCGAATGTATTCGTATAAATTAATCCAGAATTATTTTCGGGTTCTTTTAAAGATTCAGTCGGCTTATTATTAATGAACTATTTAATGCTACTTTGTTCTTTTTTTTAACGCATCTATTTCGTCAGCCTTTTTTTTCCTATTTTGGTCTCCCGAAAGTTTTTTACCCATTTTTATTTAATTATTCTGTAATATCATATCGAACATTAAGTACAAATGCATTTATTTTACTTTTTTAATATACAATTTTTAAATTATTATCTCATAGTATTGCAGAGTTTCTTAAACTCATAAAAATATTGAGCAAGGATTTCCCGGAGCTCTAAAAATAACCAAACTATTATGATTATATTTTTTACAAATTTGAAAATATATTTGGAATAACCCATATGAATATATTCTCTTAACATCGAAATATGCACTTATGGGAAAAAAATAAAAATGTATGTATTTTACGTACCTATTGAATTTAAACCATAGAACCTTCAACACTTATCAAAAATATATTACGCCGATGATAAACCGTTTTTTACAGAAAATTAAACAAGCCACATTATGCATTGATATGAATACAACCGTAGACGTGAAAACACCACAAACGCTGGATATGGCCGCAGCTTATCGCGTAATAATAACATTTACGATATAGGATCGATTGGAGATCAAATTTTGTCCACGTACAAAACAAACCCTATATAATATTATTTTTACTTTTATTACGTAAACCAAGTTTTTTTGATATTTTTTGATATTCTGTTGGAAAAACATACATTTGTTAATGTTTTAGTTTAAATTATAATATCATTGATGCGCCCTGGTTGCCCATCCCTAATGCCCACCCGAGGTAATAAGTTGGTCGACTAAAACTATTTTAACTGTACAAATATAACAAGTCCGGACTTGTGCGGACAAGATTGTGTCGTTAAACTGTTGAAAAACTCATTACTCATAGTAAAAATAAAGAAAGTTTGATTATGTACCCCAAAATAGTATCAAAAAGTTTATTTTGAAAAAAAAAAAAATCGTATTACAACAATTTGTAACGCAATAAGCTTTCCAATTATATTGCATTTTATCAATAAAATAATTTTATTTTTATAAAATATTCCGAGTAATATGAATGAAATAATTGCGTTCTACAATAGTAATAATATTAACAACGGTTTCCCGGTATACTTGTGTATTACACGGTTAACTTTGTCTCCTAGAACATATTCGATTGAATAAAAACTAACTTATCTTACAATTAATAAATTGATCTGTGCGACTGTGAATCATAATCTCACAGAGCCTCGAATGGCGAGCAAAATGTTCTGAGTTTACCATACACTACTTATTAATTATCTGTTATTTTTTAAAAAAAAAAAAAAAAAACAATATAAGTAATAAAAAATTAAAACCAATAAATCTATCAAAGTTTAAAAAGAAAAAAAGAAAATCTCGAGTACCTCTATAAAATATAGCTCGAACGTACGTATATACAAAATTATATGTCATTATGTCAATAGAAAACAACAGTTTATAATGGTAGATAACGGCGGTCAGTCAATAAAACTATGTAGGCTATGTATATATATATATATATATTTTATTTACATAAATAAAAATCCTTACAAGTTTAGAAACTAATACGTCAATTTTGACACCAAAAGTCCATATATGGCCAATATGTCCATTTCCCCTCACTATAAAAATTACGTCAAATAAATAGATTTAGGTAGGTACCCTGGAGCTGGAATATTTTCACAAAATAAGTTTATGAAAGAGAACCCCGCACGATACATAATCGATTTTCGTTACGCCGTCGTAAGATTTAAATGCACCAACTAAATGATTTTCACATAATTTTATACATCGTTTAAGGCATAAAATGAAAGTCAAAACCTTTGAATTTGAATAATTTTATTTTTTTTTCTATAAGAACACTATTACGCTATACAGAGAATATTGTTATCTGAAGATTTTTTTATATTGTGACGCTTATGGATGAGAAAATCATAAATCAGTTCAAAAATCAAATAGCGATGTAATCGCGGCATATTTTAATAATAATCGATTAAGTCGATAAATCCGTTTACTTGAAGTAATAATGTAGTATCGGTCTTCATAGTTCCAAACGAAACTGGTGAATATAATTCGTTCGAATTAATATTTAAATACTTGAATTAGTTTTATTTATTTATTTAAATATAAACGGGTTTAACCCAATTCAAATATATCACGGCTAATAACAAACTAAAACGAAAATTAAAGTTGATTACAATTATCTGATAATACATTACTGATAATGACAATAAAATAATTCAAACAATTATTTTAGATATTAATTATACATCTAATATAATTACGAAATAGCTCTAGGTACCTATAATCAAATCAAAATCGTCAATAGCGTTAATAAAAATACGTATTAAAAGTGTTTTCAAATAAACGTAAATTGCAAAAAAAAAAAAAATGAACAAATTATCGGTTGAGTCGAATGTCGTTGATAATTATTATTATATTATTGAAACTATTGCGTCGATATTTTGCCATTTATTATCATCGCCGAACTTACTGGTGTGTGTGTATATTAAAATCGACGCGAAAAATATTCGCGAAACTTGCAAAAAAAAGTATAGAAAAAGTGCAAAAAACTCACCCTGGTCCCGAGCAGGGGGTTGCCGACCGGGCGAGGCGCCGGAGGGATTCGAACCCTCGATCTCCTGTATACTAGACAGGCGCTTTACCAACTAAGCCACGGCGCCGATACTTTAAAGGTTTGCTCTCGGGTTATTTAAGTTTACCGTTTCCATTAAACATTCGATCTATACAGATGCCGAAAACGCTGAGTTTTTCAGATATAAATCTGAATTTTTTTTTTTTCCACTCACTCAGAGACCATAAAACGGAAAATAAAAATAAAAAGAGAACCGTTACTGGGTAGGCCACTGTTGTAAGTGGAAAGTCGGAGTGGTATAAATGTATATTATATAGAGTAATAAACCGTTTGAATAGTTAAAATCGTTGCAAATTTAATACAAATTACAATTTTTAAAATCGTATCAACTTGTATATAACTATGTGTTTACGTAATTTATTCAAATTAATCGAATTTTATGATAAATTTGAACTTAAAACGCGTGTGGAAATTCGACAATATATTATGTCGGTAGGCTAATTTTTTTACCAGTAAAAACAACGCGATTGACGAACATTGTATTCTATTTTTGAGTTTTTATTCCGAGCCAGTCAAATTATATGTTTCTTCTTATATAAATCGAAACAAAAACATAGGCAATTTCAATAAATAACTCAAAAGACGCCGAAATGTTTAGAAAATTATGCTGCGTTTTAAAATTTTCAAGTTTTTGGTAAAAATTCCATGTCCTTAAAATTATTTCTTACCGAATACAAAACAAAAAAAAAAAAATTAAAAATCGATTTTTCCACAATATGTTTTTATCTCGGTTTCCCCCCGTTATTAGAAAAATTACCGGGAATTAAAAAATATGACTTCCCCTAAATCCAACTCGACAATAAAGCTCCTATGAAGTTTTGGATTGGAGCAAGTTTATTTGGTTGAAAACTTATTCGTGAACAGAAAAAAATGTTTGGTGTAAATTTTGGGATAGTGTCCGGGCCGTTTCCTCGTTCGTCCGCTACCGACAGATGTCCATTTGTAAAACGACGTCCGATATTACGTTTAAGATTTTCGTCTATTCGTAAATTTTTCAACAATCGTTTTAAAAAAAACATAAATCGATATTGATTTTGTTTGTCCGTCGGGCGTGAACGTCAGATAAAGTCATATAAGTCTATAAATTGCATTGAATGTAATCGAATTATATGATTACCTACCGATTAAAAAGCGTATGTATAAATAAAAAAAAAAACATAAAATATTATTATTATTGCAAAATAATTAAATTGACCTCGACGTGATTTGAACACGCAACCTTCTGATCTGGAGTCAGACGCGCTACCGTTGCGCCACGAGGTCTTGTGTGTTGAGTTTTTGAAATTAATATATTTAAACAAACTTACAAGGCGGCCGTTTAATAATTCGCATTTATAACAGCCTATGATGATCGAACGAATAAACACTCGTACAATAAAACAAATGACTCAAACGTGGTCAATTTTCGTTTTGTGATTATATAAATATGGACATCGTAATAACTAGACGTTGACGGTGACCTTAAAATAATTAATTTTATAAATTAATACTTCTATAGGTTTTTATAGAATATGCTAAGCTAATTCTATTTGTATAATAGTCAAACAACTTAGCCCCACGGGTCTGCTTTTGAGATGAAATTGATGGGTACAGGGTGGTTACTATAGCCGTTCGTCTTACCACCCCAATTTTATTTTGAGCGTATAGCAAATAGTTCTTCGATTTTTCTTTTAGCGATTTGTAAATTATTTATAGTGTTTCTATACCGTCTGAAGTTTTAAATATATATTGCCTAACTTAGCTTACCTATAGTCGCCACTTTTGCCCGTAAATGAAAAAATTTATAAAGTACTTGTAGGTAACGGCACGCGTTACAGGAAAAATCGGGTGTAGATACACACCCGAGTATAATAGGAGGTAAAAATAAATATTTATGGAAAACGGAACGGAGGAAATTTGATAGATACGTGTCATTATAACTTTCTAGTATTATTATTATTATTTTTTTTTATAAATATCACCTAATAAAAATAAACCTCGATTATTATTTATTACTTTATATTTTTCCACGCATATTTATCAAATACGTTATCAGATAGGTACGTTTAATAAGCACCTGTTAATAGCTTTACGCTATAAATGTACTAAAAGTAATAGTGCCTGTGAACTGTAAAAGTGAAAGTGATATGTTATTCATGTTTGATAAGTGATAATACAATATTTTTTTTTTTAGCGGCTGGCGTCTCGTCGAGCTACTAGATATCAACTTTCACACATGGTTCGAACATAGTTCAAATCCGGACGTTTCACTGTTAACAAATTTGACGATAATATTGCGTTGACTTTAATAATCAAGGTAAGTACATAAATCTCTAAATTGATCGATAAAAAAAAAAAAAACCCGTAGAAATATTTTACATACTTTTTGTGTATTAATAATTTGACATGTGACTCATTGTATAACTATAATCGATAACATAAGTATTATTTTACACGATTGTTCATACAATTATTTAGTAATGTTTTTATTCGCTATTATCGTGGGCTTATAATGATCAATAGCGATTTGTGGATCGGTTGGAATACATTCGATTACGATGAGAAATAAAAATAATATAATAATATGGAACTAAAATATTTATAAATCTACATAGGTAATATGCTAATATTAACTTTACCTAAACGAGTTACATTATATAAATTTTAAACGGTTGCGTTATCGTTTTATGAATTATTGATGATATAAAAAATGAAAATACTAATAAAAAATGAGAAATTAATAACTTAAAATGCCGACTGTACATATAAAGCAAACTATTTGTACGTATTATGTGGCGTAAAGACAGCAGAACTGTTTACCTTCAACTGAATTATGTATTACTTTAGAATTACGTATTCGTAAGAATATATTTTACTCTGAGTGATACACTGAGTTAATAGTTTTGCAACAATTATTTTTAATCGGTTTCCCGCGACTGTAGTATCTAAATTAAAATTACCTATTTATTTGAAAAAAAAAAAAAAAAGACATAAAATGGTAAATTCTAGATTTTAAAAATTTGTTTAATATATAGCTATAAATGACTAAAACATGAAACTATTTACAATTTGGATTGGAATTGTATGAAATTTTGGATAAGTTTCCGTATATATTATACTCAAATGTTCTATTGACTATGGTCGCTGTTAGACTTAGGAACTCGAATGTGTTATTTTGTTGTGTTTCAAGTGTAAATTATATCTGCTTAATTATACTGTTTGTTTAAACGTTTTACCATATTCTCAGCTTGTGCCCCGACTGATCCTCGAAATATACCGAATGTGTCACCTAGAACGATCTCTAATATGCGAATTGTAAGTTGTGTTATTGATAGTAATATATTGTTTCTAGATGAATATCGACAACATGCTGGTGTCCGTGGGCATGGGCCGATATCAGTTCCTGAGCTGTTTGTTGTTCGGCATCATGATATTGTACACGAACGTAACGTCCGTCTTGTATATTTTCACTGCCGGCGACATAAAATACAGGTAAAAAGCTAACGATTATCCGAGATAATCGTAGATTATAATACTATTATAATAATAGATATATATTTTCACGACAAACTATATAAAGTCCCTATGTGATTACAATCCCGCACGCGATTAGGCGGGTATCCAGAGAATTTGTTCCGGGGCTGACAGCTTTTTTTTCATGAATTCCGTTCCAAGACCCCAAAACTCGACTTACTTTTATTTTAAACCGCTGTTTGCTATAAATTTCGGCAAGGAGGGGCTCCGTAAATACTCTTCTACCCGCGATATTTATTTATCATTTTCAACCGCGTTATAGATGCGAAATACCGGGTTGCGATTCGCCGGGCCCGACCGAACAGATATACGAACCGGATTGGTTGTGGTTTACGACGCCTTATCGACCCGACACGGGAAGACCTCAGAAATGTCAGCGATACGCCCGCGTGTCGGCCAACGGTACGGGCAGGTGCGAGCCCAGCGAATTTAACAAGACTGCGTGGGAATCGTGCCGCGGCCGTTGGGTGTTCGAAGACAACGAAATCACAATCGGCACCGAGGTATAGGTTCCGCCGATGTTTCGCCTGACGTTTTAAAATTATTTTGTATATTTTTTGGTTTATATGTTATTCAGTTTGGACTCATGTGCGAGGATAAAAAATGGAAGTTGTCGCTAGTGGGTTCGCTCCACAATCTGGGTCAATTTATCGGCATACCTTTGTCCGGGATTGTATCTGATAAGTGAGTATACAAATCATCAATCAATAACTATAAATATTCTACACTTTGTCTGGACATTTTCTTTTTAATAACTATATATATTTATCCGGTAAAACTTTCAAAGAAATTGAAGTGTCCGTGAATCTATAGATCTCAGTATATATATATATCAGGGGTCGCTCTAGAAGTCTAGACAAAGATGGGTAAATATTACATAGGAACAACTAGCCCTAAATTTCAGGGAAGTGTTAAAATTGTTAACAGTCCACAGACCCGGTGAGAGAGGGATTCCTAATAATTATTCTCCAGTTATTCGACCCATATCATTATCCCAAAGCATAATGCCATTGATAATATTTACTGTGGTATTTATTATTACTATCAATCAAACCTGAAACCATTATTTTCTAAAAATCTAAAATAATATATTTTAAAACATAAATGCGCCTATGGTAGACAAAGTGAAGTCAGATTTCGCTGAAATCACTCAAGAAACTAAAATAGAAGACAGCGAGATAAATTGAGGCATAAAATGTTCTTCCTGGACTGTAAAAGCTGGTAGAAAAAGTTTTCAATTCTAAACAGTTAAAATTATTGTTTTATATTGTAACATGGCTTGGAATGCTGTATCCCTTTTAGCCAACCGCCTAAACTTGATGGATAATATTTTCTTGTATATATAGAAAAAGTTTTAATATAATATTATGTTTTTGCATGGTTTAAGGATCCATTGAAATATTCGCGGTGCATTTATATTTACTTCGTTTTTACAGGTTCGGCCGAAAGTTCACTATGGTCTTCGGATCGGTACTAACGGCCATTTTATATATTGTTCAGTCGTTTTCCGTCAGTTATCCGATGTTTTTGGTTTTAGAAATACTTTCTTCGTCCATATTCAGTGGCGTTTACGGAGCCACTTTCATATTGGGTAAGTTTTAAAAATATACATACGGGTAATAATAAATCACATTGGCAATAATAATATTACGTACATTATGATGTCTGAAAAACTGTCAATTTTCATATTTAATGCCGAAAATTGTATGCATTCTATATAATTTTGGATAGCCATACGTAATTCGGTTTTCACATCGAGGGCGTCATATAGTCGCACGCACCCATTTAAATTACTTATATAATATTTTTTCGGTTAGAATAAATTCTTTTTCTGGAATAAAACAAATATTTCTTTTTTAATTTTAGCAATGGAATTGGTGTTACCCAATAAGAGGGTTCTCTACTATTCGATTTTGGAATGTTTCAATCCGGTTGGTGGCATGTTAGTGGCTTTGATCGCCAGTCAAGTGAAAGATTGGAGAATATTGTTGCGATTATCTAACGTTATGGGACTATTATTTATTTCATATTATTGGTGGGTATAGTTTTGTAAAATTTAATAATTTCGATTTACGAGCCATGTTAACATTTTAAGCTAATTTTCCACATATATGTATAGGCTATCGGAAGAATCAATGAGATGGTTGCAATTACAAGGAAAGCATGACCAAGTGATCAGTGTGCTAAAAAAGATAGCGATTATTAATAAAAAAACTCTGCCCGACCTTCCTACAAACATTCCCATAGAGGTGAATTCATTTAGTAATTTATACATTAGTGCAAATATATTAGTACCTACCTAAAATTTAGGTAAAATACATTAATTCATTAAATAAAATGAATAATATTCACAGAACCGTAACGAGAATGAAAAAGACGCGAAGGTAAATACAGGTATCCTAATAGACATATTCCGTTCTCCGACTATATTTTGGAGGATGATCAGATGTTCGTTTTTATGGTAGGTATGATGATTGATGCTTGTTCTAAATTATATTCAATTACAGTGACGGATCTAGGTTTTTGTTACGTTGGGTTAGGAGAGGGTGAGAAAACATAATCCTGTTTTGTTACACATTTTACGTCACAATCTAAAAAAAAAAAAAAAATATCTAACCTAACCTAGGCGTCAGGCCAATGGGGGAGGCCTCTCAGCCCCCTTCACCCTAATTGAGCTACTGTTCAAATGTGCATGCGATAGTTCTGTTGAAAACAAATACGGTGTGCATTTTATACTCGCAGTCAGTAATATATTAGCTATTACAACATAAAAAAAAAAACAAAATTTGTATTCGGTGAGCGATAATATTATTATTTGTTCATCATATTGAAGTTTGTAGATATTTCAACGGCGCAGACTTCTTTAGGCGTTATTATTTTTAATTTGTAATTTATATGTCCTATATGAGTATATTGTTTTTTTTTTTTTTTTGTCGACCAGGATAGCAGCGGCTTTTGTGTATTACGGGCTGAACATAAGCGCGACCGAAATCGCCGGCAACAAATATCTGAACTTTACGCTGGTCTCGTTTGTCGAGATTCCCGCGTGTCTATTGAATTGGATAATTATGGAAAGAATGTCGAGAAAATCGTCATTGATTTACATGTTCGTGTTGAGCGGCGCCACTTGTGTTATGTACAATATATCGTATGGCAGTAAGTATAATAACTACGGATTTATGCTTCTAAAAATACTATAATATGCACATAAAATTCAATATTAAATTATGGCAAAATGGGTGTTTTATCGTCTGCGCCACTAAATTTCCTAATCTTAGACAAAAATATGCTCAATTTACAAAATATTAACCTACATTAAAAAAAAAAAAATGATTTAATTCGTCGTTGAATTCATATTTACATTATTGCACCGGATGATCAGAAGTTGCTTAATGTGTTGTGACGTTATAACTTTCTCGGAATATTTTTAGTGCATTTGTATACATTTAAAAACTTCACTCGACGTCAACAGTATGTATTGGAGCGTACTTATTCATACATGCAATATCACTTGCATTTAAATCATCAGGTAGTTCATTTTTGACGTTCACTTCTCTTTCAAACATCTTTGAAATTGTCTTCGTTATTTTAAAATCAGAGTTTTTTTTTTTAGTACCGTTGTAAGTTTGTCATTTATAATACCACCGATTTGGTTTTGTACTTTGTTTACCGATAGTGAAGAAAATATAAAATAATATAAAAATATGAACTTTAAATAAAAGTATGTACTTTGAAATTACAAATTACGTTACATATGCAAAATATAATTGATATTATTTATCTAAATTATATCTAAAATCTTGGGGTAATTTCTTATCAGATTTCAAATAGTTTATTGTAATAAATATATGCATTTACATATAAATCCTCCCCTAATAATAACCTTTATATACCCACGTAATATTGCGTGAAATATTTTTAAGTTTTTGGTTTTTTGATTTTGTTCACTCGTATTACACAGCCTCAGGACCCGCGTTAAAGTTGTCCTTGTTCATGATCAGTAAACTCGCCATATCCGTCGCGTTCACGATCGTCTACATTCTTACCGCCGAGATATTTCCCACCAGCATGCGCGCCACCATGTTGTCTTTGTGCTCCATGTTCGGTCGAATTGGATCCATGTTGGCTCCGCAGATGACTCTGTTGGTGAGTAACACGAACCTTCAATAAACATACGGATAATATTATCGTATTCTCGCCCTCTACATCTCCATTTCCTCATCTACTTCTGCACACATGCCCCTAAATAAAATAATTCCTAGCCGACTTTTCTTTGGTCTTCTCCAGATTCCATCTACACTATACTTACCTCATTTGTCTTATAACTTATACATTTTTTTTTTTTTTTTTGAAGGCCGAATACTTTGGCGGGTACATGGTCATGTTCTTTATGGGTTCGATCGCAATTTTAGCCGCCTTCGTTGCCGTCACATTACCGGAAAGCAAAAACGTAAAGTTACCCGACACCATAGACGAAGCCGAAAACATTGGAGACGTTCCCTTGTCGAAAAATAACGAAATCTCAACAACATTCTAAAGACAGACTCGCGTCATACGTTTTCGTATATTTGCATCAAAGAAGCGTTAACGTCCCCAAGCCGATCAGAAAGACGATCTCTGTTTTTATTATTTCTGTTCGCTGTTGGCGGTTAATGTGTATTATAATTAAAAATCTTAAATAATAATTGTTTGCAAAAAAAAAAATAATAAATTGATTAAACGCAGAAATTCAAACCAGCGGTTTTGAAAAAAAACAAAATTGCATCTTGTAGCCACTGTATATCTAATAAGTGATCTTAATAATTAAGACACTTGAAATGTCATAGAAGGTTACACGATCTTCGCGGTAATTATTATAATATGACTTAACAAGCCTACTCGTGACTTCAATTTTTTTATAATTACATTTAATTCTCGTTTATCGGAGTTAGGTACCTCTATACGAGATAAGATATATATTTTTTTCTAAAATTCTTAATTTAAAGTACTTACTTATTGAATAAATCAAATGCAATATCTGCTTTACCTGCATCAAATACATATTTTTTTTAATTTTTTTTTTTAATTCATAGCGTAAAACAAAGACCGCCACTATTATAATTTACTGTTTATAAACTCGTTTGTCGGGAACTGATGAACAGAAGGGAATTTTTATCGATATGATTCACCGATAAAACTGATTTAAAAATCGAAACTAATGATACTAATAATACCCATAGATATTATCCAGGTAGGCGCGAGTAAAACCATTACTATTATGATATAAAATGAAATCCAAAATAAAAATGGAAACAAATGTTTAATTATATAACTATTATTTTATTAATTTTACTTAAAATTTCTCAGCCGAGAGAGAAATTTTGTGGGGGGGGATGGACTGTGCCATCCCTCTGTATACGCCACTGGTGTAATATAAAAATTAATTTCGTTTTACGAGTTAATACGTTGAATTAACATTAATATTGTTGCTATCTTTGGCCATTCGATTGCGTAAGCTGTGAAGAAAAAACACTTAAAACTACGATTATAAAACATAATACACACACAGGAGGGTATTATTACAATTGAGTTTATATAATATACAGTTTAATATTTTAATATTACAGTCTATTATAAGTACATTAACATAATATTATTAGGATTATTATATTTGTTTAGATATAAGTTATCTATAATAAAATGGCGATATAAGCACTGTATGTTTTTTTTTTCAAGAATAACGAACGGGATTTCGTTGGTAAGGATAAAAACAAAAAAACCACTTATCGCAATACGCGTATATTAACGGAAAGTTTGAAGAGAGCTATACATAAACTCTAACCTAATCATAATTAATATTTATATTTCGGTATTAACCATATTTACTATACATTAATGTCAACATACATAAATGTTACAATATCGACTAGTACGAGTACAGTAGAACTATAATATATACGTAGAAGTACTCGAGTTCGTGCACTTATATTTTTGCTAAATTATTATCGTGGACATGCAGTAGGTACGTACGCCGTAGTTGTCGTCCGTCCGCTCTATGAGGATATACGAAATTTTTTTAATTTTTTATAACGCTAAACGATCGCAATCGTTAAATCGAGTTCACGGGGTGAAATATTATATTTTTCCTAAAATATTTTGTTTGTTCAACTCGAAATGAACATCAACGACGCGATAATGTCTTTGGGCATGGGACGATACCAGTACGTGTGCTGCGTGCTGTTCGGTCTCATGATTATGTATTCGAGCGTTTCGCCTGTCGCGTACATCTTCACCGCCGGTGACATGAAATACAGGTAAATATACAGGCCACTAAAGAATGTAAAAAAAAAAAAAACAATAAGGAAAAAAAATTGCTAGGTTCCTGCTCTCATAGGCTGTTGTAGGTGTAAAGTCGGAATGATGTAGGACGTACAATAGAGGGAAAATTCAATTTATATTAAGATTTATATACTAAGCGAAAATGTGGTCACAACTAATACGGTAATTTTGCTTAGTATTGTTTCACATTAATTAATTTTGATAATGCGATAAAAGTAACAAAACGATTATTTAGTTTTTCTCAAAACTATTACAATAATGTCGCTTACTGCCGTTTGGCTCAGAGGCGTAGTATATTTCAACGAAAATAACTTATTAGTAAAAAAGGAATTGTATTTTATTAAAAGTGAAAACAAAAATCATATTTCGTTACGTACAAATTGAATTTTTTCCAAAATTATTGTCTTCTTTCCGGTTTTAAATCGGTGTTTTTGCTTCGATCACTATAACAAAGGGTATAACAACTGTTACTTAAAAAAAACCTATTCGATTACATTTGCGATAACGACACGGAACTACTCATAAATGTATATTTTATAAGTGAATTTGAAAATTTAAATTTTCTTATACAATTTTAATAGTGTTACGACTAGAGTTAGGGATTTTTAGCATTTGCGTATAATTTTTAACAGAAAATAGCAGAGTAAAATATAAATACTGTTCATGATGTAAGGAATCTAAATCCTACATTTATTTTGCATATTTTACATATTTTGATTATTAGCGCATATTTTAGAACTGCATTGCTTTTTAGAGCACTCTTGGTTGTTTTTTAAAGCATATTTACATATCATTTAGAGTCCCTAAGCCTAATTAAGACCTACTGCACTTTGTTATGTTGTGTTGCCGATCCATTAGTTTTCTAGGCGTTCTATCATTGAATTCGTTAATAATTAACGAATATAGAATAAAATAATATAATATAAAATAATTAAGCTTATCCATTTTGTTTTTTTCTTCTCAAAACCTCCCAGATGCGTAATACCCGAATGCGACCCAGCGAATCCGACGGATCGAACGTACGAACCGGATTGGTTACAGTTTACGACGCCTTACAGAGCCGCCACGGGACTGCCGCGCAAATGTCAACGGTACGTGCCGGTGAAATCGCGACCGGGCGGCAACGGTACGCTGTGCGTGCCCGACGAGTTCGACAGGAGCGCCACCGAAAAATGCTTGGGCAGTTGGGTGTTCCAGGAGCCGGTAAAAACCATCATCACGGATGTAAGTCCATGTGCAGCAATCTGCGTCATTTCAATAAATGGGACGTCGTGCTAAGGGGAGCTATAAAACGGCCGAATACAAAACCGCCGAACCGTATTTTTATCGAAACGTATTTTAGCCGAAACTGTTAATATTAACTATATAGTACCGTTTAATGTGATAGAGTGTGTTGTGCGGGACATTAGTACGGCATTTATGGTGCCAGATATAATGTACGATCGGCTCACACAAAAGCTGCGCGCATAGCCCACCCGGAGCGCTAGAGTGTGGCCGCGCGGTACCTAATATGGATAAAATACGGTTCGGCTGTTTTGCGATTCGGCTAAACAACGGACCGGATGTTTAATTTTAATAATAAAATAAATAGATAGAAGACAAGATATCGTTATAATTGTTTGTGCATGTATATTATAACAGTTCGATCTTATGTGCGAGGAAAACAAGTGGAAACTGTCCATGGTGGGTTCGGTGAACAATTTCGGACAGTTTGTCGGTATACCGATATCGGGCATTATTGCCGACAGGTGGGTGCAACGGAATTCTAATGGATTTACACGTCAGCAACGACAAAATATATATTTTTAATGTAAACGATATTTACAGGTTTGGCCGGAAGTTCGCAATGATCTTTTGCGCGGTCACATCGGCCGCGTTAAGTGTCGTTCAGTCGTTTTCCGTCGGTTACACGATGTTTTGGTTTTTGGAACTATTGTCGTCGAGCGTGTCCAGCGGCATATATACGGTTACGTTCGTATTGGGTATGAGAATTATTATTTTATTATTATTATGATTAATATTATTGAAATTAATACAATTCCTATGCAAACAGCCGAAACGCTGGAAACCAGTTTTCTCGAGAATCCATTTCGATCCCATACAATAGTAATATTAATAAAAGAGTTTACGAAAGCATTTTAAATAAAAGCTCGTAATTTATCACTCTTGACACTTTCTTGTTTATAGGTACGGTGTACACCTCCTATCTATCTATATACATATATATATATATATATTTGTCTATATTATTTTTGTTTTTTTGCCCCCTCGACTCTATAGCAATGGAATCGGTGTTGTCCAACAAGCGGGTCATTTTCGCTTCGCTTCTTGAATGTTTTTATCCGCTCGGCGCTATTGTGGTGGCACTGATCGCCAGGCAAGCTCAAAATTGGAAACTTATACTGCGGATGTCCAACGCCCCGGCGATTTTCTTCCTTTCATACTATTGGTTATTATATCTCTTTATAGTACCTATACATATATATATACGTTATGATAGCCACGCGAATAGACGGAAAAACGATTATTTGTTGGCGTATATAATATTATTAATCTCATTTTTTTTTTTTTTTTTTTTTTTTTTTATAGGCTAACGGATGAATCTATGCGATGGTTGGATATACAAGGACACCGCGACGGTGTATTAAAAACTCTCAGAAAAATAGCTGTTATCAATAAAAAGCCCGTGCCCGATTTACGCTTCGACACGCGACCGGAGGTAATATATTTTAAACGACCTGTGTAGATAAATACGCGCGTATAGGTTAAACGTGTAAGATTAAACATTATTGTTCAAACTATACCGATAAGTGTATTATAGATACACGTTTGACTATAAAATAGTCTATTATTATATTAATATTATTATTTACTTTTTTTTTTTCAATCCTATATTTGTTGTCTTTCCATTTTCCCCCGTTGCTTGTAATTCTTTTTAGCTCCACACAGTGGTGTATTTACGGGGGGGATATGGGGAATGGATCCCTCCTCTATGTCTTTTTTAAAAAAAAACTTTTTTGCATCCCAAGGAAAAATATTATGTTCATAGTTTTAGTAATGTGCACTGGATTTCTTTCGGAGGGAAGATTGCGCTTATAATAATTTAAAAATAATATAATAACGGATGAATTTTGGTTAAGTATTTTATATGTATGGTGTTCATAAGTTATTATAATTTTAGACTATTTGGAGGGGGTAAAACGGATCGAAGCCAGAGACCTATGGATAAACACATACTCCCCCCCAAGACAAAATCATAAATACACTTCTGACTCCCTGTATATTCTTATTCCGGAGTCTTCCGTCACTTGCTTCGTGGATGGTGTGGAGGAAAGTGGAGGGCTAGACCTTCCACTTTCTGGTTAACATTTTTTTGTCTTCTATTGTAGTTATTCTTATATCTTATTAAGTGTCCGATCTACGCATTTCTTCTCAGTCTCAGCACATTCCAAATTGTTTTCTGAGCGTTCATTCTCTTAAAACCCTTATAATTTCTTACCTCATTTTCTGTCCATGGAATTTATAACGCTCTATTCCAAAACCATAATTCAAAAGCTTATATTTTATACTTTATACAGATTCAAATTATATTTAACAGCGTTTATGATTAAAAATAATTTAAATATTTCACTTGTATATTATTATAGACCACAGTAAACTACGACAACAGCAATAACGGAATTAAATATACGAGTATCCTGAAAATAATAATCCATTCGCCGACTATATTCTGGAGGATAGTTAGGTGTTCGTTTATATGGTAAAAAGACAATATATATATATATTAAATTTATACTAAATGGTATAGCTTTTTGTTATATTATTCCGTTCTCGTGGACAAAAAAAAAAAAAAAAAAAACAAGAATTATAATATTATCGTGTGCTTGTACACGCCTATTTTAACGAGCATTAATTTTTAATTTATACCCCTCGATAATGCGTATAATATAACCGCCGTGTGTATGTTCTCGACCCACACAGGGTGGCGATAACGCTGGTGTACTACGGACTGACCATAAACGCGACCGACATAGCCGGCGACAAATATCTGAACTTCGTGTTGGTGTCGCTCGTCGAGATTCCGTCTTGTCTGTTGAACTGGATGGTAATGGAAGGAATGTCCAGGAAAATGTCGCTGTCCTGCATGTTCGTTTTTTGCGGCGCCACGTCCATCGCGTACAACTTAACGCCGGACAGTGAGTACAACAATGAACCTGTACGCTAACGAGTACCCGTTTAATTGCATCCTCCGTACAGCGAAATTGCAATGGTCTAAGCACATGTTATTTATATATAAATATACAGGGCGACGATTCATTTTTCACCGACCAGCGATTATCTATATACAAAAAAGTAAATTCGACTTTGGTAAAATTTATCGTTAAACACAACATCGACTATTGGTTTTCGAATATACACCGATATTTTTTTGTTGCTCTTAAAATAGAAATTTCGATATTACAATGTTTAGCAAAACGTTCACTTTTCGGACGTTGGCTGCTATTTGAAATCAACAATATATACCACTATACATGTACTTATACAAAATACGTGTATAATTTCATAAAAAAAAAAAAGTTGTAAGTAAGATCGGTAAACAATTTTGATATTGTAAATGACTAAAAACCAAAATCGAATATATTCAAAATCATCGATAACAATAAAATAATCGCCCTGTATTTTATTTCGATTTGACGATTTATACGTCATTGTATAATACAATTAGAACATATTATATAAATATATATATATTTTATTTGTTTTTCTTAACGGACAGATTTATTCTTGGTAAAGCTCTCCCTTTTCTTGGTCAGCAAAGTCGCCATATCGGTCGCTTTTTCCATCATCTACATACTGACCGCAGAGATATTTCCCACATGGATGCGAGCCACCGCGCTGTCCCTGTGTTCAATGGTCGGTCGGATTGGGTCCATGTTGGCGCCGCAGACTACACTTCTGGTACGTGTACATTATTTAATAACGATTTTCCCAAAAAAAAACCGCATATAATTTAGACTTCAGTTGTCGAATTTTCCGGTTATCGGTATAACGGCCGTCGGACATTTTGAGATGTTCCACAGTGTATTCGTCACTTATTCGAATGTGAACAACCTCTTATAGTGCCTACAATTTTATCGAACGCGCCACTACCGTTTTGTGTATATAGTTGATAGTATGAAACCGTATAACATTTACACGGTTTCATATGGTTTTACGGAAACGTACATTTTTTTTTTTTTTTTTTTTTTTTTTTTCAGGGCGAGTACTTTGGCAATTACATGACAATGTTGGTGTTTGGCGTGGCCTCGCTAATAGCCGCTGCCGTCACCATAACTCTGCCCGAGAGCAAAAACATCAAATTGCCCGACACCATCGACGAAGCCGAACACATCGGTCTGCACCCGTCGTCAGAAAACAATGAAACGTTGGCGTAGAACTCATCTTCTTCATCTACTTCAATACATTTTATACACGCGTACATCCGGGAAAAATGTCCGTATAATACTATAAAGTGATTATAAAACGTGTCAATGGATTTCGTACCTAATCGAAATATGTTCCACAACGATTTTAAAATGTATAAACCGTACAGTGTATTTTCTCGACATTTTAAATTTCGTGTGGGCAGAGTGTGACGACAGTATGACCGAAAACATGATTCCGTCTGTTCACTTCGTCGGATAAATATTTTTCACGAAAATTCATATACGAGTAGTATATATAAGTAAACAAATTAATAACAATTGTGAATGATCATTTTATTTATTTCGATCGACGCAGTGTGGCGGTGGTTTACGTATTTGATTTTAAATTTTGCAGCTCCGTGTACTCTTAACGGACGATATTGCTCGATCATTTTAGGGTTTCTATTGCGTAGAGTATACCATTAATTTTCAAATAAAAATAAAAACTAGTTAATAAAATCATAAATCTATTTGGAAACCACAGTACAAAAGTGTAAAACACGAATTGCGTACGATACCTTATAAGCAATTGATTCAAAAATATACTTTTCACCCGTTTTTATATTCGTAATTTGTGAATGCACCCAGTTAAGTTAGTGTATATTATAAGATAATTTGACGTACTATACGATTGACAAATATGATTAAAATTCATAATGTCGAAAACGGTGATTTATCAGTAATAGTTTTTTGCCCAAAAGTCAAGAAAAAATAAATATGTATTATAGGAACATAAAATTAATAGAATAAAATATTACGTCGTAAACAATGTTGTTAAAATACATAGACAAAGGAAACCCGGGAACGGAACATAAATGCAAAAGTACTTATTTACCTTTTTAATTTGAATTAGTTTTCATTTTTAGTAATTTTTAGAGTAAACGATTTCAATATATTTTTAAGATTCAAATCGTAAGACGAATCAGTGAAAAAAATACAGTAAATACTACATTTCAGTACCTTAAAATATACTATGAGTTAGGTATATCAGATTCTAGGCGTGGTGAAGAATGTATTGGTTTTATTATATGATGTGCACATTTTTTTTTAAACAAATTTTTCACCAGAAATCTTGCTAAGACCATTTATTTAATAGGTAGTTTGTGGTAGCAAATTGTATCAAGTCGTTGCATTGAAAGGTCATTTTTTTTTTTTCCTAATAGTTTTCTTAACAATTGGGGAAAACCGTGAAAAAACATTGGAAAAACCAAAATGTTTACACAATAACGGCGGCTGTTATTTTTTTTTTTTTGGATATTTTTGTTGTTATTAATTTCAAAATAATCATTCATGAAGTTTTTTGAGTTGTAAACTGTAATTTAGCTATTTGAAATAATCAATTTTTTTTTTCTGTTTTATGTGTATACAAATGTTGTAATTTATTTCATTAGCGTTTGAAGTTCAAATTTTTGTTAACATTAACAATTGTATTTTATTTTGTAGTTACAAGTTAATACAATTTTAAATATAAATTTATCAAAAACGTGTTCAATCGAACTTCGTTCAGAATCGTTTTTCGTTTGTGTGCATGCGACTATTAACAATAGTTGCGTACAGATATAAATTAAATTACTCTATCATATGTCCTACCTATTTTTTTTTTAATCTGGGAAAGTACACATTTAAGTTGTCCATTAACGTACGTCATTATAAATTAAAAAATGAAAAATATTTTTTTCACTTATCTTATATAAGATATTATTATTCAGAACTCAACGAAACAATTGTAAAAATGTCTAAAGCTTTAATTTGCCGGTAGCTGTTGGTATATTATCTTTTTACATTCAAAATTCCCACGCGTTTATCAAACAATAGCACAACTAAACCGACTGAGGCCAATAGTATCTTTAATTAAGTGCCATAATTTTATGCATATATAAAAATAATTTCAATACTTTTTGTATTTTTTTACTGAATAGTATAAAATATTATAAAACGTTCGTGTAAACCGAATTGTGTCAACTATACTCACTAAGTCGTAAAAATCGATATTGAAACATAAATGTATATCATAGATAAAATAAAATAGATATTGAAAATTAAATCCAGTGGCAATAATTTATTGATATAGTGAAGTCGCTGATCTTCCCAGTCGAGAAAAGTGATGGCTCTCCCTCTTTCCGTCATAACTGGCATGTTATGTGTGTTTCCTAAAATTGAAATAATGTGTTTCACTGATTTTAATTTTATATTTTTATTTTAAATCATTAAAAATAGCGATATCCGATTAAACTATCAAGTGTCATTTGTAAGGCAAAACAAAATTCAATTCATGTACAAAATTAAAAATTTAGAATTTAAAGTTTCCTATAAAACATAAACAAATAAAAATCTCGAAAATTTCGAGTAAATGAGTATATAATCGAGTATATAAACTTGGGTTTCAAAATTCGCACTAAATATTATCAATTTGGTCTAATTATCCATTTTTTTAAATTTTTTTTATCGTCACGTTATGGTTTGTATGAGGATTATAAAGATATTGTATTTCACATATACGTATATCTGTCCTACGTACAAATAACACTATGAACTGATTTCATTTTCTATTCAAAAATTATAGTTTTACTACCGGTTTGGAATGTCAATGTATCTTATCTAGCTATAATAAAATATTGAATTAAATATGAATAATAAATCGTAAAAATAAATTTAGATGTACAAGAACCACGTGGGTTATATATAACGTAGTATATTATAATAAAATGATAATTAGAAAATATACAACAAATCAGTGCACTCATAATAATTTCTAGGGCGATCGGACTAAACTTATCTAACCTATGCCTATACCTGTAATACTCGTTATCAAAGTGAATTGACGAAATTATGTGTGATTATTATTTTTTTCCTGGAGATACTGCGATATAACGTTATAATAATACGATTTATTTGATATTAGCCATCGGCCTAACCAAAGATACGCGTATACCAAATATGTAATGCTTCTCGGCGATTTGCGTCACTAAAGACGCGTATGGACGTAAGTACCTACACTACTTTGCTCAATATTTAGAGGAATTTGTAAAAAATTCATGAAAAAAAAAAACACCGAACATACTTCGTACTTGGGCATTGCGGTGATTTAAGACGTTTAGGTGGGAAAGTGACAACAACGCTAAACCATTGCCAATTGCGAGTAACAATTCCGATTGGACTTCGATTGGGTTATATCATAATGTTGTTTACTGTAAATTTCTTCTTTTTTATCGGTGAAACCTAGGGAATTCAGAAATCAATAACAGAAAAAAAAATTTTCATAAAACGATAATACACCTGTTTCGTTGTATTTTTTTTTTTTTTTAATTTCTTTAGTTATAACTATTGGTAATATAGAAAAATGTTTCAAATTAGGTACCACCGGGACGGAAAACGTACAACCTGTATTTTGGAACAAACGGAAAAATGGTTATTCGATAAAGAAAAAAAAACACACACTCGGTATCCAAAAAAACAAACATAACTTCGTATCCACCGATTATCGCGTTCTAATTCAAAAACATAAAATACTAACTATATTGCCAAAAACCGTTGACTATATTTTATTCTTAACATTTTCTTATACGTAATGAGTTTGAGATCCGTTTGGCATTTCACCTATATATTCAGATGTCACTGCGGGGGGGGGGGAAATAAACTCAAAATTATATAGTTAGGTCATGGTTAACGACAAGCCAACCGGTACAATAAACGATTTGCTGAGAGGAGAGACGATAAGGACGACGCCCACACGAGGTCTGTACGACCAGGAAACCCAACACTCGAGTTACTTATATTTATGTTTCTGTCAACTGCGATCCGACACACACGGCTATACAATTATACAGATTTACAACGATAGGGTATAAGTTAATCTGCACAACTACACATTATTTCAATCAGTAATCCAATTGGGGGATGAAGTTCCTCCATATTATAATTTTTTTTTTTTATAGCGTCTTACTTATTATTTCTATTTGGGACGGATGGGATGGCGTACGTCTATTTGATATTTTCACAAAAAAGAACACGTAGTACAATATCAACTCTTATATATATATTGTTAATACATTTTTTTTTTTTTTTTAGAATTTAATATTTATCGTTTAGTCATAAATCCAAAAGTCGCCACTTTCAAGCAAAAACTTAGCCTGTAGGAGTGGTTATTATCGGTTTTATAAATAATGAATTAATTATTAAATATTGTTTGATAGGTGTTGTAAGGGGGGTTTGGGGCAAAAACTCTCGCGGTTTAGGTTGAGTTGAATAATAAAAAGAGACGCTAATTTTTTTTGTAAGTCTCGTGTATTCCCTCTTCTTTTATTTTTCCAAATCCAAGCACTAGTACGAAAGAAATTCATATCGAAGCGTTTTTGAAAAGTGCAAATCTGACTGTTCGAATACCCTCGGGGCAGTTAATCAGGTGTAAAATAGAGTATACAGTAAGTATTAATTTTTAAAGTACCTACTTGAAATTCTAAAAAAGCCTAACAAATCTTGCGTTGAGATTGAGATTACCCAAACCAACGAAAGTGGCATATTGTGGGCAAATAAACTTCGTAGAAGTAATTTTACTTCATATTTATGTTTTTATATTATTATTGTGATTATTATCACGATATTGCGTATTATTACAACTAAATAATTATTTTAATATAATAACAAAACAATTTACTTTTTATTTTTATTTTTATTTTTTGATTTGTTATACGTATAAAATGTATTTAATATTGAAGCAATACTAAGTGTTTTATATTTGATATACATTACAAACAAACAATAAAATTACGAACAAATAAAGTTCGTATTCTCCGTATTATTTTTATTTTTTTCTATGTGATTATTATTGATTTAATTAAACACTTTTCCTAAACTGTTAAAATTATTCAATTACACCAAAAACGTTATCAATGCGCGTCAAGTTTATATTTTATGACAGATTTTAAATGTACCTAAATATAGAGATACTGTAAATAAATACAATGTCTTTAATTACAGGTATTTTATTAGAAGATTACGAATGAAAAGAGGAAATGAAGAATTTTAATGTCATCTATTTTTTTAATAATTTAAATTTTTAAATTGTAACATGCAATTTTTTGTAATGTTTGAACAAGAAAACTAACGTAAGTAATGAATTCTAATATCGTTTCTAGAATGCTCAAGAATCAATCAAATTTTTTTCAAATTGACAATGTTCCATTTGTATAGAGTTATTCAGACTACCTAAATGTGTTGTACAAGATATTATAACTGAATTTGACCCACAATTTTACCAAAGTTCTAATTGATTTACTGCAATACTACATCTTAAAATGAGAGATTATAGCTAGAATAAAAATTAAGAGGACTCGAAAAGGAACGGAGATTCCTTTGTCTTTATTAGTCTATCACATACGCAGCATAGCGATAAGAGTTCTGAAAACTGATTTGAAAAAAGACATGCCAACATTTTTTTTCAATTTGATTTTAGTTTTTTTATTATACATTTTATGAATCACCAAATTTTTGGAAATTAAGGACTGAAGTTCAAAAAGTGACCGGGTCGGTGTCACGTACACATTACACTATACGACTTCGGACTAAAAAATCAGACAAAAAATTGGTCTAAATTGTTTTGCTACGTTCCGTTTCGAATATCCTTGAATATTTAAATTTGGTCTATTTTTCGAATGGATGGTAATTAGAATTAATACTAATGCCGATTATTACCGTTAAAAATACATTAATAATGTAATATATTCATAAAACCAAATTAAAATATCATTAATCATTACTTTAAAACAATACCTATTAGCTACTGTAAATAAATAATAATAATAATAATATTCGGTACACGTCGTAGTAAAACGGTTAACCATTCGTCGCCTACGCTCAGAATCTAAACTATGACAAAGGAAAATAAATAATATTTATTTATTATTTTTTTTTTTTTTTTTTTGCAGAGGAATTTAAAACTAAAATTTGTCCAATTTTCATCGTTTTTATCAAAGGTGCATTATGATAGGGTGCATCGTACGTTATTGTTTGACAAAAACAATCCCAGCATCGATCACCGGTAATGGTGATAACCAGTAGCGATATTATTTACATTTATGGGTGTTGTCTATCGTAATACAGTAAATGCATTAAAATTAAAATTGCAGTACCTGTATTCTCTAAAATCAGTAATAGTTCGTGGTTAAGGAAAATATAACAAAAAATAGAATAATAAGGAAAATAGAATTTTATATTAAAATAAACGTTAATATATTTCTTCGTTGTTCGCTATTTGCAGAGAGTATACACATGTATATTTATATTTGTTTAATAAACGCTTGAGAGTATACGGCGTGCACGCAGTATTCCACCATTGGCTATAATAATTATAAACACGAAACTACAGAATATGAAATAATAATCATAGTACAGTTACCTACGGTACACAACCGACAATATAATCGGCTTTAACAGATCAACCTTGTAATCAATGAAAACAAAACTAAATTCATGATCGTGTCTAGTAGAGAACACTTACAAAACGCAATATCAATAAAAATTACTTATCTTTCGAAAGGGTCGTATCTTTAAACATCTAGGGGTAGACATTAACGCATGACTCCAAAAAAAATCACAGTACTTAAATTACTCATTACAGATGCACAGTATTAAGAGATTATTTTTCCAATCGTTCACCTGATAAATTTTCCGAATTCCTTTGAACCACATCCAATCAATCACCTTAGCCTTCCTCGGGGTATCTTCTTTCCTGGATTCCAATTCATGACCACTTTAATAGCGCATTACGTGTCTACGTCATTGTAACCTTTGATTCAAAATATATGAAACCTAATTATATTATTATTAGTATCTAGCTATTAGTAATTAGTACTATAGAAAACCGATTGTTTCGAAATAAGCAACAAATTGAGTTTCGTCGTTCAAAAGTTTGGTAGTTTGATCATATCCGATTGTGATAAAATTTACACAGTTATAGTTTCAGCTGTCTAATACAAATTATAAACAATGAAATTGAGTAAAAAATATAGTATGTACAATTAATTGTATTTTAACGATCTATAGGCCGTATTCGATTATTTCGCCGCGAGATCTTTTTTCAAAGGATATATTTAATACAAGGTCATACCCGTGGGATAGGGGTTACCTCCCCAAAATTTTTTCTAGAAGTATGATAATAAAAACGATTTAATTAGTGTACTTAACAAACGACCTTTCCGGGTATGGCCTTGTGTTAGGATAGGTTAAAGTGGCAAATAAGGGGGACGTAGAAGAAGAAATAAGTAAATTAACGTATGGGTTTTAAAGCTGGAAAAATATGTTTCACAGCGAAACTAGACCCTCTATTATTAGGTTTTAAAATATTTTTAAAAATTATTAAAAGTACACATGCGCGTACCATACCGATATACACAATGGAAATAAAATAAAATATTCGTATTGTTAACCACACACTTGGTTAGTATTTTGTATATATACTTGTAATCGGTATCTGAAAAAAAATTGTACTCTCGACTAAATATACGTTCTAAAGTCTAACTGTACAATTTATATAATTATCTAATTAGCGTTGCACAGCTGATAAAAATGTGTCGATGTAGCATAAAAATAAAATCTATTGAATTTATAGAGCATAATAATATACGAAAGAAACGAAGAATTGCACGATTAATCAGTTTTTTTTCTATGTTTATGATTATTTATTTAATTTTAATTAATAGACAGGTTTACGTATTTGTAATTGTTAGATAGCGTATTAGAGGAGCACATTATTTTGTCATTAAAACTGCTTGGATGCGATCAGAGACTATTTGTATAAACAATTTTACGATGGTAATCGGCAAACTGATAATATATACAAGGTGATGATTGTTTTGAAATAAACATTTCGAGTATATGTGATTCTGTATTATTTTTATTGTTAATGAGTTATAACAAATTAATAATTCAACTGGAGAATTAACGGACAGATCTGATACCAGCCAACAGACACAGTTTAAGTTTATAGTAGAAGTCAGTGGTTCCCAAACTGTGCACCGCAGTGCCTTAAGGGAACTACGTGCCCATTCCGGGGGCACCGTAGTCCATACGATAAAAAATATATATATATATTTACAATAGCCAAACTTAAGCAATGTATTGGTTTAAATATGTGTTTTTTTTCCCAACTGTAAATGACTTTTCGACCTTAAACATTGTTCCAATCAGTAACGTCGTCATAAGGGTGGTTTTTGATTAACATTTTGTCTTATTGGTGTGTATAAGGTCAATTTTCGATTTTCATTTTTTTTTTTTTACACTTTTCTTTAAAATAGGAAAAACCGGAAAAAAAAAGAACGGTTTCAGGGAAAATAACTAAGATGTTCACCGAATATTTATATTCGCACTGTCTAGCTTTAATTGTCGAGTTTTTTGTACAAATTGTTTTGGCCCCATCAAAAATACACTAACAGAACCCAAGGTTCATCATAAGTTGTACCAAATAGCGAGAAAAAAAAATGTATTGTCGTTATTTTTTCTTCTAAACGTTTAAAGTTTAAATTTCCTTGAGGTTTTCACAGGGGGACGGCACCGTGGCTGAATTTTGTTTAAAAAAAGGCACCGACGGCTAAACAAATTGAGCACCACCGGTATAAGTATATATGCTAATAAATATTATTTGAAATCTTAACAAATGCCTTTGACAATAACCAAAATATATATTTATTGTGTTTTTTTTTTTTTTTAGACCAATCTACTTTTATCCGACTTCGTTTTCGACATATAATATTGACAGTAATTTTGAACATCACCGACCGAATCCCCTTGTCACCCTCCACAAGGGTAACACGTTTTGTATCGATCATTATAGATTACCTTTAGGACTTTTACTCCTCCGGCTTGAATTTTATAAAAAAAAAAAAATTCTATAAAACATATTTACAAATCGTATACACATTAGACGTAATGTCGAGCACAGAACCGAAACGTTTAGGAAAATATTTTCGGTTCGAATCCGTGTTGGAAAATGCACCGGTTACTATTTTCAAAATCAAATAGATCGCGGTATTACGTGTATTACGATCGAAACCGAATCGACCCATCGCAATAACACCGTAAGTATAAAATAATAATAATATATAAATTTTTCGCTTATCGGTTTTTTTACTCCCTTTGTCGAACGATTAATAATAATGATAAAAAAAACTCAACTTCGGACGAATTGTCGTGTCGCGCGTACATACGTATATATAACATTATAAAAAAAAATAAAAAAACCGGTTTCTCGCGTCGTTCGCGGATACGAACTGTTCGATTACACGGTATAATACGATATCATTGTATATAACAATTAGATGGAAAAAAAAAATACGAGAAATAAGACAATAAAAAAAAATTGTGTGCCACAACGTAAATAATATATATTATTATTATTATTATAATAAGTACCGGGTATAGTCCCGTAACCTCTAACATAAAAATATTATTATTGTAATGCGTCGCGTATCACCGTAGGCGGGTCAGCGGCGAAGCACGGCGGCGGCGGCTGCGGCGGCGGCGGCGGCGGCGGCGACGACGACGGCGACGACGGTCGAAACCCGTTTTATATTCGACCACTAGTAGGCGCGCCGCCGTCAGCAACGGTTTTGTCCGGCAGACGACGTTTTCCGTAACCCTCCGATCCGTCCGACACGGTTTTTCGTGCATATATATATATATATTTATTTATTTATATTATTTGTTTTGTGTGACTACGTTTTTCTAAAAGCCGATCTCCGCAACGCAATAACGTTCAGGGAGATAATTACCGTATTTCCCGCCGCCGTTGCCGCCGCGTACCAAGATGATGGTGGACATCGACAACGTCCTGGTCTCGTTGGGCATGGGCCGCTACCAGTTCACCGGATGCGTGCTGTTCGGTGTAATGTTGATGTATTCGAACATATCGCCGTTTACGTACGTCTTCACCGCCGGCGACTTGAAATACAGGTGACCACCCGACACGTCGTCTCATAAATATTATTACAATGAATGACATTATCGTCGGTTCCGGCGGAGGCGCCTCGGTTCAGCGCGGTGACGTTGACTATTGGTATTCGTAAGGTCCACGGCGAAATAATCCAAGGGGCCCTAATGTTTAACAATACCATCTCCCCCCCTCCCCGCTACCCCACGACAAATATATAATATTAATTTCTATTAACGCGGGCGACCGGCAGAGCTGTGCTCGATTTGTTATTAATAGACAAATATTCGTACGATTTAAATTTGAATTGTAATAAATACACAATGTAGTAAATAGTAATAGTGTCCAGTAAATAGTAGTGATATTTTGAAATATTACAATTGCTCGTTTCTAGCTTTCGGCGTAGGCCCCTCGGCTTGCCCATCGTGTCACCCTATTGTTACGTCACTCGATCAGTGGTGCGATAGTCGCACGCGGGTGGTATACGGCGCGTGCTCATTTGTCGGTTGTTCCGTCAACGCGTATACTCAAACTTTTTAACTAGAAACACGGGTATATATATATATATATATATATATACGTTATATATACGTTCACAGAAATGCGTACAATCGGCAATTATTATTATCAAACTTCACCTGCCGGTGTACCGGTTATCACAACGACACGACGTGTCCCCTACCTATATAAATAACCTTTTTGACTAGCCTGTAGAGCCGAGCGTCCACTAGGGCGGCCAGCGCAGCGCCGAACGTCCCCAGAGAAAATAGCTTGTGAATGTATGGAAGCGCGTCCACTCCGCTCTGGCGCGGTCTCGAGACATCTCAAGATCGGAACCACGCTGCGCCGCGCTAGTGGGCGCAGAGCGGTGCGATATTTTTTGAACTCCTATATTTTCGGTATTCTTCGGTCAACATCGGGCCACACGTTTTTACGTTTACCCACAGTATTTACGTTAAATTTAGGTGCAGAGTTCTGAATACTTGAAACCATAATCGTCCAGGAGGGAGGGGGGCTAGCTGGGCAGTTTGCCCCCCATGGCTTTGTGAATTATTTTTTCGGTCGTATAATATAGGAAAACTCTAAAAACCTTACCCAACCTAACATAAACAAAACACAAAAAATGATCATGTCCGATAATATTATTATAACATGATTTTTTTTTTTTTTTTAGTATTCAATCCGTAGATTGGTCTACAACAAATGTTATCTCCATGATTCTCTATCTTGTGCTATATATTTGAGATGTTTATATGAATTGACTCTTGCAACTTTGATTATTTGACTTGTATAACACGTTTCCCCCTTCTATCATACCTTTCAATATGATGCTATGGAGTTCTTCTTGTCTTAGCGTATGACCTGTAATATATCATTGTCTTGATCTTACATTGCTTAGTAACATTGCTTCTCCTTTACTAAATCTAACACTTCTTTGTTTATCTTCATTTCCGTCCATTTTATTTTTTCCATTTTCCTCTAACACCATATTTCTAAAGCTTCTAAGGTGATTTCATCTGTTTTGTTGAATATCTCCATGTTTCACTGCCATAAATAATGCTGTACTCCATACATACGTTTCAATCAAACGTTTCCTTGTTCCTAGGTCTAAATTTTTTGATGTTAATAGTTTATTCTTAAGTAGAAATGCCTTTTGCCTGCCCTATTCTGCCTTGTATCATATGATAAAATTAACAAAAAAAAAAAAAAAAAAGTGATAAAACATATGCATATCCGAACGCGGCCGCTCTCATAGGGGACTGACCTAACCAAACCGCACCGCGCCGACCGCCCTAATGGACGCTCCTCAGTTTTTACCACTCGGGAGATCCCGACGAATTCGTATACACTTGGTTTGTTGTAATCGCTCCGTTAGATTAGGCTCTACAAGGGAACATACAAGTATTCGTTTTACTTTATCAGAGAACCGTCCGGTAAAGTCTGGTAAAATATATTACCTAATGGGGGCTGTGGGGAGCAAAGCCCTGAAGCCCCTCCTCCCCGTTTTACGTTTCGAGGTTTTTTCGAGTGTAATAGTCGCTCTTGTCCGACTATGACAATAAACGGGTTTCGGATTGGAAGTAGGTCGGTGGTTTAGGTTATGTTATTAACAAAAAACAATGATTGTCTTATATATTGTATAACGATACACAGACAATATTATTTACAACATTATTATAAACGTTAGCATACGTATTATTTTTCAAAAGTCGTGTGTAAAAACACGGACCAATCGAATATGTACGGGCAATAAATATATAAAATCCCCTTTGATGGCGATAGAATGGGTGGGTCGTACAAATTATCGTTATTTCGTGTCGTAGTATAGTTTTAGTACATCGGGCGCCTCTGATTGTGGGTACACGTCGTGGGCGTGTGCGGATTGTTTTGGCAGACGAGACGGCGGATCTTTGAAATCCGATCCTTACACAAATTCACGGACGTCGCAGTTGAGGCGTTGTGATGTATTTTCACTAATTTTTCGATTTAAAAAAAAAAAAAAAATATTTGATCTATACGCGGTTATTGTGGATAAAACAAAAAAATAAAACCGTTTTCAATTGGTTCAAGTATTCCATCCCAATGTAATAATGAAACGAAAAAAAAAATACTTGAACAACATAATATAATATAATATAATAACGTAACATAACATAATAATATAATATTATAGGCTTTATATAGGTATAACAATAAAATAAGAATACACAATTCGGGGACCATGTAAGATTTTTGGAAAACATTTTATCAGAACCGTTATTTTTGTGGAAAAAAAATTTGTTGGAAATGTATTTATTTGAGACGTTTTTCGTCGGAACCGTATATTAATGAAAGTGTATTTTATTGGAATCCTGTATGTATTCTGTGATTATAAATTGATAACCGATAAGAAGTTGAGTTATACGATATATGCTCGCGCATGCTCAAAATGTACAAGAACACACATTCTGTTAAAACCGTAATCACAATTATTATCACTGATATTTCTAAATAATTAATCGTAAACAGTTATTCATTATTTATCATTTCGGCATATTGTATAATCCGGCAATCCACGAACAAATACGTTTCCGATAATTACTTTCCGAAAAAATATTTACAAACAAATTATGATTTTCATAATGACAACCAATAATTAGAATATTGCCTCTAAAAATGCTTCTAAAATACATTAGATTGTTGATGTTCCATGTGTCTTTTGACGTTAGGATTTAATGTTTAAAAATATGTACGTCTAACATATTTAAAAAAAAAAAATACTCTGACGGAAAATTTCGCGGGGGAACCGGCTGTCTTTCTTGTCTCCTCCTCCTCCCTCCGCCACAGCACGTCCTTATGAGTGTATACCGACTTCGTGTTTATTATTCTATTATGATTATTTGTGTTTTGAATTAAGTAATTTGTGTATTTGTTAATATTTATTGACAAATTAAATTTTGAATCATTTAATTGTATTCAATTATTGCATTATATTTAGAGTTTTAATTATTTGTAAGATAATTAACCCTAAACCCAACCGACCTAACTCGCACCGTTTAATATTTAACTCTTATAACCGCAGTTATAACACACAATTAATGGTAATTATTGTAAATATATATTATATACTAAAAACAATTAGGTGTTAACGTGTCCAACAACCTTTACTCATAGATATTATTAGAACATTGATTAAAAATTACTGAGACACATACATTGCACCATGTATGGGCCACTGTTGTACGTGAGAAGATAGGATATAGAGGGGAATTTAATTTATATGTGTATGCGATGATAAATCATTGCCAATGACAAACGATTCTGAGCGAAGTTCAGTTAATCGTCTTTTAAAATGCTGTCATTTTTACGGGTTTTTTTTTTTTTTTTTTTATCAAAATTTAACGCTTATAAAAAAATGTTCTTAAAATCCTTCAAATTTTCTTTTTCACCTTTAATTACACAATTTACAATGAACTTTGAATCAAATTGCAGTGCATTTTTGTTGGGCCAAAATTACTTAAAATGTCTACAAATAGTGGCCAGAATGTTGTCCACGCCTAGAAAGGCCTAATATTAATATTCGGTGAACATTTCCGGTCTCTACGATTATTTTTAACCCAGTTACAATAATAATAAAAAATCGAAAATGATGAAACCCTATATTATCCCGTTTCTCCTAGGTTTTTTCCTAATTGTTAAGAAAACTACACTAATAATCGAAAAAATGAACACCCCAATCCACCAACAAGATACAAAATTCGTTCAGAATAGGTGCTACACTTAAAAATCGGAATGTCTGGTAGAAAAGTTATCCACGGACGGAAAAAAAAAAAATAATTAAAACACATTATTACAAAATTAATACATTCTTCGCTTCGCTCAAAACCTAAAAAAAAAAAAAAAAACAACCATACTAATGATAAATAAATAAAATAATTTTATTTAATACCATAAACAGTGTATGTTGTATTATCTAATATTAATAAAATATAAATTATATATAGCATGTATACGGTATGCATGTATAATATTTTATTATTATAACAGTATGTTTTATTTAATATGCGCAACGTGAAATATAATTAATATAAACCGTTATTTATATTATGTAGGTAATATTCGTCATGTTATCAACTCTAACCGAATTCATGCTATTCGAGCTGAATTCACCTGGGTTCGGTGAAATTGATAAAAAACAATGATATCAGAAACAAATTCGGCTCATCGTTAAACGCATCGGCGGCGTACGCAGGATTTTTCAATTGGGCGGCAGTGGGCTTGAAAATAAACAACTGTAACATACTCAGTGTTCTGTAGACATACCGATTGAGCGATAAAATACAGTAATTTTTATTTATTTTTTTTGATAGTTATTTAAACAATGTTCGTGCAACTGTTTAATTCGTGTCATAAACAAAGCGAAGAATAATAAGGTATTTATTATCTACTATGTCGTAGTAAAAACTATATTAAAACAAATTCTTTTTCTCCGTCTTTGAACAACTTTTCTACCAGATATCCTACTCCGATTTTCAATAGTGGCACCTTATCTGAAAGCATTTTGGATCATTTTTTTTTGGTTTTCGTAATAATTGGGAAAAAACGTAAGATATTTTCGGGATAATTTACGGCAATTATTACGGTTTCATTATTTTCGAATTTTTCGTTTTGTTGGAAATCGGTTGAAAAATATGTTCACAGCATATTAATATTAACCCTTCCTAGGGAGACGTGAGGTTAGGTTAGGTGGACGAATTAGTAAAACATTCTGGCGTTTTCGAGTTTTATGTAGGTATTTGAAATTTCCGAGTATTTTTATGTGGATATAATTGTTTTGGCCGAGTAGAAATGCTCAAACAAATGTTTAAAACGTTTACACGACGTTCGTCACAACTTTGTACTTGGTAGCTAAAAAAAAAAATCTGTTCAGACCTGTAAGATTTTAGAACTGTTACTATAAGAACAATGTTTAGCATAAATGCATTGTGGCCATCTTTAAAATAACATCATCATCATTATATGAATTAGGTAGGTGGATAGATAGATATATTTTTTATTTCTGAAGCTTTATTTATATTACACCCACGTTCTTCTATTTGTTTCGAGGCTTTGCGCCAGTATGATTTATCCGGACTATAGATACCGAATGAAGAAATATCGTTTTATTTTTATGTTTTTTTATAGTACGAATTTTGTTCAGCCTTTATATTTGAACGGGTTATATGGATTATACTGGTTATCAAATTTTTTAAAAGTCGAGCGACATTTCTGCTCACATTCCGAAGTTTTATCGCATATATATGTTATAACAATCACTACCCGTGTATATATCGATTAAATACAGATTTAGAATTGTAAGTAGTTACCAAAGATACCAATGTTAACAATGTTGTTATTAAGGAATATTTACACAACAATGTGTCTATTGTAATTAATTTGAATTTATAATCAACAACATTATTTAAAAATAGCTGTCTCTAAATACAAACAGTTTACAACTTGTAACTATTATTTTTAGGTTTTAGTATTTCATTAACGATGTATATAGTATATGCTATAGGTATAATCCAGATTTCTATTCTCTTAAAACATCTAAAATATGATGCTAATATTCTCTATAAAAAAACCTACATAATATTCTTATTATATTCTCTTCGAAATTAAAAAAAATATGCAAATAAATGTTTTAGTATGCAATTTTTTTTATATTATTTATTTGTTTACAATATTCTTTAAATAATTATTTACACTATAGTAGCAGTAGAAATTTAAAACAACAATTAATAACAATAATAATAAATTTAAAATAAACTAGTATTTTTTTCCCCGCAAATTACAATATATTCTCAATTAACATAAAACATATAAATCCGGACTATAGTTATATAGGTACCTGGTATAGTATGATTAGTATGGTATATAAGTAAGGTATATAGTTTATATACTTATAAAGACTAAAGGCACTAAAAAAACAAAAGACGTTATTATTAATTTTTAAACGGCCATCTCGTTAAAATATCCACACGGTGTTTTTTGTATAAAATCAATTTCTCCGTTGAAAATCAGTGTAGTTTGATGTGCTCCACATGACGTGCTTTTAAAATACGGGCTTACACAGTTCAAATAAATATTTTAATTTGGATTTTAGATTATACGTTCTATACGGATTATGATGAGCTATGCTATTATATGCGTTTTTGAGATTTACGGAATAAACCCTCGTTTATTTTCTATAAACCGAATATACAATTATTTTTTGGTTTGCACTTTAACTAGATTTTTTTTTACCTATACCATAACACAAAAAAGATATTGGCTACATAATTTCTCACATTTTATAGGTAATATGTATAATATTGTATGTAAATCGAATTTCACTATTATTTCGTTATATTTCAATATATTACATTTGAATTTATCGAGTTTTGAATAATAATTAAAATTTTGTAATAATTAAAAGAAAAAGAAAAATAGATAAGGTAAGATCTATATAAGATTAGTGACGTTACTACTATACTCGCTCTAATCGGTTTAATCGTTTGACCTAGATCATGATTCTCAACTTAGACGATATAATATGGACATTTGAAAGTAATTATACACACAGATAAAGAAGAAAAAAAACTCGCGTGCTTTTGATTGGCGTGCGAGATATAAATTTCAATGCGAAATATATAAAGCCAAGTGGAAACACTGGAAACACAAAGCCCACCGACGATTCTTCATTGACTATAATAATTCTTTCGTGTAGTGCCGCTGATCAACCGTATACTCATTGGCGCCGTGTAAAGGGTGACTGGGAGGGTTGAAGCCCCATGAGATTTATAAGACGGAGCTCAGTTCTCCACGGTTCTTATTTATATCTATTTATTAATACGATAAATATCTGCCACGTACTTCCAAAAAAAATATTAGCTTTATTTTGAACATTATAATAATTGCAAAACGGACAATTTAAGGAAAATAAGATTATAGAATATAATAATATTTTTTTTTTTTTATCAAATTTTGCTTAAATTGTTTTAGTTGTAAAAGAATAACTAAAATAAAAAAAGCCTCCCATGAAATTTTAAAAACCTAGCGACTATGGTTATATCATAATCGAAGCGTGTTTAATGCCACCAAGCCGTTATCCGTGTAAAAAAGTGAAAAAAAAATTTAAAAAAATGTAAAACGATACCATCGTTCATATCGTTCATATGACTACAATTTTTGCTGCAGTGACTATCTTTATCTATCAAATAAATAACATATGTTTCATGTACAGATGAACCACACATATATATATATATATATATTATTTAGAATAAATGTAAATAGATATGTGCACGTAAGATTCTTCTTTAACAAGTATTTTACAGAGAAAATTATTTACACGTGTTTTTTTTTTTTTTGCTAACCTAACACATACCATTATAGTTACCAGTGGTGTACTTACAAACTTTTTTTTTTTAGGGGGGGGGCTGTCATAATAATGAAATAATTTTATAAATCAGTATAAAATGCTTTAACTCATTTTTAATCTGTTTTTATGTTATCTAATATTTATGAATTCAGATTAAAGAATCACAAATTATATTATAAACTCTCGTTTTATTTTTTTATTTGCCAATTTCTCAATAACTTCATTAGTCTGAATTTCTAAATCTCGATGAATGGATAACATGACAAGATCATTAGGTCTTATCTGAAAGAAAATGCACTTCAAAATTTAGAACGTTTAATTAAATATTTATATTTTTTGGGTGATTGACCTCAAAAATATATACCTCAGATATTGAGTTCCTTAGGTATGTTTTTATACGTTTTAATGTCGAGAAATATCTCTCGGCTGTTGCAAGGTAACAGGCAATATGGCCAGAATTTGTAAAAGCTTGAAAATACTTGGGTACATATCATTACATATTAAAAAACTTCGTTTATTATCTATAATTGCGTTTATAGGTTTTGTAGGCAGTGAACTAATTTTTCGTATCCAAAGTTTTAACTCTGAAATTAGAACGTCTTTATTATGATCAATTAAATCAATATCATAATGATTAATTAATTAAAAACACCAATATTATCGTACAGTGGTTTTATTAGAAGTTCAAAAAATAGTTTTATTTACAAATAAATTAATGAAATCGAATAAATACTTCAATTAAATGTTAAACAATTTTTTTTTTCTTTATTATAATTTACAAAATAAACCAATTGCAATTATATTATTGACCTTTGAGGTTTTTAACCACATTCTCTGGGAAGGGGAAGGAAACCCCCAACACCCCACCACCATAAACACGCCACTGATGTTTACCGTACGCCAGAAATAAACGATAAAAATATGTATGATCCCGGTCAATGGGACTGTCTTATAAAATCTAATAATTTACCATTCATAAAAAAACTAACATATAATAATATACTTGTATTTTTATTATATTCACGTTCTATGATAATATTATTATGTTTATGACATAAATAAATAATGGCGATCTAGCGTAAAACTACAAACATAGATATATAAAAAATGTCCGCCTAATGCACATTGGACACAGCGAGTTCTCTGCATTTTTCTTCAGCCTCAACAAACCTAATCAAACCTAGCCTAATAAACCAAACGTTTATTAATACTAATATTCTTTTTCCGTGGGTCGGTCAGGTGCGAGATACCGGAATGTGACGGTACGGATGCTGCGAAACAAATATACGAACCGGATTGGTTACGGTTTACGACGCCTTACAGAGATGACGCTAAACTGCCGCGCAAATGTCAACGGTTCGCCGCGCTTTCACGCTCGGATAACGGTACGCGGTGCGTGGCCAGCGAATTCAACGAGAACACTACGGAGACGTGCGGCGACCGTTGGGTGTTCGAAGAACCGGAGAACACCATCGGCACAGAGGTAACCCACTGTTATAAACACGGTAACCGTGGTATAATAAAATCTTCAATTATCGAAATAAAATTATCTTGGCCGCATCCGCGGGAACCGGTCTGGATCGGTACTAAGTCTGAATCAATATCGTAAATCAGGTTTTGTATTAACCGTCTTCAACTACATCGGTGGGTCTCAACGGGGTTCATAACAAGTGGACGGACGTACACGTTTAAACATTTTTTTTTTAATTTTCACGGTACCTACACTTTATGATTTAACGGAAAACATAATCAGTTTTTCACTATTTTTGTGCTGGCAGTGTTAACACCGATAAAATATATCCGATTCGATTAATCTGTCCGGGTTACCGGATATCAGATGACTTCCTAATCTGGTACGTTTACACCCGTTAACGTCTACTGTCTTAATCCCTATTACTATATTAATTTTTATGGCGTAGTAAATATGTTTTTTTTTTATTGATTATTATAGTTCAGACTCATGTGCGAGGAGAACAAATGGAAGTTGTCGATGGTGGGAACGGTCAACAATTTCGGTCAATTCATCGGCATACCAATATCGGGCATTGTCGCCGACAAGTAAGCACAATAATCGCGTAGTGTATTGTCTATGTTTACTATTCGCATCACAATAAGTACAATTGTAAGATGAGCTATTGCGATTTGGTTTTTTTGTTTACAGGTTAGGCAGAAAATTCACTTTGGTATTTTGTGCTGTTATGTCGGCTGCGATATGTATTGTCGAATCGTTTTCCTTCAACTATGCAATGTTCTTGAGTTTGGAATTATTATCTTCAGTAATATCCAGCGGAATATATTCAATCACATTCATATTAGGTACTTAAAAATACATAATATATTATGTATATGTTTGCATTATAAAAGTCCTTTACGGTTAAAAATAAACTATATAGTTATAGCTTATAACGATAGCCACCGTGTTATAGGCAGACGGGTGCCATTTTCTATGTGTTACCTATGTAAAATTCTTTATTTTATTTATTACATATTTTTATAAGCACGCGCCTTAATATATAATATGTAATGGGATAAATTAAAATAAAAATCATTAAAAATTTTCAAACAAAAGTGTTGAACGACAATTTCGTACTAAAAATTACCAAAATTAGTATTTTTTCAATTTTAGCGATGGAGTCGATTTTGCCTAACCAACGGGTGCTCTATTATTCAATCTTGGAATGTTTCCTCCCGATCGGGGCCATATTGGTGGCTCTGATCGCTAGCCAAGTGAAAGATTGGAGACTTGTATTGCAGTTATCTAACTTCCCGGGATTGCTGTTTATTTCATATTTTTGGTTGTTATACCTAGTATATTATAATTAATAGTAACTATATATAGTTTTATGGAAGGACAAATAATATTGATTTATTTGTCACTGGTATAGGCTAACAGAAGAATCTATGCGATGGTTAGAAACGCAAGGCAAACACGACAAGGTGATCAACACCCTCAAGAATATAGCAAATACGAATAAAAAACCTATGCCCGACCTTTCACCCAATACAACACAAATAAAGGTGATACTTCAAATTGATTTATATAATATGGCATTTTGTTACTAAACTCGTAAGGTTTATAATAGTCAATTTTATTACTTGATTTTCGATCATTTAACAACTGGATCATTTATTTTTAATACAACCATATGTTATTTTGGCTTTGGTAGAAGTTAGACGGCGAGGACGAAACCAATGATGATGTCAAGACAAATACTAGTATTTTTAAAGACATAATTCGCTCTGCGACTATATTCTGGAGAATGGTTAGATGTTCGTTGGTGTGGTAAGATATCAACAAATAATACTAATTATCACTACTTAACTGTATTACTACGGCAGAGTTTAATACTAATTCAGTATTCTCTGGCGATCTGTATACGTATCTATGACATGTGCACGATCATAATACAAGTATAATATTTTTACATGATGGTTTAAAAAGAAAAGAAAAATGTATACAGGATAGCAGTGACTCTAGTGTACTACGGGCTAACGATAAATGCAACAGACATAGCCGGTAACAAATATCTGAACTTCGCGTTAGCGTCGTTTATCGAAATTCCGTCGTGCCTGCTGTACTGGCTAATTATGGAAATGATGTCCAGGAAAAGTTCGTTATCCTGTATGTTCTTATTGACTGGCATCACATGTGTCCTATATAACGTAACACCCGAAGGCGAGTACCTACCTATATTCAATTTCTACAAGTTTTATTATAAGGACAATCGCCGATAATCTATGTAGATATAATGTTTATATATTATTACGATTGTGGCTGTCACGGGGTTTCAAAAACGTATTCGATTATTCAAATCCTGTCGTATGCGGTGGGCATATTAGATAGTCCTAGATAATTTGCTTATTTAGCTGTTTATACAATTTGTTTAGTAAATATAATCGTATTTTTTATTACGGTAGTAACATATATATTTCATAACATGAAACCTACTATGTTGTAATATTATTATGATTTTTTATTTTTTTTTTTTTTTCAAAATAGAATTTCACTGGATAAAGCTGTCGCTGTACATGATCAGTAAACTGGCCATATCCGTCGCGTTTTCCATCGTCTACATGTTGACGGCAGAGATATTTCCCACCCAATTGCGTGCCACCATGGTGTCCATGTGCTCGATGATCGGCCGGATCGGGTCCATGTTGGCGCCACAGACTACGTTGTTGGTATGCTAATCATAATATAACGATTTTTTTTTTTAATATGCATGTAAAATATATCTTATTATTATAAAATATATTATTCCGTTACATTTGTTTGGCCACTGTGGTCGTCTACAAGAGCATTACAAACGAGCGAAATTCGGGCAATTTCTACTACTGTCGTATTTATTATTACTACCTGCCTTTTTTTTCAGGCAGAGTTTTTTGGCGGAAACATTACGATGATCGTGTTCAGCGCCACCAGTATCTTGGGAGCCGCCATCACTACGACTTTACCGGAGAGCAAAAATATAAAATTGCCAGACACTATTGACGAAGCCGAACGGATCGGAATCGATGACGATGATAAACCGGAAAAGAGCGGGATTACAAACGACAATTTTGTTTAGTTTGAGAATGGCAATCAATGCGGCGGTGACATATTAATGTTATATACGACAGCTGCAATACATTCAAAAACTCTAAACGATATTCTGTTAAGTTGCTAATTATAAAAATTATATACAACATCACTTTTCTCTATTGGTGATTACTAAAAATGTAAATTTTTTTATGGCATTCGATAAACCCGTTCGTATACTCAACAGAGCACGCCTTGTTATACTTAAATAATGCATAATGTTTAATTTTATATTTAATTTGTATCATTGACCGTTGATTTTATTCCTACCTAATGGTTTATTAAAAATCAATAATAAACCTGTTTAGTGTAAATTAGAGAGCATATATTATATACTAAAGAAATCATGGTCAACCGCTTAATGCTCGCTGACTGGTTGACCCGGTATCTATATTCAATATCCATGGACCGCCATTTTGTATTCTCATACCTATACTCATGGACATAATATAAATAGACTGCGAATTCCCTATTCCTTTGTGTTCAGATCATTCACCCTCACATTGTCTGTGAAATATCACGGAGGAGAAATATAAATAATGATATTTTCTATGAGATCTTCATTCATAATTCAAATACTAATTTTTCATATTAAATAATAATCGTACTTTCTTCCGATTTTATCCACGATCGTATAGCGCCATCTATCAGTTTTCTGTCACAACTACTTGTTTTTTATAACTATGATTATGCAAACGCACTTCTGTTTATTTATATACTGCTCTGTCTTTTGATACTCTCAGTGGCAGCGTGCATCACGTGAGCGTGATTACTATATTAGTCTACCAGAAGCACTTTATGTCCCCATGTTCAAGTTAATCGAGAAGAATATTTGGTCATCACTTGTTCATGTTTCATTTCGCAACCACGCTATAATATACACCCGTGATATAAGCTCTCTAGTTTAAATTGTTCATTATCAAATCTTTCTTTGTATCTACATGCCAATAATGTGCTGTTTTGAATTAATTTAATGTAGGAATACCCATGGTTGTACATAGTATAGTTGCTATGATAAGACAAAGTGGGCCCGAATGTTGTTTTTCAGAAAACCGTCAACATAGAGCGCTATTAGCAATTCATCTATATTTAATCTACGATCGACGGTTCAGTTACATAAGCAGTAGAAATAGATTTTGATTACAGGTAGATAGATAGCGCTGCAGAGTCGCGGTTTTTATAACTTGACATTAAGAGAACTTTCAAGTATCGACTGTATCATATCATGTTTACAGTTATCGTTCAGCAACCATATTATCTACAACCATGAGTATACCTGAGTAATAACCCATTGTAATAAAAATAATATATTGACTGTCGGTTATTGCTTGTTCTCGATGTATTCATTTTAAAACCTTTCTGAATGTAAAAGGTTTTTCTTTTAAATATTTACCTACCTACCAATCTAATTTTAAAGTGATTTTAGACACGTTTTATTTATCGAATTAATTTTGTAATTTATCATAATTGAACAAATTGTATAAATATATATATACGAGTACACACAAACATAATAGTTATTTCATATTGTTTACCACCTACACTGTGTCCGTCAAAAATGTTAGTTTACTAACTACAGTAAACTGATTGTCTTCTCAGAGCTACAAATTGAATAAAATTGTATTTAGCTACAAGTAAAAGAAAAATTTTATTGGTGTAGCAATACTTTTTGGATTAACTGTTGAAAATCGATTTTCCTTAGCAATGATTGATCGTTGCGTACAGAATACAGATATCAATTAAATTCCCTTCTACAGGTATATTATACCTTCCCAACTTCCCATGACCCGCCCGTATAAGCAGTATCCTACCTTTAAAAAAAAAAAAAAATAGATTATGCAAAATTATATATATTTAATTATGCTGTAAACATTATAACATTAAATATCACAATTGATATAATTAACTATACATAACTATCTGACCTGGGAATGCTTTACTATTGCTAGATCATTATGTCACTATTTATAGGGGCTAGGCATTCTCACAATATTGGTCACTCCAAACGATGTCATTTGAAAGCATGAATTGCTTAAAATATGTAACCATACAGTGATTAGTGGCGAATGATGATCCAGGAAATTTATTTATTGTGGGTATTTTAAAAGAAAAGAAATTCAAACTGCACTTACTGCCGGGGTTCACTGCATTATTGACGACGTTGACGTTGTCTTTATGACCTGCGATCATAATTATTTCGATAATATTATTTCAAAAACAACGAAAACACAATTATATTACTATTATTATTAAATGTTATACGGATTTTGTGGCACTAAAACCCTATGGAAAAAACAAAAAAGCTCAAAACTTTTTTTTTTAAATTCTTAGTACACCAAAAATGATTATACATTCATTAATACATCCTACGTTCACATAAATTGAAAATTCGTTTTAAATAATAACTTTTTTTTATTTTTGATTTTAGGCGATATTTTCAAAAATATTGTTTTTCAATTTGAAATGCTTTTGAAAAAAAAACATCCATTTTGTGGGATTTTTTTGTTGAAATACATAAATATCCAAACATAATTTTTTATTGGGATTTATTTCCTTAATTTCAGAATTGCGTGTACATTTTTCGGAATACCTATATTTATATTACAATACGGGTCGCTTATCGGGATTTTTCAGAGCGATCTAGACGCTGAATAAACAAATTCAACACCAAACGAATCGGATCACGTACGAAGGTTCTCGGGTGTCGTCCGGTATGTGGTCAGATCGATGCGCGTATACATTACATGTTATTATCATAAAACAAAATTTTTTTAAAAAAATCGTACGACATTAAATAATTAAACACAATGTTAACCACAAAGTAATTTGTTATAATTACGAGTCTAACCACAAACATCATAATATTATTATTATTATTATTATTGCGACGCAGCGAGTATATCTCAGCACAGGAGCGTTCATCTTCAAAAAAAAAAACACCCTAGTGATGTAAGCACCATAGAGGAGCATTTTTTAAAAAAATATTTTAATCATAATCGTATCAGGTTTATGTTGATTTCATTGAAACAATCTTAATCATATTTATTATAGTTGTTTATATGATTATTTTATTATATAAGATTTATATAACACATTTAATTTATATAATGAAATATGAACATAGTATATTTTTAGTTAAAGATAGATAAATACAATATAAAGCAATAATTGAAAATATGATAAAAGATTAATAGATTACTGCTTAATAAAGAATTCTAATTTACGCTTTTTTGGTTTTTTTTTTTTTTTGAAAATGCATTAATAACATTGTCAACTTAATTGAGATCTTAACTTTCTGTCTATGATGGATAGCTTTACACAATTTAGGCACACAATGTACCTATTACCTGATAGTCTCATCTCTGTCATTGTAGACAAATTGTCTAGGTTATTTAGGAATTCGATTTTTCGATTTAAAATTTGGTATGTTCAAAATAAATACAAACGTAATGTGCTAATATCACGAAATAATAATAATTAAAATTTCAATTTTGGGGTCTCTAAAACTGAAAATTGAAAATCGACTTCATAAATAACCTAGATAATTATTTCTCAACAAATTCAGACATACTTAAAGAATTAATATCGAATGTTGAGGTGTATGTTTAATTTTCCACCGCTTATCGGTCTGTTAAACTGTTAAGAACCTAAAAAGTATGAAAATTAGTCCGTTTAGAACCACCATAACCGTGTTTTACATGGCGAAGTGTATTTAATTATATTATTCATTAGGTAGTACACGTTGTAGGAGGTACGATTAGGTAAACGACGATTTTCAATTGATGGAAAAAAACTGGCAATCCTTTAAATAGTTTAACATATTATACTCTTGGTTAAAGTGAATAGAATTGTCCGTAATATGCCTGCAGTAATCGGGCGTACCGTGTTTTATCTACTTTTAATAAGATTATCAATATTTCATGTATAATATAGGTACGGAAAAGCCGGCGGAAGGGGGCGAGTCTCATGTCTTGTTGGTCGGCGGTAGCGGTCGAATCCAGTTTTGCATTCGGCTACATTCGTAGTCAGCATCAGTGATTGCCGTCGGACGACGATTTCATCGACCACCAGAGGGCACGGACGTAGACGTTTTTCGCACAGACCGAAATATTTGTTGTTTTTTTTTTTTTTTTGTGCGTGGTTTTTTCTCTCTACAATTATTATTACTATAGGATACCTACTAATCTAATTTATGCGAATTCCGTCATCGTTTCGAGATGGAGGACGTCGACAAGCGTGCTAGCTTCCTTGGGTATTCGCCGCTATCAGTTCACGGGCTGTGCGCTGTTCGGCGTGATGTTAATGTACTCGAACATATCTCCATTTATGTACGTCTTTGCCGCCGGCGATTTGAAATACAGGTGATGAACTGCACATAATTATTTCGCTTGCTTTTCCGATTGTGATCCGTTCAATGTCTCGACTGTATAAACCTTTCGCAATTATTGGCACCACGCTCTTTACACCGTATAATATAATTATAGTGACCGATTATTAATAATAAGTACACCAAAATCGATTTAAGCCCGTTGCTACACCGATGTGTGTTATTGTAGTAACAATATTACATATCATATAACATATGTCAACAAAATTCGAATAGTCAATTAATTGTAAATTTGTAAATTGTTACTATTGGCCCTAGTCAACATGTCAGACTATGTTTTCGAATAAATTATAAACGACATGTTATTCCGTAGAATTTAAATTTAAGACTAATCATTTGCCAAATCATTTTTCATCAAAATGCCTTTGTTAGGTTAGGTTTCCAAAAACCTTTGTTTGTTTTTGAATACTGTGCTTATTATATTTTATTCGTAAAAGTTACAGGCGAAATTCCACTGTAATTTTCTATAGATATCCCCGTTATATTAAAATGCGTGAAACATTAAATACGGCTACAGTATATACGGATTTTTTTCGCCTGATGGTACTTTATTGGAATCAATTTTCGGTGTATTAACTAAATTATCCTAACCCTTACCTTTCGAACATTCAACGTACAGCAGCGATGCGAACTCGTCCATAATATTATACGATAACATTATGAACGAATTCGCATCGCTAAACGAAAAAAAAGCACATTGCACCAAAAGTCCAATATAAAATTATATTATACTATATTATGCACTTACCTACGCAACGTTTATAACAAACGCACGCCGTTGTGTACGTTTATATTTATAGTCTAACCCGGTGGTTTCCAACACACGATGTTCGTCCGTGATTGTGTTTCACAGCACAGCTAAGCCTAAGTCATATGAACAGACAGCAGTGGGGTGGTCTGCGTGAACGGGAGCACGCGAGTTGCGTTCCAATAGACCCGGGACGCAATTCGCGTATTTCAATCAGGGGTTCTAATAATTAAATAAATAATAAATAACAATTTGTTTGCCGAATCTATAATTAGTAATATAATAAAAAAAAATATATGTGTTAAATGTAATCAAAAGGCAATATATCGTAACGTAAACAATATACGTTGAATTAACCAAAATGTATATTGATTTTTGCTATATTATTGACTATTTCATAGTTAATAATTAAATAATTTAATTTAATTAAATATAATCATAAATCAATAAAAAATGTCAGTCTAAAATTAGGTTTATATTTTTTTGATAACCTATTTACAAATTATTATCTTGTTGTTTTATTTTTTTATTTGATTTCCAATAAATAAAATATTTGTTCGGTGGCATTTTCTAAATTGACGTACAGAAATAAACGAGCTTCTAATTAACATTACACTATCGGGTTGGAATTATTTTTAATACATCTAAAAATGTATAAATATTCAGATGGGGACTATAAAAAAAAAACTATTAAATTGTTTGTGAAAAGACTCGCACGCGTTAGTCGTTTGCTGTTTCATATAACCTGTATTGTTTTTGATTTTAAAATATGCTTTACACGTTTTCACGATACATTTCCGACGTTTAATATTATTAGCCAAACATTATTAAAAACAGAACTTATAACCGTCTACTAATTTCAAAGGTTTTTCGCTTAAAATATTTTGCACTTTCGTTCTAAAAATGTAAAAACAAAATAGTCGTCACAGCTAATCGCGATTAACGAATGAGTAACAACGAAGACTGAACAGAAAAAAATATAGGTACCAAACATTATTAACAGTAGCATACGATATCGATTTATATTTATTATACTGTACCTAATCCGTTACATTAAATCAACATGGTAGATCCAGAACAGATTGAAACTAAATATTATATACAAATAATATAAAGCCTAACCGATAGTATAGTACAGAGGCCGCGTTATTATTGACCACGATGACGGTAAACGACTACTCGATTATTATTGCTTATCGACCGGCGATCGGGAACAAAATCCATCCATGTTTTTCGTGGAATTTATAAATACATCACGGGCAACCTATGAAAACGAAAAAAAAAAAAAATACGCAATTCGTGTATATTTTTTTGGCGGGACGCAACTAAGGTGCTGCACCGGTGTGAAAATCATAACTACCCCGCGCTGTCAAAGTTGTGGGCGCCTAACCTTCATATCATCGATGAAACCACACGGGTAACAACGAGATGATGAGCTCTTTAGAAACTTCTAGCCGCCGACCGACGACTGGTTTCTCGAAATGGTTTTAGGAAAACCCCCATTTAGGTTGTTATGTGCTCTCGACGTTTTCTGTGGCCAGAAAACGTCGAGAGCACGTCGTTTTTTGCATGGCATGACATCGATGGTTTTTCACGTATATAGATAGAGAATGTTTGTTTTTTTTTCCAATTTTCTTCTCAAAATTGTTATTATTATTAAATATAATTATTACCAACTGTAGATTTTCGCGAATTACGTCTTTACGAGATGGTGGACATCGACAACGTGCTGGTTTCTTTGGGTACTGGCCGCTACCAATTCACGGGCTGTGTGCTGTTTGGCATAATGTTAATGTATTCGGACATACAACGCTTTATGTACGTCTTCACCGCCGGAGACTTGAAATACAGGTGATGAACTAGACATTAATTTTGTATTCGATTATTGAACGGGATCAATTCCTGCGGTAATCAATTGACAATAATCGATTGTGGTTAAGTTAGGTTAAATTCCTAAGAAACAATTTGGGTAAAAATTACACTTTAACATAGTATATCAATCTTGTTAAGAGAAAAAATTAACTTCTAGAACGATAGTTCTATTGATATGACCAAGTCACTATTTTTCCACACGTTCGTTTTTTCATTGAGTCGTTACTGACAAAAAAAAAAAAAAAACTCCGATTTGTTATACTGAGAAATCTGAGTAGTATTCTGAGTATTTTATGTATGCAGTATTTGAATATTTATCCGTTCTTCGGAATACTTTTAATAAGTACTTTACCAGAGTCCGATTTCCCGTGAGGTTTAGATGCGAGATACCGGAATGTGACGGTACGGATGCTGCGATACAAATATACGAACCGGATTGGTTACGGTTTACGACGCCTTACAGAGATGACGTTAAACTGCCGCGCAAATGTCAACGGTTCGCCGCGCTTTCACGCTCGGACAACAGTACGCGGTGCGCGGCCAGCGAATTCAACGAGAACACTACGGAGACGTGCGGCGACCGTTGGGTGTTCGAAGAACCGGAGAACACCATCGGCACAGAGGTAACCTAACTGTCGTTTTACACGTGATAACCGTAGCATAAAATCGTCCGATATTAAATTTATAACAATGACACGCCGTATGTTATGTTGATTGTTATTAATTATTACGCGTAGTTCGGTCTCATGTGCGAGGAGAACAAATGGAAGTTGTCGATGGTGGGAACGGTCAACAATTTCGGTCAATTTATCGGCATACCGGTATCGGGCATTTTCGCCGACAAGTAAGCACAACATTCTCGATGTGTATTTGTATTGTGTCTGTGTTAATATACCAACATCATCTATCTTAATTATAATTTAAGAACAATATCAGATTGTAAGATGAGCTTTTAAGGAATTGGTTTTGTTGTTGCGCAGGTTCGGCAGAAAGTTCACTTTGATATTTTGTGCAGTTACGTCGGCTGCGTTATGTATCGTCCAATCGTTTTCCTTCAACTATGCCATGTTCTTGGCTTTGGAATTATTATCATCAATAATATCTTGTGGAATTTATTCAATCACTTTTATATTAGGTACCTTCCATATTCATAGAATATTATGTGTAAATTACAACCTACATTATGCAATTCCTATACAGTTAAAAAATAATCTTTAGCCTATAGCCACCGTATATAGGCCAGACGGTTTTCGATATCTATTAATTAATATAATTTTAAAACACATTCCGTTTATTACATATTTCTATGGACAATATACGTTAAAAAAGACGACAAAATAAACATTGACAAAAATATTTTAAATGGTTACCAAAATGTTGAATAGTTTTGTGTATAAAAATTAGTATTTTTACATTTAAGCGATGGAATTGATTTTGCCTAACCAGCGAGTGTTCTATTTATCAATCCTGGAAAGTTTCTTACCGCTCGGAGCCTGCGTCGTTCCACTTATTGCCAGCCAAGTGAAAGATTGGAGACTTTTGATGCAGATATCAAACATCCCGGGACTACTGTTTCTTTCATATTTTTGGTTGTTACATAGTAGATTTAATTAAACTCTATAAATAATAGTCGCAATAATGTTTTTACTTCGTTTATAGGCTAATAGAAGAATCTATGAGGTGGTTAGAAATGCATGGAAAACACGACCGAGTGCTTAACATCCTGAAGAAAATAGCAACTACTAATAAAAAACCTATGCCCGAAATTCAACTCAACATACAAACAAAGGTGATATTTAAAATTAATATAAAATGATTGTACACAGTTTAAATACTTTACTGGTGCAATAATTACTTTTGTTGTGTGTTAAACTGCTGCATTGTAGTACAATACAGCCGCCGACTTTAATACTGTCATCATATAATATTCTATAATACCATTATATAATAATATTCAATAAGCTTCTTAATCATGTCGACTTTCTGTGCGAATTAAGGGATTATAGTACTATAATTTCCTCGCTGTCTGTATACTTTTACAGAACACACTAAATGATGAGTTTTAGTATTAGTTATGGTAACGTATAGTATTATCTGTGTTTTTGGGCTCATCCCGTTTTATAATAAAATAAAATATTTTGGCTTTCTCAAAAGCTGGACGGCGGAGACGAAACGAACAACGCTAAAATAGATTCCAGTATTTTTAAAGCCATGCTCCGCTCTCCAACCATATTCTGGAGAATGGTCAGATGTTCATCAGTGTGGTAAGATGTTTACCACTATAATTATATCGCACCCTATCGTCTAACTAGCAATTCATGTATCCACGACTTGAGCGCACATAATAGTTTATTAATACAGGATAGCGGTGGCTCTAGTGTACTACGGGCTGACAATAAACGCAGTCGACATAGCCGGCAACAAATATCTGAACTTTGCTTTAGCGTCTCTAATCGAAATTCCGGCATGCGTGCTGTACTGGTTGATTACGGAAAATATGTCCAGGAAAAGTTCGTTGTCCTGTATGTTCTTAGCGACCGGCGTGACATGTGTCTTGTATAACGCCACATCCGAAGGCGAGTACCTACGTATATAACAATAATATTAGTACCGATCATGAAAACATTTACCCATTCATATTGATACCACGATTAGGCACTGATGGTTCGCGTCAGATTTGATATTATGTCACACATCAACGATTTTCAGTCTATGTTCCTATATATACTTGTCCACAAATCTCTGTCCATGTGTATAAAACATGTACAACAATTTTCATTTTTGGTTGTCTGCAAGGTTAGGTATACTACACGCAATAGTCCAGACTAAATTGGTAACAACATTCAGTATCGTTCGACTGCAGATAACTTCTGTAATATGTCGAATTCCTGAGTTCAGAAAATATAATTTAATTTAAAATAATTACGAAATACCGAACTAACTAATACAAGTATATTACATGTGCTTCAAACTATAATATATATTTTTATTTTTTTTTAAATTTAAATTTCACTATATTACTTACAAGTTGTTATAATAATTATTTCATTGTTTTTTCTTTCTGTAAAACAGAATTTCACTGGATAAAGCTGTCGTTGTACCTGGTCAGTAAACTGGCCATATCCACCGCGTTTTCCATCGTCTATCTGCTGACTGCGGAAATATTTCCCACCCAATTTCGGGCCACCATGGTGTCCATATGCTCGATGATCGGCCGGATCGGGTCCATGTTGGCGCCACAGACTACGTTGTTGGTACGCACGTTATAATTCATTATTCGGTTAAGACCGAGTTCCGTGATCTGAACAATACGACTATTCCGTGCACGCCGTGGGCGTCTGTAAAACACTATTATTTTTACCAGTACTTTTTAATTGTCTAATATACAGACAGAGTTCTTTGGCGGATACGTTATGATGATCGTGTTCGGCGGGACCGCACTCTTGGGAGCCGTCATCACCACGACTTTGCCGGAGAGCAAAAATATAAAATTGCCAGACACCATCGACGAGGCCGAACGGATTGGAATCGATGACGGCACTAAATTAGAAACGGTCCCCCCGATTCCCTTAATCGAGATTTTAAACGAAAATTTTGAGTTATCCTAGACGACGGTGTTCAGTGCTGCGCACAACGGGAGAAGTTGTTATTTTAAGCGGACGGAATTTTTTAAATTTTTTTACACAATCCATTCATTATTTTGTATTTATTAAGAATAAAATGGGGGAAAAAACCGAATAATTTAAAGGCGTAGAAAAACACAAAGTAATGCTTCATTGCTTCGTTTTTATAACCAAATAGTTAAAATATACGTATTATTATATTTATTGTAATATTATGTATGAAATATAAAATATTATTTTTTAGAAATTATAATTATACAGTGTATGATTTATTTATTTATATAGTTTATAGATTATTACAATATGTTTCTGAACTGTTATAAAATGGGATTTACAATATTTAAGGCGATAAAATAGAAATTTTTTATTTAATGAAAATGTAGTTGATGCACAAAAATATCTACGAGAGAACCCGTTCATAGCTCCCACTTTTTTTTCTACATTCAAATAATGTTTATAGTCTATAATATGATATGTACTCAATTTTTCAACATCATTATATTATTTACATATTTTTATATACTAAAATTGTTAGATACTTAAAAATGATTATTGGTTATTTAACAATAACCACATTTATCAGAATTCATATCGAAACTTGGCACATTTACGATCGTTCTTACCAGTGTGTAAACTTTGATTTAATTTTTAAACGGGATTTTTAAGATAACCGACCAATCGTTAATAACTTATCAGCCATCATAAAATCGGTTTAAGAATCAGATAAACGCCTCCGATTACGTTGGTGACAACGGCCCTTCAGCCGCCAATACGGTTAATAAAAAATATTTTCCGTTTTTATTAACCGTTATTAAATTGTATTGTCTGGCCCATTGTAATCGACTAATTGTACAATAATTATTATTATTACTGGTTCGCTTTTCAGGATATCCGTTTCTATGGAGACGATTTATTGAGAGAGTTGATTAAAGTGTTCGTTAAACACAATCCTCCCATTCCTCATCCACAAACAATTTCTGCGCTCGCAAACGAAATATATTACACGTATTGCGAACAATTAACAAATACATATACATCATCTTGTGTTTTTTCACTTAAGAAGCCTCGACATGTTTAAACGTTTGGTCAACTCCGTGTGGAAGGCCGCTCAGAGGAAGTACGTAAAAAAACTGTTTTCGGCTTTTGTCCCCGATTCAGATCGTTCCCGTATTTGATATCTTCTACAGTCGGATCTCGATTAGTTTACAGTTTTGAATTTCAAACGCAATTATTCGTAACGTTTCTTATATTTATTCCGATTTTCAATAAATTATCTATCTGCGGACAATTTTAAACGCGTCGTTGTATAATTAAATAATGTGTTTTTCAAACATATACTTGCGTCATAAATGATCAAAAACTCTATTAATGCTATTACCAAAAAAAAAATTGTACAAAATCTGTTCTACAGTCTGAGTTCTCATTGTAAGTGCCTGTCTGCCAACGACGAGACATTCGAGTGCATCATGAACCCGAGAGGAAAATGTGCACTGGTCACGGAAGGCTCTAACGGAGTCGGATATGTAATCGCCGAAGAACTGTTAAAGAAATATGTCGCGGTATATAAACTCATATATGACATCACATTACAGCTGTATTTATTGACTTCGAACTAAATTAAAACTTTTATTAAATAATTTTAGACCGTTGTGATTACCGGCGCGGACGAACAGCATGGACTCGAAGTGGCCAACCACCTGAGCAGACAATACTGTCCTGGGTTAGCACGATTTCACGAAATGCACAACAGTAGTCCGTTTGCTTATGAAAGTCAGTGTATTATATTCGATACTTTTAAAATTTACACCGGAAAAATAGGATACGCAATTTATATACAAATTAGTACTACTAATCTGTTAATACTAATCTAAAATACTATTCATCCAATATAAATTTTGAACTATTATAGCTTATAAACAGCGCGCTTATCCGATATTAGTGGTTAATTGGTTATATTATTATACTTTCGAATATGAATGTGAAAACACATGTGGATATTTGAAAAAACGACAATTAAAAACAATGACTGAAAAAAGTCAATTAAAAATTAACTCGACATTTTTGTAGATAATCACTGAATCGTGATAAAAATAAATTGATCACCCCGTATACTATGTATTTTTTTTTTTATATATATATATAGATACGTTCAAATACATCAGAGAAAACTTCTCAGCGTTAGATATCTTTATAAACAATTTCCCGAGTAACGAAGGCGTTGAAGACGTGATCGACACGCATATGGTGAGTCCAAAAATAATCGTTAATTACACATACGAATACGAAAATATTATCGTACAGTTATAGATCACGTGCAAAATCGGATAATTTTTATATCAGTACCGCACCTAATAATAAGCGAATTTAGCCGATTTCGAACCGACGTCATATTACGAATATATTACGTCATATTAAATAACGAGACTTTTAATATAAATCAATTTATAATAATTTAATAATTTTCGCCATCGTGTTTGACGCATCATTCCATTCGCTTTTTTTATTGGTTGAAAATCGTTTTCATGTAATGCTTTTAATACATCTGGCGATTTTATTTTTACGGCTTTGACTGATTCAAAATGTGTCCCTTTTAAAGCGCTTTTTAATTTTGGAAAGAGCCAAAAATCGCACGGAGCCAGATCTGGTGAATATAGGAGGGTGTTGTAGCTATACAATACGATTTTTGACCAGAAACTGCTTCACAGATAAAGCAGTATGATCCGTGTTTTTGTTCCTGAGGAGGTTTTTAGGCACCATTTTAGCGCGAACTTTTATTATGTTCAATTGTTCATGTCCATGAACTTGACCCACCCAATTGGTCCGATCGGCAATATTTGTCTAACAGTCTCCTTTCACATTATTAACAATTCCAACTATCATTGTGATGATCAGTCGCCAAGTTTTTCTCGTTGTTCGTTTTCAACTTCATTACGACCTTCAATAAATTGTTTGTGTCACTCAAAAACACGGGATCGTGACATAACAGCATCTCCATACATATGGGTCAATAAACGTAAACTTTCCTAGTTTCACTAGCAATTTTAAATTAATATACTGCCCGATTTTTTCGGCCAGCATAATTTCGAGTTACAGCACGTAAAAAGTCAATTTAAAGCTACGCTCTCACACGTGTACAATAGAATGGACACTGACTAAACTGGAATTATTCAGTGCAGTGATATTCATAGATTATAAATTAACCAACAGTATGCCCTTCGCTAGTTTGATAGTCTCGTTAACCGTAACACAATAACACATTCCCTGTACATCGTAGTAAATTAATATGTTTTATTTGTTCGACAATTACAGACGTCTCAAATTCAGGGGTGCATGTTGGCCGTCACACATATGAAACCGGGCAGCGTGATCATAAATCACGCGTCGGCCCTGGGACTGGGATATGTTCCCGTAGAGCGGACGCAGATCGTTCACAGTGCCGCCGCCATGGGGCTGATAGCGACATCCAGGGCTTTTAGCGTAATATTATTGCGCCGGAAACAATGGCGGAAAAACTATATACAATGAAAAATAATATTCAATATTTTTTATACAGGACGATGTTCATTACAATCGCAATAAAGTTAGAGTGATCACGTTGTGCAGCGATTCGGCGTTAACGGTGCCGTCCGTTCGGGCGGACGTCGCTGTTGCCGGCAATTGCGAACAACCGGGGAACGACGTGGTCGACAGGAAAATCGCGTAAGTATTATTATAAAAAATTACGTAGGCAAATTGAGAATTACCGTGATGATGTAACCGTTTTAGATGCCAAATTAAACACCTACTCACATTTCTCGGGGGCTATATACAAGGGGCCTCGTAATTTCGCAAAAAAATAAATCCTCTGCGATGTGTTTTAAACAAAGTTCCTTACAATATAATATATATTATCACATTTGAGGAGCTGTTATTTCGACACTGCCAATCGTTATCGAGAACTATATTGTTTTTTTTTTTTATAGTTTTATCGTTCGCGGTTTTCTCTTTCTATAACGCAAGTATTTTTCCGTTTTTAAAAATATTTAATATTTTCATTCCTACCTACTCGGGGTGGAAAAAAAATGAAATTAATCGTGTGGATTCAATTATCACTTTTTACCTACTTTTAATATTTGAACTCTATAAATGCGAAGAAATGAATATACATTGTGTTTTCTTCATGGACTTTTTGATTTTTCAGTGGAACAATTGGAAAATCAGTGGCTTACCTTGTGGGACGGGGGCCAAAGGGTACCGTATGGCTCTGCGAGCGCGACGGTACACTAAACCTATTATCGTTTCAGTCGTTATCTGAAGGAATAAATTAAAATAATAAATTTAATGTGACTCTGGGGATTCGGAAGAATTGTTGAAACCGGCACAAATGTAAAAAAAAAATGAACGTCCTCTCCCAATTTAACATTTTAGGTAAGTACCAAACTATTGCTATAAATCCTGACAATATCCTGACCTTTGGCATCACCTCGACGGAGGTATCAGTGGCGGTTAAACAGTGGTGGGGGTGGGGGGTGAGAGGATATATTTTCAATTATTTATAATAATATAATTCGATAAATAACTTTAAAAATGATTATGTAAATAATAATAGTTGTCAAACGTGTCAGCATTATCCCTCCCCAAAATGACAAAATCGTTTGACCGCCACCGGGGGAAGCATTGGATTCGATAATTTATTACTTTTGACATTTCCCCCCCCAACCCCGATTAAAATAGATATATTTATAATTTATTTGCAGGCCGTCAAGTCTGTTGAAAAATCTACAATACGGATTTTTACTGCTCCTTTTGTCCGTTCTCCGGGTTGTGTTTGCTATAAATGCAGTCGTCCACTCGAAGTGTGCACCAGTACCGCCGTATCGCTGCACAATTTAATCATTCAAATTTCATTTGAATTATAATGAACATCAACACAATAATATTACGCTAAAAGCCTCGGACATCATCACGTTATCAACCCTATTTATCACTGGCGACATGATTTATGATCACGCCGTTCGCTTTCATGTTTAATGGCCAAACTGACTTAAATAACAGTCCGAAGTAGATGGAACTTTCGGTTTATCAATGAAGTGGCATCACCGTGGGCGATCGCTCCTATAGTTCTTACAGTACAACACAAATTGTAAGGAAAGTTTTAAATTAAAATTTGCTGTTCTAAAACGCTAATTGTACAGTACCTACTTTATCATTGCAAAAAAAAAAAAATGAGAAGGGTCAGTTAGTTATTTATGGTTAGTTGGGGGGAAGGTTTCAGGCATTATCTCGTGCCAAAATGTGTATACGAGCTTAAGTACAAGTACCTACTTGTGCAGTTCTAAAAAAAATTTTAGCGCAAACCCTGGTTCTTAGCGACGTATCTAGAATTTTTTTCCCGGGTAAAGGTGAGGATTTGAAAATGTGGCAAGGCCGTTCTAGTGTACACTTCGCGCTGAATTCAAATCAGTTTTTAAAAGTCTTATCGCACCACTAGGTCCACCGGAACGATGGACAAAACATCGGTATGTTTTAGTTGAAAAAACGACGTATAGGAGTGTATAGATCGGATGAAGTATTCTGGTAGAAAAAGTATTTATATAAATAAACATTATTGTAAAATCACAAGACCCTCTCGCACCGCTCAAAGTCAAAAAAAAATAGTAGAATAGAGGAATAATAAAGAAAATGACTTACCAGTTGTAAAAAAGAAACAACTTGAATTTCTTTGAAAGCTGATTTTAACGAATTAGGTGCTTGTACTGCCCGGATTCATTTGTTCCTTGTAAATTGGACACCGATTCCATTTTCGAAGTGATCGATTTGCGATATTTTACTCATTTGTAATTTATACGCGTCTTCAAATCCACAAAATATGGCTGACTGAATAAGCCCTTGTATTTGAATGTCGTAAATGACATAAGATAATTTATAAATAATATACCCAATATTATTTTTCAGACTAGTGTTCATAAAAATGAGATATTATTTTAATAATAATAATTGACTTCTTAAATTGTATTCCTTTAATAAGTTTATGTGTACCTATTTCTGAAGGAAATATATATTATAAATAAATTATAATAGTTATTAAACAATGTTTTATAACACCCTAACCAGTGGCGTAATTGGATAAAAAAACTAAGGAGCAAAATAATTTATTCATCAAAATCACAACTACGAGAGGTGGCGTAAATCATTTTTATTCTGTGTACAAAGACTAACGTCTTAATTAAACAAAAAATAAATTAAAGAATCATTATTATTTTAATATTTATTTTTTTATTTTTATAACCTGGATATGTCAACATATTATAAAACAGGAGAAACGTGAAATATATATAAACTTCTGAAATAATTTAGTATTTTAATATTATGAATATTATAAAGTAATTAATGTATTACATTCAGTCTTTATTTTAAAAAGTTCAGAAATTTGTACTGTTGCCATACCTTTGGGAGGGGGAAAAGTAATACTTTCCCCCCACAATTACGCCACTGCCTCAACCCACCCACTGAATACGCCGCTGTGCAGTAGTTCTATGTTAATATTTCCTAGTCTTGTGACCGACAATGATTTGTTCACTAATTCATTATTATTAGATATAATATTTGATACTGACAATTTTTGTTTAAATAAAAAATATACATTTCATTACTATTTTAATGAAATTATTCATTGTGACTAGCTATAATTAGATTAAGTATTTATAACATTTGTAAATGTTAAAATTTAACATGTTATTATTTTTATATAAAATTATAAAATAACATTTTCATATCAATTGGAACACACAACCACAGTCGTCTAAAATTTTCTATATGTACTTGATCAATCTTTTAAATTAAATAGATGTTGTGGTCTTAAGTAGATAAAGAAGGATAAAAACTTTAAGGTTCCATTAGAATTCATTGAATTACACAGTAATCTGAAACAAAGTATAGGTATATTTTTTACCAACCACAATATGACATGTTTTAACAAAACATAATTTACATTACAAATATAAAACATTTATAAAAAAAAACTATAAAAACTTAACAAAATTGTGAATAATCAAGATCACAATAAAAATATATAAGTTCAGCCTATTTTTAAAATATTAAATAACAATATTACAATTGTAGCATATTATATATATTTAACCCTACACTGCATACAGATTACAAATTCATACATTTTTACAGCAAATTTTAGTATTTCATGATAATGATTAATAAATGTAGTCTTATATTAAAACATATTCAATAATTATTTTTAAAGTTAATACATAGCATGTTGTTTATTATTAAAGTGTTTTGTTAAAAATATTTCAATATTAATAAGCTTTAATAGGTTTATATATAAGTTATAATATAGGTAATCAATTATTAAGAACAAAAATGATAAACAATTAATCAATCATATGTAGGAGTTTTAAGATTACAATTATTTTAGTAAATTTTTGGATTTCTAAACATATGTTTAGACACCTATATCCCCGTTTGGTTTGTCAGTCTGATCACTGGTACACATTTATGATTGTTAATTTGGTTAGCAAGGAGATATATTATTTAGTAACATTATTATTATTATAATTTTAATACTGAAGTTGAATAAATAAATAATTTTATATATATAAGCAAAAATACTAAGTTACAAAATACTTTTAAAATTGTATATAGAATCATAGTTTAATGTTTAAAAATTTTAAAGACATTTAGAAACACGAAAAATTAGCACAAAACTGGCTTTTCTAACTTGTTTAATCCTATAACGATTGTGATGACTATTATTGTCTTTCTTATACATTACAACACAGTCATTTACACAATACAGTATGAATTTATTCTTTAGGTGATCAAAAATATTACATAATAGGATTTTTTAGACACAAACAAATATGCAATGTAGGTTTAACATGATTTTATTTTCAGTCTTCTAAATAGAAGTTTAAAAACACTTTAGTAGTATTCTTAATGAAATATAAAATTATTATACTATGATAGATAAACAATGCCAATGCATAAAATCAAACAAATACAAGTCACATACATGAAATACCCTGTAAATATAGCACAAAATATAATTAATAAATAGGAACCCTGTAATCATAAGATAAATTAAGATGGTTAGCTGTCATACCACTTAAAAAAAAGTCTAGGGTCAGTTCTAAAATTTAATATCAATTGTATTGTTAATCTATGTAATAAATGTATGAGATTTCCCATCTGATATTTTAGCCACTGGAACACTCTTGAGAGACTACTCACATCCTAGTACTTTTAAAACCAATACAATTAATTAATGAAAAACCTATTTCTTTTCAGGTGATAAATTGTTCTTATAGTTTGATCTCAGAACTAGTCTGCTAACTACCCTGAACAATTTTGGAGACTTTTTATCTGTTTTACCTTTAGATAATGATGTTAATCCATCAGGAACATCAAAAGATTGATCATTAACTTTTTGATCTTTTGAATGCAATAATGCTCGTGCATTTTCACATTGACATGTCCAATCATTTACCTGAAAAATTAATAAATCGTATAAATACTTTAATATTATGAATTTTATTAATTACAAATCCTTGATATTATTTACCTGTTTAATAAGTAAATTATATCGGATACCTGGAGGTTCTTTTTCCAAGAGCTTTTCTAATAAATCTAAACCAATTATATACTTTTCAAGAGCTGCTTCATATTGTCCTTCGACCAAATACATCTGGCCAGATAATGCAATTTCTACAGCACTAGCTAATTGAGGTGTGTTTTGACATAACGATGCTATAAAATATAAAACACAGTTAATACAATACTGAATAGTACAAATTTAATATCAAAATATTAACATTAAATACCAAAACCAAAAAATAAATACATTTTTAATTTACAACCATGTTAAATTTTTAAGAATTAATTCTTAATGAGGCTTATGACTAAATGTTACAATCTGTTTACAAACATTTATTGCAATTTATACTGGCAGATTACACTTTAGTGTTTTTATAAGTAATAATGGCTTACATAATAATAATTTAAATAACATACTAAATTAATGCCCTCATAACATAAATATCTTCTTACTTAATGTTGGAATCCGGTCATCGCTATTTGATGGTGTTGGAGATTTTTCTGCTGTTTCTTCATTGTGAATTTTTATTTTTGAAATGAATAATGTTGCTTTTAATTCTTCAGCACGCTTTGTATACTCATTCAACTTTATTTGAAATGCTTCTTTTTTTTTTTTATCAGGTTCATCTAAACAAAATTTAAATAAATATTGATATTCATAGAATTTATCAACGCATCAGTATACAATTAAATTGAAAGTCAAAAATAATTTTTAATTATTTGCGATCTTGTTTATAATCAACCATAGGCTATTGGGCTTTTGAATAATATATTTTGTAATTTAACCTAATTGTTTATTTTAATACAGTTTATTAATTTATTCAAAAACACTTAATTAATAATAATCAAATAAATACACCATACTCTTAAGTTGGCAACCTTTTTACCTACACGGGCAATATTCTTTTTCAGATTTTCATTGAAGGTCGCATTAAAAATTAAAATAAACGTTATACAGTTCTAACATCTAATACTAATATGTTTATTGATATCAAAAATTATATTATTATAAGTTACATTGCTTGGTTGTCCTTAATCACTAATTTTTAATAAAATGTATAGTAGATAATAATTTTTAAATTTTAAAAATAATTATTATATAATAATTGCTTTGAAAAAAAAAATTAATTCTTGAGTGATAAAAGTATACAAATAGTGTCTAGTGTGATAATTATAAAACACTTTTAGTGGTTTAAATTTAAATTTTAAATTTTTAAACAATGTCTGCACGTTGGTAAGTTTAAAAACAAACATTTTCATATTAATTATATTGACAATCCAAAACGCATTTGTCGTAATGTAATCTACCTAAAAATAGAGTAAGATAAACTCGTAGCTAATAATCGTACAAAATATAATAGCCACAAAACTAAAGCATAAAATGAATACTTTATATTTATTACAGTTAGAGATATAAAATTAGAATTTTAAATTTCATGAATTTCATTTCAATAATTGGAGGACCGCAGAAAAAAGTTACGCGAGTTACGGTTGCCAATGTCTGCTCTAAAGTGATAATCTTCATAAGTATTTCAAATATTATTATTTATAATAGTATATTAACTTATCAAAGTAAAACTTTCAGAGCTATATCCAAGTTAAATATTACACATATAATGTTAAATGGTATTTTATAGTTAAATAATAATAATAATAATATAAAAATAATTAATATTTAGTTTTTCATATCAAAAATCTTACTTTGAGAACAGGGGATCAAATACTGCAGACCTATGCAATATTTACAAAATGCTGCTTTATATTGTTTTTCACAGTCTAATTTGACTGCCTCGTGAATAGCTTCAAGTCCTTTTGTGTATGACTCAGTAGTAGGCATATGATCCAAGTCTAAAAATGGATGTTTAAAAAACTGTTTGTAACTCATACGCTCAGATGGATTGTGCTTGAGTAGGCCCAATAATAGATCCCTACACTCTAGACTGATTTGATTAGGTGGTATTTCTATTGGTAAAACATTTTTCACTTTTTCACATAAATCTTTTATAGATTCCGAAGCATATGGAGCACGTCCATAAATACATTCATATGCTATCACTCCCACAGACCAAAGATCCGCTTTAACATCATATCGACTATGAAGTAACATTTCGGGAGCCATGTATAAAGGTGACCCACGAATATTCTCCATCTGAGTTTTTTCACTCATAAATTTCGCTAAACCAAAATCTAAAACCAAAAGGGAAATAAAATTTAAAATTTAAATTAAAAACAAAATATAGGTATATATATATACATTCAAATAACAATATAACTGTTTAAATTTGTATATAACTATTATAAAAATAAGTTTAATAAAATAATAATGGGTGTACAAACCTCCGACCTTGAGAGTAAGATGTGGTGACCTCATTAAAAGTAAATTTTGTGGTTTCAGATCAAGATGAGAAACATTATGAGATCTTAAAAATTTCAGAGCTAAGGCTAACTGTTGCATGAATTTACGACATATTCTTTCCGACAGCTTTGTGCGCTTTTTAATAAACGATGACAAATCACCACAGTCACAATACTCTAGTATAATATAAACATTTTTAGAATCCCATACAAAATCAATCATTTGAACAATGTATTCATGTTTCAATTTCTTCATTACACCTATTTCAGTTACAACAGCATCTTCTGCACTTTTAGATAATTTACTACGTCCTATAACTTTTATAGCAACCATATTCGAAATATTTTCCTAAAAAAAAAAAAAAAAATAATAAAATCAATGTTGTTTTCAAAGTAAGTACAGTTAAATACATAAATCATTAAAAATGATGCCATATGATTAAAATGTATATATGTATATTGTAGTTTAATAAATAAAATTGAAATAATAATAAATAAATAAAACATTATTAAACATAAGATATTTTCCCTGTCAAATTTCCTTGATCAATAGGAATAAACCGGGATCAAATTTGTGAAAGAAGAAAAATGCACAGATGAGTAGAATTTTGAGCCTTAACCTATAGGAGATTATTGATCCTAAAACGAGAGAAAAATATCCGCCTGAATATAACAACCACCATTGTTATAGCACCTTAATAAAAATTCTTGATCATTAGTTTAAGGAATTAAAAAACATTACACTGATATGCCAAAAATGTGTATGTTAATAATATATTATTTCTATTATAGGAAAAGATAAACAAATACATACCATAGTGTGTGCTAGATATACAGTTGACGTGCTTCCTTTTCCGATATTTTTAATTATTTTATAACCTTCAACTTGTGGAAATGCAGACATTTTTTTAGCGAGTTGTTGATAGGTGGGTGAAAATACAAGAAATAATCAATCACGGCCTTCGGTATGTCAAACAAACAAAACAAACAGCAGTGTCACATTTTTAGTTGATATTTTACAATGCTGTCAAGTATTGCAGTATGTACTCGATAATAATCATTGCAACAAGTGAATATTGATCGCAAATTAAAATAACTTTCTTAACTGGTAAAATATGTGAAATAATGAACTGACAATAAAGATTAAACTTGACTAGGAGGACTAGAACTAATAGGAGGTTAGGTGCCCGGGATAACCTATTGGCTATTCACTTCTGTACTCGCGTCTTGCAAGGCTGGCATTTTGCTTTTTAGAAATTAGAAATTTAGTATTGATAACGCGAAAAAAATGCGCCATAAAATTGATAACACGGTGTACCAGTGTAGCTAATGTAACAATACCGTACGATAATTCGTGTAAAAATGTGCATTTACTACGTATTTTAGTATCTAATAATTTTGAAGTCTCTATAAGAATTTAAGTATTGTTAAAATTATTATATAATATATAGATACCTCCCTTATTTAATGTATTATTTGTTATCTAATTCACATCATAACCAGAGCTGAAAAAAAAACATATTACATAAATATCGTAAAAAAGCAAATCAGGTACATTGCATATTACTATTCAATAACTGTGCAGTAATTCGCGCAAATTCCCAACTACCTGCCCATATATTATTTTTATAATTTGCGACATATTAATTATCTTATAGCAATCTATTTGGACATAATAAATAAAACTAGGTAACTACACCTAGCCGGCAACGGATTTAAAGGTTCGAATAAAGTCGGCAAATCCATACAAAATGTATCGGTAACATATCCTGCAACAGCAAATGCGGTTTGCAATATGAAATGTATTTTTTGTTTTTCTGTGGTTAAAATAGAAAAAAATTAACCGTATAATTTAAATTGATTGCCCTCCCAGTACACGATTTAGGAGACCACATTGCATCTAGCTACTTATTACTAATTAATAAATAATGTGTTTTACGGATGAAACTTTGGCCAAAATAATTTAATTTAGTTTAAAAAACAAAAATCGTTTGTAGCACTTATTAAAATACTCAATAAAATAACAATTTAAAATATAAATTCAATTGTATTTATTTTTAATTTATACATTTTTTTTTTTTTATTTAATTATTATTTAATTATTATTTTTGACCCTGCTCGGGTCAAGTTTGTTGGTAATCCAGAATCATCCGGCTGTTGAGCGCATCATCTTTTTATAATTAAGAGCGAAGTGTGGAACGTATTAGTTTCATAATGGTGTGTGCTTTTTTTTTTAAAAATAATGTGCTGTCTTAATCTAATTAGATTTTTGTTTTTTTCTTAAATTCCATATTACTTTTAAATTTTGCTTGATTTTAAATTTTAATTTTCAATTGGCCTTACACATTATATATGTCTGGAACCAGCACAAATTGATTTTGTTTGCATGAGACACGTGATAGAGCCACGTACAATTAACAATGGCAAAAACATTGGGCGCTTAGGTCTAAACCTGCAACGTTAAATGTTTGGCCCTGTACCTTATTTATGGTCATTGAAAAGCATAATTTTAGAGTCGGAGCCGTCTAAACTGGATTTGTAGATTGGTTGGCATTATTGGTATTCCAGGGATCAAGACCGTTTCCCCAGCTTCACAACCATTGAGGATCGTACACTCAAGGAGACAGTTTTTTTTTTAAATAAGATTTTATTTCTCGATTCCTTGCAAAGGACATCGGACCTTTGTACACGTGAGACAACATTCTTTGTTATTCGGATGAACTATATAATATATCCTGCAGAGGGCGTCCGGGTTTTTTTATTCCGGGATAACCTTCGACGGTAGTTCCTCGTTTTCTTCGTTGGAATATTTTGGCAGATTGAAATTGCTTCACTTCATTTCGAGAGTCTAAACTAAATGTAGCTTGATCACTACTTTGTATATTTTGTGGAGGAGGATTACTGACTTAGCAGAACGCTTTGGTTACCATGGTAACCAAACCCACCGTTTTATTTTATATAATTATTTATACTATTTGGTTACCATGGTAAATCAACAAATATTTTTCATTCTATCTAAAAATCGTTATCTTTTTATACCATCCAAATTTCTGCCCTTCCCGATCGATTTTCCAATCATTTTCTTTTATGCAAACCTTGTCCTGATAACTACGAACGCGCCAAATAGAAAAATAATCAACCAAATCGATCAAGCCGTTCTCAAGTGATGATCTTACATACACACAGCAATTCATTTTTATATATACATAAATTTACAATTTGTAACAATTATTCGTAAAATAAGCAAATTTGATAACAATTTGTATAGGTTTTTTTTTTTTTGTTTACATGAATTGCCCTCAATTTATACCTATAGTAATTTTTTGGTAGATACCCATCTTAAATATAATAACCACGGTTGATGGTCAGTGGTTATTAGAACGGAACGTGTAAGCCAAAGAAATTTGCACGGTCTATCTATCTGTGACATATATATATTTTTTGTGAGGGGAGATTTGTTTTTGTTTATATTCCTATTAATTAATACGACTTGCTATTTTTTTTATTCAAATTTATTTATCACTTACTAGTCAGGAAAATTAAAAATACTTCTTAATATATCGACAAAAAAAAAAAAAATCTCGAAATACGGAAGAGACTTGTAATAATTATACGAATATAATTTTGAGGCATATCGAATATATAAATTACTAATAAAATATTGTAAATTTCAAATTTACAATATTTTCAATTTCTTATTTTTTAAGTATAAGTACGCGCAAAATACAATATACGATACAGTGTTGAAATTCAATATCTCCGTCTTTGACAAAATCCTAAATACGCCTCCGCCGCCTATAATAATTACCTTGTCTGTACATATTATGTACATGCCATATATAAAAATTTAAACAATAAAAAAATGTATCATTAAAATATAAGTCAATGTTTTTTTTTTTTTAGTTTGCCATTTAATTTCTTTCATATGCGAATAATTCGATCCGAACTCACGTTAGTACCTTGTAAGTTTTGTAAAATTATTATTTTTATCGTGCGATCCGCCGTCCACGCGTTGACGTAAATTCACAAGATGCTTTTATCTATAAAAAAAATAAACGAAAGCAAAAATTGTATTATTTAGGCCCGGATGCCGGAAATCTGCTGGTCTGTAGCGGCGAACCGAATGCTGCAACTTTGGCGACACCGGAAATCGAGTGGGAAAACCTTGGAAATTATAATATAATTTGTTAAACAGAATACAAATTGGCTGCGGTTTTTTATACGTTCTCTGTATTTATGGGCCCGCGGGCGACACCACGGTGTTCGCACGATATAATATTATCCAACGTATTATTATTATTATTATTATTTTGTAAAATCGGACTAATGCAAACTTTTATCTCGTTCGTATGCCGATTTTGCGTGTTAAAGACGACAGCGTACGATGTTATTAAAACGTCTTTCCGTGTGACGTTAGTCAAACGTGGCAAATTTAACCCAGTTTTAATAAAAATCGTCCGAATAAAATGTTATGCAAACGGTTCAATCGCACAGAAATCAACAAAATGAAAACCACTCTGTGTTTTTTGACAAAATCATAACATTTTTAAAATTTTTTTATTTTTCAAAAACTATGTGTTATGTCGGTAACTATGGAAAAAAGATTTCAATTATATTGGTTTTTTTTTTTTTTTGTGCGGTGACAATGTATTAAAAATATCCAACAAACCAATATACAATGTTTGTGGATTTTCTCAAGAACGATAGGTAAATATAATTACTTATATAAATTTATTAAAAGCTTATTTACTATATGTGTACATTTATATTTTGCAAAGTGGCCTTGCCCCAAAACATAATTTATTATTTGTAGATAAAATATAAGTAAATCTTCATTGTCTTTGTTACTTGCCTTCATTTTCCACATTTTATTTTGTGTTTTTCTACTACGAGGACAATTTTAGAAATACAACCGAATACTGAACACCTGCACCTGTACTTGTGTTTAAGTATTCTTTCATCTGTATAACCAAATTTGGACATTTTTTTTATTAAACATACCTACTGAAAGTCATCAAAGTATTGTTTGTTTATAGCATCTTCGAAATAAGTAGATAAATGAAAGTTGTTTTTAACATTATTGTTATGTGATTGGGTTAATAGGATAGCTTTTTAACTATCAGAACTAATCAGATGATGTCTACGGGACACAGAAGTCCTATATATCATCTATACAAATTTATACTTTTGATGCATTTAAATGATATCAACATATCCGTCAAACTTGATATTTTCATAGATGGTTTGACTAGCTAATATAATAATCACGGATTGTCTAAATCTTACATATGTAAGGAAATGTATTACAATATTAGTGATAGGCACAACTGAATAGTTACTATCAAACTATTCAATAGTTGATCACATTCTAACTATTCAAATAGTTTTTAATGTTTTTATTTCAATAATTTATAGATATTCTAATAGAATATCATTCTCCCGAATAATTGAAAAAATAGAATTGTAGTATTATTTTAGATTAATCTATTACTATTTATCAATTTTCAGTTTCCTATATTATTTTATAATCACAGAACTAGACTTGTCATGCACAAATTATTAGATCAAAGTGAGGATTCTTAACTGTGACTCGAGTATGGTAACAATAAAGTCCAAATGTCCAAAACCATAATAGTGTATATGGTAACAGCTATGGTATAAATATTAAAAAAGTCTTAATATACACAAGCACTTTTACCTATTTCTTGTTTAATTTGTAGCTAACCGCGCTCCACAAAGGCAGGTAGGTATTGTATCATATCGTAGAATTTGCAAATCAAATTCTGTACCTATAGCGACGACCAATTTCCGTTTGAATAATTTTTAATGTTTAAATATGAAATATTTTAATAATATAGGCAAAAATAATCGAATAATAAATATTCGATTATGCAAAAAACTGTTCAAAAAGTTTTCGAAATATTTGTTATTCTTTTTTTTTGCAAATACAAGTATTTAATCGCTGAAAAAAATATTTGAAATTTCCCACCACTAATTACAATATATCAAAAACATGTTGATAATAGGACATAATAACTATTATTTGTATGAAATTTATCACAATTTTATATTTAACATATTTTATATAAACAAAATAAAAAATAAAATGTATTTATTTGTTTTGTATTGATTAATCATCTGTATAAAAACATATTAATTAGATTTCTATAGTATTTATCTAAAAATATATGTAATCATATAAATACAATTTTCTTATTATAAATTATTGCTTAAATTTCAATTACTTCAATGTCTAAATATAACAAACTATATGATATCAGTATAATGAAAATATTGCTTTATTTAAACATAGTTCACTGTTAATTTATTAAAATCAAATAAACAGATTAAAAAAATATTGAAGGGAATTAAAAAGTTTAATTTAGTTTTTAATAGGTAATGTAATACATAAATAATAAATTAAAAACTTACAACTCCAATAAATTAAATACTTATGTTTGTATAATTAAAAAAAAAAAAAAAAAAACATGTAAATCAATATTTTAGCAAAAGAAAAGTTTCCAAAGTGATGGGCACAATAAAATTCAAAAAATAGAAAAATAAAACAAAGACACATGTAAATACAATTTTGGTAACATAACGTATTGCACATGAACATAGTTAAAAATAACATTGTCAAATATTCCTAACTAAAACAGGTGGTAATTGAACGGTCAAAACTATAGTAATCCAATTTTAAACTTTGGTACATATTTTAAAGTAAAAATAAAAACAGAAAACATATTTATAAAAATAGACATATAAAAATTAAGTACAATCTATTGAAATAGTAGATAGCCAGCCCATCACTGTTATTACTGTATATCATATTAAGTACGCAGCATTCTAAACGAATAACCAATACTGAACACAGATAGAATTTGAAAAAATAAAATTAATTATTTTTTTTTTAACATTAAAACCCTGTACTACATGTAATTGGAGGTTTATAAATATAACTATTATTTACACAAATAATTCTATTTTTAAGATCACAGTATTCAGATTGCTCTGAATTTATATTTAAATATAATTTTTGTTTTCCTCAAAAAATATTTAAATTAGAAAAATATAGCTACATTTCTAACACTTAGATTCAGTTTGGTTTTCTTATATTAGAAATTAACTAAAATTCCATAAAAACAGTTAGAAATGTGTAGATGTTTTATAAACAATGTCATGTACTTACCAACTAAAAATTTACAAACAAATTATTACTTCTTAATAAAAATATTATTATTAACTATTAAAAATATTTTCACAGATATATTTAAAAAATAATAATAACTATTAATGATCACCTCTTAATAACTCCATTAAGAGATTAAAACTTTGTCCCTCTCCTTCTTTACTCTTTATTGACAACATTTCTTTTCCAACCTAATAACAAATTAACAATAAATAAAACATTATGTCTACAGCTACAAAAAATAAAAATAAAGTCATTGTAATAAGTAGGGTTCGGATTTGAAGGCAAATGCCTTTTTTTTTTTGGTAAACGATAAAATGACAATTTTTATATCAAAATGTGTTTCATTTAATTTCTTTGCTCATGGATAAATATCATTTTTTCTCTTTTTTTGTTATTTTGTACTAAACTATAAACTAATCAAAATAGTTGTAAATATTTTTACAGTACTAATTGCATTGTTGATGTCATGTTTAAAATAACAGGTACTGGCTAGAAAGTACCCACATTTGTATATTTTATAACATGTGATAGACGTATTGATAAAGATTACGTTTATCAAAGTATCTATTATGTGTATAGAAACCACAATTAAAATCTTTTTTTTTGGTGGGTAGATTGTATGTCAGTTGGAAGATTTTGAGAGTTGTTTAATTGTCTACAATTAACAAAAGACAATTTGTCAAAATATATGGTTGTGAATCTTTTTTAAAATTTATTTGTAGAAACATAAAAAATCTTTTCTTTTTTACATTTTAAGTGTTTTATTTATTGTGTATATTCCCTCAAAATCCGAACCCTATTATTAATAAGTATTCAAAATATTTTCAATTTTAATATTACTCTCACCATTACTCCAATTTCATATGAAAGCTACATTAAATGAATAAATGATTCAATTTTATTTAAATGCTTATAAATACACGGTAATTATAATTTTTATCATAATACTAAAGATTATCTGCTAAAATTTACAAAAGATATTTTAGAGATATATGGATTTATAATATTTAAACATTTAACCTTTATTCTTTATATTTTATATAAATAAATAAATAAGTATATCAATTTTCACTTTGAAACGAACAAAATCAATTTACTTAAAAACTTTGTATAATCGTTTGTTCAATATAAAAAATTACTTTATTTTAAAAAACTGCTGTAATACAGTGATCAATTTACCTGACAAGTTCGTTGTAAATCGGGTATTCGCAACAACAGCTCTCCGAATTTGGAAGGCATGTCTGGGTAATGTGCTATAGTATACTGTTGTAATGCGTGCAATGCTTTTTCCTGGGAAGCGCGAACTTTTTCTGGTTCTTTCAAGTCGTTTGTATCTAAAAAAATGGCATTTTCATGTAAAAAACTAATATTTTTGTCCAAGCAAAATTCAATATTTAATATACCAGATGATAATAGCACAATGACTTTCATGGCAACATATTCATATCGATCAACTTTCAAACGTCTCAAGTGTTGAGTGAAATTCAACATGCGCTCAATACAAGGTGCGAGACCCAAATCTCTCGCTTGATCTAAAGAAATGGACTTTCCTAAGCTGACACGTATTTCTCCAGGACTACTAACTGATCGATAACAACAACTGAACAAAAGTAGCTCACACCAAGCATTTATCAATAATGATATTTGATCATCAATCTAAAAACAATTAGTTTAAGATTAATAATTTAAAAAATGGATTAATAATATCCATTATTATGTATATAAGTAATAATTAAATGTATTTCTAACCGAAATATTTTTAAACAATGGTAATGACTTGCACCATTTCACTATTTTGTATAGCCGGTGATCAGCAATGTTGCATAAATTGGAAAGAAAATCTGTTCCTGAATTTTCAGCCATTAAACGACTCTTGGCTATTTCTTTGGCACCACCACAATGGTTCATAGAACTCCCACTTGCATTTGACGATTCAAAAGAGCCTTCATTGTAGGTCCATAAATGTTCCACTTCCATTATTTCCTAAAATAATTTTATGAGTGTTAATTAAAATGCAATAGTTTTTAACTAAAATAAAAATAAAATTAGTTAATCTGCATTATTTATGACTATAATTATTTTATAGACATTATTAAAAGAAATTTGAATAGACCCAAGCACTGTAAACTAAAAGATAACCATATGTTTAACATATTACCTTCTAAATTAAACATTACTTTAAACCTACCAAATATTTTTAAGTTAAGTACCATTAAAACTGACATGACCACCATTCAAAACTTTATCATATTATAGTTTTTAAAAATGAATTATTGCAATAAATATAAAATAATATTGGTTCAAAAATCTATGCGTATTTTAGTAGAAATATTTTGGTTATTTTATTTAATACATTATTAAAACAACAATAGTGTATTTATTATATACCCACATTTTTGTTTTCTATTGGAATATTGTGTTCAGCTCCTACATTTGTTTATAAATTACTTACTTGTAATAATTGAGGGATCAGTCTGGGCAATTCTTGTGGTGGAGATCTGCACACTCTTTCTTCCTGTTTTACTTTGTTGTCTACAGAATTGTTAGTCATCGTCGAGTGCTGTCCACTATGTTGTGGCTGAATATTGGATTGTGGTATAGTATATGTAAATGGATAGGTACTACGACCGCCTCTTGTTCTATCCACTCTGATTGCTTCAAGTTTCATACCCATGTTCAAACACTTGTCAAAACGGCAAGCCGGGCATTTCTTGCGCGTGGCTATAGTGATTAAACATACAGACCCGTGTAGACATACATAGTTCTTGTGGTTTTGTACGGTACGCTTGAAGAAACCTTTGCAACTTTCGCATGAAAATATACCATAGTGAAAACCAGAAATTTTATCTCCACAAATTGGACAAGGACTAGAAACAAAACGTTATGTACGGATTATTAATATACTATAAAGAAATAATATTATATTCACTGGGAACATTAAATATTAAATACACACACCTATTGATCAACTGTTGTCTTGAAATACCAGATGTTATACCGTGCTGTTGACCAATATCCGACATTGACATTTTTTCTTCGTACCCGTTGGTTTCCTCGGTCACAGTATATTCGTGGAAATTCCTCTGTATGTGTCTTGGCTGAATTGGAGACTGTGTCGGGGAAAACTGTGTAGGCGAAACGGACACCGAAGAATAACTATAAACACAATACACAAACAAAATTGTTCTTTATCATAATATTCACATTAAAAATTACCTAGTATTTATAGTACTACCTTTGGCTGTAACAAGAACTGTGTTGCGATCCACCGTATTGAGATGCATCGCTATTATTTCTTGACAACGACGACGGCGTGAATGTGGAAGGTGACGAAAACCCTGATGAAGACGGAGGATTGTGTCTTGAAGTGATTGGCGATTGTGCGGGTGAACAACAAGAGTGAATAGCAGAGTCGGGGCTTTGAGTCGGTGGAATGTGTGATGGCTGTTTGACTCCATTCGTCCTGTGTTGCAGCAACGGGCTATAACCACCGCCTAACAATTTATCGACAAGTAACGGAATTTCGTTGTTCGAAGACGTTACTTTGCTTTTGACGTGATCCATCATTCGGTCAACCTATAAAAAGTAAAAGTTAAAATATATATAAATATCAAAGAAATAAAAGACTATAGTAGGGAATACAACAATCTGGATGGAAAAAAAGACCTTTGAAAAGATCAAGAATAAGATGGAAAGATATGGGTAGTTGGAAAAAATTAGTAAGTTTTGAGAGTTGGTTCAGGATTGAAAGGTTTTACCGGCACGATGATAATTGGATAATAGGCTGTGAGACAGACGGGATGATTTTAGAAATCCAAAAAAAAAAAAAAAAAAAAGAAGAAATGCCAATGAGTATTTAAACGAATATAAATCGGAGTTCTCACCATGTTGTTGTCGTAAACGCCTCGTTTAACCGATGATTCGTGTTGATTGTTTACATTTTCATTTCGCGGCAACAAATAATTTTGATTTCCCGTTTGCATGTCCGAGGTCCTGTCTTCTTCCTGAAAATTATTTACATTCGTGAACATGTGCCGAATATATGTGCAAAAGTTTGTCATCCACGTTACTTGTTTCATTTCTGAATCGGACAATTCTCCTTCCCAAGACATTGGCCGAGGCATGTTTTCGGCGACGGCTCGCATTTTTTTACTCCTCATGGTGACCCCGGAAAAATCGATCTTGCTCACCTCCCGGTCGCATTCGGAACCGACTTCGTCGATGATGTCTTCTTTGATTTCGGTCATAATTGCGCCGTCTTTGTCGTGAGGTTCTTCTGGCGAGAGAATAGTAAAAAAAAAAAAATAAAAAATTTATAACAGTAAAAACCGCGTTTTCCGAATATATATATATTTAAAAAAAAAAAGTCCTCCAAAGTGAATACAACTAACGAAATGGCGTAAACAACAACACGTCGTTGCGACCGTGTCAGCCGCTTCCGGCGACATACCGCCCGATGAATCACACCGTCGTTCACGCATACCTTTTATCGTCGTGATCTGCGCCGCGTTGGGTAAATGCGGAGCGATCAGATTAATCGACGTTACGGTGACCGGGCCGGATGACACCTGCACGCTGTGGCCCCACATAATTCTGGTATCGCTGTTGGCCATCACCGGCAACGTCACATCGCTGTACCAACGGCGACGGCGGCGGCGGCGGCGGCGGCTGTCGTGATGTCGAAACGGCGTAGCGTCATATTATTATTATTATATTTTGCGTGCTCTTTACCGCGGCGGCGACGTACCACCACCACAACAACAACAACAACAACAACAACAACAACAATAATAACAACTACGTCAGACGGAGCAACAGCGCGTAAAACCGTTGGCATTTGACGTGACCGCTGCAGTAACGGCAGACGTCGTACCGGGCGTGCGCCATCATCATCGTCTCCGTCGTCGACAAACTAAGAAAAAAAAAAAAAAAACAACAATCAAACAATCACAAATAACAATCGAACGCCGTGTCGCACGTTGTGCGCGGCGACGGCGACGTAGCACTGAGACGCGCGCGCGTTCGGTAGAAAAATGTTACGTATAATAAAATAATATTATATAGTGTTGGCGAGCTACTATATATATATTTTATAATAATAATATTATTATTATATACACTGGTACACGCCGGCTGTCGCCGTGTCCCGGTGCAGCACGGTGAAGCAACCGTCGAAGGAAACCGGTTGTGTGACCTGACGGCCGAGTGAAATGGCCGGTACGCGCGAGGCGAGCGGATTGGTCCGGCGGCTGGCGGCAGCGGCCGGCGGTTGGCAGCGGCGGCGCGAAGGGGTTATTGATGTCTCGGTCGCATTGTTTATAATAATTGGCAGTAGTAACAAACGGCGGCGGCAGAGTTTATTATTGTGTTTTATTCGGACGCAGACTAATTTTTTTTATTTCCCCTCCCCCCCACGTTTCGCGCCCATCGGACGATTATCGTTACCCGGAGGAGTCCGCACATTTTTATTTCGCGATAAAGTTATTTAAAGCAAACGCGTCGCAGCTCGTCGTCCCCGGGTGGGTATATGATTAATATTATATAAAAATTATATTACACGCCCGACAAACATCTTTTTTTTTCGCAATTTGCAACCCGCCCCCTCCCACCGTCGTCTTTTATATAAGGAACGCGTAAAAATCCATAACGAAAAATGCCGGAATTTCCCCCGCGGAGTTTGTAAGCCGAAAATTCAATGTTGAGCGTGTATAATACACGAACGTTTTCTCAAAAACGACCCTGCTAAATATATTATCAAACGTTATATATACTGCACATAATACAAATTGTCCAGTTTAACTACCCACTAACGGACAACAGCAATTGTGCAATTTGAGGAGAACACTATGGAGCGCAGTGGCGTTGCTGTTTTTCTAAAAAACCCGAGTAATATTTTTGGAAAAGTGCAACGTATTCCCTAAGAAAATGTGTCCAAACTCTGATTTCAACCTAAACAACGCCGTTAGGGAGGTGTCAAAATAAATGTTTGATTAAATACACGAATCGTATTGTTGTTATGAACACTGTTAGTTCGGAAATGAAATTCATTTTTTATTCTAACTTTTAAATCCTTTGCGAATTGCGTTTGAAAATCAACAGAACGATATGTTTTGGCGGGAATCAAATGTGTCTTGCCCGGTTTCTGGTTTAGTGGGTTACCGATGTGACTGGAATAACGTCTTATCACGGACCTTAAATAGATAACGTTATATAAACATGGTGCTGTCTCTTGTGGTCGTAGAATAATATTGAACAGGAGTAATCATGAAGCCGTGGTGCCCTTATCAATGAGTATGATAATCTAGTATACTCGGTGTTAAGTAAGGCACATTTGAATTCGCTCCAAAACCGATATTTTCGAACTAGATAAATTATTTTAAAAAACCACGAGTCCTAAAATAATGGAAAAAATAAAATAAAATAAAAGGTATTTTCTCACTCGGGAAAATCTATACTCAATTAGAAATAATGCGTTTGAAACCCCCGGAGTAACGTAATTGTGACGTTTGGGTTAAAATTAACGGTCAAAACGAAGAATATTTTTGATAGTTGTATTAGTTGTTAGTTTTTTTTTAGAAATAGCCGTAACTTTTTGGTATGTCAATTTTTTCTAGGGAAAGCTGCGTACACAGTATATTCTTCTTCTATTTGTATTTCCGTTATTTGTATTCAAACTTCAAGTTCCTAAACGCCACAATTAGAAAAAAATTGTCATACAAAAAAAAAAAAAACAAACTGTGGCTATCTGTTCGATATTCTTCTTTTTAAATGCGATTTATTTTCGTTTTAAATGTTAATTTCAACTTAAAATGCCACAATTTATTACGTTCCGAGTAATCGTAATTTTGCCGCGTCTCCCGCTATAGTCGGATCGAGACAGCGTAGCGACGGGCGTGGCGTCCTCTTATAAGAACCGCTGCCATAAACCTATATAACCTATAAAATAAATTAGTGCGCACGATACCGTTACCGGTATTATATACGACCTTAACACGATACTCGAAGAATTCAACACTCGTATAATCGTCGAAATATCGAACACCCGGCCACCATTTCGGAGCTCTACGCGTATTATTCTGGTTTCTATGGCCGAAACCTAACCGATTAAAATTTTAATATTCTATTTTCAAGACCGGCAATCAGATGGCGAACGCCACTCGTCTTTAAAATTTCAGGACTTTACATCGCCTGAGTCGTGTAAAGTCACTTTCTACATACAGACCGGCAGAGAGACAGACTTGTGATACAGACACCCGACCGACCACTTGTAAATATATTTGGAAGTGATTTTAAATATTTTTGAGTCGAACAATTTTCATTATTTTCTCAACAATTTCGAGAAAACTTCTTAATATCCAAACCCTTAAACACCGGAGGTGACTCGTCCTCTTAAAAGTTGGGCAATATGCATTTATACGCATTAAAATCCCAAAAATATGCGCAAAAATACTTTTTTAAAAGTTATATTTCGTCTGATTTTTATTATAATTATTTAATTTGTCTTCTTATCTTAACCAATCTTGATTTTTGTTTTTGCAAACTGTAAAACTCATAAAATCCAGTCAAACACAGCCGTACAAAAATAAAACTAAACCGAAACGAATACCGAGATTTAATAAACGTGTTCGGGAATGTAAATAAGAATAATAACAAATTTCCTCGATTCATACGAAATAATTCCAAAAAATCGATTATACATATATGCCAAATATGCAACAACGTAATAAACTTTGTATTTTTACGACTCTATTGTTACGAAACGGATTTGTAACCTCACTTGGCTTGTGTTTTTTCCTATGCAACAAAAAAAAAAAAAAACCAACATGCAAATGAACTTAAGAGCCCCGATAATATAATATATATTATGTTAAATCATCGCGTAATTCTCTTTATTGCACAACTCAGTTCTTATATACCTAATAATTTGTATTTATTATTTATTCGAATATATATATATATATATATATATTTTTTTTTTTTTCGTATTGTTGTTATAACTATACAGCGACTTTATTATCCGACGACGACATTATACGCGTTAAAAGTATTATAATACGCACCTATCTACCTAATAATAAATAACGACAATTATTTATAAACATTTTTTTTAAAAAAAACGGTCGACAGTTTTGTTCGTGTCGCGCGTAACTACGCCCGCCCGCGTCCCGGTCGTTTCCTTTGTGTTTTTTTTTTTTTTTTGTTCAAGCTCTCCGGCACGGAAAGAGAAATGATCGCATAAAACGATATTAATAATCTCGGGGACAGAGAGAAAAGCGGGCGTTGTGCCCTATATATTATTACTATTACCGCGTGTAGTACGTATATATTATATTATAATAGAGCGGCGGGGAGGTATATCGGTCCGTTTGCAACGGTATAAAAATAAAAAAAAATAAAAAAAATCGTACGCGGCGGCCGATGATTGATATTGCGGCGAATTTCGTACCACAAACGAGACGTTAATCGTTTAGCACAATTATTATTGTAAAACGCGAGTATGTGCAATAAGTTCGAAAGTTGTGCATATAAGAGTGGTAGCGGTATACCGTGCGCATATGGGTAACGCAACTGCGTGTGCGCCCGAGGGGGTCGGGTGTAGATTATTATTGCCGGTGTTTCGCGGGGAGGCTTAAAAAGAAAAGAAAGGAAAAATAAAAAAATAAAGACCCGGTACTCGTATACTTCGCGCCGCGGGCGGGCCGCCGTCAGTTCTCGTCGCGACGGTAGAGCCATGTAGAGGGGAAATTTTATTTATATCATTATTTGTTCGGAGCAAAGTTCGGTTTATCGTGTTTTGAGAAATGCCATCATTTTTACGGTTTACATCAAACATTTACACATTAAACACTCGAATTTGTTTTCTTTTAGGTCGTCAACTATAGAATTTACCATGAACCTTGTGTTAAACTTTCGTGCATTTCTGTTGGACCGAAACAATTTCGTTCGATTTAATTTAAAAAAATACTTAAAATGCCTGTAAATAGTTAACAAAAAATGGTCAGAATGAATTGAAAATTTACCCGCGCCTAATATTCTGTGAGAAAACTGTCTCTACGATAACTTTTTAACCAATTCACAATGGAAAGGAAAAAATCGAAAACAATCAAACCATTATTGCCGTTTTATTTATTTTCCCAATTATTAAGAAAACTACAACGAAAATAAAAAAAAATTACCTTTTCAATACATCAACTAGATCCAAAATTCTTTCAGAAAAGGTGCTATACTTTAAAATCTGACCAGGATATCTGGTAAAAAAGTTGTCCACGGACGTAGAAAAAAAAAAATAATAAAACCAACAACTTCGCTCTGAATCTACAAAAAAAACGGACCAAACACTTCTGTTAACTGCGTGTACTTTCTCGGCGGTTAGTATACAAAGTTCAAAAATTGCGAATAACAATGGATCCAATTATTATTTTGTTTCTTTATTGTGTAATTTAACGATTTCAAGCAATAAACAGGCTTAGGCGTCGTTTATTATTGGAATTGATTTGGGACCAGAGCATTCGAATCCATAAACCGAACGAGTCAACAAGGCGAATGGTCCAAGAACAAAAAATACGTGCACGTTATTAAGGTACGTCTCGTACCGCGTGAAAAAATCGAAGCAATAGTACAGTGTGATTGAAAAACAATTTTTCGTAAAAAAGTAATTAGGAATTTTAGAAAAATTGTCCAATCAAAGTACTGTCGAGCGGAAAAAGCGCATCATTTATGGGAAATTTGTTCCCGTTAACCGGGGTGTAACGAGTCCGAGAGACGATTTTTCCCATGTGTCGGGACCGCCGGCCCGTTTGATACCGAAATAAGCGAACGAGTCAATGAACCGTGGAGCCTAATAAGAGACGTCCACTCGGTATTATTATTATTATAGTAGCGCGTGTCAGTGGTGGCGGAACGGGAGGAAGAAATGGTCTCGAATGCGTAGGCGGGTGTATAATCATAAGAACACAACACAAATATTGTATAATATATGTTACTGTGTCGCGTATAGTAGTCATAGTTTATATAGTTTTTTGTTTGTTTTTTATTTTTTATTTTTATATAAATCTAATTTATCAACGGCGACGATAATAATACGAATTCAACACTAAATATTTAGAATATAAACTATATAGAATAGCTTAGAGGTAAGAGAGATTTCCGGTTGGTTCCCGTAATCAATGGATAAAACGTCGTCCGTACAGTATTATCAGATTGATTAATATATAATGAACAATTAATTTTTTTTTAAATTTAATTTTCGCTTTTGAAACGTTTCTTCGAATATTTATATATATATATATATATTGAACATATTAATTTATCAAATATCAATAAAGTCAAATTAAATAAATCGTTTACATTTTTTTGTTGAAATAAATAAACAAAATATATAGGTAACTCGAAATTTTCCGCAAACCGATATCATTATTTTAACGTGATCAAAAATATGTAATAAAAATAATTTTGTTTTTCACGTGCATGTTTTGTTATTATTCTCGCTATTGAAATTTAATTTAAATATTTATATTACAATAATTTTCACCAGGTTTTTTTTTTCTGTTGAGATTTGAGGAGGTTATTGCTCTTGCCCCCTCCCTTCCTTGAATCCGCTGAAAAATAAACATTTTTGGACGAAAAATTACACACATTATAGGGACCCCACCGTGGCCACACACTATCTCTCTCTCGCTCTGTTATTACAGGCTCTATACGTAATCCGTATCAAAGACGCGAAGAGTTCGCGCCGCCGCTGTTAATAATAATAATAATAATAATAGTAATAATAAGCGTTAAAGAGCGTAATTTTTTTTTTTTTCTTAATGTCTTTCCGGCGACAGTATTATCTACTTTATATAAATACGGGCGGACGGGAGCGAGCCGCCCAACGGCCGGTGTCGCGCGACGACTAGCGATATAGGGGACGCGCGGGCGCGCCCGAGGTTGTTTATTTTTATAAAATCGACGAGAGGACGTTCGTCGTCGGTTGCGGCGACGGCAGACGTTACAAAACCTATTATATTATTATACGCGTAGGTATATGCCGACGGCGGCGACTGCGTGTGTGCGACGGCGGCGCGGGCGACGTTGCCGCGCAGTTCGTCGGACTCTCAAAATTCAACCTTGCCAAGGTCAGGTACGGACGCATGCGCGCGCGCCACTGCTGCACTCCCTTCGTACATTATAATACGCGGAGCTACACGACGGGTTTTAATATCAATTTTTTTTTTTTTTTTTTTATCCGTGAATTATTTCGTTTCCGAACGGATAACAAATACATACACACAACCGCGATACCCAATAATAATAGTATTATGACGTCTATTATCGAATATATATATATATATATTTATATTACATATACGCGTAGGGAGGCACAGAAGTCAGCGTTAACAAAAATCGTCGGAGGGATGCGATTTTTTGAACTTACCGACTTCTAAAAAGATTTTTTTTTTTACCAGCAAATTATACATTTTACGATAATAGTAATAATATATATAACGGTAATCGCCGTTTCATCACGAAAAACCCAGCAACTATTGGTTTTGACCGACTTTAAAATTAAACTATCGTTAAATTGCGGGGTTGATAGTTTAAGTTTTAAAGTTTAGAGGGGTAATGATGATTAATGATGTTATCTATTATCGACTCAAAAACGCATTAGTACATTTTTTTTTTTTAGTACTCTTTGCTTTAGTACTGCTATAAGAGGATTCACACTGCGACACAGAGCAAACAAAAAAAAAAAAACAAAAACCCTAAAAGAAACTGTTTACAATCTCATAAACAATTGGTTTTAAAAACGGTCATTCTACTGCAGATTCTATCTGGCTGCTGTGGGAGTTTTTAATGTTGTGGCGAGCCAGTATGACCCTTTTCCGATATCCAATACGTGCTACCGATATAAAACCGATATCTTAATTGATATGAAAAAATAAAAAACCATGAGCCGATATTGAAATTAACTGATGTGTCGGTTGGAAACCATATTTTTTGTCATATTCCCCAAAGACTTTTCTTATTCAAAAATATCGGCTTTGAAGAAAAACAAAACCGACATTCCTATATCTATTTACGCCGATACTCACCACTAGTTTTCAAGAGCGGATTATACGTGAGAACAAACTACAACCGTCGAGGTATTTTTATTCGAAGCCACGCTAGTAGGGTAGGTAGGGTACTGTTCGCAGCGAGGGTTTACTGAATTTATGTGTCGTCGGCGCGCCATTCAAGAAAAACGGTTTCGTACGCGGGACAATATAAACGATAATAAATAATACAATAAACGGCGGCGGAATAGTACCCATGTAGTTGACATAAAAATAAAAAAAAAAAAACAACAACAACAATATTCAACGATGAGACCAAGGGCCGTAGTTTACAGCCTACGCGTCGCCTCGCGGATCCGTATACAAATTCTCGCCAATCGTTACGCGATTTTCGTTGTTTACGACAACTATATAATACTGCACAATATATAATAATATATTACAATACATTACACGCCACTGTTATTTTATAATGTACGTGTGTGTGTGTGCGTGCGTAAATAATACAACAAAAAAATACACTGACGCGAGGATGTTCGTCTCGTCGTGACCTTGTCGCTGCGCAGTTGCAGCGACGCGGGTGGCGCCCACAGGGCAAGGGCAAGGTCTCGATGTTTTGTGTTCTCCTTTGTTTTTTAAATATATTCCGGCTTCGTAAAGGGATCAAAGGCGAAACGATGTAAACGCTCTATTACGGCCGGTAGTGACGAATTGGACAGAAAAAAACCCCCAAGAGACGTGGCCATTTGTTCGGTGGTCATGGTCGAAAACGATTTGGAAAGTTTGCTCGGTGCACGGTCGGAGAGAAATATAATTGTCCCGAGGGATCCCTGGGGTGTGGAAATCGAGAGGAAAGTAAAAGTAGAATATATAGTTATAAATAGTGGCGAGTTTTGGGGCATAAACCGATATCGTTTAGAGGCATTGAGAACATCACAATGACACATTTAGTTACAAAATAATCCGAATACAAAAACAGGAATATTCTACTCCGAAACAGATGCCGCAATGGACACAATAAGGGAACAACGGTGACGACGTCGCCGCCATCACTTCACGGCCAAAAAACCAAAGCGCGCTAACAACGGAACCCGTCTATGATAATACGCACGTCATGAACGGCATCGTTATTATTACTGTTTGTAGTTACATTGAAAAAAAAAACCCACTATTATACGATTCTAGCGGGTTTTCGACCCTCTTGTTGTACCCCTTATAGAAAATAAATAATATTGCCACATCACTAACGGATCCAGGTGGGCCAAACACGCTGTAGTATATATAGTATAGTTGTTCCTCGTATTGTTTTCCCCCGACCTACGTATACTGCTGGTCGTAAACAGTGAACGCACTCGAGCAGATAAATATATATATTCATATTTATATTATTTCTATATATATACGCACGGGTTATCGTACAAAACAATATCAAATTATTTAAAAATAAAGACCCGTTTTCATTGTTGGTCCTCAGCCACCAAAAAAAAAAATTAAAGTCCTTATCCTAATTGCTATATAACGCGATTGTGTTAAGTGGAAAAAACCACAATATTATAAAAAAAAAAAAAACTATTTTAATTATATCTATTATTAGGGCCCGGATTTAATGTAAAAAAAAATGTTTTATTAAAAATTACAAGAGTATATGATTTATAGTGAAAATATTAGACAATCTAAATAAATGTCTAAAAAAGTTAATGAAAAGAGCCTAATCAGAATAACATTATTTTTATGCTTAAATTTTACGTTTTTATAGGAAATGTCCCTTAATGTAAAATTGCAACCATTGTGAAATATGCAACATTTATACAACTATCCAGGTATATGAAATTTATATGTATTTTCATTTAAATATGCAAAACAAATATTAACCATAGAGAATCTACACATTATGAAACATTGACATTTTTAATCAAAACTATTCTAGGTGAATTGTAGTAGAATATGCATTAGAATATAAATCCGGGCTTTACTTATAATACATCGATCGCTATCCATTCCGACTGCGAAAATTCATTTTTCTGGAAAAACACCAATTTATAATTTATTTGATTATAATCAAACTGCAGGCTTAACCGGGATATAGGAAGTTGTAAAAAACCGCTCACCATAAAAATTACTCTTTTTTTTTTTTCTCCCAAACTTTATATTTAATGGAAAAAAAAATAATAAAAATAGATCTACACTGCACATATACGCGCGGCACGTACTTATAGTTATTATCGTATTCTAAAACGGTTCACATGATACAGCATAATATGTACGTATATAGAAACGGATTAGATACGTAATATTATTTCCATAGGTTAAAACATTTTTATTATCCGACTAAATCGAAAAATATCATTATTTCTTGGTCGTCGCATTTGTATTGGATTCCCATTTTATGTACTAACGATCATAACCATTAGCAAAGATTAACATTGAATTCTTGTTATTGTCCCGAGTGACAAAGCCAACTCGAAATTCGAATGACACTGCAAAATTCGCCAAAAAAAAAAATCGTTTCTGTCAACATTCGTCCGAACAATAATATCATTTAACAGTGGAAAATATGAATATATGATTATTATTGTTCCCGAGACTTTAATTTCAGATATAGATACACTCTCCTCGCCATATTTCAATAGATGGAAAAACAAAAAACCAATTGAACTCGAGATTGAAAAAAACTATATAAATTTATATTTATCTTCCTTTTATAAATTTGAAGAACATACATTAGTCCTGTAAATAATATACATTTATTAATTTGAATAATTCGATATTTTTTGTTTATTTGTACTCTCGGCGGCTCTTGTAGGCTCTTGATATTCTTCTGAATTAATAAGACGTCAGATTAGCGAGATTCTAAAATGTATAAAGTAATATTTTCGTATTTAGTCCGCTGACCGTGATCCATCCAATGCATTTTTAATTTACGTATTGAATATCAAACAAAAGTTTTTATTTGTGTACGTGTCAAGTTGTAAAACAACACACTCCTCTCACTGTATAATAATTACAGCAACAGTAAGTAACGGAATAAAAATAATTTAAAACTAAAAACATAACGAAATAATAGGTTTATATATTATATAGATAGTTTGGTAAAAAAAAAATAACGACGAGGTTATATAATTGGATTTTAGTAAAAATCTAACCGTGCCTCTCCCATTTAATCATGCGTATCCATCTTGCACGGTTATATATTTGATAAAAGCTTTCGCGAAATAGTATATTTCAATATTACAATTTTAACCTTTAAAATAGTCGATAGTTTGGCTATTTCTTATTAATAATCGGCGATTGTGTTTTTTTCCTCTATATTATTAATATTATTATAATTTGAAACAAATAAAATCATCAGTGAAAACTATTCAATTGACAAAAAAAAAAAATAGAAAAATTTAATGTTGATTTTGGGTCACGGGCAAATAAAATAATATATATATATATATATATATAAATTTAAAAACGCAAGAGTCCTATTAAATAAATAAAAAAAATAGGTACACACATTATTAACCAATACCAACGAGTCATATATATATATATATTGCAATATAATGAGTAAACGGTGTAAACCTGTTTAGTAAAATAACTGAATTCGTTTAAACGAGTTTAATATATATCATAAGTTTATACATAATAATATTCTATATAACGTCGTCGTTACCATAGTTACGAAAATGTCCCGAGTATTATAATATCAACACGATGGAGCCATCATGTAAAGATATTGCCCCATAGACCATTGTGAATCCGGCTTCAATTAACCTTTACGAGTGGTTCTCAAAATACATATCATAAACAAAAGTCCAATAAGTACCACCACCCCGACTGTGTAAAATATTTTACATTTTTAAAATTATTTCGATTGGTTTCATTATTGTTATTATTATTATTATATTTTTTTTTTGCTAAAAATGTTTTACTGATGACACGTTTATTTTCGTTTATTTTACGAAATAAATGTCGAGCGACCTAATTCAATTGTACCGGTATACCTTATATTATGAATCGAAAAGAACTACTTTTTTGAAAAACGGTTACACGCTCGAATAATTAATTGAAAAATGTATTTTAAAACGCTGATTATCATACATGTATACTGTTGTCTTAGAATAACATTAATTTTATTCCGTTTAAAATTGCAAATTAAAAATAGACGGTTTTATATTTTGCCGAAAACCCCTTTCAGAAATAACCGATTTATATATTATAATAATATATAATTATAATTATTTTATTATTTGTATAGGCGAATTGAAAAGTCAAACGAAAGTCGAAACACCTGTTGGGAGACCGCGTCACGTGCGCGTATAAAATAATAATATACGTCCGAATCGAACGTTTCTCGATAAGTAACAGAACTGGTAATATACCGGCGATAACCGAGGGATTTCGAACGGTCTGCTTACAAAATATAAAACATATAATAACATTAATAACGTTATACACGGGTAGAGGAATATATAATATGTTGGGTGTTTTTTTTTCTTTCTGTTCCATAAAGAGAAAGTTACCGCTGCAGTTATTGATTCGTCTTTGTTCTTAGGTCTTTATGTATATTTATATACATATATATATATATATATATATATATATATATATATATATATATATATATATATATTATTTTACGCCCCGTTTATTACGTTACATTGTATACACACTACACGAATAACGGCTCTAGGCCGAAATATTATTATTATTTATTTTTTTAATACACAGTAATTTCGTACATCGGAATCGTACGGGCTTGTCGTTATGTTATATTTGTTGCATCTAGGCGAAACCGCAATTTCGATATTATCCGACCTATTCGGTCGATTGTGCACACGCGCGCAATAATCATAAAAATCATAATGTATAAATACCTAGCTAGCTGATTCACCCGGCTTCGCCCGAGTTACCTAATCGTTTTTTTTTAGAACATAAACTAATAGAACCCGTTTTGAAATTTACACTCATAAAAATATTGGATTGGAAAATTTGAGAATTTCGAGTTAAGGTAAAAAAAAATTCAACGCTGATATTAATATAGTAATTTTACATTAGAAATTATTTAAGTTTACAGAGAGATTTTATTGAAATATTCGAGAATTTTCACTCGAAAACATTCAACATGCGTACTGATGTGGTTTTATGAATTCCAATTTGTTTTGGTATATTGATCGTTTTTCGATTAGGTACATTAATACAAATAAATAAATAATTTTCCGAGCTAACTCGAGAACATACAACATAAAATTGGCCCATGAGTGGAGCGGGGGGATCTGAATTGTCGACGCCTGCTGGTTTTAACGGTTGACCTTGTGCCTTATTGATAGTCGTCGCAAAGCAAAGTATTACGGGAAATTTAAAACGTTTGAATTCGAAACGATAGTCCGTTGTTATCGTAAAAATCCTCGGAATATAAACGACATCGTCTTTTCCACAGTTAAAATTTCAGCTTCAATCGGGTACTTTTTTAAAGAATTTATTCGCAATCTTTGTGCAGTTCGAGGCCACATACCTATATTTCCATTTGGTGCTTGCGGGTTGCCTATTTCGTTTCGTTATAAAAAAAATAAAGTGTTGCTGAAGCAAAGCCGTAGATATTATAACGTGATAACCATTACTGTCGCTATTCTCTTTTCGAATCGGAATAAAATCTTTTATATTGGGTTGCTATTTTTTTTTTTTTTTTTTTTTGAAAATCAATATTATTGTCGATAGTAGTTTATGAAATTGGGTAAAATTGTGTTGACAATTGCATTCGATAAAAACGAAAAATGTATTTAACATTTTCATATTATAGAATAACAGTGTAATTGCTGCAGGTCCATGCGATCGCGGTGTGTAATATTATTGTCACAGCTGTGCCACTATACGGTCGTGACGAACACAAGAAAAATTATATTGAATATTTTATTATATTATACCGTTAAAAAGATTGTTATACTAACCCTTTAGTATCGGTAGGGTATACCCCGGGGAGGGGCTAAGGGCTTTCACCTCCTCCTCCTCCAGTTTTAAAATATCAAAAAAATAAAATAATAAAAAAACTATTCGGCATTGGTAAATTATTATTATCATCAACAAAAACATAATCTTTGCACGTTTGTAACTATATCGACTCCATTATAAATACAAATAATATTGTATACGAGGGTATTACACAATAATTACCTACCTAATATACATTGCAAAATAACCTCAAGAAAAAGATATTTAAACATATTTATGCTTGCGTACAATTAATTTTATTTCATAAAAAATCCCGGGGTGTCGCCAGTGGCAGAATACAAAATTTTGCCCCACAAAAATAAAATAATTTCTTTAATATATTTTTTTTTTCTTAGAGTTTAATTTACTTTAGGGAGTATTACACAAGGGCCCCAAATTATCGTGGGCCCCCCCACGCGACGCAGGGTCTGCGGGCCCTCAGTTGCGCCACTGGGGGGTGTAGCCGTGAGTTTGAAGTTTTAAAATTCCCAGACTTTCCCCGTGTAGTCCAGAGAATTTTTAAACATTTTCCACACCCGGCCAGAAAAAAAAAAAAAAATGAGTGAACAATATTCGAAAAATAACTGACGAAAATTCACGACAATAAATATACGCCCGCGGTAGTGATTACATGAAAACTACACAAAAGGAGGTAGTATCCGCAATTCAATTTTCACAAAATCTCGGGGGATTTCCTGGTTTCCAGACCTAATGGCCAGTGGTGTAAGAAGCCTCGCTAGTGCCGCCCCCAGCAAACTTGGAAAAAAGCGCTTTTTATCAAATTAAAAAATTGATGTGATGACATTTTTTTTAACCTTTAATTTTTTTTATTTTATGAATACAGTTTATATGCATTTGTTATTATTACAGTGTAAATTTCATACAGATTTATATATATATATATATATATATATATGATAATTATTATTATAAATAGATTTTGAGCCAATGGGACAAGGTCAAACTGATGATCGTCCAACACGCTGGCCAATTATTGACTGTAGTCAATAAATTATTATTACACGGCCGCCGTCGCCGATTCGGATTGATACGATACGACAATATTTATATTATTATAATAATAACAACTGTAAAGGATATAGCAAATGCGTTTATTTTTTAGCTATAATTATTGTTATGGAACAACTTGTTACCCTTATTCTTTGTAATGAAGTTTTGATATCTTTTTACTACTTTTGTCACTTTTTTTTTTTCAACTGTTAAAATAGTGATTAATTGTGTACGGTTAAATTATTAATACGAGAAGTAACTAAACGAACGATTTATCGATATAATTTTGTTTTGTTAATTTTAAATGCTTTTCGAACCGCTATTTGGAGGACTTCAAATTGTTTTTTCAACGTTTTTATGTACATTCGATTCGCAGCTGTATGTGTAACACCTGTATTCAATGACGTATTTATTTACGGGGAGGTTTCCATTCTCCCCCCCCCCAAGCACTTTTTTTTTTGTTAATTTATATCGTTATAAAAGACAGTTTTAATCTGTCAAGTTAAATATGTGTTATGACTGAGTCTATTGATAACTGATAAGACATATCGTGAGATAACAATATGATCAAATAAAAGTTAATTAATTAATTGTAAAGTATATCGATTTGTTTGTGTCCTTTATTATACGTTTTTCACCTCGCCCCAAACCCCCAAAAAATAAATACGCTATTACCAGTACTACAAAACGACGGTATTCAAACGGGATTACGAAAAAAAAATAATAATAATAATAATAATACACCGCATAATATTATCTAACGCATACAATTGTAAATATTTATTATTCGGACAGCAATATTGTAGATAATTTCTGGTTAATAAAACGAAAAAATTCGTAACAACAATAATAATATAACGGGTAATAAATATCGCGAAGGTACCGACAATTGTTAAAAAAATTATTTACTTTAGTAAATATTTTTGGGGACGTATAGCGAAGTCGTTAGGTTATTTCTGAAACCGGTATATCGTTATTATTGTTGTCTGTTATTTAAAAAATTCTTTATTTTTTTTTTTTTTTTTAAAAACTGCGGAGAATCTAGAAACATGTTTCAATTAAAACACTACGGGGTCAAAAATCCAGGGAGAAATTCTAGATTCGCATCTTGTGAGTCTACATAGTGTAAGAATTTTGTAGCCTATTATTACCATGTGTGTCAACCGATAATTTATGATGATTTACATTTTTTACAAACCAAAAAAAAAATTAAAATGTTACACTAGTAATCTAAAATCGTCAAAAGTTGCCGACTCGGGTAGGTTTGCCCATTCAGCCTCCCTTAAGTTTTGCAAAAGTACGTTATACCGATTGTTTTTAGCTGTAAAAACACGTACACGCGAAACAAACGAAATGGCTTTAAAACGTGGTTATAGAGTTAAAACACTTTTTATGAAATTTACAGAGAACAATATTTCGGAGACAATCTCGTGTGTTTATTTTCTGAAATATATAACTCTTTAGAGTTATTAAAAAAAATGTAAAAGAAAAAAAAAGGTTATCGTGCTTTCTATATCGAGCTAATATATTGTGCTCTATAAATCTCATATAATAGGTTTTTTCAGTAACGTAGCCAGGACAATTTTGTCAGTGGGGGGTTGCATTTGAAATTCTCACTACTAATATGATATTGGTTAAATTAATTAATTAAACAAACATCATCTTAAAAAAATGTATATCAAAAACATTTCGGGATGGGTTATACCCCCCATGATACAACACTAAGTGTTTTTTTACCCAAAAACCACTATACACAATAACAAAAGAATATTTTTGTGCAGTACTACACTCACGATACTATAACGTAGCTGCGGCGGCGAGCGTCGACATACATTACGCGCGGGAGGCATAGGCTATAGAGCGGTAAGTAGGTGTAGTCGTTGTTGAGAGAAAAAAAAACAATAGTTTTATTTATTCATTTGTTTTTTTTTTTTTTAAATATCACCGTCGGACGCGTAATATAGCGACCTTGACCGCAGATTAACGTGGCCTAGGAAGGATGACCGAGACCGTGGGGCGGCGCGTTTCGGCCGTTGACACCAACGGACGATGATTCGGGTGGCAGGTACACGAGTGTGTGTGTGTGTGTGTGTGTGTGTGTGTGTGTGTGTGTGTGTGTGTGTGTGCGCGCGTGTACGCGCGCGGTTTATTATGCCCAAACAGAATTGTTGTTCGCTCCATCTTCCCAAACGTCAACGTGTACTCCGTCCATTGTGTGTGCCGACGTGAAAAATATAATATTATATATTTATTTGTATAGTGTGTGTGTGTGTGTGTGTGTGTAAGTAGATTCGTTGACGACGACAAAAAATGCATTTTCACCATAAAAACGCGTGTGCACGCACGCCAGATTATTCGCACACACACGCACAATGGTCCGTTATTGTTTTGTATATTTTTATACATTTATCGTCCAGAGGTTTTTACAATCGCAAATTTTGAGCACGGCTGACGTTATACGAAAATAACGTTACGTGGCCCTTATAAGGACGATCGCGATGGTACGCGCGTTCAAGGTCAACGGTCTGAAAAATCGAGAAATAGGGTGGCGGTGGCGGCGGCGGTGACGGGAACGAACGGTGGCTGCGACGGCGGTGGAGCGGGGCCGACGGCGGTGGCGCGGGGACGACGGCGGCGGCGGCGGGGCACGACGAGAGTTCACAAAGAATGGCACGATACCGTTACAAAACATCCGCAGCTAGAGGCCGTCAACCGGCATCTCTGTTGGCCACGTCCGTTACGGCCCCCCTTCTCCACTCGCCCTCTTCCCAATCAGACGCCGATTCCTGTCCTTATACCCCTACCCCGTCCGACGCCTCGTGACCGTTTCCAGCGTATCTTTAAGCGCCGCCGCAAAATGTCTCGTCCGACACGCAACAACGGATAAAACAAACACGGCGCAAAGACAATGATTTAAATAATAAGGTGATTTATTTACTCACGATTTGAATACATATTATTATATCGACAGTGACTTAAAACAAAATTGTTCCCGCACTTAAGGGCCCGGCAGCTATACGCATTCGCACCGTGAATTTGGTGAGCGTATTACGCCCGTTTGCGAACTACAAACGGCCACTAATAACTTAATAATAGTATCAGTTATTTATTATTATTGTTTACCTGTGGAAATGTATTAATCCGTTTGGCGAAACTTCGGGACCGCCGTTGTATTTTTGTAATATAACGTGTAAAATTCGCGTATACGCACTGTAAAAAAAGTTCTGAGGTCTTCGTACGAGGGCGACAGGCAAGAAAACCGGCGGAAAAAGTTTAAACGGACGTTACGGGAGTGTACTAATACTGGTAACTGGTAATAATTAACGATATCAATAACTATCGGAGAAAAAAAAAATGTATAATAATTATCCGAAAAAAACGCCTCGGCGACGAGTAGACTACGGACGAACGGCCAACGGTTTAAACGCACCGCGTCCACGACTACGACTGCGACTACCGAGTACTGGCACTTTGTGCGCGTGTGTGTATCGGTGACGGCGCGGTAGCTGCGGCAGCCGCAACGGACAACGGTTGCCCCGCTGTTGCACGGAAACGCGCGGCGCGGTGCAACGAGTTGTTGTGTGTGTGTGTGTGTGTGTGTGTGTGTGTGTGTTGTGTGTGTGCGCGCATACGTATACGACAAATAATATACAAGCGCGTGTGTGTGTGCGTGTGTAATTCTGTATATGAGTAATACACACGACTACGGCGGCGGCGGCGGCGGCGGCGGTGGCGGCTCGTCGTTGTGTGGCGGTGCTCGCGGTGTGCGTAGGGTGAACGGGAATGAAGATGAAGGTCGTCTGGGTTTGACGGTGCGCGTCGTGCGCGCAGTGAGGAGGGCACGGTTGCGCGGCGCGGGCGCCGAACACTCTCCGGCCGCCGCCGCTTGTTACATTACAGAATGGAAATGTAATATTATTATTATGCACTGCAACGCCATCTGCTTGTGTGCATTGCGCGTCGTCGTCGGCGGCGAGATCCGTCGCTGGGACTTTTGGACGCCGCCGCCTTTCGACCACCGCGCCGGGCGTCGTGTTCGTTTACAGACTTTTTTTTTCCGCTGTTGTTGTTATTATTATTATTATTATTATTATTATTTGTACGACCGCCGGGACAGACGCGTGCGACGACGTCGGCGGCGGCGACCTTTTATCCGTACGTCGACCTTGAACCCTCAAGGTCGTTTTTCACACATTTTCGTGTTTCTCGTCCCGTGGCCGCGGCCGAAGGCGCACGTTGTTATTGTTTATTGTCGTGCATTTTAAACATGTTTTGTTTAAATTCGATAACGCTGCCGCCGTTATTTGCATGCGCTCAACAATCGTCGTGTTTACACGCGTATTATTGCATCGCCCGCGTGCCCGTGAATGAATCTAATTTATACAGAGCGATCTTTTTATCACGGAATCGTCCATCAACCGCGATAATGTTTCGAGTACCTGCTTGTCTAAATTTTATTTTGAGTTTTTTTTTTCATACAATCATTAAGATAGGTGTGTACAACAAAGACATTGTGTACTTTAATTCTCTAATGGTCGAGTTTTTTGGCAAAGTCCCCCCCCTCCGGCTACTATTATATTACATTTTATAAAAAAGAGTATTTACTACGCCTAGTCTGAATATTTTTTCCATTTTTTTATCATGAAAACCTAACGGACGAGTGTGTTTAACATAATTTATTTTAATTTTTAACCGTTTTGCACATTGGCTTTTTAAAAACAAACAAAAACAAAAATCGTTTGGCTCCTTGGCATGGTATCAATACTTTTCATTATAAAACGTATTATAGGGCCCCTCCCTGTCCCCTAAACCCGTATATTACTCGCGCAACAGACGGTGAAAACAATAATTATTACGCGTGGATCAGATAAGATAATATTTTTAAATTTAGAAATTTACACTGTAATAATAAATAATAAACATAAATTGTATTCTTAAAAAAAAAAATATCATCACCTCATTTTTTTAATTGGTAAAAAGACGATTTTTTGTAAAATTGCCAGGAGGGCTGACGAGGTTTCCTACGCCACCCGTATCTTATTATTCGCAATACTATACATTATTTTCGAAATATTTACTATAAATTCCATACGAATGTATCATTAGCACATGTAATATCATAATGGTGACCATCGATATTGAGGATATCGAAGGGGGGATTTTTTCATAACTGATATTTTCGGAGATCAACAATGTCGATAATGTTTCTGGGATATGAAAAAAACGTTTAAAAAATAGCGTTGTCTACCGACGTATCAGTTATTAATTTAAATATCGGAAAAAAGTCATGTTGGCTCATCGCTAAATAACATTATCGACCGTTTTCATTTACAAATAGCGCGTTTTTAACCTAACCGAACAAAGTACCGGCGAAGTAAACTGTTATTCTCGAATAGAGACGGCTGAAACTGTGTAATGGATAATCAAGTGTTATTTTGATAATAGAAGTATTTTTGAAAACGGATTCGCATACACAACATAAAATATATTGGGTGGGTACTTACCTACATTTTTTTTTTTTTTGTTGCTGTCGTATTTATAATACGAAATTTTTGTGCAAAACGTTTTTGTACAATAGTTTTGGCTCCGTGACATTATACAAATTTTATCAATCAAAATCAAGCACAATAACAGAATTTTTGTAATTATGTTTTTTGTTTTTTTGTTTTTCCTATAAGGATTTTAATAAAATGTGTGAAAAAAATCACGCAAAATGTGGAAATAATTTTATTAGGTAATACACCGGTGTTGCGTAGATTATGTTGTGTGCGACGGTGCGGTAGCAGGACACTGCGGTCGGGTGCAACGTTTCCGTTTCGTGGACGTTTCGAATTCCGGAATGCCGGCCGAAAGTGACGGCTGCAGTACTCCGCGGTGTTGCGGCACAGACAGGAATCGGCACTCGAGCACGCGACAGACGAACATTATCATAAGAGTAAATGTCATTTTGAAACATTTCTATAGGTACAATAGTATAACGGGTAAGGCGAGCACCACAACCCCGAAAGTTCCGTCACCTATAGTGCAGGAATTTCGATCGACACAATCATCTCCTACACCCCACATTAGGTTTTGCTGTACTCGGTGTAGTATAATGTCGGATGATAATAATAATACGATCTAATTATTAAATTAGTTCGCTGCGATAGATAAAACATAAGCAAAATACAAAAAACACACAAAATTGAAATATCATTAATGTCGAGCTTTAACCGAAGTAGATGTCCTGTTACAGTAGTTAAACTTAAAGCCTCTCGACTATGATGCCTCTCTACACCGGAAAACATTTCATCCAGAGTTAGATAAAAGACAAAACATTTAATGATTCCGTTCATTTTCTTTTCCGCAGTATTGTGTGAGGAATTTTAATCGATTTTAGAAAATAATTTATGTTATCAGAAGGATCTCTGGATCTCAAGTCCTTTGGTAGAGCAAATTTGGTCCCTTACATGAAGTCGCAGACTATGCCGCGGCATATCCCGCGCGTAGGCCCGTGATAAAATCTATCGAAGTATATTAACATTTCGATAAAAATTCGGTATTTTATCGAATTTTTTCGGACCCTCCCCGTTGAACAAATCCCGGAGTTGCGCCGCTGGTACACACCGTAGTGTTTTCGACTTTTTAGTGCAAAACATATGTGGAGAGGGGGGGGTACTTACACGCAGGGCCGTATTCAGGGCATGGGTCAGGGGTACAATTCTGAGAGGGGCCCAAATTTCAATACTACTATGTAATATTTTTTTGTGCGTAATATTTGAAAAATGTATATTTATCTTAACAACCTTGCAATTATTATAATTATTATTAAGTTATAAAACTCCGGGTTAATTAAAGTATGAACAAGGTTTAAATCCTGCAGATTTATATTCTGAAACTGAAAGTTTCAAATAACAGGCTCCGCTATTAATGACAACGTGTGGGAATGCAACTCAGTTAGATATTCTAAAGCATATTCGTCAGTACTGTCTACCAGATTTATATCCGAATTTAGAGGTGGCACTACGAATATATTTAACAATTCCTGTATCCATAGCTACACGTGAATGAAACTTTAGCAAGTTGAAAATTATAAAAAATTATCTAAGATCGACAATAGGTCAAAGTCGTCTCACCAGTATGACTATATTATCAATAGGAAAATATACAGCGAAAACAATTTCATTTGATAATGCCATTGATGAATTTGCCTCTATTAAAGCTAGACAAGTATCATTGTAATATTGTATTAAAATTAAAATGTTAAAATAAATTTAAAACTATTAAACACAATTGTAGGAAAAACATTTTGAAAAAATACACATTTGTATAATGTAGTAATTGTTTATATTTTAAAGTCATACAAGTAGTTATTAAAGTTTATCAGTTACCACCTAGTATACTATGTATTTATACATGTTTTATATATCTCAAATGTTTTTTTATAAAACTAATGCAAACTTCCCATTTGGGAGGTAGGGCGCTAATGCAGTGATTCGCCAGGGACGCCACCAAACCTAAATAACGGCCCTGCCTACATGAAATCAAAATAACGTTTCGTCCGATATTTTATTAAAATAATATCATAATCAATCGCCGTCATATTTTAAAACAATAAAGTTATCGTTTGTAAAGCATTACACAAATTAGTAGTGCGGTTTTTTTTTTCCTACGGTCGGTTTACCCAATATAATATTACTATCATTGATATACAATCGTAAACGCGACGTTTCGAAAGTGGAACAATTTGACGACAAATTATTTGGTATTTACTCCGTGTTTACAATCAAGCCGTGATTCTGTTATCTATGGCGGGAAACCAACGTAACCCAGGTATTTCAATATTTTTTTTATTGTAGCCCTATGTGTATGTTCAAGGTTAGTTAATGAGTGGTTTCGTTTTAGTCGGCATATTGTCGTATCTCGATTACCGGTCGGGCGTCCGGTACTATATGATATAGTTATAGTGAACCTACTGGCTGAGGTCGTCGTAGCTCGTTACTAATTTAATTTAGCACTCAATTTGTTTTCCTACATTTTCTTGTTGTTTCTTCTAACGTCTTGCAAATCCCTATTGAGACCTAAAATTAAAATTATTAAAATTGTATATTATAACGTTTAAAAATGAATAGAATACCATGTCGTTGTGTTTGTCGATGTAAGGCATTATGTAAAATACCAATTTTTACCAAGATCTTGGTTTCCCATCGTTCGTTTTACAAGTAAATAAACATATATAAATAATATTATATATTAGATACCACCATTATCTATAGATAATCTATAGATCGATTAACCTAATCGATTATTTATCATAAATTATAAATATTAGTTAGAATATTAGTTTTGTTTAAAACAATATTGATTGCCTAACTTCAGTTAAATATTTGTATAGTTATTTTAATGAAAAAGATGAAACGGCACTTGGCCAATTAAAGGACATTTACAAATCAAAACTCTTACCTCTTGAAAAACGGTATTTATATCATGACTTCCATTTGCCTCCAATGACTGACCAAGATTTTGTTGCAAAACCCATGGTACTATTTGTCGGCCAATATTCTACCGGCAAAATAACCATGATAAAGTAAATAAAAATATTATTTTAATTTTAACTGTACATATATCTAGTTTATAAAAAGTTAATATGTTTGAAATATTTAAAAGTATCTATGCCCTGATTAATTTCTTCACTTATAGATATCTTCTTGAAAAAGACTATCCAGGTATTCGTATAGGTCCAGGACCAACAACAGATAAGTTTACGGTGATCATGGGTAGCGATAAAGACAGCATATACCTGGTAATGCTCTTGTAGTCGATCCGACTAAGCAATTTCAAAACTTGTCTCAATTTGGAAATAAATTCTTGAAAAAACTACAATGTTCAATGATGGATTCTCCGTTATTGAATTCCATTACTTTTGTGGATACGCCTGGTATATTATCAGGCATACAACAAAGAGTTCAGCTAGAATACAATTTTAATGACACATTAAATTGGTTTGCCGAGCGATCAGATATGATAATATTGACTTTTGATGCTAATAAGATGGACATATCTGATGAATTGAGGGCAGCTATTGATATATTAAAAGCTCATGACAGCAAATTAAGAATTGTTTTAAATAAAGCTGATACAATTGAGTAAGTTTTGTACAAATTAATTAATTTTTTTTTAAATTTAGAATAACAATTTTATTTTTGTGTTTATGTAAAAATTTAATTGAATATTTTTAATGAATTCCATTTTTTATTTGTATTGTTTAATTGATGAAATTTTGAAGGTATTATATTTGATGTCTCAGTAATATTTACTGCTTCTGCCTTCGTACAATATAGCAAAAATGTTTTTTTGTACTTCCAATAAAACACAAACTAATAGATCTCAAACAAAAATTAATGACAAAGACATTTACTAATGGTGTTTTTGTTTTGATAAAAGAAGTGCGCTCTGCAAATAACACTGGTACTACAAGAGTTTTGCACTAACAGTGTGCCAGTGTTTTGAAATTAAATATCAAAGATTTGATTTTGTTTTTTTGTTCTCATAGAACAAAAAAATCACTAACATTTTTATTATGTACAGACATATTAAAAATTTGTCAATAAAAAATATTGATTTTGATTTAAAAATACCAAAAAATGCTTCTATGAAAACATAGTAAATAGTCATCATTAATTTGGTGTAACAATTTTTGTTTTAAGTATTAGAGCCTGAGTACCGTTGGAAGTACGAAAACATATTTTTGCAATATTGTCCTTTGATAGACTGAGATGGCAAATGTTACTGTGACGTCCTCTTAAAAATAAATGATATTTAGACCCCAATTTTTGTTACAAATGATTAATGTTTTATTGTCAATACATTTTATCCAATTTATGGTAATATAAAATAAATTGTATTGTTTAAAATAAAATTAAAACTGAAAATAATCCGTTTTAAAATAGTGAAATTTAAAATATATATAATTTGATTATTTTATGTGCATGTATAATGTTTTAAATTAATAAAAACGAATATTCTAACAAAGTTCATTTTGTGTGTAGGAAAAAGGCATTTCATAGAGTTTACGGTGCACTTATGTGGGCTCTTGGTAAAACAATAGACTGTCCAGAAATCCCAAGAGTGTATGTTGGTTCATTTTGGGATCAGCCTTATAAAAATGATAGTTATAGAATGTAAGTTTATAGAATAATAATTTATAGTTAAATCAATTTTATTTAACAGGGGTAACCAACTAATTTCTATGAGAGTCCGTTTTGAAACTTGCCAAACTTCCCGCGGTCCAAAACACTTTTAATGACTTTTTTCACACATTAAAAATGAATAATAAATACACATTTTATTTATATTAATATACCAAATTACAATCGTAAAATAAAGCTATTAAAGAAGAAATATGTTTTAATGTGAAAAATTACATTTTTTTAATTTGTAGTTAAGTTAGTGCAACAGATTTCATTAAGATGTTAAGGTTTGTTAACCGAGATCTAAAATTATTTTTTATATAGTTCATTTTCGAAAAATTAAGTTCGCATACATATATTAAATATTATACATAATTTTGTAGCTAAGTTTTTTAATTTGGGGTATTTACTTGAATAAACAAGTGTGTACTGTGCATACCAGACCCATAATATCGGAAAATATTTTTATTTATTATTGTATTTTAAAAATGTAAAGACTATATTATATATTTTATAATTACACAATTATCAGGGTCCGTAAAAAATGTGTCCACGGTCCGCCAGTTGGTGACCCTGGCTATATATAACACTAAATCAAAAGTGAACAGTAATTCTGACGTAGACATCATAATGTGCTTTAACCATCTTGATGTATAATAGTGTTTTGTTATTATTTTAAATTTGAAATTAGATTTAGAATTTCCTGGGGTTTTTTTAATAGGTTTTCATTATTTTTTTTTTTAGTTATGGTATTAAACTAGTATTTTTGAAAAATATCTTCTTTAAATAAAATAATTTATTTATCTACAGAATTGATGCTTACATCTTATTGTACATGTGAACTTAAATTTTATTCCCTTCAGAATCGAAAATAATAATAAAATGTAAATACAATTAAGTTGACAGTTAATTTAGTTTTTTATTAATACAAATTATATTACCAGTATCAATTGATTGTATTTGGTTATAATTTTGTAATTATTGTGTATATTTTTATATTTAAACAAGTATTCATATTTTTTTTAGTATGTTCTATGAAGAGGAAAATGATTTATTTCAAGACATTAAGTCTCTTCCACATTATTCAATTGTGTCTAAATTAAATCATATTGGAAAGAGAGCAAATTCAGCTATAGTATATAATCACACGTTATTTAATAGTTAAATATTATATCTGACAATTATTGTTTTAGGTGCACGCATACATAATAAGTGAACTCCGGAAGCGTATGCCAGTAGTAAGAATATTTAAGTCGAAAACAGTAAATCAAAATATGTTGATAAATGATTTAAATAATATATATAAAGATATCCTAGTCGAGCACACAAATTTAAGCTGGGGTGATTTTCCAGATATAGAACATATGAAGGTTTATAATTGATATTTAAATAACTTTAAAATTTTGTTTTTATTTTATAATTATGTTTTAATAGGTAATATTAAAATCCAAGGATTTTTCTTCTTTTAATAAGTTGGATAAAAAATTAATAAATCTTGCAAAAAATTTATTTGACACAATTGATATAAACATTACACCATATGAAGTAGAAGTGAAAAGTAAGATTTTAGTAAAAAATAAAGGAATCTTATATAATAAATTTATATTTTATATCATAAACTTCTTTAACTCAAGGCTAGGCCTTGTTAGTGAATATAAATTAAGATCATTTAATTATATTGATCCCCTGTAATACATATTATTACTTGTATATTGGTATATAAGTGATGATGTGTAATCTATTTAGTTTATTAGTAATAGTTACTACATTGCAATTTAAACATATCTAAAACAGAATGATGAAATATTGTATTATTTAATTTAAATCAATATCAATATAGTTTGAAGCACTACAATTTAGCTTCTGGTAATTATATTAAATTGAATAATTTTTGCTGTATCTTATAAGTAGGTAGTTATATAAAGTTTACAAACTCTCTGATAGTTTTAAAAATGTTTAAATAATATTATTTAATCAAATAATTGATGATTATAAGATATTCTCAATAAAGTTATAAATTTGTTAAATTAAAATGCAAAGTTTTGTATGTTTTGTTACAGGCAATATCATTTTAAATACAGTTGATAATTTAAGCCCTTTTAGTACAAAAACTGATGGTATTCATGAAGGTAAATTTGAACAAGGATGGATCGTTGATTATTACAGGGAACCGTTTGATAAAATATTTGATAGTCTTGAAAAAAACAATGGAAAAATAGTTAGAATAGGTAATTCAATTGTACACTATTAAACTGTTTGTTCTTGTATTTTAATATTATATACGAGCACAATGAGATATTTGTTTTATTATTATTTCAATATATTTTTGTTTTAGCTGTTAAATCTGAATTTTTAAAAACAAAATTACCAGATTCTATATTATCCAAAATATGGAAATTAGCTGATGTCGATAATGACGGTCTTTTGGATGTTGACGAATTCGCTTTAGCCATGTATTTAATCAAGATCAAAAATGAGGGCTCTGAATTACCTACTACTTTACCTAAACATTTATATCCTCTGTCAAAACGTATTGACCCAATCGAAAGTTGATCAAATCGTAATGAATAACACATATTTAGCTTATTAGATAATCTTTAACATACATACTGATACCAACTGTATGGTTTTACTAAATGCGAATATACGGGTACATCTAAAATAACTGTTAATATTGTTAACCTAGAATTTTAATCTTGTTTTTCTAATAAATTTAAATTGAGTATATTTGTTTAAAGAAAATATTTTAACAATGTGAATTTTGAATTTTGAAAAAAATACTATTACAAATGTTTTTAGGAACTATTGTTCCTTATGTATTGTTCCTTATGTATTGTTCCTTACTTCCTTAACTATAAATTACAGGGTAACTAGTAAGTTTCTTTTTTTTGGAAGTCCAATTTGGCATTACATAATTCTATTTGTTAATTAAATGTATTGGTAAAACCAATATATATGTTTTTTTATGTAATTACCGGATAATATTTTACTACCAAATAATTATATTTATTGAATAATAAATTGTTTTATAATATATTAGTGTTATATTTTCTAATGTTATTAACATATTTCTCCTAAAGTTTTATTTTCATGACATTAAACTATGTTCTTACTACCCAGAACATATTTAAATGGTTTTTTACTGAGTGGTGATGTGACTATAAGTATTTACCAAGGACCGTTATGACTGGAAGATTTCTTTATCTGTTAAATTTAACTTCAATGAATAACAAATAGTTATATTAAATGCTGGCCAGACTATGACTATTTACGTGTATATTTTAACATTGAAATTTGCTATTTTGTCCAAATACGTCCTTTATTACTATGTTGTTAATAATAATCCAATTTTTTTTTTAATTTGAGTGTGTTTTTTTACATTAAATCCAATAGTTAATAGTATACCCAGAATTGAAAACTTTGAATATTTAAATTGATAATGATAAAAGCCAATAAATGTGGAGTCAAAACCACACAACGAAAATATGAATACGGATTATCAAACTTTGGCTTATTTTTCCCACCATTAGTTGAAATGCAATTTTAGCCCCTCTACCTAGGCAAGGGCGATCTAAGGGTTTTTTTTAAAGGGGATTTGGAGTAAATTTTGCTGACTTCCAAGAACAAAATTTGACAACTGGTATTTTGTAATCGTCACCGCTTAATTTAATCATATTGGTAGTGTACAAATCTGAATGATAGATTATCATTATTATAAACTATAATATAAACTATCTATGTGTTTTATGATAATTATAAATGTTCGTCTTTTAAGGCATATTTTACAACACATTACAAATTAAAAATGTATTTTTAAATAATCAAAATATTACAATATAAGTATTTTGATTTTAAACAATAGTTAATTACAAATTTTAAATTTTTATTCTTCTTTGTTTAGCCAAGGATCATTTTGTAAAAATAGCATTTATTGAATGAACAATATCTTTTTCATAGCTCAATAGCATCAAAGAATTAAGTCGGTCCGAAGTCATTGTAGATCGTAAATTATGTTTGATAAGTATCAGCTTATTAAAAGTTCGTTCACTGGTAGCTATTGTAACAGGTGACGTAAATAAAAGGCGACAAAACCAATTGATCCAAAGCAATACGTGTTTTACTTCTTCAGATTTTTTAAGAACATCTTTACATTTTATAATTTTATCAACACATTGGTGACCAAGAATTTCCCATTCTGCTGCTGTTGCTGCATCATAATCCAACAGTTTAGCTCCATGACTCATAGGAGGAAAAAGAGAAAATGCTTCTTTACAAAATATTATGTATTTACTTTTAAATGGAACACTTGATATTTCGTACATTGGTTGAATTGTTTCAATAAAATCATTTAAATTTGTACTGGACAAATTAATCAGTGTCAAAAACTAAATTGAATTGTCTGTCAAAATCAAACCCATTCATAAAAAGTATTGTATATCAGTATACATTTATTTATAATTAAATTGTTTACTTACGAAAATGGCGTATTTTTATGAAAACACGTCCTTGCTTACTATTTTTCTCATAGTTGAAACTTGAAAAATATTATCCCCCCCCCCCGTAGTTTTTAGTTACTACTTTTCTAGTAGTACAATAATTTTAACTTGAGAATATTATTTTTGAAATAATACAGTTTGTTATAGTGTTTATTTATGTATAGGAATAACCAGCAATAGATAACGCGCCGCCACGACATCAGTATAGGAAAAAAAAAAAAAAAAATATTTAATTATTTTAAGGAAAAATAATTGGTTGAATATTGCTGGGCCATATAACGGGAAGCCCGCACAACTATAATTTTTTTTAAAAATATGCCATGGCAATATGCTCTATTTGTGTATTCTAAAATCAATGGTAGTGCTTAATTATCCAACAATCGTCTCCGAAAGCGTTGTAAGCTTTTACGTATTTAGAAATGTCTAATGGACGAGAGGGAAGGGGCACAAACGAAAAATTCTAATTAACCATATTGTCCTAATTCACATTTTTTTTATACATTAGTTGTGTTTTGAAGTGTGTATCGGATAAAGAAATGGAAACAAGTATAAATACGATGATTGGTGGGGGGTGAGGGGGGCCGGTCTGCTGATGCCTTAAGTAAGCCCCTAGTCGGTGGTACGACTTGTAACTTTATTCAGAATTTGTATTTTCTTTCTCAGCCAACTTTGAATGCGCGCGATTAGCAAACGTTCCATTTACATCCGTACGTTTAGCGATTTTTAAATCTAGACGTTCCTCTAGTAGTGTTATTGGTTTTTCGTTGAAATATTACGTTGTGCTATAATAGCACAAGCAGAATGGGTTTACGGGACGTGGATATTGCGGGGCATCCCGGATAATGTGCAATTCCCTGGATTTCGGTAAACACACGTACAAGAAAAACCGTAAAACGCTAAATATAGTCCCAACTGTTATATCAATAATAATGATAAAATCACTGTTTATCGTTTTCGATTCACAAATACCAATCACTCCGTACCCCTCCGACCTACTCGTCGAGCGCTACACGCACGATCATTTTGATTGGATTGAGAAAATTATATGTCGTCTCGTTATTTTCAGTGTTCGCGGATCAATTATTTCGCGTTGTTTATTGTATAAAAAAAAAAAATATTGTGTATTATATTATTATTTTTTATTTCATTTTCAATTTATTTATTTATTTATTTTCAATTTATTTATTTATTTTAATTTACTATTTATTTGTTATTAATTTTATTATACAATTTATTATTCATATTGTACAAACAAATATATTACTAACAGGTAAGTCTCACTACTTATATTTAAACGTTTAAAGAATTAGTGAATAACATTGATCGTCGTAGGTCACACTTATTAAAAATATTGTACAATATGAAATTGGTAGGTTATTAAATATTATTTTATAAAATTAAATCCATGGTCTTTTGGAAATATTATCTATATAAGCGTCTTCTTCAATACTTCTTTCTTTCAATAATTTTTTTTTTTTGCATTTTTTTCTACTTTAATGTCCTTATAAGTAGGCCACGTAGTTAATCTACCCCGAAAAGGTTTTAAAACCCTGAGTTTTATTAATTTAAAATATTATGATTTTGAGGGGATGTATCCCTATCATACACTCTTGATTATACCTCCGGTTGGTACATAATTCATTGAGTTTATGGTATATGTAAAATTGTAAATACTGTATGTATAAAACAGGAAATTAACTGTGGTAGATTTAGCATATTTAATGATTTAATGATGTTTCTTTGATCTATACTCAATTAACATATAATTTAATTTTCCAAAATCCAAGTTATTCCTAGTTCTGTGTTAGGTAAGATTAGTCCTAAACATTATCCTCTGAACACTTGCGCACATCTGTAATATTTAAAGCAGTTATTAACAATTGAATAAAACAATATTAATTTTGTCAATTTGTGGTTTTTATTTCAGTTATGTTTCAGAAAATTAAACCTCTTATTAATTTCCAATCGGGTAGGTACTTAAAAACATTTATTTTTAAAATTGAATTAGTTTTTACTATTTCTGTTAAGTTATCATATTGGTGTGATAACATTTTCAATTTGTTGTATCTATATAATATTATTAATAATTATGGTTTGATATTGGTTTATATTTTACACTTAAAAGTACCTATACAGATGTAAAGATATCTATTCTGTATAAATATATAAGTAGGTATCAACCAAAATGCAAGTGTGGTTATCTTCTCTGACTAATTTGATTTATATGAACTGTAAAAATTGCAATTTAGATGTCACCATAAAATATAGTCAACAAGTAATAATATTCACAATATTTCCAAATTTTTTGTTTTCATTTCCCCATAAATGAGGTTTCCCTCATTATTTCAACGCATTCGACACATACATTTTTTCCCTGTTTACTGGTTGATGAATTTTTTTTTTTAAAAACACAAAATCGACTTATCTTGCACTTTCCTTTTAGAATTTTGATTGGAATAAACGCAGAATGGTCGCTATTGTTTCAATTTATTTATAGCTGTTGGTACGGACATTAAAAATCAATAAAATGATCGATATTTTTATTACCCCCTCCCCCCACTATGAACGTTTAGTTGATTAGAGAATAATCAGCAGTTCTCTTTTTTTTGGTTTGGCTTGCAAGTCGACCGACCTGCTCGATTATTGAAACAACTGCTAAGTTAAGACGAACAAATTTAAGTACAAGTAGATGTCATCAAATAATAGTAATTTTTTAATAACCACTACTATTTTTTCCTGGTTTTCTTTTTTGGTTTTTTTTTGAACAATTTCTTCAGCTCTTTGTACGGCCCCAAAAATTTCCTGACCATCATGGCCCTCCAGAACGCTTGTATTTTGATGGCCATTTTTTCCCTTTTTAACCTCATGCGTTCGGCGCGAACGCGTTTCCTCCCTTCGACCTCGTCGATGGCCTTCTGTAATTCGTCGGCGTGAGCCTGCAACCGTCCGTACGACATGTCCAACTGTTCTAGTTCCGTTTCCAGCGTCGTTATATCCACGTCCATGGCGCCCACGTCCCTGTCGCGAATATTATCCCAGGTCCGCGTGCGCTCGTCCATAACGGCCGTTTGTTCCGTTAACACGTGCCTGATCTCGGCCATACAACCGCTGTCGGTGGCGATCGCCTTTTCCACGGCACTTAATTGCGACTGGAGATCGCGCAGCTTTTCCCTCAGCGACTCCTTGTTCTCGTTCGACCACACGTCCTCCCAAATCCGCACGTATTCGTTTTCTGTTTTTATCAGCGTTGCAGTTTTCTCGTATTCCTCGGCCAAACGTTTTCTCTCCGTTTCGATGTTCCACATTTTTATCTTATTTTTTTTTTTAATTTCATAAATATATTTTAATGATTATATTTTATACTCCCCAGTCCGCTCTCGATGTAACGTCGAGGATAAGCGGCTTTAGGTAGGATATTCGTCATGGGCGGGCCACTGGTTGTAGGTGAAAAGTTGGGAAGGATATATAGGGGAATTTAATTTATATCTGTACGCAACTATAAACCATATCGCTAATGAAAAACGATTCTGAGCGAAGTTCGGTTAAAATATGTTTTGATAAATTAAAATTGAAAACTGTATTGGTTTTTTCACTAGAAAATAAAATTACGACTGTCCGTGTTTTGTTGTCTCATTTTCGAGCCAAACAATAAATTTCATCCACATAAACCGGGAAATCAGTACGCGAAATGCCACAATTTTTTTACGATTTTCTTCAAAATAACATTTTTTTTTTATTAACTTGTGGTCCGACAGTTTGCAACGTTAGGTTAGGGTCAACACTATATATATATATATATTTACCAAATGAAGTTGTTTGAATCTCTTCTTCTTTGTCCGTAAATCGATCAACGCTGTCTGATTGGAAACTAGTTCTCTTTCGAGTTGCTGTTCGTCGCTAACCGTCTTGAGCATCGACTCGTTTGTCCGCTGCAACACCGTGAACGTATTGGACGATCGCAATTCCCGGACGGTCTGCGCCAGCGTTCGGGACACGTACTCCCGCAGTTTTTTCGCAGCTCTCGTCGCGCGTCCCTGGGAATCGAACTGCTGCAGCGCAACCGCGTCGTCGCAATTCGCATTGTCTATTGCGTCCAAAACACTAATCCGGTCGATCCATTTTTCCAGTGTACAGATCACGAAAAACGTTTCGAGTGCGTCCAGGCGCGGCGGACGTGCCCGTTTTGCGGCCGTCTGATACGCCAAAACCGTTTCTTTCGACGCGTACTCCTCTTCCTCCTCCTCCTCCTCCTCGTGATCGCGGTAATCTGTAAAACTAACATTTCATACTCATACTCGTGCGCTGGGTCATATCCCACCTTCCCCACATTGGTTTAAAAATACAACATTTACGAGATATGTATATAATAGATTTCAGCCAATCCAACTATTAGGTAGAAAGACTGATTTGTTAAATAAAAACCGGCTTTTATGGATCCGGTTTCAAATAAAATTCACATTGTCGGTTTAGGATAGAATATTTTTCTACGATTTACACATTCCCCTGCCGTTGAAAATTCCCGGGCACGCCACTGCTCATACATACACTACCGTCCGTAAAGGGGGTAGATGGGTATTCGTTCAAACATCCATTGGATAAAATTTGATTTCGTTTTTATAATTTTAAATTGTCGAAATTTTATTATTACCTAATTCAGCGGTTCATCTCACGGCGTCCTTGAATAACTTTTTTTGTTTTTTTATTTTAGACAAAAATATATAAAACAGTTTAAATAGATAATTTGGAAATATATATTTTATAATAATTATATACATTTTTAGACCAGTGTCATCTGGTCGACGGCGCGGCGATCCTGTAAAGATACCGCGGCGCACACTTTGGAAACCGCTGACTTAATTTTTAACTACAAAATAATATACGAATATCGTATAAAAATTCGAACTTGTGAAACTCGTTTAAAAAATAATATTTCGGCAATTTGTACATAAATATGAATACATAAATAGAACATTTTATATAATATACGTAATAAGTATTTGATACAAATTGCAGGTGTCTTGGATTAATAAATATATTTTTTTTTCTCCTTTATTTGAATTTAAACAATCTATATAAATAATGTATAATAAGCTTAAGTGCTAATAATTTAGGTTACTGTCAGATGACATGAAGGAGAAGCCGCCCACTGGTGACACTCCTGATAATAAATATATAAAAAAATGAATTGAGTACGATTTTTTTTTCTTACTGGATTACAAACAAATTGATTTTGACAAAAAAACTGCGAGTTGTATAAATATTTCTACGGGTTTTTCCGTCGTTTTGTTTTCTTTCGGTTTTACAAGGAATTGCAAAAAAAAAAAAAAAAAAAAAAATAAAAAAAACGATTTCTTCGGTGAGTTTTTGATTGATGCCTAGTCGAAAACTCGTTCGGCGGATGGCAGAATAAAAAATATGTACCATAGAAAACTATACATTTGTATATATTATTCGGTTTTTTAGAGACACCGGAAACTGCAGGAGACTTTTTATCGGCCGATAGTTTGGGCGGGTTGAGCTGCTAGCGCGCACACTGGGCCAACTAAACAGTTCGGGCGGTGGGGAGTACGCAAATTAGCTTGGATTTGTCGGCCGATTGCTCTCGAAAAATATCGCTAGTCATTACACTTCTGCCGATGAGTGCAGATGCGGTTGCGTGATTAAAATATTGTCCAGAAATGTTATTATTGCTTTTATACAACGGGCGAGTACGATTGAGAAGAGAAACCGAGAGTACCGGGTGCATCCCATCTACAATCCTCATCCATTACAAGGAAAGTTTTACACGTCCAAATTACTAAATTTCCCGGGGAAACCGTTCGGATTCTATCGTGTATGAGCATAACCAGGTTCAACGAATTTGTCAAGTTAACCTCTTGAGCCAAATCGGCCGACTAAACAATCGGCAAGTGTGTGCGCGTAGAAGGAACGACGCCATACCGCAAGTGCATTTTTTATGGAATTTTCACTGGGCTACAAAAAAAAAAAAAAATGTTCTCATATTCTACAAAATAATAAATTCATTTTGTATTTAATATCGTTAATATGACCATTATTATATGTACCTGCAGATTTATTGCAACCATTAACTAATTATGTTTTCTTTTACATAGAATAAAAATTGTTCGTTTAAAAGTTGCGTGTCGCCTACAGTCTTTAAAAATACTGTCAACCCGGCGACTAAATATTTTCACTGGTTCACCGTCCAGTTTACTAGCTTAAAAAAATGCACTGCCCACACATATTATCCAGCCGGCCGACTGTCCAATTTGAAGGCAGCAATCGTGTAGCTCATTAAAATTATCGGCCGATACTAAATCGCTATTATGTACGCACTGGCATACATACATCGTCGTACTGATAAAGAACCAGACTAAATTCTATCGGCCGGTAGAAAGTATGTAGTTTTGCGGTGTCTCTTAAACTCACCACTCGTCGGCGGCAGCTTCTTCGTCAACACCGACCACGTCTTTTTCCTCTTCCTCCCCGGCTTCGTCGTCGTCCTCGACCCGTTCCGTCGTTTCCGGGCCGTCGCCCTTAACGTTCGAATCCACACTGTCGTCGTAGAATGACGGTGCCGCGTCGTCTTCGTCGGCCCGCCTCGGTCCATCGTCACCGTTGTCGTCGTCGTCGTCGTCGGCCGCCCGCCGCCCTCCGCCGAACGGCAAAACGGCTTTATGGCTCGGCCGATAAATCGTTTCCGTCGTTTCGGCGTGATCGTCGACCAGGCTCTCGAACATTCTTACGGTTTCCGATCTGACGCACGCGTTTCCCATTTTTTGTCGAAATCTTTCCATTTCGATTTCGTTCCGGATTTCTTCTGAATCCGCGTCTACTCGATACATATTTATACACACTGCGCGCGGCGGCGTCCTGTAGATAATAATTTATAATATTCTGTACCCCGCGCCCGCTATATATATATTATTTGCTTTCCCGACATAATACACGGATAAACGATCGTTGTATTATTATATTGTTTCCGTATTAATATTATATAGTAATAGTCGCCATGGTTGTCTTATAGATAACAAAATAATATTATAGGGGTGACATTCCGGTTGTGTGATGTTTTTTTTCGGTTAGTAAAAATGCTGCGTGAACGTTGTTCACACTGTACCGGTCCGTCTTTTTATAGAATACGCGCGGATTATTCATACGACCGGCGGTGGTGTGGTGCGACATTTGAAACATTTTTTACTAGATTCACAATAGCAAATTTGAAGAAAAATCGACCGCAAACTACTATACTTAGGAGGAATCATATACATAGGTTTCGGACAAAATGTACGGGGCGCAATCATGAAATGTTGCAACTATACAATAGCTGTACAGACGTGGGAAACCGGCAACTATGGTGTTTTTATGGTAAAATTCACTGAGAATCATGTGAAGAATCACAAGAATGATTTTTGTTCGTGTTTTTAACCGCAATTGATGATTTGGTTGATAAATGAGCTGACGGGGATGCTTACCGCGTTATAGTAACACGTAGTTTTAGCATTCCTGAATTTCTGTATTCTTTATTTATTCAATCACAAAATCTATAATATAAAAAAAAAAACCGACATCATACTTCGCATTGTGAGCCGGAAATGGGAATGTAGTAGGATATATATAACTATAAAATAAATAATAATAGTTCTTGTTTTAAACGAATTTTAACTCGAGATTTGAACGCTTATAAAAATACATTTTTATCCGCATAAAATAAAAAAAGACAATTTCAAAGAGCTATAAGTAACTTAAAATACTCCAGAATGTTTTGAAAATCGTATTGCGTCTAGAAAGTCCTAATAAAAGTATTCGGTGAAGTTTTTGGGCCCCTATAATTGTTTTAAATTGTATTACAACAACAAAAAAAAAAAACCATCAAAATCGAAAATAACAGAAACCGTTATTATGTACATATTACCGTTTTTTCTTGCTTTTCCCCATTATTAAGAAACCTATAAAAATAATTAAAAAAACGACCTCCTCTAATACATTAACTAGACAAAATTTCCAACCAGAAACCTTCCCTGAAGTTCATGTTCAGAGTGAGATTTCTGGTAAAAACATAGTTCACAGAAAAAAAAAAACACTCATCATAGTATAACATCTTTGATACTCTTCGAATCTATAATAGCAATACATTTAACTAATCAAATTAATTATTATGTGTTCTTAAATGTATATTGTTAACTATTGGCTGTATTAATGTAATTGTAGTATTGTAGTATTTTAGTATTGTCTTGTAGTATTTTTAAGCATTGTTTGAGAATTCAACATATAGATATAGTGAAGTTAGAATGATGGAAGATGTTAAACAAAATATCACATTGAATGGAAACAATAGAGAAAATCAAAATACAATAATAAAATTTGAATTGAAACCAGACTGCAATGGATTAATAGAACCAAAAAACAAGTAAATGATAACTAATAATTACTTATTGTTATTTTCATATATTATATTTTAAAAAAATCTTGCAATAAATCATAGTCATGAATTCATGATGTATTTAGTATATTATACATACCAGCATTATAAACGGATATGAGTTAATATTTATATATTATAAAATCGAATATTTAATAAAACTATTGATGTAATCTTTTTTTTTTTTTTTGTTTTTTAGTATAGAGAAATCTTTAAAAAGGAAACAATGTTGTTCGCCACTTCGACCAAAAAAAATATCGCCTTTACAACAAGACTATTTTTTTTTCAAAATTCTCTTATGAAATGCAAGTCTATACACAAACGCGCATACATATTATTAAACTGGTTATAGTTTTGGTAGTAAATAATAGAAATTACCGATTTGTTTTAGATCGTATGGCAGTGTAATGCAATTAAAACTCCATTATAAAAATTTATATCTACCATCAAATTTTGTTAAGATGACTTCTAGTTGGGTGGACGAATTCCCAGCAAATAGACCTTTCACAATACCGGATCAGGTCCATTATAGTCCATTTCATGTATTTGGAAAAGAAGTGGACAGGGTTGAAGATCAACATTTTAATTGTAATCCCACAGACCTAGACTATCAGTATTCGGCTAAGGTAATGTTAATATTCATAGTATTTTGTAGACAAAAAAAATATATGCTCCTTTTTATATAACATATCAGTTTTCTGCGAGTCTGAAGTTTATTATTAGTTTCATCATATAATGGGTAATTGTTTCTTAAACTTGAAATAATCTAACACAAGTATAATATCTTAATAGGTAATGCTTTTAAGTCTACCTACTTTGGAAGAGTTTTATAATGTTTGTTTGCTAGAAATGCAAACAAACGTTCATCATCCAGCGCACATCATTCAATTTTTAGTCTGCCTATCTGAGAGAAATAAACCAATGGCTATTGGAGGCGCATGGAGCTTTTCATTGGACGGACCGAATCCCAAGAGTGATTCTGCAGTACTTGTTAAAACAGCAATAAGAACGTGCCGTACAATAATCTGTCTTGATTTGTCTAAATGCACTCATTGGTAAATAATTACTTTGATAATTTGTTAAAAAAAAAAAAAAAAAACTATACATTTAAATAATTTAATCATTTACCAACCCCTCCAGCCTACCATTTAAATTTCTATTACATAATATATATATATTCAATTAAATGGACAGAGTACAATAATTAATTATTTGTATAATTCTGTATTATACTGTCAACACTTGTTAAATCAGTATTGATATTTTTCTAAGTAGTAAAAATTAAAAATGTTTGAGAATAAAAAAAATTATAATATAAATATTATAAATTAAACTAAACGCTAGTTTAATATTACTTTAGTACATGTCAGTTGTCTATGGGTGTAACACGATACTTTTGCAAAGAGTTGCACAGGAATATCTTTGAGAGTGCCACTGTACTCCCACCCCTCTCCAAAATGCTGCCACTACCATTTGTTTATTATTTTTATAATAATATATTATACCCTGTGTAATATATTTCGGGTTTTCGTACCACTTTTTTCCCTGCAGGAATCCATTTTTCAAACTTGAGTACAGTCGCCGCAGTATGGACAGTGTTAACCGTACGGAAACGGTTGTGATGTATTTACCGGACGTGTGGAGCTGCGTTCCGAATGGCGAGTGGAAAATGATAGTGGCCAACCACCAAGTATTGGCGGAACAAAAACTCAATGACATTCGGCAGCCACTTCAGTCGTCATTGGTAAAAAAAAAAAAAAAAAACATAAATAAAAACTTTTGGGACTTATATAGCCTTAAAATATTATAGAATACATACTATTAAAAAATTGTACTTTTTTTTTAACGGTTGTATGATATGCATACTCTGCACTACAGAAAGAAGAAGATGAAAAACCTGACTCGAACACGTTGTTGAAATGGATGCGGCCAGATACAGATCTGTATATAAAGAAGGAACTGGAAAGCATAGGTCTGTCTAGTGACTCCTGAAGTAGTGCCTCACGGCGTTTCCGGGAGGCGGGGGTATTGCCGGTTTATAAAAAAAAAAAAAAAAAGTCTGCCTAGTGGAATCAGTTGGCGGCAGTAAAATGACTAATACAAAAGATAACGGTCATCACATGTCAGAAAGAGCGTGTAAAGAAGCGTACGAGCTACCAGACCGACCAAGCCTTTTGGTCTACCCCCACTGGACATTGAGGTCTGGCAAATTTGATTGTACGGTCAGACCTCTTTCAGCTTTATTATGTAATCCGCGGATATTGAATCACACAAAAGTATATAAAGATTGCTTTACACCAGTGGTCAAAAGCTCATAATTTAATCTGATAACTTTAATTTTAGATTTTGAGTGTAACAAGGAGTATGTTGAGGGTTTATTATTTTTTCTATTTGTAAATAAGAATAATACTTATTCCAATCATCAGATATCATTATCTGGTAATACATTTTGTCGTTATTATGTTAACTTTAGTAGTTATTTTTATTATCATATTTTATGTAATTTTAAGGGGATATTTAAGCAACACTTGTTGCACACCAACTGATTTTTTTTTTTATCCCATTTCAATGTCGTGAGAAATTATTATGATCTCAAAATCGGCGTAATTTATTTGTGGTTTTAAGTTTAAATTTTATGAAACTACTAAAATTTTTTACATTAACCAAGTTCTACTCAGTCAGTTGGACTACAACTTTGCAATAATTTATCATTTCACTTAGTATATAAATAGATTAAATATACTTATTTATTCTATAGTATATACCATGGGTGGCTAACTAGAAGTCTTGCGAGCCGTACAATATAATTCAAAATATATAAAAGCCAAAAGCAAAAAAATAAAGTTTCTTAACTATATAATATAATTCAGACTTCAAGAAATGTACTAAATAATTGAACACACAAAAAATATGTTACAACTTAAAAAGTTATCTTATATTAAAATATTATATATTCAATGGTTATTGAATCATGAACCATATATATTAACAATTTTTATTTTCATATAAATATTTAAAAAAAAAATTATATTAGTAAAAAATATGTTTTGCATCTTACGGTCTGACATGAGCCAGTTTGGCCAACCTTGAGATATATATATATATATATATGAACCTAATATAATGTATCAATTTTTAACTTTTAACTTAGAATAGTGACCATGAATAAATCAATCCATAAGCAATAATTTTTTTTTTTTTTACACGTGTATAGAGTGTAAACAGGTAGGAAAAAAAAAATTCAAATATTGTTTATAATATTACATAGAAATCTAAACTCGGTAATTAACCTAATAACAAAGTTTTTAACTGTTGTATTATGTAGGAACATTTGTTCGAAGTTTATTTGTTTTGTGAGCTATTTAATGAAATGCTGACTAGAGATTTTGGCTACATTTTCAAGTTTGTCGTTTTGACGCACGCGATAACTTCAGCAATTTCAACTAAAGACCACTTGAGTTTGGTAGCTAACTCAATAAAAGCTCAGAAAATTGAATTTAAAAATAAAACTATTGGCCATTTTCTCGATTTAAGATTGTACCGATTGTGGTATGCTTTCTTCGGTGTTACTAGAAACAAACCTTGAGAATTTATTCTCTTGTGTTGGATTAGAGATGTCAAAGGACCAAGTATATTATATATGTTTCCTAGTTCAATAATAACTAGGGCTTTGAATTTGTAGGAAACATACTTCAGCTCTCTTAGTAAAAAAAAAAAACATTTTTATATTTTCCCAATACAATTTGTTTATTTTAACATTTAATATGAAGTGATCAATGAACATTAAAAAAAATATATGATTATTACAATTTAAAAATATATAATTATATTTAAAAAAATATATGATTATTATATTTTAAAAAAATATAGATTAATATATTTAAAAAAATATAGATTAATATATTTTAAAAAAATATTACATTTAACGGTTTTTTTTTTTTTTTAATTGCAATATATTTAATTCACAACCTTATAGATAATCAACCTATAGTATTATAAATTACTTATCTAAACTAATTAATTTAGGCAAAACATTTTATGTCAAAGATACTGTTAAGCACTACATATAAAATTGATTACACAAGAATTTTGAACAAATTGCACAATTACAGTTATGATGGATTAACAATTTTTCAAGATCCACAATCTGGTAATAACCATTCTATGTTGCAGTGTATTATTATGTGTACCTACTACCTTTTCATTCAATTTTAATTAATTTTTAGTAATTATGGAAATTTTTAATGGGAAATCTGTTCACGAGATAACTGCTTCTAGATCTACACAGAAACAACAATCAAAAAGTATGTTACAGAACAGTAGTCTAAGTGATAAAATAATTAAGATAGTCTTTAGAAATAAATAGCTGAAATTTCTATACAAATAATATTCAAACAGAAATCCCATCGGTTGAAAATCTATGTTAACCAATTCAAAGATAAATTATTATTTCAATGATAAAAAATGATTCAACAAAAACGAATTTGGTAATAATAGAAATAAATACAATTTTAATTAATTGTAAATTTATTAATTCGACTAAACAGATTACAGAGAAAAAATTGATGTTTTCCTGGAAAATATGGACTATGGAGGGTATATACGAACTTAAAAAGAATATTGCCGATCTACGATGAAAACAAATTCACTATTAGCGTATAAAGTTTATTTATTGTAGTTTTTTATGACCACAGAACTTGCATTTGCATGAAACAATTAATAAAATTTAAAAATTACACAATTTATATTTTTTTTTTAATTTTATTTTTTATATATAAAGTATATTAGTAGTGTAATAATTCTGCCAAAAATTGTAATATATCATTATAATCTAATGTTAATTCGACCTTCTTTAAATGCACAGTAATAAAAAAATATAAACTGTTCACAAAAAGTACAGGAAGGAAAAACGTTGTGCACACCCTATTAAAAAAATAATTCTATGGACTTATTTTGTATTAAAAAAAAAAGTACAAAATATAAATAAATAAAAAAAATTACACAAAAAAAATTGAGATATACATCGAGTTGTAGGCATTCTATTATGTACATACAATACATACATATCATTATTATGTTAGACCCTGATAGACATTAAAGTCCAAATATTTATATACTTTAGCCAGAGGATCCAATTTTTATAATTTTTTTTTTTTTTTATTTAACTTTTTATTTATATATTATTGTACATAAGCAAAACGAAATCAACAATACTGCTCACGCAAAACAGTATAGCTTACGATGACTGTGTAAATGGCTTGGCAATAGGCATTTAAGCAGACGTCTTGACAGGTTTTCTTTGAGGGAAATCTAATGAAATATTCAACAAATCATGTTTTTAGAGTTAATAAAAATAAATAAAAAAAAAAAATAATAATAAAATACAATCTTTGCACAAAATTCTATTATATATAGAAAAAATATGCTAAACATTTTTTTAGTTTTTAAGGCTTATAAGAACATTAAAAAAAAAAAAATTGTTTTTTCAATTTACCTAAACTAGTTTAAGCATCTTCAAATAGAGATAAAACATGTTACTCTTTTGAAATCATTTAAAAAAAAATATATATATACTTCTCAACTCTGCGGCATGAAGGTTAGGTATTAGCTACGTTAACCACCTAGAGATATATTTTTCTTTTTTTCATTGATAACAAATTGTTAGTAAGGGCAATCTCTTTAAAGATATTAAAATGTAATTAAACTGGGGCAATAGACGATGTCGGTTATTTTATAAAGTTAGTCTGTGCTACAAAGGAGTAACTTTCACGCACCTACCGCAAAGTTAGGTCAATTACAAGTTCAATTAAATGTAGTTATTACTTATTCCACTACCAGAAAACAATTATTATTAGCTACAATTTAATACGGACTATACAAATATACTTTTAGTTCACTTTATCGTGCAATGCAAATTACTTATCTTAAAATAGTAAAACTTCTAAGACTTACTGATTTAGTAATTATAAATACATGAATTTAAATAAAAAATGTTTTATAGTTATAAGAATGTGTGTAAAAATTGCCCCTTGGTGCCTCCTTTTAATAAAACATTTAAAAACAAATACTAAATTAAATAAGTGAAATAAATACAAGGAGTGGCAATTATGAAATAAGTACTATTAATGATATAAATAAAAAACTTATATCAATATAAAATTATTAATGCAAAAAGTAAGTATAATTTTATTAAAAAATTGCGTTCAATATTTTTGAAATGTAATCAATAGTTATCATTTACCTTTTCCTCCACGATTTCCATGAACACCACGTGGCGTTGGCGGTTCATAGCCTCCATACTGGTAATCTTTAAACAATTAAATAATATAGTTTATTATTTCATATAAAGAATTATTTGATATTGAAATAAATAATTAAACAATAATATTAACCTGCTCCGGCACCAGCACCATAACTTGGATAACCGTAACTGTAACTATAGTCTGGACTATATCCAGTATATTGATTATAATAATCAAATCCTAAAATATTGAAGATAAGATATATGTATAAATAATTTACGAATTAATACATTTTAGAAATGTATAACGTGAAAGAAAATTTAATTTACCTCCATAGCCGTAACCAGGAGCACCAGGGGCATATCCAGATTGTGGTAGGAAACCTGTTTATTATTGTTGATTATTATTAATGTTTAATAAAACTATATATAATTAAGTACCTCCTCTATTTCCTCGACCCCTAAGATTCCCTCGCATTCCTCTCAATGGTCCTGTGGCGCCTGGCATCATTCCGTAAGGCTCAACTTTTAAAGCTGCTTTTTTTACATCAACCTAAAAAATAAAAGAAAGTAGTAAAATATTCTTTATATTTAACATTAATGACACAATTATTAACAAATTAATTACTTGTTTGCCATTGATCACATGTTTTGGCGTTTTCAATATTTCAGTAACTGCCTGCATGCAATCAAACGTGACAAAACAAAAACCTTTTCTTTGATTTTTAACTTTATCATATGGCATTTCAGCATTCACCAGGGGCGCAAAACGTTTGAAATAATCTTTAATATCATCATCAGTTAAATCAGGAGACAATCCCCCGACAAATAATTTTACATGCCGTGCTTTGGCCTTCTTAGGGTCAATTTTCTTGTCATTAATAACATGATTAGTACATGCCAGGGCCTAAATAAAATGTAAAAAATAATGGGTAATCATTATTAAAAATAAATATACAAAAAAAAAATAAAAATATATATATACCTACAAGTTAAATATTAAAGAGAATATAGCAAATATATATTTGTATAATTATTACTGTTACCCCAACCTACCCCCTTAAAAGTATAGGAAGATTGCCATTAAAAATCAGCATCCGCCAAACACATATTGTGAGTGTTGACAGTCACCGGTGAATGGACGCTTTTGAATATATTTTACAAAACGTATTCGAACATTCTTCAACGCTTTCTATGAATATACACCATCTTCAGATATTCACGGTAGTACATAAGCCAACATTTACATTTTAAATTAACAAATTAACTTTCTACTATCTACCAGAAATTGAAGATTTCTTTATTTATGTTCTCACTTTTGAGAATAAAATGTAATACTAACATTATCTAGGCCGTCCATTGTTTTGTATACAATAAAAGCAAACCCTCTCGCTCGGCCCGTGGCAGCATCTACTTTTACATTGATATTTTCAATTTCACCGAATTGACCAAAGTGTTCACTTAAATCTTCTGAATAGAAAAAAAAATTATAAATATTTTTAAATTTACAAAATGTAAACAAATAAGTATAGACACTTACTTTCTGTCGTTTCTCCTTTGAGACCTCCAACGAATATTTTTCTATAACATAACAGCAGTAATTAGTAAAACATTAAGATAGTCATAGTATGTGCGGGGGACCACCATAAATGTATTTTTAATGTGTTTACAATGCCAAAGGTTTTGAAAGTCCTTTTGAACGCCGAAACGGGAAAATTAAAAAAATAAGCGATTATGGTCATCATTTTCTGTTATAATATTATTATCGAATAGATACACCCGGACCCTAACCTAATATTATCGGATACGACACCAAAACACGATTTCCCAGGGGAACAATAATGCCCCGGCGAAAATTGTCGGGACCCGCGCCGTCCGACACGCGGACAACCGGAATTTCTAAACGAAACACGGCCATTTTTTTTTTTTTTAAGACATTTCGGTGAGCCCCGTGCCGTCAGCGTGCGCTAAACGCGTATCGGACACGGGCGAAACGGCGATTTTACACAGTGATAAATGACTGGCACATTTTCCTGACCTGTCGTCGTCTCGGACGCACTCGAACTGTCCGGAATCGTTGTTGGTGCTGGAACTGTCGGCGGTACCGTTCAGTTGGAGTTGTCCGTCGATGATTTCAAATTGTTGCGAGCCGTTCTGTTGGTTGTCTGCCATCCCGACCCGTGCGTTTTTATACGTTCGTTCGACAAAAAGAATATTAACACTAACGCCTAAAATAGTTGCTAAAGCGTGAAAAACGAAAACTATATTATAACAGTACAAAACAATAGTATTTAAGTAAAAATGTACGGGTCTAAAAATAGGAACGAGAGCGAATCCGGTGGATGAGAAGACGCTACAGAGTACGAGACATGGGACGAGATAGCGTCTCGTAAACAAAAAAAATGGCCGCTGGAATATCCGTAGCAATACACACCGGCGAACAGCGATACCGTGCAGTCCGTCTGCTTGCCACTACCACGGTACTCGAAATCGAAAACGCATCCTCTTTGGCCGTCACGTGTGATGGCAACGCATACATACGTCGGCCAAGGTCATTTTTTTTTTTTCCATTACGTACGTGACGTATAAAACGGTTTCGTGGCCACCGGTCAATTATTTCTGTTGATAGCGTTAACCGTCACCGCCACGTAAAGAAAATGATTCTCTATGAACCGTCATCGTTAAGCCTATTTATTCGCTATTCATTCTACGATTTTAAACAATTTTTTATACAGAACGTTTACATCGCCGTGTATATTTCTGCTTCGCACCGTATACATTTATATTCTCCTCAGACGATTTACATGAAAATTAATTGACTTTTTCATCTTCTATTAATTTTACAACAATGATAACTCGACATTGAAAAACCGAATTTACTTGTACTGGTGATAACGAATCGCCATTAAAGAAATATGTAAAAATTCATTTTCTCCATTAATAAAATAATTTTATTAATTGATAGTTATTAAAATTCAGAAGTATATACATATATGTATATATTTGATCGAGGTAGTCACAACTACATTGATATTTACTATTTCTTTTTAATTCCAATATCAATACCCAGACATAATATTACCAATCATATTTTGTTCAAGGTGTACATATTAAACTGCACTAGCTAATAAAGAAAAACGAAGACAAAAACATAATACAAATCCAAATTTTATTTGTATAAAAAAAGTCAATGGACATAATGTACCTACTTGTATGTAATATTTTAATATTATAAAAAACTGATTTGTTACAAAAAAAAATGTCAACTATAGATGTGTTGATAATAATATGAAAACCTATTTATTACTTTCTACTAAATGCAAAATAATCAAATTTCCATAATGGAACAAACACTACTTTGTATTTAAATGTTTTTATTAATTGTCGACAAATTGATAATTAAAATAAGTCTAATAATACAGTATGCTGTTTCAGACCATTTAAGCAACTTATTATAATATAAATCAAATAATAAAACAATTAATAATATCTATATAAAATTATTTGATAATGAAACATTATAAAATTGAAAATAATCCATAATTTTATTTGTTTTTAAACACTACATCATCCACCAAACTAAATCTAGTTCAATGATCATATATTATGTATATAGTTGTTAATTATCATATTACTAATCCAGTATTGAATATTCATAAAGAAAATACATTATGAATTTCAGTTTATTGGTTTCTACTTTATAATAAAATATATAAAATTTTCTAACGGGACAATAATATCTATTTGTAAGCTAAATACATTAGTTGATCTATCTAAGATAATCAATTAAATCTATCATATAAAAACACACAAAGGAAAACCAAAATAAAATAGTATAATAATTTATGCACAAAATGTGCAGTATTCAGAAATGTTTAATTACTTTTTATTGGAAAATTAAAATATAATACTAACCTAAAAAGTAAAAAAAAAAAAAAAAGTAAATTTATCATAAATTTCCTAAAAATTATATTTGCGCTTAAATAAATAATTTTAATTTTTATAGATTTTTTGTACATTTTTATGTATTATATGTTTCCAACATAAATCACTAAATAAAGAAAAGGGTTCATTCTATTATTTTCACAAGTCCATTATTGTCATCGAGGAAAATTATTTGTTTATATAAAAAAAAAAGATTATGTCATTTTAAAGTGTAAACACGCACACATACAAACACACACAAATAGGGAAAAATAGAAGTAGAAAATAATTTAATATGGGGCATGTCTTGCGCCAGATCCCCGAGATGCTCCTCTGGTTTTACCTGCTCCATTAAATGCAGCTATAAAATGATAACAACATTAATATTTTAATATTTTATAGGAATTCATTTTTTATGTATTACCACGTCCTCTAGTAGCCGAAACAGGAGCTGGCGGTGCTTCATAACCATATCCATAGTCTAAAAAAATAATTAATAAACATTTATTTATTTATAGTAATCAATTTATACAACTCTATAATGTTAAACAAGTTTAATGATTAGGATGTTAATATAAATTTTATTTTCACTGAACAGTTAAATGGTATTTAGTAGTTATTATTGTTATTATTATTAAAGAGGAAAACACAGGTTATTTTACAAATTTCCCCCAGTAAATTGTTAATTAGTATATTATATTTAAACTATGCTATATAATTCTTACCATATCCTGCATATCCGTAACTGCCATAATAATCAGCTTCATAACCAGGATAAGCAGCTCCACCATAATAATCATATCCTTGGGGAGGGTATGCTGTAAACAATTAATATTCATATTCAACAATCATTGAAGTTATAAAATGTAAAGTAAGTTTTAATATTTAAAATAAAAAGGGAAAGAAACAAATAAGAAGACAAAAACAACAGTTTAAAAACTTTAAAATTATGTTAGAAAATAATATTACAGACATTTTTAATAATATTTTCAGATTAAGTTTATCTTCAATTACATTCAGTAGCAGAACTGACTAAATGAATACTCATCATTAAATATATGTTAATATACATATAAATGTTATACACGGTTCATTATACATAAGTAAATATTAATGTTATAAGATACAGGGTACATTTTAATTAAATCTCAGAAAATTATCACATAACAAAAGTGTATTTATAGATTCTATAAACTATTTGTACATTTTTTACATCCATTGAACAGCATACAATCTACATAATAACAATGTATAAAAAAATATTTTTACCAAAATAACCATATTTTCCTCACTAATATAAACACAAATAAAAATTATTTGTTCAGAATATTGTAATCTTCAATTAACATTAAGTAGCAGAACTGACTAAATAATAACTCGTCATGAACATAGAAACCAACTTAATGTATAATTGATCAAAATAATCAAATTATAAAATATGTATCTCTCTGTGAATCTAATATGGGAGTGGTATAATATATTATTTTATACAAATTATTAATGGACTTTATACGAATATGGTTATGAATTAAATAAATACATAATTGTTGCAAAATTATCACTTCAGAGTTGTAATATCATCAATTTACATTCAGTAGCAGAACTGACTAAATAATTTCTCATCATAAATGTAAGCAAAGCTAATATTAAGCTTCTGGATATTTTAATCTTCAATTTACTTTCAGTAGCAGAACTGACTAAATAATAACTCATCATAAACATAATAAATTATTTATTGAAAAATGATTTCAGAATATTATTATCTTCAATTAACACTCAGTAGCAGAACTGACTAAATAATAACTCATCACTAATGTAAGCAAAGCTAATATTAAGCTTCAGGATATTTTAATCTTCAATTTACTTTCAGTAGCAGAACTGACAAAATAATAACTCATCATAAACATAATAAATTATTTATTGAAAAATGATTTCAGAATATTATTATCTTCAATTAACACTCAGTAGCAGAACTGACTAAATAATAACTCATCATAAACATACAAAATATAAAAAAATTTGTTACAAAATTATTACTTCAGAGTTTTATTATCTTCAATTTACATTCAGTAGCAGAACTGACTAAATAATCTCTCATCATTAATTTATATTCAATAGCCAAATATGAATACTCATCACCAATAATGTTAGGTGTATAATTAAAATAGAAGCGCTTAAATGTTATTTAAAACCACATTGCAATACACACTATACATTACAACAACAAAAAAAAAAAACCATACACAATACCAAGCATATGATCAATATTAAATAAGTATACTATTGACAAATTATAATCATTTTGTTTATTTATTAATTTAATTAAATCATCTTTTAAATAATCAATAATCAAAAAACATTAAATTCCTAATTTTTAATTAGTGAAATTAGTAAAATTTAAATGAATTAGCTTTTTAAATTAATCTTACCTCCATATGTCCCGTATGGTGCAGCATACGGCCCATATGCTGAAACAAAAAAGGTTAAAAAAAAATAATTTTATTTTAAAGAATATTAGGCCAATTTATTTTTTGAATTGTGATAAAAATTTAAAACCCATTAAAAAATTGTTTAAAAAAGAATAATTATTTTCCCAAACAAAATTAATTTAAACCTTTTGTTTCAGCATAACTTATTATTATACACATATGTATAGATATTAAAATAAATAATCCCGTGAAATGTTTAAATTTCCAACAGGACTAAAATGACGCATACTAGTGACTTGCTACATCAATCAATAATTTAATTACAAGCTGAAGCATACATATCACCAATGTAAAAATGTGTGTGATATAAACTTACAAAAATTAAAATTAAATAATAGCATTCATAATACTAATGTATTGCGGCCAAGATAAATTAGATTTCGAGTAAGAAAAAAAAGCGCTTCTTTTAAATATATAAAACTATTGTTATAGTAAAAAAAAAAAAAAAAAATAATAATAATAATAAAAATGCAGCAACATAAAAATAGTTTTAAAACAAATATAACCAAGCCAATCACACACAAATGCAAGAAGTACTCAGAAATGTGAAATTTGGCTCTATTAAATTATTCCACTTACCTTTCAATTCTGGAATAAGAAATTTTTCTGAAAGCTATTTTATTTTAAGCTGCTTACCAAACTAGAATTAATATAAACTAGCTGTCTGTTTAAATTCTTTATTCCAAGCGAAAAAACCAAAAAGATAAGACACAATATAAATTAAACAAATTTATTGTTAAATATTAATATAATCCGAGATAAAGATAAACAATTAAAATTAATATAATTCAATAAAATCATATTTTTGTGTTTATCATTAATTCTTTTAATTTGTGTAGAAGGTACATCATTAACATAACGGATGAAAAAATTTATAATTTACCATAAGTAATAATATATAATATTGATCAACAGCCCCTAAGATATTAAGCTACTAAAAGATAATTAAAAGTTAGAATAAAAACCATATTCATATATAAGTGAAATGATAAATAGTTTTTGTTTTATGATAACAGAAGTGAGGTAGCAATGTTTACACAGATCCACCATTGTTGTCAGTAAAAAAAAAAAAAAAAAAGATATATTCTGTCCAGCATTTTTTTTTTAATATCAACACATTTCATTGATAACCACAAAATGAATAGGAACATTTTAAGTATGTCCATTACAGTGATCAAAATTAATATAATATATTATACACACACACCAAAGAGATAAAAATGGATTTTCCCTTGTATTTAACTGTTCATAAAAGGATTCAATGTAATAGGAATGAATTTGTAATAAAAAAGCAAGTTTGATTTACCGCTAGGAAAAGATTTTTTATAAAAGTCAATTTACCTCCACGAGCAGCTCCGCGTCCTCTCATGGCCTTTGGATTAGCATACGGATTGGCAGGCTTCGGTGCTGCTTTTTTGACATCCACCTATAATAATTATTAATTATTGTTAACTAAGTAGTGAGACAAATAAAATATTTACATATACATATAATAATAAAAATAAATACTTCTTTGCCCTTAATTGTTTGTTTTGCAGTTTTGAAAAGATCTTGTACTTTATCACTAGATTCATACGTGATAAAACAATAACCTTTACGTTGATTTTTCATTTTATCAAAGGGAACTTCCAAGTTTACTATTACACCCCATTTTCCAAAAAAATCTTTGATTTCATCATTGGTAACATCGGATGGCAACCCACCGACAAATACTTTTTCTTGTTTGGCCTTTGCTTTTTTAGGATCAATCTTCTTTCCATTAATAACATGGTCACCAGCAGCAAATGCCTATATGTTGACCAAAATATTTTATATATAGAAAAATAAATTACTTCAATTAACTCACATTGTTTAATCCATCAATAGACTTGAAAATTATAAAAGCAAACCCTCTTGAACGTCCAGTTGCAGGATCAGTTTTCAGACTTATGTTTGTAATTTCCCCATACTGAACAAAATGTTCCTTTAATTCCTCTGTAAAAAAACAAAACATATTATTATGAGTTAAAAAAAATTCTTATTTGAAAATCTGGGAAATTGATATTGGCCATATATTTATAGTAAAAACTTAAAATAGATACTACAACTTTTACAGTATTAAAGTTTGATATTACAAAATGTTTATGGTTCGAGTAAATTATTATAACTAGGGATGATTGTTAAATAGAAAAAAATGAAAGTAAATCTAACAACAAGAGCTTATTTTGTGGCTAATATAATATTATTAACCTAGAAAAATGTTATTTTTACTAATTAATATATTAAATGTTCTGATAACACAAACTATTTAAAGGTAGAAAGTCATTATGAAATTAATTACCGCTATTATTGACTTTAAATTATGAGTTAGTGGCGATTTAGTAAATTGTTTTATTTTTATATAAATACAAAAAATAACTGTAAACAAATGTCTACACCTAAAATGTCTGATTAAACAAATAAAATATAAAATACTCACTTTCAGTAGTTTCCCAACTCAAACCGCCAACAAATAATTTCCTAAAATTAAATAATTTAAATTAGATAATATAATAAACATTTGATTCTTTTTTTTTTTTTTAATAGAATAAATGGAATATAATTAAGATAAGGAATATAAGACAAAGATTGTGCTGTTCATAAAAATAAAATGAATCCAATCCCACCATACAAGATGTCACATTTATTTTCCCCAATATAAGATATTATATAGCATAGATGCATAGTAATTTTTTATTAGTAGTAATAATCATAATTATAATAACAGCAATAATAGTAATATAATTATTTATATAGGTATATATATATATATATATATATTAAAAAAAAAAAAAAAATAAAATAAAAAAAAACAAATACTAATTGAAATCAAAATATATATGTATTTTTTTATATTTAATTTCAGACCAATATAAAACACTGTTTTCAACCTTAAATTATTAAATTTGATTTCCCATAAAACGTTTTTAATTAACAAAGTACAACAAATTAATTATATAATCAACCTACAACCTAGTCATAAATATATTTATAGTTATAAAGGTACCTAGTAAAAACAAAACAATTTTTCTTTGGAAAACTCAAGGATAAGAATAAAGAAAAAAGGACTTTTATGATTCAAGAACTTTCAAATATATTTCAACTATACCGTGAATTGTATTTGAAAGCTCTATAAAATAATTATATTTCTCATAGCTGTATTTTTGTGAAAATCCAGAATTTAAAATTAATCAATTCAATATTAAAAAAAAAAAAAATGCCAATTATAATACACAATAGTTTACTTTTAAAGTCTTAAAAACAAAAAAATCACAGCTATTCGAAATTCTTATACTAAAAAGTAAAAAATCCAAAGTAAAAACTTGAGAAGTAATTATCCATTATAAAAATAACTTATAAAATTGTCAAAATCAAATTATTAAAAATATTTTGAAAATATTAATTGTTGCATTTTAATGCATATATAATTTTTTTTAAACTTAATTATTGGATTTTTTACTTAATATTTATTTGTAATTCCCATAACCATACATTGTTTGTTTGTCAATTTTAAAGCAAACAAACAATGTTTATAATTAACAAAATTATTAGGAGAATGAGGAACATTAATTAATCAACAAAAAAATAAAAATCTTAAAAAAAAAAAAAAAAAATAAAAAATAAAGAATTGATATATATTTTTACTTAATTATATAAATTCAGAATACAAAAATTGATTAGAATTACATAAGAACAAATTTTTTTTTAAATTTATTTATTTAAAATACTACACAACAGGCCATAAATTGTCATTCATAACAGAATCTTAGGCCAACAAATTCTGCAATGAATCATGTGTCTATAATTTAGTGACGAGAACTGTAACATAATAAATCGCATAAATGTTTTTTTCTTGAACTTCATTATTATATTTACTCTAAAACAGTTTTTACTGAAACTCTATGCATAATTAATTTTTTAAATTCATTATTAAATTTATTTATACAGTTCATTCTCCATTTATTTATTGTTTAATACTTAATGATTCCTACCATTTGGTAGGTGATGATTCTGCATCATCCGCCGCATTAAAAACAGTCAGCCGTTGTCAAACATATACCTTTTGTACAATGTGTCCATTAATTATACATCCGTTCTTCAATGAATGACAAGACGTCACCTGCGCATATTTATACACCACGTTGAAAGGTAATCGATACATATGCCTATACGGTCCTGAAGAGACGCAGATTATCATGAAAAGTAATTTACATGAACTTTTCTGCTTGTACAAATTGTTATTATAGTTAAAATATTTTGTTTGCATCCAAAGTTAAGGATCTTGAAGCCCATTGAGAAGAATTTGTAACCCTTGAGAAGTAGGTAAGCCAATTTGAAGATCTTCATTAAGTTAACACAATTATTAATATAAACATTATATTTTAACATTATTAATAGGTAATAATAATAAAAAAAATCAAACAAAAAATTTACAAGTTATTTAACTTAAGTTACATGATAAATAATTGATTTAAGTATCCTGACCAATTGTAAGTTACAAATTAAGTTAGAACTTATAACTGTTATAAACCAATATTAAAGGCTATGCTCTAATAAAAATTAATACCAAACAATAATTAAAGTAGCGTCTCTTTATGACCAATACAGTAATACTTACTTATAATCTGTCAATAATTGTAGTAATATAAGTATTTTTTAATAGGTAGCAAAGTTTTACACAATATCTATAATTTTTGTTGTTGGATTTGTCATAGTATATTTAAATTTAAAAAACTTGTATGGTAAATTAAAACAACAACCTACACAATATTCTTCAATAATAATAATCATTAGTGGAAAGTATTATATTATATTATACCTACATAAAATACTTTTATTTTATATATTAATATACACAAATATAATTAACCCTCTTGTATTAGTCACACTGGGTACATTTGTACCATAGTTTCATCAAATACATTTTATAACATCAATATTCACGTATATTAGTTTAACCTTCATTGACATATATATTTATCTTTTTAACAGCTTATACAATATAAATTGACTTCAGTATTTCATGGTTTAAGTTAATGAACAAAAGTTTTTCAAAAGAATTAAAATGATTTAGTATAGAAAATAGTATTGGGGCACAAATGTAACACGTGCTTAAACCATTGATGTTACAAAATATTGTGCGACTAACAGGGGGTAAAAAAGCAAATGATTAATTACTAATATCTGTTTTATTTAAAATAATTATATTTTGTATATTAATATATAATTTACAAAATATTGAGAAAATCATAATTAAGGAACAATAAAGAACTTTTGATTTGCTACACTTAATGCTTCAATTTTAATAGCATTATTTTAATTTAACATGGATATGTAGTAAAATTGAAGGATATTATTATATATTATTGAAAAACTATAATTACAACTAAATATGTAGCAAACAAAACATAGATGCTGCTTAAGTGGGGTAACAGATACGAAAAATTATAAATGTATAATATATTGGGAATTACAAACATTAATCACTTCTCAGTTAGAAAGCACAATGTGTAGCAAAAAAAAAAAAAAATATTAATTAATAATATTATAATATAAATATATATAAACTAGGGTCACGTGTTACAGATGTAAAGGTAAATAAAAAGAGGTCAATAATGATGGTTTAAAATATCAGTAGATAACCAAACAATAAAAAATAATAGTGAATTTTAATTTTTCTATACAATAAGTACCTAGATATAATAGTTCTCAAAAATATAAAAGTAATTCCACACTACATAAATGTTATAATTTTTAAAATATACCACCAGATTAGAAAAGGGTAAAAATAATTTAAGGAATAGGTACTTGATAACTTTTAGATGATTGGATTCTATTTGATTAGGTAAAGAAGACAATTTCATGCTTGGGGACATACTACAGATTTAATGTTACGGTTAGGTAAAATCATTAACCCGTCATTGATAAACTATCTATTGTAACACGACTGATGTACTGTGAGCTCACATATTAGTTTTTAATTTTTATTAAATGCTCTGTCAACATACAACATTGAATCATAATCATACATATAAATGTATCTATTTACGCTTTTCCAAAAAGTAATTTATCTTTTACCACTATTAATAATTTAGTAAATTGAAATTAAAAACCGTACCAAAATTCCATGTTTACAGACGACGGGTTAAAGAAAGACAATTCAATAATAATAGGTAATAAAATTAGTTTGTTTTACCAATGTGTCAATAACCGATGGACACTACATCGAACACATCTCAGTAACACTGATTATTTTAATTAGAACTGAGCAGTAAATAACTACGCAACACTAACAGGGAGGGGGGGGGAAAGCATTAAACGTTGTCGGCAATAATAACCATTGTGGGTTCTTAAAAAAAGGCATTGTACAATGTGTGAAAGTTAAACTTCACAATAAAAGTAGAGATTAAACGGGCGTTGGCGACGGCCGAATTTTTATTCGCCTTACTGCCCGAACAAACACACCGGGTCGGCGGCAATGTAATAAATATTAGATTATAAGTTATCATTATTATATTTCGAATCGCATGACGGTAACAATGTGAATAAGTCAGTTCAAAACGTTACCTGTCATCTTCCTTGACCTGCTCTTCTTGGCTGGATTGTTCGACGCCATTGTTTTCGTTGGTGCCGTTGGCCTGTTCTTTCGGTTGTTCGTCGGACATGACTAACGCGGTGTCTCGTTGGTCTCGGGCGTCTGTTACGTTGGTTTTTGCCGTCGTTTGTTGAACGGCGGGAAGTAGAATTTTATGGCGTGTATACTGTGATATGTGACTGAAAATGTGGAGGACGATGACAAATTAGGAATTGAGAAAACGGGACAGACAAAAGTTCAGTTTTCTGAGAGTTCCGGTAGTGGATGCGGCGGGGCGTTCAGCTTGGACGGCTTGTGAAAAATGGCCGCGGGTCTTGAGTGGCCGGTCGGTGAGGTCGAAGACGAGGGGTAACGCCAAACCGTTACAGTGTGACCACCCGTGTACTGTTGTTGATGTATGTTCCATGTCAATCGTTTTGGCGGTCAAACAAAATCAAAATTCCATATAATAATATTTATTACTTAGGTCCATATTAATATAAACATTTTATTACATAATAGAATAATGATCATTATTATAGTTACTATAGCTGACTTTTGAAAATATTTCGCACGATAGCTTGCAATGCAGTGCACACTGATTTTAGTTAATAGAATATAATTCAAATTTGTAAAAATCCTATTTATACTATAAATGGGATAGTTTGGATATTTGTGACTCAATCACGTCAAAACGGCTGAACGGATTTTCACGAAATTTGGTATACATTTACTTTAGGTCCTGGAATAGGGCATATGGTACTTTTCATGCCGGAATAACCTATAGTTCCTATGGGATAGTAATTATACTATAGGTGGTTTATTACCTTACCAACACAATGACAAACGCCACATGTATAATTATTATTTCGTAAACATTATGTGTTTGACCAATAAAATTGATAACAAGTGCCCTAGATTCTAACCTTAATAACTTTTATTTTCCGAGCATATCAATGATAATTTATCGGTTTCACTTAATGTTACATATATTTAATTTGTAATTATTGAAAATATAATAAAGTTTATTTGTGTAGGTGCCTATTTATATTATTTGTGTAACTAAAAAATAATTTAAAACAATTTTCTAAATAGGTATATGTATTTACAATTACAAATACTTGTTATATATTATATATAATTTGAAAACTATAATTCACAGGTCAAATCATAGGCGCAATTAGGGGGGGAGCTTGGAAGGGATTAGCTCCCTCAGTTTTATCCATAGCCCCCTGAGTTTTTAAACATATTACTTGTAGCTTATCAAAATTATTAGGAGCATTTAATTACTAGAAATTTTATAAGTTTAATATAGGTACACACAAATATAACATATGTATTGATGTTTACTAATAGGCAGGACTGGCTTTTAGCTCTTTAAGCGCCCAGTGCAAGAATTTTTTATGCGCCCCTCCCTCATAACGACTTAAACATATAATATAAACAGGCAAAATAACGTTGAGTAAAAATGTAAAAAAAAAAATAAAATACCCCCAAATTTATTTTAAATCCCACTGTAAAAATTATTTATTTTTTTCTACCTAGTAGATAATTAGCGTAGCCAACGTTCGATCAAATTCAATTCTAATTTTGACGCTTCTCACGCTCCCTTCTGATTTTGACGCCCTGCTCATAGGTCTCTTGCTTGCCCGTTACAGATTATGTATCAGTTTTGATTTCCAATATTATAATTTTTTTTTAGTTCTACACTCAAAATACAGAGCAATCAAATTAGATTTAATAATTAGTTTATAATCTACATATATTCTATACTATGCCATAAACAATTTATTCGAAAACAAAATGTCATTGGGAATGGGAAAAAACCCAGTATTAATCAGACAACGTATAAGTAAAAGTTATGTTGATAAAACTGTAATTGTACAAAAGCTCGTATGCAATTTTTCATTTATATTATTTACTGCCATGTGTAATATTTTTTTGTTTTTACAATGGATAATATAAAAGTATTTGATATTTTTAAATTCCGTCAAGTCAATAAAAAAGAAGATTATGTACTTATAAACAATGCGGATATTCAAGATCAAAATGATCAACTCGTAGATGATCCAGATCCAAGTTGTACTCAAACAGAGAACGTTGAAAACAAACTTGTTGATGGCCCTTTTTCAGTTATAAGCTCAACATTTGCAAGTAATTTAGATTCAGATTTTGATGATATAGACTCTGGCCCTGAATAATCTATTTTAAAGGTAAGTAAATATAAATCAGTTTAAACTGAATAATCACCAACTTATTCAATTATTATTATTATTATTATAATTATTCAGTTATTTTTATTATTATTAAGTTTTATTTTTATGTATACACTTTTCAATTAAATTATTACCAACGTTTAGATTTGTGGATTATGGACAAATAATAAATAATATACATATTATAAATACCTACATGACTAAACATACATTAAGATCTGATTAATATTTTGTTAAAAGTTTTTGCTTTGGCTTATAATTTGTAATAGTTTACCATTGTTATGACTAGAAATAATTTATAAACACTTTATTATTGATAAACACTATTTTTTGATTATTAATTGTTATTATTTAGGTTTATCCTAAAACCAAAATTGATACACAAAATCGTTCATTCACATCAGTTCACTATACACATTTTGATTGGGTTGAGTATTGCACTAAAAAAAAAATTCAGTATTTTGCTTTGCTTGTCGCATTTTTTCAAATGACCATGGAAATGTAGAAAACACTTTACCATGACTGGATTTTCTAATTGGAAAAAGGTAAGCTATATTAACATTTAAACTCTTTTTTTTTTTTTTAATCTAATATTTTTGTTGTTTTTTGATATTTATTATTATATGAGAAATGTATTGAAAATGTACTTTAATGGGTAAATTGTTTTCAATAACTGAAGACAATTTACCTAATAACCCGATAATTATATGTTGTTTTTTTTTTTTTTTTTTTTTTTTTTTTTTTTTTGTAGATTTCCTCTAAACTAAAATATCATGAATCTACTAAAACTCATTTTAATAGTCTTACAAAAATTACTAAATATAAAACAGTAAAAAAAAACGGATCAATAATATCAGAAATTAGTTCTTTTCATCAACAACAAACCACTCAGGCTATAGGTAAATAATAATTATAAAAATAATTTATACTGATACCTAACTATATAAGTTTTTTTTAAATATTGTTTTAGTTATTTTGAGTTCAATTCAAAAATGTGAGTTTTTATTTGTTATTACTATACTGAATGAAGTGTTCAGTATTTTAAATATTTTAAGTAATACTTTATTAAATAAAACTACAACTCTTGGTACATCTAAAAATGTAATTATTGGTGTAATAACAAACTTTGAAAAGTTAAGATCTGACGATGGATTTTTAAATTTGTGGAGAAAAATAATGCATACAGTTGTAAAAAATGATGTATGTTTACAAATTCCATCAAACGGTTGATTAATTTGTTTTATATAATATGTATTATTTTTTATTAATAGTTTTTAATGTGATTACTACAATATTTATTTAGTAAAAAAATCAAAATATCAACATAGGGAACCAAACAATTTCCATGATTACGTCCTAACAACAATTACAGGAGCCAAAGTTTCTACTTCAGAATATGAAGTATCAAATTCGAAATGTTGAAACATTTTGGAAACCTGCAGCATATATGCACATCATAGATACTGATACAGATTTTCAGATGAAAGTTTTTTAATGGCAAATTCAATTGACTCATTTGGTAATTCAATACAAATTCACTGTACTTAATTAATGATTATAAGGTATCTAATTAACATAGAGTATAATTTAATCATTTATAATATGAAACTAAAATAATATATTATTTGAAATAATTATTAAATTAGTTAATTATTTGTAGCAAGAATTATAATTATTATAATTTTTTTTCCTTTCAGGATGTTATGAATATTTCAATTGACAGTGTAAGGTCTGAAATGGTAGTTACAATTGTTTAAAAATTTAAAAAAAAAGATTTAAACGATTTAAAGAATGTAATTGAAAATTATATCTACTAGTTACAAATTGCTGTGACTATTCCAATAAGTTTAGCAACATACAAATGCTCATTTTCCTCAATGCAACATATTAAAAATTGGTTAAGTAGTATGGGAGAAGAAAGATTTAATTATTTACCTATTTTAAGTATAGAAAGAGATATAAGTAATTTAGTCAATACTAAGCACATAATTGATAGTTTTTAAAAATAAATAGACTTATTACATTAATATAAAATATTAAATAGGTGTATTATTATGTATACATATATTAAGAGCAAAAAAAATAAAATATAAAATGTTTATGTATTTAGTATATTATTAACTTAAAGTTTTGAGTTTTGGCCACATCTCTCTTTAAAGAAATCCTATATATACTGCTAGACAATGATAGATGTGGGGAGGGGGTAGAATATTGTTTGATTACACATGAGATTTGTAAAAATCTTAACCCCCCTAGATTTTTTACTCTAGTTGCGCTTATGGGTAGATACACAAAAAAAACATACTATAATAATAAAATAAAATTAAAGATACAAATATCAAATATTAAATACAAGCGAATTAGACATGTGCCAGTTAAATATAATAAAGAAAGTTGCTCAATAGGTTATTAAAAATTTTATTGGAACCTTATTTTGAAGATTATAAAAAGTAGAAGCAATTTAATTTTAATTGTTACAATTTTTTCTGATATTAAATTATATTTTTGCAACTGGCAATAGATTGATGACAACAAAATAATTTATGGATATGCTATAGACCGAGTTCACATCGGCTATACACCTTAGACATCAAATATAAGAAGAAAAATCATCCACTTCACAATTATTTATCGTTAAAACATGTAGGTTTACATTTGAAAAACTTGAGTAAAAAATCTAGGTAATCAAAATATTGTTTTTAAGTACACTTTAAAATTCCAAAAATCAGAATTTGAATATATGCATAATTTAAAAATAAAAACTGGGTGAACTTGCTTAAAAAAATTCATACTGTATACATTTAATGAATATGTAGATACTATTATAGCACATTATATGATTGCTCACAATTATTACAAATCTATTCAAATTAGTAATTGAATAAAGATTATTTTAATTTAGTGTTATAATAAATTTCACAAATTATTGAAATAATTATAGAAATAATTGATATAATGTACATTATATAAGTTTGTTGTTCATAAACAGTCAAACAGTTAATACTACTAGTATTAATTTATAAAATAAATATAATTCTCAAATACACAAAGAAATAATGTCACAGTTGCCTGTAATTAATTATGGCAATTATAACGCATTTATGATATTTTTTTTTGAAATATTTTACATTAAATAACTTTATATTTAACAATATAAAATTTTATTCTTATTGGCAAATTAATAAATTTCATCATTTTTATCAAACACACTTATGTAGTCTAGAAAAATATTATACATAATATAATATTTTAACAAGTATTTTTAATTTTAATAATACTAATATGATTTTATTAAGTTAGTGATAAACTAAATATCAGCTATCAAAATAACTATATTATAAGTACTAATAGTTTATTATATACATTGACTACATATTTATTTTCAATGAAAATTACAAATATTGCATTACTGTCTAACATAGACATTATTTAAGCTAGGTAATATATTACCTAATTAAGAATATGGAAGACTGACTTGGTAAAAAATCGATCCATTGAATAAAAATTATTTTTAATACATAATTGGAAACATTAATATAAAATTAACCATAGTCATCTATTAGGCAATTTCCAGTTTTCTACTGTTCGTTCATTTGGTTTAATTAAATGTGGAATTTCTTTTAAACAAATTTTAGCCCACTCTGGCAGTAGATGTTTATCTTTTTGATCACAGTTCATTACAACTCCTTGGACAGTCACACATTTTATTTTACCAGTAGTTAAATCAAGCTTTACTTGTGAGCCATCTCCATTATTTATACAAATTTCATTAGATTTAATTGATGAACTCATCATCTTGCGGTTAATTAGTATGTCAGATTTATCTTTTGCTATAGGTCTCCTTCCCAATGTCACTGGGAATACTGTAATACTGCTGTTAGTATTTGTATCAAGAGTCGATAAAGTTTGTTCAACTAAACAACAGTGTTCATAGTATTTTTTGAATTCAATGTAAATATTTTTTTCTGTCTCATCTAGACATTCTGGTCTGTTGAATGATTTTGATTTTCCCTTTACTACTATTTTTATGTCTCCGTTTCCAACACTCGATATTATACACCCATCATAAAAATGTGCCTCAAATGTTTTTTCATCTTCCATAAGAAGACATTTAGCTTTATCACTATAAAAAACCACTTTGGCTGTCTTAGAAGCAATTAGTTTAACAAATTGAGCTGCATATGCATATTTTTTCCAATGATGCCGGGGCAGTGATTCATAACTAAATACATCATCAGCGCCTCTATTTGGTGTAGGAGGAGGTTCTTCTTGTAAAGCTATACCTCTATCTTTGTTTGGTTTATATATAGCCATTTGCTGACCATCAGGTGAAATACGAAATACTTCTACTACTCGCTCTTCTTTAGATTTTAATTTAATTTTAATAAACTCCACACAAACTTCTCCATTACTTAAAATACTTAATACTTTATTTTTTGTTTTATGCCTGTGTTTTTGTAAACGTGCTGTGTTTAAACGGTCAGCCATTCTATTGATTGAACTTGTTTCAGGGAAGGTTTTAAACGAGTGTAAAAATTGATCATCAAATACAGTAAATTGTCTATTTTCAGAATGTTGTGATGGAGCTTTGTGATAAATATTTTTTGAATTATAACTATGTTTATGAAAACTTAGCCCAGACGCACAACATTCTTGTTTATTAATATCTACAAAACCTCGGCTAGTTAATAATGAATTCAAATTAGAATTTTCTGTTTGATTTACTTTAATACAAGGATTATGAGTAGTATGTACATAATTTAATCCAGTTGAACTGAATTTTTCTTTATTAAATGATATGGTGTTAAAACCACTATCTTCGGTGAAGTGTGATTTATGAAACCATATAGAAGGTCCATCACAAATAACTTTTTCTTGCATAAAATCGTGTTTTAACACACCTTGTAAATCAATACGGTCTCTTGGATTTTTTATCAGCAAACAACTTATCAAATCCTTAGCTCTAATTGATAAATAGTTTGGCAAAGAGAAGTCACTCATGACTACTTTTGTAAGTGTTTTTTTAATAGCATCAGTATCAAATGGAGGGTGCCCTACTAACAAAGTATACAATAAACATCCTAATGCCCATAAATCAGTTTCCAAACCATGTGAGCTTCGAGTGGCAACTTCTGGTGATATATAATTTGGGGTTCCACACATTGTCATATGTTTTTCATCCCTAGAGTTTAATTGTGTAGCAAGACCAAAATCAGCAATTTTTACACGCATGTCTTTTGTTAACAATAAGTTTGTTAAAGTCAGATCTCTATGTACAATATTATGTTTATGCAAATATAAAAGACCTTCAACCACCTGTTTTAAAATATACCGAGCATCAATTTCTGATAATTTGTTTCCGTTGCGTTTTAAGTACTGGAGTAATTCGCCATTATGGCAAAGTTCTAGAATTAAATAAACATGACAGTCATCTTCAAAAAATGCATATAGTTCTAATACAGATGGATGTTTAAGTTGACTATGTATTTTTACTTCTTGTCGAACGCGATCAATCATGTTCAGCTTTTTCATCGACCATATATCAATTTCCTTGATAGCCACTTGATGACCGGTACGAAGGCATTGAGCACGGTAAACACTTGCAAAACCACCTTTACCCAAAAGTTCCATTTTTTCATAGTCATATATACTATTAGGAAACGATATTGTGCTGAAGGGCAACATTGAAATTTTTCTAAAACAACAAATTAAATATTAAAATAATAATATATGGGTTTTTGGTACAATATCACTATGTTACGTGAGTAACAAATATACACTTTAAAAATGCATAGGTAGGTACTAAAAAGAAAAAAAAAATGAATATCCAAAACTAATTTTAAATATTATTAATACATGGGCAAACATTAAACACAAAACCCTGCACAAAACTAAAGAAAATAATGACTATACAAAACATAATAAAAACGTATGCCTAGTGAATGAAACATAAAATAAAGGAAATATTAGAAAATAATCAAAAATATTTGACAATTTCTTAAAGTATAAACACTTATATTTTAATAGATGTGTTAGATTCATTTGATGCGAATAAAAATAAAGAATATATCACTGAAGAGTAATTTTGCAGGTGTTTCGACATGATACGTGTAAGTCTATTAAAGTCGTATATTATTCTGGGCCAGAATTATTACCGTTGTTACTTGTATTATGCAAATGAGCGAATTAAGTGATAAACAAATTAAACAAGAAATATAAATAATATAGTTTTTAGATTTAAAATAATATTCAAATATAATGTAATATACCTTTATTCTTTCTAAGAATTAACTCCGAAATATTGTCCTTAGTTGTTGTCTGTCGTCTCGTCGTCATTTTCAAATTACAAGTTGTTTACATTGTGAATATCGAATAGCGTGATATCATAATTTCAAAAGATAACGACTTTGGTGTTATCATATTCCTGAGAAATCATGGAAGAAAATCCGTAGAAAATTTAAATTCGCAAACCGCGCGCATGCAATAACCTAACATAGACATTAAAGAATGTAATATGACCATTGTCCATGGATGTAACACCACGGTCTATCATCGTGTGCAACACCGTAGACTATAGTTATAAATTTGTGTGTAGCCATACATGAAACGATTTGTCGTTAATACTGTCTGCAAACCTGGGCTGATAGATACTTGTACAACGCAGATTTCTACCGACACTTGACGTAGTTTATGGTTTCTTTTAATAATTCAATATTATGAATGTTACGATAACAAAAAGTTGTTAAGTACTTTAATCCAGAACACAGGACAATTTATCAAAGATTAGAAAAAATAATATAATATTATTATACGTTTTAAAGGTTTCTATAATCTATGGTTTTAAGGGTTCAATGGGTCACGGAGGTTCCTTTGCATCAACTGGAAATTCTATTTTTTCCTTAATAATCATTTTTAACCTATATTTGCTTATTGCAAATCGGTATTATCGTTAACAATACAATTTATAAAACAAATTAATTAAATAAAAAGGTCGTCAATTATTATTTATTTAAATAAGCATAGACTGGAATACATTACTCACATTTATAATATTATATTCGGTATCGTAATTTGAGCTAGATCTTGAGGTGGGAGTGAGGGGTGGACAATTTTTGAAAATCGTATATACGGAGGCCTAACTTTTTAGTTAAGATTTATTTTAGAGTGTCGCCTACGGTTGGAAAAATAAACCGTAGTTCATTACAAGTCAAATATTGTCTTATATTTAATCAAGACAATTAATAAATAATACCAATCGGTAGATAGAATTATTGATATAAATTTCAAACGAATTATACATGTTATAATAACAGTGTCCGTTACATAATAACCACTTCATTCGGTGCCTCTGGATCTATCGGTACATTTTTATAGACTGCCCCTGTCATAGTCAATCCATTTAATTGATCTTAACGAACTATTTTGTTCATAAAATATTTACTTACCATAGGTAGGCACGTCGTAATGTTAAGGGTAATGTACAGTACCCTTATTTTCAATTATAAATACACAATTGGCATCGTATTCCGCGAGTACGTTTTGATTCGCATTAGAGTATATATATATAGAATATGTATTTTCGATAGGGGTAATGTTCAAAAACATTTTAAATTTTGCATTTTAGTTCAGAATATTGTACGCCCTAATAATAATAAAAAAAGGACCAAGGTGGGGGTGGGAGGTATTCGACACTCAGATTCTTGGCCCCCTCGTGATTACGTCACTGATTATATTGGTACGTATACAGGGTGTGGGTGTCCCACGAATATGTATACCCATTGCAATATCTTTTGAGGTGATGCAAATAATCGAATTTTTTTTTTTATATATATATATACGACTCGCAGGGATAAGGACTACATATATTCGTGTTTACTATTTTCGATAGATTTGAAGATATTCTGAAAATCCTAGTTGCGGCACTGACGTGGTTGTGTTTATTTTTGTAATTAATTAATTAATTATTGAATTATGTTTGAAAATGGTGTAAGCGACCCCGTAGATGCGAATCGTCCAGGTCGAGTAAAATAGTTGCGAGTTACGGTAATTTTTTTTGTTCAAGTTGTTCTCCTTCTATTTTTCCAATTGGAGCACTGATATTTTTACAATGTATTCGTACACTATATACATAGTTTCGATCCCAATTAAACCTATTAAATACAACGACTCAGATTGCACAATAAACGAATGCTGACATAAACCTCGTCGGCATAGGCATTAAGAAAAACAGAAATATCCGCACGATAACAATATTATATATTTAGCTAATAAATTGTATTAGTAAAATCACAAACATTTTAATAAAAATATAAAATTATCTGAATAATAAAATAACATATTATACATAGATTGTGTACCTGCGACGACGTTCCAACGGATTTATAATAGTAAGATTATTTTGTTAATATCGTAATGTATTTTTGTAATTGTCTTCGGTAAACTTCGGTACGACTTTGGGCGTCGTGACCGGTTCCTCCGTAGGCTCGGCCTCCGGGCGGCGTGGACATGTCTTCACTTTTTGATGCCATTACCGTCACGCACATTTTGAGATGTTGCACTCGGGGTATTCTTATTCGGGATCCCTTTGGTCGAGGGTATGCAACTCGAAGTCTTTTTGTCGAATATTTTACCACTCGGGCACAATTCCGTTACGCGACCGCGGCCATCGGCGGCGGTGGCCGTGGCGTTGGTGGGCTTCGTATAATTATACCAAGGCCATACAATCTTAAAAAACGCGCGTTTGTCCTCGTGACTAGGAGGGCCAAACAATTTGTTTTCGTCGTCCACGGCGGCGATCGCGGTGACAATCACCAGCATCCGGATGAAAAACGACAATTCCATTGCGGGCCGCGGTATGTCCCGTTGTAAACGGCTACGCGAGTAGTAATTATTGTTTTAATTTTTATTCGGCCGGACTGCTGACGCGCGGATATCGTATTGTTAGTGGCGCGGGCGCTACACGACGGACGAGGGCACTTTGGATATTCGATACGGACGTTTTTCTAACCGCGGCACGGGCACGGTCGAACGGTCGGTCATTACGCCGTCGCCGTCCCCATTACCTCTTATCCGCCGCGACAATTAAATTCGCGTACGCGCCGCCAATCGGCCGCTGTAGCCTAATAACCGCACCGTGTTACGAATTCCGACGCCTATCGCTATCGCTTGTATACGCACGGTTTAATAACAAACCACGGGCGCGCGCGATTAACGCTACTAACGAGGCGGCCAATACGCGCGCGTCAATGGCGTCGTAAACGCTATCGTTTATGTTTACTTATTTATAATTTTATACTCGTCCGCATTACTGGGCCTCGCTGAGATAACTCGCGTGGCGGTGGTGGCGGGGGGGGGGGGAGCCCAGGAATTCTAAACCGAATACATTTAATACACGTAATTCGATTGGTTCTGATTTAGATATATAAAATTACTTTACGGTGTATAGCGGTGTCTACGTAGAGGTATGGCGATAATAAATAATTAACAGATAAATACTAAAGGATTTTCTATTACAAATGATTGCAATACGGCGGGTTTGTATTATTAATTCACCAGATGATTCCGTTGCGATATATTATTATTGCTCGTTAAATGTCTATTATTATACGATCAAAATACAAACTAAAAGACGTTAAAGTCGGTAATAATACGTCCGTCGTCGCCCCGACACAAAGAATCGTTCGACGTGCTTGCCAAGTGTGCGGACTGCGGAACAATATGAAAACGTTTATGGTTTAGTACTAGTTATGTGTTCTTGACGCACGTACATCTCGATAATTTGTATTATTTATAATATAATTATTTTTTATTTTTATTTCTCTATTCGTCGTATATTATTTTTTTTTTTTATATTCTGAGAATGTAACAAGGAATATATTGGTTTTACTTACGATGTGTGATATTTTTCGGTTTGTGAACAATTTTTAGACTTGAAATCGTGCCCATGTAAAAAACTTTTTTGTAAAATTTTGAGTCTAGTTGGTGCATTGAGCTGATCGTCATTTTCCTTGTAGTTTCCTGGGGAAAATCATGGGGAAACCAGAAAAAAAAAACGGGAATATTTTACGCAGTCATGATTTCTGTTATCTGATTATATCTGATAAATTAATTAATAATTTTCAATTTTAATTTATCAAAACATGTTTAACCGAACTTCGCTTAGAATTGTAATTGGTATGTAATGATTAATCGTTGCGTATGGATCTAAACTAATAATTACCATAAATATCCTACATACAACAATGGCTCCCACATATGATGCAAAGTATGTACATCTTTTTTGTTTTGACCTTTTTCTGTTTTTGAAGTAGTTATTTTTTTTTTGGTTATTAACTAATATTATAGTGTAAATATTTGTTATAATATACCTCTTAAATATAACGATTTATATATTATACATTTATTTCTATTGAATATTAACATTTCTGTTAGGTTTGTTTCGGAAATATTACGAAAAAAAAATGGCTGCACATATAGCTCATAAATTGTATAATATATGTACAATCAAAACATTTTATTCAAAATATCCTCTCAACAAATCAAATTAATTGAGGGAAAAAAAAATTTTATATTTAGGTACCCAACAATTTTATAGTATCAGTGTACAATAATTTTGTTAAATATATGTAGTGGTGATATATTAAGGGTACACAAATATCGGATATTCAGTAATCGTAGACTTCAGAGTTGTACGCTCCAGGGTCGTGGGCTTCACATTCGTGAGCTTCAGGATCTTGGGCTTCAGGGTCGAGGGCCCCAGGTTCAAGACTTCCGCCATCGTGGGAATCCTGAACGAAGTTGTACTAACACTGAGGACACACATCCATCGGTCATGGTCAAATATCATTTGATCCGGGCATGATTCCGTAGAGAAAAGTGGACGCGTATAAGCTTCGGTGGTTACGGGGGTATTTTGCCAAGGCCATAACCATCTGGGCTGTCTGCTCAGGACACCGCGGACGCCGAAGTCTGGAATATAGGCCCTCTTCATGGCGATTGCGGTAGCTGATAGCGTCCAGATCAAAATCAACAATTTCATCGTGTGCGGTACTGTTGTAAACGACTATACGAAAATGTATATTAGGTCGAACTGGGATGCGTAGAACTTCTACGGAATCGATAAACAATCGAATTATTTTACTCGTTTCGTCATCGCATTACTCTAATCTGTTGTAATAACTAAATGTGTGGCAATCAACTGTAGTCTAATAATCGTTCCATTATACGAATTATAACGCTATTGCCATACATGTTTTAATGTTGCTTAAGTGCGCAATTAAATACTGTTTGATAGTTTAATAATTAACGTGACTCCATATTATCGTACAATTTTTTTAAAATAAACCACTTGTCACAATTCTTCCAGTGTAAAAATTTATCGATGCTGTTTTTATCAAGACGTTTTACAGGTCATCACTGCTCACTCTATAAACATTAGCTTATAATAATATTACGACGTAGGCAAAGGCACCGAACTTAATTTTATCTGGAGGGGCAATAGAATCCGAGAAGTATCTACCCACCCAAACATGAGTCGGGAGACATTATTTGTTTTTTTTTTTTTACTAATTTTTATCAATCTCAAATTTGTTGTGAACACCAACATAAATGATTTGAAGGCTAAACAGATTTTCTAATAGAAATAAAATTATTTTAACAATATAACAATAAACAACGATTGAACAACTAAAAAAAGTTCGATAAAAATAAACTGACAATAAAAACAATTAACTTCGACAAAATTGAATAAGAAAAATAAAAATAATAATGTATTTTAGCGCACTTTATTGAACATGTAACTTATATAGTACATGAGTGAAAAATAAAATGCTTTGCAAAATACTACGTGCGGTGATCCTGATGGGGCACGAGGAACTTAGCCGAAACAATATCTATAGTTAAAAATGCATATTGTATCCATATACAGATTTCATACTAATTTTAATAAAATCTCAAAGTCTTTACTGAAAATTGTTAACAATTTCCTAATTTTTTTTTTGTTGAAATTTAGCATATTATACCGTCTACCTAAATTGTCTTGAATTTTAGTATCTTTAAATTCTTGTTTACTCTCCGTTTCATATTCAATGTTTCAAATCAAAGTAGCTATCAGGTATACATTTTTCTATATACCTATTATGATGTTGCTATGGACTGATTACCGAATACCTAAACAGTATAGAATTTCAAATCTAGGCATTTTCCATAATAACATTAATCATGTTATCGCATTGTAAACATGTAAGTGTTAATCATTATTTATTTAATCACCAAAATAAAATATTCGTTTTGAATATGCTAAATTAACAAAATCCTTTATGAGATAGTCACAAAACAGCTTGAGTTCCTATAACTAGGAATGCACATCTTTATTCACTCACCCAACAAGGCAGAATAGTCGTATTATTCCATTACGATTATTCAAAACAATTTTATCCACATAAATCGAAAACGAAAATGTCAAATGCCTGCATATATATGTGTGTGCACGACTAGAAAGGGCAAGTATTAATATTCTTTAAAAATTCCAGATTATTTTTAATTTAGTTGCAACAAGAGGAAAATAATGGAAACATTATTTCTGAAAATTTGCCCGTGTTTTTCCAGTTTTTGTCAATTATTAAGAAAACTACAATAAATATCAAAAACTGCTTTAATGCACTAACTAAATCCAAGATGGTTTCTGGAGAAATTCTATAATTAAAAATCGGAGCAGGATGTCTGGTAAAAAAAGTAGTACACAGACGGAAATAAAACATTATCAAAAATTTAAAAAACATGATAGTAAAATCAAGTTTTGCTCAGAATCTAATAATAATAATTGCGAACAATATATAACTTATACAAAATACAAATGCAATACAAATAAAAAAAATATGTGGAATATATAGTAGTAATATATTTGTATTAGTTGTGAGTAAATACGACCAGTTTCGATTTTAAAAAATCATCATCGTCTAAAACAAAATAAATTAAAAGCGAAAAAATTATACGCTTTTGTTCTACATACATTTATTTTTTTCTGTATATTTTATATTTTCAAAATTTTAAAACTGTTTTATTATTTTTTTTTTTTTTAATAATAATCTTGAAAACAATTTTGGTTTTTTTATCATATATATTATATATAGTTATTTCAATTTGTTAAGGATTTTTAGTTTTATGCAGTTGATTTTTTTTTTGGTTCCTCAAAAATACTCGAATACGTGTTACAAGGTTTACCATACTTCGTTCTCAAGACAATAAATAAGTATTAAAATCTGTTGGTTTTAAAAAAACAATACTCAAAAATTTGAGATAGAAACTAATAAGCAGCATATTTTGTAGAGAAAAATTGATATAATTTAAAATTTAAATTTATAATAAGATCTTTTGCTTAGAATCATATTTTATAGGAATTGATTCATTATTGTGTACTGGTATAAACCAACAATAACCCTATATATCCCACCATAGCAACTTTCTACATAGAAAAGTAGTTTATAACATATAACAATATCGCACCCATACTACAAATTATGTCCGTATTTTTTGTTTTTAAAGTATTTTTTTAATTTTTATTAACAAATATTGTTGTGTAAATAATGTTTTAAATTATATTAAATTTGTTTGTAATGTGTTACCAATTACAGCTCTTAAATATAACGATTTATATGTTATACATTTATTCCCAACGAATACTATCACAAAACTCCAAAATATTAAGAATAAAAATGTCTTTATATATTCAGCTAATAAAATGTATAATTTATGTACAATCCACATCATTAATTAAAACTATCTCAACGAAGTCAAATAACCTGAAGTAAAAAATAATATTTTACACATAGGTACTCGCTACATTTCAACGATTTTAAAGTAGCGATGTACAACTATTTTGTTAGTTTTTTTATTTTGCTACTAAAAAATAGTATTGTTATTAGTAATTTAATGAAAACCACGCGAGGGTTTATTTAGTCATCGTGGGATCCTCGGCCATGGCCTTCACGGATTCGAATTCATTCTCATCGAGAGTGGGCACTTCGAATTCTTGCTCCTCGGGAATGGGCTCATCTAATTCTTGCTCCTCGGGATTGGGCTCATCTAATTCATGCTCCTCGGGATTGGGCTCCTCGTGATTGGGCTCCTCGGGATTGGGCTCCTCGGGATTGGGCTCCTCGGGATTGGGCACCTCGGGATTGGGCTCCTCGGGATTGGGCACCTCGGGATTGGGCTCCTCGGGATTGGGCTCCTCGGGATTGGGCTCCTCGGGATTGGGCTCCTCGGGTTTGGCCTCACCGGACATAGGCTCCTCATGAATGCCCTCCCCGGATGTAGGCTCCTCATGAATGTCCTCCCCGGACGTAGGCTCCTCATGAATGTGCTCCCCGGACGTAGGCTCCTCATGACTGTGCTCCCCGGACGTAGGGTCTTCATGAGTGCCCTCCCCGGACGTAGGGTCCTCATGACTGTGCTCCCCGGACGTATGCTTCTCATGACTGTGCTCCCCGGACGTAGAGTCCTCATCAGTGTCCTCCTCGGACGTAGACTCCATATCAATGCCCTCCTCGAACGTAGGGTCATTATAATTGGAGTCCTCGGATATTGAACCCTTGGAAATGGCCTCTTCGGAAATAGGTTCTCCAGGAATGTCCTCTTCAGATATAGGCTTCTTGAACTTGGTCTTCGTAGACGTGGGCGCCTTGGGTGTGACCCCCAAGAATGTAGGCTCCTCGGTCATGGTCTCCTTAGACGTGGGCTCCATGGGCGTGTAACGTATGGAAAAGGTCTTCATAGATCTGGGTTTCACGAAAGTGTTATCACCAAACGTATGCTCCTTTATTGTAGGTTTGTTGTGAAAAAGAACCTTGTGTGAGAACTCCAAAGACCCAGGCTCATCGGACGGAGGCCCCTCGTATGGAGACCTCACAGACCCGGGCTCATCGGACGGAGGTCCCTCGTATGGGGACTCCACAGACCCGGGCTCATCAGACGGAGGCCCCTCGTATGGGAACCTCACAGACCCGGGCTCATCGGACGGAGGCCCCTCGTATGGGGACTCCACAGACCCGGGCTCATCGGACGGAGGCCCCTCATATAGGGAGTTCACATGCTTGGGCTTATCGTACAAGTTTTCATGGACATACATCAATGTCTTGTAGTTACTTTCAGATATCCTACCTTTCGGGTTTTCTTTCTCAGATAACGGAAGGTATTCGATAGTATTTATAGATTTCGTTTCTTGTTTCCAAGACCCTAGCCTCCTAGGCTGTCTGCTCAGGATATCGCGGGCGCCAATGTTTGGAATATGGGCACTCTCCACGGCGATCGTGGTAGCCACGAACGTCCAGATCAAAATCGACAATTTCATCGTGTGCGGTACTGTTGTAAACGACTATACGAGTATATTTATTCGGCCGTACTGTGATGCGTGTAATGTCAGAATCGACATACAACTAAATAATTTCATTCGTTTTGTATCGTATTATTCTAATCCGCTGTAATAACTAATGTGTGACAATTAACTGTAGTATTATAATCATACAGTTGAACGAATTTAAACGTTATTGCTATGCATGTTTTAATTTTACTAAAATGCCCAATTAAATACTTATAGTTTAGTAATTAACGTGCTTCATATTATCATACAATTACTTTAATTATTTTAAATCGTCCAGTTTCAATTTCATCGTGAGGGGCAGTATAATCTGAGAATTATCTACCCATCCAAACATGAGTCAGGTGACTTTTTTTTTTGACCAATCTTTGTCTACCTAAAAGTTTTTATGAACACTACCATAACAGGATTTTAAAACTAAACATATTTTCTAATTAAAACAAAACTATGTTTACAATATAACAAGAAATTGAGGAGCTTGGCCAAAAAGTTGTTCACAAAAAAAGAATCACATCATAGTAAAATCGTATTGGTATTTCTCGCTTAAAATAGCGAGAAAAAAACCTACTATATGTAGCATAAAAAGTACGCTTTTATGCTACATATATTGTATTCATTTGTATTGCATATAAATTATTATTTTTTTTTTTTTTATATATTTGATATTTGACAAATATTTTAAACTAAAAATATTTTTATTTTAAATTCTAAGCGAAGGTAAGAATTTATTGGTTTTTTTAAAAAAAAAATGTATTAAATTTTCTACTAGAAATCTTGCTCTGGTTTTAAGTGTAGTGCCTTTTCTGTAAGTATGTTGGTGTCATTTTTTGATTGTCGTTATAATTTTCTGAATATTTGGGAAAACTACAATATAATTTATGAAAATGGGAAAAACGTAATTTGCATATAATTATTAATATGAGCCCTAGACGTGGATAAATGTTTAAACATTTTGGCGGATTTTAAGCTACTAATTTTTGCTTTCGATGTATGTGAATAAAATTGTTTTTGCCATGCAGAAATGCTTGAAACTTTGACACAAGGTTCATCATTAATTATATTTAGAAGCGAAAAAAAAAAAAGTTGACTACAATGTAATATGTATTTGTATTATCGTTCAAAATGTAAATTCTAAATTAATCTTAAAAATACCGGCATTTCAAAATAGGATTAACCCTATACAACCAATTTTAATATAACAAAACATTTTTACCGAAATTCGCTCAGAATTATTTTTCGTTAGGAATTTATCATTGCGTTAAGATATAAATTAAATTCTACTTACCTTTGCCTCCTATAACAGCGGGCTACCCATGGTATATAGTATGTCCGTCTTTTTGTTGTTAGGTTTTTTTATAATATATTAGAGTTATTATAAATAAAATAATACTGACAACTGCTAATTATACTAACTAACTGAGCTTCATCTATCCAATCCATAGGCAAAAATCATATAGCTTTACAAAACCCACACATCCTTCAAAAATGGATAAAATACACCTGATAGATGGGTTCGGCGCCACTGGACGTAGTATAATATACCTATGGATTTTGTTTTTCCAAATATATATACTCCTATAATAGCATTTACACCTGACGAATAAAGTTTACGTGTTTTAATCACAGCAAAGTACTTTTTAACTCACTTGAAAAAAGAAGTCTATTCGTCGTATATTATTGTTTAACATTATGAGCATAACGAGGAATGTTTGTTAAATTAATTAGTTTTACTTACGCTGTGTGCTATTTTTCGGTCTGTGAACAACTTTTAGACTTGAAATTATGCCCTTGTAAACAAATTTTTTTAACACTCTGGGTCTAGTTGGTGCATTGAGCAGATCGTCATTTTCCTTGTAGTTTCCTGGGGAAAATCATGGGGAAAAACCAAGATAAAACGGGAATAATTTACGTAATCACAATTCTGTTATCTTGGATTTTATTTTTTGTCGTCATTTTCAGTTAAAAATAACCGTAAAAACTTGACATTTTTACCAAATACTTATATTAGCCCTTTAGACGTGGTAAAATTTTCAAAACATTCTCTAGCTTATTTTAGTTATAAATAGCTATTTTATATTTTAGTTTTAATTTGGTTGGTTTTTTAGGCTTCTTAAAAATACCCGACAGCTTGATACAAGCTTATAATGTTGATAAATTTATAAGTTGTTCTTAAGGCAATACATGAACATTACAAATTCGTAATTTTAAAAAAAGGCTATTTCCGGCTTTATAAAAAAAGCTTCAAAGTCTGATAGAAAATCCACGGACAGCTGCAATCTATGTTGTAGTGATAAATTAATTAATAATTTTCAATTTTAATCTATTAAAACATGTTTTAACTTAGAATCGTATTTGGTATACAATGATTAATCGTTCCGTACGGATCTAAATTAATAATTACCCTATATATCCTACCTTACCAACTTCTTACCTACAATAGTGACTCCACCCTTGGTGCGTAATATGTTCGTATTTTTTTTATTAACAAATATTATTGGGGTACATATTTTTATGATTAACCCATACAGTGTGTCCTACAGTGTATACCCATTGTGATATCTTCTGAGATACTGAAAATAATCAAATTGTGTTTTTTTTTATATTACTCACGGGGATACGGACTACAAATATTCATATTTTAATTAAATTTTTATATTATGGTAAAAAGTCTAAAAAAATTACTTTTTATTATATAATTCTCGACGAAATTGAAGATTATTATTCTGAAGATTTTGACGTTTCAAATTTGTATTTTCATTAACCTTATGTTTATTAGTTTACAGACCAATGGTGTATAATTTAATACCTTAATAGTGTTTTGAAATAAGCTCATCTCGTTTTCTAATTAGCAATGTTTATCAAAACACTTACTTATACTTACATGTTTAATATACTATTTTCCTGTAAATTAAAATATATTAAAAATCATAAAAAAATAAAAATTTGAAATGTCAAACTCTATAAATGGCGCGCTCTATCTTCTAATTGTCGAAAATTAATAAACATAAATTTAATTGGAAATATGAATATTTTATGTATTTCTTATCTCTGGGAGTCATATAAAAAAACATAATTTGATTATCTTCGTTGTCTTGAGAGATGTCTTCGTGACCCTGTATATTATACATTTATTACGAATACTGACACAAACCATGTAAATTTTAAGAAGAAAAAAATAAATGTCTGAACAATAATAATACTATTTAATTAAATTAATAAATCGTGTAATATGTAATATATAGCGTACAATCACAAAGTTGTATTAACGAAATCGTAGTAATTGTGGACTAAAAGAAAATATGTATTACATAGTTAGTTAACGGCAGTATTAAAACGGTTTTATTATAGTTATGTACAATTATATTGTTAAATGTTTGTGTGCTGTTGACGGCCGCGGCTTATATGTCTTCACATGATTGGTATTCGTGGGCTTCTCGGTCTCGTTTCTGGGAATGTTTTCAACGGGGGCACACACTAAACCTTCCGAGTGTTTCTTCAAGGGGTCGAACTCGTGGGTTATGGTTGTCGTGGACGGATTTTCCCAAGGCCACAGCCACCTGGGCTGTCTGCTCAGGACGTCGCCGTCGCCGACTTCCGGAATGTTGGCACCGTCCACGGCGGCGATCGCGGCCACCGTCGCCAGCGTACAGACGAAAATCGACAATTTCATAGTGCCGGTTTAAAAGACAGACCAAATTGACATTTAATACCAACGGGTGATTTTTATGTGGTCGACGACGCGGTGATTATTTTCTACTGCTATGGCGGCGAGAAGTAACACACAACGGGATGCTCGTGGCACGTTCACATTTATTTCTGTGGGACCGGCGGGCCAACCGTCGAATCTGACGTGTTTCACTCCCATCGCCGTCGTCGTCGTCGCGCGTATCACACCGCTATCGCGAAAATTGCTGGGTATGCCGCGACAATTCACATAATAATAATAATAATAATCGTGTACAACGGTTTATCGGATTGATCGACACAATTAATAATACGATCCAAATATTATTCATTTAATTTAACTCTTTCTTTATTAATTTCCACGCTCGCGCGTTGTAATCGCGGCGTGCGCCGTTACCATTATTATTCATTATATTTATATCACGTACACAAGACAGTTTATAGTGCCCATTATGTTGTGTATAACATTATAACATTTGTATACGCCGTCGTTATTATATTATATAATCATAAAGATAATACATTTATTTGCCGACGAATACTGATACTACAAAAAAAAAATATATATAATAAAATACTCAAATTCCTTCCTAATGGACATAGGCAGTTAATTGGACCCAAACGACTGTAATGCACGTACAGGGCCGTCATTTGGCTTTGGTGGGCCCCGGACAAACTAAATCTTCCGGGGGCCTCTTATTTCCCACAAGGTTGGGCCTGATTTCCAAAAGAAAAATTTGTCTAATTATACATCAAAACTGATGGTTAAAATGGTTTAGATATCAAATATTATTGGGCTCCTCGGGATTTTTAACTTTTTTTTTGTAGGCCTGGGCCCCAGAAAAATTACTCGGGAAAACAGATCTGAGTACGGTCCCGTGTACGTAGTCCATCAGAGATTTCATTGTCGATTCTGAGCCTAGCGATAGGAATGTATTCATTGATACACGACGTGTGTTATATTTTTTTTTTCCCCGCCGTCTGTTAACGATTTCTCCGATCTTTTTGAAGGATTGTTGTAGTTGTGTTTTATGCTATCAATTTTTAAGTTTTATTCGGTTTTATGCAAATAAAATTGTATGTTCAATAATACACGAAAATTCGGTAAACGGTACACCGCAAGTTGTACTTAATGGTGAAAAAGAAAATATGTTAAGCGTAATGTAATAATTATAAATTAAATTTCCTCTACATTCTACATTCCCAATTTATCACCTACAACAGTTGCCCACCCGTAGCGCAAAGTATGCCCGTGTCTCAGTCTTATTTTTTTTAATAATATTAAATGGATTTTTAATCCAATCATTTCGTGGGCAATACAAATAATATTCGTATATTTACGTGTCGTTCATTAGCAATGGGTAATAAAAAATAAAACAAAGATTGTCTTAGATATTATTATTTCGTCTTATTTTTTCGCTTTTGCGCTGGTCTATTACCCGAGGATGATTTTGTATGGTCGTATTTACACACAACCTAAACTCCTGTATGTGACTCTGTTGTGTTTTATTTGTTTTTATTGCATACGTAATATATAATAATATATATTTTATATAAATATTAATTTTTTCTATATTTGATAAAAAAAAATCGTTTCTACATATACTCTCATCCGGACGATACGCAGTGATCCCGGTGTTCTTGCCATTTTTCAAAAGACCTTTGGAACTGAACGAATATTGCAAAAAATAAAAATGTATAGTTGCGATTATTATTAAATCATGTAATTAAGTTTTTCAATTTTATATACGCTCGACCGGCGATTACGAATTATATTATAATATACATAAAAATGATGTACGTAAAACTATAAGATTATATAGTCTGTGTGTAATTTAGTAACACGATACTGTTATTGTAAATTACACATTATATAGAGCGTTGTGTAACCGATGCGGTGTGGTCTCATCGTATTGCAGGGCGTATACTAGAAGAAAAAAAAAAAACTAAATTATAATAATATACGTTCAGTTAAATATTATAATATTATAACGTTAGACGCTAGATGGTATATTATTATTTTTTTTTTTGTTAGTCAAATTTTATATATTTTAATCGGCGTGCTCAGCATTTCCATGTGGGGCGGGACGGTATGAGAGAGGAGCAATTTGAATTTAACTAGTTATTGGTATAAAATCGTTAATCGTACATATATTTTCATGTATTTTCTATATAATTTTGTAAAATATATTAATTTATTTTTTCACGTTTAAAGAATCGAATATATATATATATATATATAAGTGGAATATGATACAAATTTAAAGAACATAATCAATTCGTCTAAGGATTGTTGCCATTTCATTAAGCCTAGAATAATAATTGGCGCATTTTTATACCAACAGTCGATAAGCCCTCAATTGAAAAGCCAATATCAATAAAAAAAAAAACAGACGATAATAGTATTGAGTTTTTAAAAAAATTAATATTTTGAGGGTTGAGGGGGATATGATACCCACCCGTGAACACGCGCCTGCACGTACATGCAGTGGCGGACTGCACCCCGGACTCTGACTTGATAATTATAATTAAGAAAAATTAAACTCACGACAATAATTATGTAGAAAAATTGTATCTTTAACTATTTATTATTTACTATATTCCTATGTACTACCGTACGTCGATTATAAGCAATTTAGGTTTCCAAAAAAAAAACGAAAGGGCCCTCAAAGTTGTTCGCACCCCCGGCCTTGTTGTCTCTGTCCGCCACTGCGTATATGATAAGCATTAGGAAAGAAATGATATCAGTTTCGGGCAACGCATAAAAATGGCACCGAGAACTTATATCGCAATGTTAGGTACAAATATACGAAATCACTAAAATCTGCATCAAAATGTGTGTGCGTGTTTTTTTTTTTTTTTATCTCGAATCTAATTGAGTGCGTTGCAAAATCGACACTCGTATTTGTTTTTATGAGTAAAACATATTTGAAATGCGCAATTTGTTCAAAATGCCCTTCCAGTGGTCTCAAAAATCGACTTTTAATAATATTTTTTTTTTTTAACCCTTAACTCGGGCGTTATACCATTATTCAAGACATACCATCGTGTTTATAAACGTATTGCCCAACAGTTATCGGGTATGTTATATTAATTTTATCTCAAAGATGCGTTATCAGAGAAACAATATTGTATATCATACATTTTGATGGGGAAATATATAATTCCTATAGTTAAGTTAACTTTAATAGTTATTTGCATACGTTTATTTTAAAAAGTTTGCCGAGTCAAGGGTTATATTGTGTGTATTTTTACGTTACGTGTTTGTATGTATTTTTAGTGGTGCCGTATCGCTGGGTATCGTAATATTTAAAATAAAATACAGGAAATACAATTGAGTCGAATGCCATTGCGCGGCATATTATGCCCAATTCAACTAGTTGACAATTTTAACACCATAACGCGTACTCGATTTTTAATAAATAACAATAACAACATTTCCAATCGATATCTAATCACAGATTTAATTTTGTTTTTTGTGTATCCTTCGATCGTCATGCTACAGCCCGATTGGTTAGCTCTATTAATTCCTACTAGGTGTGTATAATGTATATAACTATAGGTATTATTCAAACCAATGTGTCCGACAAATTGTGATGGAGCTTACTCGTAGATAGGTGGAGTGGAGCATATAATATAGAAAGATGGAAAATGCTATAATTGATCGTGTTATTGCTTCATTTTAGTAATCTGAAATACAAGTTTAATATGGTTTATATTTAAACGTCTAATAGCGATTAATAATTATTAATTTTGCTAGCATTTGTTGTTCTATTATCTAATGATGATTTTTCATCATGATTCACAGCCCATGTCGTTATAATACTCCAGATAGAGGTTATTTATTTAAAAAAAAAAAAACCATTCGCCCGGTCGTATTTCGTGTAGCGCGGAAAGCGTTTTGAGAAACCGACTTTTTTTTTTGTTGAGAGAGAGATAGAGAGGCCAAAACTCTGTCATTCCCCGAGAGAAAGGAATAATGTATACGTATATTATCGATAAATTGATTGACGAATACATCACTGACTATATATTTTGTATATTTAATATGTACAAAATATTAGTAATACACGATAATAATAATATGTGAAAAACCGTACGATTTTTTTTATTAAACATAAACAAAGTAATGAAATTCAATTGAATAAAATAAATAATAATATTCTATATTTTATATATTTTAGCGTTTACCGGCCGCACTTTTTTAAAAATTTTTTTAACAGGGACGTAAATTCCGACTTCGTAGTTTGGCTTGTGGCCCACCGGGCAGGCCATTTCGCTAATCACGCACACCTTGCGTAATTCGTTGTAAGTTGTGCCCGGCGGACATTCGGCCATCTTCGCGTTGGGGCCCACGGTGGAGCCCGGGATGGTGACCGGCTGCCGGGCAGGCACAGGCGCCAAAGCCAGGACCGGCGTAGTCGGGCACGGGACGCTGCCGCGGCCACCAGCAACCAGATCGATATCGACAATCGCATCGCGGAAACGATACTGATAATACGGTGTTATTATGTATTATGTATTACGCCGCAACGCCAATTTTTATTCGGTCGTGGAAAATATATTATAATGTCTTGCGCTGCGCGCGATACACAAACGGCTGTTCGCATTTCTATGTTACTGGACCGATGGCACACGATCTTATTTTGCACGTGGTATTTTAATGTGTTCGTCACGGTCATAATACAAGGCGATGGACTGTACATAATAAACGTGAGACACTCGTTTTCTCGGAAAGTATAATATAACTTAATTGTTTTTTTTTTCTCGAAAATTCAAGAAACGCAAGCGGTCCAATAAAATGTTACGCGTCGATTTTATTTTTGGGCAGGGTCTAAAAAATAATATTGATACATTACATTATTGCAGGTCCCTTTTATATTGAATTGCTCGACAAATTAAAACATTCGAAATACGAATACAATTGCACATGGACTACGTGGATTAAGGCCACTGATTATTGAACGGACAGGCCTTATTAGTCATTCTGACGGTCAGTATATTAAACCCTTGTGGGGGTAGCACATAGGAAATAAGGGTAGTAAGTCAAAAGTGCACAGTTCCGCACGAATTCGGGCATTTGTTGTAATATACGTACACGCGTGTGTACAATTATTTAGTTGTGTGTAGTAATAATATTCGTACAACTTCATAACTTTATAAAATGCACATTTATATAGTCATGATATATTGTGTATACCCACGGGCGCGCATAGATGACATTTTATGGGGTGGGGGGGGGGAAGAGTTAAATAGATATAATCAAAAAAAAAAAAATATATACAATTCGTCGATACATTTTTACAAATTATAAGATTAAATTATTTTTCAGGGGAGACGAGTGCTCTGTCGTGCTCCCTTCCGATGGGCGCCCGTGTGTATATCTATCATTTGATGTGACATAAATCCGGATTATAGGATTTTTAAATCCGAAAATTTATGTTTCTAATTCCAAAATCCGAAATGTTGTATTTTTTACGTCTAAAATAACGTTTGCGCGGGTTAGCTTAGTAATATATTATATCAATTACAGTGTAATATGTATAATTTTTTCTGTCGTACTTGTTTTTTAAAAACAAATTTCTATTTGCGATATTATTTTGAATCGTAAAAACGTGTTTAATGTATTATATGCTATTAACAGTAAAATGATAATAATAATAGTTTTAGAATCCGAAATCCGGATTTACAATAAATGCCGGAATCCAAAAATCCGGATTTTCCCCATCATTAATACCTATACTTTCGTGACCGGTCGTATTGTTTTGGAATTTTTGAAATTTATTTTATCCAATAAAAAATGACTTTTACAATGGACACGGTAAATATATTAGTATGTTGTATATCGCAATGAACCGTTTTGATTTCTGTGCGTAAGACGAGATAATTGTATTTTAAATCTACGACGACGGCATGATTTTCTTTTCCCGCCGTGTTAATAATTCACGACGGCATTTAATTATTTTATTGTGCCCATATAATGGCATTATAATAGTTTTTAATTATTACAGCGTATAATTATTTTAATCGTTATGTTGAAAATCGCAAATGTACGGATGACGAAATATGATTTTCAGTGAAACATCTATTTATATTATTTGTTATTATTAATTAGTTGGTTTTTAAAAACCACTTGAACTTTTCGAAATCGATTTGCTAGATTCGATTTACGCGTATAATACTATAATAGATCACTAATTAAATCTGATGGTATATTAATGGAAAATTACATTATTCGAATTCAAAAATAATTAATAGAGAAATACTACTAAAGTAACCTATAATATGGTAAACCTTCTTTTTTAATTTTTTTATAAATAATATGTATCATTGATCTCAACAACACAATAACAATATAATAGTATTACAATATTGGCAGTGGGTATTTACGGGAGGGTGGGGTGGGGGGGTACAGAGACGCTGGACAAAAAATAAATAAATAACTTTGTTAAAGATTCTAAGGGAAGTTGAAATAACTGGTAATCATCAAATTAAACCCAGACGACTGGAATTTATTTTATAATTTGTTTTTATACAGCGAAATATAATACAATATAGGTAATATATAATATTACATATATATTTAATTGAACCGCTCCCTGCAAAAAATGTGTAGGTACGTAACTGTTTTAAACAATCACCATGGACCTCCGCCCCCAGAAAAATTTTAAAATACGCCACTGGTAATCCAAATCAGTGACACGCGTTATATTTAAACAAAAATCGTTTAAATGGAGCCTTTTTTTAAAAATACTTTTATGGAGTCAACGGAAAAAAACGCTAAAAAAACGGAAAAATTCCTTTTCAAAATCGAATCGCACATTTTTCGATATGGATTTATTCATCGGTGGATTTTAAAATTGTATTTTTTACCCAGGTAACTCTATTATAGAATTTTTTTTGTTGTTGTATATTGTGTATGCATATGTATGATTCCTATTATTTCACTAAGTCGAAACGAAAATAAAATAATAATAAATACTAACTTGTCAATGATGGTTTTCTTGTCTATACTAATGGACAAAAATGTATATATATAAATTAAGTGAAAAAAATATATTCAATAATATTACATCTAAGCTGGATATTGTCAGCTATAGGCCGGATATCCTTAAAATACTAGTATATATACTTACATGGAATAGTTAAAAAAATATAAAAAAAATCATTATTTTATACGGAGTTTAGAATAGGAAACATACATATGCATACACAATATATTATAAATAATATAAAACATACTAAATACGGTAATGAAGTGATATTAACTTTTTTTTTTTTTTTAAAAATTACCATTTCATAATTTTGTGAAATATTTATTAGTAATGATTAGGTATTATTTTATTAGTAGGTAATTTAATAGTTTATATCATTATAATTTTTTTTTTTTTGTATATTTACACGGTAAATAAGAGGGGCTGAAGCCCCGTTTGCCCCCCCCCGGGTACGCCACCTCTAAAGGGAGAATAATATATAATCTTCTTTATATAGGGATGTATAAATATTTGTCCACGAGGCCTGTTCATCATATCTACCAATTGTCCAATTATTTAAGTAGTGTTATTATATATATTTTGTTACACATAGTTCATAAGAGCATGATGTTACAAAGTCGTTCATATTTCAGATTATTAATGCATGTTCCTAATTAAATTTGATCTTTAAATTAGTAATTTAATTATAAGGTATTATAATTAAAAATAATATGTATATTCCGATTTGTCTCGGTGAATCGTATATGAAAACTAATCTATTATTTCATATCGACTGTAATTTTTATATTTGTGAATTATAAGTGCTTACTAAAATTCTTGTTCCGACGACTGGCTAACGTATTCAATCATAAATCGTTAATAATTACGATATTGATACATTAAAATTACATGCGCATTATATTATACGTACTTAAATCTACTTGTTGGTTTAGGACGGTTAGGGCGATTAAAAAATCTTTGAATATCGTTGTAACTATACTTAAAATGAATACTGTAAAGATGCTATAATATCGTTGTAACTATATTTAAAATGTATACTGTTAATACTGTAAATACGCTGTAATATTAATCTGTAGACCTCCATGATAATATATTATGGGCCTTTAACAAAATTGTATCCCCCCAACAAAAAATCAGAAACGGTTCTTGACGGGGGGGGGGACATATTTTTCATATATTTCCCACTTTAGTGCTTACAGTGCAATACCGATTAGAATTACTGCATCTATACATATAAATATTATTACTATTCTCAGGAAAAGAGATGATATTAAGTTAGATGTTAATGCCAAACAATGGTCAAATTAAAAAAAAAAGAAAGAAGAAGAATTTGAATAACTTTTTTTATCTATTACTTTATTTGTTGTACGTTTATCTTTAAAAAAGTAATTTTATTCTTGTATAAATAATAGTTTTAACATTAACTTGAAAACACTAAACAAATTTAAATTTTGACGTATTTATGCATGTAAAGTCAGTCGGCCAAATGGACGTAGTTGCCCCCCCTCCCTAAAAAAATGGTTTTGTTTTACGCCCCTAATTACCACTGCTTACTAAGTTATAACGAAAAGTGTATTTCGTTTTGAAAATTGTCAGTTTCAATGATTTAATAAAATACATTTCACCGGAACAAAATCATATCTACCGGTTTTTCATCGATTTAATAAATTGAAAAAAAAAATGAGTACCGAGTATATATGTAGTATGTCCTGATTATTTATCGTCTACATGGATGTTATTTAAAATTAATGCATTAACAGGAGTAAATTCACGCGCATCGATTATTATTCGAATATGCCCGCTGTTCCTATCTTTATTACAAGTGTTTGTTTCTTCCATGATTCATATTATGAACAATTGTATCAATTCTAATGAATTTGGCAGTATATCCTTATCAGTATGATATCAGTTTATTGAAGTAAGCAAGGCTTACAACGATATGTATCTCTATTATCTAGTATTCAATATTTTACATGGTTTATTGTATAAGCTAGATGCTGTACATTAAGTAAGTACTAAGTAATGTCCTTAATTATTTCTTCTATTCGACTATATAAACTTCGTATATTAAATATTATTCTATATTTGACTTATTTTTCACTTTTAAAATATTGTACTTAAACTCAACGAGAGATCAATTAAAAATGTCTACCTAATACAATAGGGTATGAGTTCCTATTTGAATTTATTTTACCTAATAGTCTTTATTATGACAAAATACAATTATTGTACTAATATCTACACAGCCAAACCATAAAATCTTAAAAACATATAATAAATACCTATATATATATTTTGTAGATAATATATAAAAGGATTTTGAAGTATTTATTTATTTACGTTGTGGCCCCTTTTTATTTATACTAGTGTCGTATAATAGTTAAATAAATTGAGATTAATCTTGCGCTTTGTTCCTTGTATAATACACAATATTGTGAGTATTCAACTGATAGATTTAAAATATTACTACTAGAAATCATCTTTTTTTTTCTTCTCCTATTTGACTAACTATAACATGACATTTTTTGAGAAAGCCTGTTTTTTTCAAAAAGTATTGAACTAAAATTAAAATCATCAGTTAATCAGAATATACATTAACAATAAGAACTCGCCCTGTGATAAATGCTGAATTAATACTTTATAATAAATATTTGAATATGGTCACAACAACTGCAGTTGTAGTTTACTGTTTTATTTTCCATGGTAAATTTACGTATACTTTACTATTAACAATGTTTTCATATTAAAACAATATCTATTCTGTTTATTCGGATATTGCAGTTAATTTGTATTGAAAAATGTATACAAATAATTTACATTTCACAAAGGGAAAATAAAACAAATATACCTAATATATATATTTATATTAATTAGCATATTCTTCTATAAATTGTTTTCCTCATAGTTGCTTTTAATATAATAATTTGTATTTATTGAATTATTTTATTATTTCTAGAATGAAATAAAATGAGTGAAATGGAAGAACGAAAATGGCTAAAAAAAAAAGAAAAAGCCATATTGGAGAATAATTATGAAAATCTTTTTTATTCTTGCAAAGAGTTGGCTGATATATATGTGAACCAAGAAGATTATCAACAAGCGTTATGCCAATATGAACAATGTGAAGAAGCGGCTAATCGTTGTGGCGATGAAATTAGATTGGCAGTTGCCAATCGAATGATTGGGGAAATGTATTGTTATCTTAATGATTTTGAAAATGCTATTAAGCATCAGAAAGTTCATCTTAAAATATCTAATTCGAAAAATGATGCTGTTGAGCAGCAAAGAGCATTGGCCACATTGGGTCGTACTCATTTTTTACGTTCAGAAACATTAACTAATAATGAAATAAATAAAAAATCAGAAGCTTTAAAGACATCTGTTAAATATTATATTAAAAGTTTAGAAGTATGTAATAAACTAGGAAAAGAAGTTGGTACTAAAACATTATTTGAAATGAAAGCTAGACTTTATCTTAACTTGAGTCTTTGTGAAGAATCAGCTGATGATTTTACTAAGTCAATGGAATATATAAATAAGGCAATTAAGTTATGTTCTGATGCAGACTTGAATGATGAGCTTTGTAAATGTTATTCTATAAAAACTAATTTATATTCTCAACAGAAGAATTATTCAAAAGCAATTGCATGTGTTGATCAGGGTCTTCAAATAGTGTCCAGACTTTCAAACAAACAATCTATTGGAACAGAACTTTTATGTTTAAAAGCAGAACTTTTAATAGATATAAATGACTTCCAAACTGCCAAACGTGCAATGATAAAAGCTTACAAACTAAAAATACCAATAAAAAATGAATTTGAAGAAGTAATAAAAAAGTTGAAAATAATTGTTGTTATGTGTCAGGCAGAAAATAGTTTATTAATAGCGTCGCAGGTGGACTATGAACAACGAATGCGACTGAACGAAAAATTAGGAGATGCCTGTGTAGCGTTGAAAAAATATTCAAAAGCAATCGCTTATTACAAAAAAATGTTAGAAAATGCTGAACATTGTGGTAAGGCTGATAAGAGTCTAATACCTTGTTATGTTTCACTAGCGCAAACATACAAAGATGATAAACAGTATTGTCAAGCATTAGAATATTTTTACAAAGAATTGAATCTTTACAGTGAAAATAGTATAGAAGCTTGCAAAACACTATTGAATATTGCTGATATTATGGAAGTTCTGTATGAACCATTTGATAAAATTTGGTCAGTCTATGAAAAAGCTAAAGAAATTGCAAAGAAAAATAATGACGGCCATCATCAATTAGCAGCAGTATGTATTAAAAAAAAACTATTTGTCATTTTAATATTAAGTTTTTAAATTATATATATATATCTATTTTAGGTTAAAGGAATGAAGTGTTTAGCTGACGATAAAGATCGACCAGAACTGGCAAATGATGTGACAAATGAACTAAACAATTTAATGGAATATGAAACAGAATTGATTGAAGATGAATGTGATGTTCCAGACATTTGGGATGATGTTTCGCTAAAAGATCTTTCGGACATCGATGAAGAAGATGATGATAAAAAAAGAAAGAGGTTCAAACAAGCAACAATACCAGAAAAAAAAAATGAAAAGGGTGAAACTCCTATCATACCAGCTTGTGCTAAGGGAAATGTTAAATTAGTTTTAAGTTTATTGCAACAAGGTCATTCAGTTAATGCAGGTGATGCTTTAGGTTGGACAGCTTTACATGAAGCTAGTAATTATGGGTATGTTGATATAGTAAATGTTCTTTTAGACCACGGGGGTGATATTAATAATCGTGGTGGACCTTGTTGTGAAGGTATTACACCTTTGCATGATGCTGCAGCCTGTGGTCACTTAGAAGTTATAGATTGTTTATTAGATAGAGGGGCAAATCCTTTAGTAAGAACTAATAATGGTGAAACGCCACTCGATTCATTGATTGCTTGTCGAAACAGGGTGATTTTAGAAGAAAAAAAAGAATTAGAACCAAACAAACTTGCCCATTTTTGGTCAATTGTCGATCGTCTTAGTGAATGTTTGCGAAAAGCTGGTCATACACCTCCTGTGCCTGTGACTGATGTAAAAGAAATACTCAAGAACGGACAACAACCCAGGGAACACTATTTAGGAATAATACCCGATAACGCTAAGAGACAAAGAAAGTTGCACAGAAGTATTGGGGATTCAGAGAAATTTGAGAAAAAAGAAAGACATATGGAAATAGAAAATGAAAATACATCTAGTGCTGCAGAAGACTATAAGCAAACAATTAAATTGTTAAGAAATCATAAGAGACAACGAGAAAGTGAAACGCAATATGAAGTTACTCAGCCGCCTTTGATTATTCAGTCGCCTTTGGTTGAAAACTCTGTTGATGAATGGTTAGAAGATGATATGTTACACAAACCAAAAAAAAAATATTATACTGAAATATCTAAAACAAATTATTCGCCTATTAAAGAACTGGACATTGAAAATGAAGACAATTGGTTTGAGAGTGAAAAATTACCAGATGTTACTTCAGATTTTGGGTCTAACAATAATATGCAAAGTTCTATACTAGATTCAAATGAAGATTCTGATGATAAGTGTGATTCAAACAATAAAAATAAATGTAAACCTCTTACACTATCTTTAATGTCTTCAAGCAAAAAAAAAAATATTCAAAGTAAATTAGAACATCAAGGATTTATTTGTATGGACAATATTTTGCCACACAATAATGATGATAATAATGATTCTTTTTCAATGCCAACATTTAAACATTTAAAAAGAGATGAAGATTTGAAAAATATTAATCGCACAATCAAAGTGCGCATTGAAAATAGACTATTTCTTGTACCTATACCGGGGAGCGAAAAAAATATAAACCTTAAATGGCTGTCAACAGAAGCTTCAAGACGTTATCAAAAACTTGTAGGTGTCAACCCGATATTAAATTTGACGACAGACGATGGAGCCTTATTGGATGAAAATGATTCAATTGATTTAGTGTATGGGCTTCAAGAAGTATTAGGTAATATTATTGGTTGGAGTACAGAAACTTTAATTGAAACTTATAAAAAATTATGTTCAGAATCAAATACTACAGTCAATGAACACATAAGTCAATTTTTAGATGTTTTAGAAGCAACTGGAACTCTGGATATGTCTGATTATATAACCATGCCCAATATTTTAAACATTTCACTTAATGTAGCGTGCCATTATCAAAATTTACATGTATTGAGCTTGTCAGGTATAGCACTTGAAGATAATGGAATGAAAATGCTATCTGATCATTTTTCAAATTTGAATCGACTAACCAAATTAGATGTAAGTTGTAATAATGTCAGTTCTATAGGAATAGGATATTGGGCTGCGTCAGTGGCTGATAAAAAATCTTTAAATAATCTAGAATCTTTTGATATCAGTCATAATCCTATAACTAATGTAGGTCTAGTACACCTCCGTTTAATTACTCAACACTCAACTAGTCTACGATCTTTGTTCCTCCGAGATATAGATATTGACCACAATTGTTATGATAATGCATCTGAATTATACTTGGATAATATTGAAGACCTAGACTTAAGCTTCAATATGTTAGCACGGACTGGTGTTTCTGGTTTTTTTATAAGACTTGATCCAATGCGTTTGAAATATTTGAATGTACGAAACACAGGATCATCAATGGTATTACGTGAATGTGTTTTGTTTTTAGAACGTAGTCAAGCAGAGTCTTTACATTCAATTGATTTCTCCGGACTTGACCTTGAAGATGAAGATATGGATTTATTATGTAGTTGTTTGGAATCTGCAGGTAATTTGAAGCATTTGGGGTTAGCTGATAACCCAAGAGTTACTCAAATGTGCATTGATAGAATTAAACATTTAAGTGTCAAATTTGTCCATATGGCTGGCTGCAAACCAGTTGATATATCACATATCGAAACCACAGACCTAGAACAGATGTCTTTATCTGGGCATGGACAGTCGGATTTATTTAAAAACGCTCCTTACAATGTAAAAGTATCGCTGTGATTTATTATAATTTATATTTATGTTATAAACTATATATGTTATAACTATATTGTATTATATTATAACTATATTGCCTTTTAGATTTAATTTTATACTTTTTCTAATTGCACATTTGATAATAAATAATAATTTAAGTAAAAATTAAAATGTTATATTTATTAATTGATATTATTATATATTTCAAGTAAAACATATTTTTTCTTTTAAAACCTATATTTATTTTGTTAGATAATACTTGTTTAATAGCTATGATATAGTTAAAATGATATAGTTTAATAACATTATAAATAAACTTAAAAAGAGTATTAAGTCATATCTAACTCATTGAAACACAACTGGGGCTTGTAAAAATTCTGGGTGATCATAAAATATGATAACAATTTAATGGTACAAATTATATGTATTAAAAATGCGTTAATATTAATCTTGTTCCTATATTTGAATTTAATTAATTAATTAGTTTACAATAAAAAAAAACAATTACAAATTAGTTAATTTTATTGGTATTAGTAGTATAGTTTTGCCATTCCTGGTGAACTTTTCTTTTACTGATATTATTGACTAAATAATATTTTCACTTGTTTTTATATTATAATTAATATTACCGATCGTTGTTCACAGTGTTTTCTTTTATTGATGTTTTTATATAAATTGTCGAAGGTGTTTAAAAAATAAATTAAATACAAATTGAAATAATAAAATATTAAAAAATAAATTAAATGAAAAATTATCATTAATTTTTATTTATTATTTTTTTTTTATTCAATTGTTAAGGTATTTTCTGTAAATTATTCTCTTTATACCTGTTCTAAAATGGCCCCAAAGCTAGAGTATCAATACCATTTTCTAAAATATATCTTTTATCAGCATATGCACTAAGAGCTTTTTTGTTTTGTTCAATAGTATACACATTGTGTTTATCTGTTCTAAACATATTTTGTTTTACATATTAATTATACATATATTGATTGTTTACTAATTAAACAATCTTTAAAATCATTAAAACACAATTTGTTTTTAATTATATTCTTTTTCATATCTTTTGCCTTTTTCATTTCTTTGCCATTATCAAATATTTTAAATGAATATAGTTTAGATCTTAACCCAACAAACTCGCTCATTATTTGACCATTAAGTTCATCTTTGAATTAATTTATTATTCACACGATAATCTGAGGTATCAAACTCATTTAAAAAATTTAATTTATTGTTTTTCATATCATAAGAATCATCAGTTGTAATTTCTACTATTAAAGAGTCGTGGTATCTATGTATAATAATCTAATATTTTTTACATATATTTTTTTTAGTATATTATAGTAAAAATCATACATCCGGGTTTTAGATAAATCTAAAATACACATTCCTAGATAAATCTGTTTTTTTTTTTTATGTAACCGCAGTCTTGTTCATATGTACAGCTATCGAATTTTCTGTAAAAATTGTCCTTTGATCAAAATTTGGTCTAGCAATCCAATTTTCCACTAAATCGCCTTTAGAAATTTATTTAAAATTTGTATGTTTTCTTGTGTTCATCATAGTCCTACCAAATACACAGTTTTTCACTAACTTATAATAATCTTTTTCATACTCATTATTTGTTTCTGTCCGAAGATTTGTGTTAAAATCTATATATGGTTTCAACCAAGGGGTTTAGTAAAATTGCATTACTTTATGTATTTTCTCTAATTTTAAACTTAAACTTATATACAATTTAAGATTAATATAATGGAGAATATAGTTTTTCTTATCATATAGAGTTGTTGTTAACTTAGTCAAATTTTCATTATCGAACTTATTTTCAGGAGCTAAGGGAAAATCTGAGTGAAGATCATGAAGTGATTCAGGATAACTAAAATCTACTTCAAAACTATAACCTTTTTCTCGATCATTTGTCTCTGCATCGAAATGCTCAGGATTTTCCCATTTAAATCCACGTTCAGGAAAAATAATGTTATTGCCCATCCATAAAGATTGTTCGCGTCCAAATATAATATAATATATTCGTATATTTACTTAAATCGTTTTTATTATATTTTTTTTTTTCTATATATTTATGATTTGCCTTAGAATATCTAATACTACATTGATTTATACCTCCTCTTATTCCTTGTTCAGACATTAAATATTTATCAATATCTGTTAATAATTCTAATTGTACACATGTTTTCTGAGCATAGCATTCCAAGCAAACCCGGGAGTTGTATAATAATAAACAGGATTCAACTTATAGTTACTTATTGAAACATAACTGTTTCGATTTCATCTGTACCATTAAATAGTTTTTGTAATTTGTCATAAATTGGTTGGTTAATAGATTTTCAAAAGGAATCCAAGAATCTGTAATAATATTCTACAATAATGCAGTTTATCCAGGTATCTAATTTTTCCACAATTAAACACCGTAATGACATAGGAAACATGGAGTCCTTATTATCATTGTCTTTCTCATATGGAAACGGTTTTATATTTTTGTATTTGTCTAAGATTTTCATAAGTTTATTATGTTCTTTTTCCATCTTTATTATAAAAAATAAATTTTTTTTATAATTTTATTCTTAGGTTTATTTTTTTTATGATCATTCATTTTCTATATATTTATATCCATTAAGATTGGTTTGTTTTAAATATTTTTCAAAAAATTTTTCTTCTTTATTTATTTCTTCTTCATTGATATTTTTAACTTTATACAACTGTAATGTTTAATTATACAATTTATATGCGATTAGTAATTCTGAAATTTATTCATTTAGTTTAATATTATCCTCAAATATAATAATGATTATATTAATGAGAGATAATGTTGCTAATAATGGAAAATAAATAAATCCTAATAATCCAATTCTAGTTGAAAATAATTTTAAAATAAGTATATAAAAACTAAGAATATTATAGTAATTATAACTTTTACGATATACATAAATTTTTTTCTTCTAAATATTCATTCATTGCTTGTTTATTGTTAACTAAGATAAACAATAAATTAATCAAATTCATTAAATAAGTTCATTTCTTGATCGTAAATTATTATTTTAATATCTTGAATTTTATTCCTATCTATAGGCACGTATAATATATCTGTTGGTTTTATTATTAAATTATTTTGTGGTATATTAAAAACAAATAAAAGCTCTTCTTCATTGTGAACACATATTCATTTTCTTTATGATTAGAAATCGATTTTTTTTACTAAATTACAATGCAATTCTAATGTTTTGTTAGATGAGTTATTTACAATTGGATATTCCATAATTTTTAAATAATTTGTAATAAATTCAAAATTTAAACATTCGCATAATACTTTGTCTAATTTAAAAGGTTATTTTGATTTAGTTTCAAGTAGATTATTTTTAAAAAACATTTAGTTCTACACTATCTGCTAAAATTGTTTTTAATTGATTAATTGTATAACTTAAACGAGGTATAAAATATTGCTTATTATTTCCCATATAAATTTTCCCTTCTAAATGTACACATTTTTCTATATTAAACATTGGATTTTTTCCCCCAATAGCAATGCACGGTTCGTTTTCGTTTAATACTCGTTTATTTGGATCTTCTTCATACCGTGGATATGGTAAATATCCATCTGTGCGTCGAGGTCCCAAACAATCGGAAAAAAAATCGCATTGTTGTGGTTAATTTTAAAAATCTCATCGTATCAAGTAGTCCGAGTTTTGTTATAGTTTACACTAAATATTTGTTCGAGCTGTTATAAACCCGGTATTATTTTATGTGCGTGGCGATTTCAAAACGTACAATTGTTTAACAAAGCATATCGCAAGCGAGCGAGCGTATTGCTAGGGGCGGCCGCCCCGGAATCATACTCTCGCCACGCCACTAGATTACGGCGCGAGGAAAAAGATAAAAAAAAATGTCTACCCCGTTGTCCCGGCGTCGCTCCCGTGCGCGCGCGCGCCAACCATAAGGCCACGCGCACACTGGATACGTGTTCGTACGAATTTGTTTCGTACGAAAACGTACGAATAGTGGTCGTACGAATTGAGTGCGCACACCGAACACGTTTTTGTCCGTAAAATAGTCAGTTTTTCGGCGATATCGCATTATATACATAACGCATTCGTACGAACGTTAATAAAACCCGGACTAGTTCGGATTGTTTTCGTACGTCAAAGTTTCACGTACGTATACGTACGAACAAATCGTACCCAGTCTGCGCGCGAACATAGTATTTGGTAGGTCGGGATCGTTCGTGCGCGTACGTACAAGTTCGCACGAATCAAATTCGTGCGAAAACGTATCCAGTGTGCGCGTGGCCTAAGACATCCCCGTCCGTAAAGACGAATAATATGACAAACGGTCGAAAACCACCTTGTCCGAGATACACGGCTGGCGCGCGCGCGGTATTTTATTGTGCGTTCGGTTATCGTTAATTCTCCTGTGTAACCGCCGACCGTACACTATTATAACGTATTTAACGTGTACCGATACGGCTTTGGGCGTTCGCGGCTGCTATATAACGGGACAGGTATTATACTTGGGCACCCGCCCGCCCGTCCGCCTCCTCGGCGCGTACGTACCACGCACGTATTACTCGCCAGCCGCCGTCATCGTCCGACCAGTTATGCTGTTTGTACTGATCGGATAACCCGATTGATTTTAGCAATATATGGCCGAGCCACTCGCCTTGAACCGTTTTTGAATTTCATACGTTTCCCTTACTTTTGGACTATTTCAAAACCGTACATTATTATTTACCCGATTTTTTGTTTGCCTTTCGTCTTTCCAATCGAGTCGTCGTCGTCGTCGTCCGAGTTTTTAATTCGTTCGCGCGCGCAGCTCGGTATATGCACTATGCACCACTATACGGGTTTTTTTATTTTTTTTTTTCTTCTCTCTTCAAACCAGTATTTCATTAACGACGATTTTCACTGTACCCGCTACGCCCGACTGCGTACGCGCGATTTGTTATATACAGGATTTTACGTATACTTTAGGTGGGTTTCGAGATTTCCGTGGAGGAAATTTGTCACGTTCCGTTATAAACGCTAATCGAATGTATCGGTAAAATTTCTAAACGCCAATTTCGTCCCCACGATTGTTAATTAGCTATCTACAGATTTACAAAAAAAAAAAACCCCAAAATAGAAGACGCTAAATCAAAAAGGCCCGATTTATTAAACGGAAATTGTTTGCTCTTTTGGACGCAGATTTCCTAATTCCGGTCTATAGGTATATAAGTAGAAGTAGACTCGGCGATTCGTTCACGATTCTTATTTATTACTACATGCACCTCATTGAAAATTGCTGGTACCACGCCACTGCTGAGCTTAGTTTTCAGCTAGATTAGGATTTAGGTTACAAGCAAATATTTCCGTGCGGGTTCACACGGGGTGGTCCCGTCGCCATTCGCAAATTTGCCACTGGTAAATGGTCCTAAACGGTTAAAGATATTATGACATTTCGGTATTCAATAAAAATCGATCGAAAGATCCAAACAGTTCAAGTACGAGGCATTGTTACTGCGGAAAACCCGCAGTTTTTAACGTAACAATGAAATCGAAATGGCCGAGGTTTAGGCGTAATAATACATCTCGTTTGATTTTTAACGTGCGTCGTGTTGGCCGTGTTCAACGCCGTATTACCGTAATAAATATAATATCGTTTAATCGGTTTCCAAACATCTCAATAATATTATATTACCCTGTAACTATAAAATGATATTCACATTATTTTTTTTTTTTTTTTTTTTTGTGTCCTGCAACACATACATTTATCATTATGCATTTAACAACGTACAACAAAACTTTGAAAGAATAAGTTAATAAATAACATAAAATAATACATTTTATTCGCGTTTGCATAGCCTGTCTAGACTAAATTGCATAAAATATCCCTTATGCATTTACATAGGTTACAATGATTACTTAATAGTTGAATTACTCGAGTCAAGTTATTAATTCCAATATTAGAAAATATTATTTTATGTGTAAGATTATAAATATTTAGTTATCGTTTTAATATGTTTAGGTACTCGATAACAGTTTCTGTTTTTCTTTTTGATTTAATTCAGTGAAAAAATGTATTTTCACCGAATTTCACTCATATTGATAATGGTGTGGCGTTTTCTTAAGTCATTATTTTTAGTTACCATTCGAAATATATTGTCGAGTTTTTTTTTTGTTTTTTGTTTTATGTGGATAAACATATTTGCCCCAGCTCATATTTGTATGTTGTTAGTACACTACAATTATCTATCTATAAAATATGTCTAAATACTTTACCATCTGTTTAATCGTCAAAATTGATATTCGGCCACCATTATTATATTCCAGTGTAGTGTATTATTCGGCATGTTAGGTAATGTATAGTTAAATAATTTAGAAAGAAGAGTTTTAAATGAATATTTAGTACATAATATATACATATACATCTTGTTGGGCAGTTACTTTTGAATATTTCACTTTATATTTGGAAACACATTTTTTTATACCCGTACCCGTAGGCTACGAAGCTATAAAAAATATATAGGAAACGTGTTTTTACTCGGGAGTAAAATAAAGTACCCTTCGATCTTACTGGCTTTGTCAGTAGGTAGTTTCTTATAAAACGGGTGCTGCAGAAACCAATTTCAAATATTTTTTTCAATGCGAACATTGAAAACCGAAATATTATTTATAAGATTTGTTTTCCAACCAATTTATTTTTATGTACATTTTATATACATATATATTTTAATAAAAAAATCCTTAGGTTTATTATAGTGGCCAATGGTGAAGAGGACGGGAGGGGACGATTTCTTCGGGTGAAAACATTAAAGATTAAACAAGATTGCATATTTATTAGTTATTTCAAAATTATATTATATTATTATTATACACCGCATAACAGTGTTGAATTAAAACAAAATAATAATTTTACCAAACAATTTAAGATTATAAAGACATCTGATAGCTATAGAAAAATGGTATACCTATAGTATATTATAAAATTCATCCTAAAATACCGAAATCCAAATTAAATCACACGAACGAATCACACAAGATGAAACTCGGTGTCATAAAATAAATGCCAATAAGTTGGTTCTCTAGAATTTTCCAGTATCAAATCAAATCACCTAATCTAACCGGGCAAAAATCGATGCGAAATTAAATACTATAATTGTTTAATTTTATTATCTAATCAGTTGGTTAAGTGGTGTGGATACTTTAAAATTGTTTAAATTAATTTTTTTATTTTTACACGACTGGTAACATTTTTAACATCAAACAAATATTATATCATTTATTAGTACAAGTATAGAGACATTGTATTAAATAAGCCTATTTAGTTTGACAAAATCTTGTATAATAAAATAGGTTTATAATATAAAATTTATAACCATACGTTCGAATTATACAATGTTTTCATGCTTGAAAAAATATCTCAGCAGGGAAAATTATCTGTTACTCATTTACACTAATTGACACCATCAGCATACTTATTTTATTTTAATTCCTGCGCATGGTCGATTCCCATTTTTAAGTACGAAGCCTACAAAACGCGTTTGGAAATATTTTAATTTTTTAACGTCTACGCTGGGATGTAAAACCGGTGTGAAATTTCAAGTTCACGCGTGACACAAGACTGTACAGGACACCCGTTAAACATGTTTTTTTTTTTTTTTTATTAATTTCGATATTTCTACACTTATGTAATATTCACTGGATTTACGAACATCACCATCCCGAAATACGTCTATTGTAATAAAAGAATGGTACGTTTTTTTTTTTTTTTTTTGTAACATTGATTACGTACAGCATTTCAATGAACTCTTCTTAAATATGTCAACGGACAATACGCACTACCTATAGGTAATATAAAACTTGGCTTCTAATACACCATCGTTATTGTATATTTCCTACCATAATTATTATTAAAATTTGTATTATACGGTTGGTTTTTTTTTTTTTTTTATTTATTTTTTTTTTTAATAATACTTTATATAATTCTAGAATTTTAAGAATAGCGAAAATACGTTGATAGTTTTAAAAGTATTTCTGAAAAGTTAATTGACTTAAAATATATTGTCTTTTATTTTGATGTTTACACGCTGTTTGATTTTAGTAAAAAAAAAAAAAAGATTTAATAACTTCAACGACCACCGGCATAACAAACTAATAATATACCAAATTGTATTGCTTAACTTTTACAACATTTGCTCATATCGTAGGTTTGTAATTTTTACGAAAAAAATAACGAAATTCAGAGTACTACAAAAATGAATGAATATTAACGACTAATTTGAGCGGTTAACAATGTGAAATAAGTAACAAAATAGTATCCCATGTAATTACCTAATAGGTATATCAATTAAAAAACAAGCTAATGTACAAGAAATTATACGATTATATAAACCGTTGGCAAGTATATAAGTGAAAATTGTGTTAATGTTAACTATTTGGTTGTTGTAATAAAAAATAAAAATACTGTAAAATATCAAGAGTGAATGTTTGACAATATATTGCCTGAAATTGTGTTTTTACGAGTTAGCGAACATTATTGAGAAGTCATTGTACAAAAGTTAAATTGAAAATATATACAATATACATGTATCGGGAGATAGTATCGCATATAAACTATTGCAAAAAAACTTTTGTTAAACGATAGGTATAACATAGACTTTTAAAAAGTGAAAGTTGAAAGTGAAAGAAACTTGACATAAATGATCGTATTCAAGAATCGTATAATAATCGTATCATATGATACCGTATACCTACTGTTTTTAATATACTAGTAATGAAAAATATCAGTATTTTTTTTTGGAATTAGTTATACTTTAACGTTAATATTATATTGTTATAATTATATTTTAACTATAATTTTTAGAATATACAAATGCAGGCGGTATCTTGCATATTAATTAACTTGTTAACTATTGCCTACTATATTGCACAACGACTAAAAATCGACTATATTTTACGTCTATTGTAGTCTGTACTCAATAGTAGAAACTTATATTTATGACAATTCTAATTTTCCACGTGACTATAATAGTTTAAATAGATATGTATTTGTACCACAAAAGTATGCGAACATTAACAATTTTTGACATTTTATTCTTTTATTTTGCGCCTAAATAACAATCTGTAAACAACGCGCCAAACGAATTCCAAAATGTAGTACTTCTTGTACTTCTATGCATAAATCTAAGCAAATTAATAAGCAAACAAGAATTTCTTTAAATAGAAATTAAAAAATTATGAGACGCATACGGCCAACTGTTACTACCGTAATAGAAATTTTCACTTATAGGGCGCAATCAGGAATTTTCGAAATGAATGGTATTATTCGGTATTCTATACAGTTTCCCACGATTGTTTAAATAATTTTATATTACACTAACTCTCTATATTTGCCATTATAAAGATATTTTAATTAAATTTTTTTCAAACAAACAAAAATCGAATAGGTCTTACATTTTTTAATTGTATATAATTTATAATAGTCGGATGTTGATTGACCGGAAACTATGACGTGGCTGGATCAATAACGCTGGACATACTATCGCACCGTTTGGTGTGGGCTACTGTTGTCGGTGGGGAGCGTGTAAGGTATAAGGATACAGGGCAATTTAATTCATGTACGAAAAGCAACGAAATAAATATATAAAATAATAATATAACATATATAATAATAATTTCATTGCAATTAAAAAAAAAAAAAAAAAAAAAAATTATATTTATACATATATATAATCGATTAAAATAATTAGGTAGGTATTCGAATTTTTATTCGATAATATAAAATGTATAATAATGCCTATGCACCCCCCTCCCTCCAAATACGGGCTATTACGTAGTTTAAACGGTTGTTTTTTTTTGTTTTTTGTGGAAAAATATTTTAATACCTACAACGAATAATTAACGTAAAGGCACAGTTAATTCACTTGACGTCACACGGTCGTATAAAGTTCCGACAAATAAATAATAATTTACCAATTTATATTTGAAATAATTTTTTTTTATACCTTTACTGTTGGTTGTATATACAACGAATATAACAATACGTAAATAAAGCAGGCACTTGGTACTTGCACAGTGCGCATATTATTTCACGTATTAAATACGCAAATATACATATTACAAAACTCTATGTGCCCGTTTATTGTTTCCTTATTATTATTGAAGTTATATAATTACTGCAATTGAATTTAAAAAAAAAAAAAAAAAAAAGTTTAAATATATAAAATTATTAAGACTATTATTGTATAATATATACAACCGCCGTACCTATATTTTCTCTCTAATTACTACTATAGAAGTAATTAACGTTTGCTTGATGAAGTCATATTATATCGATATCAACGTTCTAAACAATGTATAATTATGACGATAGTCGTATGTTGGCCGACGACTGATAATTATTGCAGATGGTACAATAATAATAATTTATACGTTATTATTATACACTAATCTAGAGATGTTTGTGGTGCAATATGAATTTAAAAAAAAAAAAAAGTAGATATAAATTTATGAATTTATCTAAACGCACTATTATATTCGAGAATAGTAATTAGACGAACGTATTATAGCCATGGGTACCTTTAATAATAAAAATAGTATCGCGAAAGCTTTTTTTTTTTTTTTTACTAACGATGACGGTGATTAGGTACCATAATAATACTAAAAAAAAAAGAAGAAAGATACGTATTCGTATTGCTGCGGGTCGGCGTGAAATAAAAGCAAATCGAAATTAGGTTTAAATGTTTTATTTAAATTTTTTTTTTTTTTTTTTGTCCCCCTTCCCCCTTCAAATGTTTAATGCGCCGTTTATAAAGTCGGGTTGGTGTTAACATGAAAAGTAATCAATAGCGATTTAATGTTTATGGGCGTAACTACTTACGTGCATGTGTACACTGGTAGAGTCCCGGGTACGGGCTACGGTAATCCCCTTAGATCCCTCTAATCCCCCTGGATCCCGGGACCGCGTGATGATTATTCGGTTTACGCCGGGTAAATCACGTGAGCGATACACTGTTGTATAAATCCAGTATTATTATATTCACATTGTCGAACACGAGTGCACCGGTAGGAAATATTGTTTTACGACACGTTAACGTGACGATATCTATATATTATTATTATTATTTTTTTTTTTTTTTATGGGTTTAAAGACGTATATTTCGACGTGTGTACCACAGTATATATATACGTTATTGTCTGGTGATTATATACGAGTTTGTCAGACGGGAACCGGACCAATCGTTGCTGCAGCCCACGTCGTGGTTCGGACGAAGAGTTAGAAAAAAAAAAAATAATAATAATAATAAAGATTACGAACGATAAACACCAAAAAACCATTAAAAAAAAAAAAAAAAAAAGCCTATAGGTAATATTATATTGCCTACTATATAGGTTCGATATATTATGGAACTATTATTATTGACGGGCCCAAAACGAACGCGTAAGACGTGTGATATCTCCGAACAACTCAGCCGATTCCGTCGGCTCTAATGGCGCGGCATTAAACCTCTAACGTCCACTTGGAATATAGAAATAATAACGTGTTTTTCGGTTAATGCCACGCTTATTATTTAGATACCTGGGTAACCCCTAAAGCCGATTAAAATTTTAAACGTAAAACGAAATGTCGTTTGGTCGGTTAAAACCGCACGACAATCGGACGCGTGAATTGCTTTGGAATTTTTTGTTTTTTTTTTTTATATATATATATGTATATATATAATACGAGCAGTGAAACGATTCTATTTCACATATTCGATATTGTTATTTATCGTGAAAATTGAAGGTGGTTTAAATATACGTATATTATTGTATCAAATACTTGAAAATGGTTATCGGTGGTTATCTTCTATACCGTATACCGTGATGGTATGCCTGAGTTCACATTTTTATTGATAAACGACGTCGCGGATCGTCTCAAAAATTCTAGAATTTGTTAAGTGATAAGGATATGTGAACTCCCCCCTTTCCCCCACCCATAGATCGTATTTAAATATAAAAAAAAAAGGTTTAAAAACGTTTAAAAAAAATACTGGCTGATGGTAATCGCATAGTAGTCGTCGTGGGATTTTTTATCGACCGTCTCGTTATATTTATCAGCGGTATAAAAATTACGGTTTAAATTTGAATTTGCATTTTGTTGTTACGATGATATTTATACGTATTGTTACATTTTCCAGTATGGTTCCACGCAAAGTTGACATTGATTTATGATTTAAAATTGTATTTGACCATTTTTATTATTATTTTTTTTTTCAATTATTCATAGTTTGTATACATTATTATATTATATTTTCTACTGTACAATATTATCATTTTAAAACAATAATGAAATTATGTGTTTTTAGTTAACGTGTTAAGAATATTTATAAACTCTTCGCCCTCCATTCCACGTAAATTGATCCTGAATACGTGCTTGCGTATTGTACGTATTATTTGGGAGGGATCCATAATTACGTCGAAGGGGCCCTACCCAACTGTACGCGTGTTATTATCGTACGGAACGTAATCTGTGGCGGGACGTCGTTGTCATCGCGTAATGACTACGGATCCGTGCGATGTTTGTACGGGGAAAAAAAAAAAAAAAAAAAAAAAAAAAAAAAGTCTAAATTGCGCAACGGACAAAATGATCTACGGCCGTCAGAAACACATCCGGACGGGAACGCGTCAATCCGTACCTACCGAACAATATAGTATGACGATCCGCCAGGCGATGACGCCCCGTATATATGACGTTATTTGTAATAGAGTGTAAAAAAAAACGCGCGTATGCCGTTTTTTTTTTTTTTGTTATCCTGATAAAAAATAATATATATATAAAAAAAAAAATAAAAAAATGTACATCCGTTTTGGCGTGCACATGACGTGTGTGTAACGACGGTGCTGTCTGCCGCCACGCGATGATCGTTTTGTAACGATTTTGAAAAATGGGTCAGATTCCCACTGATATACGTATACACGTGCCTATATATATATATATATATATTTATTACGATTAATGTAATCACTTTTCCGCCCTAAAATTTTTTATAAGCTTTTGGTTTTGCGCATACGGTTTTTTTTTTTTTTTTAATCATAATAATACCCACCTTTTATACTTTTGTCTTTCGGTCTTGACATTTTTTACTATATTATTATACCGGGAGCTTCGCTCTGCAAAATCGTTTTTTTTTTTTTTTTGTTTGTTTGTTTGTTTGTTTGTTTCGAACTACAACGATTTGTTTCGTTGCTTTCAGTGGAAATAAAAACGCCCATCTGTAGTACATCCATAACGATCCCCGCCTCCCCCGTATATAATATATTATAGTACGAAGCGAGGAATATCGCGACGAATAATAATTATGTCGGATTATTTTTCGTGTTTTACATATTTAAGGTTCGCGATATTAATTGGCCGTGGTATTGCGGTGTGAATGTTTTCCCGTTCGTCATCGTCGTATAGACAGCGTTAACTATACGAATTCTGCGTGTGTATTATATGATACGTCGGCGGCACGCGTAGATTTCCCGGTCCAATTGTCGAAACGGCATGAAATCGGATATTCAAGATTTTAATGTCCAATCGACAAAAAATTAGAACGCGGCGAAAAAAATGAAATGAATTGATATTGTGCGACGGTGGCCACGTTTCAAAGGCCACGGGCAAAAGTCATTCTCGCTCGGTATTTATAATCCGGTTATCCGGTGGACTACTACCCGGCAAATTGGACTAAAACGATACATCCGGTCTTATATAGAATAACCCGTTGCCACACCGTATCATATGTATCATTCGTGCGTACCAGTAAGTAATAAACAAGGCGTTGGCCAATATATGTAATTTATTATTTACTATAGAAATCAGAGCCATCGTATGAATTTTAGCCCGCCTACCGTCGGTCAATATGGGTATATCCCGTCCAGGAGCCCCTAACAAAAAAAAAAAAATCGGGTTCTATCAAAATTTAAAATAAAACACAAAAAAAAAAAAATACTCAATAAAACTCAATGGTTTACGACATTTAAAAATAACATATTATTTATACATATACCTAATCGAGTATGTGGGTATGAATTAATGATGTGACATGAATCCGGATTATCTAAAAATCCAATAAATCCGGATTTCGGGATTTTTATATCCAAAATTTTGTGCTTTTATGAGTAAAACAATGTTTGCCGGTTCAACTAGTAATATATTAAATAAATTATAGTGTATTACGTACGATTTTTTTTGTTGTACTTTTTTTTTTTAAATAAATTTCTATTTGTAATATTTTTTGAATTGTAAAAACGTATTTAATGTTTTACACGTTTAACGATATTAATAATACTTTTATGAAAAATTAATTAAAGAATATATAAAATCACTGTTTTAAAAACCGTAATCCGGATTTGACAATTAATGTCTGATTTCAAGTTTCGGAATCCAAAATTCCGGTTTCTCGAATTCCGGCAAAACCCGATTTTTCCCATCAATAGTACGATTTATTTAACAACATTTCCGGAGTTTTTCAACGGGAAAATTATTTTGTCAAATTATATCCGGAGCTGCGTACCTATACGTACACAAATATTTGTACGCGTATTATTTACAACCGCATAATATTCGGATTGCCAATATCCAATTCAATTATCCACGTTATCCACGAATAGGCGAGACAATTCGAGAAATCTTTCCGATCTTTGTGCGAACAATGTACAAGACGTTAAGATCATATATATTTTAAAACGGTTTAAATTTTAAACCTTTTTGGAAAAATTATTTGCAACATCGAATAGAAAGAAAAACGAAATCACACAATTCCGCCCCTGGTGTGGCCGCACGCGATACGGTATATAATAATACAGTCGTGGACATCATTAATTAACAGTAACGGCAAGGTCGGGCTGGAGGGTGGGAAAGGCCACGGGATACGGGATCCCGTAAGCGCCACTCCCATCCCCTCGCTCCCCCCTCCCCCGAGAATGGCCGTATTGGTAGAAGGTAGACGTAGTAAACGTACAATCGTATATTATGTATACCTATGTAACGGGCGGTCAGAATTGATTATATTTTAATAATCACGACGAAAACGGAATGGTATTGGCGAGCGCACTATTTGAGTCGGTCTCCCAGAACCGTGTACACACTGCGTACACGCGAGATTGGATAATCTCGAGTGTTTATTACAACCGCATTGCTTGTTGTATTACGATATTATAACACTACGGTTACCCACTCTCCCCACTATCCCACCTACCCGGCAGCCGCCGTATATTATGCGATTGCGATTGCGGTTCGGTAAATATTGAGCAGGCTATAACTGTGTAAATATTATTTGTGCGTTTTCGAATTGTTTCGAAAATGATTAATAATTATTGTCGAGGACGTCGGCAACGAATTTAATTGCCGGCCACTCGGTAAAAATACAGGTGTATACATCCTGCTAATACGTTACACTATATAAACGTAAAACTATTCGTTTTGTACAAATATTTTATCGATATCGTCATTAGTTTACAAAAAAAAAAATAAAAATGTCGCGTGCGTCATATACCTATACGCAAGACGCTCAACAATAGTTCGTGTTTTATTGTTGTTGTTGTCCCCCCCTTGGATTCGTAAAGTATAATTATATTTCAGAACAGCCAAACAATTAAGTTAAAAATCGAAAATCATTATACAATTAATCGTTGTAAATTCAAAAAAACACGAGTTTACAGTGTACTTTAAACTATTGTGTGCTTTTTTTTTTTTTTTACCGGTAGAAATATATAGGTACGTCGATTTTTTCTATAATACCACGAATATCACGATAATCGACTGTTATTTTATGCAATTATATATACCTAATATTATGCATAACGAATCTCTAAAAATAAAGTTGTTACCTAATAGAAAAATAATAAATTCAATACTTCAATAACAGTTTTCCTTACTTATTTATAACTAAAATCATGATGAATAATTATATTTGTGACCCCCCCTCTCTTGGCAAAATCCTGATTGCGCCACTGATTTATGTAACCGCAGGGATTTAAGTAATAAATTAAGTACCTATTAATGTAAGTTATATTATATTTTGTTACACTTTAATGATAGCTACTTATATTTATTGTAATGATATATTATAGAGCTAGTGCTGCTATTTGATCGCCATAGGTAATGACTAAAAAAAAAAAAAACTGATTTACACAATTAGAGTACAAAGCACGGATATATTTATAGTTAATGTTAAAAAAAAAAAAAAATTGTACTAAAATTCAAGATTTTTAAATTGTAGAGAGTGAGTTAAATAATATACTCAACCTTGAATTAAAATGTCGGTTAATAAATTGTATGTTAATAAATTGTGATCAATAGACAATGGTTGCTACAACTTAAAATTCATTTCATTGAAATAATGAAAAAATAATCCCTTTTACAGCAACATAAATTTACTATTATGAATACAAATTTAAAAATTATTTCTCATGTATTTCCTGAAGTCATGCAAATTATAATTATTTAAATAATATATATTATTTATATTATTATGTCAATGCCACTCAATCGGTAGGTATGCGTTTTAAATAAAACGGTTAGGCCGTAGAACTGTTAAAAATATAACTTATTATTCGATTTTAATATTTTGCAACTAATTTACTCTTTAATTTGTTCTGTCAATAAACAACTTTTCCATCAGCAATTTTGCTACAATCAAAATTCTTTATATTGTATTTAGTATCTAGTTGGTGTGTTGGTGGAGACATTTTTTTATTATCCTCGCAGTTTCCTTAATAATGGGAAAACATGGGAATATTTACGCAATTTTCTGTTTTCTGTTATTTTTGATTTAAGCTACCAATTTTTAGACATGGTAAAATTTTCAAATTATTCTGGCCTTTTTTCTTAAAAATGGTCGACAATTCGACAGTTGACCGTAAATCATGCTAAAAATGGTTAAAAAGAAAAAAAGTTGAGCGTATTGTATTTGACCTTCCTCTACTTAGTACTTATATAGATCCTTCAAATGTTTCACTCACTACTTGTTATCGACACAATTAATTCCTCTCACCATATTTTTAATAATTGTATATGAGCAGAGTACCTAACGTAGGTACTTTGCAATATACAATATTTCATATAAATAATGGTTTTATACTAACGTATCATTATAATTATTCGTTTTTACCCTAACAATAATTTTTTTATATAAAAAAATCAATACGCAGGGTGTCTCACAACGGTTTGTAATTTATAACCCTTCGCCACTTTAAGTTATTATAAATCCTCGTCCATACACATACATAATATATTTTAGATAGGTAGGAATTTTTCACTTATAAACTCCACTAGATTAAATGATATTAACAGTAATTGAAATACGATCAGTAAAAAAATAATATCTTGCACATTTATAATAATAGCCATTGATTATAAATACTTACTTTACATAGTAACTATTTATAATCCATATAACAACTACTCGTATCTATAAACTGTTGACTTGGTTAAACATTTTTTCCTGTTATTTATTAGCACAGTTAATTTTATCATTATTGAATTTTGAGACAAAATGCATTTAGTGAAGCACAAACGAACGAAACATATTTGGATCCGAAATACATAGTAGGTGGTCAAATATGTCCCCGGCATTCCCCAGCACGAAATTAATTTACTATAATGAAATTATTGTTTTCGGTGTGTTGAAATTAGATTTTATCTTATTTGTATTAAAACGAATACGGTTCAAACTTTGAAAATGTCAGTATTATTTATTTTATATAAAATCCCGTTACGGTTCACATGCGATCTTATCGTCATTATTTTATAAATACCCATAAGCGTAGTTAATATATTAATATTATTTATTCTGACGCCTTAGTAAATTTTGGAAATGTTTTCTTTTTTTTTTTTTATTTAAAACAAATTATAAAATATAATATTCTCGATTTATTGAATACGTGATAAACGGTTTAAAAGGATTTTGTTCCGTTGCAATAGAAATTAACTTTAGAATTATTACTATTTCTTTTTTTCTCTAAATTTAGTTATTTGTACTGTCAGGACATGCTGGTAGGTAGGTACTATAAAAATCCGATTGAATAATTGACTACAAATAATATAAATCTATACGCCCAATAGAAATCAACTTAGACTATACGTAAAATATGTAATAAATGTTAGTAAATTAACAATTTCCTTAAAACTGCTCGTTAGTTTTCGATCAATGCCTTGATATTAACTCAACTGTGCGCCTGAATATATATATATATGTTTTAATAATCCTTGGAATTGTCTTTTCATCCACTTTCTAATCCAGAACCCTAACGGAAAAGTCGTACTTCTTTATTAGCGATTACCACCGACATATTTTGCCCATCTGTCTATGCCGATCTTGTACAATACTGTATAATATGTACGGGTACGCGTGCGTATTTGTTTGATCCGAGAAAGGTCATGTCAGTCAGTAGATCACCGCGTACGAAGTATCGCTATAATCAGTGACCTTGAAACCTCGGCAGACAATCACGCGAGTCTGATTTTTCAGCACGCGACAAGTCCCGTCGAATTCGGGCCGTAATTATAACCGTGATTTATGGGTTGTAATATTTTTTTATGCTCGCGTAGCTTTCAGCAAATTGAAAACTGACGTTTTCAGAAACGCATAAACATGACATACGTTTCGGCCGCCTTTCAGGAGGGTCCGGCAAATTATTTTCATTTTGACTTATCGAACACGAATTACAAATCTGGGTCGATACGTTAAACCGGTGTTCCGGTCTCGTGTCCTGGGCCATTGAACGCGGCGTTGTGCGATCCACTTACGAGGGTACGTAGGAATTGTGCGCATCAATCATATCAAAACGCTCGAAAAAAAAAAAAAAATAAAGGGGGGAAAAAAATTCAAATAGCAACCCGATTGAAAATATCGTATAATTAACAAACCGATCTAACATACACGAGACAAATGCGCGTGCACAATAACAATGATACGTGTGTATTTACAATAATTATTAACTATAATAATAATTGATTGTCCTTGAATTATCGTCGTACGGAATTTTAGCCTATATATAGGTACCAGAAATTCTCGTATACATATCACCGTAGGTATATATACCAGATACCTAACCTAACCTGTATGTATATATTTTAGATTTTTTTTTTTTATCTAATTCAATTCTAACGAGTTTATGTATTCTGTAGTGCTGTGAACGAACGTCTAAACTATTCAGGGATTAATTGGAACGGTGGTACATGTTTTACGCATAATATATATACCGCTCCGTTCGGTGTACGATGCGCTTTCCGAGTAGCCAGAGATAGTTCCCGTTGATAAATTCAAATTTCGATACGTTTGGTTGTATATGCGCATAAATGATTCGATTCGTTTCCGTTTCATATTATAATAGTATACTCGTATACCGGGGGGTGGCCAACTGGAAGAGTCTCGCGAACCGCACAAAAAAATGAAAAAAATGTAAGAGCCAAGAGTAAGGGGGAAAAAATAAGGTTCATAGCTATCGTAATCCATATACATAATCCAGACCTCAAGAAACTTACGACAAAATCGAACACGCGACACGTACGTTAAAATGTAAAAATTGCCGTTATATTTCAATATTATAAATTCAAAAACACTATTTTTTTTTTATTATTAATATTGTAAAAATTAAAATTATATATTAATAATTAGTTCCCGTTACCAGGCCTTGTCTGGGTTATGTTCGATTATCCAGAATCGTTGCTAGAGATGGTCAACATTTCTGTTTTTTTAGATTCTGAGCGGAGCGAAGGGTCTTGTGGTTAGGTTGTTTATCAACAAAAATAATTAAATTTTCATACCAAGAATACCAATAACCCTATGCCAGCTTCCCTTAATTTATTTTAACCACGAACTGTGTGTTAAATTTGAGAAACGAAAAAAAAAATACAAAGTTTTTTTTGGTATTTAAGCAACGACAGTTTCCCTAGTAACGTATTAATGATCTTATGTTTTTCCCAAAAAGGAGACATTTTAAAAAAAATACCATTTAAATTTCGGACTTTTCCGGTGGAAACCTTGTCCTGGCAATTAAGAATACACCGAAAAAAAAAATCAGACAAATAGTTCTCAAGTCAATGATCTTACATACATGCAGCAATTGATTTATATATATATATAGAATATTATTTTCGAATACATATTTTTAATTTAACGTTTTTTTTTTTTTAAGTTAATAAAATATATGTTTTGCGACTTACGGTATGACACGACCCACATGAGTCCATGACGAGAGCCGCAGTTTGGCCATCCCCTGGTACATACCAAACTTCAAACTTCTGTAACGTGATTTAATTAATACCAATTATAGGTTTTCTAGACGAATTCGTCTAGAAAAGCAAAACAAAAATTTACCTCGTAATACATGCATAATACATGTAAACCAAATCGAATATAATATTGTTAAAACGAGAATATTTTTACTTCTAACGGTTATAATATATATATATATATATATATAAAAAAAAAAAAAAAAAATACATTTTATGCTTGTGCAATGTTCTGAAACGACTCATTTGTGACACGTTGAACGCCATTATAGACAATACGACTGCCCGCGTGCATTATTCGATATCTCTCTTTACATATCACCATAACTGTCACAAAGAAAAATATTTTCGTATGTACGTCTTCAGAATACACGGCACGATAAAATATAATTACTCAATATACGAGCCTAAACTTTATACAATCAAGCGCACAATTGTAACACACGAGTACTGTCATATGCGCATCGAAACTCGACATTTTCATATCAGCAGCTCGAGGGGTCGTCGTCGAATATATTATATAATATTAATTTTATAGTATTATAAAACGAATTATGATTTCTTTACTTTAATATGTACGCCGACGTAACAAAAAAATAAATTATAATCAAAAGCCAAGCACTACACGACTTATGTAAATTTAAACACATATAAATCTGTTCAATGTCATATAGCGTTCTGTAGGTATATATATATATATGTGTATCTACGTGCTGTCTAAGGAAGACCGTCTATAAAATATACATTTTTTTTTTTTTTTTTTTTTTAATATTTTAACTGAAAATGGTATCTTTATTTAAATTTCGAACGTTTATCGGCCGTGTTAAACAGAAGGTATAAAACATTTTGCCATTTTTTTTAATTCCAAATATTTAAGTTTAAAATATTAACGCAATAGCGTAACAAACATCCGTCGTTTGTGTTTAATGACGTTACATATAATATTTAATTTCACAAACACGCGTCTTTTTTTTTTTATACGATACATCAATAAGCCAAATAGTCAATGAATAATGTATAGAGTAGTATACGCGCGTAGTTAATTACAATGAACTATTACTGATAACGCCATAAAAAAAAAAAAAAAAAATCACTATAATATTAATTATAATACATAGTTAGAAAATAATAATAATATTGTAGGATTAATAAAATAAATTCCTTGGCATACATATTCAAATTCAACCTTAACGTTAATACAAAATGCTTATTATAGAGAGATGTTTATCGATACGACAAGAACATTACACTTGGGTTACAATATAAAAAAAAAAAGGCATCGTTATACAAAAAAAAAAAAATATATATATATATACCTACTCGATAACTGGTTATTTTATAAATTATGCCTAGGATGTAAATAATAAAAAAAAAAGGGGATTGATGCGTTTTAAAAAAACTAGCGTATTCCAAATTTTTTTCAAACACATAACACACGCGTACAGGTTTTTTGAATATAATGAATTATTATATAATATTATATTTTACATTTAATTCACTTTATACGTATGTGTTGCACACGTCATGTGCTCCGGTATTTACTCGAATGACAACTTGAAAATTGCATTTACATATATAGGGCTGTCTGTGCACGCGTAAAAACCGAATAATAAATACAATATAGTAATACGTTTTAAATTAAATGAATAGACAGTTTTTTACTGACTAGTATTGAGTGATATACTCTGTAGCTGACCTCTTTTTTCGTCTTTAATTGTAAACAAAATATTACGATAACGATATAGAAATTTTCGATTGTCCATATACGTATTTCGTATTCTTCCGGGTGGTGCGTATGACATTTTCAAGGTATATATACCTCATGTATAGGTATACCACGAGACCTGGTGATATTGAAGTGAAAGCACACTCATACGGGCGAAGAAGTGAAACAGTTATTATTTTTGAGTCCACACTTGGAAACAAAAATACTAGTAGGTCTAGTAGTTAGTAGTAATCTAATGAATTACGCAAATAACAATAGCGTTTGATGTATTTTTTCAACCGGTATTTAACATTTTGCTAGGAGTATTTGATTTGGTTACGTTAAATAGGCCCGGGAGACGTATAATCGTATCGTATCGTTAGGCATACGTAGTAAAAAATTGTATATTATAGTTACGGTTACAAACATCCACTGATCCGGGAAAACAATAGCGAGAACCGTATAAAATAATAATACAATTTCGTAAAAAACCGACGGGCAGGAAGCAATCAATTTTGTTATTGTCGGAGGTATTCGGGGTGGTTTTTAAAAATTTTTTTTTTTTATCACGATCTACAGAAGAATTATGATCGATTTTGGTTTTGTTCAGTCGTCGTTAGAATCGCTTAACGATCTTGTTCATAATATTATCAAAATGTTACTCTTATTCCGGACACCCTGTAAACACATATTAACTTTTGATTTTAAAATAGCAACCATTCCCCCCCCCCTCGATTTTCAAACCATATTCGAAAAGAGAATATTTTTCTATACATCCTTAAATATTGGATTTAGTTGGATTAGTTTAAAATTTAGACTGGAAAAGTTGGGAAGGATTATCATCTAAAAATGGGTATACAGTTTATTATCCTATCTAAGCATGTCAACATTTTTTTGAAAAAACATTCTCTATTCAAATCTGTGTTGAAAGGGTGGGAGGGGTTGCTATTTGATTATCCAAAGTGTATAATTGTATTATTTAAGTTATTAAAACGTGAGAATTGTGTTAAAATAAAGCTAAAATAATTGAAAATAATAATACATTAAATCCTCCGATAAAATCCCTGGATAATTATAAAAAAAAAATAAAAATAAAAATCATCCTGCACGCCCGATACGAAGACCCAATATATGCTCTGCTACCAGTAAATAAATCTGTATAATATGCAATCGTTTTAAAGTCTTCAATTGTTGAGCATTCAGAGTATTATTACAGTGCATTGACAAAAGGTCTATCTACAACAGACCTTCATTTACAGAAGCGTTATATACGAGTATTATTATTGTGATACATTTCGATCTTTGGGCCTTGATAATAATAATAATAAAAAAAAAATAAATAAAAAAATCATTGCAATAATCAAGCGGAAAAACCATTTTTTTTTTTTTTTTTGCCGGCGAGTCCATCAAACAGATGATATTACTATACTGTATAATATGTGTCCGTTTATAAAACAACAATCGTTTTTCTATAATCATTTGATTTTCAAACTATTAGCGTACTGTTTGTGTGTATATACACGTTAAATCATCGTAATGATTTTTGTTTTGTGTCAAGGTTATAATGTTATTATTGAAGATGAAAAGCATTGTCAATTGTTAAACAGCGAATTATATTTTTATTTCAATTATTGTTTCGTTTTGTTTTTAATTTTAACAATATATTTATTAGTACACCGTTTACGTATAACACGGACCGATAATGTTCTTGTTAATTCTCGGTTAGAGTAGCTGAAAGTTTCCGTAAACGTCGTGAACAGAGATCGCAGGAAGAATACGATATAATGGTACCCGCCCGCGTCGTACCAAACACGATTTGAAGGATCTCCGATTTATTAATATCTAAGTACACAATCGTCACACACGCACGCGTATGTAAAAGTATTTTTATTGCGTATCGCAAATATGTGTTTTGAAATTGTTTAACAAATTTTTTCACTTTCGTAATCGTTATGTAAAAAAATTCAATAAGCGCCCACCTGAATCTTTCAAACGATATTCGTACGGACAAGAATACAACAAATGTTTTTTTTTTTTCTTCGTCGACTCCCGAGTGAATATTATAATTTGTGTTGTTCGTATTTCGATAAGTACACGTATACGATGGAGAAAATGTTAGCATACATACTTAACTATAGAGACGTCCCGGGTAGAAAATTACTTTACAAACCGGGTACCCGAGTGTCGGTCGAGTAATAACGAAACGATGGTGTAGAATTGTAAAAACTGGTCGATTACACAAAATGTACCAAAAATAGTGACGATACATATGAAAACATAGTCAGCATTTGGTAAAAATGTATTACGCCGGGTGTACAGAATATGATTTACCCGGTTAGGACTCGATAACCGGATACCCGAAACATTTCTAATTTAAACAAGTTTGAATTAGTTCTGTTCGTATAAGGTATTACGAAAAAAAAACTACCAACATGGTACAGAAACTGGGTGTTGGATATCCCCCGTCTCATATTTCTCGCCTTAAAGCAAAACCTGTATCAAATTATTTATTTTAGATTTAATTCAAGCATCATTGCGCGCGAAAAATATTTCATCGATAAAACTCCGTTGGTCCCAGTAACTTCTCTGTTTTTATAATATCAAACATATATTTTCGGAGTTTCAACGGCACTCGGGCTCCAATAGACTTATAACAAAAATGGCATCACCAAATTAATGACAACAGCATTTACTTTGTTTTCAACGAAATATTTTCTAATATTTGTATTATTAAGTTTTATAATAAGATATTAAAAAAAAAAAAAAAAAAAAAAAAAATGTTGTTTTACTACTTACTAGACACAAGACTGGCAACTAAATATCAAATATCAATACCTACCCTCTATTAAAATACAGTAAATGTTGTCTTTATTTCGGTAAAATAATTTTTGTTTTTTGTTAAGTCTATTGGAACCGGAGTACTGGAATAAAGTAATGCGACTCTGAAAACGCATTTTTGCGCCCGTTACAAAGACAGAGACATATGTTAATGTTACAGTGACGTCCTCTTATAATTGTTTTCTGATTTTTAGTTTACATAAAAATATAAGTTTATAATAATTTCGAGTTGTTTTATAAATTTAGATACGTTGAAATTTACACGGTATGCTCTGCTCTTGTAACGATCCCTAGAATGTACGTATATCATATTTTCATATCTCGTATACTATTCGTTACTGTCGAAACGTGTACGTAATATCGAAAGAATAATAATAATAATCGATTTTAATCTACGGTGCGAATTACATATATATATATATATATATATATATATATATATATATATATATATTTTTATTTCGGTGCGAATTACAAACGTTTGTGTTAAAAAAATTAAAAAATGTCGGAGCACATATTTCACAATCTTGTTAATATTTTTTATGCAAACGTTCGTTTACCTAGGGTAAAGGAGGGGGGGTATCGTTTTTTGACCGCAATCGGTATAATAAACGTGCAAATACAACACACGTTTCATCGTCACGGCAATATCGCCGATATCGGGATATAATCATTATAATTATACGGACGCGTATCCAGGATTTTTTTTTTTTTTTTAAAACGGGGTGTTTTACATTATATATTTAAATACGGCTTGTGGTGGCGGCGGGGTGGGGGTGGGGTCGTGGTTATAAATCCTTATAGCTTAACAAATTTTAGAATTTTTGGAACGTCGTTTATCGATAAAAATATCCAACAGCAGCCGGTGCGTCCACCAGTTACCGGTATACGGTATATTAATTATGTCAAATGTGGGATAGAACCGTCTAACTCAAGGGCCGCCTTAAAGATTGCCGAATCTTTTCGTAGGAATGTTCCATTTTTCTAAAATGTTACAAAGTTCAATGAGCCGCATTGGTGCGAAGAAATTTTTATTCTTATTTTTCTAGTCGTCATAAATTTGATTTGGTAGGCTATATACTTACTGTATTGTCGTTTTACAAAAAAAAAAAAAACCCCGAAACCTTATTTAGTACAGAGGTTCCCAAACTGTGGGTCGTGACCCTAAGGTGGGACGCGAATGAACTTTTGATGGATCGCGTTTAATTTTGAAATATTAAATTTTTTTTTTTTACAGAAGAAAACTAGAATCATTTTAGACAGTAAATTCTTATCGTATTAAATATTTAAATACGATTATATAAGATATAAAACAATTTATTTTTGACAATAATTTCGTAAATTTATAAATATTGTTGATATAAAAGCAGGTCAATAGTGTGTGGCGGGTCGCCAAAATGAAAAAAAAAAAATATATTACGAAAATGGGTCGTATCGCGAATAGTTTGGGAACCTCCGATTTTTAGTATACACCCAATATACTATTTCTGGGTTAAATATGACCGGCTGTGGGTGATGGAAGGGGAGTGTTTTAACACCTAAAAAACCCTGCCCCCCATCCAGCTACGCTCCTGTAATTATAATCAGTTTTCGTCCTGTCGCCGACAGGAAAATAGAAAACTTTGTTACGACGACGCGACACACTCGACAAAACGCATCCGCCCATTATTACCTGTTGACGTTCCCCGTTTTGTATAGAACGAGTCGGGCACTCGTTAGAGATGGGCGACATTTTTTGAACATCGATGTTTCGATATATCGATACATCGCATTTTCGAGGAAAACATCGATGTTTTTTCGATATTTCAACATAAAATATTTTCATAGTATAAACAAGCAGTGAAAAAGTCATCCGATGACATGATGACAGGTCAATCACCCATTTTTATAAGCCGGGGGAGTCGAGTTTTTAAACCTTTTTTTATTTTTGAAAAAAAAAAATAAAAAAATAGGTTAATACTAACTTACCAAATAAAAAAACAATTTAATTCAAGGCATAGGTATATTAAATTGTATTATATTTAAACGTAAGTAATTCTTAAAAATATGTCTTATACTGATTGCATTACCATAGTGTATCATCTAAGGATTGTATAAATAGAAGTTTGTTTGATTGCTTAGATGTTAAACGATTTCTTTGTTTATTCAAAGTCAATCCCGCTTTAGAAAATAAACGTTCATTAGGGACAGACGATAAGAGCTGCGCAAGTAGAGTAGTAAATCATCTGCCCGTTTCCGGCTCGAACAGAATAAATATATACATTTATGAAATCGTTAGACAAATAATTGTAAAGAAAAAAAAAAAAAAAAATACTAATACAAAAATGTTAAAACCTCGATGTTTTCTTCGATGGTAAAACATCGATGTGTATGACAAAAACATCGATAGTTTGTGCCCTCCACCCACCCGCTAGCACTCGGTACGTCCGTCGGCCGTTGTTAATCCGTTTGTAGTGAATTCGCGACACGAGCCTCCGGCGGCCGTGTACGTAATATCATAGGCATTGACGACGGGCACAGTTGTGTTTTAAGTGCACTGCAATGAATTTAAAAATAATAATAATACAAAAAAAATATATTGAAAAACTTAGAAAAAAAAAAAACCTATTCTACGCCCAATTGTGTGGAACGTGTTATTATTATGTGTGTTGACGCGTCCGTACGTCGATTAAAAACGTATTGGGAAATTTAAATTTTAAAAAATCTTATCGACACAACAATAACGATATGTCGACGGCGCGGCGCACAGGGGGGGGGGGGGTCGGCGAAATACGCAGAGCGAAAAATTTGCAAAAAATTAATTTACGCCGTATCTGTAGTACCAGAATTACGATAACGGCGTTTTGGGCAAAACGATACCGATTTTATCGGTACGGCGGTTTTATCGGTTGTGTTGGCACGTTTGTGAAAAATAGAACATTTCACGAAATTGATTTTAAATAATTTCATGCGGAATTAACAGGTGAAAACCCAAATCTCAGATCGAGTATTAATTCTTGATTTGTTGTTTTACGGAATAGTATTGGTGAATCAAAACTGTCTCGTTTCGCATATATTTGCGATTGAATTTTAATTTTTCGTACAGTCGAAAATTCCAAAATTTTAGACACGGCGAGTGTTTCCCTCCCCCCCCAGCACCGTCATTTGTACAAAACGCTAATGTACTCCCTACGTCCCTAAGAATAATAATTTTTTTTTTCTTTTCGTTACCCAATAAGTAACAATATTACTATTATTCGCGAACAACTCATGCCCACGAGCCTCCTAAATCGTCGCTACTAACATTATTTTTCATAAGCGATTATTGTTTCTACGCCTGCTATTATATTATACGCGCGTTATTGTTTTCCGCGGAATAAACTTATATAAAGTCCCGAGAAATCTCAAGATTAAAAAAAAAAAAAAATACGAAATAACGAACAAAAAAACACGTCGACGCACTTGTTATATAAAAACACGTAATACAATTATTTATTAGTTGCGAATAATTCGTGCCCCTAAGCCTAATCGTTTATCTAATATTACCGTCGATATACGCGGATTATTATTTCTATGCGTACCCTATACCTATCCTTTTATAGTATTCCGTATTGTTTTCCTCGAAATAAAATTATAAAATCTCATCAGATAAAAAAAAAAAAAAAAACACGTCAACGACATCGCATATTACATAAAAAAAAAAAAAAACATTAAGAGGACGTGATACCCCCCTGTGATTCGATTGTAAAAAAAAAAAAATGTTTTGCGCGGGACAACTGTACCGAAATCGCACGGCGCGTTAAGACGGACTTTATCTGCGTCGTAGCGTGTCCAATTTATTTTATATTTTTTAATTTTTTTTTTTCTTTTCGATAGCACTACCGGATAATTGTTTATAAGTAAAACACAGAAACGACCGAAAGTTTAATTGATAACGTCTATTATATTCACGTTATTAAAACAAATAAGCGCGCTACGACACAGAGATAATGTTATTCTGAATGGAAAGTTTTAGTAGTTCCACTGTGAATATACGGAAATAGTATAATTACACGGCACTACTTGTACGTTTATTTGATAGGGAATTTGAATATTTTTGAATCGATAAATTATCATTTTTAAAAAAAATAATGTCGTCAAAATTGACTATACGCGACCCTTTAAATACGGGTGGTAAAACGTCCTCGAAACATTAATATAGCGGCGGTTTTCCGAATTCTCTTAAATTTCATACAATTAAACATTTTTTTGTTACATATATTATAAGGTGTTAAGGCTTTTCCACTATCCATTTAAGGAAACCTGAGGGAATTCAAGTGATATGTGTAGGGGTGAATATGACGTTATAGACTAAATAGCCAGACAAAACTGTAGGAATCGCGTTTGAGAGATATAATTTTTTTTTTTAAAACGTGTAATGATTGTGTTTAGGTTCCTCGCTAGGATACGTCGGAATTATCATTTACATTTTTATTCTCTTTATCCTAAGTAAAAAAAGGCAAAATACAATGGATTTTTTTTTTACGTTTCACAGTAATACAATTAAACGTCTATTTCCCGCATATCCCCTAGTTTAACGAAACCCGCCGCAAGTTCTATGATGTTTTAGCAGAGGTAGTATGACCAAAGTTTATTTTTTTTTTTAAATAACATACACAATCAGTTATTAGTGATTTTAGCTTTTAAATGCTGGTGTTTTATGTCAATTTTCATAAAAATTATATGTAAAACCTTTGGAGGGGGGGGAACCCTCCGAGAGAATACAAACAATATTTGTGATGTTTCAAACATTACATTGTGGTGTTAGGAGTTCTAATTTTAGTTTAATTCACCATAACACAATAACTATACTTGTAAATCGAGTCGATCGATTTACAATGTAATCTCGTTAAAATCGCCCGAATTATCGGGCGCACGACAGATTATACTATGAAAACTATTAATTTCCATAGACAACAGGTATTTAATTGAATTACTTAGTTTTCCGTCAAAACGATGGAAACGAATGAATTTTGGCATTGAAATCCGGGTTCTATAAACGACGACGCGTATGTCGACCAGAGACACCGGCGCGGTCGTACGCGAGACGAATTGACCCGATTAGAAGAAACCAAAAACAAAAAACAAAAAAAAGACACAGATAATTCTTATCGGATTCGGTTTTTTTACTCCGTCGTCGGACTTACCGGTCGCGTACAACAATATTATAATACCATAACGAATAATAATAATAATTATTACTCGTATAAGTTATATTAGTTTATTACAGTCATTACAGCAATACGGGCCAATAACAACAATATCATACCGGCGGAAATGCGAGGTCGCCGGCCGGCGTGTCCCGACAGTTCTTCGGCGTATCGGCGGCGCCGCAAACGCGAACCCGTCGCCGGATTCGGTTTTTTTTTTCTTCTTTTTCTTCTATTCGTCACCTTGCACAACGAGATTTATATTTATTGCTGTGTCGTTTTTTTTTTTTTTTTTTTTATCCTCCTCTCTTCTTTGCCGGCCGTCTCGCCCGAAACTTGGCATCGCGACCGCGCCGCGTAACGCAACAATGGGTGGTATTTTTTTTTTCTTCTTCTTCTTCTTCTAATATAGGGTAACTACAGCGGCACATAATAATAATAATTTCTCCGTGTCACGAAAATTGCGACGGCCGAATACCGATGCTCGCGCGCAATTCTGGCCGGCTATGCGACGTGAATTTCTAATCGCCCCGTAATACGCTACGCGTATATATGTCACACATTCGTTTTATGTAGAATAATATAATCGTACTGTTATTCTGTTCTTTATACAACCGGACCGTGTTTATAGTGTTCGGTTCGTGGTAAACAGAAAAAAAAAATATGAAAAAAAATAATGTACGTCCAGGGCACAGCGAATATATTATTAAAAATAACGCAGGTTTATTGCAATAGGCCAATAGCGATTCGATAACAATTTTCGTAAAGTACAAATTAAACAACGCGACGCCCGGGGGGTGTAGACCCGGCCCTACCACAGCCACTGGCCCGATCTTAATCGAGCTTAGTTTGCTCACGAGCTTAAACGGAAAATTGTAATAATCCGTCACCGGTAGGTACCGATCACTAAATGAAACACAATTAACGATAATTTTTTCCGGTACATACGCAAATTGCAGAATTATTTCCGAGTAGTTTCTAGTTAAACGTTATTGTTGTCATAAAACAATGTTGATATTGTAACGAAACCATTTAAAATTATATTGACTAGCGCTTGTTTTTATTTTGTTCTGGAGCAGGGCTGAAATCTCATTTTTGCCAAAGATCTTGCAATTGTCGGTCTCCTGTTATTACGGCCCTACCTAGGAACAATTTCTGGCGCCGTCACCGCACGACGCGTAAGAATTGTTTCCTAATAGGCTAGTGAAGCCGTTTTAGGCTCTTTGCCGTCAAAACTATTACCACCTTCCATTGGTTTTCGTCAATCATGCTCATTCCCGTTCCATTCCGATTTCTTGTGAAAGAAAAATTCTTCAAGAAAGGCTTCTTCTCGGTCTTCCCCCGGGTCTACATACGATTATTTACCGTTGGTCCATATAATATAACGGGGACCCCACGAGAACCGTAAAAAAATCTAGGGGCTCGTGGGAGCAAATACAATTGCACGCGTACCCGTGTTTTTTCTCTCGCGGGTCCCGGCGGGAACCGCGGCTGATATTATACATTATTATAGAACCACCGAATGTCACGAGAACAATAATATTATATAAAATAATAATAATTGAACACAAACCGTTCAAAAGCTTAAAACCGGAATTTCGATGAGTTACGTTATCGGCCCTTGACGCCGGGGGGGGGGGGGGGGTGTCATAAAATTTTCGAGGGCCCTCGTAGGGTACGGCGTCGCTTGCGCTAATAATTCGCCGCGGGCGTATATTATGGTAATACAATATTATTATGTACGCGTATACGTCGTCTCGTATTATTGTCGCGGAAACCGGAAAACCTGCAGCGCAGCAGCGCGCAAACCGCCGCCGCCGCCGTTGACCTATACCACGGGTTTGGTATTACGAAGTCGGCGGCAGGACTGCCTGCCGTCCGCGGTTCCATTTTTACGTTTCCGTCCGTCGGCGGCTAGCGCGACTCGACGCGGCACGCCACACCGCCGCGACCGGTTACCCCGAAGGTGGGGCGGTTCCCCCGGTTAACGGCCACCTGCAGCAGCGGCCGTAGAGGGGCCGACGGCGGCGTGCGCGCCCGCTCGTCGTGTGCGTGTGTGCGCGTGTATATCACACGCCGCGTGTGCGTACGTATACGTACGCGCTACCCGACCGACACGGCTCACCGCGTCTCGTGTGTCAGTCCGTCCGACATAGCCGCCGTACTCCTCCGATCAGCTCGGCTCAGCTCTCGCGCGAGCTCTCCGAAGTGCATAGTGCGTGCGAGTGCTCGTTCGCGTGCCCGTTCGCGCTCCCGTGTGTGTGTTGTGTGTGTGTGTGTGTGTGTGTGTGTGTGCGCCCGCGTGTGTGTCCGTGCGTGCGTGCGCGTTCGTCAAGTGCCCGACCCGCCCGCGTATACAATAAAAACATTACGGGAACACCGCGGGTCAGTGTGCGCCGATGCGTGTCAATCATTCGCGCGCGCCGATATTATAATATTATTGTTGTTATTATTATTTTTTTTTTTTTTTGCAAATTTTCTTCTTTTTTTTCCGTATTTATTTTCCCCGGCCGTCCCCGGCACGGTCCGTAGTCCACCGCCGCCGTCGTTATATTATCTGCGCGCACACGCAGACGACGTACATTTTGCCGCGTTAAACGTACACGCCAGTCGTAATTACATTTGTTCGTTAACAAATATCATCACGTTCCGACGGATAAAACGCACAATTAATAACAATAATAATTACCTACGAACGGGGGCATGCGCCTTGCGGATAAACCCGTCACGGCACGCGTAACCACGACGGACCCGAACTAAAGGTTCGTAACAACACTTTCATGCACAAACACCCTGTGTGTACGGCTTCTTCTTCTTCTTCTTCTTCTTCGTCTACTTCTTCGTCTTCGTCTACTTCTTCGACTGCTGCTGCTACAGTTCGACTCGCGTACCCATACCTGTCGGTATTGGAATACTCTCGCATTTCCCCCGAGTACTTGGGTTTATACTTACCGACCGTGTTTTAAAATTTACCGACGAAAAGTCTCGTGATTCACGCCGTCCAGTCGTGTAGACTATAGTGCATATATATATATATATATATATATATCCACAAAAGAAAGTAAAATTTTTTAAAAAGATCCCGAACATATTACGATGATAATAAATTTAAAAAAAAATATTATTTCCTTGACACGGTCTATCGTACGACACGGCACCGTTGAGAATAACGGTCAAACTTTCCCCCGCCCCCCATCTCATTTTCGAACCGTTGCGATTTTTTAACGTTCGTTTTCGATTCGATAATAATTATTGTGGTAATTATAATAAAAAAAAAAAAAAAAACAATTCGAAAACGTTTCGTTTCGGTCCGCTAATTTTTGTTCAAGTGTTTTTTTTCTTTAATATTATGGACGGACGATAATTATTATTGCGTTAAACGGCGGCGTATATTTAGGGAGGACGATTCGAATTTGTATTTCTATTATCCATACGACTTTCTCCGTATTCTTTAAATTCAAATTGTTTTCCTACTTTCCAGTCGGAAAAAATAAAACATTATTAAACGGCACTCGTCAGTAATTCGTTTATTGTACTTTAAATAAACTATACCTACTATCAAAAATATAATACTACACCACGGATCGAATAATATTATAAATTATTCACAAAAAAAAAATATATATATATATATATATATATAGTTGATTAAAATTAGTCGGTTTTTTTTTTAAATTTAAATTTTTTAGTCTAGTTCGAATTCGATAATTCTCCTTCCTCGGCATTAACCCAAATATCGTTTAGAACTCGTCTAGACTTGAGATTAAACGCATTTTGTGTTCTTATACATATATGTATATATATAATATTACAGTATTAAATGCATCGTAATATATTATTTTACATAACTATCACGTGTAATTTACTCGCATTGGATATATCAACACAGCTATATACAACTAGTGCGTATACATACCATTTGTATTTTTTTTTTTTTTTTTTTAGGTTATTGACGGTACTTACACAATAATGTTTTTTTGTTATACGATAAGAACGAATTCGTTTTAAACTCGTTATAGAGAGAAGAAAAAACAAAAAATTAAAAAAAAAAAACCGTACCAACATATATTAAAATACAATTTAAATCCAGACGGCTCGCATACAGTGAATACTATTATTTACTTATATATATATATATAAATATTTTTTTTTTTTTTTTTTTAAAACAAAAGCTAAACAAAAATCATATCGTGTCATTCAATAATAATTATTACATTTTTTTTTTTTTTTTTTTTTTTGTTCAAGGCGGTTGGGTTTAGCATTGATAATAAATACACGATATATAGTGCAACAATATACATATATTTGTTTTAATCTAATATTCAGGAACGCACTATCATTAAGCATCGCGTATATAACTGGAATTTAGTTTTATTTTATACACTGTAAGGGTAATAAAAGTTCGAATTAATAATCCGCCACAAGAATTTCAAGTATACATACATAATTTGTTTTTAAAGTATACCCGCCTAGGTTAAACCGATTATTGCAATTTCCCTTATCAATTATTTTAATTGCGTCGTAGATGTGTATACACTTACATACTTTCTGTTATTTTTCAAAAAAAAAGTATATTTAACTCGTTATTATAATATTTGATACACAATAATAATAACGACGCGTGCCTCGCAACTTTCAATTTCAATATTATTAAATACAATTATGTCGATAATGGACAATTTCGTTTGTTTTATTTGTCTATATAGTTAAATATATATTTTATTATTATTATTATTACTATTATTAAGTTGACTCGTTGACTCTAAAATTTCTTTCACCTTTCACATTTCTGCGTACATAAACAACGCGCGTATTCGCGATTTCAAAGAATATATATAAATGTATTATATTTTTATTACATCGGAAGACTTATCTGCTCAAATTCTACAAAATAATATTAGTAGTAACACAGTAAAATTACAAATTACCTATTTCTATTGGTCTATTACCAATTTAGATTGTGTAGTATTGTGATAATAATAAATAATTTTTTTTTTTGTTTAAATTTAATTCGTACATTCGTAAAGAATATAATTTTTAATTTTTAATTGTATTAATTAAAGTGAAACATGCTTATTACACGTACTTTTACATACTTAATGCGTAATTAAAATGAAATGTAAACACTGTTTTGTATATTATAATAATAATTTCTGCTAAAGAAAACAAATTTACATAATACAACAGTAAATTTTTAAACAATTTTTTTGAAAAATTCTACACAAGGTTGGTTCGTCAAATAAGTATTGTACTTGTGGATGCATAAAAATATCGTAAATTCACAGTCAAACATTTATTTTTTGTTGTATTCAGTAGTAAAGCAATTAGAGTGATGTAATACATTTTTGCTTTATAAGCGTTTAATGGGGAAATATTTTGATGAAAATCACGACATTTCGCGTAGTATTTTTGGATTTACGCGAATCAAATATGTTTGGCTTAAAACAAATGATTACGATACGATATAAACTAAATTATTACACTACATATACTACTTTCCCAATTCCCCGCCTACAATAGTTGGTCCATCCACGGTATCAAGTATATCCGTCTTTTTTTTTTTTTTGTCTAATAACAACTTTGCTACTATAGAAATCTTGCTCCGATCATCGATTTCAGGGGTAACAAATGTTGTCTGTCATTTTCTGTACAACGGGGTAAAAATCATCGGGAATACGGGAAAATATAAACAATAAAACAAATTCTGTTAATTTCGATTTTGTTGTAATTTAGTTAAAGCTCTTAGTTAAGGAGTCCTGAAACTTTCACCGAATACTGATATTAGCACTTTCTCAGACATGGTGCAACTTTCAAAATATTCTGGCGTTTTCGTGTTGTTAACAGCTATTATGAAATTGTCTTGTTTATCGGTATTACGAGCGTATAACAAATTATTCAATTTATTTTTATCACCGTTAAAAGTAGTAGAAATTTACGTTAGAATTCGTTTGAAAACACTTTTATAGTTCCGAATTTTAAATTTAATTTTGCCAAAACGCGTTTCGCCTCGCTTCGTTTAGAATAGTGTTTTACGTTGGCGTGCACAAAAAACAAAAATTACCTCGTAGATCCCTGTAGGTCCCGACACTTGGAGCCCGTCACGACAGATCGTTTTTCGTTTGGTTACCGAAACGTGCTAAAAGCGTCGAATGCGAGCCAGATGTCTCCTACTGCCCCACGTATAGCTCGTCCAGCTGACACGCGCATACCTTATAAACCGAATGCGGGACGAGTGCTCGCCGGTTGATTCGGTTCGGTTCGAGTTTGTCGGCCCGCGGGGGGCTTGCTGCCGGGGATTTACGTCTAGAGACGGCCCCGCACAGTGCACAACCGTCGCCGCCGTCGGTGTAGTACGGGCACCGTATAGGTAGGTATAAAATTTCGGACGGCGGAGACGAACGGGAGAGAAAAAGAAAGAAATACAACAGAAAAAAAAAAAAAAAATCGTTTTATCGGGTCGGTTCCGTGGAACGTCACCGTACAGAACTACAATAATACGAACCGTGTGCAGAGTGGCGTGGCGTGTTTTTTTTTTTTTTTTCAACCGTATACCGGTTCCACGGTCCGTATACCTATATATATATATATATATACAAACGCGATCGAGATTTATTTATTTGATTTTTTTTTTCTTTTTTCTTTTCCGACGTCCAGTTTATCAACTACTACTACTACTACTACTACTACCTGTATGCGAAACAGAGTGAGCGAGAGCGAGCGCAGCCGAGGGACCTAAATGCCGAGAGAGAAAGAGAGAAAATGAGAAAGAGAGACAGAGGGATATTATTATATTGGTCGAATATTGTAAACTTGCGCAAACGGAACGCGATATAATGTTAACGCGTTTACCAGAGTCCTTTGTAACGTCACGCGCGTACATCTCTATACGTGTACAACACGCTAAAAACGTATTTATTATTACATAAAAATAAAACCAAATATCGGCGTGCGTATATATATATATATATATATATATATATATATATATAACGATAGGTAAGATAGCGAGGATAATATTGCGATTATGATTTCTTTTGTGCGGCCGATCTGTCGATCGAGATCGATCCGGGCCGATCGATCCTCCGCGCGGTCGATTACGCAAACCGACCGCAAAATAACATCACCGCACATTAATATGTATACAGTGTGATTATTTTATCACGGGCCCAAGCGATTATCTACGATTCTATGCCAATGGCGTAAAAAGCAACAACAAAAAATAAATAAATAAACAGCCGGCACAAATCCGGCTAGTTCTGTCCGGATATAAAATCGACGTTTTACAAAATTCATTTTTTTTTTTTTATACACCTCATGTATTTTATAAATTCGACGTATTTTAACGGTTTACTAATAGTTAATATATTTTTCGTACAGTCAATTCAATATTCAACATTATTTTAATAATTTAGTCGGTTTTTGAAACATTGATAGATACAGTGTTACAATCCAACGTTGGTTTGGTTGTTTTTGCAAAATGCGTTATCTGACATTGTTCTATTCAAATGTTGTTTTTCATCGTTTATGTCGGATTGTCGCTTTCTGTGTAATGCAACCATTCGTATATATATATATATAGGTTTTCAGACGTTACAATAACTATTATATAGAACCGTTTCATGATTTCGAATTTTCATCTTTATTCCCATGCTTACCCGTATACGCACGTCGTATGTCAACTATATTTCAAAAAGAGAACGTAATATATTTTTCTAAAAATATGTCGTGGCGTACGTAAAACTATAATAAAACAGATATGAACTTTAGGCTCTATTGTTTTGATACACCCTATAATTAAAATGTGCAGAACTTTTACTTTTTTCGATTTTTCGAATCAAGGTTTCTATAAATTCTATATTAGTTTGACGGTAAAAAGGAAAAAACGAAAACGAAAATCTGCAAACCACGACTAAAAATCTTCGTATGTATAGTAGTGATGAGAAAAAACCGGATTTTCGGATTCCGAAATTATAAATCTAACATTTATTGTAAATCTGGATGTCGGATTCGAAAATCCGGATTTCTATCTGAATCTAAATTTCAGTTTTTAAAATTGTCATTTTGTGCTCTATAATTAATTTCTTAGAAAATTATTATTATTCTGTTAAATATTTAATAGCATTACGCGTGTAAAACATTAACTACGTTTTTCCAATTCAAAAAATATCGCAAATAGAAATTGATTTGAAAAAAAAAAAAAAAAAAAAATCATACGTTATTTTATTCACGAAAACAGACAATTTGAGATTTTGGAATTCGAAATATACATATTTCGAAATCCGGATTTTTACGTCGCGTCTCTAATATATTGACGGGGCGATGATAATAATCGTTGCTGCGGGTTTATGAAGATACGAACGAAAATCGCCCTGTATATAATATACGATATAGGCGTGCTCCGCCCGGCTATAATACATAATATATTATATTATTTATTACATAAATATACGGGTAAAAAAAACGTCCGTTAATAATAATAGTAATATAGTAATAATAACAATAAAATAATAATAATAATAATAATAATAATAATATTATGTTGTTGTCGGGTGTATTATTTTATAGGATATACGCGGCGAGAGGTAGGCTATATACTATTATAACACGATCCGGCGACCGCGGGCCGTGCCCGATTCGCGGTTAGGTACTTGGTATCCGCGGTATCTGTGGTATATTATATACACTTTATACGGGTATAACGAAAACCGACACGTACGCACGGTATACGTATATATATATATATATATATATATATATGTATACACATATATACACCGGTATAGGAATGTTTTGCTGACGCTATCGCAGTTTTGTTTATAATATTAATAACGTACGCCACTGCAGGAAGTAAACCAATAAGGAACTTTGTATCGTATCAAGGTTCTTGTGTTCGTATTAAGAACGGTTAAAATAATTTATATGTATCGTGCATGTGTGTGTGCGTGTGTATTTATGCCCGCCAATGCATTTTCAACGGAACAATAAAACGCGCCAGTTTAATAAATCCGATCGTGGCGTGCGTGTGCTTTGAATTCTGTACGGTGAAAGGTTTCCGAAGCGTTTGCAGCGGGCAGAGGCCGATATAAGGTTTTACGATCGCGTTTCACCCGAGAAGATAAAATATTTATAATATAAAAAAAAAAAAAAAACAACGATATAAAAATCCCAATGGTTTTTTAATTGACCGAACAACGTAACGCCCGCCTACCAATAATATTGTTTCGTATAATATATTATAATTCTACTGAAATGCGATTATTTAAATTTCCGAATCGTTGTATTATTATCGACACGAAACGCTGCCGTCGCGGCATACCGGTGAAGCGTTGCTCAGGGGGGGCGGGCGGGATGCGTAGATCGCACCCTTCCCTTTATTTAGATTTTTTACCGGATATATAACTTGTAGGTAATAAGATATGGGTGAGGAACGATCGACTGGTTTGGCTTTACTGAATACGCATAAGAGATGTATCCCGGGAGATGTAATCTCACAGATCGGTTCGGAAAAGACCGAGAAAAAACACAAACGAGATATCTATATTGCTTTGTAAATATATATTTTTTTTTAATATTTTTAATTTACAGTTTATATTTATAGGCAATTTTTGTGTTTTTGTAATTGGCTAAAAGGAAAAAAAAATGATCATATATATATATATAAAAAAAAAAAAAAAAAAACAATCTATTTAACAATCTTGTATAACTATTCTAACGCCCTAGCGATATTTCGCGGTGTATTACCGCCCCTGCCCATTGACCGAGCTCCAGCTACGCCGCCGCCGCCGATATTAATTTTATGAATGATGTTGTCCTTACGGGTGACGCGCGCGACGTCCGTCTTGTCGTTTCCCGTAGCCTACTGGCGCGGACCGGTTTGACTTGTCGGCCGGTCCGCGCCAGGGTACGGTGTTGCCGGGCGACGGACCGTATTGTAACCGGGACGCGAGACGACAGACGTTATCAGAGTGTTGTCGGCCCCGCGTCCGACCTCCTCCGGCCGTCGTTTTCGATGTTCGGTTTTATAATATTTTTTCGTTTGTTTTCTCTCGACCGTACTCAGCACGGAACGAGTTTCCGACTATTACGGATGACTGCGCCTCTCCGATCGAATATTGTCAAAATATATATATATACAAAAAAAAAAAAAATTAATAATCGTAGAGTGATATCTAGAGAGATTTTCACCGAATATCCATAATACGTTTGTATTTTCCATAGGCTTCACTTGAGGGGGCATCATTATTGCTACCCCGCCAATTTTTTTTTTTTTGCGAACAGGCGCGGTCGTTGTTGTAAATCGTGACTTGTAGCGTGTAAGTAAAAAAATACATTGCGGTCAAAACAATTTTTGATTGTTGGCGTATACAAAATAATATATTTTGCGATATTTGCTGACAATGTTTTAACGGCATAAAATTAGTATTCGAGTATACGATTACGGGCAATAGCTGGCGACAAATTTGTTCATGTTTAAAAAAAAACAAACAAAATGCGAAGTTTTGTTGTAGCAAGTTTTCTTTTGATACCCCAGAATTTCGACTCTAGTGATATTTTCTATATATTTATTACAGACACGGTATGATTTATAAAATATAGTTGTCCTTACTGGTTTAAAAAAAAAAAAAAAAAAAAAAAAAAAAAAAAAAAAACAATCTACGTAACGTCAAATTTGTTTTCCCATAACAAGTTCGAGGTTGTGACGAAACACGTAAAAATCACGAACAAATATAATTACCATGTAGTAAAAACGAATAACATTGTTTGCAAAAATCCTATCAGAACCGTATTTTGTTTACAACTACGGTCGATATCGTTGATTCCGGGATTTAATCTATACCCTAAATGATATAACAAAATAATCACAAAATCAAAAGTCGATTACGGGTTTTTTTTTTTCCAAGGCATTTAAATTGAATTTCTCTTCGACGACGTTCGCGGTCCGCGCAGAAAAAAGAACTCTCGCGTGTACGCGTATATCCGAACGACGGATAAAGTAGTATTTCTTTCTTTTTTTTTTTTTTTTTTATAATTGTATTAATTTCTTTTTGTCGGTAACGTCCGTACAGTAAAACGATTTCGATGACGTGGCTTTATATATTAATATCGTACCGTACGCCGCGTAAACGTATAGCCTCGTAAACGTCCTCAGGCTTTCCAGTGTCCGAGAGAACGCCGCCGCCGCCGCCGCGTGTAATAACTCAGAAATTGCGAGTGAGCGTTTTTTTTAATTTTTAATTTTTATTTTTGGCACACCCAAATATTGCCGTATTATACACCTCTGTTATAATATTCCATTTCATTTTTTTTTTTTTTTTTTCGGACGGTGTATAATCTCGTCAATTGACATTTCTACGTGACCGTTATATTATTATATAATTTCGAGCCAAACGTCGGAGATATTAAAAATAGGTGCGCACGCCGATTATACACGGTACACACGTCGATACATCGTTCTATTGTATCGATGACAAATATTTGCTCGGCGGTTGTAACGAAATAAAAAAATAAAAATAAAAAATATGTTAAAAATAATACAATTTAAAAACTACAACAAGAAACGGTTTGTTTGTTTTTTTTTTTTTTTTTCATATAATTTTATTACTTATACGATGTTGGGCGATAATCTTATGAAAATTGTAATTATACAGTCCGTACAACAAATACTGCAATTATATATATATATAGTCATTTATGCGAAATACATGAATAATCGGTCAAATTCAACATAATTCCGTATAGTAGAGTACGACAAATGTTTTTTTTTACGCGATCGGATCAGACACATGTTGATCCGGGTTGAATTACGTAATCCGGATTTATTTTATCGGCGCAAACACCGCAAGCACAATAATTACCGAAAAACCGACTATTATTATTTTTCCAATCGAATCGAAATTATTCTTTTATAATTTATAGTTACACATTAGACGTGAACCGTGAAAATTCAAAAACTTTGTAACTCGCGTGTCGTATAGCTCATTGTATATGATTTGATAATCGACATTTTATAGTCCCGCGGTGTAAATAACATAAATATACTGAAAAGTAATTAAGTAAAAATGTCATCATTCCAATAATGGTGTTTACTGTTTGTATATATATATATGAGTCATAACCGAAATCATTTTAATTATTCGTTAATCGGACTGTTCTTCGAGACATCGCGGTTAAAGAGCATAATTTCCAATTTCTAAATATCGTACGATCTATTACGACATTATAATTTCATACAAAACCATGTAGGTATGTGATATAATACGTTTAATTGTATTTTTATTCTATTATTATTCTCGTCATATACCTGTATAGGTCACCATATTTGATTAGTTATGCATTGCTAACGACATTTACGATAAGAAAAAAAAAACATTGTTCACCCAATAATGGACGTTGAGAGTTCCCATTAAAATCGCCAGACGTTTTTTGACGAATAAAATATATTATGATATGCGATTCAAATTATCCGGTATAGTCGAGTTACCCCGGAATTGTTAATTTCAATTTTTTTTTTTTTTTAAAAACCATCGTCATAATATTGTAGTATCCGTATTACTCGAATAAAACAAACTCTATTCTATATTACCGTACAAGTGAATAATATTTGTATTTTAATCGAATATACTGGTTTTCTTTTTTTAAAATTTTATATATATATAAATTATTTATTATAATATAAAGAACGAGAATAGTAAAAACAAAATATATATATATATATAATATCTTTACAACGTTATTGCAGTAAAAATGTAAATTGCGAATAAAAACTTTTATACATATATTTTTATTTTTTTTTGTTAAGTAGGTATACGCGAGTATAATGAGTACTACTGGAAAAAAAAAAAATATTATACTCTCGGTACGTACCCACTGTATTATACTACCTACATAATAATACTATAACAACTAGAATTTTCGAATCAACAGGATGCTTTCGTTTAACTCGCGTAATGAATACGCACAACTCGTCAACTTATATATATATATATATATATTACGGTCCATAATAGGTTACTGCCGTCACTACCTGGAGGTATAAACATTATTATTATTATTATTTTTTATTTTTTTTTTTTCTCAATAACAGTCGTTATTGTGTTATTATGCGTTTGGTTGTAGGGATATCGGTACAATATGTCCGCAATTATTATCAACTTTCGCAGTGCAGGCAAATCGAAAATCCATTTAGAACGCTGCCGCTGTTGCTGCTTATTAGTCTAGATTACATAAATAATAATTTCTACTGCGACTGATGCAAATTACACACCGGAAATATGTTTTTAGTCTTCGCGCGCGCGTGTGTGTGTGTGCCACTTACGACTCGCCAGTTGTGCGTACCGTGTGTGTAGTGCAGTATAAACTGAAATAAATAATTGGTGAAGCGAAATCCACTAAAAAAAAACAAAAAAAAAAAATAATAATGTTATAAGATACCGTCGGATACACGTTTCTAACTTGTACACAATAATACATAGAATTTGAACGTTCCCATTGCTCGTTCTAAATGTATAGAATTGGGGGTTTTTTAGCATGAACTCAATTACTATAAAAAGCGCATGTATTTGACGTTAGAGTTTATTTTTGCAATATTTTTGAATAATAATAATAATACACATCTAATACATTTAAATTCATTTTTCTTTTTTTTTTGAGGGGGGAGGGGAGATTTCGACGCCATTTTATACAATTCTAACCACTTAGAAATTCCCCAAAAATAATAACCTTAAATATTATAGGTGTTATAATTTCAAAAATATTGCAAAAATAAGCTCAAACGTCAAATATACGCGCATTTCTGTCGTACAGTTGTTAAAATTAGTATATTGCGTAATAGTACCTAGTTAAGCGGTTAAAATTGAACCCCGAGCTCTGATTCGCAATCGTTTTTATTATTTTTTTTTTTGTTCGAATTATTGTAGGTAGTTTGTGGATTTTTATAATAATAGTATTTATTTTACACGCCATCAAGGTGAGCGAAGCAGTGACTAAGTGCACAATAACAGAATATTATATACTGTCCCGATTTGTATTTGTTGTTTATGTACTTGACGTATTATAGCCTTTAGGCGTTTGAGAAAAAAATACTTAAACGCATTGAAAACTACTAGGGCTTTTACTTTTTTTTTTTTTTTTTTTTAGAAAACTATATATAATAATTATTTTGTAACAGTAGTGTATGCACATACTATACACTGCCGGTTGAATTACATTTTTTTTTTTTTTTTTTTTTGTAAACTTTTAAATCAGTTATTATAGGCAGGTGCCAGTAATAATATAATATTTTCCGTTTAATTATTATTATCGTGTTTGATTACTACAGCTCGGTCGTATTCACTGAGGATTTCGTGTATCGAATATTATTGATAATATAAATGTGCACCGTACACTGATTAAATTTAATTATTGGCAATAAAATATTTTAAAAACTCGTTTTAAACGATTTTTATTTATTATTCTTATCAGCGATTTAAATACGCATTTATGTTTATAACTATATTCAAACGTATAATAATTACAGTCGCTAAACGTATAATACTATTATACAGTGCATTGTCGTCAAAAGATACGATAAAAATATTGTGACTGAATATCGGCGTTCACGAGCAGACGACGTGCGTTTTAGAAAAACTAAAATGTCTCTCAGATACAGACTGCAGAATCCAAGTTTAAACCATATTATGGACGTTTATAAAATAATAAACAATGTTATTATTAGGACCGCGGTCGTGAAATTACAAGAAAAATGGTTACGAATATTTTTATAATTCATAATTTATCCTATTCTAAAAAATATAAAATATTGAAATTACGAGTAATTCGGATCACTGTTTCAAGTTTAAATAACAGGCATGAATAAAATAAGAATCTTTCACCTCGTTTATTCAAAACGAGAGTCAGGAAGTAGGTATTTCAATGGCGGTTTTAGGACTACTATTCGTTTTTTGCTTTTTTTTTTTGCTTTTTGGGGTGGGCTATTATATTTTATGTCGCCACCGATTTGTACGTGTATACTGATTGTACGTATTGTTACGGTATTACGGGTTCCGATGTCAGACACAAAATATAATTTTCGGATATTTGGACGGGCTTGGTATAAAATATTTTTCATATTCGAGAGTAAATTCGATTTTTAATAAATCAATAGCAACGTCGAAAACTTAATAAAAATGCGCGGTAGTCGTATAATATAATCTTCGACGACAATTTTGCACTTTCGTTAAAAAAACATAAACTTTACGCGCCTGTATATAGGAACGAAAATCGTAAAAAAATAATTCGAATTATTAAAAACTCGAGTTTCTAAATTATAGTTAAATCGAAAGTATCGTATTTTATGCGATAAACAATAACGTTATTATTATTATTATTATTTTTTTTTTTTACAGTTCTATTTGTCATGCTACCGGTCAAAATAGCCCTGGGAAAATATGTCCAGTAAACAATAAATATATCTTGTAGACAAAATCGCCAGATCGTTTTTTTGGACTATGATGTTCACCCGACAAACATAATCATGGTTAGGTTTTAATCTAAAAAACGAGTCAATTATAGTCAAATATAACATACTTCTAACGATTGTTCCCAAATGATTATTGTCGGGCAAATATACAGCTACTTGAATATTCGATAGGGCCTGTTAAAACTTAAATTCATTTACTCACAGTATCTATAAAATATTATCGCCCGTTTAAATTAAAAACATTAAAAGACATTAACAATATGATTATAAAAACGGTTTAAAATAAAAATCAAAAAAATACAATATATGTCCATATATACACTGGACATGTTTTTCTCCGTCCGAGATTATTTTATTCCCGGAGATATTTTGGCCCAGGACCTTTTCCTTGGCGGAAAACCTAATACGTTTACCGTTTGTGAAGAAAAGGGTTTTTATTTTATTTTGTATATTTTAAAGACGACGGCAAGTAACACATATTGAACGCCCACACCGGCGAAGTAACTCATCAATATACAGTATACGAGTACACTATAGGTCACGCACGTATAGTCCTGCACATATTATCACACCTATAATATATTTTGCACTTCTCTCTTTCTCTCTCTATTTATATACACATGTATATAATGGCATAAAATTACTCGTCGCGAAATCGTGTCGGAATAAATATTGGAACGACGACGACGACGACGACGACGCAGCGACGGTATCAGATATGGATAATATTCCGAACACTTTAAACAAGTTGACAAAACTTTTTAATTAGTTTTAGTTGAGTTATCATAAATGGGGCGGTGAAAACTTGACTGGGTTATAGTTAATTTTAAAATGTATAAATTAATTTGAGTAACCCTCCCCCCCAGTCAGTTACATATTTTCAAGAAAACAATAACTGTGTTATGTTAAAAGTTACGCGTTAATATTTCCCATAACTATTACGCCCATAAACGTATTTCGTTGGTACCCTATAGGCCACAATAATGCCCGTCTGGTATGTATTTACGATGTTCAAGTAAAAATACATAATTTTCGTCAAAGAATAAATGCAAAAAAAAAACATAGGCTAGCCGCATTTATTTTTTTTCCCCCAAAACATTTGTAAATAACCTAAATTTTAATATAATAACCAAGTCAAGTTAAAATTATTTGTTAAAGAAATACCCAAGTTGTTTTCTGACATTCTGTGTTTTTTTTTTTTTCACTAGTCAAGTTAAAAAAAAAAAGTAACTTTAAAACTATTTCACTGGTTACAGTAAACAAATTAAGATGTTCGTGTGCGGTGCACGATTTACTCAAATTACAATTTGTTTTTTTTTTTCTTTTCGTCCCGGCATATTACGAATAATTGATAGCCAGACTCGTCTCCCACGTAAATTATCTACATCTATGCCCGTTATTGAAAACGGTTTTCGTCGGTTTTCGTACCTATATAGTTTCGTCGTCCACGATTATTTATTATTATTATTATTATTATTATTATTATTATTATTATTGTGATCCCCACCCGCCGGTATTTTGTGTGTCAATTAAAAATCGTGTAGCACACTTGTCGAACCGTTATGACGTTATAACACATCACTAATGAGGTCTGCACAGTCATTGTGATCAATCCGTGGGATCCTATAGCGCGCATAGTAATTATCGTTTTATATATTTTCGCAACGTTCCGGTGTCCGTAGGTGGAAACTCCGCGAGTATAACACTCGACGGTACAAGTGAAAAAAAAAAAGAAAAAAAAAAAAAAAGAAAGTAAGTATACGTGGTCGTAGGTATACACGTTTCCCCCCTCGCGGTGTATAAATCGGTACACGCGCCGCGGCGGCAACGACATCGGCCGAAAATCGTCATTTCCGTGCTTTTTATTATTATTATATTTTTTGAACTGAAAAAATATTATAATTTACGATCCGCGGCCCATAACCTGCAATTGCGTACTGTACGTACAAATGTACACTGTCGGGTTTTATGATTTTTTTTTTATTTTTTTTTTTTAGACGTTTTTCGCTCGCGGCGTTCGCAGTTCGCATTTCTATTTTTATTTCCCCTACCCTCCCATCGCCACCACCACCACAAATACGTTTGGACACGCCTCTACAGAAATCCGATTCGTTTTGGAATATTATAACGTAAAATGCGTAACGGTACGATTTTTTTTTTTTTTTTTAATTTCGCATTTTTCCATGGTTTTTCCGTCTGTGAACAACTTATCTATCAGATATTTCGCTTCGACTTTCAAGCTTAGCATCTTTTCTGAAAACATTTTGGATTTATATGGGGGGGGGCGGGTAATTTTTTTGATTTTAGTTTTTAGTTTTCTTAACAAACGGGAAACAATATATTGTAACTTGTTCCGAAGTTACAGATTAATACAATTTTCAATTTTAATATTTCAAAATATTTTTTTTTACATAGCTCAGAATTATTTTTTGTTAGCAATAATAGCATCTTAGATATCCTACCTACTCGACTTACAACAGTGTGTCTTTTTTTTTTTTTTTTTATGATTTCGTATACCTCCTATTTGGACCACCAACGCCATACGAGTTGTTCGCATTAACTTGGATAGTTCAAAATCCCGAGAAATGTAGTTTTCCATAATATTTATAATGTTTTAACGGTTATATTTGAACGATAATTTACTCAAAGGCGGACAAGTTAATAAAAAAAAAATAATCAACTTGATTACTAGGTCACGATAGGCCAAAAGTTAGCAAAAAACCAAACAAACAAACATTTACCTTGTGAAACGTGTTATAGCCGAAAATTGCAAATATTCGCGGATTAAAAATGGTCGGATTTTCATGCGATATTCAGAACGCCAGTTGTTTGTCAGAACCGTAGTCGAATTCGACGATTATCAGTAATATTGTATAACGTGTAAAATGTCGAGATTGTATAACCGACAATTACCATCGACAATGGTTTAAAGTAGCGACGGCGGATAGATTTTAATTTGATTTATAATACCGAAAAAAAAAAAAATTTAAAAAAATACGTCATCCGAGATAAGAAAACGAACTGTATTGTACATATACCTGCGTATGATATGTATAAAGTGTGTGGTGTAGCTGATAAAAAAAAAAAAAAAAAAAAAAAAAAATAATAATAATAATAACACTCTGGCAGCCAGTGTGAATAAACACAACAATATAATCATTCTCTTTTCGATATTAGGATTCTAAAATTGTGTGTGTGTGTGTGTGTGTTATTATTATTATTATGTACCTATACTATTATACGATATGATATGTTCTTTTAGTCGTGTACGCGTGTCCGTACATTAACCACGTGCGTTTCTTGTCCGGCAGGTTTTCATAGATGAGATACCGCGGACCGCGGTCGCGCCGTCCAAGACACGCGCATGGAGAACGGTTGACCGGCGGCCAAGGGAACGCAGCAGTTTGCCGTCATCGCATCGCCGACGCCGTCGCCGCACCGCCGCACCGCCGCACACGCCGCCGGTAACGTCGCCCCGCAGCCGCAGCCGCAGCCGCGACCACCGCGACGATACTCCCCGCGTACCGCGTTCGGTACGTCTGGTTTAGGTGGCCGTAAACGTCCTTAACCGCCGCAGCGGGCCGGGTCTATAAAGTGCGCCATGCTCAACTGTACCGATGCCGAGTGCACGTTGCACCATCACCACATACACGTGGACCCCATACAGCATCATTTGCAAGACGACCGGCAACACCATGAACATTCCTCGGGTGAGCATCGTAATGTAATAATTATATAAAATATTTTCCCGCCGTTTTTATATCGCGCGCTGCCAAAACATCGATTTGTTTCATCGATGTTGTGTATTTCGGAGGTTATACTCGAAGACTGTTGTTGGCGCTGTTATATAATTTCCCTACCCCCCCCCCCCCCGATACTTCTGGACGCTCGAGCTCAAACTCGGCAATAAAAGTAGTTTTAGGCCGATCGAAACGATGCAGCAAAAAAAAAAAAAAAAAACCTAACCTTGCAGCAGTTGTGGAAGGGGCGTGAGTTTTTTTTCATCAACGAACGCCCCTCTATATAAAGACATTGCCCCCCCCCCAAAAAAAAAACAGCGTTAAAATGGCGGTAACAATGTGCTTTTTGTGGTTTTACCTCGTCCCCTATCGCGTATACGTTAAAACATCGTGTTTTTTACTTTTTTTTAAATGTGCGGGCCGATACATGAATCGATACTTCGATATTCGTGGTATCGGGTTTTTGAACAAAATCCGATATTTTGAGAGAACGTTTTCGACAGCGTATACAAAAAAAAAAAAAAGTTAAAAAGTCGGGTTTTCAACCGTTAAATAGATTAATTTCAATATCAAAAATATCGGGTATCGGTAAAATAGGGTCCCTAGTTTTATCATTTTGAGTACTACCATCGAAAAAAAAAAAAACACCTTGTCTTAATCGAGTTCTGCTGTTCGCGGTTGTTTTTTTGTTTTTCTAAAGTCGAAACACTCGGTAATCGAACGAGTAAAAAAAAAAAAAAAAAAAATCCGCTTATCCAATAAACGTAATATCGTTGCGACTTCCCACGACCCGACAGCCTATACGCGAGTATATTGTTTTTAATTGCCTACCGTCGCGAACGAGTCGGTTTTTTAATTAATGGCCATAATAATAATTCGCGTTTAAAATCGTTTTTCGACTTCTCCCACATTTCAATTTTATGCACCGTCAGCGTGTTAGGCACGGTGTTGCAGAGAGGATAGCCCACACGTTGAAAAAAAAAAATCTGTGTACAATTTAATTGTTGTCTTACGAATTATCTATTTTTTCATTCTAAACGTCGTAGGACGCTTACAAACTCGTTATAATAACGCGTTGACGTATTGTTTTTTTTTTTGTATTATTCATTCAATAGGCAGGTATATGTAACCGCATTGACTTGAAAACAAGTCGTTATTGATTAATTTACTCGTTATAATACGTTTGAAATATAATTTTTGGCGGCCGCGGATTTCTTCAAAAAAATTATTGCGCGCTTTCAATATTTTCCTATCGGTAATATACGCGTTTCCCGCCGCAGAGCTTGACGTACGTAGGTATTAATAATACGTTTAATCTATTAATAATTTTAATTCGGTATAATATTTTATAGGTTGGCTTACTCGTATAGAATTATTCACTATAATAATAACCGTATCTCGATTACTGTTTGACAAATATTATACGGAGTTGATACCATCCGTATTATTATATTATTGTCTAGCGTTAATCCAATAATATATATATATATATATTGCAAACGGTTTATCGAGTAAAATATATAAATTGTAAGATAATAAATTGTAAAAAAAAAAAAAAAAAAAACTATTTCGTATTGTACGATTAAGTATTCCGTTGTACGGACGATTTGTACCGTTCGAATCGCAATTAAATATATATGACGCCCGTGTTTACAAGTATAGTTTTACAGAGTATAATAATAATAATAAAAAATAAAAACGAATTTATAAACTGATCACATAAGCATTTGGTTTTTTTTTTTTTTTGAAAAAAAAAATATATATAATATAAACATATAGCTGACCACCAAACAGAGGAATTGCGTATAAAAATCGTATTAATTTTTCGACGTACATACATAAAAATAATATTGTTTGGAATAAATTTAAAAAAAAAAAAAAATAAAAAAATAATAATAATCAATATAAACTACCGTTGTAAAAATATTATAATATTATTTTTCGAAAACACAAAAACCAATTCGAATATTGCTTATGCGCGTTTCAATAACAATAATACTAATAATATAACAAAACGGTCGTTTATTATAGTCGTCTGGAAAAAAAAAAAAAAACATAATTTCTCAAACGATATTTTATTGTATTTTAGAGAATGTCAATCACGTGTACATTTTAGTGATGTGTATGTTTGTAAGTTCAATATAAAAACGCAGGTGATTTCCGACAATTTATCAAACGCGTGAGATCGATATGAAAAAAAAAAAAAAAAAAAAGAAAGAAAAGAAATAATGAAAAGTATATAAAAAAAAAAAAAAAAAAACATCGCAATATTAAATTGACGGACAATAAATATTACTATTAATTTTGTTAATCGAACGCCACAGTGTATTGCGAATAGTAAATTTCAACACAACGTATTACATAATACGTATTATTTATAAGATATTCTCGGGTAATAAATTTTAAGAGGTAAACACAGATAACAAAAAAAAAAAAAAAAAAATTAAAAGGAGAATATTTTCGCGGGCAGTAAATGTGCGTCGCTGTGTTTCTCAAAATGCTGTCCAACAAAAAAGCTATCGGCCGGTGTTTGGTATTTACAAATAGCTTTTTTTTTTTTTGTCGGGTAATATTATTAAAACATCTCCAATTTCAATCTAAATTCCACAATAATATTTATGTTCTACGTAACGTAATTTCATCACGTTACCCGTTAGTTACACCGAAATACAAAGGCGGGGCTTATTAACTAGATTAAAAGTTAAAGTCTAGTCAAAATGATAATTTGTTTTTAAACTTTTAAAACATTTAGAGTTACGTTGAACGTAATACAATTTCTAATATAAAATTATATATAAGAGGTACATTATTGTATATATATATATATATATATATATAAATAAAAAAAAAGTATAAATTGTATAAAAATGTAAATATTAATACTTTTAAACATTATTTACCTACTTGAATATTTTTTAAGTTGATTTTTGATAGCGAAACAATTTAAAAATAAACATATAAATTATCTCATCGGTTAATTTTTGTTTTGTTAACTTTTAACCTTTTTCGTTTATTTAGTTTAGCAAAATATAATTAATTATTTTCATTAATTCTCTGTCAAGAGGACGTATTGCCCGCATTCGCCGTCTCGGTCCAACTAAAGTGAAAGAAGCTATGCGTTTTTCCATTATTCCAAATATAACGTTTAGTGTACATCGTTTAGAAATAACGACTATTTCAACATTAAAAAGAAAAAAAAAAAACGCATCGTCCTCCTGACTTCGTCGTTTTGTAATAGGCATTTCCCGTGATTACACGAAGAATACTTGTGGTCATGACGCGGGACTACTTGTACGTTGATTCGATAGCGAATTTCAATATTTTTAAATTGATAAATTATCATTTTTCTCTCTCTCCGAAAATGTCGTTAAAATTGCCTATACGCGACCCCTTAAATACGGGTGTTGTATAACGTCCTCTTAACAAATCGGCGGTACATATTATACAAAATTATTGCTCCAGGTCCAGAATCTAGAATGGAGACGCGCATGCGTGTACGTACCTATTATAACGAAAACTAGTTTTAAGCGCGCGTTTTTATATTATATAGGTTTTTTTTTTTTTTTTTTTTGTTTGTCTACTTGACAACGTTATCGAAGCGTATACTAACCTAACCCTATATGTTACGGCCAATATGGAACATTGGATAATGTCGGCAATAGCCGGATAATGATACATATTACAATTACAAACGTTTATTTTATAAACACTCTGTATAGGTTAGGGTTTAGAGTTCGGTTGGGTTGGTCAAGGGTACAAAAGTTGTTCGTGTAAGGGTAAACGCGATAGATGCAAGTGTAAATCAACCGACATTTTGCGCAACGGAAATTTTTTTTATATATATTCAATGCCGTTATAATTATTGAAAATTGTGCCAGTATACAGCCAACATAATAGTTTTCAGTGACATTATCCGGAATGCATTGGCTGATGTCACATTGTCCGGTTAATGTCAACATTATCCGTATATATATATATATACGAGGTCTGTTCAAAAAGCACCAGGACAAATGTTATTACGGCTAATCTACACGCGATAACGTTTCAAATTGTAAATAGATGTATTCCCCGTGAATTAGTGAATATTTTAAACGAAACCCGAAGTCGCTATCCTATCTCAGTTTAATATTACACGTGGTTAAATCCAATCGGTTTGTTTCGTTCGTCGTTTTCGGCATGTCGGAAATTACCGAACAACGCGTGTGCATCAAGTTTCCCATGAAACTTGATAAAAATAATGCAACCGAAAAGTACGGAAATGATTAAAAACACTTTTGGGGATGATTCATTAAGTGGTTCCGTGACTTTCGAGTGTTTTAAACGTTTCGAGGACAGTCGGCGGCGGTCAACTCAAGACGATCCACGTTCTGGAAGACCGCCGACGTCATCCGGAAACGACGGCGTGGCGATAATTTGCGAAAAAATGCGAAATGGCCGCCGCCGATTCGTGAGCTAACAAAGCGAATCTCAATTGAGTCTTGTCGTGAAATTTTACAGGAAAATGTACAGACGCGAAGGGTCGCGCCGCAAAATTCGTTCCGCGATTGTTCACCACGACAACGCACCGGCATTATCGTTTTAGCGCTGTCGAATTCGCGAATTTTTGGCCGTGGTCCCGCGGACTCTCCCTATTCGGGCCCCCGTGTGATATATATATATATATATTCTATTCCCAAGACTGAAAATCGGCGCTTACGGGACAACGGTTTCAGGACGTAGAGGGAACCAAAGCGAACGCGGCAACCGAAAACTCGTAGGTGTAACAGCTTAGGCACAAGGAACAGTGCCGATGGATTTTTGCGCAAACGGCAAGACCGCGCGCACCGTCCGGGGGAGAAGAGAAGACTTCGAAGGAGATATATCTTTAAACAACATGTAACTCGGTAGGTTTGTAATTGTTGAAAACAATATCCTGGTGGTTTTTGAACAGACCTCGCTCGTATGTGTATGTATACGTATATGTGTGTGTGTGTGTGTGTACCGAAAGAACGCGAAAGAATATAACGTCGCGGCGGGGCGGCTCACCCCGGCGGTATTGCGTACGCAATAATACGAGATATTATTAAATTATAGGCGGGGTACGGACGGTGCGCGGCCGGAGTGCCCGGGGCGCCGCGGGTAAACGGCCTCAACCGGGGCCCGGTGATCTGGTATACATATAATAATACGGAGGGGCCCGCGGGCGCCGCCGCCGCGTCTCCGAGACCGGGCACTTTCACTCCCGGTCCCCTCGACGCCCGTCCTTGAACGGCCCGCGCGAGTTTAGGTACATAGGAGGCACCTACCTACCTATACACGCACACCGTAATATTATTATTATTATTATTATTATTATTATTGTAATTATTATTATATTTATATGCGCGGTATATTATAATAAACTGTACGCCTCCTCCGCGGTAACCGGAGGTGACCATGAACGACATAATAATAATTATTGTACCGTCGGTACGCGGCGTTCATACGGGGCGATCGACTTAACTCTTATGAGGCGCTCGAAAGTCAACGGCGGTTTCGCATCCTCGAAAATAAGGGCGACCCCGAATAAACGTCGGCGGTGTAACATTTTAAAGCTGCGCGTTTTTTAATTTGTCGAAAACAAAAAAAAGAAAATTTGAAAAAGTCAATATTCGTTGTGATATCGAGCATGTTCGTTCATGCGGGGCGATCGACTAAACCCTTTATAAGGCACTCGATATTCCCGATCATTTTATTGACAATTCCACACGCCGACCGGCGCCACAACGTCGAACCGCCGACATTTGTGTCCGCACACTAATTGCGCCCACCGCCGACTATATTGAAAATCCCATAAGCGCATTAAATATTTATTGGTTTTCATTTCCATTAAACCATTCTCCATTTACCCGCAAAAACGGCCGGATTGATAGCGGAATTTCTCGTCGTCAACCCGTTGTTGACGGAAATTCAAAATTCAAACACCGACATTTATTTCAACTAATAAACTTTATCTTTTTATGGAATTTCCACTATAGGTTGCTGTTTGAATGTCGAAAGTCAACGGTGGTTTCATCCTCGAAAATAAGGGCGACACCAAATGTCGGCGGTGTAACATTTTAATGCTGTGCGTTTCTTAATTTGTCGAAAACAAACAAAAATTTGAAAAAGTTAATGTTCGTTGAGATATTGAGTGTCTTATAGTTAGTCGATCACCCTGTATTTAAACGACCTGGTTATCGTTTACGATAATCCGTTTCGCGTACGGTAAATATTGTATATATATAAAAAAAAAAAAAAAATAAATAAATAAATAAATAATAATATAATAGCAGTGTTTCGAGATCGTAATAACGATATGCTCGTGCTCACCCCGGTATTTTATTTATTTATTATATCCGTGTTAGAAAACGATTTGACGGCGAATACGAGTGGACCGGGCAGAAATTAGTTGGTAACATAACAGTGTTGGATTTGCGTAAAAAATGGTATTTAGGTTAGGTTTGGTTAGCTTCGGCGAGACGAGTCGGGTGTAGCATTTTGAAGAAACGGTGATAGGGGGTACGTCACATCCCGGGGGAAAAAAAGTGGCACAACTAAAATTGTTGGAAATGTCGGCAAATCGACTTTTAAAGTTCCGTTACGTCACTATAAATCAATCGATTTTTGCCACGCGAAACCGTTACTTTTGAGATACGCCTTTATTCTGATTTAAACAACAATGTAGACAAATTTCAGACGGGTCAGAATATAATGTCGCATCTCGAATATGTTTATACTACAAGCAGAAATAATGACATTTTAGCTCGTACCGTCTTTAACATAAAATAAATGACAAACAAATTAAATATTTGTGTGTACTAAATTATAGAGGATGCAATTCCGCATATTTCTTTAGTAATAACTCAAAAATCGAATTTGACGAGTTCTGTCGCTATTCTTTCAGGAGTGTGATGTGAAGGCAGATCCGGCGCTAACAAAAATCGATAAAGGGGGTGGGGGAGACGAGTGATTAAAAATTTGCCCACTTATTCAAAAAAAGTTTTTTTACCCGTTATCGTGTCTTTTAATAAATGGTAATAAATTAGAAATTAGAAACTTCAAAGTTTGAGGGGATACTATATCCGACCCCGTGTAGAGAGAGGGAGGACCAAAAAAAAAAGTAATAACCGACTCCCCCTCCCCACTAACGTGGGATGAAGAGTACGAAGACTCGTATATTATTTCAACAGCCGATGAGTCAGATAATAGTATTATTAAATTCTATCTACAGTCAACATTTTTATGAAATTTTCACGACCGCATCGGGAAAAAACTCAAAATTATTCTTAAATAATAACTTAAATTCTGCCTTTACCGATTCAATATATCCGACGACGACGACGACAACGTGTCCGTCGAGTATACACCGCGGGTGTTTAATTATTAAATGCTCGTCCGTCCGGAATTTTCAAAATCCGATACGATTTTAATTTACAAAATGAAAATTAAGTTTCCGTCGAGTATTCGCACTACTGTGGTGTTCGTGAGGACGTCGCAGCACGCTCACAATATTATTTTCAAGGGGTTGCGTATAGGCAATTTTAACAAAAATGTTGTCAAAAAAAAAAAAGTAATACAAATCTTGAAATATGGACGTGCTGCAAAAACATGCTCACGCCAGACGGAAACAAAAACTATCCTTTATAAAATGAATTTTGATAACAAAACGCGTATGTATGTACATATTATTATAATATTATACACATTTGTGGATGGCAAACATTTTGGAGACAACCTCGGCGGGAGTTTTACAACTCTCTAAATATTTTACTTTAAAAAGTAAAAAAAAAAAAAAAAATAAATAAATATATATATTTCTTTTTTTTTATGTTGAATATGTTTTCTCCGAATGCCGATAGAAACCGTATGGAGATTTAATGCGCACACACCTACACGTATAATTCGAATTTAGGACGTTTTACTAGGCGTATATTCCGAACAGATCGAGAAAAAAAAAAAAAAAAAAAACAACCGTGAAATTAAAAATTCTAATCAAGTAGTTTATCCGCTTCCTATATTATAAGTATATTTGTTCCTAGTGTTTTAATATATTATACATTTGTCGTTTGGCTACGTTCCCGCCGCCCGTACGGCCTATACCGGATATTCTAATCGCCTTGTCCGACTGCTAAATAATTCAGCGATCACAACCGTAACAATATTATAATATTATTATAACTTATCGACGGTTCTCGTCGGTTTTCGCTGAAATTTCGGTTTGCGTGTTTAACGCGTGATTAATGGACGTAATATTTTGTTTCCATAATTAGCCGGTTAAAAAAACTCGTAATACCCGCCTGTGCGCGACTCTCGTTATCACGTTATCATTAATCTTCGTATAAATATTTTCAAACAACTTACGTTACCGGGTAACGGAGTGTACACCTGTACGCGCATTAGCCTGATAAAACGACCGTAAACTATTAAATAAATACAACACAACGCTCCGCGACAATCAACACGTCCGTATACTTAAACTGCAATAACACAACACCACGGTAGGGGTTAATACATTTTTAATTCACTGCGATATTAATTCCTAATTGAACGCTTTATTACAGTACGTTAAAAAATAATAATATTATTTCTAAGCGAGGTTGTTAGATCCTAACACTGCAAACGTTTAATCCGATTGAACCCATTAAAACCTTCAAATTAAAAAAAAAAATAAATAAACAACAACGAAACATATTAAAAATCGTTATATTAATTCTGTAATAGTTTTTTTTAGCCTTTTTTTTAATTAAGTATATTAGATAGCTACGACCTGCCGAATGCGTACGTTTTGATTACTTTTTACCGTATAATTATTTGTTATTTTTCGTAATAACACGTAAGTGTTTTAAACAAAGTTTCGAACGACACGTATATTCGTGAAAGAAAATATTTTGTTTTCTTTAATATAGGTAACGGTTTAAGAAAATAATATACTTATCTAAATGTACGTACTTAGTTTTATCTTTAGTTAAACTAAACCTCGGTCATGTTGAAATAAAAAAAAATACAAAATTAAGTTTATACGCAATTTATCTTATATATTTCACGACGAATTTACAAATATTCACAAACAATAAAGAACCTCATCTATGCAATATCGCGCGTTACGTGCTGTCATATTTCCATAAACTAAAACAAAATATTATACGTGATATTTGATGTGAAGATTGAAGAATTGAAGAGAATCAAAGACTGATAAGAAAAATACGGAAAACGAATATCCGACGAGTAATATTGGTATTTATGTTCGATAGGTTAATGTCGGGCGCGTAGAATTTTCTGTTGAAATAACAAAACTAGCTAGATAAACGTTTTTCATTTTTCATTATAGATAAACATCATATATATATTTCGTAACGACAACAAGGTGACGTCCTATCATTTTCATTATAGTCTCGATCAATCGTCGTCGTTCGAAAATATTCAGTCTGCATTCGTTTTCGCCTTGATGCAGTACCCATTATTCTCCTGAAACGGTTTTGGGACAGACGGTAGTACGGTTTAGCGGTAAAACGGTTATCGTTTCGACGATTTAAAATCGCGAAACGACCTAGGACGGCGCCGAAGCGACGATATACCCGAATTCGTTATATAGCCCATAAGGACTAAGCCCCACCTAAAATGTGTACAAACTCAGACGTGAGCCCGTTTAAATATACTGAAATATTACACCCGCCCGTACTTGTTATACGTATCGTACAGGATGTCAGAAATAAATCATAGGCAATAATAATTTTTGGTTTTTCACGGTCGTTCATCTAAAAAATTCCTTCCCCCTCTAAAATTAATCGCGAATTCCCGCCTGCCACTTTGCCGCTACGGAAAACATTTTAAGGACGGTTTGTGTGTACGTTTAGTATTTTTATCGGCGATTTTTAATTCGTATACGTATACCTATATATAATACGCGCGCGTACGGTTACGTTAAAAAAAAAAAAAAAAAAAAAAATAAACGAGACTGTCATGGGCATTTCTTATGCTGCCGTAGTAAATATACGCGATGAATGGAAACCTGCCAATAACCACGGCGGTAGACAATTAATGTTTTCTTCTCGATTCACAATTCGCATATAATATCAGGACTGCAATTTTATTATGTGGCTTTACGTAACTATCATTAATACGGTCACGTCTTGCGTCGTCGACGACGACGACGAAATCGTATACGTTCAGAAGACGATTTTTCTTTTTATTATCATTATTATTTAATTTATATTGTTTAATGTCGGCGATTCGCCGGTTGAATGATTAAAAAAATTAAAAATTAAAAAAATTATGTAGTCCGTCGCGGGTTTTTGTGTGTACGCACTCGGAACAAATGTCGCCGCCGCGAGTGTACAACCACCAGAAAACTTACAAAACACCGCCGGAGAGCCGTAAAAACATTTTTTTTTTTTTTTTTTTTAAAAAGAAAAAGAAACAAAAACTTTTCTTTCAACAGTAAACTGTATTATGGTTAACATTAATATTCGAATACGTGCGGTTAACGCGCCGCAGTTATACAGAGCGTGTGCGGACGCATCGCTAGGGCATTATTTTAAGGGCAAAGATCGCCTTAACGAGTTCGATAACATCGCCGGTCTGGGTAGATACCGGGCATCTATAAAAACAATATCGTTTTATGGTTTTGTTGCCGATGGTGCTCTACGAATTCGCTTTTAATAAATGAAAAAAAAAAAAAAAATAGTCGGACTGACTAATGAGTGATTGCGTTACGAGTGTACAATGGAACACGTATAGGCCATAAAGATTATTTTTTTTTCGGGATTACAAATTGATTATGTGTATTAACCAAATCGATTTAAAACTATATAAACGAAAACAACAATCCCTGACGTAAAAATAATACCGATAGTATAAAATTAACGCCGACTGCCAAATACTATAAATATTACACTACACTACGCGTCATAGCCTCTAAATTAATTTGATGATTATACAACGCTATTAGATTTTATTGCGGTAACTCAATAGGACGTGTCACCTCCGGTATTCAAAGGATTGTTATAGGCAATTTTCTCGACAGTTTTGAAAGAAAAAGAAGAAAAAAAGGGAAAATGTGGTCAACTCAAAAAATATTAAAACTCACTTTCGATTATATATTTACAAGGGGTCTTTATCGCAAGTATTTATATTGTGTAATTATTATGAGATAGACACGAATATGTCTGCGGAGAAACCGTTTCTCGCGGAAAAAAAAAAAAAAAAAAAAAACGACGAGAACTCGCACGGTGCGACGTCGATATTAGTTTTCGGTATCACGAGTACGGAATGTGTTATTCGAGTTTGAAAAACATAAAATTATCAGATTTTAGAACAATAATAATTGTTTTGGTATTCGCGGTATGGAAAAACTAAAACCGACGTTGCGCAGTGCATGTTCTCTTATTTTTTTTTTTTTTTTTTTATGGTAAAAATTTGATTTCTCAATTAGATAAGTACGTGCTCGGGTAGAATTTTTCCCGCGCAAAACAGATTTTACAGTCGAATTACAGGCGGTAACACGCGCCCTCTTCATAATATTTCTCGTACGAGTTATAAAATGCTTGCAAATGCTTTGATTCGTGTACATCATAATAGACGACGGTGTTGTTAACCGTTTGACGAAACTGGTGAAAACCGGTAAATTATTATTTAACCTAATTAAAAATGAATTGAAACATTGATTTTCAACAAGAATTCAGCAAACATATTTAATATTAATTTTTAAACGTAATACGATATTCGCCGATATAGACGTAATAAAGCGTCGGTATACGAAACCACTTGTATACGCGTATAATAATTAAATTATGATAAATTTTGAAATTCGATTGGCTTCGAGTTATACAAGTAGAAGTACCCGGTGATGATGTATTTATGTCATAACGTCTGTCCGTATAATATTTATTGTGATTTATCAACTTGTCGATTGTCGTTCAATAGGCATGACAAGAGTTTATTATCATTATTATGTAAACCGAAGTTGTGATATATTATTGTGAATAATTTTCGCCAATGTCACATTAACTATTCTTGTCGAGTGTCCATCTTGTATATCTTATTATTATCTTAGAGTGTATATAATACGACTGTAGTGTACGTATATCGTATAATTATTAATTACCGTCACTATCAGCGATGAACCGCGATAGTCGTTGAACCAAATTTATGTCAACGTAATTATTATTTAGTATTATTATTATTATTATTATTATTATTATTATTATTATTTTTTTAATTTTTCTTTAAGTATATAGATAGGCACCAGATAGACATATTGTTCCTAGTAATTATATGACGGTAAATATATACTTTAACTTATTATTACTTCTATTGCAATCGTTTGTAATCTCGGTACGTATATATTTGCAATAATATTTATATTTCCCTAATTGCTTAGTATAGGCCGGTAACCGAAAAACCATTAAAAAAAAAAAAAAAAAAAAATAATAAATTCCATTTATATGACGTGAACTGCGTTTTGTATTATTTATTTATTAACTACGTATAATGGTTTCAAAGCGTTAGAAAACGTACTATAATCGTCTTATGTAACGCAATTTTTATAGTTTACTATTAATAACCAAAAAAAAAAAAAAAAAAAAAAAAAAAACACAACAAGTTTTAAACAATACTTCGGAGATTTTCTTAAAAATCTGTTAAAACCGGCGCTAAGCCGCTATATTAACAATTAAACGCGGTGAAACGCACTGAGCGATGTGATAATTCGCGTTTCAAATATAAATTATTTATTTTTTAAACGTATTTGTTTACTGGTATTGTATTATGCTTTATAGAGTCATAATTGACCATAATTGTTTATTTTAGACGACTCGCTTTAAATATTATATTCTTCGTACGAATTGGCCTTTTACCGTGTTGAACAATGTCAAATGTAATTATTAATATTTTATATAGTTCGTGTTTGTATTATTATTATTTTTTTTTTTTTCCGACAGATAACTATATGACGACAAATCATAATCGGCTTGGTAATTACAATATATACTTTTAAAATAACTACGAAACACGACGTTTGTATAGTATTGTCAACTGAACATTTACAGTGTTTTATACCTAAAACTTACACGGCCGTCAAATAATTTACGGTACACAATCGTTATTATTCAAGTGAATAGCTGAATCGATTTGAACAGCATAAGTAATTGTAATAGTTTAATAGGAAACAGCAGTATCTGTCTTAATGAAATTGTTTAAATACACAATGATTATTATGTAATTAATAACGAATAACGTTATTTGCCGATATTATAAGTATATTTGAACAACACGCTTGTAACATTTGGTATGTGGACTGTAGGCATTAACGATTTTTCACTTGACGAAAATCGTCCAAATCGATGCATATGTAACGGAATTATATAAAGTACAAAAAAAAAAAAAATAAAAATGCCCGCATACGCGTTGAACACAATATTTGAACCCCTACCTTCATTTTTTTCGAAATCCGTTTAAAACAGTAAGTTTCCAATCGTATAATTGATAATTTAATATTATTAAATCATCGTCTGCCCGTATAAAAGTGTTTTTTTTTTTTTTATTTTTTTTTTATATCATATAGCGCGCCCTGGGCTTCGAGAAACATTGCGCACGTTCAAAATATTACAATCTAGATATTAAATAGGTACGGAATATTATTATAACTCATAATGACGGACTCATTTTGTATTACTATTAAATTTACTTTCTAAACACTTGTGGTGTTATATTTCGTCATACGCAAAATATAATTATTTAATTATTATCATTATTGATAAATCCGATCCAATAAAGTTTAACGGATAACTCAAATACGTATGTGTGTTTATAAATATATGTTTTTTCTTACGTCGTACATTTATAATTAAATAACCAAATCGAAATTTAATGTGCCCTACGCGAATATAGGTTAAACAATTACGCAATTTTAGGCTGTTTAGACATTAAGTTTTATTCACTGTGATTTCTATAATAAAAGTAAACTAGTTTTTTTTTTTTTTTTTGTTGGAAAAATAAAGTCGAAATTAATTAAATATCTTATCAAAACTATTGCTACCGCCCAACAGTAACGGATTATTTTTTTTTATCCGTAACAACAAAATCAAAACCGTATGATAATATGTTATTATTCCGACCAAAAATGTTAATATTTTTAATCTAAGGAGATTAGCACCGATAAAATTGAAGTATCAAGTATAGACAATTGTTATACTTATTTGCACACATGTGCATGAACATATTGATCTATGGCGCACAATACCTACTTCGAATGACACGTTAACACTGATAACTTAAAAATACAATTTTTTTTCCTCGTGCGGAAAATATTCAGATTGTTATGTTGTAATAGATTTATTTTTACACCTTGCACCTAGACTTCTTCGACGGTTTGTACGGTCATTTGGGCCTTCCCAGGCAACGAGGACAATGTTTGAAAACCTTAGCTTTAAGATATTCCCAGTGTACAAAAAAAAAAACCACACATCTCGAAATTCGCTCGCGAGATCCGAAGAAGCAAATCACTGAAGAAGTCACGACCTATACCCGTCGAATTGTACCGAAAATCGAGCGAAACCTTCGGAATCGCCTTCAACAGTGTATAATATTGCTGCTGACAGCCGCCATCTTCCTGATATAATTTTCAACAAATAATTAAACAAAATATCATTACCTACTGATTTTAATAAAATAAACCGTTTTTGTCTTAGTTGTACTGTTTATTACGTATAGCTCCACCACACTCTGTATAATCTAAACTAAAATAAAAAATAACATATTTTTTTAATACATTTTCTTAATACATATCCATCTTTTCTTTTTTTTTTTCATTCTTTTTATAAGGAAGTATAATTCTAAAAATATTATATAGCTGTATTACATTTAAAAAGCGTATAAGGTCGAATATATGTCCGTATAAAATTAGTTCACACTGATACACATTTGTAAGTTTTTTTTTTTATGATTTACCTTATTCAAGGTTAAACATTTTTTTTTTTTTTTTTTTTTTATTTGTGTTAAGTAAGCCCAGTATTGAAAATCGTCGATCACGACAAACATTCGTATTGAGATTAACTATATAAGTCTATTTAATGATTTATTTACATTCTATTCCTACATTTATTACGCTTTATTTATACTTTTATATCGTATATCGTTTTAAGATCTCATAATACACGATTTGTTATGAAAAAAAAAAAAAAAAAACGTTTTTCACGTTCATTTTATTAATACAACCATTTGTTTAATTCATTCAAAATGTTCATACCTGTATTATTAGGTACCGACATTATATCGTCTACGTTATTTCAAAAAAGCATAAAACCTAAAAAAAAAAAAATGAGCGAAGATAAAAACATTTAACATTATTTTAATTTTTATAAAAAATATTTCGTTTGAGTATTGTATAATTAGAAGAATTATTATGAAAACCAAAAAAAAAAAAAAAAAGGAAAATATATTCGCTAATAAAACAAAATATGCAAAATGTTTACCGGGACCGTTATTGTAAATAAGTGATGTTTTTCATTTTAAAAATTATCTAAAAGTTATTTTAATAATACATCGTTTTTACGCACATTTGTGTTTAAATAAATATCAAAATATACAATCAAAAAATATTGTCTGAAAATTTATTTTCTAATTAAATGCACAATTATAGGTTTTTTTTTTTTTGCATAATCCACAAAAAAATAAATAAATAAATGTAGGACAGGATAATAATATTATACACGAAAACAATAATCATTTCGATTGGTAGTGTTATAAAGAAAAACAATATTATTTGAACGTCGTAGCTAAATGTATTCATTCAAGTCCTTGTTAACCGAATTAAATAAATATATATCATATTATTAACAAAGTCGAATAAATATTATACATTTTTATAATTCCGTGCGGTACGATATGAAAACATTATTAACACAATTCCCGTGTCAGGAAAACATAACAATAAAAATCGAGGTCGAAAACAACAATATGAAAAACAAAAATAAAAATAGGTATAGATAGGACTAATAATAATAATAATATATTATAATTATTTCGTTTGCCTGTATTATTTTGCGATTAGTCGTATACAGTGGGAAACATTACGGAATTATTAAGGCTATACGAACGTTAATTTTTCCAGCTGATTTATTTTATTATATATCCACGCGACTATTATAGACTCGTTTATTGTGATCCATAACTAATAAATTACAATCATATTAAAGATATTATCGAATATGCTGAAAGTAATCATTTTATTTGTTTTTTTTCGTATCAATTTATAATTGTATATATAATTGCGGTAGATAAAATTTCAAAAAAATCTATTAAAATACACCAATTGCGAAATCTGACATTTACCTTGAAAATCGCTGCCGATGCGCAGTGTCTGGAACGGATGGTGTTTTCATGTATCGTTTCCTGGGTCTAGGAAAACACGCGTTATTTTATTTTTTTTTTTTCAACAAAAATTCGAGGAAAAAAAAATGGGAAAACAATGGTATATTTTTTTTTATGTAAAAAAAAAAAAAAAAAAGACACGGCTCAAGGCTAAAAAGTAGATACACGCGATATGAACAAATTATGTTCGGGCCGTTAATGATTTTAATTGTTAATTATACAGGCGTTTATTAGTGGTAAAAAGTACAATAATACGTACACAAGTATAATATTTTACTGCTCAAAACCCGTGTATAGTTTGTACAAACAGTACGAATCTTATCTCTATTATTCAAATATTTTCGCTGTCAATTGGTTGGTTTTCTTGATTTCTTTTTTTTTTTTTTTTTTAATAAGTTTCATCTTCCCCAACAATTCGTTCATATATAGAGACATTTTAAGTGCATACAATACAGTCGAAGTGTATTTAATTTTAGTTAAAAAAAAAAAAAGTAAAATATCAATAAATAATAACGAGGTATAATTTTGTTCGATTATTTTTTTTGTTGTTGTCTGACTATTTAGCAATGGCGTATTTAGATTTTTTCCGCCTTATCGGCACTTTCCAGTTCGCTGTCTTTCACTCCACATCCCTCGTAAAATTATTTTTAAAACATATTTGAACGTACAATTTGTTATATTATCTTGTATACAAAATAGATACAATATTAATAAAAAAATTAAATTGTACGTAATATCTTTATTTGCAATTTACAAATTAACAATATTTAAAATTGTATATTTTTTCTTCTACTCTTTTCCTACTCAGCAAATGCATCAATTAAATCATCACGATTTAATGATGTCCATATCCGCTTCGTAAATACATTTTTTTTTTTTTTTCGTTTAAGGCAAGGTAAAGAACGTTCAGTAGTACAGTTCGAAATTGGTGCACAATCATATATTCTATACGTTTCCATTAGGATACACATCCGTAAGAGTATTTTACTATTTAATTACTTTGTTGTTATTTCGTAAAAAAAAAAAAATCGATAAAATTTGCCGTCCCCAAAATGTCGCCGCTTTAAGCTCCGCGCCTAAATACTCCTGTGACTATTAGACGATTAAAAACGTCAGTCGAATTACAATCTAATATACAAACATAACACATAATATCTAAACGGGAGTTTTTTTTTCCTTTTTTTTTTTTCTTTTTGGTTCGTATTAGGTTATCAGGACGGTCGCCCTATTTCCCGCTTCGTATAAACAGAATTACGACCACCCCGTGGTATAGATACCATTATACCATTACCATGGTATTACCGACATACCGTAATTTATCAAAATTATATAATTTTAAATATATATATATATATGTATAGACACTGTATAAGTGTATAAATAAGGTACCATGTACATTTCAATTAGCCGATCGTTATGCGTACGGTGTTTGTTAGACCAATAGTATACGAACAACGCGCCGAGACACGTGAAATTAACGCGTACGCCTATAATGTAATACTTATGTATTCGACGATTTTATCACTATTTTTATTATTATTATTATTTTTTTTTTTTTTTTTGCGTAAGATTTAGACGAATACGCGATATATTATATAGAAATACGATAAATTCGCAATAATGCCGAATAGTAGTAGTAGTAGTAGTAGTAGCTATATATATATATATATATATATATATAAATGTAATATATTACACAGCACGCATCTAAACAAATATTGGTCCACCGCGGGACATTCGACACTTGCGAAACGGGTCGGATTCTACACGTTTATCTCTCCCAAATGACACCATTAAAAAAAAAAAAAAACTAAATAATATATATTAGGCAGGCGACGCAATCCGACTGCGCGGTAATAACGGCCGATTGGTATAACCGTTGAAACGCGAACGTTCGGGCTGTTTCGCAGGTCCCGCGCCCGTCGAATTGGCGACAAAATTGCCAATTTCAATGGCCAAGGTCTGCCCTGGGGGTTAAAACTATATGGGCGGTTTTTTTTTCGGCCCGGGAAAGTATTACGAATCCAAACGGGCCCACGAACCACAAATCGTAAGCGCAACTGGAGTAAAAATTCAGTACTGCCAAACAATGTTAGTGAAAAGAGAGAGTAAGATCATCCATACCACCCCAACCCTCCCACGACCATTTATCAACCAAATCAATACGCATTAAAATTTCAACAAAATATTCTGCGTATTCAACAGATATTGCAAAGTTGAACACATTATTAAGTAAATACTATGAATATATCGGGAGCAAAAAACCGTCGCTTTTTATGATTAAAAAAAAAAAAAAAAAATCAATTTTAGTAGATTTGTTCGTAAATACAGCAGACGATTTTGACGATAATACATAACAACACATTCGTATCGCGTATTGAAATTATTAAACACCCGGACGTATGAAGTTCTCGAATATTATCGTAAAAACACTAAAACCGTAATTATAAACATTCAAAAGAATACCTTTCACGCAAATCTCAATACATCCGATGGTGCACGGTTCTACAACATTGGAAACAAAACAAAAAATCGGCGTTTAAAACCACGTCTACCTCAAGATCTTCTTCTATCACAATCAAGCGAAGACGGAGACCAAATTTAAATTATCATTATCATTAAAAATAAATATTAACTAACATTAGCGTGTATACTTCATTATCACTATGTCACTAACTAATAATATTAATAATTCATAATCTGTCATTTGTAAATAGAACCCGTTAATAAACTTGTAATAGCATGTATAATATGCTGAAACATTTTAAATCTAATAAAAAAAAAAAAAAAAAAAGAATACCGTATCCGGGTAGTGTTTGTATTAATTTTGTAGGCCACCGGCTCTTCGGTGAAAAATTCCCGATTTCCCAATGGCCAATCCGCCTGTGGTTAAAACCATAGGGCACTGGGACTGTACCCGTACGGTTTCACACCGGTCATCGTCAACATCCGTCGTACGGCCCGTTATATATTACAAAACCAAAAAAATAAAAAATCCCCGTGGTGCTGATTTTAACGAGAATCGAGTTAAATTTAAGTGGTTTTCCCATTGCGACCGTCCCGTACGCCGTGTACAATTATTGTATTCGAGCGACGACGGTAACGGTGCATTTGTAGTTGCGTACGATGCATATGAAAAAAAAAAATAAAAAAAATATATATAAAAAATTACAAAATAAATTCAATACGTTGTCTGTATACGTTCAAGTAAGGTGAGTTTGTGCAAGTGTAATTGTGTACGCGTATATAGGGGGGAGGGGGGGCGCTTCAAGTATATTCGGGGGGACGCGGTGTAGTTTGGCGTCTCCCCGATTCGAAATTCCCGTTTGCGCGATAGGACTGACCTATACGATAGGCGAGAAAGCGAATGACTCGCGAGATTCGCGACGGTTACGAGAGTGCACTACTCTGCCGTGGAATCGGCGGAGAATAAAAAAATAATACTACTAACGGTATTGTTACGGGCGTATTACAAAACAAAAAAAAAAATCGAATAAAATAAATTGCGAACACGCGCGAATTAGCAAAACTACAACGACTATAGTATAAAAATATTAAGTAGATTACAGTGTTAAGAAGAAGAAGAAGAAAAACCATGTATACGAGTATATATGTAAATAAACTAAGTATTCGTTGGAATGCTCCGCTAATACCAGACTAACGGTTAACCCGGGGGGTCGTGTCGAGCCGACGCAGTCCGAATGTGCTGTTCCGGCAAAAAAAAATCCCCGGCCGATCCGACAACGTCTTGTCGTACAATTTCTGGTAGATCGTCAACTAAATCTAACCGCCTTGTATTATAATAAAATACACTCGGGTGTTCATAACAGTGTACAACACGGGGGGCAACGTTCCCTCACCACCATTTGGAAAGTAATAAAACACGCTAGTCCATATCCAATAAGTGTTTGCCACTGAAGTTTCTATATTTTGTATTGATCATGTCCCAATGTTGGGGGTTATAATTGTTTCGTGTTTGCGATCGTCTGTCTCGGTCACTCGGCGTTAGAACCACTGACCAGTGTGTGCATATACCTCGTATATGTATAAAAAAAATAAATTTCACACACTCGTGTTGTATTATAGTTTTAATTTGTCTCATTCCACTCCCTCCCCCCCGGAAATTACCCAAACGGGCGTCCTATAAACTACCCCATTTTTTTTTTTTTTGCTTTTTATTTTTACTATTTTCTACTATGATATTGTTGACGCGCGGCGGATTTACAATGATTGATAATAATTATTAAATTGTTGTCCTCTGTCTGTACGGCGTTTTCGTATGGCCGTACGGGTAAAACGAGAGAAACTGACAGTGTCCGAACACGGTTCAGTATGCCCAAATCAATTATTATAATAATTTTTCCGTTACATTACATTATCTAGCTATAATATATATATATATAAATCGAAAACAAATTAGCGCACGACTATTAATTTGGAAAGTATTAATCATTCTTGGGAGAAAAACAAAATAACAGTCGTGTTTCACTGCAGCATCGGATGTCGGGAAGGCGGCGAAAGTTGCGTGCAACATTGTTTTAAAGAAATTGCACGCGTGCTAATTTTAGAGGTGTGAGGGGGGAAAGCTTATGAATAACAACGATGTGAAACGCGATGGAATTAGAAGAGGGAATAGGGTACAGAGGTGAATTCGATTATTATTTATATCTAAGGATAAACCGATTTAAAGCATTTTTTTTGGGAGGGGGGAGGCTAAACTAATTTTATCCATCAAATAAATCGGAAATTTTAAATTTTCGTCAAAATTGAAACTTTTAACGCTAATAGAATAAAAAAATGTACTACATTACGATCAAATTTGTTTTAATTTTTTTATTATCGACTACAATAAATCAAGCTTAGTGTCGCTAATGTGTGACTTTTTAATCAACTCCTACGTGTCTACCTTATCCTTATCGTATAAGTTTATTGTACATTAATTTATAGATTATTTATTTCTAATAAATTAAAAAAAAAAAAAAAACTATTATTAACTTGAACTCTCTAATGATCCTTGTGTCAAATTTTCAAAGCGATTTTACTGGGCCATAAAAACTAAAAAACAACTCGATATAAATAGATACAAATAAAATCTCAAAAATGTTTTAAACATGTTACCCACGGTTAATAATATTCGGTATTCGGTGAATATATCAGGTTGGTTAGGTTTATTAGGAATTTCATCAATAAAAACAATATCGAATATTACAGAAATTGTTATTGCGTACATTTCTCCAATTGTCAGGAAGACTACAGGGAAAATCGAACATCGGCCTCACTGAATGCACCGACGAGATCCAAAATACTTTCAGAAAAATCTGTCGTTTTTCGATCGGACCGAGATTTCTGGAAGAAAAGCGGTTAATGTGAGAAACAGCGGTCGTCGGTATAGTAAAACCAATACATTATTCCTGGCCGTACGTTCAGAATCTAAAACAACTTTGCGACACGGGTAAACCGTAATCCTTTGTAGGCGGGAAATCGGTAACATATAAGATATCGGCGAACAACGACGAATCATTGCCATCGCCAACGTAAAACGATTCTGAACGGACAAGCGGATTTGAGCGTACCCAGTTTTGTTTTGTTGTCGGAATTAGGCGGTAACGCCGGGGCCAAAGTAAGCGCACGATAATTATTGCATTTCGCTGTTATAACATTAACACTGACAAAACTGGCTCCAGAGAGAAGCCTCAGTTGCGAACCGACATGACATTTCGCGCGCGCTCTGCTGTCCGTTCGGTCGTGCTGCGGGTTCTGCGGGGCGGCGGGTCGTTGCGGTTCGCCGCGGGCGTGGCACGACGGACAGCGGTTTGCGGGGCCGGACGGGGGTGGACGGGGGAGGGGTTATATGGCTTTGACGTCACAATAATAATAATATTATATACGGCCCGCGGGGCGTAACATTCGCGAGTTCGCGACGCAATATTTATACCGCGTGCTCGCGTATGCATGTATGTTTATTTCGTCGGCGATGATGTGCGCGTAGGTTCGCACGGCACGTATCGGTAATAACAATAATAATAATGACGACGACGACGACGACGACGATGTTTGTACGGCGGCGATGACTGGGCGATAATACGGCGGCATTCAAATAGCATCGTCTCGTCGACGAGGGGCTCGCAGTCGCCGCGCGCCATCCGAAAATCGTTCGGCGGCCGAACCGCGACGTGAACCATGTGTGTGCGCCCTTGAACTCTCCAGCGGTGCCGGCAGCGGCGGCGGCGGCGGTGGCGGGCGCGACGGGTACCTCTATACCTATGTCGCGCGCCGCCCATGTCCGATTCGTGCGACGAAAATAATTTCGCGTTCGTGTACGTACGCCGAGAAAGAGATGCCGGCAGAGAGAGAGAGAGAGAGTGTGTGTGTGAGAGAAGCAGCGAGAGGCAGCGAGAGGCAGCGAGAGGCAGAGCGAGGCAGAGAGAGAGAGAGAGACGGACAACCAGTGTATGACTGATTCGAACGTTGCGACGACGATGACGAGAGGAGAATCGATGCGGCGGCCGGTATGCGTATACGTATACGTATTGTTGTTATTGCGACGCGCGTAATAATCGCCGGCGGTATGTACGCGTGTACCGCCACGAGAATCGCACATATTATAGCGGGTTTTTTTTTTTTTTTTTTTTGTTCTGTTTTGTTTTTGATTCTTCGCTGCCTCGGGAGCGCCAACTCGATACGATTTTCTCGCGCTCGAACCTATGGAAAATACCTTCACTCTGCCGTACTACGGTATCATTTTATCATTTTTCCACTCTAAAGTTCGACAATCCCGAACAATGCGTTTCGGCGGAATGTACGATTCGATTTGTATTTTAATATATAGTTTTTTAAAAAAAAAAACTAAAATATAGTAACGATATTATATTGGTATGGTATCGCCGGACACGATGTTGGAAAAAAATTTGAAAATGTACCAGAAACGTGGTAAAAAAATTGTTTAATTTCTATATTTAGATTATTATCAATTTTCTATATTTCGTCGCGTCTACATTACAATTTAACGAGTATCGCGGTCGTACGCAATGTCAAGAGTTATTTAAATAATATAATCATCCGACTTATCTGAATATGTATCTTGGATAAAAATGTCACTTATCCGGATAAACGCATCGAGGTAAATGTTTCCCATATATAAACGTGTTTTTCGCAAGACTGCATTTACGAGTTATATAACTTAAATATAGATTAAATATAAATTGATAGAATAGTAAATTTTTATATACTTTAGTTTGACGATTTTTTATAATTTTAACCTAAATAATACAATTTTAAAATTTTATTGTTGCTTTCAAAAAATGTATTTTTTTTTTTTGTTTTTATCTAGATAAATTATGTTGTAATTCTTTATTATTTTACTTTCTTTATATTATCCGGATTATTTTAGTTTAGTTTATCGTTTATCTTTATTCAGATAAATTGTTGGTATTATTTTTTTTATCAAGATAAATTGTAATTATCTGTGTCCAATGACGCGGGTAAACCTATTCAGTTTAAATGTCAATTGAAGAATATAATTAGAGGAGCTTTTTAATTGTATTTAACAGAAAAGCTGTCACAAAAAGCTAAAAAAGATTTATCGGTCACGCTTGTTCTGTTCGCTTTGATTTTCAACACATTATGATGTTTGTTGATGAAAAAAAAAAAAAAAAAAAAAATACTCAGTTATTCTGGAAGGACCTTTATGTATGCATTTTTTTTTTTTTTTTTTTTTTGTGTCCTGCTGTTTTAAATCCCGACAAGAAGGACCCCGGACGTCGAGGCCACGATGCGGCCGCGACGCCCTATTTACGCCGCCGTCCCGACAGTATAAACACGGACGACGGCTTTTACGGGGGAATCGGCGGGTCGAGGAGACGTTTTTTTTAAACCTTTAACCTTTCGGCTTTTGTACGGACATAGACAGCGCGCGTTTGTGTGCGCGATCGTACACTGTACTCTTGTTGTTTTTCTTTTTTACTTTTTTTTTTTTTTTTTTCTTTTTTTTTTTTTTTTTACATTAGACGCTTATCGACCGTGCGGTTTGTAAAAGGCTAACGACGGGCGTCATTGTGGGCGTATCGCGCGCGTAAAAGCACTTTTACCCGCGATAATATACAACACGGTAACCCACTTTGGCGAAAAATGCGTTTACCTTTTTTTTATATTTGATGTATTTTATATATATATATAGGTAAGTATTACATCCGGCGAATTACGTATTTTCGACGAGACGGGTCGGGTTGGGTTAGGTTAGGGAGGCGGCAAGAAGAATTACACTCATCGCATACTGAATAATTATCTATCCCCCGCTCGCTATATATCATATTTTATATTATATTAATATCGCCGGCAACGGAAAACCGACGGCGTTAAATGCATAATAAAAGTTTCGTTTTTCAAGTTCTCTTTATAGGATCAAAAAAAAACATTTTTTAGTTACCGTCGAAATCCTGTCCCCGACAAACATTGTAATGTTCACCTAACTCGTTCGAGTGTACATCACATATATTATTGTTGATGATAATCCGCTAGACCAGCGGGTCGCAACCTTTTTAGTTGGGTAGACCACCGATTTTGTACAAAAAATAAATAAAAACTCCGAGGCTCACCTACTTAATGTACGAGGAGAACGAAAAAATTAAAAAATATTTTTTTAATTTATAAAGAAAAGAAGTAGTTTTTGAGTATTCAACACAAAAACAAGTGGTCAAAGTTAAAAAAAAAAAAAAAAAAAAAACTCACTGCGATTTTCCACATTGTTTGTCTCCTGCGAGAGAGTTTTAACGTCATGATTAACACTGGACAGTTTTAGTCTCGAATCACACTCAACGTTCAATTTATTTTTTAACATTTAATTTTACAAAAAAATTAACGTTGAAAAGGCGTGGATCGGAAAGCCCATCAAGGTGCAATTTTGGCAATTGCCGGACAGTGCAACTATAATAAACATATACGGACTACATTAGAAGAACACCGGATAATAAAACTACGTTTAATAAATTTGTGCGACAGCGTTAATTGTGGGGCGATTGTCGATCAAATATCACCCAATCAGACCAGAAATATGGACGTTAACGATTTACTGTAAAAAATCTCGATTTTGATGCCGATAAATTAATATGTTTGCCGTGCCCTTGGTTTACACCCTCGACCAGAGCGTCCCGCGGTCCGGCACCGCGTTGTCCGAGGCTCACAGGTGGTCCGCGGCCCGCGATTAGGGAGGGAACCGGTGCGCTAGACGATAATATTCAACAGCAATAATATTACGGCGCGTACTCGAATGTAACTCGAAAATTCTCATATTTTCTACGTTTTAAGTGCTTGGATATGAATAATATATTTGTATTTCATTGCCGAACACTTCGTAAAACTCGTATTCAACGCCAATAGTCGAGTTATCAGTCTGAAATAGGTGTTTATACTCATAATTGATCACTGTACGACAAACGTTTTTTTTTTTTTTTTAAAAATACTACGCGCGTTTTTAATGGGACCATTTAAACGGTTCAGATCCGATCGATCCAACTATTACTGATACCATACTGATAAGACGAGCATGACTTAGCACACGCATATGTTTGTATAATAATATATATATATATATAGACTAGCATTGTCTTTTCTATATATATTTTTTTTTTTTACTAAAACACCGACGTGAAATATCATTATATTCTACGCCGTATTATATAAACTAAACGCGTTAATGACCTTCCGGTTATCGTACGAGTTATAATAATTATATATATTATTTTGTGCAAAGCTTTTATTGGTTATCGCATTTGCTTATAATGACGATTTTTCACCTATATGTTATTATTTATTATATAACATAGTATAAAATCGGGAATATTTTTTTTTTTTTTTTTTGTGGAGATAAATATTAAATGGTGGAGATAATTTGAGCTCATGAAAAAAATATCAAATACATATTATTTTTGTTATTATTGTTATTATTACAACGAATAAGTAAAGTGTAAAGTGTTTTTTGTTTTTATAAATTATTATTACACCATTATTATTAGTATTTTTCGTTTTAAATCGGCTTGTCCAATTATTTATTATACAAGTATTATTTTTTTTTTTATTTTTTTCTTTCCTATAAATACATATAATAAAACGCACAAAGAAAATCCGATACGCGGTTACGTGATTACGACTATTTAAATTGTAAAATAATTATCGTGTTAGTCATCATCACGGGTGTACGTTATATATCTGCTCACGACTGAAATATTATAAAGAGGTACGGTTTCTCGTGAGTTTGCATGCATGTGATGGGGTGTGTGGGGATGGGGTAATCTCCGGAACTACCAAACCAATTAAATGAAAAAAACAAAAATAACAGTCGTAATTATCATCTCTGTTTAAATCGGTTAGACGCGGCGACGGGTCCGGTTTTCATAAAGAAAAGATCAAGAAGAAAAAGAAAAAGAAAAAAAAAAGACAACATTTTGTTTCGACCGTTTTTTTTTTTAGCACCGTTTAGTGGACGGTTCCGGATGACCAAACTCGACCCGAACAAGGCCGGGCGATGGCGGCCAGTTATTTTATATTCGCCTAAAAGAATCGCGTTCTGCTTTGATATTTTCATTATTGATTTCGATCGCGCTGTTGTGGTTTTAAGGATTCCGTACGTCGTGGCTTACGTAATAAATAAATATATTATTTTTACGGCGATCTACGGTGAAACCGCGCGACTTAGCGCAATATTATAGTATAACGTAAAGGTTTTTTTTTTTTTTTTTTTTTTTTTTCGCATTTTCCCCGAAGTTTATTGCACAGTACGAGTTTTCAATCGTATTTGTCGTTTGTCCGTCGAATCCGTCGAATCTACTCGTTTACGGCCGTGTCGCCATAATCAAAAAATAAATATATATATTTTATAGGCTTGTATTAGACAATTGTATACCGTGGTGACGCGTGGGGGCGTCCGACGATTTTGCCCATTCCGATCAATTAACATCGACTAGTTTTGATTTCCCCGTCCAAATATAATTCGACCGGTTACGACGCGCGCGTCATACAAACGATGTATATTATTCGCCGATTGGCGAACATTACTGTTTTTTTTTTTTTAGTCATTTTATTAAATTTATTGAAACTTTATTGGATTATTCGTTTAAAAAATTTCGTCATCGATCGTTGCGCGGTATTTATTTATTTTACCGTGTTAATTTACGTTTTTAAAATAACGCAAGGGGCCCGACGGTGTTTAACGTTTAAGTTTCAATTTCACCCGTTTGTCCAATTGTACTATTACGACGATGGCGAGCGTTGTAAAAAAAAAAAAAAAAAAAACATTTACACGTCATCTACAGAAAAAAAAAAAAGAAAAAGTAAATAAATAAAATAGACGGGTAGTAGGTAGGTGCCGAATTGAATTCGTAGATTCTAGTTTTATGAAAAAATAATAATTTATTAGGTAAGGTACGGGTCATATATAATATGATGTTATTCGAACGGTTTTGTTAAATTATTACACCGCGACGTGACGACGACAACGACGACGTACGTATTTCATCAACGAAATTACATTCGAACGTTTTTAAATGTGTCTTTTGGGATTACAATGGTAATATGTATCTGTATTCCGTTTTGGTAACTATAAAAAATATTTATTCGTATGTATACATACGATTTTTAAACACTATATTACATTTTTATTCTGAACCGCGTCAGGAATTTAAAAAAAAAAACAAAAAAAATAAAATAAACCAACATATTTTTTTTTTTTTTTTACCATCACACGCAGATGGTTGTATATATTATAATATACTATATATATATATATATAATAGTATAAAAACAATAGAGTTTCGATTAAATGCATAATTAATCGTTACGTCGAGTCGTAAGCCAGATGTATTTTTTTTTTTCCGTATATACCACCAACTGTACAATATTTTTTTAATTGCAATAGTATTAAACCGCAATAATAATTACGGACAATAACGCGGGCCTCGCGAAGAAAATGGAATTTTTTAGCAGTTTCCTCTCGTTTTCGTAATATTTCTAAATATACCCGGACTTGTATATTTTCAAACCTCACCGGCACTACATTATTGATTTCGTACCGATAATAATGCGGTGTTTACCAACCCGTTCGAATAGCCCCACATCTTAAAAAAAGCGAACCGGGTAAATGTTTTATTTTTATTTTTTGGACGCGTCGTCGCTATCGAGCTGTAAAATTTGTAATAAAAAAAAAAAAAAAAAAAAATCAATTTTTATTTGTTTATTGCTTATTAAATATATAAGAGTACAAATACATTTCGGGTAAAAAGTTGAAATTATGTAATAATAGTTAACTCGGTATTGTTCACTTACGTCTTATCCCTCTCTATTTGGATTATTTTTTTCATTTTTTTTTTTTTATACGTTTTATGGTATTTTTTTTTTTGTACACGGTATACGTACACGACTTTCTTTTTTTAACATAGACAATATTGCATTTTACTGGTTACTTTTAAATTTCAAGCACATTTCGAGCGGTTTTTTCCGGAATTTCGGTAGAAATGTATTGGATTCACGGTCCGCGCCGCTATCACAACAACGTATATAAAAATTATATATAAAACGTTTGGCTAATTCAAATTTAAATTGATACGACGTAATGGAAGTATACATTTTATTGTCGCCAATTAAAAAAAAAAATAAATGTCCGAATACACGAAGAGGAAAAGCAAATGGACGTAATTTTAGTACTTTATACTATTGTTTTAAATGTTATTTTCCACGATAAAAAAAAAAAAAAAAATAATAATAATAATAATAGTAGTAATAATAATAATGATTCATATATACGAGCATAAATACGACGAGTCTAGCGCTCATTTATAACCTTGTTGCCAATTTAAACGAATTTACGAGTATGTATAGGACGTCGAGTGTAAATATAACGAATTTGGGGTTCGTAACAAAGCCGTGCGATTGTTTTACAAAGCGAATTACACCGCGAAATACACAACGCGATATTATTATTACTATAACGTAGCCGATTATTAACGTGCCGCACCGCTGTAGGCTCGAACAAAAAAAAGTTAGTTTTAAAATATAAACGAAATTGAGTAAAAAAAAAAAAAAAAAAATCATTAACCGTATTTTTTACTCTAATGTTTAAACTTTTATCGACTAACTATAGGCCGTCTTGCTGTGTGTTTATGATATTCAAGAGAAAACACGTTTTTTTCGCGGAGAAATAAATGCACAAAAAATGCACAAGTTACTCTTTGGAAATAATTTAAATTTTAACGTAATAACTATAAGTTAAATTGAAATTATTTATTAATAAAATAATCAACTTAGCTACAACCCTCTGTACATTTAATTGATTAGCTAACATAACTATTTTTATACGATATGTATAAAAAAAATTAATATTGCTCACGGGTAAGACAACCGTTGTAGGTGGGAAGTTGGGATGTATAGGGTAATTTTGCTCGTATACTATACGTAATATGCAACGATAAATCGTTGTGATCGGAAAACTATTCTGAGCGGAACAGAAAAATCAATACAAGTAAGGTAATACGTTTTTGTACATTAAGTTTATACATTACGTAATAATATAATAAAACTTCAGATTTTTTTTATTTTGGCAAAATGGGATCCGACGAAGAGATAAAAAATTCTCCAATTCGTTCCGGTTCGGTTTTCGAAATAGAGGTTTAAACCTCGGGGGGAGGGGGAGGGATGATTTTTTTTTTTGTTTCTTTGATTTCCTCGATATCGAACGAATAATTTATTTTTTTGCTTATGTAATATATTACAACGTTATTAATAACGTTTAAAGTTTTATAAGGAGTGCCGGGCGGAAGAGAAAAATAATACATATTATATTTTCTCCGCCTACGCATCATCGTTTTTTTTTTTTTTTTTTCTTTACCGTATATAACCTTCAGAAAACTTTAGACCGATATCGTTTAGCAGAGTTACAACAAACAACAATAACGTTGCGAAATTGCCGAGAAACTGTCGTGTTTCCGAACACGACGGTAAAGCCGCGGCGCGGCTGGGTTTATGGGAATATCAAAAGTCAATACGATTTTCCGCAATATAATTTTTAATAATAATAAGAGACATTGCGATAATTTGGAAGAAGCGTAGAATCGTAAAACGGAATCCTATAAAAGTTAATACGTTTTGCGTAGGTGTCCATAACGAACGTCCTAAACGTCGTCAAGAGCACGTGATAATACTCCTGTGATTCGTTTGTAAAAACCTTTTACAATATGACTTGTAGTTGAGTAACTGAAATTTCACAGCACATTAAACGCTTTAATAATAGACACGTAAGCAATTGTTTGTGTCAAAATATTATCATTTACAACTTGAACCTTAATAATAAATATAATTTGTTAAGATTTAATTTTGTGTCGATTACCAATAGCCGGACAACTGGCTCGTGTTTATAAAAAAAAAAAAAAAATCCAATATTTAAACAAGACAAAATAAATTGTTGTTCGCACAATTGTCATTAATAATATTATTGTACGACAGTAAAAATATGTCAAAGTAAAAAAAATACAGGGTGATTATCTTATCACGAAACAACGATTATCTGCACTCGACATTTTCGAGTCGGGCGTAAATATGATTTTGGATTTCGGACGTTTCCTAAACGGTTCTACATTGTGTTGACAATTGAAAAATCAAATTTACTCCTAAAGCATATTCGTATATGCGTATATTTAGATAATGGACGACGATAAAACATAATCACCCTGTACGCTCGCATAATATTGCATACGTTTTCATTGAACAAATATTATTATTCCCGAGGCACGACAAATCCTTGCAGGTTGTGTTTAATTAACTGCAGTGTGCGTGGGTATCGTATTATATTATATAGATTTCAGATATACGAGCCAGATATAAATGACGTTATATAGTATAGCGTTTAAACGAATTTTTTACTTAAATTATTTTAATTTACTAGTGCCCGCGTACATATTGTAGGCCGAATATTGAAATGTTCCATTGGATTTTTGTTATCCCCGTCACGAGTTACGTCATTACGTCGTGAAAAATGTTAATAAAAAAAAGTTTATACCGTCGGCGACGTAAAATAATAAAATATACCTAATCAATATTTCCGAGCCGGTTTTTATTGTTTGGTCGAACTCTATGCAGATAATATCCATACGGAGAAACGACGGAATCGTCGAATTGTCCAATTATTATAACTAGGAAAAAAAAAAACCCCAACATTTTAATGATGGGGGAAAAAAGAAAAAAATTGTCGACGAGATCAGGTGTAAAAAAAAAAAAAACGCGACGGCAAATGGTTTTTTTTTTTCTTTTTTGCATATAAATATAATAACCTCGGAGCCACGATAATCTCCGGATAATTCCACTTTTTTTTTTCTTCTTCGAAAACGCGCCCCTTTATAAAAGGCGTAAATGAGTAAAGGCGAAAATATATATATAGGCCCTATATATTGAAAACGTTATACTGACGTACGGCTTAACGATTATTTCGCGAGTGGCGCGTTTTATAATAATATAAGAACGTACGTCATAAAATATTAACAATCACAAGGAATATTGTTCGGCTGCGAACTGTGACGTGTGTATATAGGAGGTGCGTTTGTCTTTGTTTTTAATTTTTCTATTTTTCTTTTTTTTTTTCTTTTATCGGATACTACCGAGGTGTGATAAACAGAAACAATCGAGCACGTCCGAATATCGGCCGGAACGGAAATCGCAGCACCCGCGCGCGGTACACACGGTTATGATTATTATCGTCGAAAACACCTGTTGGATTCGTGTACGTTAATCGCGCGCGTCCGTCGCATATACACTCCGATAATGATGTAAAATCCCGGATCGGCCAAAGTCCCGAAGTTCGAATATTATCACGTAACACTGTTGAGCTCCCCATCGCCGAGCTGTTCACTTTTTTTTTATCCCCGAAAAACCCGCGAATCCTAATTTCGCATTTCACAAAAATTCTGATTTTCGGATCGACCCTGAAATTCTGTTTTAATGTGGATGTTTTACATACACGAAAATACATTATTCGATAAATTATCATTGGGATTCACGCCCTCGGATGTATGCGTTGAAGTTATTTAATAAACGGTGGAAAACTTACAAATCTTTAAAGCCCCTGTCCATCAACACACGACGTTTCCGACAAATTTTCGGTAAACAATTGCAGTGGGTTTTATAAACTGTTTTATACGCGTGTAAACTTTTTAACTCGTTTATACATTATTTTTTTTTTTCGTGCGACGACGAAATTTCTCCGCCGGTTACCGATGTGACGGTCGACATTTTCACATTGCAAACGTTTGATTTTCCGGCGGCATTTCGCCTTCCCGTCAACAAATTGCGCTTTTCCGCGGAAATGGTTTTTTGGATCGCCTTCGTTCGACGACTTATTTCGATATTCGCAGTCCGCGCATAACCGGGACAGACCCGTTGGTTCGGTGCAATCCGCCGTCCCAGCATTCGTCTTCGCACAAAAATCGTTGACGGTTATTTTATTTATTTTTCTGTTATATATAAAAAGCAACGAAGCGGCTTATACACCCGGCCTATAACACCCGTATCGTATAAAATATACATTTTTGCTCGGTACCTGCGCCAACGACAATTGCGGGTTTCTTCAAAACATTTACCTCCCTCTCCCCAAATATTACATAAATATAGGCATAGGAAATAATATCGTGTTGTTGTCGTTTGGCCGAGAGAATATTTACGATACTGTGGCAAAACAATCGACGATTTTAAACGCAATAATTCGACTGATCCCGTAGACGTGAGTCCAGTGACGCGTTCAGAATTTCCATATCCGGAAAGCGGAGTGGGGGGGGGGATGGAGGATATCAGATTATAACTAGTGTTTTTTTATAAGTTTAAATTCGTTAAACGCATTCCCATTTTTTTAGGTAGGAATTGGTATATTACTTGTCATCAAACAAAACATCTGTGTTATATTATAATTATGCACAAACATTATATTATGCGTAATCTTGTAAAATATATTAATTTATTTATATTCACGTTTAAACAGTCTAATATGTATATAATAATAAAAAGCTAAATAACCAAATCGATTCGCCTAGGTTTTTTGTCATTTCATTGGATGCCTCTCCTAGGGTAATACCGACACATCATCTCGGGCGGACACTAAATGATAAGCCCCATTAATAAAAAGCAAATATCATTAAAAAAAAAAGACAGTTATTACATAAAATGCATAAAGCACAGACGAGTTGTGAAAAAATAAAAGTTCACCCTCATCTCTCCCCCAACCGCCCGTAATCACGCCCCTAGAAGTGATTATATACAAAACGGGTTTTCGCGATTTATTACGACGGGTTTTTTTTTTTTTTGCGTTTCCTCCCTCCCGCACATATATGGTAAAAAATACAAAATAAAAACCGTCTATTGGCTATTGCCACGCGACTTTGTGTAAAGTGGTACGAGTACAGTATTTTATATTATCTGCCCACGCGCGTGTGTATATTATGCGCGCGCGATTAGTCGTCCGATGTTGTTTTTCAACTAGTGGCGGCGGTGAAAGACAGACGTAGGAAAACGGAAAAAAAAAAAAAAAAACCCGAAACTTTCCGCGGTGGGGAACGGACGATGATCAACCGGCGGTGGGGAGCTGATCAACCGGCGGCGGCGGTGGGAATCGCCGGCGCGTCGCGCACATCGCCGTCGACGGATCCCCGCGTACGGTTTTCCCGCGTCCAAACCGCCGGCCGCGGGCAGTCCGACGTCGCCGACCTACCGACAGGGACCGGGGGTCCACTATATTATTATTGTGTTCTATTGTACCCGTAACGGTGTTCTGCGGCACCCCGGACCCGAAAACGTATGATTATTTATTTACCGCCGCCTGCCGTGCGCGTCTAGAGACGGTCGCGCGCCAATTCGCGAGAGGACGAGCGCGCGCCGCCGGCCGAGCTTTAAGGTTAATCGTCGTCACTGCCACCGCCGCGGTCCGCCCGTGGGCCGCCACCAGGTGTCGTCGCGATATGTTCCGCCGGTACGCATTGCCGCCGCCGCGTTGTAATTTATGCTATAATAATAATATGCGACGGAGAGGCGAACATTACCGACAACGCAGAGGCGAGTAAAGAGAATACGAAAAAATAATAAAAAAATAAAACATCAAACCGAGACAACAACAAACAACATAAAAAAAAAAAAAAAAAAAAAAAAAAAACGGGGAGAGGAAAAAAAAAACCGACAACAACACAACAACCAAAATAACAACGCCGCGATTACACGTACACGCACGCACGCTACCGCCGCCGCCGCCGCCGCCGCCGCCGTCAATAATAATAATATTATCGCCGCCGCCGCCGCCGCTGCCTAAGAAGAGCACACGCGTTTCGGCCGCCTTCGTGGAGTGTCCGTCGTTGTCTGTGGTCGCGCCAACTCCCCGATTTTCGATTTTGTTCCCAGTCTCTCGACCGGTGTCGTTTAATAAATATAACGATTACAACCCCTCCGCACACATTCGACCATTTCGTCGGGTTTATTATTATCGGCGCGTGTTCTCGGTTTTTTTTTTTTTTTTTTTTTTTTTTTTTTTTTATCCCCGTCTATTTTCGTGTGCGAATGCGCTTCCGGCTGCTGTTCTCCAAACGTCCGTAAGCCAAACGATGCTGATTAGACATCGACCATCATCGTACCATCGTCGTTATTATTCGCAAGTCAACGATCTATTGCATTTTAAACGGTAAGCATACGACACCCTTAAGAATGTCCATCCGACTATAATCCGCACCCCCCTCACTATCATAATATCTCGCCGATATTTTTTTTCGATTTCGGAAGCACAGATACTACGTTAAGGACTTATACGTTCATACGAAAAGATCTAAAAATAAAAATGTTTTACGAACGTAAAACGTAATGCTTTATGTTTTTATTAGTTACTGGTTGTGTAATACGAAATAATAAACGTTGTTTAATTATAAAAAAATATTCTCGGTGAGATTTTGTTTTTTTTTTTTATTTGCTCTTAATCGATAAGTAATGAAGATTTTTTTTATTTTTTTTTTTTTACTCCTAACGTTAGTTCCCGGAGTTGGGGGAAAAAACCCACTATTATTTACTTCTACGACGAGATAAGTGTTTTTTTCCGGGTTTTTTTTTTGGTTTTTTTGTCTTCTGTATTATCGGTGCACAGTATTTGTTATTTTTATCAGTATTATTATTATTGTTATTACTGTTGCGGGCCGACGACGATGGGTGTAAAAAAAAATAAAAAAAATTTAAAAACCACGCATAATATAATCGACTCGTATCCGAAAACCCGTTTTGCGAACACCCGTGTACACCGGTTTGTAGGTACGTTTGCCAACGACGACCGCCGTCAATCCAACACCCGTTAACCGGTCCAAAGTCATCCGGGGGGTATGTTTGAGAGGGAACAAGGGAACGTCTGTACCTGGTTTTTAGTACTTTGATTTTTTACATTTTTTTTTTTTTTTTTATTATTATTTATTTCCTTATCAGTACATTTTTTTTTTATCTATCGCGTTAAATTATATTAACCGCTGGGTAAAACTATCGACCGCTTTCTTTATTACTATTATTATTACTACTACTACTCGGTATTAGTAACGTAGATTCGTTTCGCCGAAGAATGACATTATTGTTTTGTATTCGACATTTTTTCCTACACATACGTTTAATCGCTAGAGGTTAGGTTAATAATAAAAAAAAAAAAAAAAAAAAATAAAAAATAATAAAAAAATTCAGCCGACAATAAATTTGTCCGCGCTATAAAACGCAATTAACGAAACACACGAGTATATTGTACACTCGTACGTTGGTACACGGTTAGCACCCACTGTTTTTTTTTTTTTTTTTTTTTTTTTTTTTTTTTTTTTTTTTTTTTATATACTTCAAAACGTTTTTGTTATTATTGTGTTAACGTGGAACGATTTAAAATTTATGAAAATACGAAACGTACGCTGACGAACCGCGTAGTGAAATATTTGAATTCGGTACGGCTCGTCGGTCCTCGGTGTTTTATACGAGATTCTGTAGGTATAACGTCAAAATGCATAAAAAAAATCACCCTGTATATTACTAGAAAAAAAAAATTTAGCCGCACAGGATAATAATTAAAAAAAAAAAAAAAAATGTAATAAATAGCTTAGGTATAATATTATGTGTCATGAAAAAACGTTGACTCACGGTCAAGATATTGGACCTGTATAAAGATAAATGTACATATTTTTGGTCACTACTGGTCATTATGTGTATACAATATTTTTTTAAATTTTTTTTTTTTTTTTTTTTATATCCGCGATTAAGAACAATATAACATAGTATTTTATACACCGCGTTGCGTTCACCGCATCGCGACTTTGGTAGAATTCGATGTTTTTTTACCGCGCTTTCGTAAAATTATAATAAAAGTTTTCTTTTCTTCGCGGGCAATACATAATACTGTCGCAACCGCTCTGTCGTTTGGTAATTTTCCGAGACAATGTTTTCTCGCCAACTTGTATCATCTGTCCCTGTTTTTATTTATTTTTTTTTTTTTTATAAAAATTCGTACCACGCATTTTTTTTTTTTTTTTTTTTTTGGTATATTGAGATGATACAGTGGCAGAGACCCCCTTTAAACTACATAATAATCGTTACCACACGATAACATTTTGTCAATTATTTTGTTATTGTTTGTTGATAACCATAATTAATAACTGCATAAAACATTACGTATTATAATATGGAAATAATATTTGTTTTTTTCCTAGTATTTTAACGATGATTGTCGTAGAGAAAAACAACAGTATACGTGATTCACAGGTGATTATAATGTTATCTGGCGGTTTCTTATTAGTTTTATTATATATTTTTTTTTTTGGTTCTAATCGCTCCTAATCGATATAATATACCGATAAATATATTGCTCAGAGTGGTCACAACGGTTTTCGTCGTCGTCGTCGTATCGTTACGCAGTGGCTTGCCCAGGAATTTTCAACGGTATTTTAATCGTCAATAAATCCCGACAACGGGAATATAAAAAACCGGATCAAAAAACGCCAATTTCGTTTTCGGTTTTCCATAGTTGCTAAGCCGATACAAACCCCTAAACCTTCTCGCCGTTTTAACTTTTGGCGAATTATAATTTATTCTCGGGATCGTGACGGCGATTTCTTTTCGTCGTGTTATTCGAACCTACGTGGGTAGAAGAAGACGTGTGAAACAGAAGGTATAAAACAGTCGTATATATTAAAAATAAATAAATAAAAAAATTTACTATATGTGCACACCGTCGTATTATTTTTTATTTTTTTTTTTTTTTTTTGCGCGGCACGGTCAAGGCCAAGTCGGTATACTCCGGCGACGAAGGAAATATTATGCGCGCGCGCCACTAGGAGAAGCCATTGCGAAAGTTCTATAATATTAATTGGGTCAAGTAATCGACATTTTCGTTCATTAATTTCGATTTTATATAATCCTGTTCATTAATGAAGTCGATTTTTTTTATATTTTTTCCCCGAGTCTGACGGAAAACATTTCGATAATCCCCGATCAAAATGTATTCAATACGTCCGTCCGTCCGTAATCGTTCGACTTCTTAACGCGATTTCAGTTCTGTTTTTTCTTATTTTTTTCTTATTTTTTTTTTTTTTGACATATTATATCTCCCACATAAAAAAAAAAAAAAAAAAAAATATTTGATCAAATCGAGTTCGGCCATTCGTCGAAGATCGGTTTTTTTGGTAAACGCTAATTCGAATAAAACCGTTACTCGCGAGACATTGAATTATTATTCTCGTCAATCGCAATAATCGATTTAACGTCGTATTTTTTTTTTTTTATGTATACGTATATATTATATGTTCAGGTATATATATATATATATATTTTAAAACGATTTCGTCAAAATGGAAAATCCTTTTATTTTCTATCGAATCAGAATAATAATAATAATAATAATAAAAAAAAAAAAATCGTTCTGAACATGCGACGACCTTGTAATTTATTCCGCGCGTATAATATTATTCAATGCGATTCACTATACGATGTACCTATAATATATTATATTATAATACGTATACGATATAGGCAACAACCCGAAGCGAAATAAGTAAACATGGATTTTTTTATTATAATTATTAATTATTTTTTTTTCTGATATTATCTACAAATGTATTATTCGTTGGAAAGAGAAGAAAAACACATTAGTTTAAACCTGTACGGGTACAACGCGATACACCGTTTGTGTCGAATCTTTTTTTTTCTCTCTGTGTATTTTACACACACACTTTTGTCGAATTTTTTGCCTTCTCTCTCTCTCTCCCTCAGAAACAGACTTTTGTCCGCGTGTATAATATCAACAAAAAAAAAAACGGTTATCGACACCGTAATATATATATATATAAGTATAATATTAAATAAAGTAATCACGCGAAAATGCGAAAACGTTTTATATTATTATTATTATTATTATTATTATTTTTGTGTAATTTTAAAACACTATTTTTATCGCTACGAACTGCACAATTTATTGTGCGACGTGTGCGAATATAAGTATAAGTATAGTAGTATTTATTGCCGCACACGACCCGCAGCGAGGTCCGAGCGCACAATATTTTCGGTTTATATAATATATTATTGTCCGACGTGTGTTATCGATGATCCGCAGAACATTGTAATGTATAAACGGGCCGGAGATCGTGTCGTGAAACGCCCACCGCTTGGCGTCACGAACTCTCCGCAAATCGTACGGTTTTTTTTTTTTTTTTTTTTTACGTACGTACGTATCATTACTATTATTGCTCGTCTCGGAAATCTCCCGGGTACGGGGGAGTCGCGGATTTTCCTGTTGGCGGCCGCGCGCGGTGGTCAGTGCTCGGGTGGGGGCGGGGGGCGGTGGGCGACTCTTCTCGACGGTCCCGGCGCCTCCGCCGCCGCCTCCGCCGCCGCCGCCGCCGCCGCCGCCGCCGCCGTTCGGCCGGGTAGGTTGTATAAATACGTACGATTAGTATTATTATCGTACAATTAATAATCGTGCGCGATGTACGATGACGAAAACGCGCGATAGAGAAAAATATTAATTGGGAAAGGATAAAAAAAAAAAAAAAAAAAAAAGGGAAAAACCGACGAAGATCGGTAGCGGACCGGAACCGCGGCCTTGAACTTGGCATTCGTATATATAATATTTTTATATATGACTACGAGTATATAGTATTTTACACGCGTACATATATATATATTAAAAAAATATATGTATAATAATAACGTGTATTATTACGCGTTTACGGCGTATATAGTCGAACGTCATTTCCTTCCGGGGGGGAAACCGGTACGAAACTCTGTTCGGTTTCGGATGTGTGCGACGTTATCCGATTTGGTTGATAAAGCGCAGACAATAAAACTGCGGCGGTGTAAAAAAAAAATTAGAAAAAAAAAAAAAAAAAAAACCACAACGATTCCCGAGGATTGCCGATTTAGAGGTTACGGTTGTAGGTTATAGGCGAGAATCCGATAACCTCAGATGCCGACGGAAGACGACCGCAAAAAATACGCCCGTAACTCAACCCCTCGGTAATATGGAAATTTTACAACAAAAAGAAAAATTCGATTTTTTTTTTTTTTTTAACGGCGACTTTCGAATGTCCTTATCGTTTTTGTCGGGTACGAGTTTCGTATAATTTTTACCGATCGAAACCCGCGCGCAGCACCTACCCGAAGCGGCGGTCCCGGGCGGGTGATTTTCACGACCAGACGAAATTATATTTCTCGCCGTTTATTTCACACCCGTCGGTCAGGTACGATATGTTTCTCGGCCGCGATAAGTGTATAAAAAAAAAAAAAAAAAAATGAATAATAATAATGCGGGTAGAATTTTCGGCGTCTGTTTAACGTATTTACGTATAATACTGTGTTATAGGAAGCGGGACGACGGTATACCGATATTATAAACCGCGGCAAGGTTAAGGAACGATTATTATTATTTTTTTTTAATTAATTAATAAAAACTCGCCGTTGCGGTTCCTCTCCGGAATATTATTGTGACAATGACGATAAATAATAATCATAATACGAATAACAATTCGTTATAGCCGCGCACGCACGCCGCACCGCGTACTCGTATCGACCTCGTAATGTTATTAGAGAAGAACAAATGAACCGCAGAGGACAAGAATAATAATAATAATAATAATAGTTTTTCTGTTCCGTTTCCTGAGATACGGCCGCGGGTCGTTTGTTGTCGGTGTGTTTTTATTATTGCCAATGCCGAAATTCGGCGATTCTGGCAAATCGAGAGCAACGCGATAAAAAAAACGTTCGAAAATTGCATACGCAACGCCATTATAAATTAATATCGTTTTCGATATTTTAATCTATCGACGGACGCACGCAGATTATATTTCAATCCGATTTCGCTCTGAATCGTTATCCGCTAACAATGATTTATCGTCGTGTACAGGACACAAATTAAATAGTTTTCCTCCGTGCCTATAGATATTATATGATAAACATTCCCGACTTTCCGCCTACGCTCGCCTATGAACAATATCCACAGTTTTAAACCGCCATATAAAATTATTGAATAAATGAATGCTAACTCCGAAAAATGCGTTCAAACACCTATAAATATGAATATCATTAATTCAGCGTTCGTTGTTCGCGATCAGTACAGCTAAGGTCGTGGGAAAACAATACGAGAAAAAAAAAATCAAAAAGCATACCATGAAACTATGTGTTTGGGTGGTGGGGTGGGAGGTAAATGAAGAACTTTTTCCCTCCCCTGGGTTCGCCACTGAAAGTTTGTACCTATAATCTATAAGGTATATATATATTATGAAGAAATATTGGACTATTTTTAAAAAAAACGACTTGCCCTCCCCATCACTATATAAGGTCCCCCCAGGCCCTCCGTGCTAAGCACGATTGCACACCGGTCCTACTCCGGGCCGCCCGACGGTCTAAATGCAGTATACCGATTTTCGTTCGCGTACCGGTTTTTTTTTTTTTTTTTTTTATACAAACGATTAAAATTCTTTTTTTACCAGAGAGATTATAATAATACTAGTATTTGTTCGATATTGCATAGACAAAACCGTTTTACGGAGAAGTCTTTTTCCACCGGCAGGTTGTGGGGGGGTGGGGGTGGGGGTTGTGATGAACTTGACCCTGGATGACAATACGTTCGTACGATGGTTTATGACGTTAATGCGTATCCTAATAATGTAATAAGGTATGATTTTTTTTGATTTTTTTATAATAATACATACGTATATCCAAAACGATTATAATAATAATATTATTACGAACAATGACACGGCGTGTATGTACATATATTATATGGGGTTTTTTTTTTATCCTCGTGAACTTCTCAGAACATTATATGTAATGTTTGTAAGAAGTTAGGTTTTTTTATATACGAGTATACTGCGTGTACAGAAAAAAAATAATAACGCGTTAATTTCGTTTAAATTAACATATCACTCGCGCGGTTTTAACAACGTGTTATAAAAATACTTAAATGAGAAAATTAAAAAAAAAATATGTATATATATTTTACCTATATGGTAAATATTTTACGACCGGATACTGAATGGCGCAGCGGAATGACGCACACGAAAAGCGCATAGTATATCGCACGATTATGGACGAGTATAGGTTTGCTTTTTTTTCCTTCTGAATATTTATAATATATTTCGTATTAAACAATATTATATATTTTAGATTTTCTCTAAAACTGCAAATAACTCCTATTCTTCTTCTTCTCGTATATTATTATGGACGGGCGTTTCGGCACTCGAAATATGTTTACGAGCATATTTACTTCTATTTTTCGTGAATAATTATATGAAAAAAATATATATCTCCTTGCTTTTATATATGTGTGTGTAACCAACAAGAACAGATATTTGAAGAATCGGACGAAAACTCAAATACCTCAGATAATTTAATAATGCGAGCGATTTTTCGGGTTGTTTATCGCATTTCCAGGTACTCGTTGTACCTATTTTTCGAGGAGGAAAACACAAACCGTTTAGATAATCGATATTTTGAATCATTGTCTATAAAACGACACACCGAAATGAGCTAGTGTCTTGGTTGATCTTGGTCTTGGTTACAACTGTTAGTATTGGTCTTGGTCTAGAAGACCCCGAAACTGCAAGACCAAAACCAATTTTGACCATCACTAAGTGGGGCCTCGACACATTTACAATATTTCTTTTCCTCATAATTCACCTCTGCAGACATTTTAACTCGTAGAATTTTTTATTTTTTTTTTTTGGTGTTTTTGTGCATTTATTATCCTTGAGGAATATTTTTTTTTTTTCATAGAATATTTCCGACTTGCTTATTTCAAAAGTGAACTTTTATTTAATTTTTTTTTTCATTTTTCGGTTCAATTGTGTTTATTATTGAGGCCAACCGCAATGATGTTTCCTAATATGTTCTAACACTGTTGGACATTTTTATGTACCTATATAATTTTATGTAGGTTTTTTTTTTTTGAGCATTTTGAAACGGAATCGTTGGGTGTTGCATCAAAATCGCATGGTAATTGCAGAAAATGGCTTATGATACGATTCGGGTATAGGAGAAGATTAGTATGGCTGTATTGACGGAAATGAGAGATTTTTTTTTAATCGTTCTGTTTAAATAAACAGAACCGGTAAAAATATCGTATTTTTTTTTCTACCGGTTTATTATCGGTCCACGAAATATATACTTTTTTAGTAAAAATCTCGAGGTCCGGAATAACGCGGCCGCGGCCCTGAGCCGGTACACCGGGAGACGTCGTAACAATATCTAATATTCGACTTATATCTGACGTACGGAAAAAAAAAAAAAAAAAAAAACGGTTTGGCCGAATATCATATTCAGCGGGCGTAGTATTATACGAGCCGGTTATTATAGGTTAGGTTAGGTACACGAGAGACTTTGGCCGTTTATATTAGTATTCACACGCGGACGCGGTTTTTTTTAAATTTTTTTTTATTAATGTCTGTCACGAACCCGCAGCAGCTATAGTGACGACCACGGTGTTGTGTGTGTGTACACTGCAAACACGAGCATAGTATTTTTCGCGCGAGTTTATAAAAAATATTGTCCGCAATATTATTATATATGATTAGGAACGTTTACAATAGTCGTCGGCTCGGTTTTAATACATTTATCCGTATTCTTATTATTATTATTTTTTTTTCTATTTTCTAGGTGTTAATTTTAAATTAAAAAAATTACGAGTGGTGGGAAGGAGATGATGGTCTCTATAGTCGTATTTTTTACGACTCTTCTCGCCCGTTGATGAAAACGTTATTTTATTATATTATACCCATGCATTATAATAGCGAAACGCGATAATATTCCAAACGATTATTATATCGGTCGGTACGCGAGTTAAAATATAATTATGTTTCTCGTATATATTGAGAAACTGCTGAAATAAATCGGCCCGAATGTAAAAAAAAAAAAAGAAAACATTCAACGGATAATTGAATTCAACTCGATGGAGCAACACGAAGAAATAACGCACGTGTCCGAATTGGAGTAACGCGTATAAGACCAAGGACGCGTCCGATTTTCGCTTATGCATATACATAATATAATATATAGAGTACATTATGCGAATTCTATAATCTGTAGACAATTTTGTTTAAAAGAAAGAACAACGATTTAGGAATGAATTGAAGAAAAAAAAAAAAACCATAAATGACCTGTAAAACAAAAAAGTATTCTAAAGTGGTGTATTATTTTAAAAATAACGTGCACGTTAACTATATTCCAGGGAGTATAAAATCCGTGGCACGCGAAAAATTATAATATTTATTATATTATTTTTTTATCTTTTACTGTTAACAAATTATACAAAATTTAAATAAAAAAAAATGTTAAAAACCACACTGTAAAGTACGTTTTCATTATCCTCGATCTATATGCCTAATATAAATGAATTGATATCAAATGTACAACAACAAATCAATATAAACAAATGCAATTTAAATTAATCAATTTTTCATAATTTTACGGCGCGTAGAAAAAAAAAAAAATGGGAAAAAATGAAATAATTTTTGGCACGCGACTTTAGGTAAATTTGCCTCCCTCGCTATGATAAGAGTCAATAATAACATTAAGATTATTATTATTATTATTATTATTCGTTACTTGAAATACATACATATATAAATTAAATATCCGAGTGACTTTTCTATTTTTTTTTTTTTTTTTTTTTTTTTTTTTTTTTTTTTTTTTTTTTTTTTTTTTTGACATTTAAACGCAATACCTCGACACGGGAATCGCATTATGTTGAACAGCTGGATTTCCATTTTACATATTATACGACACGTGACATAATATAATAATATATATTACATTATATACGAGATTACGTTTCGGAATGAATTACATATATCTTTTGGTGACGCGGGGGGGAGGAAGGAAATAAAAAAAAAAATATTTATATAAATAATCGAAAAGAAAGAGTATATATAGGTATAGGTATAATGATATTTTATATTACTCTCTAAAGAGCAGCAAATGCGCGCGTTGTTCGTTAGAATTTTAATATCTGTTTAAAAAACTGGTTTTCGTATGCAATATGCATATTATTTTAAAAAAAAATTATAATAATGTAATAGGTACTTTTTATGTATTTCTATGGAGTAATCGGATTTTTTTTTGTTTTATGCGTACTTGTGCACGTTTTTTTTTTACTCGCCAATTCGGGTAAATAAAGGGTTACACCGGCGTCGTGTGTTCGCTTGCTTATATACGAAAAAAAAAAAAAAAAATTTGTCTGAAATATTATTCGGGTTCGGGAGACTAAAATATCTAGACGAATAATCGAGCGACCGGCTCGGATATTTTTCCGTCGGTCGGCACATTTATCAGTCACCGCCGTGTTTAGCGCAAAACTAAAAGTTTTTTTTTTTTTTTTTTTTTTTCCTATACGCATACGATAAATTATACGGTTTTATTTGTTTCGTTCGAGTGTTTTAAATATTCAATATTTAAGAGGACGTTCAACACTCGTTTCTCGTATCCCAGACGGACAAACCGCGCGACACGGCCAAACCGAATTTGTGCTGTCAGTTTTGATATTGTGGTGCGTTGGGTTAGGTTAGATGACCTAACCAGTCATCGAACTTATCGAGCACAAGTGAGCGGAAATTATCGTCTGCGTTCGTACGTTGATTTTTCCCGATGTTTTTGATTTTCAAGCGATATTATTTCACGTACTCCGAGCGTGTATCTCGTTTGAATATTAAAATATCGAGAGAGAGAAAAACTAACGTTAATACAAACACGGACAATGTCCTTGCCTTGAAGTTAAATAGATAATAGATCATTTTACTCCGATATCAACAAAACCAACAGCACGAAATCGGTTCTGCTGAACGGCCCGATTCGTCGTGCCGCGCGTTAGTAAGACGGCGACGACAAATTAGCGCCGAACGATATTCGATATTCGATTTTTATTTCGCACGAAACACAACTAATACCTGTACAATATGATATATAGTCTCTTATTTTTTTTTGTTTCCCCCTACAGGGTCTCTGCGATCGGCCGATTATTTCTACGCGTCTGTTTTGTCGAGTCGGCCGAACGGAAATAAAATGTAAAAATCAAATATTGAAATGGATCCGGCCGAGACGGTACAGAACAGCCGCGATAAATATTCCAATCGTCCGTAGACCTATTACACGCACGTATCTATTAATTTCGCGGTGCATAATTAGCGGACATTTATAGAATGGAAAAAAAAAAAAAAAAAAAAAAAAATATTAAAATAGGTACGCCTTGAAAACGGAGGCATATTATTTGATATATTTTGGCATTGAATCTTACTTGGCGTGCGGACTTCTGTATGAATGTGCACGGTGGCTCAGGGCAGTCTGCTTTCCGGCCGTTTTTTTAAAACAAAATACATTTTTTTTTTCGCGTAACAATATTATAAACCTCACATCGTTAGGCGGCTGTAACTAATCGGTACGGATAATTATAACACTTTTTTACGTTCCGTAACGATTTTTGAAGAAAAAAAAAAAATAATAAATAAATACCTAAAAGAAAATAAAAACACTCGTCGTCTCGCGGCGTGTTTATAGTAAAATATTTTGTTATTTTTATTGTCTCGACTCTGTTTCTCGAACCACGAACTCGTATATTACATTATTTTTATCGGCGTCTCGTAAAAATATTGCTGCCACGGTGAAAACTCAATCCCTTCGCAATCCGAATTTGTTTGGCGTGTAAACCCATTTTAAATATAACATAAAAAAATATTATTTTTTAGTTTTTTTTTTTTTTTTTTCGTTGGAACTCGTCTCAATAAAGAGAGAATAATAAAAATGACCGACAATTTCCGACAAGGTCAGAACAAGTATAGTCCGACGCTGCCTTAATTACCATTTTATTATTATTATTATTATTAATTTATCACATTTTATAATTGCACACTCTTAAAATAAAAAAAAAAAAAAAAAAACCTACACCGTCGTACTTCGCGGATGTTATCGTATTTTGTAATTCGTATTTTCGTTACGATAATATTAAAAAATATTTCGAATTTGACCGGTTGACCTTTTGGCGGGTGCAACAGCGGCGCTCGATGCGTGTATTTGTTTGACGTCACACGCCGCAGCGACGATGATGCTGCAGCGGAACTTATATACCTAATGACGTCACGCCGGTCGATATTATTTCTATTTTATAAATATTAAAATAGGTAGGTATAAAACATAGTTGGTCGTTTTTATTATTTTATTATTTTTATTTTTATTTTTGCGCCCCGGTTCTCGGCGGTAAAATACGTTTTTAACGCCTGGCCAAAATAACATTACGTATTTATTATTTATTTATTTATTTATTTTTTTTTTTTGTTCCGTACTACTAGCCGAACATCATCTCTTCATCGTATGGCAAAGCTCAGCGGGTTTTAATCTGAAGTTTATTTATCAGTCAATTTGAAAATATTAACGAATTTGTCAGTGACGCGAGTTATAAATGTTCAGGAAAATAATTATCTATTTCAAAAGGTACTTTAATACAATTGCCCTATACTACACTCGTAAACGTATTTAGTACTCTTTAACACTAAGACTATGGATAGACTTACCAGACAATAAAACTCGTGTAGGTGTCCGTATTATTCTATGTATTAATAATATTCGATACGTAATTTTCGTCGGATAATAAATTGAAAATAACACAAGTACGCAGTTTTTTTTTTTTTTTTGTATATACAAATTTTGTAAATAACTTAATTGTTAACAAAATGACTAAGTCGGTTAATTAAACAAAACGTACGAATAGAAAAAACCGAGTAATTATCTAACATTCTACTTTTTTCTTTTTGTTTTTTTTTTAAATAAAAATTGATCTCAAAAATTAACTTATAACGTAATTTTTAACTGTTTAAACTATAGTTTACTGCCCAGATTTGCGTCGTAATAGAGGTTTGGTTTTGAACTACATAATAATATATTTTGTTCGCGTTCTATTCGGGATGAAACCTGTTTTTGAATTGATAATAATAATATTGCTGTAGGTATTATAATATAAGCGCAAAAAATTAAAACGAAAAAGTTGTTGTTCATAGGTACGCGCGCGTGTTTTTTCGCGATTTTTTTTTTTTTTCTTTTTTTAATATAAATATTTTTTTTTTTATCGCGTGATACCTCTATACTTTATTATACGTACAGTAAAATCTATAATAACCGTTATAATTGCCGCTCGCAAATTATTCAGCCGAGAGAAATTACTTTGCACGAGGTCTTCTATGTATAATAATAATATATTGACGGGCCGAAGAATTTCAAAACTACAACTAACTGCGGATGTCGTGTTACGAAATTCGAATTACTGTAATCGAATCGCCACGGCGTAAATAGGTAAATTCGATCTAGTTATATATATATATTTCAAGATAATTGCTCAAAAATCATATACGGATAAAAATAACGAATATATTAAGTATCGTTTTCACTGTTAAGATATTATAGTGGGGAGATAAAAATGTAAAAAAAAAAAAAAAAAAATGTAATTCTATAAGTGCAAAGGGTGTTAATCAACTATGCATAGCTATAGTAACTTTGAGTTTTTAACAAAAATGTAAAACATACGAGTAGTAGTTATAGGCATTTAATATTTTCTACTGTGGGTAGATAAACTTCAGATAGATATCGAATTTGTCATCTAGATTAGATAAAAAAATAAAACAAATATTATCTAGATAGATCTATCCAGATCAGCATCGGCACTGACTATCGCAAACAATACGTTTTCGAGTGTCTTCATTTCATTATTATTATTATTTTTTTTTTTTTATTTCAGTAAACTCGGTCGTGTCGTCGCTGTATATAATGAAACGCTAAAATGAAACATTATACGTTTACTTGATTCATTAAAAAAAAAAAAAAAGTCGATATACAGGGTTACTATACTCTGGTTCGGCCTTATGGTTTCGACATAGAAAAAGCAAAACTTTAGCGGGTTTTCCAAATGTTCTACAATTTTATAAAGTCTGATAATTTTTTATTTTTTTTTTTCGATTTGGCCGTCTTTATGATACGATTTTTCCAATAATCTACTGCCCAATATCTACTTAGGGACGGAGGCACGGCCGTTTTTATGGACGAACGTTACGTTTTAGACCAAAAAGCCAGAGAAAACTGTAATGGGAATTTGCGTTTGGTGGATGATATCAATTTTCAAATCTTCTCTACCTCTCTTTAAGTAAAAGTCAAAATACAATTTAAAATTTGTTTACGTTTGAAAACCGAAATCCGCCAAACACGATTTCTCCTACGGTTGTGTAGCCTGGCTTTTAAGGTTCGTTTTCTAAATCGACTAGAATATACACCGCGTCCAATCCTCTTGATACGCCGCGTACAATAATAAATTATTACCTCGCCAATCGAAGATTGCCCGTGTAATACAGTGATTTCAATCGGAACAAAAATGCCACCGATTGATGCTCGAAATGTATTAATTATTAAAATAAATTGAAAGCGTACCGGAGGTGCACTACACGCCTAGGTACTTGTATGATACATGGAGTCAAGGATATAGAGCAAAGAGTGACGGTGTTTATATTTGATCGTAAGTGTACCGTAAGGCCGTAAGTGTAAATTAATGGCTCGGCAATATAATACTAATACTAATAATAATAAAAAAAAAAAAAAAAATAAGTTGTTCGCGACCTACGGTAAAAAAAAAAAAAAAAAAAAACCAAATCGAGTATAATAATTACGTGTCGTCGACGAAGTACGTAGTCGAACGAGTATTATAATAAAACCGCAACATATATTACATATATATATATATATATTGACTCGGGCGACCAACGATGAAAAAAAAAATAAAATGTATTCTATTTAATAAACGACATTTTGGGAGAAACAAAAAAAAATCACGAACGTTTACCGATTTGAATTTGTTTTCGAATAAACTCACGAGTATTCAATAAAAATCCAGCGGTACCCTTCGGAGTGATTTGTTTCAGATGGAACACGCGAAACGGTTCTCGTCGGCGTTTAACGATAGTTCTCTCAATTATTTTTTATCACTTAATTTCCGTATTACCGAAACGTATTTAACGGTTTGTTTTATTATTTTTTTTCTCGAAAATTTAACACCGTCGAGATCGCGGTAAAAAATATTATCATAATATACAGGTAGTTTTCATTTCGCATAAACAACTCGGTAATAAATAAATAAATATATATATAATAATATATTGTTATATCAATGAAATATAATAATATTATGTATTGTCGCTATAGCGAAATCTGCGTGCCGTATCTGCGACGACAAACGTTACTGTTAATATTTTACAAACCATAAAATAAAATACGATTTAATATTATACCGTTGGCGACGAAATTAATTTATCCACCACACCCTATGCGGCATTTGTTACGGTGCCCAGAGACCTTTGAAATAACGCGTTGCTGCGCGGCTGCGGCGCCACGCGTAGGTACCTGAGAAATAATCGCTCGACATCGTAACAACGAAATAAAACGAAAAATAATCATTTTCAACCGAAAATTCGGTTCCGTTTCCAGTGCATTACCCCGTAATACGGTTTCCGTAATTTCATTACGTCACAATATAATCCGGTGACGCAACCAGAACCGTTTTTCGACGGCAGTGCCAGAAAAACGTTTGCAATCACAAAATCGTTAATTGTCTTTTGCGCGCGTTGAAATGCCTCCTCGGATTGATTAATTTAATCGATTTATCTAAACGGCAGGGGCATCCACGTACCCGAGGGCATATTTCGCGTAGCAGATGCTCTCAGAACCACCGAATAGCTAGATCAGCGTGTATGATGATAATCCTAGTGTAATTATACTCCCGGGCGTATGGATTTAGAAGGGGGGTATATATATCCTAGATCCTAATCTTACCTATGGATCAGGGGCTATAGTTATCCCGGGAGTATGATGTGCTTGTTCCGCCGGTCTACGGTTTTGTTAATTTTAAAGAATATTCGAAAATTGTGTACCAGGCGATCATCATGTGCTGACGTCGATAAATCTCGCCGGGCTATTGACTGGAGCCGTCTGGGGCCTTTTTTTTTCTTTTTTCTTTTTATAAACCGGCAATACACCCGCCTACCGGAAACGCCGGGAGGCACAACTTCGGGAGGCGGGTCGCCATCATTTATTGAAAATTTAATACAATTAATAAATAATAAAAATCCCGTTTTCCCCTAAGGCGGGGCGGGCTCACACAAGTATTACAGCGATTCTTGCCGTGCCGTGGGCATGGGCAGTAGCCGGGCCGAAGCCCACTTGCTGCCCTCACAAGGCCAGGGGGGGGGACTCTTCCTGCCGGCCACCCGGCCGGCGGTCCAGCGACTACGGGGCCCCGATCAACGAGACGGGCTCGGCGCTGCGCCGTCTGGGGCCTCCCGGTACGTTTTTTCCGGTTTATGAACGGCACTTTAGGTTTATTATTAAATTGTATACAACCCGCACATTTTACCGTTTTCCGATAGGTAAAAAAATAACAATACGCGATAATAGCTTAAGTCGGCGGTTCCCCAAAAGGCGATTTAACCGATATAAAAATAATATCCTATTACGAGCGAGAATTTCAAATGTACCTCCCATCCCACCCGAAATATTTTCGCGGTCACGCCGCACTACTGCCACGTATAGGCGGTAGGTATTTTACATCAAACGATTTCATCGAAATGCATAATAAATGACGGCATTCGTGTAATTATTGATTATAACGTCGCTAAAACGGTACGGATGTCGTATATATTATATTATGGACCAATAGGTTATGAGAAAACCAACGACGGCAATAATATAATTCCTGTATGGCAAAACCGCGTGTAATCGTATTCGTATTTTGCAGTAATATAATTATAACGACGAAATGCTCTCGCTGCGTATAAAATTGCCGTCGCACACTATTAAAATATCGTATCGTACTGTCAAAATAGGATATTATTATAATGTCGAGGCTAAACTGCGGGCCATACAGAGTCTATATCACGTGTATAATGCAAAACTGCGACCGAACACAAAGAAAATTTGGTAAAAAAAAAAAAAAAAAAAATGTAAACGACTGCAAAACGGTAAAAGTCCGGGTATATACCTCCTATACATTTATTATTATTATTATTATTATTATTGTTTTATCGTCGTACGATATATCTGAACGTGGTTTTTTTTTTTTTTTTTGTCGTCGGGCATACAGAACAATATCAAAAATCGTTTTCAACAACAGGATGTTTGTTCGTCCGTTGTTCAATTCAACAGCCGATGGACGGATATCTGATGTTCCGCGGACCGTGTGAAACCGCGACAATCCGTTTTATAAAAATACGGTTTTGTTTTGAAATACGTGATTCGTTAAAAATTATATATATATATATATATATATATATATACGTATAGTTAGTACACTCGGTATGTCGGAATCGATCTTAAGGGGTGGGTTGACACCGAGGGGCGGACCATTTTTTTGTACGCCGTGCCTCCGGAGAGAGGCTCAAAGACCAGAAACCGATTGAAGTGACAACAATATCAGATTCCCTCGATTATCTGTACACGCCCCCTCGCTACAAACCGCTAAAAACGTTATTAAAAATTATTAATATTTGTCACGTGACCCCGGAAATGCATTTGTTCGTACATTTTCAAGTCAACAAAATTACTTATAATAGTGAATTATACATAATTTAACGTAGAAATCTAATTATATCAAAACCAATTTTTCTCGCAATATTTTACGCTGCAGAAATTATTTTAACATTTTCTTACTTATAAAAATATATTTTTTATAAATATTTAGGAATACAAACAAACAAAATTAAAAATTATTTTTCCCTTTAATTTATAAAAAAAAAAAATGTATTTTGCCAGCCAAATTCGCAATACTTTTAATAGAACTATCTGGGACAATAGAATCCACTGTTTTCTTGATGAAATTTCTTGGATCGAACAATGACACATCGTAAATTAAATCTTTATTTTTATAATAGCGTTCGTTTAATGTACTAAGTTCGTTATTTAAAATTGTTTTAAATACTTCTACTTCAAATTTTTGTTTCTTGTCACTGAAACTTTCTTCATTAGCTTCCTCTCCAGGCGTTATTTTCTTACGTCTAACTTTTTTAGTCTTCATTTTTCGTAATCCACTCAAGTTTTCCAGTTTTACATTGGCACATTTTTTTTTTCTAATGTGGTTTTAACGAATCCAGCGAAAACTTTTTGCCAACAATTCGGCAGTCTATGCCGACGGTAAGCTGAAGGCGACGCGGATTAAAATAGAATCCATAATCCGTTCAGCGACAAGTTATCGTCTTTTTTTCTTTGGTCATTTTTATAATAAGACCAGTAGTGGATTTAACGGTCGTTTAGTCGGCGAATACCGACGGGGCCCATCTCTTAAATTGTGTACTGGGGCTCCATCTAAATTATATATAGTACATTTTTTTCAATTTTTATCACAAAAAAAATATTGCAAACTGCTATATTATTTACCGCGGTACATGTTATTATTTGTATTCATTATTGCTATATTTTGTACGAAGTCCGATACATTTTCTATGGATTTACCTAGCTTGTTCGAACCTTTAAATCCGCCACTGGATAAGATTACTTACTTCGTTGAGATATTATAAATATCCAATATTATTAAAACAAAATGAAATAACATTATGCCCATATTTTTCTATTCTAAAATTGTCAACCAAACGTTAAAACCGACAAAATCGTCATACCCGACTGGAGCCACAAACCCTGGGCCGATAAATAAACCGATACATATTTTTTATTTTTTTTTTGAGGATAACGTCTATAAATGTGGAATATGAAAAGAGTATGGGGGGTTTTCCCCCCCCCCCTCCCGGTAACATATATCGGAATATCGGTAAAAAGCGGTTATCGGTTTAATTTCAATTTTTACGAGAGTAAATTATAACGGTTCTATTCGTTTGCCGTTAAAATGTATGCAGTTAAATGTGGTTAAATTTATATAAAACGGATTATTCTGCACTTGCACATTGCCAAAGAAGACGACGGCAATGCCGGAAAGCGTATAATAATAGGTGTACTGTGAAAATATTATTATACTTTGGCGTGCTCTTCGTCGTCGTCGTAGATTTTGAGCAATTAACTCAATAAACTCGTCGTATTCGATTACGTAATATTTTTTTTTTTTTTTTTAGATGAAGTACCTAGGTATTTATTTATTTATTTTTTAAACACTTAACGCCTATAACGATAATTTGAGGTTAATAACCTAATAATAATAACAATTTAAATACGTCGACTACAGATGAAATCACTACACGTGTGTCTAAATAAATCACTACCGGGTGCAAAACTTTAACTATTCGAGTTGTTAGTGTAATTGTGTGTGTACATATTTCCGTTATTTGTATGTATATAATATAATAAGTAGGTAACTATCGATGATAATAATGGTAACAATTGGAAAACTTCGTTTAAACGCTATTATTGAGCGGTATAATCTAATCACGGTCGTATAAAAAGAAAAAGTGTATATATTTATATATAAGGAGGACAAATCGTTTGCAAGACACGCAATAAATTGAAGAAAAAAAAAAATTGCACGCGTACCCCGAACGTGTTGCTATTATTGCGATGACGTTTTTGATATTACAAATAATTTAAAGTTAATAAGTTAACTTCGTGTTTGAAAAACTTAAAATTATCAATTTTGTAAATATTACCGTGGTACGTCAATACAGAAAATATTATAACATATTTTTTTTTTTTTTTTTTTTGAGGAGAGGGCAGATTAAAAAGTCTATACTATCTTGTAAATTCAGATAAAAATGTTATACGTGTAGGAGTTTACACGTGGCCTCTACACAGCTACTGTCCCCAGCCCAACCATCCACCACATTGGAATTTAAAATTTTTTTTTTTTTTTTATGCATTTTATTTAGGCGTGATATCAAAAACTAGGTGAAGGCACGTGTACGCGTATGCTGCCCTCTCCCCCCAAGTATTTTTGATTTCGTGGAGGAAGAATTATCATGCAAATTTCGGGACTGATCGTGCAAATACATGTTAAATATTGGCTAAGAAAAATATTTGAGAATAAGAATTTTTAGTATGTAGGGGGGGGGACGAGAGAGAATTAGAGACACGTGTTTACAGCCCCCTCGCCTAGTTTTTGATAACACGCCTAATAAAACGGATGCAAGTTACAAAAGTTATGATGCAAATAACATGTTAATTACATGATAAATATTTGCTAAAAAAAAAAAAAAAAAAATCTTAAAATTCCTATGCTGAGGGGCTGGAAACACGTACGTCCTCTACACCCCCAGCCCTTTCAAGAGCACACGCAATTGCGCTACTTGATGCAACAATAATAATTACTATATCCAGGTATACAACAACAAAGTATAATAAAACAAACAAATTAATGTTATATAAATTAAAAAAACAAAATTTTTTTTGATAAATTGATATCGAGTTTGAATAATAATGTATTTTTATCAACATGTACCTTTAAACTCCGTCTTAACGTAAAATCTCGAAATTTTTTTTTTTTTTTTGTTAACTTGTGAATTGGAGTATTATTAATAACTGTTATTGATATATTTTATTTGCACCATTTTTTTTTGTTACTCGACCATCGGGCAGGCGTGATCACCCCTCTCACCTAGTGCCGTAGCCTTATGAATTGGAATTATATATTTTTTTTTAGTTTCACCACAGATTATAAATAATCGCCTTGATAAATCCATCCATAGCATCGTTGATTTAAACCAAGAGATATTTTTTTTAAAACTTTGTTTCAAACGTGTAACATATACTAATTCTGAGCGAAGTCCGGTAGAAATGTTTGGATATATTAAAATTTAAAATAATTTTTGCATTTTTAACTATACGAAATAAATTACAATATATTTGTCCGTGGTTTTCCGTCACGAATTGTCGTGTAATTTTATGGAGCCAAAAAAGTTTAATTCACATAAATTAGAAAATACCGTTTATATGGTTATCATCGAAATGTACACTCACAGAGATTATAAAAAAAAAAAAACATTATTAAAATATGCTCGACTTTTTCTTTCAGTTTTTTCGCCTTAAAGTTATGATGTACCTCGTTTTGAATTCGCATGCATGTTTGTGGGGCCAAAACTAATGTTATTCGGATGTTTCGAAAATTCCCCACGTCTAGAAAGATCTAATGTTAATATTCTATAAGAAAATTTCATGTTTCTAAACGATTGTTTTTAATCGAGCGACAACAAAACGAAAATAAAGAAACCGTTATTGCCGTACATATTCTCGTTGATTGCGCGAAAACTACTACGAAAATCAAAAAAAAAAAATTAAAAACAATACCTCCCTGACGCACCGAATAGATCCGAAATGCTCGTTCCGGAAATGGCGCGCCACGCTCGAAAATCGGTGCGAGATTTCCGATAGAAAAGAAGAGCAAAAAAAAAAAACCACGCATAATCGTAATCTAAAAAAATAAAATAAAATGTATCGATTACTAATGGAATAATTACGAATCACGCGCGCGGCGATAAACAAATGATTTAAAAAAAAATAAAAAATATTCTATTTAACTATTGCCATTTGTAACAGTCACGCGTATTCGCGATTTCGTAATAATAATAATTTAATTCATACACCTCTATACGTAAGTATTTGCGCGCACGTGTGTAGTAGACGTTTTATACTTACTAAAAATGTTTTATTTATTACTACGAGTATTATTTAAAAAAAAAAAAAACACCAAATAATACTTACTCTGCCCCCTCCCCCTCACACGACTTCGCGCACAAAATCGCCTTATGCGACGTAAATATTTATTATTTCTTTACGCCGCCGATAATAATTACTTTATTTTCGTAACTGCTGTACATTCGCGTTAATTATTCGTATTCGTTGTTTTTTTTTTTTACTTAATTTCTAATAATTCTATTAAATACGACTATTATGTAATTGTATACTTACGGTACGTACCTGTGTTATTTGTGACGAAGAGTTACGAGTAAAAAATAAATTTAAAAACCAATACGTTCGTGTATAAATATATATATATATATATATATATATATATATATATATATATATATATAAATAAATAAAAAATAAAAAAAAAATATTCTATATTACAAACAATATAAATTATAATTATTATTTTTAATAGTTAGTTAACTCGTTACAACAGACCAGTGGGCGTATTTAGGATTTTGTGTTGGGAGGTGTGGGGGAGGTCCCGGCGGAAGGATATGCATTTATCCCCAGCCAAAATTTTCTTAAATTTTATAATAACGTAGAAATACAGAATACGTTACGAAAATTCATCCGTTATTATTGCAAGCACAACCCCTCACCCATCGACGATCACCGAAAACAAAAAAAAAAAATCCCGTGTACGTAACCGGAACTATGAACGTACAATGTACGCTGCGTTGGGAATGCAAAAACCGGGGTTTTTTTTGAAAAAAAAAAAAAAAAAAGGAGGGCGTGAAAATGGATCCCGTCCCCCCTCACCCGTAAATACGCCATTGTAACAAATCGATTAAATTGTACAAAAAAAAAAATAGTCGAATCGTATAAAAATATTTACACGTGCGGTATACGGTATAATAATAGTTAATACAATAATGGTATAATGATAATGAAATAAAAAAAATAAGTACCGGTGACGAGATATAATAACGCGGTAAAACGTGTACCTAATGTGCGGCGTATGCGCAAGAGTGTGCGGCAGACACGGTCGTAATACGCATTATCTGAGCGCGGGCTCTTCGCCGTACTCGGCTTCGTAGAGCACGTGCAAGATCCTCAGGCGCGTTTCGGCGTTTTTCCGTATGGGCAACCGGCGGAGCGCGGCCACGCAGCTCAGCGCAAAGTGTTCGTCCGAGTCGGCCACCGGGTCGAACGACTCGTCCGCGCGCCGCATCCGTTTGCCGCCCGGATGGTCCATCGCCATCATGGACGCCGCCGGTTCCTGGTGCACGTGGACGCCGCTGCCGCCGCCGCCGCCGCCGCCGTTGTAACACGGGCACCCGGCCGCGCTGCCCATCATCGGCTGCGGCGGCGGCGGCGTCGTCAGCTCCGCTTCGCACATGTCGGACGCGATAGACACCATGTCGGCGGCCTGCGGTTCCTGCGGTCGGCCGCTACCGCCGCCGCTGTGGTTGTCCATCGTGTCGTCGTTGTACTCGTTGAATTCGTTGCCGGACATCTTGTAACTGCACACCGTAGAGAAAAATATATTTATTTATAGACGGTTGTACAACATTATATTGTATTACTCTCTGGGCTCGATGTGCGGTATCAGGAACGCCATCTCGTTGTAGTATATCCACATTTTCTTCTTGCCCTTGGGCCCGAAAGTCCTCTGCAACCGGTGGAACCTCATGAACGAGTCCCGTAGCGTTCTCCACCGTTTTTTCACTTCGGCTTCTGGAACAAAACAACAACAATAAACCATAATTAGTGATGTAAATACAATAACGATAACAATAATGATGGCGATGATGATGATGATGATGGCACGGTGTTATTATATTATCTAATAACGCGCCGCGTACCGGATTGCTTTATTATGTCGGCCACTTCGCGCCAGGCCTCGTCCCTGGCCGACATCTTTTTGCACGCCTGCACGCTCCTGTCGTACAGCACGGGACGTCGTTCGATCTCGCCGATCAACTGTTCTTCCATCGTGTCCTCGTCGTCGGGCCGCCCCCGCCGCCCCCGCCGTTTCTGTCGGCGCGCTATGACTGCCGCAGCCGCTGCAGTATAGGGCTGTTCTTCGTCCGTCGTCGCCGCGTCCGTCGTGACGTCGTCGCAGTGCGGCCGGACAGTGTCACTTGATGGTGCCGCTGCAGTGCCGTGTGATACCGTGCCGCGGCGTCTGCCGGCCAAACAACGCGCGGGCCATCTGTGCTGGGGTACACTACTAATACCGAAGTCACTGCCGCCGAGTTAGCGGCAGCAGCGGCAGCGACGGCGACGGCGACGGCGGCGGCGGCGGCAACGACGACGACGACGACGACGACGACGACCGCGACGACGACGGCGGCGACGGCGGCGACGGCGACGACAACGACATCGGCGGGCGGCGGCGGCGGCGTGGCGTGGCGGCGTCGGCGGTGGTGGTTCGCGTCCGCTGCCGGCCGTCCGGCAGCGCGTGCATTGCGTCGTGCTGTGGCGACGGTTATTGCGTGCGCGTCAGGGTGCTGCGCAACCGCCGACCGTAACTTCCCCACTCCGCCGTTGCGTACGACGGACGTGTACGTGTGTGCGCGCTGCAGCCGACGGACCCGACGGCGGCGGTGACGCTGCCCGTGCAACGACCGCCGACAAAATCGATTGCAGCGGCGACCGGCGACAACGGTGGCCGAGGCGGCCGTCGTGTTTCACAGCACACGTACGGTTGAAATAATAATCGTGTCGTGATGTTTGAAATGTTCGGTCCGTACCCGGACGATCCTGCGGCTATTATATCGACAGTTTTTTTTCCGCCAACAAAAAAAAAGCCGACCGGTTATTGTAACGATAACTGACCGGACCGACCGAATCGCACGACCCGACGGTCTTGACCGTCCCGTACACTCTGCCGTGCCCTTGGACGGTCCCGTGGCGCGACGCAGTATACAGCACGGTCGAACGGCCGGACGGACGTGCCACGGGCCCACGTCCCGGAAGGGCCCAAACTATTGGCCCGTATTGGGCGGTTAAACTGATTTGTTCGGCGTTTGCCACTTACACGGAGTGCAAGACAAAGTCCTAGAGCTCACTGGCAAACAGCCCAAGGTCGCGGACTTTACCCGACCTATAACCCAACCTAGTGACAACGCTAGAACGATCCTACGCGTCGGTGTTTTCGACGAGATGCCGGCGTAATATTTTGTAATTTTGAAACGGGTGTAAAAACGTAAAAAAACGTATATACCGAAAGTCGGAAACACGATAATAATGCGCATAAACCAATGAGATTTTTGTCGTCCGATTCGGTTTTTGAATAGTCGTCGACAATAATGACGCTGTGCAGCCGAGCGCACCGATACGCATAATAGGTGGGTACCGGGTACGTATAATTTAGACAGACTATTATATGAAAATCCGGTCGAAGGTTATCGATACCAGTTAAAATCGTTTCGTATTCAATGTTTAAAGTGTCATCAGTTAAATCTGCAGCGTTTTTATCGGCACGCTGAACACGACGGAATGCCGTAATATGGTTCGCGTCGAAATGTCGAACATGTATGATGTATAGATTGTTAGCGTCATCAAACAACCTCCGACAAAGAAAAAAAAAACCAAAATACAAAGATTCGGAGTTAGAATTTACGAAAATACGCATAGTTTCCAACAGAATATTATAACGCGTGAAAAAATTGTACACGATAAAGCCGACACATTGTACGGAGGTACGTGTCCGTCCGATTGCTCCGTATGCGGTCGAGACGTGGAAATTGATACGAAAATCAGACGTAAAAATAACTATAAGTCATACGAAAGATATTATTTGGACGAAAAAAATATGGTTTAACTGGCCCGTGAGAACGACCGACTAATTTAAAGCTCGAGGAAATGTTATCGGCGAAGCGGATATAGTCGCAGCACAAGACCGGACGATTCTAGTGGCGACCAAATGGACGCCCGACGGAAAAGGGCCACTAGGACGGCCGAGGGAAAGATGGGTAAGCCAGATTTCGGACAATATAAACGGTGAGAAATTAGCCAACGACAGTGAACAGCACGGAGTAACGCGACAGTTGCCACGAAGGACCTGTGATTGGCCTGTATTTAAACCATACAAAATGTAGAAAAAGAAGAAAAAGAAGAATATTATAACATGGGAAATAATACTGACACGGTTAAAGGCACATGGGGGTGCATGATGGTGTTGTAGATAGGAAGTTGGGAAGGTGGGGCACAGAGGGTACAGAAAATATTATTGAAACACGTTCGACTTATTTGATATTTTCCGCCGTTAAGTACAACCTACGATGAATCTCAGGTAAAATTGTCAACCATTTTCGCTCGGCTAAAACACAATCGTATCCATCGCATGAAAATAAATCGATAATTAGCTCGAAAACCGATGGAATGTTTTGGAAATCCTTTTCCGCGCCTAGGGAAGGATTTCTAAATATTAATGTCGTGTGCGAATTTCGGGTTTCGACGGTTATTATTCGCCACCTAGATTACGACCATGAGAAAATAACGAAACCGTAACGTACGTAATCTTCCAGTTTTCCCAAAACGTATTTTATTCCCGGTTTTTCCCAATCGTCGAGAAACTGTGATAACACGCGTAAATGTAATTACGAGATTGTTGACCACGGGGCGGTTATTCTTGTACGAGGCGACCGGTATTATCGTTCGTTGATTGAAACGCGGTCGTTTTTCGCGACTACGTACGTACACCGTCGTAAACGTCCGCCCGAAAATCGAATGAAATTACCCGAAAACCCGGTGTACGACATCGGTAATTTATAATTTTACCGGTACTCGCCGACGTGTATAATAATATTGTAATAATATTGTACTGCTCGGTTGGCGCATACGAGTACGTGTGATATGATTAAATACGCGCACGAAGTTTGACAAAAAAAAAAAAATAAAAATGTAGCGCGGGCGTCGATATTCGCACGTATATGATAATCATTAATAATGTATATATATATATATATATATATATACACACACCTGATTATAATATTTATTTATACTTTTATTCGTTTTATGTATTATATATTTTATACGCGAGGTTGCCTTGAATATCCGTACGAATAATAATATATTATACATACGTATGTCGTATATATGTGTGTGTGTGTGTATTCAAAAGCCGCGGTTATATTATTCAATATCAACGAGTTTTGCGGATTTCCACATAAAAAAAAATAATAATAATAATAATAAATAATAACAAAATACCAACAAAACAAAAAAACAAAAAAAAACCGAGTCGAATTAATCGGATCATCGGGGGAGGGTCGACGAACTCGACGTGTGCCGCACGGCACGCCGTCCGCCGAGGATATTAATTGACGGAGGGTTCGCGAACGCTGTTTCCGACCCTGTACGATATTAACTTATGCCACTTTATCGCCCCGAGATATTAAATCCGGCCGATATTTATTGCACGAGAGGGGTGGGCTAATAAAATCAACGACTCGTATTACATACCGGTAATAGTATTAATAACACCCGGCCGCACACACAGATCTTTTCGCGCCCTCCGGCGGTTGGTTCAAAAGACACGCAGAGTTACCGAGCGGGGAACCTGTGGGTCGGCTATTTGCGCGAGTGAGCGGCCGGCTTTTTGCGGTCTAAAATTCAGAATCGCAATTATTGTTGTAAGTACGCGCCGGGCGTAATTTTCTCCATTTTCACTATTTTACACATGACGAACGCGTTCGGACCAATCGGTCCCCTGGGCTATTGTTGAGATAATAGGCCAATTTCACCGGGCCGTTTTAATTAACAATGATGGTGATGTCCGTCGGATTAGACGTGTACGGGTCCGAAACGTACGCAAACGGTTTTCACAGCGGGTAAACCGCCGGTGAAATATTGGAAAATGGAAATTCGCCGGATTCCGTTTTCCAACGATAGCCCAGACATCTAATCGCACGGCAAATACGTTCCGAGTGCTTTTCTCCGTATACAGTCGCGCCACACGGGGGACTCATCGTTTTTCACGGTGGTTTTCGTCGGGTAATCGAACATTTTTTTTTTTACTTTATTTTTTTTACTTTGATCGACGATAATATTATTTATTAATGTATACTTTTACTCACGAAATGTATTACGGCGTTTTACACCTCAACCCCCCTCCCCTCCCACCGGTTCTAAACAACGACCGCCTGCACGACGACGATAAGTGCGCGACATGACACAGTGGTTTTTTTCCCCCCGTAGCACAGTCGATGGATTACTTTTTTTTTTTCTTTCTTTTTTTTTTTTATCCACTTTGAAGAGTTTGACAGATTTTTCACTCCCGTTACACGCTCAGTAACACACGTGATTTTATCGTAAGTATAGGAAACGCGGATACCTCTATAAAGTATATTTGATCGCGTGTACTCATTACATGTATATAACAATGTATTTTCGAAATACAAAAACAAAAAAAGAAATATCGTCTCTTTCTCGCCGTGTATTTATTATTTATTACAAGGGCAAGCCTTTTTCTACAAGCACGCGTTATTATACGTATATAGTTATAGTTAACATTTCTTTTACAAAGAAATCGTATTTTGTTTAAAAAAAAAAGAAAAAAAAGTCGTCCGGATTGACCGATTGACCCGTTGGAAATATAATCGGGACAGACGTAATGGAACAGACGAGCGCGCGCGGGTACGTCGAGGAAAAATGTAAAAATTGTTTAAGATATAAGCCGTAGGAATCTATTGGTACACCGAATTCTAATGCATTTAAGGCGAGCCGCATGCCTATACGGGGTCAGACGGCGAACAAATAAGCGTTGTACAATTATTGTGTTTCGGTAAGTTTTTATGACGGATAAAACTTTTGAAAAAAAAAAAAAAAAAAACAACGATTATTAGGGTCCAAGACTCAAGTTTAAGAAGGCCTCCTCCCGTCCGGTAAACACGTATAATGGAAATATAAACGTTCCCGTCCGCGGTCCGCGGCCAATATGTCAGATTTTCAATAGAAAAAAATAAAAATGATAAAAAAACGTTTCGTATAAAAAATACCGGCGGCCGGGCAAACCGCGTTCTTTAGACGGAGGCGGATTACGGTTTGAATAGGATTTTCGTTGATGATGACGCCGACGGATGTCGTCGGGTTTTCGTTTCTGTATACTTTGCTGAATTATACGACCTGCCAATCGAACGGAAATTTCCCTTAAAATATTTTTATTTTATAATTGTTTATTAGAAATTTGTGGCATTATTATTATTATTATTATTATTTTTTTTTTTTGTAATTAATGGAAATTGTACTTATCACTCCCGCGAAGGTTTCTATGTAGTCATGGTTTTTTTTTTTTTTTTTTTACAAGAATATAAAACAATATATAAAGGACGTCGGTCAGCCCCGGAGGCTGTGCTATATAACTGCAGCCCGGCTCATTGTTTTCGTCCGTTTTATTATTTATTTTCCGGAGACACTGGTGGCGGACCGACGATTTTTAATCACGCGGTAAAAATAATAATAATAAAAAACACATCGTTGTTATTATACGTATTATTATTATTATTATTATTATTATTATTATTACTACGGCCGGTTTCGGTTACCGTCGTCATTTTTTTATTATATTTTTTTTTTCTTCTTTAACTTCGGGTCCAATCAAGAGGCGATCGCCTACGCGACTATCTCGCGAATAAAATGAAGTACGTCATTATCGTTGTACGTTTAGTGAATCGAAACCGTCGTCGCGATGATGGAGTCCGTCAGATTTAAGAGGGAAGGTGAGCATATTAATAATAATAATAATAATAATATTCAATTTTTTCGAGATAATCTTTTGTTGTATCGTTTAAAGGTTTTTTTTTTTTTTTTTTTCGAACTTTATTAGTTTTTTTTTTTTTTATGAAACTCGTTTGCCGTATCCGACGTTTATTTATTTATTATTATTTATTTTTCAAAAACGAATAACATTTATATATTTAACGGCGGTAACGATATGGAAATTATTATTATGGTTTTTTTTTTTTTTTTTTTTTTACACGCAGTCCTCACATTAATATATAATTTCGAAACGTTTTTTTTTTTTTGCAAATTTATAACTCGTACATAAAATTATAATAAAATGCTCATGCAATACTACGCGTACATAATTAATTATTATGAACTTATACGAGATATATAGCTATTTTGCATATTTAATAAGTTTAATTCTACAGTAGGTATTATATTATAGTATTATAATACGGTGTGGTAATCAACATTTACTGTATTAACTTACACGCGTTGAAAAATATCGAATTCGTATTTCCATCTTCTTCTCGTCCGCCCGTTTCTGTTGGCCTCCGAGGACTAGTGATATTCCGGCGTCAAAAATCCTCCGTCGTCATTCTCTAATCCCCGGTGATTTTTTTTTTTTTGTTTTTCTTGTCCTTTCCGGTTTAAACCTCAGCCGAGTAACACGTTTCACGTACTCTCGCCCGTCCACATCCTTGACGTGAGGCCGGATCAAACGCATTTGCCCATCAAACTTTGCTTTTTATTTCTCAAAATTAAGCAACAATTTTGAGCTATATAATTCGTATAAATATAAGTACAAAAACGATTGAAACCCTCTAAGATGATAAAAAAAACCCGCCTCTGATCCTTGGTCGGCTTGAAGATTTTCTACAGGAAATCGCTTTCCATATGTATTGTATATCGCATATAAATAATAAATATAAGGGATTACTCATCTTTTTTTTTTTTTTAATACGAATATTTAATTCACGATATTCGACCAAATTTCTTTATAATACACTTAATGGAAAACGCAAACGGCCTGAATAAAAAAAAAAAAAAAAAATCAAGTATATTATTTTTTCTTCGTATATATTAGTGTAAGTTTTCGACGTTTAAGGTGAAGCGAACAATGGTGCAACATTTTTACATTTCTGCGACTGTTTGTGTATGCGGTTTGATAAAAATCACCATACAATATACCGGCATGTGACTTATATATTATTATAATTACATTTTTTTTTTTTTATACCATCATAAAACAATAATACGCCTCGCGGTATAATTGCAAGAAACAGCATTTTTTTTTTTTTTTTTTTTTTTTCGAATCGTAAACGTATATTGTCAGTCGACCAATCCAATAATATATGCAGCAATTTCGACGTTTTTCCCCGTCGGTTTGTTATAACACAATAGGAGAAAAATCGAACATTTTCCTCAACTTTTTTTCAGGTCACTTTCGATAGGTCGTGATTTCCAATCATCTCGTAACGGAAAGAATATATTTATTCTCTACACTGAAAAATAATACGAAATTATAAAATAATAATTATATCGTAAATAAGTATATAATATTATGTTAATTTTTCAAGAGGAAATACACCATTGTTTGTGGTAATTCCCATCGTTTGTTATACAATTTCCTTAATTGTAAAAAAAAACAAACAAACAGTTTGTAATTATTCGAATTATTGAACTAACTATAATCGTTTAATTTAATTTTTTTTTTTTTTTTTTTATGCTCTTTAACCTTGAGCCTCTATACACGAATAACATATTATTTCGCCGTTCTAAAGTTCTTAAGAATAATATATTTATAAGAATATAATTTGTATTCTCGAGACGGACACACTACATCCTTTTTCGGACGACGGCTACGACAATATCGCATATATGTCGTACAACACTATAGACTTACGATTTTTATAGCGAAACGATGAGATCCCATTGGGTCTACAAAAACTCGTTTTCGTAGACGAGGGTCGTCCTATTATACTATCGTTGTAAACGATAAAAAAAGAAAACCACACGAGTATATAGAAATCACGCCTTACTTGATCGTCCGGCGACTATAAAGTATTATATGGTATACTTTTATTATTATTAATATAAATCGACACTTTTTGGTTTCCTCTTCTTCGTCTTCGATTAATAACAATTTATTGGCCATCGCGAACAGTAACGTTTTATAAAAAGGTAAGAGTACAGTAAAACGTATATATATATATTGGGCGATCGACCGACTGGTTAAGTCACTCGGGAAGTAATAACTATTTTCAAATTTTTTTTTGGAAGTTGGTTACGTTCAATTGTCAAAAAAATAAATAAATCCGAAATAACGAGTGTTTTACACAGTTAGTCGATCATATATATATATAAGCATAAATGGCCCGACTTGTCACCGAGGATATAATTACATATTTTTGATGAACTTGTATAATAATAATAATATATATCGTTTTTAAAAACTCGCTCATTTATAAGAATCGAAAGTTTTGTCGGTTGCCTGTAAATAAAAAAATAACAATAAACATTTCATAGTGGCAAAAAAATCAATCAAGTTAAATAACCCTATTTTATGCACCTTTTGTTGTGTTGCCGTGATGCTGCGGCAATGCCAGAGTTTGTCATCGCTAAATCGCTTAAAACGAACAACTAAAACATCGAGTAACGTCCATAAGTCTATAATTTTTTTCACAACTTCTCGCTTGAGATTGCACTGCGGACAATGCCGAGCATTTTACGGGCCTCTTAAGCACTTCTTCTTTCGTGTACAACTAAACGATTGGGTAATTTAAAATACAACTTTTAAATATAAAAATATTAGTTTGGACAATATCAATTTGATATAGTCCGATCTCGCGCGACATTTTTAGATTACTTTGGATTGTGGTCAGGTGATCGTTAGCCGGTGCGGACGACCAAGACCTCCGGACCCCTTCTCCCGCCAGCAGTATGCCGTCTCATATTAGTAGACGACACGCGAAACATTATCACTATCACATTTTACCATTTTCGGACGAGTTTAGTAACAATATCATAAACCTATATAATTATACAGGTTCGACGAGAATCTAATGTGATATAATATAATATTATTAACTCTCGAATAAATATCGTCCGCCTCGATCTTATATAAGAGTCACTTGTCACAGTGGCATATTTATTCGTCGTCGCCTGTCTAGATAGCTTCTGACCGGGCGATATGGCGAAAATAATATTTTTCTCCAAAAAATTAAAATAATACTGTTTGTTTAATCATTCGTCTTTTAATATGGGTATTTTTAAGAATTTGGGCGGATCAAATCAAAAAAAAAAAAAAAACGGGAAAATCGATTTCAAGTAGACTCTACGACAAATCGAAACATGTTTTCACAATTCTTATCGCTTCATTAGGCCAATCGGGGTAGGCACGTTGAAATGAAAAAAAAACATGTAAATATTCCTTTTTTTTATTATTATTTTTTAGTATGTTCAAAATAGCTATTTTTAAAAGGATGTTGTTCTAAAAATTGTAATGTACCATACATACACAAATAACTGATTAATATAGTTCGATTTCTAAAGAAGGGGCATGAAAGCTCGTTTATTGTTGAAATAGTTATCATATTCCAGTTGTATTACGATTCCTAAATCGCGTCACGTGATAAGTCGATTGAAAATAACTTTTTCACGCTCTTTCTTTAAGTAGTTAAAACGGTTATTTATATGTCAGACTAATATTATACTGATATTTATTTACAAATCCGGCTATTTTGAACGAATAAAAAAAAAAAATTCAATTTCCCCGAGCTATTGTTGGGGCGGGGAATTATAATTTTTCTCTGAATAACAAAAAACAAAAAAAGAATGTAAAATATTAACAGAGTTATTTTACATTCGTAAAACACGGTTGTAACGACCGCCCTGTACATAGGAGCCGATATATAAATTGACATTGGACGGCGAAAAACGCTACGTCGAGGAGGCGTACGTATATATTAGACTATTAGTCGTCCGGAATGATTTTAGCATAATAATAATAATAATAATAATGATGACGATAATAACTATAATAAATTTATAATGTCGCGTCGTCTTTTGAAAAACGTCAGTTTCCGACGACCGTAACCCGCCTATAATAATAATAATAATAATAATAATATTTTAATACGTATAGTCGTCGTCGTCGTCGTCAGAGCCGCCTGTCGGTCGAAAACCGAAGAAGCCGAATAATAATTTATTATTATTATTATTATTATTATCGTATACGTATAGTGGCCGGGTGTCTTCTAGCGAGCTCATCACGTATTTTTCGGCGGCAGATTTGCTTACGCGCCATCGTCTTCGGCATTGTTGTCGGTACGGCCGCCGTCTGGATCGTTGATCCGTACAACGGCAACGGCAACGACAACAACAACAACAACAACAACAACAACAACGACGACGACGACAACAACAACAACGACAACAACAACGACAACAGCAACAGCAACAGCAACAACAACAGCAACAATAATAATATCGTCTATTATAATGGCGGCGTGTAGGTACCCGTCCCCCGAGCTTCACTCGGTCGTCGGAATAATGAGAAGAAAAAAAAAAAAAAAATGATATGTCTAACAAGTATAATATATTATGTACAGGTTGATTTTTTATCTATACGAAGATTTCGAGTAAAATTGATTTTCGTTTTATTATTATTATTATTACGTATCAATGAATCGTTTAAAAAATAAACCGTATTTACAATAATTAGGCGTTTTCGAAATGCCACCCTTATATTCCGTACACCGTAAAATATTCGTATCGACTTGCCATTCTTAAAATATCAACAACCTACACCCACCACCACCACACCCTCTTCTTTAAACGGGAATTTCGAAAAGAAAATATTTTTTTCTAGAGTTTAATCCCCAGAGTGTCCGGCTTCCGAGACGTTGTCGGGAGTTGTCCGCCTATTTTGAAAATTACAAATCTCCAACCGAGATTACCGTAGAAAAACCGTTGGAAATCGAGATAAATGTTTCTTTTAAATATGTTTCTCCCTCAATTCATCGAGTGGAAGTCCCATAGACCGGTGATCCGCGGGCGTCAATACATGTGTGAATTTGGTACGAATCTCGAAGAACTCCCGGTGCCGAAGAACAAAATCGCCTATTCAACTCCGGGGATTTTCCAGCTGCTTTCGCAAAAAAATAAATCAACAGCGTACGAAATAAGCATACGAATTTCTTGTGCTCATAATAATTTCCTAGAGAGGGGAATAATTTATGTAGAACCCAATGCGGAAATACGTACGGTAAAACGTCTAATCGTAGATTTGTACGTGGACAATTTCAGAGGGGCCGTGTGCGTCACACAGACGACAACTCGTATACGAAATCCTATAGTAATATTGAAATAAGTTTTATACGGTTTTAGTGTTGATCATTTTTTTTTTTTTTTTTTTTTTTTTTTTTTTTTTTTTTTTTTTTTTTTTTTTTTTTAATTCCATCGAGTCCCTTCCGTGGATTTTATTTTGAAAAACGTTTCGTTAATATTAAATTGGTGACAAATAATCGAACGCCTAATTATGTCCTGTCTCGCCCCCCCACACAGCGGATATTCGATTACGTGACGCGGACGCCCTTGGTTTGAGGTTATAACCGGCGGCTGCGGATTTCGGGATTTATTGATAACAAATTGACAATACTCGTACGATATCCCCTCGCACCTGTTGTCCGCGTATGTAAAATAGGTTACGCGGATTTAAATCTCTCGTAAAAATACGCACACGAATATTAAATCGCGGCCGTCAGTGGTATTTTAACGTCGTTTCGATAGACCCGGGCCGGTAAATTCCGGCTGAGTGTATTATAATTCATAATACACTAGGCCTACGGAACCCGATCACCTACAAAACGACTACGGCCGTGTAAGTTTTTTTCTTTGATATCCTTCGTATCCTTCCCGCCAGTCGATTTCGTTGCCCCGATCGTTTTCGGTCTTGTTCCTATAATATATTATTATACAATAACAGGTGAATTTTTATTTTTATATTTTCATCGTCAGCGCACGGCACCTGACACTGACATTTTTTTGAATGTTTTCGCGGTTTTCGATTTCGAGCAGAGCCGGCAGAACAGGTTTGTTTTTTAACTCAGTAAACGATTTTTACACCGTTAAAAATGGTTGTGCATTCCTACTTACATCTCTCAGCAGTGCTTCAGAAAATCCCGAACAAAAAAACAATTTTTTTTTAAATACCAACGAGAAGAAAAATCGTGTATAGGATCGCAAAGTGTTAAACATTTTAATTCTGAACACAATTCGAAATCATTTTTTTTTTTTTTTTCATACAATGATTTATGTCATTATTGCTCGTTCAATTTTAAAATATAATTGCTTGCTACAGTGGCCGGCCTACCCGTAGTGCGCGAAGGATATCCGCTTTTTATGAATTATTTTTACACGGTCGTACAACAAAAAAAAAAAAAAAAAAAACGATTACAGATAGGCAACATTAATAGAGCTCCATGTTATAATGCATTGAACAATTTACACCAGTCGGACGTATTGTAAGTTTAACGGGACAAATAATAATTATAATAATAGTATGTTTCTTCTCATCTTGTGTGCATGTGTGTTTAGTGTATTCGAAACTTCCCTATGTAATTTTCAGCTGGTCGTTTTAACGCGGTACATATACCACCGTTATATTTCGCGTTTAAGTTTGCCAACTCGGTGCAACGGCATAACTTTACCGTCTCGAAAAACGCTTTCCGTAGTAATGAAACTCGTAATAAATCGTTTGGCTGCTCTGTTGTGAGCTGTACATGCCCGTGTCCCTTTGGAATATTCGAAACGAGAAATTATTTACTAAACGATATATTAAGTTATTTGACGAAATAAATTAATACATTTCCCCCCTCGCCCTGCATAAAGATTAAAATTAGTCGTGTGTTCAAACGTACCCGAATAATAAAACCATTACGATAAGTTTTGTCGAGTTTTTTTTTCAGATTTGTCAGCCATTAATAATAATAATAATAATAATAATTACAATAAGCTTTCATATAAGTATAGATCTTATTTTTCGTATAGATCGAACTTTAGCGGTTGAATTCAAAACACAAAAAAAAAAAAAACAACGAGTTCTACTGTTATCAATATATTATATTTTATAATCAATAACATCGAAACGTATTGTTTCAGGGACAATTTTTTTTTTTTTTCTTCGCGTATAATTTTTAATTTGTTATTTTTTTTAAATTTAATATCGTGTAATGTTCTTAGATTATGTCACACGGTTTCATTTCGGCGTTCGGAATAACGCCTTGACCATATAAAAACTTTCAAACTCGAAATCACTGACCCACTTAATTGGGTACCGATAATATTTATTGTTGTTATTATGTTTAATTTTTTTTTTTTTTTTAATTATTCTTTTAAAACACCGATGTTTTATTGTTATTGCGATGCTTAAAAAAAAAAATTAAAGCAAAAAAAACAATCATTTCATTTTTAGACCTCACTCGTCCACCCGAATTGTATTGTGATTTTTGCGATATTATCGCGATTTATCGGTAGGTAATATCATTGTAGGCAGATGATATGACAGAGGTGTGAACAAAAAACAAATTTTAAAAAGTTATAAAAAATAAATTTCAAATTAGTTCAAGGAAATTTGTATTATATTATATATTGACTGTGGTGCAAGTCAAATGTTAAACTATAAATTATTGTTAAAACGTTTTAGTGCCAAACGAATGCTATTATGCATAATATATTAGTATATATTTCGTTTTTTTTTTTTTTTTTTTTTACCTTTCTTGACATTTTTCTTTTTTTTTTTTTAAATTTAAGTCACGATGTTTTGGGTAATCATTTTACATACATTCGCATTATTTCGCACAAGACAAGCCAGCTATATAAATAACTAACGGGGTGATTTTTTAAACGTAGTGCGCCATTTATTTCAGAACATAACCTTACTTATTTATTACGTTTTTTTCTTTGTTTTTGCAATATAGAACCGTTCGAGTTTTTTTTGCAAAAAAAAAAAAATAAAAAAATGACAACATGAAGAATGCAAGACTAAAAACTAATATCTATGATAATATATTATAACGAAATAAAATTAGATAGGTGCCTATTGAAGTTTAGTAAATTACCCGTTTTTTAAAGACAATTTTGTAAAAACAATATCAATAGTATCGAGACCGCGAAGTACACGACCATGTCCAATGTTTTACAAAAATTTTAAATACTTGAAATTCGATAATTTCTCGTGGTTTTGGGCGAGTTTTATTGTGGTAAAAAAAAAAAAATAAACCGTATTTACAATAATTAGGCATTTTCGAAATGCCTCCCTTGTATTCCGTACACCGTAAAATATGCGTATCGACTTGTCATTCTTAAAATATCAACAACCTACAACCACCACCACCACACCCTTTTTTTTAAACGGGATTTTCGAAAAGAAAATATTTTTTTCTAGAGTTTAATCCCCAGAGTGTCCGGCTTCCGAGACGTTGTCGGGAGTTGTCCGCCTGTTTTAAAAATTACAAATCTCCCACCGAGATTACCGTAGAAAAACCGTTGGAAATCGAGATAAATGTTTCTTTTAAATATGTTTCTCCCGCGTTTGTGTTGTGCCGAACACGCGTGTAGAAACAAGGTTAGGTTAGGCTAAAAAAATGATTTTTTAAGTATATTGAACACAATATTTTACAATTGCAAATTTATACAGGTAATGTGTATAGATTAATAATTGCGTCGTTTCCATTATCGGCGATTCGTATGATGTGTAGAATGACGGAGAAATTCGAATAACGGGGGACCGATTACTAACTATGTATTATTATAAATTATCTGTTAAAAAAAAAACTGAAACACATTCATTTTTATACCTGCATATCAATACGGCGATTTGCTACACATTTTTAGCGTGTTTACGGCCTGAAAAGTGTTGAGAAATTGTCAACTGCGAGAGGAGCAAAAAAAAAATAAATTTGTTTACCACGTCGTTTCGTTTGATTCGTTTTTAATCGATTTAATTTAGCGTTTTCAAAACGATTATTTTCGAGACTCGACGTTTGAGTTATATTTAAATATTTCGCACGAATTCAATAATAATAAAAGAAATCATCAAACTTAATTCACGAATCGTTATTTTCTAAAATATTTAATAATATATATATATATATATGTATGTATAGGGTTGGATTGCGAAACGCTGGTACATCGTTAAACTATTACAAGGACACCGCGTCGGACTGAAATACGCGTCTTTTGTCCGACAATTAATTAAATTGAAATTAATTAAACAATATTCTCGCCTGTCCCTTATCGTGCGGCGTTCCAGAGACGCTGGCTGACCGCCGAAACCGCTGTACGTGTACACTCGGCCGCGCGGCCAATCTCGTAACCGTTTATAACTGATCGGTATTGAATTGTTCCCAACCGTTTGTCGTTTGCAATAATTTATTACTATTAATATTATAGATAAATATCCGCATACCGCGGACGACGTGCGCGGCGTCTCGGTCGTTTTACACCGGGTGTAAAAGTATCTTCTGGATATTTTACTGGAATCACCCTATAACGATATCCGTAACCTAACGGTCCGACGAAAAACCGTCTTCTCGACGCTCTCTCTACCCGTACTTAATGTTTCCGTATTTTGCCATCAAATTTATACTCTTATTATAAACCGTAAAGATTCGACCTATCCCGTCGAGATTTTAGTAATATAATATTATCGTTTGCCCGTAGACGGTAATAACTTGTCGTAATATGTACGACGGGTATAAAACGTCGACAGCACAAATACTCGTAAAAAAAAAAAATAATAATAATAATAATAAACGTACATGGAATATTTAATGTACTTAGATTTTATTTTCTATACCTCATAACGTACAATCAATGTATTGTTATCGCGAACGGTTTTTAAACTCGGAAATATGATTTGCATATACGACGGCCGATGATTTCGGTAGACTAAAAAAACTTCAAAAATCCCACTTGAAATTCTAGAAAAAAAAAAAAAAAAATGAAAAACACCTAAATACGATATTTTTGAAATATAAAAGAAACTGCATAACGTATTGATATTATTCCCATATAGATAATAAATAAATGCATAGTGCACATATTTATCAGTACCTATAAAACTATACGAAGTCGCAGTTTTTTCATCCTTCCTCTATCTAACATTATAAGGTACTTTTTGAGGTTATATATATATATATATATATATTATTTTCTTCCCGACGGTGTTCAGTGGAAGCCTTAATAACTGACAAAAAATAAAAACTGAATTTAAACCAACAATATATCACAATAACATCATATTGTTCACGTTTTTTGGTTATCGCGGTCAATATCTCGTGCTGTTTTGGTACCACGGCTGTTTGATTACGACCTGTTGCTAATCTACAGCAAACGAATTTAAAACTCCGAGAAAATTACATAAACATTCGAGAGAAGCAATAGATTTTTGAAATTGGCCAAGTCTAGATATGGCGAATACAAGTGTTTTGTGCAAATTTCAGGTCTCTGTGATTATGATTGTTGTAAACTGAATAACGACAAAACCGAAGTTCACAAAAACGTAATGCTAGAAAACAAATTTATTATTAACGTAAATATTCTCAAATTTCTGACGGTTTTTCGCCGCGTTATTGAGAAAACTACAAGAAATATCAAAATATCAGAATACCGTGTTGTATTGTTCTCAGTCTGTAACGTTGTCTGCGCACACCCGGGCATTGAGTACGTCAAAACTGCAATAGTTGCAATGGGTTTTTATCTGGTATTTAACCGAATATTAGTTACTAAAACAATACAATGACACCGAGATGATTTTTACAAACTCGGTTTATCACCTCCGCGCATTTCTATATAATTCATAATAAAAAAAAAAAAAAAAATGATTATTGTGTAAATGTATTTCTAACGCGATGTCGTACGATTATAGTAATGTAAAGTATAATAATCGTAGGCATATCACTATACAAGTACGCGCAGAACTATACGAATGAGCGAACAGCAATATTATTATTTTTTTTTTTTTTTTGTTGATATTCTATATAGTTTCTCAATACTCGTCTGCACCGTGCACAGAGGACAATAATTAAACCTCGTGGATTATAATCGGTATATATATAAATAATATTATGGCCGCTGGTATGTGTCATTATTAATTTTTCGCGCCCTTGAAAACTGAAAAAAAAAATTACCATTTTACGCGACCGTACGTATTATGCAGTAGGTACTCGTATTTTGTAAGACTCGCTCGCTGTCAAAAACTTCCTGAACAATAAAAATCGAAAAAAAATCCCAACTCGGCGGCGTCGCCGTCTTCCTCGTGGAAATAAATAATACAAATAATAATAATTTAATGGCGAAACAATATTGCGGCGATGACCTCTCCTCCCCGGTACGGAATAAATAACATTTGTGTTAGATGTACGCGTACAATCCGCGATGCGCGGATTTTCGTTTATCGTTCGATTCAGAACGTCGCCGCGGAACTCGTATAATCTAACGTACGGTGGGCATTTTTTTTTTTTGTTTTTTCTTTCTTTCTAATAACGAAAAACCTTAACCTAGAGAACTCGATTAATCAATATCGTTATAATATTATCGCGTATGACGTCAGTTTTAACAAATTGAAATGATTTTGCGTTTTTTTTTTTTTTGCGCTCGGCGCGCAGCGGCATAATAAAATACCAATTCGCCATAATGTAACGACGCACAAAAGACGGGGATCCACCTCGCGCGCGCATCGCACGAGCTTTATAATATTGTAATCTCGCTACATAGACGTAACACAATAAGAAGAAGAAGAAGAAAAAAAAAAACTAATTATTATATTATATTATGAGCACCGACAACAGCGTGTTATTCGTCGACAAAAAAAAAAAAAAAAAAACCTAAGTACAATAATTTTTTTTTTTATTCAAATATTTATTTTCGTGCAGCCCGTCGTCGTGCCTTTTATATTGTAGAACATCGCAGCTGCAGCTGCGCACGTCTATCCGTCCACGCGATGAACTAATAATTATAAATGAATGAATATTTTTTTATTTTATTTATTTATTTATTTTTTTGAGTTGTAAAGACACAAAAATAATATCGCGGATTAATATCGTCGCGTCGTCATCCGCGTTATAATAATAATACGATGCGAAAATAAAAAAAAATAATAATAATAAAATTTCATTGACATCCCATTGTTTTATACGCGCATAACAATAATAATAATAATAATAATGATTATTATTATCTCTGCATGTGTGTATTTAGTAAGTTAGGCAGGTGGGTTAGGTTGTATAGTAATCTATATCGCGCGAAAAAAAAAAAAAAAACGCCTCATAAACATTATTATATAACTTTTCATTTTTCATTTTTCTTTTTCTTTTTTTAATATATTATTTTTTTTTTTTTTTTTTAACGTTTTTTAACGATTAAAACTACTATACCCGAAGGTCGTGCGCTCTACCGTCCGAATTGAAGAAAAAATATAACGTACTTCTTATTATTATTATTAGCTGCTGCACGGTATATCATTAATGCGTATACGCCTATTATTATACGAAAACCCTATAAATGCGTATGTAAATAATAAAACATTATCTCGGCTACACACACACACCGATATAATACTTAAAATTGGATTAGTTAAATATTACGGTTTTAATACGATTAAAGTACGATAATTTTCGGGTCTAATATTATAATGTAGTTTATAGCCCGTGAATTCGTATTCGTCCGTCCACTGAAAAACGCATAAACGAGCACCACCTGAAAACCTACAAACTGGCGAAACGTGCGCTTAAAAATTCGGGAATATGCGTTTATTTACGTGCACTAAAATTCTATAACTGTGCGATGAAAAGAAAAAATGCATTTATAAAAGTTATAGTTTGCTCCATTAGATTTGTATACGTAAAATTTGATTTAACACGCCTTGTGGAATTCTACATTTTCTCCGTCTTTAAAATGAAAAAAAAAAAAAATACATAAATAAACCGAAACAAATATTAAGATTTTTTTTATTTTTTTTTTTTTGTAAACTAGTCCGGGAAGATAAATAATACATCAGTTATTTCTCTGCAAGTATTTTTCGTCTAAACTAAAAAAATAAAAAAAAAATACAACGATTTTCCTGAATTTATACGAAATGTCCACTAATTATTCTAAAAAAAAAATCTACTACATGCCAAATATGCCAAAATACCAAAAAATACGCCCTCTACTATTTGTGTAATCTTTATTTTTACATTACCATCGTTATGAAATGGATTTGTACCTCACTTGGCATATTTTCCCTACGTGGCAAAAAAAAAAACCACTCGAATTTACGAGTCTCGATTATAACACTGTACGTATAGGTTGTTACTCATCCAGTAACAAATGTATTAATTAAATAAAACGTTTTTAAACATTTGAAATTAAATAAATTATTTATAAACGGAATTTGTAATTACGACTATATAATAATAATAGTTTTGAAGTTACATAAACTTTATTAATTTTAATCTACGTAAATACATTACATTAGTATTATAGTGAAATTTGAATAAGCGTGTGTTTGAAATTTTTTAAAAATTTTTTAGTAAAGTACATAAAAGTTTGACGCATCTCGGAGCAGATTTGTTTGGTTGAAAATAAATTCTAAATAAATATTCGTCAATAATATGCGATATATATACTCAGCGGTAATATTTTATAACCCACTTTTCGGTTGTCCGACCCGTCTCTGTGCAAACATTTAGATAGATACGGAAAAAAAAATGTTAATACAACAAAATATTGGCGTTAAAAAGACAAAAAAATGTATTCTGACGGTTCTTACGGTCGAGAACTAAAATATTGTACCGGGGATCCCCGCGAGTCGTTGAAAAATATTAATATATTTACAGCGCGGATTATTTTTGCAATTGTATATATTTTCTTTTTCATATTTTTGCATTTTAATCTTTACGAATCGTAATAGTTTAAAAATAATGGCGAATTTTTTTTTATTTTTTTCGCATATTACTACATATTTAATGGTTATTGCATATTTGTGAATATTTCGAACAAAATCAAAATCTATTGCATTTTGTAGAAAACGTTTAGAAGAAAAAAAAAAAAAAAGGTTATAAAATAATATATCGTCGAGTAAACAATTAAAAAATACATATTTCTGGGCACTCAATAATAATTGAAATAATTTGTTTTTCTTTAGTACAAATAATTTACCTAATTATAAGTCGTTCAATTTGCTTTGAATTACCTCATAAATGCATACACTAATAATAATAAATATTAAATAAAAATTTTTTTTTTTTTTCTTACATATTTTCACGATTTTTACTGCATATTCGATGTCATATTTCGATACTTTTTAGTGCGTACTAATTTTATTGTACGTAATGACTACGGTCGTTTTTTTTTTTTTATCGGCTACGTCGGTTACAGAACATTTTGGCGGATTCGTCAGTTTTAATTGCAACCAATCGGTAATCACTATAAATACGGTATCGACAAGTTAATAATCTATTGAATTAACATTTTTTTTTTTTTTTTTTGATACCTATCAATTATAAGGTATTGACTATAATATACTCACTGGCGTTTGCCCATTGAAATATATTTAAAAAAAAAAAAAAAACGTTGTCTGTACATGTTTAAATGAGGCGTTAATTATCATGGTCATATTAATAAAATACGAAAAAAAAATAAATATATATATAGCGAAGGTGTTAATTATTGTATAAATACTACTCCCGAGATAAATGATTTTTAATAATATACGTATATAGGATTCGAAAACTATCGTTTCGGCACATGTAATCATTGAATTATTGCGATTAAGTAAAAAAAAAACAGACATAAATAGTTTTTTCTCGGGTTATCCCGGTATTAAAAAAAACAACGAGAATAAACAGAACGAAATTATTTCCTCGATACGCCTCCTACTAGACAGAATGCGTTGGGTACCAGAAACGCTTACTCTGAAAATTGATATTTCGGAGCAAGATTATGGTAGACGAGTTGTTAACGGACAGACAAATAAAAAAAAATCAAAATCAATACGTTGTTACCGTTGTACATAAATGTTAGGAACGGTGTGAGGACACGCAAAAGGTTTTTTTTTATATGTTACAGATGCAAAAAAAAAAAAAAAAAAACACTTCTCCTGTGTTACCGTTCCACGTGCGTATTTATTGTACCTGTAAATCGATTTTTTTTTTTTTTTTTTAATACTCGATATAAAAATGCCAAAAACAAATTTGAAAAACGCCTCGACGTCTGCGATCTTGTAATATCGTATTTGATTTCTATAAGCGACTAATAAATTATTATTAATTTACGTCGAAAACACTACAAACCAGTATTAAACGGGCATCGCGAGATTGAATAATACCCATTTGCGTTGCATTGAAAGGAAATTAATATCGGGGGGGGGCGGTGGGAGGGAAGGAAAAAAACACAAAAAAATAATTAATATTGATAATATTACGATGATTTTTTTTAAACTATACACGGATGACGACACGAGTTATTTACGTTATTTAAGTCGACAAAATCGATTCTCGTCGAATCTGTAGTACAATAAGTACAGTGATGTAAAAGATAACCAATATTTCTATCTAGACGATATAACATAAAAAGACAATAAAGATAATATATATATATATATATATATCCGTAAAAAGGTATGCAATTCACATTCAAAACGTATCAGTTTCCAAAACGGATATTAGAGCCTGTATGGTAACTTATGTTTGTGAATTAACAAAGTTATAGCGCGATATGAACAAAAAAAACAACAACAATAATAATAATACACTTTTGAGGAATAGGTACTTAGGATCTCTATTGTCTACAGCGTATCCGTTTACTAAAAATAATTAAGAAAATAGTAAAAAAATAAGATATTCCGGTTGTATCTAGATAAAAAAAAAAAAAAAATAGTTTATCTATCTTTTAGACAACTTTGACCGCCTATATATCTATATATTTATCTACACACCCACAGACTACTATTATTCGTTCTTTTACGTTTCGAATTACGCACAACGCTGTAACTATCCAAAACGAATGACGGCGGCACGTCATAATTCGCATAAAAAGTCCCGGCTGTGCAAAATGCAAATGTAAAAAAAATATAATACGATTTTATCAGTTTTCGCGGGAAAAAGGGAAAAAAAAAATAACAGGCTACGCAATAATTATACGAACGAGAGAAGCAAAAAAAAAAACAAATATATATATATAATAATATATTATTTTCGTATGCGCGTTTTTTATATTTAGTTGTCAATGTCCGTAGAACTTTAGAAAATTAAGACGAACGCGACGTGCACAAATCTATTTAAATTCTATACGATTTTTGCACCGAGACTAGTGGTGTACTCGAAGTAATTGTAGTGACAAATTTCACACGGCCGACACGTTTGGCTATAATAACAGTGATATTGTTCCCGTCAGTTATAATATCGAACTTACGCGTGTTTATTTATTTATTTATTTATTTTTTTTAATTTTTTCATGTTTTAGTTATGTCCGGTGATGCAAACAGTCTGAACGATATATACCAGGGGTTCATTAACAGCAGCGCAAGTGAGTAGTACCTACTTATACATTATTATTATTTTTTTTAAATTTTTTTTTTTTTTTTTTACTCGTACGTATTTCAATCATACCGCTTGCTTTTATACATTACAATTATATATAAATTAATAAAATACAATTTTTATATTATTTTATTACAATAGTTTCCTCTCGACAACCATGCCGAATTTATACATTTTATAATATCTGTACGTGTAGATACGTAACGGTTATTATTAATTACTTAGATAGAGATAAATGCTAACCAACAAAGATTAAAAAAAAAAAAAAAATAAAACCTTACGATAAAACTAACGGTTTCGTCATTGGCCGTCGTAAAATTCAACACTAAAAGTGTTCCGGATATTATAAATTATATGATAGGTACAAATCTAGATTTTCAGGGGAAAAAAAGGCAGCAAGGCGTGTAGTAATTAATTTATAAACCGTATTGATAAAAAATAAATATTTAACCTGAAATTTCCATATGAATAATAAATGTATGGATTACAATTGAAAACGATTTATCCTTGTAAATTTATTTATCTCGGACAATTGGTTTTCCACGTATAATCCAGTGTTTCCCAATCACTTTTACCACCACGGACCACCTCAATTTTACGAAAACTAGGAATACCTTTTTTTTTTTTTGCTCATTAACAAGAATACACGTAAATTTATCGGAAAATGTAAATTTTTATTATTTTACTTTACGTTTTATTACTATACTTCACTAATATATAATTATACTTTTCTATACTAAATAATTTACTTAAGTGCGATTTTTTTTTGTGACTGATACACCTCACACACTTATAAAAGTGGAAAGGTATACTCATCGGTCTACAGCAGCAACAACGATAAGATAACCGTATAATATTATACGGTTCCTCAATAAGTCGTAATTTTTTTCGCTTTTTTAAAAAAAAAAAAAAACAAATAATAATAATTAATTTGTAATAGAAATCGAAGAGAAAATCTATGTGATCGATTTAATCGGATAAGAGATTTAACGAAAAATAAATACACTCGGCAAAAGGGCCGAAACACTGGGACTACACGATTAGTCCGATTACGGTGTAGGCTTGAAATGTAAAAAAAAAAAACGATTCGATATTCCTGTTTGCCGCGATTTATAAACCCGTCTCGTTTCGTGCCGTTCGGCCGACCGTTATTTCGTTATTTACCGGTTGCGAAAAAAAAAAAAAAAAAAAAAAATGTATAATAATTGATACTTAGTGGTAATATGTAAGGTACGCTTGTGCACAGCTACCATGCAGAGAGTACTCGACATTTTCGTATTTCGCAACGTCGTGTGCCGCTCGCTAAACTGGCTCCACCGGCGGTCGCGACGCGCCTATATAATAAATTTTATATTTTTTTTTTTTAAAAAAAAAAACTAAACAGCCCCGTAACGAACAATCGTTATGTACCCGCAAGCGTATTTAATTTAATTTTACTTTTACACAATTGCCGCGATATTCAAAGAGGTACGCCCGCTAATAACAATGATAAGTCCGATATTTATCGGTTCACCAACGCCGGTCCATACCGCGTACAATTATAACCTACCGCCTAGGTATTTTTTTTTTTTTTTTTATATTTCTCGTGCGATTCTTTCTTATTTTTTCTCTCTCTCTCTTTTTGTAGCCGAATAACTACGAGAAACGTCCATAAGTAATAATTTATAAAATTTATCACAGCGGACGAAACGCCCGTTACGGCTTTACATTGTTGTAAAGCTTATTTTTTTTTCCCCTCTCTATTTTAGAAATATTACAACGAAAAGCTCCCCGGAGCGCGTATTCCCCGAAGGCGTCCAATCGCCTATATACAGTAAAATAAAAACCCACTTCCTCGTCGCCGCCGCACCGGGTATAATAATAATTTGCGTTGGCGCGGCACGCTGTCCGACGGCGATTACGCGATCCCGAACGACGGCGCCGCGGTTTTATAAATATATTTTATTATTATTGTTTTGTTGAACAATTTCGTAAAAACGATTTCGACTGCACTCTGACCATATAACGGAATAGTACGCACAGTAGTTACCGGTAAACGACTTGGTTACAAAACCGAGTAACCGAGGCGTTTACAAAACGCGATTGCGTACGTCAATAACAACCGAGCGCAATAATTTCCAATCGCTCCGGGCGCGTTTCGCGTATAGGCAACACAAACGGCACCGGTGCGCGTACGTGCGTGGACGGCGGCGCGGCGGCGGCGCGGAAAGGCGACGACACTATGACGACGACCGAGACGGTATCGTTGTTATTAATATTATTATTATAACGATATTGTTACCGCCGTCGTCGTTATTATTTATTATATTCGGCGTGTTTTCGTGGTCTTTCGAGACACGTGTGTTACGATGTTATTGAACCCAGGGGGGGCCCCGGATGGCGTGGTGGAGGGACACAGCACTACGCGTATACGTACACGCGGCCGCTAATGTCCGGCCATAAATACTAATTATCCGTGCGACACGACGGATAATAACGATTATCGCATATTTCACTTCTCTTATTTCTAACGCCGTCCGAAAATCGTTGAAACGTCCAAACACCCACTAATGATGTCTCTATCTTCCCGGCCGGTGTCTGCCGTTAACTTCACCGATCCCGGGTTGTTGCTCGTGGTTTTTTCCGCGCCGGCATCGCGCATTTTGTCGCTATGTCACAAAATGCCGGACCGCGGACAACGGCGTTATATTGTCGGCACAGGAGGTTCAAAATGTACCAGGATTCTATATTTAATAATTACAAAAATGAATTTACATATTATTTAAAGATATCTTCTTAAAAAAATACTCTCCTCCGGGCGATATACAGTGATCCCGGCCGCCTTTCAAAAGTCCTTTGGCACTGTTCCAAAGTTAAAGCTATGAGTTCTATTGCCGCGTTCGCTTTAATTTCCTCTACGTGTTGAAATCGTTGTACTTTAAGCACAGATTTTAGTCTTGGGAATAGAAAAAAAATCACGTGGGTCTTGATCGGGAGAATAAGGAGAGTCCGCGGGACCACAGCAATTTCTTTATCTGCCAAAATTCACGAATCGACAGCGTTAAATGTACATTATCGTGGTGAACAATCGCGGAACGAATTTGGCAGCGCGACCCTTCTCGTCTGTACATTTTCCTGTAAAATTGCACGACAAGACTCAATTGAGATTTGTGAACTCACGAATCGGCGACCATTTCGCATTTTATCGCCACACCATCGTTTCTGGATGACGTCGACGGTCTTCCAGAACGCGGATCGTCTTCAGTTGACCGCCGACTGTCCTAGAAACGTTAAAAACACTCGGAACCACTTAATGAATCATCCCCAAACGCGGTTTTAGCCATTTCCGTACGTTTCCGTTACATCATTTTCACCAAGTTTCAAGCAAAACTTGATGCACGCGCGTTATTCGTTAATTTCGGACATGTCGAAAACGGCAAACGAAAAAACTGACTGGATTCAACCACTTGCAATATTAAACTGAGATAAAATAGCGGACTTCGGGTTTTGATAAAAATCTTTCCACTTGTTCGCAGGGAATACGTCTATTTACAATTCGAAACGTAATCGTGTGTAGATGAGCCGTAATAACATTTGTCCTGGTACATTTCGAACGGAGCTCGTATATTAAAATGTCGTAAACGACCTACTGTGGCGAGTACACGAGGCGTTCAATTAACGAGCTGAAGAGGCACTCTGAGAACGACGACGATTGCGTAACGCGTCACACTGTCACAATGGATATACGACCGGGGTAAATCGTTGTAGGCACGCGCGTTAAAAACGCGTAAAAATTATTATTATTTTCCTCGCGTAATAATTTTTTTTTTACAACGCACACGCACGCCTATCGCGGTCGTCGTTCGTTTTACTGTAAATGGGTACAATAACGCTTTTATACTACACGCCGCACGGTGGCGAAAAAACCGCGTACGGGGTGCAAAAAAACACACGGGCACCGTATAACAACGTCGTAGTTATAGATGCGCCGCGCGCGGTCGTTAAAAATTAAAAAAAAAATAAAAAAATAAAAAAAAAAGGCCAACAATATTTGTTCGGTAGAAATATTTATAAAAATTAAAAAAAAAAAAAAAAAAAAACGTTTTACGCTCAACTGCGGCTGAAAATATTATATAGGTTAAGGATAATAACGCGGCGCAAACCGCAAAAATAATACAAATCGCGCGCCATTTTTCATTAATATAAATCGTCTTTGGCCTGAAACGACGCGACTAAAGAAGCGCAACGACGTAATTATATTTTACTCTTAGACCGAAATCAAATGTCAACAGGACGCGATTCGATTGTAAAAACTGTTCTGCGCGCGACAACTATAACCACTAATCTTTCTGCATTTACAGTAGAGTTAACAACATTTCGCAGCTTTTATCCTTTGTTGGATAACACTACCCGTTACATTTTTATAAACAAATTATAAAACCGAATTAGCCGGACGTTTTCAAACCGATAACTTTTATTGTAGTTATGTTATCGAAAAAAAAAATTAATTACGCTACGACACGCATAAAGTTCTTCTGAATGTGCTGTAGAGTTTTGTTTACGCAAAATAAATACATGCGATAATGAACATTGTGAATTCTAATGTATTATTTAGTTGTTAAATTTATATATAAGTCATTACTAAAACCTATTTGGACTTACAATGGATTACAATTGTGGGGATCGGCCAAAAAAATTAATATCAGTAAAATGCAGGCCTTCCAAAACATCACTCTACGCAGAAAACTCAAATGCTCCTCCATATGTGTCCAATCAAACCCTCCACAACGACGTGCGCGTGAAATCAATTCAAGAAAAATCGGCAATTTATTACGAGCGTTTCGTTGCACGTCTAGCCACAACCACAAAAACCCACTAACCAGCAATCTAAATACTGTCACATTGCCCGAAGTTCCTCGACGTCGTTTGAAAAATAGATGGTGCAGGGAGACTTCCTAATCTAATAAACTCCTAACGATCTTTTCCCTCGTTTACTCACGTTACTCTTCCTCTCCGCCAAACCATAGGTTAACGTAATCTGTGTACCAGCAAAGTGTTGCTGACGGGTGACTTCTCGTTCCCGTATTATCCCGCCTGTTTACCCTCACCATATACGCTTATTGTACTTTTAGTATAGAGTGTGTAATTCTTATAAAAAAAAAATTTTTTTAAAAAGTTGTTAAATTTGTTTTCTTTGAAAATGTCGACAAAATTGCCTGTACGCGATCCCTTAAATACGGGCGGCGTCTGCGTTAAAAAAACAGAACGCTATTTTTAAAAATTAAAATCGCAAACTTGAAGGGAGACCGCTCTCGCATTATTTCTCCACAAACGGCACCTATTTCAGTCCGTTTATTTCGAGGTGTTCCTTGTCGCCGCCTTTCCTCTTCTTCCTTGATTTTCAGTTAATTTCCGTCCCACAAACTCCATTCCATAACTACACAACGGATTCCGCCGGTTAATTCATGCCCGATCCTGCGCTCCATCGCGTTTCTCTTAATCTGAAACATCCCGGAGTGTCCGTTCTTTCGAACCTACACACAAACCCGCCACGATAAACAGAACACTTATCCAGTCCGTATTGCTAACCTTTTATTTTTATTTTTTTTGTGGTTTCGCAACCTATGGTGGGAACTCTACCCGATAGGGACATCCTACCTCCGTAGGCGCATTGTTTATTACAAGAATCAAATTCTTAGCATATTGTATGTTCTTATTTACTAATGCTTACAAACTAGTGGTCCTAATTATACGGTTTATATTTACAATTTACAGCTTACAATTGTATATACAAAAAATTTACCACTTAGTGTCAGTTTTATAGTCTAACTGCCGCTCTTTGGCGTTGGCGCTCCTCTTCCTCTCTCGTCTTCAGCACCCCCTCGATGAACTGAATCGTCGTTTCCCAGTTCGTCGGCCTCTCCAGCATTGTTTTCACCGCCGTTTCCGGGTTGAAGGCGTTGCCGTTGTTCGCCCCCAGCTCCCTTCGTAGCCTCCACCATCGGTCGCAGCGGAAGAAGGCATGGTCCGAAGCAGCCGTGACCCAAACCTAACCACACCAAACCAAACTTCCGGTCGCCGTATTTAAAACTCGAAATTTTAACAATCCCGATACAATATAGAATTTTTTCACGTAGGTTTTTATAATTTTTTTTTTTTTTTTATAACTTTTGTATAACACGGAAAAAGAGTGCTGCGGAGGATACATTGAAATTTTCTCCGGTTCTCCGGCAGTGGCGCCGGAACGATATTTGAACCGCGTGGCCTGAACACACGTATTGTTTTTAATTCCTATCGAAAATTACATAATTTAATAATGTAAACATTTTTTTTTTTTTTCTTCAGTAGATATTCAAAATAAATATATTAAAAATGCTCTTTTGTTCCAATTTGTTTGTCAATATTTTACAAAAAAAAAATTGTATTTTAATCGTTTTATTTGTTTTATTAAATCATTTGTCCGTATTGTTTACGAATTTACAATGTCAACGTTTATTATTTGAACGTTTCGTACTTTATTTCAACATTCTAAATAATAATTATGGTGGACGACTCTGTAACCTAAATATTTCAGCGGCTTTGCCCCTAGGTAATTTTTCCCGCGGTCGCGATTGTGCGTTTCTTGTTTTTTTTTTTTTTTTTTTTTTTTTTATATAGTATTTAAAGTCGTTTTCCCGTTTATACTGTTAGTTATTTCGCGCGGTATAGTTTTTACCGTGTGCATCTCGGTATGATATTTTAATAATATGTTAATTAATCTCGTACGAATGTACCAAAAAAAAAAAAAAAAACACAAAAAATTATATTCGCACTCGTGTCAAATCAATTATGGATTATTCCCGTGCGGGTATAGGAACCGAGTGAACATTTATATTAGATATATGGTGTATTCTCTCTAAAAGCATATCAATCTCGGTAACCTCGCCACCGCCGCCGCCGCCGCCGGTTTATACATTATGCATTTCCATTTGTTCCTATACCCGTACGACCACATCACAAATCGCAACGTCCAAAAGCCGAATTTCCTCCGCGTGCACGGAATTCTCCGCATTTATATATACTCGTATTATAATATAATATGCTCGTCCGCGCCAATGGGTTTACCGCGGCATTCGTATACGAATAATTTATCGAATCTGCAAATTTACCTCCACCCACCCCCCCAAAAAATAATAAAAAAAAACGAATACATGATAAATTACGTTAAAAATTCCGAGTCCGACGGGTATAGTTTTGGTATGAAATTGTTATTAATATACAAATATATACGATTGCACGAAAGCCGTGTACGTTAACCCCTTCATCGGTTGTGGTTTTAGAATTGTTTTACCTAAAACTACGACGTGTTTCGCATAGTCTCATATTTCAATTGTTTAAAAATCTAATCTAAAATCTTAAGGCGTTTGGGACTTACTATAAGTGTCATCGACTGTTTCATTAACGTACAAAAATCCTATAATCCTCGTATACCTATAAAAAAAAAAATAAAAAAAACCGACTGATAGCAGAGAGGCTAACGCATATCGTTGTTAGACCGAAATAGCAAATAACTGTGCCTATTTATCGGTGGTAGAAAAAGGGAAGTTTAACCACAAAGATTGTAGCGTTTTTTTTTTTTTTTTTTAGAAAAAGATAGCACACTGCAGTTAATTATTTGCTCCTCTCGTGTGCCCGGGTATTGGCTTTCTCTTTTTAACAATATTATATTAATGTACCCATGATAAAAACAAGTCAATGTGTTTGTTTTTTTTTTTTTTTTTTAACATTTTTTAATGCTTAATTTTATTTTGTACATCTCAGTGCATAATATGTAATTATTCGATACAACGATCCCAAGAAATTTCGTTTTCGTTATATAATACTGCATATTTTGCTCGACGTCAAAAGTGAAATTCGTATTTTTCATCCCATTTTCTAAACGTTTATTTAAAATGCTCTGTAAAATAATAAGGCGGATGCAACGACGTTTCCTATAATTCAATTTTTAATCATTTTTTTTTTTTTTTTAAGAAATGTTTAACGTAATATTACATAGGTTTTTGTCGTCAAGTAAATTATATATATATATATATATATATAAAATCTTCTCTCGTTTTTTTCTTATTTTACATAATATGCGGTTATATATATTTTTTTTTTTTTTTTTATACGGATCCTTTGTAGACAACATTAATTCAATTATGAAAAAATGTATATATACAGAAGACAACGATTATTATAATATTATAACTCGTTTTACTTAATATAATTTTATAATCGTTGTCTTTTGTGTATAGATTGTTTTTCTTCTTCTTCTTCTTATACACAAACGTACAAACGGCATTACTCGTATATTTATATAAAAACCAAGTATTTTTTGTTCTCCTTCTTTGCATGTATGCCATAATAACAATTATAATTATATTATTATAATATAATCTATAGTTATCCGGTGAAGTGACAAATTATTAAGACGTTACTGCGCGAGTGCGTAATATCATTATACAATAGCAGTGGTTCCCAATCTATTTAGACGGCGGTGCCCTTTTTTTAGACAGAATTCAGTAGCGGTGCCCTCCTGTAAAAAGCACGAGGAACTCCCAACTAAAACGCTTATTAAAAACAATATTAACAACATAATACTCAATTTTTTTTTTTTTTTTTCCATTCACGTCCAACTCACGACAAACCTTATTGGGTCATATTGTTGTGCGTTTTTACGCTGCTAAAACGATTTTTATTTACATAATAACATCAAACGCCCCCCCCCCCCCCGGAACATTTCAAATAGATTTCCTAAAAACCTCCAGAATGTTTTCAATATTGCACCGCGTCTGAAAAGTGCTGGTATAAGTATAATCGGTGAACAATTTTTTGATTATTTTTCACTGAATTAAAACAAAAAATACCTAATCGAAATTAACAATAGCCGTCGTTGCGTTCCCTTTTTTCCGGTTTTTCCCAATTTTAAATTTTCTTTAACCAAAAAAAAATTCAATATTTTCTTCCTATACACTGACTAGAGAAAATGTTCGCCAGAAACCTCCCCCGATAACGATTTTGATGATTGAGTGATCGAGTTTTCCGGTTGAAAAGTGCACACGCATCACATGGTAAAACCAATGCATTTTTCGCTTTGATTATTGTAAATATGAATAATTATTATTTTATTTTTTTCCGTATAGTCCGCCGCGGTGTCCTCGTAATGGATTCGTGGTGGCCCCGGGGCACAGTTGGGGAACCGCTGTACTATAGAATAATAACTATTAAAAAGTAGTCGGGAAGATTATAAGAATATTTCAAGAGTATTATTATAATCGTAGAAACCGTACGATGGATGTGTGATGCATAATAATAATAATCGCGCATTTCCCGCAGTATAAGTACAAACACGAAAATATTATTATATATAAATTAAAATCGAATTACGCGGTTTAGTTGTGTTGACGCGATAGTTTTTAATATTTTTCAATTACACGCGGTTATACACGGTTTTTCGTATAGTAATAAAAAATAATTGCAACCGATTTACAATATAATAAGTACAAAGTGATGTACATGCAGTAACTAAATTTTTTTTTTTTTCGTAAAATTCCCGTCGTCGTGTTGCGAACCGTTTCGAAATAACGACCGTGTATAACACCTATACGAAAATCGCGTCGAAAAAAGGAAAAAAAAAAATGATTATAAAACGCGTTAGCGTCACGCGGGCGGTAATAAAAAATAAAAAATAAAAACAGTCACCGCCATCTAATATGGAAAATATATCAGATAAACTATAAAATAAAATAAACAACCGTTTTTATCTTCCAATTATATTATAACAACTAATTGTTTGAGGAAAGGCGTCGGCGAACGTGTAAAATATTATCGTATTATGTTAATCCCCGGGTAGTGTCGACAAAATAATATTTGACGTTATACTGCGGGTGACGACCGGTGGAAACCGCGGGAAAGTTTATATCGAATAAATATTTTTTCACCCGTTAAAAAACCGTTCGAATCGACGGAACACGCGTTTTGTAATAAAAAGAAAAAAAAAAAAAAAACCGGGGGGGAAACCGACCTCTCGGGAGTGCTAAACCACCACCGACAAAATATGAATATGAGTTTCAGAGTCGTCCCCCGCGATTTTTACGTTGAATATCGAAACAGAACTCCGAATACCGTTTGTTGGCGCTCTAAACAATATGGGGAAATTATTTAAAACGGAAATATACTTTTTGACAAATAAATTGGAACAATATTGAAGAAACAAACGTATGTATATTATTTTATAAGAGCGTTTTTAATATATTTAAATCAATTATTCTGTCCCAGTAGGTAATATACCTACTGGAGAAATCAAATGTGCACAATAAAAAAATGGGAGAACTTGCACTGTACAATGGTGGTTAGATTTGTGTTAGTTAGATTTTTCGATACCACAAATACCGAAACAAATTTTATTGTTCTAAAATCTGATAATCTCATTCAATAGTAGTGATATCGAAAATCTAATACCGACGTTGCAACAGGTATTCCATTTTTTTTATTTTTTTTTTTGGTAATTGATTTCTCAATTAGGTTTACAATTCGATAAGTTCTTTCCCGGTCCTAAACGGTTTCTCCGTAGACATTTTTGTTCATCTCACAATTACGCGACATAAATACTTGTGATAAAGACACCGCTTGTAAATATATATATATATATATTTGATTTGATCGATTTTTTTTTCAAAAATGTCGAGAAAATTGCCTGTAAGCAGCGACCCCTTTAAACACCCGGAGGTAGCAATTGATGATTAACCGTGTGTCAAATTTAGAGCCATTTTTTGCTGCGGAAAGAAAAAAACAGCTATTTTTTTTTCAAATTATTTTTGGCTTATTATAGAACTGAGGGTGCTATGATTATTTTTTTTTTTTTTTTTTATAAATAAATAGATATCTAGATTATATGTCGTTATAAATACTGAATGGAAACGAGGTCATGGGGGAGATTTATCTCTCTCACCCCCCCCACCCATTTGACCGTCCACGGTGAGTAATTCGTGTAATGATATTTTACAATTTATTTGAGCTTCGACTAATGTGATAACCGTGTTCTAAAGTTGTAGTACAGACAAAACCATGATTCATGATAAGCATGATTCTACAGCACGCGAAATAAATATGTTGTTGGAAATATGCAATAAAAACGACGAAATAACTAAAACTCCAATGTTTTAAATAACAAGAAATTTCGACAAATATAAATAAATGTTTGGGGGCGGGAATTTGAAGGCTGTTAAGCTAAAGAAGATAGAGGGCGAGAGAGAGAAAGAGAAAGAGAGAGAGAGAGAAAGAGAGACATTTATTCTATCCGGCAAATTTTATGACGGATTTCAAAATTATTATATTTCACATTCGTACCGTGGATTTTAATAGTAATAATAGTAATAATTTATTCAACGGCACAAAAGTCGAAAAACGGTTAATTTTTAATCGTTTTGATATAACTCTCCGTTGTATATGTATATATACGAATATCTCGGATAGTGTTCTCTCGTTTTATAACGGTAATAATACGCGGTTTTTTTTTTTGACATTTCAAACAACTGTTGTATTTTCTTATATAAATTTCTGAAATACGATAAAAATATTAATACAAAACATGTGCCGGCACACACAATTGGCAACCACGAAGAACATTCCCATAGCGATTCCCGTTCGATTTTCTACCATAGAATAAAATAATTTTACGCGCACGCCGCCGAGTAAATTTATTTCGTATAACGAAAATGTTTTATTTCGGTATTAACATATTATTATTATTATTATTATTATTAAATATTCCTTATTACTTTATACACCCCCCATAAATATTCATCACGCATTACGCGTATGTACGGTTAATGGTTTTTCGCGCGGCGATGATTTCATCGTCTTCGGTTGTTCTGCACACGCGGTTCGGAATTAATGCGAAACCGTAATATAATATAATATGCCGCAAGAAAGAATAGTTACGAGCTGCTATTATAAATCGTATTTAAATATCGTTACCCAATATTATTATACGTTTGGTTTCGAGATTATACAATATATAATTTTTTTTTTTAAAATTGAGGTAAAAAAATACGTACGTTTCGTGTTACGTTGGCGGTTATTTTACAATTGTAATAAATTTATAACACGTTTCGTACGGCGTCTGAGTGTAAATAGTTGTGTAAATGCTAATAATAATACAGTAGTGAACTATTGTGATTATTATTATTATTTTTTTTTTTTTGTTGGAACATACCTAAAAACACAAAAAAAAAAAAAACACACGGGGATCGAAATCGACAATTGTTAACAAATGTAAAAGTTCCGATCGACGTGATAGCGAAACGATATGAATTCCGAAAACAGACCGCTGAAATGCACACGATTACATGACATCGGTCGAGTTGAAATTTAATATCATTTTTTTTTTTTTTTTTTTTATTACATTTTTATAATATTTTTCGCGTCCGGTCGTACGAAAAACAATTATAAAAAAACCTATAATCATTTACGATACGATAATGTGAGGGTATTTTTCTTATCGAATCACATAAACGAAATACATTTTTTCTTAATTATTTTACATTCGATATAAACGAGATTTATGCACAAATCAATAGCCACTAAACATCTAAAATACTTGCAAAAAAAAAAAATAATAACATTAGAAAATTTCATATTTGGAGTCTTCGGTGCATAAAACAAATGTATAAGCTCACTCTGATATTTTTTATCTGTATCCAATAATGATTAGCAAATACTATGAAATCCGAGCCCCGATTATAAATACAATACAGCCGGTGGTGATCATTTTTTTACTCATCGTCCGCGTCTGTTTTCGCAGGTTTTTTTTATATAAAATAATCTCGTATAGGTTTCGTACTGCATTGAAATTTGATTTTGGAATTGTTCGTGTTAACGAAATACCGAGCCGAGAAATCCGCCGAATAAATTGTTAATAAATTCCAGAGTTTGAGAGGGGTTGGGTGGGTGGGGACGGAAGTTACTCGTCATGACTGATTGGGAAAAAAATATGACTTTGGAAAATACCGAAAAACACAAAAAAAAAAAACATATTCGACATTTTCACTAGGGGAAGGTCAATAATTACTAAATCTATTCGTTTGTTACATATTTTGATTTAAATCGAAGTCATTCTACAAATTGTATAATTTTAATTACGATTGACAGTTATTAGAAGACGGCGGATTTGTAGACTTGATTCGGAAAATTCAAAATTACTATTCACTTCCCTTTTAAAAATCCGTAGGTTTTTTTTATTTTTCATTTCTAGTTTAGTATTTTTTTAAATTACATTAAAATACAGTATTAGAAATTGAAAAATTACCAAATTAAATGTTGGTATCGATTTTCGATAATAACTATGACTACCGGTTATTTACCATGATGGTACTCGTATATAAATATCGATAAAAAGAAACCGAATGTTAACGACCGATGGCAATATGTAAATGAAAAGTGTGTATTGACAAATACTTTATTTTGTATTCAGTTGTCTGTATTCGTAGTCGAATATTTTTTCTAGTCAAGTGCTCGAATATGTATTCTAAATACATTTATATATCTATATTTGTATAAATTGTTATTCGAAATAATTGAAAAATGTCTATTATCTAGTCACTATTTTTTTTTTTTTATTATTATTATATTATACACTGTGGAAATTATCCTGTTTGTTCCTCTTCCATAACGCGTAGTCGGTGTTTGACACAATTCGCCCGTGACATTTAAAACACCAGCCGTGTGACTTATAAAAAGTATGACGACCCGCGTGCTTGACATTTTTTTTTATTTTTTCACCTTCACGCGACAGAGAACGTTTCGAAGTTTACAGAAATTATTTCTCTCCGCGGACACGGCAAAACACGACTCTGGCCGGTAAATTTTGTCGCTGAGAAAATAATCCGCGTACGTGGTCTGTTGCTTAAGAATTCTGATGATTCCCCTAAGTCGCCATCCCTTTACCGTATTACGGTCTTTGTAAATCTTGATAAAATGTCCCGGACCGAATTTTTCTGCTGGAACAAAACGTGACAATTTCCACGTTCTACACGATTTCAAATCCTGAGCGAAACGAGCGGTCTAGTGATTTTACAATGATGTTTTTTTATTTTTTTTAAACACTTTTTGGACTAGAAGACTTCGTCCGATCTATGCACTCCTAATGCTGTTTACGGTAGCAAATGTTGTCTAGTTGATACTGTAAAGAGGTCATTTTACGATATATCTATTAGTTTTTTAACACGGCAAAAAAAAACTACCAAAAAATGATAAAAAAAAAAACGGCAAAACACGATTTTTTTTTAAACTCTAGTTTTATTTCTTTTTTTTTTTTTTTTGTAATTTCGAAAATAATTTTTCTAGTGACCTGAAATGTTCACATAAAATGCAACGTTTGTTACGATGACGTGAAAAAAATTTCAAACAGTTTATAGACATTTCGAGTTTTTACGGCTTTATGTCTGAAAATGAGAAATTTTGGATTTTGAGACCGGGAAATTTTTTTAAAAAAAATAAACAGTATCACATTATTCATCATTTCATTGTTTACTATACAGTGTAAAACATACTCTATATGAAATTGACAATAATAGTCTCCAATATATTACAATGAAGCTCTGCTCAGAATCGTTTTATTGAAAAAAGTGATTTTTTAATTTCTTTAAAATTTAATACATCCACCAAGTACTCTTGGTGTATCCAACGGGCAAAGTGTCTTCGTCAATACCGACGATGTGCGCCCTTTTTTTTCTATTTCTATTTTCTATATTGGAGTGGGCAATTCGAGTGAAAAACAAATACTCTGCACACACACCACCGACTCTGTCTGTCGGTTTTATTTTTTAGTTAGCGTATAGATTTTCAAACGGTTTACCTGATTAGCGTTAAAGTCGTCTATACATTTCAGACCCGGACGCGGGCATATTATTACGCGGCGCCCGCAAGCCGAACATTATAATAGGCCGTTGGCGATTTCTCGTCCGGAAAACTTTAAAAAAATACCGTGGTTTTCTGCACAATTCCTCGTCGAAGAAATAACGAAAAAAGCGTCGAGATGGCGCATAAATATTCTATGATTCGGCTGTCGAATACGTCCGCGGTGGTAACGTTGTGTATACGAGGCGTGACGAATTGCCGAAAAACAAAATATAATAACGGCTAGTTAGACGTGAAATAATGAAGAACAAAAAAAATATAACGTAAAAAATAAAACAACGCCAGGTGATAATTTACACGTTAATTGTGTGTGTGTGTGTGTGTGTGCCGACGGACGCGAAGTAAAAAAAAAAAATAAAAATGGTTTCTAAACGGTCGGTCGTTAAAAAAAGAAAGAAAAAAAAAATTGGTGAGAGCGCGCGTGTGTGCCGCCGATGTTCAGGATTCTTGCTGACGCGTCGGAAATTTAAAAAAAAAAAAAAACGAATAAATAAAAAAAAAACCTGTCAGCATGCCGCTGTCTAGCGGCAAGTACGGCAAACGGAATCGCTTGGTGTTGCGTATGTCCGCCGGTAGATGGCGCTCCGGGTTACTGGCAACTGGAAAAACTACCGCGACACTGAACAACGGGCGACGTCGGCGGTTCGTTACCCCAGTCACGATTACTGGCCGTTGACAATGGTCCGGTCGAGATTTTTCGGGCCGCGGGACAAATGAAATACTAAAAAAATTATCCTGTTATTATGTTATTATGTATTTTATTTATTAAAACCGCCCGAAAGCTTTTATTGTAACGGACAACGATCGCATTACCAAATTTATTATGAATGGTGTATATATAAATACTTGTAATGTATTATTTATATACAACGAAAAAAATAACAAATAAAAAACGAGGACCACGGGGCCACTCTACTGACAGCGAGACTCCACACGTGTGTGTTGTGAATTGTCAATGAAATTATAATTATAGTAAAACTTCCATATAACGAAGTCTCGCGGGGAACAAAAAAAAAAAAAAAATCGTAATACAGAAAAATCCATTAAATAGAATTACATGTTTTTTTTGTTTTTTTTTTTTTTCATATGTATCAATTTTTAAATTTCATATTCAATATTTTATATTGAAAATAAACATAAAATGTTCGTATTATACCTACATATATACTGTGTATTTTTGTTTTAATCTTAATTTAAAAGAAATAATCAGCGAGTTTCGTTTGTTTATTATTTGTATAAACCGTACTGTTTTCGTAAAATGATTCGATTTTATTGAGTTCAAAAAAACAAATTTCGTCCGAAACATTTGCTTGTTGTCTAAAACCATTTCTCACCACACAAAAGGCGTTTAGTATCTCTTTTCCGGCGAGTTTAGGTAATTCTCCTGCACGATCACCTTCGATTTCATCGCATTTCGTACGAATACGATTACGTCAGTATGGGAACTGCGGCGCGCAGTACTGCAGTCAAATCAACCGGCTTGCCTATCGATGTCTCATCTTTATTGGAAAAACAATAAAATCGTAGGTATTTCCGAACACTATTTGATATTCGATAGTGACAGAGTTTACAAAAACAGATTTGTTATCGAATATTTGTCCGTTATTCGTCATATAGAACCATCGGATTCGTTACACAGAAGAAAACAAATTTAACGACTTTTTTTTTCTATGAAAATTACACAATCCGTACTAAAAGTACAATAAGCGTATATGAAGAGGGTAAACAGACGGGATAATACGGGAACGAGAAGTCACCCGTCAGCAACACTTTGCTGGTACACAGATTACGTTAACCTATGGTTTGGCGGAGAGGAAGAGTAACGTGAGTAAACGAGGGAAAAGATCGCTTTTATTAGATCGGGATGTCTCCCTGCACCATCTCTTTTTCAAACGACGTCGAGGAACTTCGGGCAACGTGACGGTATTTAGATTGCTGGTTAGTGGGTTTCCGTGGTTGTGGCTAGACGTGCAAAGAAACGCTCGTAATAAATTGCCGATTCTTCTTGAATTTATTTCACGCGCACGTCGTTGTGGAGGGTCCGATTGGACACGTATAGAGGAGCGTTTGAGTTTTCTGCGTCGAGTGATGTTTTGGAAGTCCTGAATTTTACTAATATGAACCTAACCAAGTGTATACGCGGCGGCGGTCATAAAACGCCGACCAATCACAGAGCGTTTGATCTCGCCCGGGTGGTCCGACAGTTGCCGGCGGCTCAGTATGCACGCGCGAGTTCGGGCACTCTTAAGTTGAACAGAGTTTAAGCTGTAAATTGTAAATATAAACCGTAGAATTAAGCCCACTAGTTTGTAAGCCTTAGTAAAGTAAGAACATACAATGTGCTAAGAATTTGATTCTTGTAATAAACAATGCGCCTGCGGGGGAAGGATTGCCCTGTCGGATAGAGTTCCCCCCGTAGGTTGCGATACTACAGAGAAAAAAAAAAAAAAAGGTTAGGAATACGGACTGGATAAGTGTTCTGTTTATCGTGGCGGGTTTGTGTGTAGGTTCGAAAGAACGGACACTCTGGGATGTTTCAGATTAAGAGAAACGCGATGGAGTGCAGGATCGGGCATGAATTAATCGGCGGAATCCGTTGTGTAGTTTTGGAATATGGAGTTTGTGGGACGGAAATTAACTGAAAGTCTAGGAAGAAGAGCGACAAGGAACACTTCGAAATCAACGGACCGAAACGGGTGCCGTTTGTGGAGAATTAACGCGAAAGCCCTTCAAGTTTGCGATTTTAATTTTAAAAAATAGCGTTCCGTTTTTTTACGGCGCCGCCATTGTGGAGGATTCGATTGGACACATACGGAGGAGCGTTCGCTATTTTGCGTAGAGTGATTTTTTAAAAAGCCTGCATTTCATTGATATTAGTTTTTTTTTGCCGATCCCCAAAATTGTAATCCATCGTAAGTCCAAATGACTTATATATAAATTTAACAACTAAAAAATATATTCGAATTCACGATGTTCATTATCGTATGTATTTATTTTGCGTAAACAAAACTTCACAGCACATTTCAGAAGAACATTATCCGTGTCATAGCGTGATTCATTTTTTTTTCGATAACATAACTACAATAAAAGTTATCGGTTTGAAAACGTTTGGCCATTTTGGTTTTATAATTTACTTATAAAAATGTTACGGGTAGTGTTATCCAACAAAGGGAAAAAGCTGCGAAATGTTGTTCACTCTACTGTAAATACAGAAAGAGTAGAGGTTACAGTTGTCGCACGCAAAACGGTTTTTACAATCGAATCACGTCCTCTTGACATTTGATTTCTGTCTAAGAGTACAATAGAATTACGTTGTTGCGCTTCTTTCGTCGTGTCGTATAAATGTACGCATGATTAAAAAAAAAAATGAAGGTCATGGTTTTCAAAAATAATTCGTTAAACAGGAAATTTCGTTTAATAGAAGTTCGTTATAGAGAAGTCTTACTGTCTTAGCAAATATAATCGCCGGTCCATACTCAACAATAGTGATTTAAACAATATTCGAATGTAGGTGTAGTACAAGCAAGGATCGATTAAAATTAAATCCATTAATGTCCATAATGCCATTGCGCAATTAAGGCCCCGGTGACGTTTTTTTTTCTTTTCTTTAATAATACGAAATAAAAATTCTATCAATTTCCCGCCGGATTTCTGTTGTTGATTCGCCAAAAAGACTGAAACAAACGGTAAAAAAAAAAAAAAAAATTACATCACGAGCACTCTTGTTTTCACTACGAAAGAGTGGAAAATTACGCAATAAGAAATATGAAATTCAATTTAAAATATTCGTAAGCAACAGGTGTTTTTATATATATATATATTATTATTATTATTATTATTTTCTACGTTTTACAACGAAAATGCACGCGCACAATTTGTACGTCTGAAATTTTGTCGTTTTTTTTTTTTTAAATTTTTTTTATATAATTTGTCATTTTCGCGTACAATCGCAATATTTCCCGACGGTTCCTCGCGATGCGATCGGCGAAGAATATTATTATTATAATTTTTTTATTTTTTTTTTTTATATATATATATATATATATACATAAATATACAAGTCCGTAGGCTACGTTCGCCACGACCGGTTCTTGTACACGAAGCCGGTCGTCCCAGACTATTTGCGACTTTGCGAGAACGGAGAATGGCTTATCCGATTATAATTTCGCGTGTTTTCGAACGACGTGGGAATATTCCTCCCGGGCCAACGAACTGCAATTGAAATCGAACCGCGATTTACAGACAATCGACGAATCGGATTTTGTTCTGTAATAATTAATACGTGAGCGCATTTTTATTATTATTTTTTGTCGTCGTACTCCGATAAATCCGGCTGTACAACTAGAAATACCACTGGGATACTCGGCGTTGGTCGAGTTGAGTTGGGCGATAACAAAAAATGAAAAAATGCCGTTAAGGCGAGAAAAATACCCGTCTTATCGCATACCGAACCGACATTAGCCAAACGTGGTGACGACAATTTTGTATATTATATTTGATTGCCATTATTATTTCATCGAATTTATCGAATTGAACGGATACCGAATTTTCGGTTTTTCGTAAATGGTTTGTGTAACGAAATAATTGTCATGTCCAACGTTAAAAAGTACAATGCTAATTATAATTTTTAGATAGGTACGTTCATTTAAACGTACTGGCACGAATCGCAATAAACGCAATCGCTGATGTTTAACCGATTTACCGATATGACGACATCTATCGGTCCATAATAGATAATAGAGATTTAACTTTATTATTTAGTCAATGTTTTTTGTTTCCGGTCAAATTTCGACCACTGGGCGATACTTATATATTGTATTACGGTTAATTTTCAAGAAATATTTGCTAAAAACTGAATGGTTTCCCCAACCCCCCCCCCCGCCATTCCCTCTGATTATTATTATTTATCCTCTTCGACTCGATAAATAATTAATATGTAACCACTCCTCGGGTGTTTTATAATACGGGCACGTCCCTAACAGCACAAGAACTCCCGAGGAGCTCAAAAGAATAAAGTGAAACAAAAAGATTAGGAGCAGTTGTTGGGTGAGATTTTAAATACTGCGATTTCATTCGAATAATAATTGACTACAACAATATCAATTATGCAATCAATAGATAGTAAGAAAACATATTGTTCGTATAGTATCTTAAATAGGTACATTTAAAACGTAAACTAATATAATGTGTTACAATATTATTGCGGTGGTCGTCGAGCAGCAGATCTCTCCGGCGGCGTACGTTTCCAACGTATCGAACGATACCGGCCGGGTCGTTTTTGTGTTCGGCCGACAGATGGCGCGCCAGTACCCCGCGGCCGTCGTTTCAATACGTTTACTGTGGTTTGATTTTTTTACATTATTTTTTTTTTTTGTTTTTTTTTTTTGGTTTTCTTTCGGGCCCCGCCGGCCGCAGGGTCAGTGTACGGACGGTATAAATAAATAAAATAAATTTAAATAATATATATATATAAATAATAAAAAAAAAAAAAAACAAGATTAGAAAATTATTCGCCAACGACACACGTTTTATTAAATTGTATATACGTATATTGGTTTGTTTTTTTTTTGTTTTCTACACGCCATACACGTGCCGGACACGACGGTTACAATATAATATAAATTAGCCGAATAAGCCAACCTTCCGATATTTTATAATTATAATTATGCGGTCGTTTGACCTTCGCGCGGCCGTGCTCGTTTTATATACGCATGACCCTACCAAAAGTCGCGACGCGTTGCAAAATTTCGACGATAATAATAAAAAAAAAAAATTTAAATAATAAAATACAAATTGTGCACACTGAAACGGATATTCGATCGACCGACGACGAGCTGGCGAGCGCATGCGACCGCACGGTTGCGGCTATTAGGAGAAAAAAAACGAATTGAAAAAACTTCTGCCAATTCGTCGAGGAATTATTATAAACGTAGGACGCAGGTGGCAGTTAGCACATTATTTTGGGGCCATTTTGAGATAACTGTACCATTCGACGGACGGGTGCTTCGAAAATAATATAATATCGACCTTGGATAATAGGCTATTGACAATTGTACAGGAACACATTTTAATTTTCTATGTTTTGATCTGGATTAAGTACAAATAGAAAAATTTCACAACTCTGTCGCTTACGCTACAAGACCATGTCGCTTTTACGCTGCCGACGAAGTCAAATTTTAGAGCAAAACTGAGCCGTTTCTAATGATCCAAATCGTATAATCGCCTACACCGCCGATTGACCGTTGGTAAAGCTGATTTCTTTATGAATTTGTTGATATCAAAGGCTCATTTCGGATCAAATTACCCTTGGCTTTTGTATAATATGATAAGTACGTTAACGGTTCACCAAATACTATAGTGACGGCCACTTTCGAACAATTTTTACCATCGATATTTTTTGATAGCTAGGGTAAACTATCGGAGGTATGTTTTCTCGTAAAGCCTATTTGCGTTCTATAGAAACTACTGTCGAATAGTTCGAATGCCATCAACTTGTGTACGCTTGGTTATTATTCAGTGGCGGATCGAGAGTCCTCGAGGCCCGCACAAAACATTTTAACAACAGCCCTTTTTTTCGTGTGGACGGGGGGAAAAAAAAAGTGAAAAATTCCCTATTGTGATCAACATAAAAAAAAACCCCGATCCGACAATTCGCGTTATTTCATTGTAATAGGTAGATAAATCATAAATAAAATATTAACATAAGGTGTTGAATTTGTAATACAACTTAAAGTGATCATGTAGAAAAAAACAAATTGTTTTCTACGTTAATTCTTCTGGAAATGTTCAAACGCACCAACACCGACAATTTAAATATGTTTTGTTTTCACTGTGAAATAGACGTAGACGATGAATACTTGAATTTCAGTCCGGTCCGGGGCCCGTGGGAAATCGCACTTGTATCCCAATCGTAGATCCGCCGGCCGTTGGATTCACTGCGAGTTACTCGAATTCTCGTTTATATTTTAAAATCGACTCGTGTCTCGTATTTTTATTTTATTTATTTTTTTTTTTTTCCGATAATTTGTTTTGAACAAGTTACAACAACAAAAAAAAAATCGTTGTAACTCGCCCGGCTACGGTAATATACGTATTATTGTTCTATAACGAGTATAACGTGTGGGTGGGCTCGGTACGCGCGTGCAAGTGTAATAATATTATATATTTTTTGTTATAAATTTATAGTATTGAAGCGATGACCGACGAGGAATGATGATGATAATAATAATAATAATAATAACATATTAAAACAAACGATACGGCAATAAAAACTTTTGAACAAAAAAAAAAAAAATAAAAAAAATTATTGGCTCGACGAGCGGTAATATAGTGTTTTTTTTTTTCTTTTTCTATTTTTTCTTCTATACGGTTTATAACGGTATAAACAGTAATGATAATAGAAAAAAAAAAAAAACTCCCGGCGTCTGTTCGCGCGCACACAATGCCGCGTAGAATATTATTATGTCGCGTTAAAAAAAAATAAAAAAATCATATAGGCGCATATTATTATATTTTATTATTTATTATTATACCGTAAAAATCGCACGTACATAATATTATTATTATTATTATTATTATTATTACTCTCTTATATTTCTTTTGGTTCGTCTCTGTTGCTATAAATACACCTATAAAATACGCGGCACGTGCCGTTTTTTTTTTTCGCGGGATCCGTGCGATAATTTAGGGGGAATAAAACAAAAAAAAAAATAAATAAAAATAACAATGACCACGTATACTGTGTATTATAGAAAGGAAACTTGAACAACGTAAAAAACAAAAAAAAAAAAATTAAATCAAAACCGTACGTATACAATATTAGGACGACGGCCTGTACTATTTTATTGTTGGATAGCGGATTTTCATATTCAACGCAAAGTGCATTTTTTTTTATTATTCATTTTTTGCCGCTTTATGTGTGTAAGACACGTATTTTGAGGGAGGCGATGAGACCAATCACCCCCCCCCCATCCAGAGCCCGTGTCATAGTACAAAATCATCAATGCACACAACCTGTATAATACTCCGGGTTAAGTTTTGTCTTTCTCGTATTTTTCCTTAATAAATATATTTTTAGATTTTTGCTTTTTAAACATTATTTAATTACACCAAAAATGTATCATTTTTTTACCGTTATAAGATATGTTTAAACACCGGGGTAACTCAATAAAAAAATACCGTATTATTACACTATTGTAATCCTATAATCCTATTAATGTCGTAATTGTCTAAATGCATAATAGATCAACTAAAATGGCCGTTTGGGTACCATTTGATGAATTCACACATTTTCATTATAATTTTGCTATTGAAGTAAAACATGCGATTTTGTCAAGATTCGGTCAATTGATAATTAAAAAAAAGAAAAAAAAAACCTATTGACACGTCAGTAACCAAACACTATTATATTTTGGAGGGACATTGAATTATTCGTAAACCCCCTCCCATTCGGATAAACTCCTCGATACGGGTCTGTCGTGTACAACAGAATGTATAATATATTTAGGTGGATACTTTGAATTTATTTAATTGTTTGCATTTTTAGTTTTTTGAACCGTATTATTTTCTACGGGGCAAAGGTGAATATTTTTTCGACTACTTTTCAGCGCGTTTTCCCCGTAAGTATGTAGTTCGTAGAGAACTATTTAAACTGGGGGTGTGGGGTGGACCGATACGCATTTGTAGTTTTAACTTGCATTTGCAGTGCCGACTGGTATTGTTGCCGGGAGAATGTCGCGGAAAAAAGAAAAAAAAAAAGGAGAAAATATTAAAATTCGTCCTACGCGAAACTGATTGCGCAATAATTATTGTAATAATATAATTCCTTCCTGTTATGTTCGCACGGGAATCGATTTCCCGCGCGCATTATATACAATATTATTATATATATATATATATATATATATATATATAACCGTATACATTGCAATAGCGATTTATAAATTACAATGCTAATATTATATATCGATAATTCGCCGATCAGCCGGCACGCCGCCCGTCGACCGCGAGCAGTGTTCGAATTTGGAAAATATTAAAACCAGTCGTGTTTGAGTATGTTAGACCGAGGACCGTCCCGATGTCGAAATTATTGTCCGCCATTTACATAAGGAATAAGTAAAACGAAACCGAAGTTTCGCAGTTCTTCTTCGGGCCGTCGAACGGTTCAATAAAACCTTACTGCCCGACGATACGTTTCAGGAGTCGCTCGACGATATTACATTGTATTCGGGATAGTGTACGTACTATCTTTAACATTTTTTTTTTTTTCTTTTCTAAACAACTGAAACACAACCGATTTCCGCTTGAATATAAATTCAATGATTTCAGATACGTTAGAATATTTGATAATATTATTGTTAGGCGCACGGGAAATCCACGTCTTAAAAAAAAAAAAAATGTGCATAGTTCTCGAGTCAGGTTACCAGCAACGGGGTGGCCGATCTAGAAATGAGAAAACGAGGTTAACCTGAACCGCGTACATACGTATTTAATATTTTTTTTTTTTTTTTATCAACCATCGCATATCGGTGCACATTACCACAACGATTCAAGGTTCCTGACGTGTAAATAACCTATTCGTTTGGTCTATAACACTGGCGTGATCCTACCGAATTCGCGTACTCCTCATTTGTTGATATCACCCCAATAAATTATTTAGACTCTACGACAGAACACGCGAACATACATACATGTTAAACAAATAAAAATCCCCCGTAATCTATTAAAATTGTATTAGATATTCCTAATGGTGGCGTGTGGGGAACGAAGCCCCTCCCCGCGTTACGTTTCGACGTTTTTTAACGTCGACAAATTTTGTGAACAGATTTAGGATTGCATCGCTGGCAGTGGCGTTTTTAGAATTTTGTCTTCGGTAGGAAGGGGCGAGGGCTATGTATTATATGTACCGAAATTCGTCCGTTATTATTATATTTAAATTATTATTTAACGCTCCGCGAAAAAAAAAAAAAAAAAAAAAAAAAAAAAATCCCGTGTACGTTACTGAAACTACGAACACTAATATATTTCCACGGGATGCAAATTAGTTATTTTTTTTTTTTTTTTTGAAAAAACAGGTCACGGGGCGGGGGATCCGTCACCGATATCCCTGTCCGTAAATACCCGTGAATATCACTAATATTTCGCTCTCGGGGCACACATATTTTATTTATTTTTTTTCTACCGTTTTGTGCTTGGTGCTTGGGGGACCCGTTCGTATATTTGATCAAACCCGCACGTGCCGAACACGCGGTTTCTTCCGTGCGGTACGGTGCGATAGATAAGACGGTGTGTGTACGTGTATTTGCACAAGTGGCGATCCGCACAAATCGACTTGTGGCAAAAATCAACGGTGCAAAAACCTAAAAATTTTCTTTGTACGTGGCACGAATCGTCCGGGCCGGTTTCGTAAACACAGATCAAAGACGAACTTACAATGCACGGCAATCTGTATGGTGTTTTTTATACGATTCAACACAATCGACCGACGCTCAAGATACGAAAATCGGAGGGGAGTCGACGTCCCTGAACACACCCCCGCGGGGGGGGGGATAACCTCGGACATCGTATATAAGTACGCGGTGGGAATCCGAGTATTTTTAATTTTTTTTTAATCGACAAAATTTAAATTATACTTGTAATACCGGGAAACTATACAATTTTAACTTCCGATGTTATTATAGTAATGTATACAACAATATTAAAGGTAACGTTAAACTCGTCGAACACACTTTTTCCGGGTAAGAAAAAAATAAAAACAAAAGAGACGGACGTACTTTGCACCACGGGTGAGATGGGCCACTGTTATAGGTGGAAAATCGGAAATGTAGGATTTAGAGGGGAATTAAATGTATACCTGTACGCAACGATACAAACAAATCGTTGCTAAATAAAAACGATTCTGAGCGAAGTTCAGTTATTCGTGTTTTTTTTTTTTTTTTTTAAATACCGTACTTTTTGTCAATATGTCCACTTTAAACTTTTATAAAAAATATTATTAAAATCACTTTTATACATTTTCGTAATTAAGTACAATTTAATCTTGTGTTTAATTGTCGTGCATATTTGTTTAGCCAAAACAGTTTTATTCAATTAATTCGAATAATAAAATTTGAAATGCCTATATATAATTCAAAAATAGCCAGGATGTTTTGAAAATTTGTTCATGCCTAGAAAACCCTATTATTAGTATTCTGTGAAAATGTCCAGTCCCTGCAATTATTTTTAACCTAGTTAAAATAAAGAGGAAATATCATCGAAAATAATGAAACCATTGTTGTAAATTTTCCCGTTTTTCCCGACTATTAAAAAAACTACAACGGAAATCAAACGAAAATGATTTATTTAATGTACCGACTAATTCGAAATACTTTCAGAAAAGGTGCTACACTTGAAAATCGGAGCAAGATGTCCTCTGACGGAAAAATAAAATAAAAAATAATTAAAAAAAAACACATCATAGTAAAACCCATTCGTTCAGAATCTAAAATAAAATTTGCCGGTCATCTATTTATAAAATTAAAACATACACTTCACTTTGTAGATCACACAAGACAATATATTATAGAACATCGTCTTTGTTATTACTTAGATAATGAAAAATTTTGTCTAATCAAATAATATATATATATATATATCCTCTTTTGTGTTTTTCAACTACAAACTGTTGACTGGCCCATTATGAGCACACAGGACGTTATTACGCGAAGACATGATGATAATAATATAGGTTTTGTTTAGTACGTTTTGTAAGTATAATGCAAAATTGTGGGTTTTTATTTTTTATTATTATAAATATAATAATTATCGTATACTCTTACTGAAAAAAAATCGTTTCCCGGAGGCCACATTAATCATAATATCCCTATTTCCGTACGCGGTGGTAAAAAAAAGTAAAACCGCCGTCTGTGTACAACTTTCTGTGTGCTCGTAAATGAAAACGGCAATGGTAGGTGTGTACTATTTTTAGCACTCGTATCGTTAAAGACAGGGCAACGGGCGGTCAATTTCGTTGTTATAAAATCGACGATGTAGAAAAAGAAGAAGAAAAATTTACGGGCGATCGATCCACGTGCATAAATATTATTTATTTATTTTTTTTATTTCCAAATCGGGTGTTCTAGTTACGTGTTTTTCTATATAGGAATCGAAACGAAAAGAACAAACCGACACGTTTTGCCGAACGTGCTAGTTAAACTTGGAAAACGGAGCGGCGCCCGACGGAATTCGTAGTTGAAAATTGTAACAATTGTTTTTTCTCGGGTTCGTGTTGAATGTAAAATATACACCTTTTGTTATTGCCTTGTATTGTTTTGTTATTGTCTGCGATGCAAGTTTAAATTGTAATGTAACATTATTATTATTATTCTCCCACGCAAAACACTCAAAAGTATTTTTTTTTTTCTCTTTCATATCCTCGGCGGTTAATTCCGATGGCTTTGTTCATATTTATTTTTGTTTTGTATGATGACTTTTTCGTCATTATATCGCCAATTTCAAATTGGTTATATTTTTATTCGGAGCTACGGGAAACACGCACCATTAAAATACTTTTGATGTTTTTTATAGCCTAATTCCGGATTGCTGCAAAAAGTATTTCATAATATTTTTTTTTTTTTTTTTTTTTTAACTGCACGTTGTCAGCGCAAGCTGTTCTGTCGCAAATCGTTGGAAAATTATATTTGTGATAATATTTCTTTGTCGATAATAAATCTACCGCCGAATGACCGTTATGTGCGTAGTTCACATCAGGTATAGATAGGGTTACCATAATGTTTTTAGACCAAATCCGGACATCAAAGTCGCGTTTCTGGGGTAAATTGACGATAAACAATATTGTTATTTCATTAATACAATTTTACTTAGATCTACGAATAAAATGTCTACATAAGAATGATTAGGTTAAATACGTTAATCTTTTATGTTGTGGCAACAACGATAATAATGTGTAGTCACTTATCGTAATGTTTTCGGGAAAAAATACGAACGAAAATTGAAATTACATATTGCACATTCATGACAGAGTGAACACGAAGATCTGGCACCCGACATAACTTTTTGTATGGATATAGCCATGTAAAACATTTAAAATGTACCATTGTAAAATCCGGACTTTACTGAAATCCGGACGTATGGTAACCCTAGGTATAGATAACGCAATTACAATCATGAGCGTACTCGGAGATATTTTTCGAATGGAGACTGGCCGACAGCATTTTTGAAATTTTTTTTTTTTTTTGTATAAAATTCACCGTCCCAAGAACCCATTACCGGCCTTCTATAGTTTTATTTATTTATCACCCATAGCCCTGCAGAAATTGCGACGGCAGACCGGCTGCGGCGTCTACTTCCCATAAACACGACCCGGGTTACAGTATGGAGTAATCGCAACGCGCGTCATTACGATCTAAGCGATACAAATTTACGCCGGATTGGTAAAAAAAAAATAAAATTTCAATTCTCGAGTGGCGGTGGAGGGTATAACCCCGCTACAGCTGTGCCACTTGGTTATCTCGAATAGTGTATTGTTATGATAATTGCTAAGGTATACGCGTATAACATAAAAACGCGGTCGTTAGCGATAGTACAACGACACCGTGCGAATAAGCCTCGCCCTCGGATCGTTTTTATCGTATTTGTATACACAGACGTACACTCTGCAGGAACACGATTCACAATACTTTACGCTCGGACATCGCGGGCGGCACCACCTAAGTATATGTATGCGCGAGGGTACAATGGAGACACGCGGTCGTGTGTGATCGGAATAACGATATAAACTGGTCGTAAAAAAATTTAAAAATATATATATATATATATAATTACAAAAAAGGGCTAGTCGTACGATAGTTCAATATATATTTTATATACCTACCTACCGGCGCACGGCGAACGATGGCACACTATACATAAATATAATAATGGCACCGGTACGGAATTCCTAATAGACACTTAAATGTATTTGTTTAGTCTTTCGTTATTATTCACGTGGCGAAACCCGAAAATAAATATAAACTTTGACACGCGGGGAATATCGTATTTTAACCGGTCCGCGGTGGGTCTTTTCGGTTTGTCGATTGCGGTCCCCTTATACGTATAACGAGACGCGATAATAATTTTACAACGTCGCAGTACGAGAATAAAGAATCCGGAGTTAAATTTTCCTATGTTACAGTATACCGCACGAGTGCGTGGCGTGTGATGGGGGGTAGGGAGAAATAATCTTTTTTTTTTTTTTTTTTTAAATCACGTGAAAACCGTATGCATAAAACGAATTACATAGGTACTGCCTAATAATAATTAGAAGACCGTACGTAATTGTAAAACCGTGCAATTGTTGTGTTCGGTATACGCGCAATACGGGGACGGGCAAAAAAAAGCATATGAAATATGTGTAATTGAAATACAACGATATCACCCGATACGAATAAACGATAATATTATATTATAAAGTGCAATTGCATTTGGTGTACTGGTCGGAATAGAAAATACGGAACGCGTATCCTTTCGATTGTCGGTTTTATTATTATTGTGTTGGCGAACAATTGTCCAGATGAAAACTAAACAAATAGATTCAAAATACTCATTCAAACGCATACGAAGAAATAGTGTTCTGAATATGTACACAAAATACAAATATTTAAAAATCAATTGTAATTTCTCCGAATACTTTGTGAAAAATATTTTTAATTTAGGAATACAAAAAAAAAAAAAAAAATTCGGCGTTATAAGTTCAAATTACTTAAGGAAACTAAATAATATATGATGATAGATAATACAATATGCAGTGGAGTTCACAGGAATTTTTAATGCGAAGGGGGGGTTGTGGGTAATTTGTAAAAAAAATAAGTAGGGGTCTCTCGCAGCACCCCCCCCCTCCTAGTTACGACATTTAATATTATTTTTAATAATAGAAAAGAAACATTTAGTAACAAGTAACAACTATAAAAAAAAAATAATAATTAGTTTTAGTTAACATTTTAAGAATGACTCATATGTATTGCGTATTTTCGCTATCAGCACAATAATTATTAAATTGATAAGGTCACGCTCCACCCCGAGTTGATAACCGCGCTAATCAGTATCCACAGATAATAAACCGTGACCGGTAACCACATAGATAATAAAAATCAATAAGTTATCACTATACAATCAGTATTATAATATAATAATCACATCTCTTACAAATATTATACGAATTAAATGCTAAAAAAAAATTAATACGGCTATTATGGGGGTGGGGATGTTAAACCCCATGACTCCCCCCATGTGAATAACAATATGTATTATATTTTTTACGATTTATATTCGATTAATTGAAACCGGTGTCCCGTCATTTATTTTTGTCCGTTTTTAAAATTAAATAGAAAAGTATTTAGAATACAGTATTCAGAATACTTTATTCGGGATAGTACTTGTGTCTGTTAGTAACCAGTTATTGGTGAACTTTCTTCATCGATATCGCCAATAATTTCGTTCGAATAATGAGTCGGGCGTTCAAGTCCGGTTTTTTCCACAAAAAAAAACCAAAAGGTCAGCCAGAGATAATGCGAACATTTCGTACGCTGAATTCCATTCCGTACGGATCTGAACGGGTTACACGGAAGTATAATTTAATGCATTATTGTTATTGTTTCTTCTCGTCGCGGAAAAAAATTATAATATAATTTTACATGTTTGCACACCCGAAGCGCAAGTATTTCACGGACACTCGATTGAGTCTGTGTTTTAATATATGGAATACCTGATATTGATTTTATCGGAGCATCTGAAGTCTGGACCTTGAGGGGCCCTATTCTAGCGTAATTTTGGCTTGAAAACATGTTGAAATTTCGAAAAAATATGAAGTCCACATTGAACTCCGTTTTTTTTTTTAAATATTTTTATCTCAAACTTTATATTATGCCTTTAAAAATTCACAATTTTTAACTTTTTTTTTACTAACATTTGCATTTTTTTTCACCGGCTCTACAAGTCTTTTAGAGTCTTTGCTGCCTTCACTATATCCCTCCACTTATATCGATCCTGAACAACCTCTTTCCATTTCTGCACCTCTAAAGCTTCAAGATCATTATCATTCACTACATCAAGCCACCGAATTTTTGGCCTGCGCCTCTTCCCATCCGACATCCACTTCAGAACTGCTCTGGTGGTTTCTTTTTCGTTTCTTCCCGTGACATGGTCCCACTGTATGCACTGTATGCACTGTCCCTTTGTGTGGCTTTGTGTAACCGGTGCCAGATCCAACGCCTCCTGTAGTTCCCTCTATTAGACTTTCTTCTCCGTTCATTCTTGCGTCACGAATTGCGCTGCATATCGTTCTGAACATTTTGTTTTCAAAGGTTCTGAGTCTTCTTACCGTCCCACTTGTCGTTGTCTATACTTCACACCCACAAGTGAGTAGGTCTAATTATTGCAGTATACAATCTTGATTTTATAATTAATGTGGCCATTGAAATGAAAAAAAAATTACTTTTTCAAAATTGGAGAAAAAAAATTTAAAAACCGGCACCGGGCGCCCTTCCCCCATCCCCTAAGTTCATTATATTATAATATAATATCGCGGAATTATTGTGTTTATATGTGTTAAACACGGGACCGCTCGTTCGAGATCCGTTTCTACCTTCTATAATACAGATAGGTATAATATTATTTTTTTTTTCTCCAACATGCCCGACGTGTAAAAACAATTAAAATAATAATAACACAAATGATAACCTTGATTATATATTGTAAATTATCGCGTATACGCGCAATTAATTGTCTAATGAACTCGGTATCTTTAATACCTATACCTATACCTAGACGTACAAACGACAATAGAATGTGCTCGTATATTACTACCGTCCGCGAGAACGCACTTCGTAATATTTTATGCAATTATTAAACTGCAACGAGTGTACGAAATGAAACAATTACAATATGAAGAAAAAAATCGACTGAGACACACATACTTCGCACCATGGGTGGGCCACTGTTGTAAATTTGTAAATTCGGGAATTTGGGAAGGTAGGATATAGAGGGGAATTATATTTATACCTGTACGCATCGATAAATCATTGCTAACCAAAAACGATTCTGAGCCAAGTTCAATTAATCGTGTTTTTTTGAAATGCCGTATTTTTTACTTCTTTTGGGTCTAAATTGTACTTTAAACACTTATGAAAAAAAAAAATTATTTAAATCACTTTTTTTCTTTTTCGTCATTAAATACAACTTATGATGAACCCTGTGTCAAATTTGTGTGCATTTTTCTTCGGACAAAACAGTTTTATTCAATTTATTTTTAAAATAGGACGCGAAATAAATTTAAACGATTTTAAAAATAAACTACTACATTATGCTCAATTTTTTTTTTTTTACTACCAAGTACAACTTATGATAAACCTCGTGTAAATATTCAAGCATTAACGGTCGTCCAAACCAATTTTATTTAAATTTAAAACCAAATAAAAATTTAAAAAAATCAAAATGTCCAAAAATAGTCAAAAAATGACCAAAATGTTTTTCAAATGTATTATTCACTTTTAAAAAGGTCTAATATTAATATTCTGTAAAAATGTCAGGTCTTTAAAGTAATTTTTTACCGAGTTACATTAAAAAAAAAAAAAAAATCAAAAATAATGAAAACATTACTGCCGTAATTTTTCCCGGTTTATCTCGATTATTAAGGAAACTACGACGAAAATCAAAATATTGACCTTCCCAAATGCACCAACAAGATCCAAAATGCTTTCAGAAAAGGTGCTACACTAAAAAATCGGAGCAGGATGTCTGGTAGAATAGTTATTCACGGAAAGGAAAAAAAAAAACACGCATCATAGTAAAACCAAAACATTTTCGCTTCGCTCAGAATCTAAAATATATTATATTAAGAAAACGCCCGTCGGTATTATACGTTTATTTAGTTTACGATACTTGTTGTACCGAAAATAAGCTAGAACCGGAAATGTGTTATATATGGATATCGGTATTTCGGAATTGTACATTAGGAATTCCACGATATTACCGGAGTTTTTTTTTTTTCTTTTACTTTCAACCGCTAGTGTACCTACTGAAACCCACGCGCGCCGCACGTCGATATAAATAAATAAATTATGCGTGCGTCTAAAAAAAGCGCGGAAACGATTTATAAAAAGGTCGACGTTCTCCTCTTCCCGAGGGCGCGCGTGATTCGTTGCGCAATCCGAATTCAGTAATATCGTCCCGGGTATATAAAAAAAATCGTCTAAATGCAATCATTTGGAAATATCGGTCCTCGGGAAGAAATCTCCGACTTACGAATACTCCGAATCCCGTTTTTCCATAAATAAAAATAAATGTTTTTTTTTTCTTTTTTTTTATTCCGTGCAATATAATACGTATATGTATTAATTATTCGCCGGAATGCTGGTCGAGTATTGTTATTATATTCGATATTATAATGTCTGAGGCGATTTGCGCAAGTTTTAAATCCAGACTTGCGTAATTCTCGTGAACAATGCAAGTACAAAACGCGTTTATTGTTTATTTTTTGACCGGAATTTGTAATTTTTAAATATAAATTTACTAGCTCGTGGATTGAAAATAAAGAAGAAGTAGAAGAAATTATAATACGACCGGGTGTACCGGTATAATACCATAACGTTTAGTCGGTAACTGCTGGTACCAACCCAAACGGATGTGTCTCGAATCGTAAGAATATTATACCGTTTCTCGTTTACGCAACCGAATTACAATATAAACGCATTCAAAGTACGCGCGTACCTGTTGATTTTTGTAAGGCTTTCAGTGGCGTTGCTCGTCGGGCATATACGGCCGACGGAATTTTACATAACGTCGCCGTAACGACAATTACGAAACCAATATTTTATCGGTAATACGATATTGGCCCGGTGGGTACACTATTATTATTATTATTATTATTATTACACGAATAATACGACGCGTGTAACGAATACACGGGAAAAACCGAAGGGGGCTCGATTGTGCGGGATTGCGACGACGACACGACGGCGACCGTGGCGGACAACGGCCGCTTTTTTTTTTTTGGCAGCACTCGACGGTTTCCGGTGGAGAATATTATCGTGTCGTGTTTTCTAGTATACAACGACCAGAATACCCCGGAATTCTATAACGCGTCTCGTCCGCCCGAATCAAAAGCGTTTGTCGTTTCTTCATTGGTTTCCGTCATCGACGATTAAATGATGTTCGCCCGATTAAAATTAAAATTGTTTACGTCAATTCTTCACTATTTTTTTTTTTTTTGAATTTCGTTTTATTAAATATACCTTATATACCGCACATATGTGTTTAAACACATAATAAGTTAAGAGAGCCTATAACATACTGGGGACTAGTATTTAGTTTATGCTGATCACAGTGTTTAGAAGAAAAATTATACACAATACGACACCGTCCGTAACCGGTGATAAAAAGTCTCGGTGGTTCTCTTTTATTCAGGTTCTCTACGCTAGACCACCATATGATACTATATATAGTGAAGTAAATTCATTTTATTAGTATACTCAATGTTTTATAAATCGTTTTTTTTTTTTTTTTTTTAATTTTATCGCGGAAAGTATTGAAAAATGATGTTTTATAACAAAGTAGTATCGCAAAATAATTTTTCTTTTAAATATACGAAATCCGTCCCGATGTTTCCCGATTATACGAGATAAATATATATATAGAGGATTTTCGTTGTTTTATTAGGTATGAAAACCCACCGAATCGGTTACGAAGTTGGATAAAAATTTAAATTAAAAAAAACCAACGATAATATAATATAATAGTCTTATTTGATTTTTATATTTTATACCTACATTATATACGACCCCGTCCGTCTGAATCGCGTCGTGTGTTTGAAAAGCGGTTGTGCACCGGTGTCATATATATTCAGTGGTGGGAGGGATCAGACTGTCTGCTACAGCAGAGGGTGCGGTCGCACCCAGGCCAGGACGCTTATTCCGGGGTCAGAACGAACAAAGTGATGATTTTTTTTTTTTTTTAAATAAAAACTGCCGGACGGTTTAGTACTCCGCATATATTACATACTGCATAACTGAACGACAAATTGTTACAAACGAAAAACCAATTCTGAATGGATATATTGCGGTCTAACTGGTTTAACCGTACGGTTAGAGTAATTTATTATTTTCCTGTATAACAAAGGGAACCAAAAACCAAGAAATCAAAAAAGAAAAAAACCTGAGAAAATCAAGTGTGAGCCCACACGTTTTAACGATACCGCTTTTATTATTGTACGGTTCTGGTAGTTTATCACACAACTAAATTATTATTAGTCTAGAATTAAAAACTATATCGGAAAAAAACGCTGCATCGAAATGTGTTTCAATTGCGGTAGAAACTGGACGAAAAATCCGATAACGATCAACGATTTTATTTTTTTTTTTTTATAAATTAGTTTTATAGCTGCTATACCGCAGCTTGCCGCCGGTTTTATTAAACAATATTAATGTAAAAAGAAATTATCTTTTTAGGAACAATTCACCTAGTATTATTTTTGAGTAAAAACCTAGTACGGTTATTACATACACACACACTCGCGCCGCGTGTATTACTTTTAAATGTATTTTTAAGAATAACGAAAAAGTATATAATCGCGTGTATCGGTTCTGTTGTTTTATATTAATTTGTAACTTGTAAACTTGGTTAACGAAAAAAAAAAAAAAAACAACAACCAACTGGCCCAACACCATGTCCTACATATCTTAGTAATAATAATATGTATACTTGCAGCATATAATTTTATTATTATACGACAGCTGCCGGACCGTGACGCCATATTAACGCGATCTCGCAGATTTAAATTTTAATCGGGTTACCGCGGCGATCCGTTTCTTTCTCGCCCTTGGCATCGATAAAGTACATACATATATATATATATATATATATATATATATATATATATATATATATATATAATATATAATATATATATATATATATATTTATATTTATACGCATACACATATTTGTGACCTATGAGCGATGTATTATTTTTTTCGTCGAATTCAAATATATAATATATAATACGACGTGACCCTTCCACGTTATTATAATATTGCGTATAACAAACTCGAGACATTCATATACGGAAAAAAAACGTATAATATATTATAATATTAGGTAGGTGGGTAGGCACTGTACGGCGTATTAAAATACGAACGAGTAAATCAATATTTACAGAAACGTAAAACCGTATGTGCGCACCAATATTTTTTTACCACGATAAAACGAAAACAATCCCCGCGGTATAGGTACCAGCGAAGTCGTCGACACGAATATATAAAGTAATATTTTTTCGTATATACAATTTCAATTGCGTTGTATTTTATCACAATATTATATTCACGACTATATTAATATGTATAGGTACACTTATAAAATTGTTTTTTTTTCCCTCAAGGTTTATTCATTTTTTTTTTTTTTTTCACAATATACACAAATAATAATAAACATATATGTAATATTATGTGTTGTAAATCCGATGTATTGCACGAGTGCAATTTATATAAATTACGATAATATTAGTGAGAACATACATACCTATATATTTATATATTATAATATATCTTTGGTATGCAGTCAAAAGGCGTCGAGTAAAAAATTATAACTTTTAACAGTAGGAGTTATTGAAAGTTTGAAAATGTTTTCTAAATAGGTATTTTTATTACACACACATACCTACTTTATACGTACTCATTTCAAACTAATATATACTTTTAATTTCAAGTTGTGTTTTAACAATATTGAAAAAAATTAATTTAATATAGATTTTGTGTACTTAACTACTTAACTACTCACGCTTTTTTTGAAAATTGTTTTATATATCATTTTGACCAGAACTCTTTATAATCAAATTTCACCAAGAGTTAATCATTTTCTGGATATAATGAAAATAATAATAATTGTATAGTTTGTTTTTAAATAGTAATTTCAATCAAAATAATGAGCTACGCGATAGTATTTATAATATTAATTTTAAATGCATTTAACCCAAAATTATATTAAAATTTAATTAAATTTTTTAAATCTGAACTATATAAATTTACATGACTCTTTAAGATCTTAAAACTCATAAAATGTATTATATATCTTTAATACACATCAATTTTCTTCGTAATCAAGTTTTCTTTTCAAATCTAAATGTGTCAAAACATAATTTTGTTTTTAAAAACATGATCTAACTCTTTTTAGCCGCCCACCAAAAGATATTTATACGAATTATCGCCGTTCGGCGTTTTCAATCATATTAAACATTTTATAATATTAACGAATATATTATAGAATATAATATTGACAAAGAAAACTACAAAAGTACGAGACCATTATATAACATGGACAGTATGGCTGGGGTATATGAATAGTTATGATTTGTTATTATAATACGTTGTTGGCATTGACATCATTCCAAATAATTGGGAATTTTTTGCAAAATTAGTCAGACTCGTCGACAAGTAAAAAGACCCTGGTGATAGCCCCGGTAGACGAAAACTGAGTTATTCTAACAGACGGGGTGCATCAGTGTGGCCATCGGACAATCCCTAAATAAAATTACAACGAAATGTCGCACGGCATTAGGAAAGTGGTTGGATTGTGAGCACACGATAATTTGTGTATCTATACAGTAACTTTCGATAAATAAACGGCCGCTAAAATCGGTCGAAAACGAAATTTAACGTTAAAACAAGTAATAATTAATAAACCTGCAATAAAATGTAATTTGTCCGATTGTCCGCGGCAAAAATGGATTTATTAGAATAGGCACTTTGAATATTGAACCGTTCGAACGATCGCATTAAGATTGAGCCTAATTGTATAGTTTGCAAATTGTTCGCTTAGTTAATTGTGTTATAATGAACCGTGTAACATTAAAATAATATTTAAGACAAGGGACAATAATCGAGATTGCAGAAGACCGGGTACGATGATCGAGTAAATCTTTGTTGGAAGCTACGGTGGCCTGTATAGCAAAAAAAAAATATATATATATATATATGTAATTGTGTAAACGTTATATTATAACGTAATTATTATTAGCCGAACATTTTTGTTAGTATTAAATATTTTGATAAATTTACTAAATGAGTAAAAATTAATAATATATCTTGACGTGTAACGATTACGAAATTTAAGGGAAACGTAGTTGAAGCCAAAGAAGGGAAATTAATCCCGTTAATATGATATGTTCTATTTTTTTATTGTACGTAAATTTTTTTAATTCGTCCCGGAATACCAATAACCATTAGTCGTATTTAACGGAGAATTATTTTATAAGTGATGATGTAACTACGTATTATTATTGTGTATAATAAGCGGGCAATTAGAGTCTTGTGTACTAATCATTATATCGTTAAACAAATATATATATATATTACAAGTATAGACTTTTTAATAAGTACATGTGCTTATAATATAATTAATAGTATTGTCAACAACACTGTCCACATATTAGTAACGTATATTATAAGAAATCCCGGTTTTGAAATAATAACCTATATTATAACATATTGTAATACAAATATTACAATAATGATATCGTCGTATAGATAACAGTAAATTATATTATGTTATAACGTTGTTTAACGTACTGTTTTGTAACGAATATTACAGTAGTCACTCTGAAATATTATATTGTGAAATCGCTATTAAATTCGTTTACGAATTAAACGAACGAAGACCAGAGAGCTATTATATAACGTTCGAGCAAATAGTATTTTACAGACGATCAAAAAGGGAAGACTGCGACCACCCATCAATATGCAAAAATCTCTAGGTAGGAAGATATAGTAAAAAGATATGTTAAAGCTTTAGGAGGCGGACCGAAGTGGTAAATTTTTACGGTGGATAAGAGAGATAACTGGATGTGGTTGTGTTGATCCTTATTTTATATTTGACCTTTATTTCAACAATTTCAAATTAAAATCATCGTCTGAAAATTCACATACGATGGACAAGCCACAGCAATTGAGACGTGTGTGTAAGTATAATGACGTATATGCGATATGCACTTAAGTATGCAGTGTACACACATATCGAAACGGGCTTGCTTAATTAAACTAGAAATGTCGAGAGCAATATTATATCTTGGATATCTAAAAATACCAGTTTGTGTTACATTTTCTTGAAATGTCCTCGCATTATCAGAGGAGTAGTGAAATGCGTGGAACTTAATGTATTTTAGAGTGCCCTACATTTTCAATAAAAATAATTGTATTCCTCCCGATGATAGATGTTTTTTTTTCGTGTTTTTGAGAAAATAAAAATATAAATACAGGAAGGGAAAAATACGTTTGTAGATTTATCTAAATTTTTCTTATATAGAAATATTGTTGTTTTATACGTTTACCGAGTTTGATAATAAATATAATCGAGTTGAATAATATTATTACGAATAAAATGTCTAGAAAAAAAAAAAGCTCTATGTATAACTTACTTCCTAGTTGCTTATATTATACTCTACTCTGAATAATTTAAATATGTCTAATATATTTTAGAATAATAATAATAAATAACTTGTAGTGTATATATAACACGAATAAATTAATATTATTTGTCGAGATTGTTTTACTTATAAATGTACATATTTTATTTTTTTCAGATCCAGAATACTCTTCCGAACATGTCGGTAAGAAAACATACAACCAAATATTATATTATTATATTATCATAACATTTAATGACTCACTGTGTAAAAAAAAAAAAAGCAATTAAACGTAATGTCGTAAATGCGTAAAAATTAATACAATTAATGCAAATATTTGTTTTTCCGTAATTTATTTCTTCGATAGGCCGGTACATAATAATATTGTCAGTGAATAGTTTTCAAATACTATTAACCTGTGAAAGCAAGATAATAAGTAACGTGTTTTTAAACAAACCGACCGTTTAGAAAACTTTAAATACATTTCATTCGTCGCACAAAATTCGTAAACTCATTTTAAAATTTGTAATGTACATGTAAGTTGTAATATATTTGCCATATTATTCAGAAGGTAAAATGGTTTTTTAATATTACAGTTATACAAATAAATTGTAATAAAACCAAAACAATTTAGATATAAAATTATTAACCTAACCTAATTTACCACCTAACGCATAGCTCTGTTCAATTAACAGAAAGTTACTATAAATTTAAAAGAAAAATATTTCTATGGTGATTTTATATTAGGTCATCCACTCGCTGTTTGATTAAACGAACAGAATAATATAGTTCGATAAAGGGAAAATTATTGATAACGAGAAATCTACAGTCATCGTTGATATAATGTATTATTATAATAGTATAAAATTATATAAATGCATAATATAATCATTTAGTTAATTATTTATTACGCCCAACTATAAATTGTAGATACCTATGAACAATACGGTTTTAAGCAGAATTGCATTTCAAAAAGTGTTCGATTGCATTTTTCTGGCGTTTATACAAATAATAATTAAAATAACAAATTTGTTTAGTTTTTTTTTTTTTTTTTTTTCTAAGTAGGTATATAACGCTATTTATACGTTATGACGAAGCTAACTGTTTAACCCAAACGTTTACACTTTTGATAGAATTTCCGCGTTATGTAAGTTATAAAAACCACATCGTTGTATTAATTTCGTTTGTTATTTTTCTCGTCGACGATGTTTTGACTAACAACTTATAAGTATGTAACAATTATTATACGAGAGAGGAATCTAATATCATGTTATAGTTCATCAGCAAATTCGCCGTCTAAATATTTATAGTATTTCAAATTCCAGTTGCAACAATTGGAGTGCACAAATGTTATAACAAATAATACGTCCGTATTAGAAATACTTTTACATTCAGAGTATTATAGTTTTTGGTGACAAATCCTATCCCAAAATCACGATTGAAAAAATCAACATTTTCAGCAGTATCTAATCCATTACTATCTAAGACTTATGTTGGTATTCGAAATACAAGTCGATTTAGTTACATGGATTATTTAAAGTAGTACATGCAATTAATTAACAGTGTTTTTTTCATCAATATCTACCCTGAATTTTCTAATAAAATTATTAATTTCGGTATCTATATACACAAATAAGTTTTATGGCCCTACGACCTAGGTCGCTTTCGACTTTGGTTGTAGGGGGATGGGATCTACATCATAACAAAAACGCTGGTCGTTAAATATTTCCTAGATTAGGAACACTATTATACCATTAGGTTCTTATCCCAAAACCACTTTCCGGTACACGTAAATCTCGTGTGATCTTTAACACGTCCTCTTATCTTATTAAATGTTCACATATAATATGCAAGTCAAAAGGACATCAGTCTGACGAAAGAAACAACACGTGTTCCATATAATTTCAAAACCCATAATTCGGACTCTCCAGTTCGTTATATTTTAATTTAGTTTTTATCATCAGTTGCTTAAATTTATTAAAATCGTTAAAATTCGTATAGTGAACGGTACATCTTTTAAAATACACCGGGTGAATATTGACCACCTTTTGTAAAATATTTTAATAATTGATGAAATAACAACATACCATAACTGGCATACATTTGAACGCAGACAATAATAGTTGTACATCCGTTATAGTAAGGTAATAGCATTTACGAAAACAAAACAATAACAATAACAAATTATTATTATTATTTTTTTTTTTTTCAAAAATTTGTACCAGATAAATCACGATTAAAAAATAGTATTAAACTAATATTACGACACTGGTATAGTGATGTAAAAAGTTGTTCACGATTTTATTTATGCACGTACGTCACGTTTATAAAAACTAACTCGTTAATTAATTATTGGTCTATTATGAAAATGTGTACCTAATTTACTAATTAATTATAGTTTTCAAAAAAAAAAAACGGGCCCATTAAACAAGTTTATTGCCCTACAAAGTCTAAATAGAGTAAAAAGAAACTATACTACTACTCGTGTAGTATTGCATAACGTCATACTCGAAAGTTCAACTGTACCATTCATCCGTAATATAATTTAGAACAAAAAAATTACTTTTTCCATCATTCACATACATCAGTCAAATAATTACTGAAATGAATGAGAAACATATAATTATTTTCATTGTCACAATATTTTTTTATTTATTAATAATATAGACGACACAGATGTGATGATGTTATCGATATACATTATATTGTCTGTAGGGGAGGGGGGGACACGAAAACCGTCTGGCTGATCTTTACTGATATTATATATTTATGGTTTTATAATCTCCTTCAGACCGATTTTTTATTTAGATAAAATTCTATACCACACCTAATCAGTTAAATAACTATAATAAATTTTAATATTATACGTTAGTCTTCGACATATAATTGGTATACTTTTTTATTTATTTTTTTATTTTTTTATTTTTTTGGATCATTTAACGCATAGTATAAAATTAAAATACATTTAAAGGCCATAAAAGAAAATCCATTATTCCATCCTTATAATATTATCTTTTTCTATAGGAATAAATATTAATATAATATTATAATAGTAAGTCTAAGGTGAATAATTGTATCTACGGTCATGGCGATGACTAATGTGGACAAATATAATTTTCAGTTATATACAGCTCTATATAATAGAGCCCTGTCCACCTCATTTATTACCACTTTTCTGTTAGATAGGATCCAAAATATATTTTATAAAACTCTAGGTACAATTAAACATAAACATATAATTGCGTATTTAATTCGAGATTGTGTAACAAATTATAATTATAATTATTCTTAACTAAAATAATTATATAGCTTAAAACGCTATGATAAAAATTAAAGTAATTAAGTTTCATTACATTTTTGTGAAAACTGGTATTATACAATTTCGCACAGAATAATTATTTTTATAATAAATTTAAAAATATATGATTTTAATTTTCGATAACATATTGCTTTTTTTTTTTTTTTTTTTTTTTTTTTTTTTTTTAATACATGTTTATTTCACTCTTCGTTAACTTCTTAGTAACGAGTCAATATGTTAAACAATAATTACTGATGATTCAACATATTTTTTTTATATCCACAATATTGGTGCAAATTAATAATGCTTATGATTCAACACGTGAGTCGTGATGCAACGACCGTAAATTACAATTACCGTATTTATTTCATTTTCTTAAACAACTCGGAATGAAAAATCGTTATTAGTCGAATTACTAATGAAACCATCGAACTATACATGTAACCATCGTATCGGGGTTTGCGTTATGTTATAATCAAATTTATATCTTTAGGTTATCAATTTTAATACTACAAATTATTATTGAGAAAAAAAAACAAAGGTTAACAATGATAGGAACATATTATAAAAAATTAGTTGAACGAAAAAATGCATATATAATATATTAATAACTTTAGAGTTTAGATATAAAATATAAAATTCTATAATATTAATACAACGATACAAGGATATGAAATATTTTAGTAAAGTTATAAAAACATCAAATCCTCTATTTTAAAATTTAAAATTTATTACAAAATAAATTCAATTCGTTAAGTTAAAAGTTAAAATGCGAATACTAACTCAGTTTTAAAAAAAGTTACTGCAGGGGTACATTTGTATAGGTTGGGAATTTGCGAAGGTAAAATATATAGAAAGAATTGGCATTTGTTGGAATTTTGATAGAAAAACACCGACAGATCATTCTTCGTCTTCAACTCTCAAACTTACCTAAATGTTTATGAAAAATTACCTGTAAAAAATTGACACTCGTATAGTGTAAACTAAACTAGTTCGATTGAAACGTTTTAAAAGCATTAACCTTTTATCTAGTTGGTTTTTTTTTCCCCCATTTTAGTGCGTTTGACTCATATAATATATTGTGACTAATTTATTTGTATTGAACAATCAACCAGCTTCTGTCGACTTGTATACTTGTGATTTAATATATGCAAAACCATATAATTAAAATTATTTATTATTCTCTTTCTACACCTTAAACAAATAATTGTATAGGTACGCTTGATTATTTTTAACAATATAATTCAACGTAATCGTATTAATCATAACTTGTATGTACGTCATCGTATACCTACCTAACTAATCATTTTGATATATTATTTTATGTCAAAGTGGTTTTTGGTAATTTTTTTTTTTTTTTCAATTGTTTAGATTCTGAACGTAATAGCGAGAAGTGAATTTGGTTTTACTATGATGTGAATAACTTTTCTACCACAAATCATGCTCCAATCATCAGCTTTACATGTTTTCCGGTAGTAAATATTGTCTAGTCGGTGCATTGCGGAGGCCATTTTGTCATTTTGTCATTGATTTTCCTTCTAGTTTTCTTAATAACGGGGAAAACCGGGAATTGTTACGTAATAATGACTTCTGGTGTTATTATTATTATTATTTTTTTGTTTTTAAATTAAGTGAAATATATTCGTCGAGACCTGCAACTTTCACCAAATACTTATATTAGAATCATCTAGAATTATAAACAGACGCGGTGCAATTTTCAAAACATTCTGATGGTTTTTTTAACTTATAAATGTCGTAATTTATTTTTATCAGCATTATAAGTTCAAATGTTTGTTAAAATTCGTCAAAAACACGAACAATTGTAATTTATTTTGTAATTACATAAATTAATACAATTTTCAATTTTAATTAATCAAAACATATTTAACCGAACTTCGCTCGAAATTGTTTTTCATTTGCAATTGAGTACAGATATCAATAAATTTCCCCATATATCCTATGTTCCTAACGTCCCACCTAGTCCCAACTGTGGCCCACCTATGGCGGTACAAAGTATGTCGGCTTTTTTTGTGATGTATGCCTAGTCACAATCACAATACTATAATGTTCAATCGAATTAGGTATACATTCATATTCATGACAAGTGAATACCCTAACAAACCAAAATGTGTTTTTTACGTATATTATATGACACATAAAATTAAACTGTAAATGTACGTTAATATAATTTTCTACTGTTAAAACGATTATTATTCCCGACGTACCTGCTCGAAAATTCAAAATTAAAACACACACACGAGTATCCATCTAATGTTGTGTCCTTCTGCTTTCTAGAATATATAATTGATACAATTTTACATTTTCAAGTGCGACAATTATTATGTAGGTACTCGTATACACCGATAGGTACGTAAATCGAATTCGTCATGGGTAATAATAGGACGTATTTATGTGAAAATAGAATAATTATCTGCAAAACATAACATTTCAATAATTGCTGCATTTATGACTTATTTTATCAAGTATGTATATTTGGTTAAAATACGTATTGTATACTTTTGTTCGAACGTGGAAAACGATCTTTTACAAAAAGTCTCTGTGAACATTTTACGGCGTTTCAATAAATTTACTCCTAACAAAAATCCCCATCTCCTCTCCTTTAAATTCAAATAAATAATTACGCATTTAATTATATATGGTATAAACCACTAAACTACTCTTGAAATTTTTATGTACGCTTGGTATGGTAATATGATTTCACTTTAAATTTAAATGGTTTAAACTGTAAAAATTCAGACAGACAAATGTATTTGTGTTCACCATCATCACCGCATGGGAAAACTACTCTCCTACAACGAGATATTATAATTTATTTATTTTATTTGCGTATATACTATATATACTGACGTTATATAACGGTTTCGTTCGCTAACATTTTTATTTTTTTTATTATTTTAATAACTGCTACAGCTGCAGCTTGATGTGCTAAACAAATGTGTTTAATTCGCTAAATAAAATATTTTACCTACTTTGTTTTTTTTAGCACGAAATAATAGTATTAAACGAAAATACAAATTGCGAATATTTTCTAAAATATTTATTCGAAATAAAAATAGAACAAAGTTGGTCGGGAGGTATTCCGAAAGATAACTGTACCTTATAAAGGTAACAGTTAGATTTTACGGTCTACACATGTCTACATCGTGGGTATGTGGGTTATAAATTTTAAATCCTCGAACTTTTAACCTCGAAATAATAGTGCCCAATTGAAATAGTAGCACAAGTGCAGTTATAAATATCATAATTGACATATAAATGTATCGACTAGGCGAAAAATGATTGAAATGTTTTTTTTTTTTTTTTTTATCATTTGATTAAAAATAACAAAATTGGCATAACGAATAACAATACATTATACTGTATAGGTATTAAAAAGAAATATAATGGTTTACGAAGGAAAAAAAAAACGAAAGCGTTTACCAGACACGTGGGTTTAGGCGTACACAAAATACTTATAAATGCTGAGTACGGTAATATTTGTATTACATAAAACATAATACATGTACGAAACCGTCGAGTCGATGAAAAACTACGACTCAAGGTTCTCCTATAATAACGATTTCAAACAATCTCTATAATAAATATTATTGGAAATATGTCCTACAATAGTAATAGTAATAATAATAATAATATTTTTTTTCTTTCTTCCAATTTATATGTAATAATTTTAAAAAAAAAAACAAGTCATCGAAAAATAAAATTTCACCGCTATATTAATGGGAAATTAATTTTGAAAAAAAAAAAAAAACAAAACGTAATTTTGCGAATACGAATATGGGGATGAGAAGCCCTGGATACAATGTATATATACGTCTGGCAAAACATGTGCACAAAGCGCGTGTGGGTGAGCGGTGGGGAGAGAAGAGAGGAAGTTAGTGACCCGTAGAGAAGAGTCGATGATCCCGTCTGAGCCGTTCGTTACAGCAGTACTATAATATACGGCAAAAAAAAAAAAAAAAAACTTATTTTAGCCCCGAGAAAAGTAAAACGAATATATATATATATATATATATATATATATATATATATACATGTTATATATAGAAGTTACGTTTATTTTTATAAACGCGAAAAATGTAATATTATTTCCTGCGAAGCGAATACCCAAGTACGGAAACGATTTTTTAAAAAAATCTATATCGACTCGATTTGCGTAGAAAAATAATATTAACAATCGTTTCGGTTTAAGGTTAAAACACATTACGTTAATATATGCACCCGCGGAATATTAAATATTGTCTCGCGTATAAAACGTGATGCATATTTTTAGATGTACACATCGTTGCTCGTTGCTTTTTTTTTTTTTCATTTTTTTGTTTTTTTTTTTTTTTTTGTTTCACCATACTAATCGTAATTATTATTTATTTTAGATGTTCCGAACGAAAGAGTATACATGGTGTGCGGCGTTCTCATCGCCATGGTACTCGTCGCTGTGATAATAGTCGTGCTGGCAGTTACTATAAGGTACGTTTGGAAAAAAAAAATAAAAAAAATTATATTAAACTCTATCCGACATTTTGAAATGTGCTTTGGTCTGAGCGTGTGACGTAACGAATATTATTCGTAATTGCAATAATATAAAAACCCGGGTTTATTTATATAGCGGAACGGCTGATAATTATGTCTTTAATTTTTACTCGTTATCGGTACAACCGAATCTATGTGCTGAAACGTAGATAGAAAAAAAAAAATGCGCGTACGATTTTACGTTTCGATTATAGTATAATAATGGCAACATTAATGTCTGTAACCGAAAATAATTGTTTTTTCGAAAAAATTAAAATATAATATCGTTTAACCGTCAAAATGTTTACCAAAAAAAATATGTTATTTTATATTGGAAACCAAAAACGAAAAACGTACCAAATACAAACATTAATCATTCAATTATCACCTATAAAAGCGTTGAAGGAATCCTGCTCGGGGCATTTTAAAAATATCGATATTTACAATTAACAAGTCTTAATAATTTGCGACTAATACTTTAATATATAAGTTCAATCATTTTTAATTATTTAACTGGTTTTTATTTATTTTTTTTTTTTTTACTGTTCTAAACTTTCTACGGGGTGCGTTGGGGACTACGATTTTTGATCATAATTATGTAACTAAATATCATAATAAAAATAATAAAAAATAACAAGTTAAACAAAATCCATAACATGTTTTTGAGCTAAAACAACAGGTCACGCGCCGGCCACTTAACGATAAAACAGACGACGGTGAAAATACAATACGATCGTAGTTTGTGGGTTTCCGAAGGTACGTAATTTTTATGCGAGTTTTTGGGGGCCAAGTGTGTTGTTTTTGCGCGCTTTTCGATTTGTAAAAAAATATCGAAAATGCGCTTTCGCGATAATCGCCGAGTGCTGCAAGAACATACGGTTACGCCGATAACCTAACCAGAGATCCTTGAACCTTAAGATACCGCACAGAACACAGTACCAATACACACACACACACACACACATCTATACACATTTTGTTCTTTGTTTCATATATACGTGTATTATACATATAGGCACTGATGTACTGATGCTTATATAATAACCCAATGCGCACCTCAAGGCGCGCATGTAACATATTATACGAATCCGTTTACTATTATAATACGAGCGTACGAGTATTATTTTGCATATATATATTCTGCGAAGAAAATAACAAAAATTTAACGATAATATAATATTGGAAATCTCCTGGAGAAATCGGATTGGAATAATTATTAATTTACGGAGTTATCCGATCGCAATATAATCTAGTACAACCGCCGTTTATTATTTAACTCTCATTGCAAATAATATATATATATATATATTTTAACAACTAACATGAGTAACGGTTTTGCATCGTTATAATATAACGTAGAACGCTAACATATTATTATGTTGTCGACTCGAAACAGCCGCGTCAATCGTAAATCACGTGGTCACTGCATCTGAAGATTTTTTTTTTTTTTTTATTTCATATACGATTCTCGAAATAAAAATAACCCTTATTCTATATTATATACAAATTTAATGCGATTTTTTTCGTTTCCGTTTAAATACTCTATTAATTACACGCCAGACTCGTACATATTACACTGGGTGACGAGAAAGGACAAAATAAATTAATTCACTTTCTGATTTTGTACCGTGTTCAGCACATTCCCAAAATGTATTCGGAAAAAAACGCAGCAAGTTGCTGCTTTGAAGCAAATTAATTGTTTAGACTGTGTCAATTAATTATAATCTGTGTAATTAAAATAAATAAAGAATTTTAAGGTAGAAAAATATGTATTAAAACAATTAACATTAAAAAATAAGGGGCTCTATTTTTTTTTTTAGGGGGGGGGAAACGTATAAATATGTGGTGAATCGGCCCTGGCGTATATGTTTCTGCATAATTATTAAGTAAAACTTGATTTTTCTTTTATCATATATAAAATAAATAATCGAAACAACGCGTAAAAATTGGTCATGCAACGCAGTTATACTTGACGTTCGAAGTGATGGGGCCAAAATAGTAAAATACCCTCACCTCTATCGATGTTGAAATAACTTAAGTTAATGATAACATGATAACTCGAATGTTAAAAGCTGACGTGATATTTTCATGGAGTAATCAAATTTTCATTATCATCGAAAAGTTGGTTAATCATGGAACCATCGAACCCGTAGACAAATAAATGCTTTATAATCGTATCGCATAAAGCGTTTTTATCATATCATTATTCATAAACAACGACGACGTTTAGATGAATTATTACGACGAATATTTATAATCGGTTGATCATACTAAAAAAATATATAATCTCAATTTATAATGCTACAGTCCGAGGAAGGGGAGTAATTTTTTTTAAACCACCTAGTGCGAAAGTTATAATTTTGAAAAATCTTTGATGTTTTTTAAACCGTTTGGAAGTGTTTACACGAGAAGAAAATGTTTTAGTCTCAAAACGTTAAACCGTTTAACACCATCGTATAAACGTACTCACATAAAAGGTTTATTATAGTTAAGTATTTAAAGTTTAGACCAAGAAGTTCAGAAAGGGTAATCTAAAAATAAATATTAAATATGTATACATATATTATATACACTGCTATTTCCTTCGCGTATGTCTAAACTTAAAATTATTATTATTAACAAATAAGATATGTATATATATATATATAGTTTTTAAACATATAAAGTTCGTATATAAAAACAACAGCGATGAGGTAACATTTTAAAAACTTTAGTAATGTGCATAAACGTCGAACTTAATAAAATCTTCACACAAATATATTTTTTATTTTTAGATAGCCGGTCATTGTATGCATAAAACATAATATTTGTTTTCTAATTTCACCGTTTTGTAAATAATTTTTTTGATTTTATTCTATGCCCGCCTATATACATTATTACACATCGCAGCACAACCGCAGACGTCTCTAAATTAAAATTGAACAATTCTTCCAAAATAATTGGTTTATATTTAAAAAATAAAAAAAATAAAAACATTTCTCAACGGCGAAAATATTATACTCGAAATCGTTTTATTTGTTTACGTTATTAGGAACATACGTACTCGTACACCGAAGGCTCTTTTTATTAACAGTCGTCTATGTTTTCGTCGATGCAGTGGCCCTGATTAAATGACAATAAACTACATAAACTACATATGTATTATTATTATTATTTTTTTTTTTATTATTATTATTATTAATCAATGTCAGCATCAATAAGCCTTGGAAATTTAATTTGAAAAAAAAAAAAATCATTCTGATCTGATTCTATAATAATATTATAATATATTGGGTATACTCGCAATATATGATTTTATGAACGTTCACGACATTTATTTGTTTTCTAGGCCTCTAATATCTGTTGCTGCAACAATCTCTCCATATCTACGTGTCGTAATACTAATTTATTCGACGTTTTCTATTTTGTACTATACAAATTAATGTCACCGGCAGTGGCGTGATTGACATTTTGGCTAATATTATTACTAAACGGTTCACCTTGAAAATTTATAGTTTTTTTGTAGCGATACACAAGTATACCTATACAATTAATATGGGTATCTGCACACATATATATGTGACTGTTATTGTATGCTTATAGTTTCGTTGCGTTTTTGATCGCCGTACTAAATGTTTAAATAAGAATATTTTTGGATTAGGTGTAAATATTTAAATGCTTCGTATTTTGCCGTTTTGTCTTTGTGTGTTGCATACACACAGAACCGGAAAGTTTAAGTTTTCAGAAAAATAACAAGAACAACCAAATACGAAAAATGACGGTGGCGAATTCGCCGCCAATTGCAAAATGTTTAACATATATTCCTATGAAAATAGTTAATTATCGAATTAACTAGTTTTTGAATTATTTTGAAATTACGGCACGAGCTCGCGTTTTTTCCGAGAAAAGTATTGACGTAATCATAAATTTTACCATAGGCAATACGATTTCGTAGGGTAGGCGGTACCTCTATCTACGATCTAACGTTTTTCATGGGAAAACACGTGCAAAAATTGTATTTTTTTTTTTTTTTCTTCCCGGACACCCGTTTTGCTCTTGTAAATGTCCGATAGGCGCGGCCCGCTATAAGGTTAATAGGAGTGTACGGTTGCATGCAAATACAATAAGTTACCCAATTGCCACACATGGCGGAAACGTCATTATACAATATAATGTCGTTGAATTCGATTCGAGCGTATGTTTGAAAAAGTTGCGTACCGCTAGTAAATATAATAAAGTAACAAATTTAATACGGTCGGCTTTGCGTAGTATTTAAATTATGTAATATTATTATGCGTGTGTTCATAAGCCGGATAACACTATAAGGTATTAGATCGATAAAATACATATTTCGATAATTATTACTATGATAATAGAAGTACCTAGTACGCCTAGCTAGTATCTACCTACTAATTATTATCGGTGCGCTGCGGAGAAATTTCATTCTTGTTTTCGTGTAGAGGTGATTTCTCTTATATATATAGTTCGCGGAGAACATATTTTATGAAATATCTCAGACGATCCGCAGTGTTTGAAATACGGTTCGAAATAAAATTCTACTATGGTAATAAAACGAAAAATTGTTTAAAAACCATCCGCCGGTTAATTACCGACTCTTATATTTTACTATTTTTTTTACAGTTTTCCATTTGGCGATTCGTTTATTTAATACAGCAGTAATGATGTTTACATTTATTATTATTACTATTATTTATACAACACGTCAACATCATAATATACGTATTGTACGCTTTCTGAAAATAATATTCGTTGTTATGTAACCGAATAAACAGTATAGTGTACAGCATACCGCCGCCACGCGTGTAAACCAAAACCGTAAAAAATAACGAAAGTTCAAAAAAAATATTGTTATTACGTTTTCTCTCGAAAATGCGTTTCGCGTATATTTTTACGTGTTCGTATAGGATACACGCGCGGCAGTGCTGACGACCGTTTCGAGCAAAAAGGGGGGGTTGCCTAGGTGAATCGTGACGTCATTACTTTACGCTGCTGGACGGATCGATTTCTCGGCGCGGCGCTCGTGGTTTCCGTGTTTGATATAGTGACTTTCGTTCGTTGAAATTCAAAAATAGGTAATTCGAGAATGGAAAATTCAAGAAAAGAAAAAAAAAATTACTATACGCGTTAATGTTTCATTTTTGCTCGTGTAAACCGCATATACTACGGTACCGCGATAACACTTGCAGTATTGTATAACTGCGTATTTCTATAAACAATTAAATGGTTTTTTTTTTTGTTGTTGTTAATTGTGTACTCTAATAATACAAAACAAGACAGAAATAAGTAAATAATAATAATAATAAAAAAAAAAAAAAAAAAACACTTATTTAATGTAGAACAACGTCTCGTCTCAGAATAAGTTAAAAACCTAAAAATACTCGTACAGTGGTCCGGGATAAAACAACAAAATATTCTGATTAAATGACTACGGTTTCGACAACAACGACAATAATGATATTAAACAAGAATAAAAACAACGTTACGAAAATATTTTTATTTTATTTTTTCTTACTCAGTGTTTTGATTAAATATTTGAACTGCGCTGTAACAAACAACACAATAATAATAATTGGTTTAAATGCTATTTGCGGACAATTCGGTAATTTTTGAAATTTGAAACACAGCGGCTTTTAATTGGCCAAACGATCGCAATTGAAGAATATACTGCGTCGTTTGTGGTGTAAAAAAAAAAAAAAAAAAAAACAATGTTTTATACAAAAAAAAAAAAAAAATAATAAAAAAATATATTATATAGTACATGTACCGTGATTTAAATACGCGTATTAAATTTCTATACAGAAACATGCGCGGGCGTTAGCCAACGAATTTCCATCATAATGTGACATTCAAAAGTGAACCTCGTCAACGTCAAAAACGACTGAAGTGAAAAAACCGCAAAACACAGACACTTATAGACAGAATTTAAAACGTGCGCCGTATCTCGTAATATATTAAAATTGTATTTGTGGTATTTATATGCGACGAGTGATGCGAACGGACCGAATCGAATTCGATTTGAATCTTATTCCTATTTTGTCTACGTATATAATAAATGGTGCGTATTTATTATTGATGCGATTCGAGTGATTAATAATACGACTGTTTCTCGGATTTTCTCCGAAAGAATCGATTGCCCAGAGATGTTTTAACGGAAACAAAAAAATAAATAAATGTATCGTATTATTTTTATGTTACTTTGGCTTTTACCACCGATAACTTCATAATTTTAAATAAAAAATCTAGAAGGCAAAAGCCGCTTGTTTACTTTCAACATTTCACCACTATACACGCCTACGGGGAAAGTAAATTGTCTATAGACTGATTCTTTGTTGTATTACCAGGTTACCCGGTTGTAGTATTTAAAATACCTATAATCATAGATTATACGATATTCACAGACGAGTCTGTGGGACACAGCACATTTTATATAATATGTTTGTCCCTCTTTCACGAGGGGCTACCCCGACCAGCGAAATGGGTATCTGGATCGGAACGTAACCTGCGCCCCCCCGCGAGCTACTAACAACAATATAATAATATACGTTCTAATATGATAATATAGTTCTACAATGGATATTGTTCGGTTTTATTCGGATATTTTAGTACAACGACTTGTATTGTACACACACGGTCGCGTAATTTATTATGTTATTTATTGTTTATTATAGGTCGCGTCGAACTTTGTGTATACTTCGTTACTACAGATAAATATTAAAACGACTGGATAGACTCTGGGTACGCGAGTAGTAACCCTCTAACCCCTGCGAGTGTAATCTGAACCTTGACAGCCTCCGTATGCCGAGTGAGCAAATCTGATTGATTAACCGTTGAAATATTTACGCGATGAATTACGCGCGATAGACTGATAATATGAAAAATATTTGAAATCAATCATAAAATAGTTTCCACGTCCACGTCGTATCGTAATTCATAGCGCAGACAAATACATATTTCATGTGGGTTAATAGTAATCAATACGGTTTGCTCTCCTAATTTATGGCTGATGACTTCAAACCTCGCGGGACTCTTATATCATACAGTCTGTCTAGTTGTGGTCTAGGTGTTTACTGATTTAAATTGCGTTTGAATATGATTTTTCCGGGTGAAAAACGGGAACGGAAGGTTCCCTATCAGTTCTCCCGGAATGGCAACTTTGAATTTAAATTCAAATTTAGACTTCCGAACCGAAAAATTCCTTTTGACTCGATAGTGTTTGGGGATACAGACCGCCCCTAATAAATGTGTATACTTGTATACTTTGCAGACTTAATGTATGGCTTTTTTTCTGTCTGTAAACGAATTTTCGACCAGCGAAGACAAGTTACTCCAGTCAAAAACTTCATATTAGGAGTATTATTCATGTAGCATTTATATCAGTCGGTATTGGTGCGTTTTTTAGAGAGGTCGCTTTTAGGTTCCGAACGAAGCATGGAATGTAGGTGTCGGTATTACTCGCAATGTGTTTCTCAAAAAGCATACGGAAATTCGTTACGAGGATTTAAGTTCAAATTTATGTAAAAGTACGTCGGCTTTTTTTACGTTTGAAATTCTTCCGGGGGGAGGGGGGGGGGGTGATAACGGGGAAGGGGGAGGGACGTCGAAAAAACGGGAACATTTACGCACCGACGCCGGGGTTATTTTATTGTAAATTTTTTTTTTTTTTTTTACGCCCCGTTATCAGACTCCAGTATACCGGGTTATCGCGGGGCGCGATCATTGTCGTCCAAAGAACGGCCCGGACGCGCCGGGAATCCGCGGCACGCATTTGTACGGGTCCCGGTCGCGGGGTACCGGACGATGAACCGCCGGCCGGCGGCGCCGAAACAATGATCGTTGGCAGACGCGAATCTATTAATTTTCTCGAAGGGCCGCGGATGAACGGGCGCGCGCGCGGATACGGGTCACGGGTGGCGTCGTCGAGCCGTACGCAATTATTCTCAAACGTCGCCAAGCTATGCCGCCCTCGCCACCCCTCCGGTCTGTATAAATTGCGCTCCCTCTCTCTCTCTCTCTCTCTCTGTACGTTGTTTGTTTGTTTGTTTGGTTATTTTATTTTTTTTTTTTTTTTTTATGTCCGTCCTGTCCAATCTATAATATACTTGCCCTCGTTTTGTCCTCCAACAATAAGAATTCGACGAGCCGGCCGCGTCTGAAATCGCCGTCCATCAACGGCCGACCGCCATTCCGACGAGCTAATAAAAATAAAATATTATCGTAATATTTTGTTAAAATATTTGCAACCCGCCGGGGTCGTGTTTCCGTAATATAAGCAAAATAATTTTTTCTGCTCGTGTAAACAAACATCGACTTTTCGTGTTAAAACGATCGTTCGTCGTATCATTATTTATGTTAATAAATGCATAGTGTAGTAACAAAAGTGGTTTTTTTTTTTTTTTTTTTGGTCAATTACACTTTTAAAAAATATGATTAAAAACAAGTCCTTTCAATAACTCGTTGTAAAAAAAAAAAAAATTATACCATATAAATGAAATGCTTTCAAAAATATCGCGAACTGTTAAACGTCACAATATTTATGAGTTCCACGCGTAAGTACCGTAATTTCGGTATATTTTTTATATTTCCCGTCGGACGTTGACTCCCACGGCAAAAAGTCGGTGGTATCATTTTTTTTATAGATAGTTTCACTTGTTGGTTAATTTACCGTCGAATGACGTAATATATTTCGCGTTATAAATATTGGGTTTCGTTAAATAGGTACTTTGCGTCCAATTGTTGTTTTCGCTTGGAAATTAATTCAAATTGACGGACAAGTTATAACCCAGAACAGTACTGTTATAAAATTGTTATTATTTTCTTTTTTCATAAATTCTTAAATTTAATTAATTATTCGGTTTTAAAATTAGTCGATTCAAATTTAAACCGATTTTCGGATTTATTTAATGTGATAACAGCGGCGGCTTTACTGGTTATAAACAGTGTTTATTGTCGGTTTATTGTTGATCAAATAATATCACGCATTGGCTCGTGTGATTTTTTCCCGTTTATTTAAACTTATTTAATGAATACGGTTGTATAATATCCGTAGTATATTTATATTCTTATAATAATATTAGACCGTAGAGATTGATTGTAATTATTATGGCGATAACAATGTTTACACCTGAACGCGGCCGCCGCTGTTATCACACAAAAAAACATTAGAAAATCGTTTTTAACTATAGAAACCCACCCGTATTCTTAATGTAACTATTAGTAACAGATTCTTAATTTGTAAAAATAAAAAATATAAAAAAACAAAAACAATAGAAACGATTTTGTTACATTAAAGTTAAATAGCGGAAAAAATAGCGACATTTTCGGAAAAATGATCAGGGAATATTTTACTTAGTTACATAACTTGCCGATGTAAAAAAAGGTGCATTGTATTGCGACAAAAAAATGAATTTTGCATATTATATATTATATTATTATGTGTATTGCGAATTTCGAGTGCATTCGTTGTAATAATTGTATTTTTAGTTGTTGTTCAAAGTTATAATTTCGACTTTTGGGACACCGTGTATAACTTCTTCCATTGGTTATTTTTATTTTACTTGTTTTTTTTTTTTTTCTGTCGGTACACGACTCGTTTAACTCTGTTTTTCGCCGCGCGTATTGCACTCGGGCCGGGGATCCGATTTTGACACGTCCGACACGCGAAATATTATGCGTCGCGAATCGTCGGTTTTTTGTTATTTTTTTTGTTTTTATATTATTACAATTATTATTAAACCCCGAACAGTGTGTTAGTGGTGTTTACGCCAAAAAAAAAAAAAAAAAAAAAAAAAAGAAAGTCTTTTCGTCTTGTAAAGTTTATACGATGTTTCGCCCGGCCCGGTTTATTATTCGCGCACGGCTATTTGGCCCGCCGTCTTGTGTGTATAGTCTGGGCCTGTAATCATTATATACTTACCGCCATTATAATATTTATACACGATTACACGAATGAGAATATTTATTTTTAAACGGTTCAGACATTATAGTATAAACACAATATTATATACGTGCGCATTTCTGACAATAAAACAGTTTTTTTCTTCGGTTTTTGTAGAAGAAAATCGGTTGTCCAATTTGTATAATTCATACACACACAAGTCAAAAACCAATTTCGTTTTGGCACTGCAGATTGATCACGTACAAACGAACATAAACGTACAAAAAATAAATGTATTGTTTATCTTAAATTCCAAAATATAATACAATCGTAGAATACAATATATGGCGCGTTGTCAATCATTAAAATCCATTTAGTTACTACCAAAATATTGATTATTCTAAATATAAAATAAATTACAATCGTTGTTTAACTACGTAAAATTGCATGACTAATGATGAATAAGTAGATTTTATTTTATAACCATATTGAAAAAACAAAAAAAAAAAAAAAAAATCGTAACAGTTAACCACTGCAACTACGACTACTGTCGAGCAGTCATAATAGTTACAAAATGTCTTGACAGTAAATATTTGGATTTTCCATTAAATATTGAAATAGATCGATAACGTGACGGCCGTTTTACATGTAACACATTGAAGCCAATAACATATGGGCGAGAGAAAAATCTGATAAAGGTATGCGGTTTTTCACGACAGAAAAAATGTTTATGTATTTTTTCCCATGACAATTATAAATAAATTAATTATGTAAAACCACTGAAAATCGTCGACTCGGCCAAAAACCAACGATCGAGTGACGAATACGAATTATAGCGGGATATTAATTATTATAATTACACAATTATAATTGTAATTATACACGAGACGTAATATCACTACTCTTTTCACTATTAGTCCTAGGACGTAGGACGTATATAGGTTCGACACAACTGGACAATCTTCGGTAAAAACGAAAATTCTGTTCGCATACATGATTTTATGATCATTTCTGCTAACCTATTTATTGTATGTTAAATTCTAAACAATTTGTTGATGGGTTTTTTTTAAAAAAATTAATACTTTACGAGTTTAATTAAACAATTAAAATAATAATAAAAAAAATAACCTGTAAATTGTTTACCCACAATAACGTATATTATGTTACACTAAATTAATAGTGTAAATTAATTATTCCCTGTTTGAATAATATATATATATGTATATAATACACGCATAACGTCGCTATAATAATATATTATAATAATATATTTAATAATATTATTATAGTGACTTTATGCGTGTATTATAGGTGATTACAAATGTTTTCGCAATAGATAGATAACAATAAAAATGATTATTGACAATTTTGTCGTGTTACGACCACATGCGTGTTTGTTCGTTGTATTAACGCACGTAGTTGTGTATTTAGACGCAGTCTGGCGTGTAGCGCGGTTCGGTTTTTTTATTTTAAAAAATAATTATATTTTTAATTCGACGGCGGCGACGGGGTGTACCCACATGATATTATCATACCGAATTAATCTATGAGTTTTTTTTTTTCATTTATCTTAGCTTGTATAGTATATCCGTAGTGTTACTATTATACTGTGAACAGTTTTTTTTTTCTTTTTTTCTCCGTTACCGAGACGTTAAAAAGAAAAATTAGGTACCCACGCAAATCGCGTGTCTCCAACGACGGTTTTCGTCGTATAGGGCCCCGGTGGCTAGCGGCTATTTGTTTTTTTAACGCACTCAGAATACCGATGGAACATCTAATCAGGTACGAATCGATACGAATATAATATACAAGTACGATTTATAAAATGTCGATTATTGTAGGTATATTATTATTGTTGTAAGTTACGTAGTTATACATTTTTTTATTTCTTCTTCTTTTATTTTAAACGGATGTTTTTTTTTTTTTTAATTGCGCCGTAGTCCGTATATATATATATATATATAAGAAATGCAAATAATGATAAAAATTGATAACGAATATAACTTCAATGGCATTACTATATTAATATATACTATAATATACGCGGCCTAAGGTCATCTTGTGTACATTTTAAAAATCCTTAAATACCTACGTGCAATAATAAACGCGTGATACAATAAGAATAATATATAAACCGTAAATAAAAACTGCAGTTTATCTGCTGCATTATATTATATTATATAATTCGTGCAGGCATTCAAGTTTAATTATAACCTAGTTAATAGAATTTTTATTATTTTTATATATCGTATTATGCATTTTCTTTTTTTTCGATTTTTTTTTTTTTTTTTATGCTTATAACCGTACTCGTATTGGCGCTCGTATTAATTGATTAATTCGAATATTATATTTCCAATGTGCGAGTAATATAATAATTGCAACTTACAAATTTGTATATCAAAAAAAAAAAAAAAAACATACATTTCGCATTACGCTTTAAGTATACTCGATCTTCAAATCATATTATAAGTATAGTGACCTTAAATATAAAATATTTTGAATGCCTACTTATTACAAATTCCGCGGACAATTCAGCCGTTATATTATTAATATTATTTCGATATTCATACTTCCTGGGTCTGGGTGTTTAACATATTTATACGCAACCTCGAAATAATAGGTATCAATTACATTAAAAAAAAATAAAAAATTCAACCAGTTTTTTTTTTTTTATCCGATAATTATTATTACTAATTTTGGAAGTAAATTATTTAGAGTTTCAAAAATAATATAATGCCGGTATACCGGGAAAATTTCACTTTTTAACCACCCGGTACATTATATTATACTTTTATAGTAAAAGCAGCTCGTGCATTATATAGCCACTGGTATATTATACTTAAACGATATAATTAAATGTAATTAATTAGTTAAGAAAGTTCAAACGTTTTTTTTTTTTTTGTTTTTATACATTGCTTATTGCAGCAATTTACTAGTAATTCGTTCGAGTGTTTTTATTTTTTTTGTTTTCTTAAATTGTTTTTTTTATCGGTAATAAATATTATCAATGTCGTCCTCTTCAATATAATATTAGAAGGTTTGCGGTTATAGTTATAGATTATAGAAATGATTGTACATGAAATATTATTGTTGCCAAACGATATCAAATAGCAACGTTCAATACAGTTATACGGACTAAAATTACAAAATAATTTGTTCCTGAAATATGATTGAACCATAATATAATTATAATTTATAAAGAAAATAATATTTCACGTTTCACGGTTTCGCGTGTCCGTTTTACACAACTCGATATTATTACATTTAAACGTCTTCTCTGTAATATAATACAGCGTTTTGTACACAACTCATTCGTATTTAATTTATCGTGAAACAAGTATAATTGATTCGAGTTACATTTCGTCGATTAATATTTATCGTTGATTTAAAAAAAAATATATATATATTATTTATATCTGAATTGAAATTAAATAGAAATAGACGATTAATTGTCTTGTGCACTGATATATTATTATATATATTATAAATCGAAGACCTTGGTGTAACATTCAAATAACTCTACTTTTAGGAGGGAACAAAACCGTTTTTATTTATTTTTTTTGTCGGATTTAACTGATTGATGCACCGAAATTTGTTCAGCGACATGTCTGGTTTTATTTTTGTATTATATTGGATTAGATTTAACTGATTTTGTTATCAAAATATAGAGTTGTTTTTTATTATTTTTATTATTTCTTTAATCTATGCCGTCGAAAAGTTTCTATACCGTTTCAAACAAAAGTAGAGTTATCTACTTGTCGTCTTCGATATTGGAATAATAAATAGATTTTCTAATCTCTTATTAAAAAATATATACAAGAAAAATATGTCTTGTATAATTATTTAATTTTTTTTTTTATCACACATAGTTACATTATCTAGACGAGACAATAATATAATGAACCAAGTTTTTATAATAAAAATAGATTACGAAGAAAAAAAATTTGCAAACATCAGACATGACAAAATTAGAGAAAAGTCCTATATTAATATTATAATTAAGAATATAATATTATAGTATTATAACTTGGTGAGTGCCAAGACGCATAAATGATTCGTGGCTGGTAATGTGCCATCGTTAAGTTCAAAAACATTATAATATTTAATTGTTTGAGTTTATTTTCGTATACCTTAATTGATACGAATACCTATATAATTTAACTAATTAATTTAAAACAAATAACCGTTTGAATATTTTTTTCAATATATATACACAAATATTTGTGTCGGCATTTTATTAAAAAAATTTAAATGTATTTCCTCAGTTGAAACTACAAGCGCATGCAGTTAGGTCATACACTAATATATAAACGGAATAATATTATTATATAATATGATTTTTAATTTTTAATCGAATACCACCTTCGGTTGGTTTTTTGGATAATTTCGTTACACGTCGAGTGGGGTAATAATATTATTATTATAATGACAAAATATGCATATTTCATAATTTTAAGGTTTTTTTTATTTTTTCTCTTGTCTTCTGACATATTACCCATGACTGTTCCACTACAGTGCAAAATTTTTTTCTCCTCTGAACTCGAGGCCAACACGGTGAATGTACACGGGTACGTACTTACCTGTTATTGCCAATAAAATACAATTTAAAAAAAAAAAAAAATATATGTATATATATATAAAAAAAAAATTATATTTAATTCTTATTATAGCCGTAGCGTACTGCATAGCACAATGCTTGTAATTGTCTTTGTCTACTTGCATTATGTTTTAACGTCCGTATACGACATAAAATCTCCGATGTTCCGCAGTACGGCGCGCGAAAGACGGAAGTAATCGACAAGTCTTACAGTCTCGAGTGTTTTCGGTCTTACTTATATTTAAAAGAAAAAAAAAAAATTATCGTTGTTCATTGCGGCACGTGCATTAGACGTCTTGTCTTGTAACAGTCGTCTTAAGTTGAAATCGAATATTTTTTTTTTTCTATTCTGTTCGGTTACGATAACTTTGCACGCGCGGTATACTAATACTACTGTTATACAAATCGCTACACGCCATATTATTTCGAATAATAAAAATATGTAACGAAGATGATGCTATAGGTTATTAACTGCGATCGTGATCAACGGGAAATATTGTTACGCGAGATAATATTATTGTACAGATATGTATGCGCGGTAATTTCACTTCAATATTAATTGAATGTCTGTCCGAGACGATAATAATATACATTACAGTTGAAATATCTGCCTGGCACGATTTTTTTTTTTTTTCACTACTTCCGCGCTCCCGATAAATGTAGATGAGATATCGTCAGTGTTGTCAGTTTAAATATTTACACGGTGACGGTATCCCAAAAACCCTGGACTTACAACATGTCTAGAAATTCTAGACCAGAGGGACATTTGTCGAGATCACTCCCCGTAGAATGACGCCACTGGATACAGTCGATTACAAAATGCACCCGCGATACGTTCGCAATTATTATATAATATTTCGATCGTTATCCTGTATACAGGTAGTCAACGGTTTTTTGGTTTTTTTTTTTTTTTATATATATAATAATTCCTCTCGTGATGGTTTTTAACGACGTTTTAAATGCGTCGTAATAATAATATATATTATCATGTCGGCGTGTTTGGCACTAAACTATTCGTATAATATATGAAACACGAACGGGCGGCAAATCGGACAATTTAGATTTTAAGCGCGTGGTGTACGTTATGATTATTTAATGTGATTATAATTTAAACTGCCAGTATAAAAATAATAACACTACATACTTACGTACTATTGCGTATATTTTGTTACGGCGTAGGCGAAAAGGGAAATTAAATAAACCGACGACGTTTGTGTACTCTATAATATCGTGAAGAGAATCTGGTCTCTTCTGGTAACGATTTCGCATACCTAACAAACATATTGTGCAAGTATGTACAATATATATATATATGTTTCTATAACTCGAGAAACAGATTTGGATTTTGAAATCGATAAATTTATACGATTGTAAAAATGTCTACTGTAGTTCACACAGATTTCAATACTCGTTTGGGGTATTTTTTTTACCCTTTATTGTTGTTTGTACGCCAAGACCCCTTGATATTGGATGCTTTCCTAATATCTAATCTAATATCTAGTCGATGAAAAACCACGACGGGCTTAGATAAATAGCGGGAAAATAGACAAACCGTGTAAGGTAGGTTACAGGATTTCAAGTTGGTGTAACTGGGTTTGTGTTATTTTCGGAAAAAGTATCTCCGAACACAACATACGAATGAGGCAATCTTTTATAATTATTTATCTGAAAAAAAAAAAAATTGTTATGTCTGTGAACAACTTTTCTAATAGAAAAATAATACTTCAATCATCAATTTCAGACGTGGTTTCGAGTAGCATTATGGCATTTTGACGTTCCTTGTAGTTTTCTTAATACTTGGGAAAAGCGAGAATATTTACGAATAATGGTTTATGTTATTTTTAATTTTGTTGCAATTCAGTTTAAAAAAAAAAATCGTAAACATCTGAACTTTTCACTGAATACTGGATTGTTCTCGGTATTATATATTTAAAATGTCCTAGTTTTTATTCGGTTTTACGCGGATAAAATTGTTTTGGCTTCTCAAAAATATTGGAAATTTCGACACGAGGTCCATCATTAGTTTTTCTTACGGGAAACGGTAAACTTCTACAGAATTAGATAATCTCGTTCGTGGACTATACCTACAGTAGACTGTGTTAATGCCCCCTGGTGGTCGCGTGCTCCGCAGAAATTATTAATGGTAGTGGATCTGTAGTATCCGGATACTCTGGAATAATAATCGTGAATAAAATGTGGATAATGTTCTTCTATCCTAACCCGGCAATGTGCGTTTTTAAACCGGATCCAAAAATGCCAAATGTTCGGCTTAAATATATAGGTACTGTTCAAAAATGATAAATGACTAAATAAGTGCACTCGTAAATGTTGTATTATTGAGCCGGTGGGCAGTATAACTCTTAACCTCCTCACACACCCTCGGCGCGCCACTGCCGACGCGGTTCGGACCGGAGCCCGGCCGAACGCGTGTAAACTGCGGCAACAGCGGCAGCTGCTAACCGCCGTTGCGCCCGGGACAAAGTACTTTGAAAGACGGATGGAAATATTATAATATTTATTATATATTTATGGGGAAATAAAATATATGTACGATGTGACAACATTACGTTGGCCGGGCCGAACGTTCGAACGACGACGGGATAATAATTATTATCGTGTATTTACGAACGCGACGGAAATATCGGTGACGCCAAGCGGATATTTTCGGGGCGGGTCCCGGTCTCGGTCGACCGCCAGACAAACCGTCGTCGTCGTCGTCGTCGTGGAAACGCTATTTTATTATATATACTCATCGTATTTATCGCCGGCGACCGCGGGAGTTTCGCGTCGTTGTATACAGTAAAACGGCAAATAAAAATAATCGGACCTTCGGAAATAATAATAATAAAAAAAAAAAAGAATAAAAAAAAAGCCTTACACTCGTCCCGTCTCTATCCCCTCGCGACGCTCTGACGTCAACGGTGACCCGGAAAATTGGACCGCGGCCACAGTCTCCGTTTTGGAACTGTTCCCGCGGTCGTGCGCCGAAGACTGTACGACGACGACGACGGCGGTTGTTTTCATATATTATATTATATTTTAATATTATTTTGTTCGTTTTCTCTATACTTATAAATTATAACTATAGTCCGGATTTATATGTTATTACATATCTTACTATATCTTATTAATATGATGTAACTTACATATCGTTACTGAATGCATACCGTCTTATAAAGGTAAAGAATGTGAACGATTCGTTCAATACATAGTTATGTATACCTACACACAGGGAAAAGTTTTTTTCTTTTACATATTTGAGAATATTTCATGGGTTAGGGAATATTTAGCTTATTTAGCATATTTTAAAATATTTTGTAATTTGCGAGAAAAAAATACAAATTTACTTTAATTTTAATATTAAGGTACCTGATTAAAATATCATTTACCAACCATTGGTTTTTTTTTTATTATTATTATTTTGATAAAAAAAAAAAAATACACTCAGTGATAGTACAGTCGCTGTAGTCATACTTCAATATAATTAAAATATACCAAAGGAATATTGTTTTAATATGGATTTATAAATATATATATATATTGTTGTTTTAAATTCCTACTGTTACTATAATGCAATTATTCTATTATGCAAATGTATACCTCACTTAAATAATCATTTGAGGAATATTGCAAAAAACTAAATAACACAAATAAATTACATATTAAAGCATTTATTTTTTTTTTATTATTTAATTGCGTGCATTTTAATTTTTGTCACAGGCAATGACGTGCCGAATAATATATAGGGTAGGACTCGGGAGAGCCTTGGCCTGACGGTTTTTTTTTTTATGCTTTTTTCACTCCGAGTATATAATAATAATATAATATTTTAGAAATAAAAATCGGCGTAGCGATTGTATAAAAAATGTAAAAACGCGCAAGCATCGGCCGAAAATGATATGAAAAATAAAAATATGTATATACCGCGGACATTTTATCAACTTTTTGGTAAATTGTATTCTTTTTTTTATAAGGAACATTTGCACATACCTATACAATTACCATGAACGGATTCTTATCTTGATTATCTATTGCATTAGTTACAGAAATGATCTTGAGACTTTTAAATACTGACGTGTTTGCGCGTTGCGTCTGGGATGGAACTCGCGAGTATTATTTTAGGTTCGGGCGGTCTTCGTTTATTTCCCTATCCGGACGCAGCGGTTTTGGCCTCCGCGGCTTTACGTGTCGCGGGATTAACGTCAAATAGAAACGAAAGTGCGGAATTATCGACGGCCGCGGATTACCGAGTTTCAGGTTAGGTTAGGTCAGTTTGGTTAGTGCGCAGTTGTTTTTTAAGCGAGTATATAAAATCACCGTACAGTTATTATAATTCCGTACTACGGTTTAAGAAGCGGTTTTTTTTTTCTTTATTACTATTTTCCGTCGTATTGAACGAAACTTTTTTTTTTGTTTTTAATTCCGACCCGTCGACAAATATTATCTAAGGACGCGGTACTGATCGAGAGTGGCTTTCCGATAGCAAAAAAAACACCCAACTGTTTACAACAACAACAAACGTTTCACGCGACGTTATACGGGTTTTTTTTTTTTTTTTTCCTACCGATGTACGTAATCGGACGTCGTCATATTTTTCGGCCGGTCCGATAACGAGATTTCCGTTCTACCGAATAATAAATCGTAATCAACTCGGTGTAGGACGTATGTTTAGACGGTTTGTAGACGTACATTTGTACAACTACGCAATAATAAAACGTCAGACTCTGCGGAAAATCCCCTTGATTAATAATTTACATCGTCGTCCGCCACACAATATTGCGCAATATTATACGACCGTTGTGGCGGATACTAAACGAATTCGTCGGGGTTTTTTTTTTTATTTCGACTTCGATAGATTCGGGTTTAAGGCGCTTTCGTGGGAAAAACAAAAGTGATAAAAAAAAAAAAAAAGCAAACTAATACCGCCTCTCTATAAAAACCAAGGATAAAATAAACCCAATTAATAAAAAAAAATAATAATCCAACGATTTGAAAAACCAAATTTTAATAAAAATACACTTTTTTTTTTTTTTTTGGTGTCGTTCAACAGAAATAATTATTCGTCACACATTTACATTATCATTCTTATCATCACTATCTGTTATCGTCGATATCGTATCGCGTATGAAATAGACTTATAAAGCACCCGGACGGAGCATTGGCGCAGAGGACTGTGGGGAGGCGTGGTCGGTCCGGACGGATCAAGAGACACAGACCGACACGCAACCGGGTTCGAGTGATAACAACTCGAGGACGGCTAATTAAAACACACCGCCGTTTGGTCCTCGTGAAAAGCTCCACCCACCGGTACGCGTTATCATACTGAATGTTCCGTCTGTTTGGAAATACTGGTCGAGAAGTTATTGTCAATATCGCCGGGGGCCATATTTATAATCGTAAACATTTTTTTTTTTTTTTTTAAATTGTTTTTTCTCGTCGTAATTATAATTGATTTAATTATTTCCGTGGTATAATAACGTAAAATAAATATATACATAATGGAAATAAAATAGAAAACGGACTCGGACTCTTATTGAATTAACTTAAACTGCACGCCGTACTGCATATACACATTGCAGACCGTACATTTTAACAATAATAATTAATAATAAACGATATTGATTTGACAAACTTCATTGTGGGGTTTTATACGGATAACTGATATAAGTCACAATAAATATAGGTCGAATAAATAGGTCAGTAATAAAAAAAAAAAATTGTAAATTAAAAATGTGTAACATTTGGTTTTCATTTTCTTGGATTATTTTCAATTTGGTTTTTTTTTTTTTTTTTACATCGTTTTTTTTCCTTGGTTGTTTTTTTCCTACAACCATTATATACGGCTGCAAAATTAGCACACGACGAGGATATATAATAATATTAGCCGGTGACTCGACCTTATCCTCTACATTATTATAAAACCGTGATCATAATAATTAATTAGCGATTAATTAATTTAACGATCCACGGTAGGTGTAATATTGTGCGTTACGGAGATGAGTGTTTATTTCAGACCTTCTATCCCGGAAGGCAGTGGCGTGTATCAGAAAAAAAAAATAGTGTTGCTCAAATAATTGTAAGCGACCTACCCCGTATAATATGGTTTTACGTTATTTTTTTTCTATCAATACCCACCTTCTCATATTTTAGGTATTGCCCAAACAATATTTAGGCCCTATGGGCGGGTATCGTTTATGTTCAAGAAAGTATAATGCCGTAAGAGCGAATAATGGACGAGGGAATTAGGGAAGTAAAGAGAAAAGCTTCGTTAAAATATTATTTAACATAACACTATAAATTGCCTAGAAAAAAAAAAATTCATGCCCCCCCCCCTATGGTCAATACAACCTAAAATTATTTAAAATTACGTATTAACATTACCCACGCGCGATAAGGTACTCGTGAAGGTTAAAATCATCGATTTCGCAATACAATAAATTATGAAAACGATCACATCGATTGAAAAAGCAATACTGAAAAATGTTATACGTATACGAGATATAATACGTTATATTTGTTATTTTATTGTCAATCGTGACGCAAAAAAAGACCCACAATCGGCCGATAACACATTTCACACATCACGCATCACATAATTATAGAATTTAACTCGCCCCCTTCATTTTACTTCAAGCCCTATTGAAGTAAAAATTATCAAATAAAAATTGAAACGTGATCCTGGCTAAGGGTGTTAAAAATTACGTGGACACAACGAGTGACAATTGAAAAAGTGTATCAGAGGATAAAAGAAAAAGTGTTTATGACAACACATAAGAAATAATACATGAATAACGACAATCATTGAGGGGGTAAAACCGGAGGAAAGCCAGGAAGAGGAAGGTCTAGGCCAGTGATGGCGAACCTATTTCACAATTTCAGTGATACGCTAATTTAAATATAGTTCATAATTTTTACTTCATTTTCTATGAAAAAAAAAAAAAATAAAAAAATTATAGTTTTAATAATATTTCTTTTAGATTTTGTTATTTTAGTGTTCAATACGTAAATATATTTTAATTGATGTATTAATGGATTAATTATTATTTAAGTGTCAAGCAAAATAGAAAAGAGTCAGCAAAGTTGCAGACGACACGCAAGGGGGAAATAAAATCAAACCAAAAATAATAATTTGACAAGCGCATACCAAAGGGTTCGCTATCCCTGACCTAGGCAGTCGTATATAAAACAAATTATGCCGAATAGAGGAAAAGGTTCGCATAGAGAATTGAAAGAAAAGCCTCCCTACGCGATAGAGAAGAATGGAGGATAAATATTTCGTCATTCCACCCGATTCGAATCTATACGGATTGAAAAAAAAAAATAATAAATAATAATAATAAACATAATCTTCGGCGTGGCATAATAAATCGCTCGGTGTACAAATCGTGTCGTCACACTGAGATTCTCTAGGCCTAATAATAAACTGCCGTTTGATGAGCAGGGCGGCGAGGTTATACGAAATTGGGTCAGCGAGCGCGCGAAGAAGAAAAAAAAAAAAAAACTACAAGTTTAGCGGAACAAAAAAAAAAAAATGACAATTGTTCGTTTGTTCGGATCGTATGTACAATAATAATATTCGCGTTATTTTACGTTATTAATAACGTGACAGTGTAGACGAATTTGACGGGGTTGTGATGTGTAGACGGACGAAACGACAATATTATTACTGTTACCGTCGCGCAATATAACAACAATAACAAAACGACAACAACGACAACGATAATAATATCGTGTTTCAACGGTTTAAAATGCCGTGCGCAATAATCAACGAGTGGTGGAAACAATACATATCTGTTACACTGCCGGTGTGGTTTTATAATAATCGAATTGTATTCGGAAGAACGACTGGAGACGACGGCGACTTCGGCCGTTATGAAAATATCGGGCGGGCGCGGTAAAACGAATTGGAAATGGCTTTTCATTATATTGTTTCGCTACGGTGTCGTTTACGGTGCCGTTATAAAACGGCGTGTAAAATTCGCCGCGGACGGCCGAGAAAACAGACACGGCCTCGGCCGTCTTTTATAGGTGCGGAATTATCGGTTTTGACGACTAGTTGTCGCCAGTGTCCTCGGAGACCGACAATCCTCCTCTTTCTAAAGCCGACTCTCCGCGGACGGGTACGCTCGTACGCAAACGACGGCCAAGGGCGAATACACGATAAGGATAAACGACAGCGGTCCGAGAGCTCTATGTATTTTAATTGTAAAATCGCCTTCGTCTTGGGGGCCTTCGGTCACCACCGTTTCGCGAGTTCGCGTCGTCCGACTTTGCATCGAAAACAAACGTCGGTTCGGGTAGGATTTTTTTGCGTGCGCGGTAACGTCGTTCAAATAATACGCGACCGGGCCGCGTTACCGCAAAACGACGGTTCTTATCATTTTCCAACGGCCGTGCCGCACCGCCGCCGGTTCGTCGCATCGGAACAACCGGGAAATTCGTCAAGATTTGCCGTAAAAGTGCAGTCCGTAGTTTTCCGGTAAAAAGCGAAATAATTCTCGGTGTGCGTTTCGTCGCGTTACTCATCCATAACTCGTTATGCGTGCGTATTATAGGTAATAATATACGGGTGCCAAAGCGCAACCGACAGACTATCGCGGCCAACGTTGACGTTTTTACTATAGTTTTTATTATTTTTTTTTTTTTCGTAAAAAATAACGTTTTTGCCATTCTGTGCCAAGAAATCGTTAAAAAGAATCGCCAGCCCGGATCGTCCTAATTATATCGTACGACGAGAGAGTGTATAAGCTTTACGGGGGGTTTCTATGTTTTGTTCCGTCAATAATTTATTGGGTTTTTTTTTTTCTTAAAAATAAAACATGTTCGGCAAATAGGATTTCCCGGAGGGTTTTTCGTCGGGTTCGCGTCGCCGAAGCCGCCGTGCGTGGTGACGACAACAACTCGTACGTATAATATATGCGTATAGTGGTTGATGTGGAGGAGGAGGAGGAGGTGGTTTGTATACGGGAAAAAAAACCTGCAGCGGTGGTGCGACCTTGTAGCCACAAAGGGGAACGCCGTCGTCGTCGTAACGAGCACTGGTTCTTAAAAAGGTCTTCCCAGTTGTATACCGCAGCGCGCACGATAAACGCGTTACGGCGTACGAAACCGATTGCTGCACGCCGCAGCCTTGTGGGTGGTGGTGGCGGCAAACGGCCATGTCGGATTTGCACAAACACGTTACAAATACGTATTACGTGGGACGGACCGTGTGCCGGCGTGTTATACGAGACTACGTACGCGAGCTGTCCGTCTGTCCGCCGCCGCCGCCGCCGCCGCCGCCTATCGTACGATATTATTATTAATATTTCTTCATGGTTAATCTGCCGACGACGCCGGACGCGGCGCTCGTTCGTTTCCCGAGACACACCCTAGACGCGCGCGTATACAGAGTATAACGGCCGTAACGATTGCGTTCTCTAACGCCCCTATCGCCTGTCCGCTCCAATCTGAAAAACCCGCTCCCTGTGTCGTCGGGCGACGTTTACACGGGTTTCGGCCGCGACTACACAATAGTATTATACAGTGCTGGGCCCCTCCCACCACCGTTACAATGCCGTGCGAAATTATAGAAACGATCGATTTTTATTGATTTTTTTTTGATTTTTTTTTGATTTTTTTTGACAATTTTAGAAACAAGCTCTCGGATCTAAAACGGTACCGATATTTTTTGTCACTTTTATTTTTGAGTGTGAAACCGCCAATCGACCATTTTTGATTTTCGAATATAGCAACGTGTATATTAAAAATTCCATAAATATAGATATGAACAACATTTGTTACAGTATATAGTCATTGTGAACTTGATTATTATTTATTTAGAATTTTCTAAACAATAATAGTATTGTACAAGTTAAACAATTTCTATTTGTAGTAAACCGGTATATCCAATAAACCGCGACAGGGCCAATCTGTGCTAACTTAACCTAACCTAATCGAAATATTTCGCCATAATAATAATGTACAGGCGTTAACCGTGGGCGGGTATGGTGGTTTGACCCCCTTCACCCATCGTTTTTTTTATTTTTTTTTTATCGCAGATATCATACAAATTAAATATGTTAAATTCAATGTTAAATTTAATCAAAAGGACGTGATGCCCGCATATTAATTTTGCCGTATCTGTCCTACAAGTACACGGACATTGTAAATTTCCGTACGGCAAAATCAATTTTACGCTGTCGGTGTGCGAATCAACCGAATGAAGATACTGCTAAAGTATCTTGCTTCAGAATTAAACCTACAAGTTTGATAGTAAATAAATTGAAAAATAAAACCAATCAAAAATTAAATTTTATATGATTATTGCGACAAAAAAGTACTGCCAAATTATCTGTGGGGGGGGGGTGCAAGACTGCGAGGGAACAATGAGGATTTGTACTCGGAGGGGGAGTCATGTTCACTCTCGGTACTGTCTCTTCGACCACCCTCTCCACTTCAATAATCATGTGCACACATAGACTTTAACATAAAAACGGAACAATAGGCCCGAGGATTGGGTGACGTGGTCGGTTTGCCAAACGGATCAAGAGAGAGATAGACCGATACGTAAACAGATGTGAGTGAGACAATTCTGCGCCCCGAGCTGGACAGCTTATTCAATCGTTCCGTTTAGTCCTCGGGAAAAGCTACCACCCACTGACACCAGGGGCGTAATTACGGGAAGGGGATGATCTCCTCCGTGGGTTTTTTTTTTTTTTTTTTTTAAATCACTAATTGTAATTCACGCTACACATTTACGCAGGTTTATTGCGAAAAATTCACAAAAAAAAAAAAAAAATGAGATGTGTACGGAGGTGGCCAAAGGCCACTCACTAAACGAAGCGATTATACAATTAAATATAATAGTATTTACTATATTTGGTATTCAAATACATATAACAAATTTAAATATAATTATAGAAATTACACTTTCGGACCGACGTCGTGAATCCTTAATCAAATATTTGCCCTTATCGTTTCGAATAACTGTACCCTAACGAGAACCGCATGCGACGATGATGCAAATATAAAACGCGAAAAACCTAAATTATAACCCCGGCCTATACATAAAATAAATATTACAATGCGTAACGTCACGGTACGAATATATAATCCGTCGGCTTGACGACGTAGGCGGTTGAGGAATAATAAAAATCCCAACATAAAAAAAATAATAATAACGTCATGGCGGGCTAGTATACAATATACGGGGTGATTGATTAACTAATAAGACACTCATTATCTTATAATTTTTTTTTTTTGAAATTTAGCAAACATACGGCTATTAAACGTTACGCATTACCGATATTTTTTATCGCTCTTATTTTAGAGGATGATAAAAATTCCATAAATAGTTGAAGCAATAGTTAAAATACATTTTGGGGAGGGGGAGTTTTGCATTTTTAATTTTCGTCAATCCGTCGACGAGATATTCAACCACAAAACGATAAAACTTGAATGTGCAATATTTCGTATTTAACTAATACACCATTGAATTATAGAATTTTTAACACAGGTCGCTATTCGAAAATCAAAAGTTGGCTGTGGTTTCACCCTCAAAAATAAGAGTGACAAAAAATATCGATGATGTAAAATTGTACAGTCGGTTATTTCTGAAATTTCTGAGAGAAAAAAAATCGGTAAAAAAGTTAATACTTTCCCGGATAATGAGTGTCTTATAGTTAGTCGATCGCCCTGTATAATGTAATAAATTATACGAAAACTGCGGGCGCTCACGAATCTCGTGTCGTCACGTCGTCGTCGTGGTTCTCGTGACCCCGATAAGTAACGATAATATAATAAAGATACCGCGAAATCGGCTCTTCACCGTTAATTTCGCCGGTTATTTTTATTTAATTTTTTTTTTTTTTCGCCCGTATGAAATAAATAAAATGGTACGTACACTCGTATGTGTTATACGCATGCATATATTATAATATGTGCGCTTGATCGCGGACCGGATTTCGCGAGAGATCATTTTGCACGTGTACGAAAAACGTAGTAAATATTAATGCTTTAGGTTAGGTTAGGTGACACCCGGTGGCGCACCACACTCGAGGGCTCTAGGGTGGCAGCTGTTACCCCAAAATGTAAGGCAGGTGACGACCTATACGTTTTATGTTAGAAATCATAAAGAAATAATTTCTATAGATAAATAATAATTATAAAATATTATTAAGCTAATTTTTCTATTTTTTATAATTGACGATCAACAAGTGCCGCGGGTCTGATTTCAAGAGCTAATTGGTGGTATACTGTAGCCGTTCAACTCATATTTCTACCCAAAATCTAGATTAGTCAATCCATCACGATTTGTCTAAACCGTCTTCGCCGTGTACATAATTGGTTAATATGCCGCAGCAAGCGTATTTATTTTACACAGATAAAATAAATCGAATAAGGATATCATTTGAACATAAATGGCGTGAAAACCATGGAAAATACTCTAAACAAAAAAAAAATAGCCAAAACTTTTTTTTTTTTTTTTTTTTTTTTGTGGCATCGATGACGGGCCGGGGACTAGCCTTGCGGAAATACTACCGGCCCGCCAATACTACTGTATGCTAAAATAACGTATTTTACATACGATCCGAAAACGGAAATAATAATCGAAAAATCCAATAATAAATCAACACTAATTTTCTTTAAATTATCTACGTGTATATCATATTAATAATAATATATATCTGTCGCACGATTCTGGATTTGGAGTTTATATTCTCTTAGAACAGCAGAAAAAAAGCAAATAAATAAACGCACTTTGCGTTGAAATCATCAGGACTTTATATAATATTATAAAACCGCAGATAACGACGAATGATATTTCGTGTACTATCGACCCCTAGTATACGAGTATAATCCGCGCGTAATATACTCGTAGTTTTACCAAATTTATACGAATATTCGTATAGAAACATTTCTATATTTAAATTATTGTTACAATAGGTATGACGTGTTGATTACTAATCGGAAAACCAATGAAATTACCTTGTTTACCCCTGGGAAACAAAACATTGATATTATAATATATCATCGCCTAGCTATAAAAGGCGACCACCAATTTCCGTTTTTTCTTTTCAAATGTTCAGATAGAAAAAATAAACTGTATATTACCGTATCCCGTAGATAGGAAACGGTTTTAGACCGGAGGACATGATGCCAATTTGATTTTTCACCGCGATCTTCGAAAATAACGATACGAACACGAATCGTCTTGAAAAGCCGAATCTATTGATAATCATAAACGTAATGATAATTGAAAATTGTAATATATAATACACAATAATTATGTAACTATTGCTAATAGCACACGTATTTTATATACGTATATATATATATATATATATTTTTTTTTTTTAAATACAAATTCGCATATTAACCTGACCTCTGACGGAATTAGGCTTACGGTGTATGTGTGTGTTTGGCTTTCCGAACAATGAATCATTATACATTTTGAAATTTAAAACGTTTAGGTTTTTTTTTTTTTTAAATTCGGTTCGGTTCGAATAAAATTACGTTTCGTCCGCGTTCGGTACGACCTCATCGCGGATTCGTAACATCACTAATAATGTAACGATTATATAATTTTCTATTTCTGTGATACTATAATGTTATCGTAGGTATATATATATAGATAATTTTTCGGTCGATAATAGTTAAATTTTTTTTTTTTTTTTTATATATATAATAATTATCATACCGCTGCAGTCCGCAACGTCCTTTAGAATATTATCACGGCTGTTATTAGGAAGTATATTTTTTTGTTATGCGTATATCAGGACAACGCCGTCAAAGCCACAATATCCGTACACGTATATCATAACTATCGTAATAACGTGCGAGCGTTTTTTGTTTAACCATCGTCGTATAATACAATCAGCCACAGCCTTTTTTTTTTTTTTTTTTTTTAACACGCAAGGCCGGCGCAGAGTAAAAATCGACCCTGCAGCGGTTATATTCGCATAAAACCGATTAAAAACCAAGGAAAAACTTCGACAATTTCAAATTGCCATCATACAGAAACGGAAATCGCCGGAATTTTTCGTTACGTATAGAAATGGCTAATATTAGCGTTCGATGGTTAATTGCGGCAGTTCTTTACGACCGATTTCCGACCGGATTACAACGAAAAATATATATGTATGTATATTTGTCATATAGTAAAAAGTAAAAGTAAAGTAGTCCAGAATCTAAAACGTGATTTCCGAGTCAATTTGGTAGATGTCCGAGAATCCGGATTTTCAGACACCAAAATCGGAAATTTGTTGTAAATTATTTTACGCATTCTTTTTAATTTTATTACAATAAAATCACAACAATCGAAAATGTTTTTAATAAATCAAATATATTGAAATTTATACCTATATTTAATAACTAAACATAAAAATTATGTAAACAATAATATAATACGCAATTCGTGTTTGGATTTTCCCGATTTCGAAATCCCAAATCTGGATTATAATTGCATCACAGTTTAATATAGTACCTCGAAAATTAAGTGTTTTAAACGTATACTTTTATTTATTCGACAATTGTTGTGCCAAGGTGATTTCCGGATCGGATGCGTACTCTAGGCAGCGTTATAGTGTCGGTTCCATTACCGAAATGTCGGTATTGATGTCGGTGTAGTTCCACCGAAATTTCCGGTTTTTAGTATTTTCCGAAAAAATAAAAATCAAAGTGTCTCATCGCTATATTATCGTCACACATCTGTTATATATACGATCACTACAGTATTTTTATATGTTAGGAATCCTGGAAACTGGGAGGAATGATACCCCGAGATAGACCCTAGGATAAGGATTGTTGTCTGATGTTTGGTACAATACGATTTGGTAAAATATTGTCCGGGATCGGGAAAAATGGAGGGAAATATAATATATATAGTGTTGGCGGCGATAACTTATTGTATAATAGAATTACAAAAGCCAGAGACGAAAACGATGAGAAAATATTTATGAAGACCATTTGAACGGAAAAACCGCTTTGGAAGTTCGAAGGGTATATTTTTTTTATATTAGACCAGACCGGGAAAACGAGAAACTACAAAAATAATCGTATAACGACGGGCCAAAATGAATTCTATCGTTTATATCTGCCGGGAAGAAAACGGTTAGAACGGTTTTGCCGCACCCGGAGAGCAGAAAAGCGAACAGAACTCTTATAAAATAACTCAGAAAACCCAGAACTCGGTGAATTGACGTAATCGTAGAAGACCCGCAGAATGGATCAGTATATATATTATAATCAGGGTTGTGCATTTACTGCACTAACAAAATATTAAATATACAAAAATATGCTCTATCAAATTATCTTTATTAAACAATTTTTTTTTTTTTTTTTTTTATACAATCTATACTAAAAAAAAAGTACAATAAGTATAATGTATGATTTTAAAAATTAAATGCAATGGCTTGGGTGTCTTGAGCGAAGAAACCATCCAGTGAGGGTGCTTTGGCGTGAATTTACATTTACTTGGGTATTAAATTTTCATAGAATGTTTACTTTATAAGGTCACGGGGCCATTGTCGCTTGAGTCTTCTGGGAGGATTTCCTGGGATGGAGGTAGATATTAGCTTTTTGATATGGGGATTGGTGTGATTTTGAAGACGAAACCTAAATTTTGAATAATATCAGTGACTTTAGGGATGAGGTTCAGTAAAAATTTCAAACACACAAAAAATACAAGTGTTTTAATCGAAAATCCTCCGACTTATAACCAATGCTCCTCCGTATATTTCAAACCACACTCTTCATACAGATCTTCACATCCCTAAAGTCACTGATACAGCTGTATTATTCAAAAAATAATTTTAATTAATAATTAAAAATGATTTACAAATGTTTTATTAATATACTTAATATTTCAATTGTTCTTTACCACTTGAAAAAAAAAAGAAATATTGAACACATTATACCTATTTATGTTTTTAATTTCTAAAAGATTACTAATTTGTAGATATCAGAACAAAACCGATTTTCTTATCGGGTAACAATTTAAGTTAAATACCCGACTACAAATAGAATGGACAATAAAATGTATTTAAACCAGATTGATCGGAAAACTATAAATATTAAGAAAAAAAAGCTAACTCGGTAAATATGTAAAACTGTGCAAAATAAGATTTGAACTATAAATAAGACAAAACGAATTTTAGCCGAATTCATTTTCTTATGCGACGAAGCAGAAAAAAACAAACAAACAAACATGCAAATGCATTAAATTGACAGCCCTGATTATAATATAAAAAGTGTTTGCGGACAAACCTATATAAGATAAGAAGAAGAACGATCGATTGATAATGAGGGGGGGAACATATTTTGCATATTGCATATACGTCGTACACGTACCATTTTTTAGTGCTTACAGTTTTTATTATACCACTATGCCACCTCTATATTAGAATGAATGTACGTTTAAATTGTATGCACATATGAAAAGGAAACAAAAAACACAGTCTAGAGTGGGGAGGCTATCCGACTATCGCCCCCTACCCCGGGAACCGCCAGCGATTAATATGTATATATTTTGTATAATGATGGATCGGTTAACGACAAAACGGTTTTTGTCGAATTCGGGCGCATTATTCGTCGTTATAATATATTGTACGCGTGCGTGCCGTTTTAATTATTATTTACGATCGCAAAATAAAAAAAATAAAAATATATAAATTTAAATAAAAAATGGCGATGTTTTAATGCGTTGCGTTCTGCAAACAGCATCCGTTATAATAATAACCGTTGGTTATTACTCGGTGTAATAATGTTTCTGCGGCAGGTGTATAGGTTGTTGAGCGTAGTTGGTTTTCAGTCGTGTTTTTATATGCACCAGTACGAATTGACGATATGTACAGTTTTTTTTTTTTTTTTTTTTTTGAAAGGAAAAAAAAAACATAGGCGTACCGCGAAAAGATATACCCGTTAAAAGATAATCGAGTTTTGTATTTTTTTTTTTATACATATATATATATACGACTCGCGGGGTTAAGGACTACAACACAAACATTTATATTTCAATTAAATTTTTACGTAATGGTAAAAAATAAAAAAAAAATAATAACTTTTTATTTGAATTGAACAATTTGATTACAGCCATTTTATATAGTTTTTTAGACATTTTGACGTTTCGACTTTTTAATTTCGACCTTGATTTTTTTTTTTAGTGTACAGAAAAAAATAGTGTTTCGATAGACAAAACCCATCATGAAACGAAATGAAATAATATCAAAACACTACTGTGGATTACTATCCAGTTTTGTAAACTAAATAAAATAACGAGGTTAATGTTGGTAAAAAAAATCGAAATGTCAAAATTTTCAAAAGAATAAACTCCGCGGTATTTTCAAAATTGTACGCAAAAACCAAAATAAAAAGTTATTATTTTTTTTTTTTACCATAACACACACAAATCCAATTGAAATATGAATATTTGTGTCCGCGAGTCGTATAAAAGCGTGGCGGGGTGTAGTTAACAAAATTACCATTGTTTTACTATCCAAACTATATTGAATATTCCTCTTTTTTTTTTTTTTTTATGTTGATTCTGCCGATTAAATTACATTGTTATACAATATCGACTGTTTTGTCCGCCTCTAAAATTTCCCCTATAATGAGACTCCTATGTATACGTATATCTACATAGATATATATACATATATCTCGGTGATTCTTCGTCGGCATTGTCAAAAGGCCCGATTTTAACAAAAAAAAATAAAAGCCGCGTTTTTCCAGTATTTATATAATCAAAAAAAAAAAAAAAAAAACCACTAAACCGACGACTACGAGTTATAAACACGTAACATAGGGGTGTATAAATATAAGTTGTTAACATAATATTATAATTTAATATATAAAGAGAGAAAACTGGTTTCGCCGAGAGACTGCGACGTTCACCGGGGGGGGGGACCCGTCGAAAAAGAATAAAGAGAATAAAAAAAAAAAAAGAGAGAGACAGGATCCCGGTTGGTTAGGTTAACGTGGAAACTTCTCCTCCGGCGACCACTGTGCTCTCGTGTATACACCGCAATATTGTCCTAGACGGTAAATTTATAAAACTATCGTCGAAAGAACATTTTTTTACAGGACGTTTTCCCGGTGCCTGTCTGAATTTGTATTAATTTAAACTAAAAAATCTATTTGAATTGTATATACTGTTTACCGTTCATTCGCGGCGTTATCGGCAGTGCAACCGTTTAAATGCGAATTAATGTCGTTCAGAATATAATTTTTTTTTTTTTTATATAAATATACAAATTCGTACTATATAATTTTATTATTATTATTATTATTATTTTTTTTTTGTTGGCGGGGGGGGGGGGTATATTGAGATGAATTCTACATATTTATAATTTGATTATTCTGTATTTTTCAAAAACATATTTTAACTTATGCCCACCGCCTAAATTCCATAACGGTCTACTACCCCGTCAAGCGCAGATTATTAACTCTTTAAAGAGAACGTTTCTTTCTGGTCCGTGACAACCGGACGAACTAATAAATAAACGATCGCCGAGGTAACCCGGAAATTAACGTAAAAAAAAAACATTTTTCGTATTTTATGGATTTCCGCGCGTGCTCCCCGGCCTCCTATTCTTTCTCGGCGGACGCCAACGTCATAACAAAACGAACCTAAATATTATTATAAATTTTAAGTTTCTAAACCCATCGGCGATTTAGTTGGCTGTGCGTTTATCACATTCGGAATCAGTCAGCCATTTTATAAACGAATACATTCACTCGGCTTATAAATCGGATACAAAACCGACGGACAAATAATAATACGTTCCGGCCCAGTAAAATATAAGTAGGGTATAATGAATTCTCAAAAACTGGTTTCGAATTTATTTATTTTTTTTTTTTTAACAACACACTCGAGTGTTATAACAGAATTTTATCCGTCAAATTGCGAGGAACAAAATAAAAATAAAAAAAATCCTATAATTTCGCGTTTATATTTAATTATTATATTATATTATAACCGGAGGCGGTTCTCGATGAGCCCTATGTGGAGAGGGGGGGGGGTTAGGCTAATCATTTTTTTTTAGTAATATAACGACTACATTTATACACGTAACACCGGGCAAAAGGAAGGGGGGACACCCACTTATCGCCCTTCCTCCTCCAAGTGTAATATTGGAATAAATAATTTTGAAATTACGATTTATAACAAATTAAGATGTCGGTTTTTTTTTTCTTTCGCTATACATCCTAGTGAGGTATTTAAATGTTCGTTTATATAAGTGTAGGTAGCGAATTTTAAACGGTTGGGGGAGGGAAAATAATCGTTAACGTTACGTATATGTTGAAATATAATAATATATTATGTATTTTTTCGTATCTATCCAACGTAATGATATTATTATCGTATTAAAATAGCGGACAAATGCGTCGTCATTGGTCGTACGAGTTATTTTTATATATATTTTTTTTTCCTCCCTGTCGTCCGGTTATTGACGGGAAATTATTTATTATTTTCGCGGGCGGACGACATGATCCCTCCCCCCGCCCCACCCCGCGAAGTGTGTACGAACATCGTTCTAAACGTCTAAAAATATAACTTTTAATTTTTTATACGCACGCACGCACGGTATAATAGTATTAGTATTACTATTGTTATTCGGAATCCACATACGGTCACCTCTATTATTATATAATTTACCTAAAATATCCAATTTTATCGCGGGGGCGGGCGGGCGGGCAGGTGTGGACATTAATATTTGACGCACGCACGGCGGCGGCCACGGTTATTCCGTACGTCACGACACATAATATTATATTCACCGGACGGCGCGGGCGGCACTGGCCAACCGAAATTAAAATAGAAAATCGTATTACGGTATTTTACCATTCGTATATTATATATATTTACGCGTAACCGCCGGACAGTCGACGACGGCCGTTTTGTAATTGTTTCACTACGGGCGGCGCAACCCCTCGCCGCCGAAGAGACGTCGTTGTATACTCGCTCGCACCGTCGTACCGACGACGGACCGCCGAGATTTTCGGAGTTTTTTTTTCTACTTCTTCTTCTTCTTCTACGGGCGGCCCTTATTAGAGACTATTCAATCCCCGCGGGACACGCTACACGAACCGACCCCGCTCGTATATATATATATATATGTATTTATATAAATACGAGTGGGTTAGGGGTCTCAACGCGACAACGGTGCGCGGGCCCCTACATCGCCCCAGCCCGTCGAACGGGAACCGTAGAACAGTATTACAACGAATCGGGCGACATGGCAACGTGGCGGCGGGGCGCTCCCACCGGCGGCGGCGGCGGCGACGGCGGTGTGGCGACGACGGCGACGCATCGGCGGCAGTCGCTCGTGCGGAGTCGCTCCTCGCAACACGTCCGTGCCGCCGTTCGCCGCACCGCACCCGCAGTCCAGCAAGCAGTCGACGTTCCGATTTGTTGTGCGTTTTTTTTTTTTTTTTTTTTCCATTTATTTATTCTTTTTCCCCCGTCTACGCTCGTCCCGTGACGACAGTATAGCGCGCGCTTTCGACCGCACACGACTCTAGCGTCTAGTCCGCCGCCGTCAGCGAAAACTCACAGTCGCGAGAGTCGCAGAGCGCCGTCAGTGTCCGTGTTTCCGTCGTACACACCGTCAAACCGTTTCGAATGTGCGTCGGTTGTCGCCAAGTACCGTCGTCGTTGTCGTCTGCGGCAGACGACCACCACTTGCAAAGGCCCCCGCTTTGGACACGTACTCGGAAAATGATAAGGCCCACGCACCAGCCGTTCAGTTAATAATCCGTCGTCGCGCGCCCGCGTTTCATTTTTAATTGTGACTAAAGATTTTTATTTATTTATATTTTTTTTTTTTTTTTTTTTTCTACGTCCGTTTTTACTTTAAGTATTTTGTATTTTATTTTCCTCGGAAAAACCGCCACCGCCGCCGTCGCTGTCGGAGAAAATAAACTTTGCGAGGTGTTTTCTTTTCTTTTTTTTTTTTCTCTTTTTGTTTATGCGGTATTTTTGTCGTTAATATTATACCCAACACGAGGCTGTGATAGTGAAACTAGTCGTTAACGTAATAATAATAATAATAATAATTATAATAATAATACTATATATATATATATACACGTAAAATATTTTATCTTTAATATTATATTTATATATATATATATATAGTAACGTCGTACTAACATATATATATATTTTTTTTGTTTTATTATTATAATATATAAAATTAAAAAAAGAACTAAGCGAATATATAAGACACGCGTTTTATTCTCTCTTTCTCGCACACACACACATATATATAAATATATATATATATTATAATACCTACCTACAAATTATTATATATATATATATATATATAGAAATATATAAAAGTACACGTAATAACTGCCGTCGTCATGTGTTCCGCCAAAACGGTGACGTTCGGCGGCGTGGTGGCCTACCCGAAGGCATCGGCTACCGGCACCATCGAGCAGACCAAAGCGCGTTTCAATTGCATAGGCACGCTTAGGGACAGCTTGAAAATGGTGGGCAGCAACGGTTCGAAATTTCTAACCGTCCGTTTGGTTCGCAGCAAGCTCAGGAAGCGCGAGGAGTCCGCGGCCGCAGCCACGGCAGCGGCAACGGCAACGGCCGCCACCGCCAACCCGGTCACAGCCGCCGGCACGACGCCGATGCCGCCGCCGCCGCCGCCGCCGCCGCCGACGACCCCGACAACAACAACCCCTAATGCGGTCAACAACAATAGCAGCATCAACAACAACAACATCAACAACAATGTCGGCGACTGTCAGTTGGCGCCGCGCGCCCAGCCGGTCGACGTCACCGTGGTCGCCAACTTGTCGGTCGCCGGAGACGTGGTCGACGGGCCCGTACCTTTACCGTTCCTCTGGCAGTATTCCGCCAAAAACGCCGCAGCCAAAAGCACCAACGGGTTTAACTCACCGTACAGGCTGTACAGTTCCGATCAGGTAATTTTCTAATCGACTCCGAGACTTTTCTCGTAATATTACGTTTCGCAACCGCTTAAATAATTACCAGACGAGCGCGTATAAAGTCCGTTTGAAAGTAGATAGAGAGCAGAGGAGACCCAATTAATTCCGTACAAAGTAATTGTCTAGTTTTTTTTTTTCTTTCTATTCGTTAACGAGTAACCTTTTATAAAATATTAATGAGCACATCAATTGTGTACGGGGAGAGAGAGAGAGAGAGAGAGAGAGAGAGACCCAGAGATCGTTAAAAATTATTGTTCGCACCATAATCATCGTCGGTCGTATCGTCTTATCTCGTAGTGTTACGAATATTACTTTCGAGTGGGAGAAGAGTATTATCAAAACACAAGGATAGTGTAGTGTGCACCGTGCGTGCACGGCGGAAGGCTAAACGCGGCGCGCGCGTTACTGCCTACTACTGGTTTTTGCGGTTCGCCAAGCGAAATTACTGTAATAGCTACGGCGTGGTTATCGCGGCGGACGCATATTGTGTTCACTGGTGACCCACAATCGCTTTGGGAACAATAACTTCAAGGGGAACCGACCGGCGGCCGCGTTTGGGTTTTCGCGACACGGACGGTTAGGTTAGGTTAGGTTGTTAGGTTACCTCCGCCGGAAAGTTTTTTTCTTTTTCTCTAACCGACAACGATTCCTCGAGATTTCCGGAAACATTATTATTAACAGACGGGTTTTTCGTAAATGGGTTGCAGGACACATTGGTGTGCAGCGTACCCATCGAAGAGACCGCCGAACACCGTAAGGGATTGCGGAAAAACTTGCGCGGCAAGTGGCGGAGACTGGTGCACAAAAAGCAACAGCAACAGGACGCATACAAAATACCCGCGGAACTACGGGACCAGCTCAAACAGATATACGTGTACTGATTCATTTAGTGAAGTCTGTTTCAAGACAATCCACAAAAACTATCAAATTTTCAGTTTAATTTTTTTTTTTTTTTTTTTTTTCTATGAGAAAGGACAAAACAATCGTGTATATGTTTTTATAAATAAACTATTTATATATTAAAAATACCTATAGGTAAATAATTTTTCATTCCTCTTAGAGAATTAAGTTAATTTTTATATTAATTTCACACACACACACACACACACACACCTTAAATCGAGTAATAATACAAAATATTGACCCATCAGGAACGCGAATGTGTTTTTAGTACCGTTTGTTAACTATTATTCGGATAAAACAGTACAACAGTTATTTTTTGCTTATTTATTTTCTTATTTCTCAGACCTTGTTATTCAAATTTAAAAAAAAAATAAAAATAAAAAAACGGTAAAACTGGCCGTCTTAACGTAGGAAGAAAAATCTGGTGCCATTATTTGTAAACATCATTATATCATTATATTATATTAATTTGTGTTAAATTCGTGATATAGGTATTAAATAAATTTAATTTGTGTACACAACTATTATAATGTTAAAATTATAATATTTGTGGTTAGGTTAGGTTATGTACAAATAGTATATAGTTAAGGCCATAAATACCTAATGTAATTTAGGTAATTTTAGACAAATAATACTATTAATGAAATAAATATTTTACTTGTGTAGAACTTCACACGATTTTATTGTTGTAATAATATTTAGGATATTAATATGAAAACTGTGAGCTTCTTTTTTATAGTGATAACGTTATAAAAGTAATAATAATAATAAATTTAAAAGACTTAAATTGTATCCCTATATTATTGACCGCTGGTCGCCGGCGTGTGTATATTTATTTATCTGAAAAATATAATGTTTTTTGACCAATTTTTATACAATCTGTGTACCGCGAATAATATAACGCTAACCAGCAATATTATTTTATTATAATTTCGGGATTTGAACGTGCTCAGAAATATCAAACTCGTTTTATCGGAGCGTAAATATATATTATATTTTTATTTCTATTTTTTTTTTAATTCCAATTCTATTTAGTCGACAATTATTATAAACCGAATGGAAATCATAAGTTTTGTAAACGTATGTACGTCATCAAACAACTCTCTGTGTATTATGTTCTAAATTATTTTGTAAAACTATAGCTAACATTTTATTTTCATACATAAAATAAGATACAAAAAAAAAAAAAAAAAAAAAAAATTGTCGATTATTCATAGTATTGAAACAAATTTTTTTTATTGTTTATTCACCGTTTAAATATATTAAAATACTGTTTCAACACTTATAAGTAATACCATTTAAAAATCATTTTAATAATTGCTCATAATGTTCATTATTAAAAGTATTGTTTTGTTTTAAAAACAATACGAATAATCAATCATTACATTTTTGTCTCCATTTTACGATAAGTTTATTTATTTATTAATTAATAATTATTTTACGTACGGTAGAAATTTGTGATTCAAACCATACACTTTTTGTCTGTTAAAAACAATGTTTTGTTTTCGTTTTTTTTTTTATTATTTATTTTTTTTTTTTTTTTATTATAATTATTATTGGTCTGTACCTATACATATATCAGTGTAACTAGCGAATTTATGTATTTTGCACATACGCGGTGTATAAGTCGATAATCAGCAATTGTTAATTTAAATCTGCTTGTGAAAAATATGTAAAAGGTAAGCGGCAGACTATTGTAATTTAAAATTTTTCTATTGTTAAATCTATTCTTAATGATATTCAAATTTAAAAAAAAAAAAATAATAATAAAAATAAACAAATAAACTTGTATATTGGTGGTACATTTTTTTTCGGTGTACCTATACTAATAGTATTTGGGTGCCTACCTATTTTTTCAACAAAAAAAAAGCAACTGACATACTTCGCACCAGTGGGTCGACCACTGTTATTGGTGAAAAAAGTTTGGAGGTACAAGATATAAAGGGTTATTTCGTTATAATTTTATTGGAAATCAAAAATCGATTCCTAACGAAACTCAGTAGACCGATAGAATTGTTTCTCCCCTCCCCTTTCCCTATAGTAGTCAAGGTAACTCAAAAATATAATCGGTGCAATGCCGTTTGTGATATGTTTAGTTTTTTTTTTTTTTAATTTTTAAGAAATACTGTCAGAAATCTAGTAAAACTTTTCAAGTAATGTATACCGTCGGCTGAAAAATCCGCATCTTTTAAAGGAACGATATGTGAAATAATTTCTACACTAACCGAAAAAGTGTTTTCCAATAGGAAAAAAAAACTAAGAGAAGTGCACTGAATCGGAATCTAAAAAAACCAAAAAAAAAAAAAAAAAAATGTATTATTACGCTGTTATATTTTGTCCAGGGAAAAGTATATATATATATATATATACCAGTGGATTGCAAAATAACGTTTGGCGTTTCTGTACACGTCTGTCGGTTCTGCAGAGAGAAAGTCGTCGGGAATCGAGTGGATTGTGTTTGCGCATAAACTAGTAACGCGTCCGAGTTTGGAAACCCGGTAAGAATATAATAATATTATAATGTAATGGGTTTTGAAAGAATAAATAATTCACGTTGGCGTATTATCAATTATTATTGTTATTTGCAGTCGTAAATGTTTTCCAATGACTATTCCCAACCTGTACGTTAGTGAAAAAGTCCAAATTTACCAACACCCCCCCCCACACCCTTTCCCGTTGACGCCATTACGCAATATTAATATCTCAATAACCGTGTGCAATGATATCGTTTTTATCTAAATATTTTTATCGTAAATTACGGACACAAATTCCATTCACACTGACAAAACAGAACAGAACAAGGCACAATAATTCTGAATTAATTTTTGTTATTAAACACCAGTCGTCAAGATGAGTTCTGACGAAGACGACGTCATTGTGCCGCGCTTATGTGGCAATTTTTATTAAATAGCGAAAGCAGTAAAAAAAAAACACAAAATTTGGATGCATGAAATAAACAAAAAAAACGTTTAGAAAATAATAGGATTTTAAATTTTTTGGCCGAATTACGTGAAGACGAGTTTAAATTCAAAAATTTCACTCGCATGAGTTCAGCAACGTTCGACTTCATATTAAATGCAATCGGCGAGACTATAAGATCGCTAAACACAAAGTTTCGTAAAAGTATAGATCCTATTGCTATGATCTTTATCACAATAATCATAGATAGATTTTCTTAAAAATACTTCATTTATTAATTTCTCTGGATCGCATGCCATTTTAAATTAATATGATATCATTTTTGTATGTAAAATAAACAAGTGACTTTGGTTTTCGTATTTGCTCGGAGCAAAAATAGAACCGAACCGATCAAGACCGAACATGTTTTGTTTTGTCTTGTCGTGTGTTGATATTGACTGATTAGTGTGCGCGCGTCAATTACTTTACACATGTTCTAATGATGTCCAAACGACTCCGAGCTGATCCGAGCAGTTTAGCTCTTTAGGTGTGCGCCCAGCCTAAGACATTAAAATTATCAGTTTTCAGATTCCGAGTGTATCGCGTTGCATTTAGTAGGATGGTTTTTTTTTTCTCTCTATTTTCACGGTCTGTTTTAAAATGACCCTGGGATTATGTTAACGATAACGTGTTGCAGCAGTGATACTTTTTTTATTAGAAAACTTATTCTATATATAGTCGTCTAACCTAAACCCAGGCTCAAACCACCCCGGAAATTTCGGGAAAATGTATAAACATGTTTTAATTTCAATTTAATTCTTAACGCGGGAAAGCATGGAAGTTTTAACTTACTCCCTACTACCCCTAACCCCGCGAAATGTGTTCGGGCTCGGATCCGGGGTAATATTTAGAGGGAGGGCGGGGGGGGGACATTTATATGTAATACACATAATTACGTATCATTTTTAAAGACGTTCGGGATATCCGTCCGTTATATAACAGCAGTAAATGTAAAACGAAAATATTTAACGTGAAGTATCTATGTCGGATATGAAAGTATAAATGCCGGCGATTACGAATCGTAATCGTAATAATATACGATATGAGACGTCGCCAGTCGGTGCGATTTGGAATTACCGGAATTATAAATATAATTATCCGCAAAACAATGTATATACAGAGTGCGGCAGAGCCGACTAACGAGTTTAATGAGGTCATAAGCCTGTGATAAGATAAGAGCAGGCCTTAATAAGTGGTATATTTTGAATTGTATTGTATTGCCGTTTATATTCGTAATCATGATCTGGACAGGTGTACATCGTGGTTTCGTCGTGCGTGCGTATTACGAAAATAATCATTCTGTGATCGCTACACAAAGGGCTTTTCATATACATTTCGGCATTCCACGTGCTGAATATGTTCCTTCTGCTAACACTATCAAATTGTGGATACGGCATTTGGAAGAAACTGGAAGTACCCTAAGTAGACTTGGACATGGAGCACCCAGAACGATAAGAACCCGCGAAAATGTGCAGTTGGTTGAAAGTCAATTGAGCAGTCACCAAGACGCTCAGCCCGGAAACACGCTGTAGCTTTGGGAATCTCAGACCGTTCTTTGAGGAGAATTCTTCGCGAAGATTTATCATTCCATCCCTATAAATTAATGCTTGTCCAAGAGTTAAATGCTACTGACTACGGAAACCGTAAAAATCTCTGTCAGCAAATTCTTCTGCAAAATCACCGTGGAGGTCGAGGCCATACCAGTCGAAATGTGCCGAAAATCATATGAGAGCTTCAAAGATCGTCTACAACAGTGTATCAATACTGACGGCCGCCATCTTGGAGATATAATTTTCAAAAAATAATTTTTAAAAATGGGATTGAATACAGATTTAAATAAAAAAAAAACCTTTTCTCTAAGTTTTACTGTTCGTTATTTATAGCCCATCAAAACTCGTCAGTCGGCTCTGCCGCACCCTATATAATATACATATTAAAATAACAGTCTAAACTATATGATTTAATTTGTATCGTTGTTTGACAATTATATAATAATGAAATTAATTTTTTTTTTTTGTGATTTGAGAGAGGCGTAGATCATATCCTCCCACCACCTCTTGTATCCGAGCCTGGCTCCACTTCGCCACCGATTGTTATGATATTGAACAGTGTCGCGACAAAACGGCAAGGCGCACGTCAAATTTGAATTAAATGAGTTATAAGGAGCTTTTGGACAAATGCCTGCTGAAGGATTTGTATTTTGGTAACCCGCCCAACGGGATATTGTAGAAGAAAACTTTCATTCGAATGGTCCTTTTCGCCAATGAAGAGAATTAAGACGTAACTAGGGAATACAATAGCAGAGGTATTTATATATTGTATTTTAATTAAATAAAATATTAATGACATTTTACATTTTTAGAATAGATTAAATGGATTGGCAATGGTGTCCATTCGTCGTTCAATATCTATAGATGCAGAGGAAATTTCGATGAATTATCTACTAACAAACGTGCTCCAGCCCATTCAGTCTTTGTTGTGTAGCAGTTTTTTGGGCAAACACGATATCCCAGTTGTTTCTCAACCCTCCTATTCGCCAGACCCTAGCTTCATGTGGTTTTTTTTTTTTTTATTATTCCTAAAGATAAAACTGACGCTTACGTGTAAACGTTTTCAAGATGTGGATGAAATAAAACATGATGCGTCGGAGCAGCTACGAGGAATTTCTAAAAGTGACTTGTAGAGGTGTTTTTAAAAATGACAGGAACGTTGGAGAACTCGTATAGATTCAGAAGGAGATTGAATGTAAATAACTTTATTTAATGAATATGTATATTTTTTTTTTTTTTTTTAACAGTCTTGATACTTTTCGATTAGACTTATACTTTTATATATATCCTTACCATAAGTGAACACTTAGAATATATTCTAAGGACACACGATACCGAAAACGACACGGACGAACCGATGAGCCGTGGGAGAGAATATTGTGCGCGCAGAAAAATAAACTATTCGTCGACCCGGCCCCGGAGACGGCGGCGGCGAGGGCATGTACAGGAGATACCTTACGTTACGAAAGCCGCACGCCATTATAATCGTGTCTCTCTTTTTATTTTTATTTTTCCATAGAAAAATAGGGGACCTACTTGGCACCGATAGCAAACGGATTCGTAATACGATAACGTAGAGAGATAATTTATTATATACGTTTTATGGGAACCGTGACGCGACCCAATAACATTTTTCGGGTCGAAATATAAACGATAGTATTATGCGATTTGTAATTTGCACCGGTATTCGAATCGATTGTTATGCATAATGCTAGTGGTGAGATATTATTCCGGACTTTATCTAAATCCGAAAAAATTAAAAGACCCCCCTCCCCATTGTTTTTCTTTTCGCATAAAATACGCACGACGAATCCTTCATTGCGGTAAGTACACCTATCAGAAATACCTACTACTGCGCGTCACCTTTACGCGAATACTCAAAAAAGCAATTCACTTTATTTTTAAAACACTACTCTAAACACGTTTTTATTTTTTTTTTTAAATTTTTTTTTCCTTTTACGAGCCAATAAAACAATAGCACATTCAGTTATATTGACTGTGACTCCGGTTAACCACATCTCAAAATTATCTTAAATAATACGTGATGCGTGATGCGGCCGACTATAATTATTATTATAACCAAGACGAGGGGAAAAAAGAAAAACGGCATCGCGTAATAACACACCTAATAAAATATTAATTCTATTTCGCGGTTGTTCAACCCCACCGAGTGAGCTTGTTAACTTTTTTTTTTCTTCGGGATACGAAATACGGATCGCGGCGCGTTCGGGTACGTTTCGATATTTTTATTTGCCAACGATGTAACGCGTTTTGATACATAAATAAAACACGGTAACACACGACGATTTATACCGACAAACCGAATGTACTTTGCCGACTACTATACAACCGATCCCTATGACCTACCCGTTGTGTTTATCATCGACCACCTATAGGACTTATTTCCTCGGAGGCAGCAGTACCGGGGGGGAGGAGGGGTTTGGACCAACAGGAGGTTGGTATAGGCAAGGGGGTTCATACTATAGTGTTTTTTTTTTTTTGTGTTTTTCCGTTTTTAAGAAATATATATATATTTATATATACCTAACCATTTTATAATAATACACAAACATATTATCCATCCAAGTTATCTGTATTTGTATTTTAAAAACGAATAATAACATATTATCATTAGTCATTAATGCATAAGTATAATGAGTATATATATAGTCTGTTGTATATTGCGGACGTTATCGCAACAGGAAACAAACAAATACGATATTATTAGAAAGATAACTAACTAACTACTAACCGTTATACGGTCAGCTATGTCTTCGTTAAAAATATCAAAATTGAAAACGATTTGACACTGTCAATCGAATAAAAAACAATTAAAGTAATACAACAGCAGTAACGTACAAATATGGCCGATAATAATTATCATCATTACCCGTTATCTTTCACACAAAATCTGATTCTGGGTACAACGTCCCAGGTGTAGATGTAGAGAAACGCAATTTTCTTTCTATTTTGTTTTTTCCGGCGCCGATTATGCTTCGTTCAATTTACCCAAACGTGTAAAAATAGAGCTACCTGAATAATCAAGTTTATTTTCTACAAGTGCAATAATATTATTTTTTTTTTTTTTTTTAAATGCAATCTACAATCGATACCACTTGGGCACAATAAGAAGATGAGATACAGATTAGTTATATACAATTTGTTTAAAAAAAATACATCATATCCTTAATAACATTTATACATAATACGTGATATTTTTGAGGAAAGCAGCCACCCAGGTTCAATAATATAATGTTATTTTCCTTGAGTTATACATCATCATAAGACGAGAATTGAAATAATGACAATCGTGCCCGTTGTAGGTCTTACAACATTATAATTACAGAGGAGGCACCACTGAAACGAATAGTAGAATCCATGATCCATCCATACGACTATAATAATATTATGTACTATAATATTGTAATATAATTACAATTATATGACGACGTATGTTTTATCGGTATATCGAACAGAGAAATTCGAATATTTTATATAATAATAATATAAATTGTAATTAATTATAAACGACGCGAGCGAATGGTTATCTTTATGTTATATTTAGTACATATATTAGAAATAGTGTACACACAGAGACACTATCAAGCTAAATTTAATATTTACTCACTATTTAGGTTATGTCGAATGTTCACTGGTTTTTTTTTTTTTAATTCTGAGCATAGGATTATTTTATTTTATTTTTTTTTCCTCCGTCTATGGACAACTTTGTACCAGAAATCTTACTCCGATTGCCAAGCGTGTTTTCTGATGGGATTTTGAATCTAGTTGGTGCATTGCGGGGAGGAAAATCGTTTATTATTTTTCTTAATAATTGGGGAAAACGGAAAAGTATACGGCAATAACGATAATTTTTTTTTTTTTTTTTTTGTAATTTTCTAGACATAGAAAAATGTTCAAAACACATTCTGGCGATTTTTTAGGCTATTTATAGGCATTTAAAATTGACGAGTTTTTTTTAGTTTTTATTTGGTTTTACGTGAATTGAATATTTTTGGCTCAACAGAAATCCATGAACATTTGAAAGGAGTTTCGCCATAAGTTGTACTTGCCGGTAAAAGAAAAAAAAAGTTCAAATTTTAATGAAAATCGTATAAAACGTACGGCATTTTGCTATTTTCTAATCATACGATAGAAATGCTCGATAACTTGTCGACTGTCGTACACGTAGTGTGTATTATACTACTACAGTGTGCGTATAGCTCAATATGGTGACACGAAATATTTTAGCCGGATTGACTCCGGCCTTTTATTTTATTATTATTTTTATTATTCACATGGAAGACGAATTTTTGTACGGTGCTGTATGAACCTAACCTATGTATCGCATGTACGGAACAAAATTATTTTGAATAGTTAATTTACTATAGGAAATATTTTTCGCGCAATCTATTTCTCGTAGAGTTATGCCGTCATTTCTATTTTTAAAACTATTATTTCATCCAAAATATTTTGTTTTGACAATTATACAAAAAAAAAAAAACGTTATAGATTACGTTTGAAACATGTTTATTAATCGAAACAATTTAGTGTTGCCTAGTTATACCTAACACAATACGCTTGTTAACGATCTATTTTCAAAGCGGATTCGATACGGGAAATTATATTTGATTGGAAATTCACGAATCCGAATTGAAAAAAAAAACCTTCGATTCGCATCAATCGGGCGTTTAAATTAAATATCGTGTCTGTCGTTTTAATACCTATACCGATAGCAGGATTTTCGGAAAACAATAAACCTAATAACCTTGTTATTATTTGTCGTAGTGACTCTTATTATTAATGATTTCGGTATTTATAATTCGCAGTCTGTACGCAAACGACGCTCGTACACAGGTGGCCGTCAGTTGCGTCGTGGACGTATTCAAATCCTAACGGCAAAGTATTAAAAACCGACCACATCGGTTTCCCTCGCCGCCGCCACCGTTTACTTTACATATTTTTAGGGCTTTCATTCAGTGGTGTATCCAAGGTGGATGAGGATTATGAGGGTAAGATATCCCCTCCCGAAATGTCTTCGATGTGTCTTTTTTTTTTTTTTAAGATTATGTTTATTTAATTTGACCAATACAAATAATATCCTATTGTTGATAAATTTCAAATTTACCTCCCTGCCACCCGAAATATTTCCCCGGCTACGCCACTGATTGTGTTAGGATAAAGTCGTTCACCACGCCACTGCCCCCGCAGCTACAATTGCACGCGTATACAGTATTATTATACATACACATATCGTGATAATATATTTTAATTACTGCGATAATTGGCATTATTATATAGCACATTTGTACCTGTACGTACGCGTTGTTGTGAGCGACACCTTTGGACATATTATGCGAACAAAAACATGCGTTTAAAAACACAGATAGGTAGGTGCGCGTAACGTGCAAAAATGGAGTTTACACTGCCGGCCTGGTACGTGTCTGCGGGTCGAAAATAACAATATACTCGTACTACACCGATTAACGAAATGACGTAAATCGCCGAGGATTATTATTACGAATAATTTACGTGTGGCCGTAATTATAACATTATTGTATACGCGTATAAACGATAAAACAAAAAACAAAAAAAAAAATAATATATAGAGGTAACAGTCGAAATTTTACATTACAGACCGACCACAGCAGAGACGGCCTGTAGTGTATAGGTGAATACAACGTGGCCACGCGTGGGACACAATACATGTATACAATCTCGGTTAAACAATTCAGGCAAGCGACCTGTACAACGATAAACCGTTGAAAAAAAAATAATAAAACTAATATTAAAAATGACGCCGAAGTCTCGCAAAACGTTCCGACGACGTTTCGAAACCGGGCAATTTTTAAAATGCTATTTCTTTGCACACGCCGGAGCTAGCACTCGAATATTTTGTACGTCCCACCTCCCCGTCGCGTCGTACCCAGTAAAATCAACCGCCATTTTGTTCTAGGCACTATACATTTTGTTGTCAAACCCTCTACGAAATTTCAGAAAAAAATGTATACAAAGATATACGTCTGTATACGTGCCCGATGGTCTGTGATAACATACGTATACTAATCTAAATAGAGTGTTAAAACGTCCAACAAGACACACAGTAGTTATAAAATAGGCACAAAGTGCCTAACTATAATAATATTACGTTTGTTTCGTGCCTAACGCAAAATGGCCGACTTGTTTTTGTTCAGTCAATTGTGTTCATTATAACGCATGGATCCGTGATAAAATTATGTTGTTATCAGCGTCTGCATTCTGCATTCGTGATTATTCCCGTGACCGTACCCTTCCGGCAAACTTCCCACCTACGACACCGGCCTACACCGGTGCACGTCCGTCGGTTTTATTGCACATCGCTATTATTATTATTATTATTATTATTATTATTATTATTATATTTATACAAAATACTATTATTTATTTTGTCACGGTCTGCGTATGGAGGTTTACGGACATACTGTTATATCGCAAACAGCTGGCTGTTCCAATGTACAACTGCGCCAACGAATAATCAAACGCCACGTCCGTTTGATATTCGAATTATAAATTGTAATACTTATAAACATTACACACGCAGTGTAATAAACGGGCTGAGCGTATACAAAAAAAATATGCATCGGTTATACTCGTTATATTGGCCGTCCGTCGTGTATTCCTGCAATCGGAATTGGCGATCGCCCGGGTAAAAAATGCGCGAGTAGGACGACCGCACGAACCACAAGTAATACCTGTAGACAGCGACGTAGAAATCTATTGATGAGCCGAAATAATTTATTCACCAAAATCCCAACCACGTGGGGCGGTGTAAATATGATTTTATTCCGTGCGTACAAAATAACCAACGACCAAATGTAAACCACTTATAATTTAATAACTCGATTAAACCAAACTTAAATAATAACTCCGGAATAATGAATAATCATTATTTCTTATGTTGGTTTTCTTATTTTTGTAACCCAGATAATGCGATTACGGCGACAATCCGTCCACATGTTATAAAACAGGAGAAACGTAAAATATTATAATACAATTTTATGAAATAATTTGTGGAAAAAAAGTATTATTTTCTTGTGAATATAAAATGTAATTTAATTGCATTCTATTATTTCTTTATTTTAGAAGATTCAGAGATTTGTACTGTTGTCATACCTGTCGGTATGAGCAAAATAAAACCATCCCCACCGCAAAAATTTCAGAGGAGGGGCAAGTACTCCTCCATTCAAATTACACCACGGCCTATACACATATCATTATAGTCGCTATTCTTTTCTAATCGGCTTACCTGTATAAAACGTATCGTATTATATTTAGTGTGTTGAACATTTCATGAAATATTTCAGTTTGTATTTGTCTTTGTAAAATAATTAAATAAATAAAAAAAATATAATATATTTCACCGACACACGTTTTTTTTTTTCGTTTTTAATTTATAATATTTTGTATTGTATAAAAATTTTATTTAGCAATATTAAAAATATTTCTTTTGCTGTAATATTTTTGGTTACAATCAGTCAAAATTTAAAATATGTATACAGTGATCGCGGTTTTCTTGCTCGTAATACCATTTATTTATGTAAAAAAAAAAAAATGACAGCATTTTTGATAAACGATAATATTGTTATCTCTTAAATTGGCGGGAAGCTTACATTTGCAAGGCAGTAGGGCCAAATAGAGAAATAATTTATACAAATCCGATATTTCACATTATGGTGAAATATTTCATTCGAACACTAACCATATTATAATAAATATACTCGAGCCACTACGGCTGATATTATTTGCAAATAAATGTTATTAAATGTTATAAATGTTATTTTGTTTTGTTGTGAAATAACCTCTTATCTTTAAATTTTAAAAACCCGAAGACTATGTATAATATATTAGATAAGAGGTTATTTCAACAAACCCATATAACAGTCGCGTTTTAATTGTTTGCTTTTTTTAAATAGTTGTATAATATTATGGGTATTTTATTCGGAAATATTTGACAAAAAAAAAAAAAAAACCCATAATACATGCCGCATTGTTTCAAATATATCCTAGCCTCTAAATTTTGTCATGTACGTTTGGTGAAATTATCTGTCTAGAATACCAGTTAAATAGAGTGTGACAGTTTATTTTGACGTTCATACACCAGAAAAAATGGTAGAATATTGTTGTTTTTTAATGTTTCGATACGAAAATGTGATCGAAGATTGGATAATTTTCAATACTAAGAGGATGCCCCATTACAGCGTGGCGCACACTAATTTGTTGTTTTCGTCTTACCAACGCACGACATGGCAAATTTGCGTTCATCAGAACCAATTTCGTGCTGTTAGTTTTGATATTAGAGTAAATTCAAGTATTAACAAACTTCAAGGTAAGAATATTATCTGTGTTTGTACGTCAGTTTTGTTCGATATTTTAATTTTAAGCGAGATACGATAGTGTGTTAAATATCATAATTTTAAAATAATTATATCACGCTTAAAAATTAAAACCATCGACAAAAAACCAACGTACAAACATAGACTGTACTTATGTTCAAGTTCGATAATAGGTTAATGCACTCTAATATTGAAACTAACAGCACAAAATTGGTTTTTCCGAGCAGATATTGCTATGTGGCGTGTCTCTGAGACAGTGACAATAAAACAAGTGTGTATCGCGTCACTCATCAAAATAACACCTTAATCTACTCCGATGGTCAAATATGACTAAAAGCGGATTCGTGTCCAACAAACATATTATTATTGTAATTCATAATCGATCTATACTAATAAGTGGCGTATCTATACAAAGTATTGTACGTGCCTCGGATTTTCTTGCACATTTTCTCGTCGATATCAGAGCGGAAATACGTTAAAACATTCAATTACGATTTATTAGAAAACCGATAAATGTTTTATTTCATTTAATTTTGTTATATATATATATGTACGTACCTACTTGTTATTCGCCAATAAAGTTATACCGGCACTAACAATAAATCCTTTTTGTATTCCGTAAAATACGATAGGTTTTTCCCCTCCCCCTTAGACACAGCAGCGATATAAATCATTGAAACGCCGTAACCGCGTTTCTTTCCCTCCGCACCGCATCTGCCGTGGTCGGCCGGCCTTTCGATTTCTCGTAGGCTTTCGCTTGTTAAACGGACGTATTCGAGACGTTTTAAGAATTAGAACACGGTATTTCGAAAAACGATTATTATGATCAATGAAAATAAAAATTAGTTTAAAGAAAGAAAAAAAATCAAGCCAACGACGACGACGGGAAGACCTTCGCCATGATCCGCATCAATATTAATGAAACTCCACTACGATTTATTTATACTCGCTACGCATAAATAAAGCAGTCTTGTCACGGAGACGCATTATTATATTTTAAATGATTAGAATTAGACGATTTATAGCAGCGATATAATAAACCGTATTGCCGTTTATCAAATCGGTATTATATTAAAATATTCCGTTTTTTGTTCATTTCATGTATACACAACTGATGGATTTCAAAAAAAAAAAATTATAATAATAATAATAATGATAATCAATTTGCAGTGTATGCTGTTGAATATTGGCGAATAACGAGTAGGTAGGTATATATATATATATAAAAAACTAAATGAAATACAACATTTATCGGTATTAACATAATCAATTTTCAGTCTACGGTGGTGTTGAATAGGTGCGATCGGGGGTGTCTCGACAACATCACCCCGTTACGACAGACAATGCGTGTATATTGTATAAAATATGATAGTTGTGAGCCAATAGTGATTATTTAAGTGATATTTTCTTTTATAATCGGAATTTAAAAACGTGAGTTATTGTTATTTGAAAATCAAAAGTCGATAAACCGCAGTGTGTTTATGATAAACGAAATAATGGTATAGTAGTATTGTTGATAATATCGTCGTGAATAGTCTCGGCGGAGTTTGTCGATTTGATAATAAATAGCAATAATAATTAGCTGATTGCAACAATAAATAATATATAGTTGTAATGAGACGGTATAATACGCGTAAATATACACTTAACCGATTACGTAATTTGTTGGTGGCTTGCCATTGTGATAAAATATTGTATAATCGAGTATACCCATACGCGTATTTGATTTAACCAGAGAAATACGCACGGCAAAGAAAACATTTTAATATTTTCGCGTAAAGCCGGAGAAAATATGAAATTCGTACGTACAGTGGTCGAGTAGTTTTTTTTTTTTTTTTTTTTTCTTCTTCTAAATTACAGCATAAAAAGTAAGTTAATACCGAAATGTAAGTTATCGTAAGAGTTATCGGTACGAGTATATCGCGTCATTCAAAACCTTGAATAATACGATACGGTAAAATTTTTTTAAAACGTCTATATAGGTATGAAACGGCTACAGTGTTCCTTCCGCGTTGACACATATTACCCGCTTAAAATTCGCTGCCCGGGGAAATTGCGTCGATTGCCAAGGGCCATGGCCACCCTAAATACGCCTTATAATAATAATAATAATAATAGTGCTGAACCGGGCCTGCAACTATGAACGTGTAACTGGTCTAAGAGGACAATATGTTAATAAACTATGAATAATTTTAATCCCGCGTTCGTAATTTTCACGTCGGTGGTCGATCCGCGAAGAGTTAACAAAACAATGTTCATAACAATCGCAGTATGAAAATATTATTTAAAAAAAAATAATAATAAAAACCATCATCGATTGCCTGTTGTTATTGTGTCGTTGAAGGACAGGCAAGTATATTATTCGATTAAAATAAATTATCGAATTATCCGTCCGTCGAGTTTTGTATTGGTCATTTTTTTTTATTTTTTATTTTTTTTAAAGTAATACTATTTTGCGGTACGCCACAGGTATGCGTTTATTCGCACGCATAAAATGTCGAACGGCCAACAATTGGAAAATATTTTATGCTTGGACGCCGTTCGTTGAGAAACGAAATTATACCACGGAAAACATCAACATTAAAACGATTGTACGATTTACCTAACCGCCGGACAACTATTACAGTAATACCTATAATTCTATTTTGTGTGTAATAAACGGCAATATGAATCGGTTCGTTAGGCCGTGAAACGGATTTGCAACCGACCGGACCGTAATTTTTCGAACCGTTAAAGCAAAGCCGAATGCGGAAAAAAAAAAAAAGTTTTTATACCAATTACAGTAAATGCGATTGGTGCCGGTGACTGGTATAAATCTCCGAGCTGTAAGGTTTTTTGTGCCCTCTGAGCAACTTTAGTGGTGGCAATGGTACAATAATCATAATAATTGCGAACACGCGGGCGCGTGTTGTTCGAAATAATTTTACTATTTTTTTTTTTCTTCTTTTTTTTTATACGATAACATCATTATCTCGCTATTGTTGTATTGAATTCTACAATATTTTATACCGCGGAAAATAATTACATACCGTTTTAATTTACGATAATAATATTTGTGTTGCCCGTCAACTTGAATACGAAATATAGACGCTGATATCTAGAGGCACCTATACTTTATGCGTTCGCGAATAACAGTCGGCCGTCTTACTTTCTACTTCTCGGTGGGCACGTTTATCGTTTTGATTAAGTAATTCATTGAAATCGTTTTTTTTTTTTTTTTTTTCTATTCTGTAACCGTCACGATTGGTATAGGTACCAATCTACATCAAAGTCAATTGGAATAAATTATATAATAACTTTTAGACTCAAGATTAGCCAACGGGTAGATGGATATTATTATATAATAAGCGTCTAATCAATTTACAAATTACTACCAGTCGTGTTATCTCTAGTACCCCCCGGTCTAAACTTCGTACAATATTAATATATTATATTAGTTATGATCAGATTACAAATATTCTCTTAAAAAAACTATTAAAATTGCACGGTTTTGTTAATTAAGTATATTGATTACAGTTTTCAAAGACGTTTTGTTATTATTGATTATCAGACGTCACAATAACCGTTGAAGTTGCAGGATTCCAAACCCTGCACCGCAGTTATACATATTTAAAAATTGTACTGATCGTAAAGTTGCCCACGGTAAGCCGCGCACAACCGAGTAAATAAAGTAAATAGAGTACATACAAAATCAGTGTTGTTTTAAGTACGAATGGCATGAAAACTAATGTTGAGAATTTCGAATAGAGTACCGCTGTGCGGAAAGTACGTATCTTTTAAGATGCCGCGCGAAAAGTTCGGAGCATTTTTTACTGACCGAAAAAGATTATCCGATAAAAACAAATACCTCGGTAAAAACCAAAAAAAAAAAAAATGCTCCTTAGCTACACTTGGAATTCGCCTATTTAATATTATCTTTAGTATTATATACTGAAATATAGCTGTTTCCGTTGTAATCCTATTTGGGTCCTGTATATAAATTTTTTTTTAAAACGTGTTGACTAGTCTAGTTTTTTTTTTTTTAATTTTTTAAATTTATGTTATTTTTATGTTGACTAGACAAACTCTATAAATATCGCTATTTCGAAATCGCATAACTATAAGGGCGCGCTTAAATTTATGAAAAAATGAAAAAAAATGTCAAGAATATAATTAAAAAATGTGTATATTATGTAAAAAAAAAGAAAAAAAAAATTTATTAACTATCTATAAGAGAAAAAAAAAACGAAAATAATTAACATTAATAACATTTTTTTATTATTTTAATTTTGTGTTGTATTTTGTATTTATTTATGAACATCCTAGAGGTTAAACGAATATGACGTGCTATCTGCGCATACGTGAGTATTGTGGTACTCGTCGCGTATTTATCCGATTTACTCTATTCCACGATAAAATTTGCATTACTTAATTCGTAGTTTATATTTGTTTCTATTTAAAAAACAGATACCATACAATATGAGTAATAATTATTGTATATTATTGTGTTTGAATTTCACCAAGATATGCGACCAGTATAATCGCGCAGTCGCGGATAGCACAGACGGATACTGTTCGCTGAGAATATAAAATTCGCTTCAAATTATGATCTAAAACTGTAACTCTCCGGCTTTTTCAATTCATCGATAGCAAAATATCTATTAATGACTACAATTTTTTTTGTTGCCCGACTACACCTGTTTATTAATTTATTATATAACTACCTATAAAGTTTTTTTGTTTTTCCTGCTGTTCTGTTCAACATGAGTATAATACGATTGTTAATACCTACACGGTGCACCAAACCGCCGACAATATGCGTAAATACAATATTTATCTGTTACTGAGGTTACCGGGTGCCGTAATATTGTTATACGTGAACCGTAGGCGAACAGTATCTGCTATCCCTACGGTATTATTTTTTGCTACACACCTGCACCGTATTCGAACCGTTCGTATATTTTTATAACGCATACAAGGTGACTGCAGTGGCGTGCCCGAGCAAGGGGAAGTTGTGGTTATATCCCCACTCCATTGGCTTAAGAACACAATAATACTTGTGTATTTATTCAGTAATTTAATCTGGAAATGTATACCGTCGAAAACGTAAATGGGAAAACGGGGACCAAGTTCGGCAAGAAGAAGAAGAAGACGTGTTTTACGAGGCGTGTCCCAAAATTAAGGTCTCCATAATTATAATAATCGAAATAAGCTTTATTCAAAATATGTTTTACATGGGTATATATACAGTACTTGTGAGTTATTTTCCACATAATCGCCATTTACTTGGATGCATTTTTCAAGGCGCACTGGAAGTTTTTGTATGCCAGCCCCATAGAAACTCGCCGCCAGCTTCTTATTTAGATATTGGGTGACTTCTGTCTTCACTCCTTCATCTGTCTCTAACCGTTTTCCTCCCAAATGTTTCTTTAAGTTACGCGGAATCAATAATTAATATCTAAACGGGTGGCAAATTTAAATTATTGAAAAAATCGATTGCTTACTATTAAATTTTCGACTAGGTACAATTTATATGCGTATAATATAAACGAGTATAAACACACGGATTCGTTTTATAAATATATAGCATTATAAATAAAACTCGCAAAGTCAAAAATGTAATACTTATAGTAAGCGAGCAATTTAAACTCGGCCTATTTTTTATAAAATAGAATTTCTACTTGAACATAATATACCTGTACTACTTTGTACCTACACCACTACATAATGTACGAGTAGTTAGTATAGATCCCAAAATTTGTTTAGTTATTATAATTACATCATTGGTTGTCTAGATAACGTACGCGCAGTCATAGACGTTGGAAAACACGCTATTGAAAAGTATACGGGCGAGTTGTAATAGTGCCACGGCCGACACGACACCCGGTTTTCTATAGACTTTGTTCTCTCCTACCCTCATATACTAGTTGGTTTTTTTTATCGATTTTTGATTTGTCTCGTAATTATAACCTCAAACACCACTATCTATGTTTCAAATTTCAAAGCTCGAGCTCGATTGGAAGGACCCTCTGGATTTGTGATAATCCATCAGCTAGTCAGTCGGTCAGTCAGTTTGCTGCAGTGAGTGGCTTAAATTGTGATTTTCAACAATCGTATCTTGGAAACTATTCCATTTGGACGTACGAAATTTACAAAAGACTAATTATTTTTGGTAACTTAACCTCCCTGAAAAAAATCATTCCTGTAACATAACTATAGCTTCGGAGATAGAGGGGGTCGGAAATTGCTCGAAATGGTTCGTGGTAATATTGCACAGTGTGCTCAGATATTTCGGCCAAGTTGCAAAGAAAAGCTTAATTTATCGAATAAAAATTGGCTATTTGGATTTGCTTTTAAGTTATCATTGTCGAATTAAGTATAGGAGACGTTTCTACGATTTATTCATGACTGTTTTTCGGGTAAAATATCAAAACATTTAAATCGTTCAGGCAGGCGAGAATTCTTTTTATAATTATAAAAACATATTCTGCTTATAAGTTTATTTATTATAAATAATATTTTCTATACAAATTTTAAAGACGTATATTTAAGTTAATAATTAAAATCGTTACACACAATTAGAAATGTTTCTTTGTTTTTTAACTCGTTTTAAAATGCATTCGAATATATCGACAATGGGCAGTTAGAATTATCGCCGTTTTTTTTTTTTTTTTAAATGATCTATGTAAGATCAACTTATGATGGATCTTGTGTGAAATTTGCAAGTGTTATTAAGAAGCCAAACAAATGTAATCCGCATAAAACCAAATAAAACTAGAAAATTTCAAACGGCAATAAATAGCTTAACAATTTCCAGAATGTTTTGAGAATTTTACCGCGTCTAAAAAGTGTTCATATAAGTAACCAGTGAACATTTCAAGTCTCTACGATTATTTTTAACTGAATTACCGAATTGACAAAAAAAAAAAAAAAATATCGTATATTTCTGTATTTTTATTACACGCGAACCTGGCGTGTGTGTGTGTGTGTGTGTGAAAAAGGTCAATTTTGTCGGAGTTTTTTTACCGTTTCCCGATTGGTTTGCGTAAAAAACCACACGGTCGCGTGCGCTTAATATTTTATTATAAATCATGGCGTGGGCTGTACGGTGTATTATATACTGGGTAACAGGTCGGTGTGTTAAGGTTATTGTAAGCAGGTAACCATATATATATATATATGTATATACCATATACCGTGTGCGGTAACTCTATCGTACGTATATAGATACGACTCTGTAACGGCTTGGCGTCGACGGTTTTTGCGAGACGGCGAAAGTTTTCTCTCTCCGACCGGCTTTGACGATAGTTTATTTTGTTTTTTATTGCGCATAAAATACCCGGCCGGTGCTGTCCGGTGCTGGCCATTTTTAAATTACTTTTTAATATTATCGGCTGTGCTATGATTATACTATGTTTGATTAAATACACGAACCGTTTTGTAATGAGCATTCGTAAGGGTCGGAAATTGAAATCTATATTTTACTTTTTAATCCTTCTCGACTTGCGTTTAAAAATCATCAAAGCGAAAAATGTTCAATACGAACGCCGGTTTTGGTGGTAATCAAATGTGCTTTACTCGGTTTCTGTTTTGGTGGTTTACCACTGGCATCACCAATCGTTATCACGGATCTTAGATTGATAACGTTTCACGGGGCACGGATGCTTTTACTCGTTCCTTCACCGGATCGGGCGAGCTCCGCACCCCGGGTGTTCTCACTGCGGTTTTCCCGGTGAGCAGAACGAGGAGGATGACGACGCTCTCCATGCGCTCTCATGCGCTGCGAGGCGTTTGACGGGGACAGGGAGCGCCTGGTCCGGAGGATCGGTCCTTTCGAACCGGGCGACTTGGTGTCGCTCATGTTGGAATCCCCAGACCGTTGGAACGCCGTGGTCGACTTCGCCGAGACGGTCGTCGCGGAAAAGGAGTCGGCCGAACGGCAACGCCAAGCCCTCGACGCCGCCGGCGCGCGCCTTCAAGCGCATCGCCGCCGTCGTTGATCGCGGCCTCGCAGACGCTAGACCGCCGGCCGCGGGGCCGGTAGGAAGTGTCCCCCCCTACAAGTGTAAGGGCAGCAAGTGGGCTTCGGCTCGGCTACTGCCCATTCCCCTGTAGGGACGCGAAGCTTTGTGTACTAATTTATGTGAGCTCGCCCCGTCGAAGAGGAAAACGGGTTTTTTTATATTTTGTACTTATTTGTACGTGTTCGTTTGTGAATAAACGATGGCGACCCGCCTCCCGAAGTAGTGCCTCACGGCAATTCCGGAAGGCTGGGGTATTGCCGGTTTTAAATGAAAAAAAAAAAAAAAAAGATTGATAACGTTGTTAACACACGGTGCTGTCTATCTTGTGGTTGTAGAATGATATTAAGCACAGCAATCACGACGCTGTTATCAGTATGGTAACTTAGTATACCTTGATATGACACATTTGAATTCGCGCCAAAACCGTCGTTTTTAAACAAGATAAATTTAAAAACATCAAAAGTCCAAAATTCTAAAGTCTAAAGTAATGAAAAAAAGGGCATTTCCTCATTTAGGCGAATCCAAAAAAAATGCGTTTGAAAATGTTGACAACCTCTAAAATAGAGATTAGTGTCGTGTTTGGTACAGAGCTGATTACACATTTGTTCCACTGCAAGTCCTCGTGTCAATAGATTTAAGGGAATTGAAAGCTGTGATTTTCTGTTTTTGTTATACACACACATCACGCACACTGTAAAGATATTTGGACGTGTTTTATTGATCTAATGAAGTAATTTCCCAAATGTTTTATGTCAACTACTATTAAAATTGAATTAATAGCCGATAATAAAATATCAGGCTTGTCATGGCGGGTAGAGAAATAGATATGTTTTTATGTACGGTTCGGCGCTGATCAGCCTATAAATTAATGGTTAATTGATATTCTTTCATTTCGCCTATCGGATTTAATTATTATACAGGATGCGGCAGGGAAACTTCCTTATTTGAAACGCGCACCTTCTAGTGACGTTTATTCCGAGAAGGGTGGGGATGTGCTCATTCGAAAGAGCAGTATCTAACGTTTTATATTATGTAGGTTTAAAAACGATCATGCAGTGAACAAGAGAGGAGCGCGCGTTTGCCTTGGAGTCGTACTCTTCAAACGGCCGTTCAATCATCGCCACGCAACGTGCATTAAGAAATCACTTTAATATCGCCCCCGTAGGTCGTGTTTCTGATCGGAAATCAATTATTTTATGGGTGGACACCTTTAGATAACTTCATGAGCAGCCCCTCCATACAGAACTTGTTACTGTTTGGTGTGCATTGCCTAGAATAAGCATCATTGGACCATGGTTTTTTTTAAGAAAATGGTCAGACAACGCGTACGCCGATGAATCTATTACGAGAACATTTCCCAGGACGCCTCATCTCCTTACCGGGCGATCTTAAGTGGCCAGCGCGCTCGCTCGATTTAACCCCGTGTGATTTCTTTTTGTGGAGATAGCTCCACAATCTTTAGTTTACATCGAACGTCCAAAGACCTTGGCTCTACTGAAGAACAATATTCAAGCTTCTATCGATAACATACCCGTCGATATGCTGGTAAGAGGGGAGAGAAACTTCAAAACTCGACTATCTCAATGCATTGACCAGAATGGAGGCCACCTTAATGATATGATTTTTAAAACATAATAAAAAAAAAACTTTAAATGTCTCTCTATAACTTGGGAAAAAATCAAACTGATGAGATATCATTTATACTATTTGTGTTATTCATTTTTTAAAATAAAATAGTGCCCCTGCCGCAGCCTGTATAACAATAATAACACGTATTTCCAACAATTTCAGTGCAACAACAATTATAATAAGTACCGAACATTATTTATACGCAAGTACTTAAAGATTTCTCTAGTAAGGTTCTGAGTGTAAAAAATTATTATTTATTGCGTCACAACAGAATTTTGACCAGGGCCTCATAACATCCGGCGCCGTCCCTAATTTTGTTGGTGCCCCTATATTTTACCATTCGGACGGGTCGTATACATTTTAATTTTTTGCGTAATCTATTCGACATTTCCCGAATTCTGCGGCTGGACGGAGGTCGATCCAAACGTATACCGGACGAAAACAATAACGTACTCGAAAAAAAAAAAAAAAAAAATCGCTTTTATTAGATACTTCCTCGTTTTTTCTGTATAAAGGTCACGCCTCTAAGACAAGGAAGGTAATGCCGCAAATCATGTCGTCGCGAATCTGGGTCTCCATTTATTCATGGCCAGCAGACTTTTCATTTCGGTCAATCAACTGTTACAGTCAGCTTGTTTTATCACGTATGTATGTATAGTAAATGTCTTCCTCTTCCGTAACACATGTATGTATAATGTATATACTATAAGACGTAAACGAATATTGTGCATCAACTGCAGCAGCCGACGGAACATTTTTCCGCTTTTTTTCACATTTTTTATTTTTGTTATACTCGTATACCGTCGTGTATTCAGTGGAATCCTTTTTTCGCCTAATTATTTATAGATTTTAATAGTTCCGAGTAGCTCATCAATTTCTATCCACCCAAACACCCGTCGACCTTCTCCAAATTCACATTTCCATCGACTGTGACTTATTTTTATCCCGGCTGCGATATATTTGCCATGTTATCGTTATATATTCAACGTTGCGCAAAGTTTCTGTTGTTCTTATTTTTCGGCGTGTAATACCTACACGACGTTGTGTACGTTTGCATTATCATGACAAGAGTATTGTAGGGTGACAATAAAATGCATACGGTGAGGAGAAGTAGGAAGGGGTTCGCTTTATTAGTGTCTCGGCACTTCCCAATGACTGGGCGAAAATAATTAATAACGACGATGAATCGAGGCCGCCTATCTTCATTTTTTTTTTTTTTTTTTATATATATATACCTAAGTCGCAATTATTAATCATTGACGCTCGGTTAGAAAAATAATATATAACATAATGGACAATGTTATTATAATATTATTGTCGTTATTCTTATTATGATGGAAAAAAAAAAATAAAAAATATATCGATATCGTTGTTGAATTATGTATTTGTATATTGTGAATGCATTTTGCGAAAAAAAAATAACTGATAAAACTAATTGAACAATAAACAATAAATTAAGGGGATTGCACTCGGCTATATTAGAAGAAGCAATTTCTTCTAATCTCCTAATGGTCGGGCAAACCATCAGCATGGCACATATACCTGCCGGCTGTTTATTTCTATAATTATTCATTTCTAAATAAAAGAAAAAAAAATATCCAACCGTTGTTGAGGTTGTATACTAGCGGCAACACAAAGTAGTAAACCGATCGATCGCCTACCCCGTCAAAATGCTAGGTTGTTGTTGGTTTTTTTTTAAATTTTTTTTTTTACTTCCTTGTTTGCCGCCCGAGTTTTTTTCTTTCTCAGTAACAATTTCACTTTATATTTCCCGTTTGTACACCCACAATATTCCAATATACATAAGGATATATCGCATCGATATTGTTATAAACGCACTATTCCCCCTCACCCTCCCCGCACCGTACGCATTGTTGCTTTTCGTGTTTTCCACACATTTTATTCCCTTCACTCCACGACCGAGGCCGTATTTTTAAACTATAATACGTGGGTTCGGTATATAATTATTGTATACAGGGTGGTTTTTTTCCCCCATATTCTAGTAGTCCGTCAAGATTTTTTAAACGAATTCGATTTCCGGCTTTCATTCGTCGGGCGGATTACTACCTACACCTTTTACACCTATTATTATTATAATAATACGACTATCGTTTATGACGTTAATAAGATTAATATTTTTTTGCTTTTTTGATTTCAAATACAACATATTCGTCTCTTCTTGTTCCGGTCTTCAATATTTTTGCGGATTATTTGGCTGCAGCTCACCGCCCGTCGTCGTCGTATATTATTACGCTCCTCTGTCAGAACGCAAATCTTTTCGCTCGTCATTCCCGTATATCCTTAAGAATTTTCGGTATGTTATAAATTATATCGTTGGCCTTCCACTTCTAGCATATTTTGGTATGCATTGTAATGTAGACTTAATATTTAAAACAATTACCCCCGCACATTTAGACCTCTATATTGTAATGTTCCAAATATTAACAAAAAGTTAAAACTATATTATAATATATTAAGTATGTTGGGTACAGGATGATAATACGTCAACATATAGGTTATAGATTATGGACGTTAATAAGGTTGGATAGGTCGATTTTTTATCCGGGTGGGCCAAGCTGGGGCCACTGATTTATAGGGAGAGCCAGTGGCGTAACGATAATCACCTGACTGACGATAACCATCCTATCGGTTGGTTACAATTGCAGGTTAACAAACAAATGCTCATAATTTTGGAAAGAATCGAGATAACGATTTCTGCTTGGTTTTAAATAAATCTAAAACGTTGAATAAAAACTATGAATTTTACATTTGTACGCATGTCTATATATTTGTTGACATGATGTAATATAAAACATAAATACTATATATGAAATCGTACAGGGCGGGTCCCAGCCGTGGTCCGGGAAGATTTTCGGGGTGAACAAAACGTTCGAAAATGAATTGAATTATTAGATTCATTAGAATCTGAGACGGACGGGTAGAGGGAGAAAAAAAACCCAACGGCTCGATATCGTTAAACGGTTTACGTTATTTTAGCGTTTAAAAATATTGTAATTCGCGTCGTTGCGTGCGGCAAACGCGACGTACCCACCGGTGTACTATTATACCTACTTAAATAATTACAATGACGGATATTCGCGATTATCAAATTTAAATAACGCGTCCTTAGATTTACGCACGTTTACAAACGTAGAACCTCACCCTGCGTTACCGTTTATCATCTGTAACAACATAATGGTTTAAACCACGCCACGTCGTGATTTTTTATTTTTTATTTTTTTTTTTTTTTTTGTAATTTTCCTCGTCGTTATAATGTCACGCACACTCGCCGCGGACGTTCGATGTTTAACAACTATTATTACACCGTCACGTTAGCTCGTATTGGCCGTATTTCAGCCGGTTCGATATACGAATTTCGATAGGTTGGTACCGTGTATTATGTCTATAGTAGCGGCACAACAATGCGGCCCCCTCTAAAAAAAAAAAAAAAAAAAAAAAATGTTTCTAAAAAAAAAAACCGTAATAATACATACGAGAGTAAAGTTACAGAGGTAACAATTGGAAATACCTCAAGAAACCTGCATTTTATATTATGTTGATCTCTCTGTTACAATATCGCATTAGAGCTCGTAATAATAATGGGATTTTGTCGTTTCTCGTGATAAAAAAAAAAAAAAATTACAGAATCCAACCTAAAAAAATAATCGAATTACTTATTGAATAAGTGACCGACGTTTATGTATGGTGTCTATGCACCACAAAAAGAGTTTTAGTATTTGGTTATTCGATTTTAGTAGGTATTCACTATGCTATTCTATTCGAAAAACACCGTTTCGGTTAGTAGAAATTCTCCAATTCACATCGTGAAACTAGCCGTTAATATACGAATATTTGCACATTGGATCTTTATAGAAAATAAATGCAGTGATTCCTAGCAGTTAAAAAAAAAAAAATCATAAAAACTGAAAACAAATGTCGATACATCGGTTCTATTTATGTTTGATTTCTAGGTGTTAACCGTGGCTACAAAGGAGACAAATACTAATACTATAATATTACAGTCATATCTAGTAAATTATATACCATATTAATAAATATACTAATACTACTAAAGTATGCTCTGTTCGGAATCGTTTTTCATATTTGCGCACGGATATAAATTAATTATCGCTATATATGTATATCCTACCTTGCCACTTTCCACCTACAACAGTGGCCCACCCTCGAGAACAGTAGGCATCTTTTTATTTCCGTCTAAAAAATTAAACTATTTGGATTAAACGATGATTTTGATGCGTATTCAAAATACGTGCGCTGTTAATAATATATTATTATTTTTGATTCAACGTGCTGCGGTATTTTTTTTCTTATTATCTTTTACTGAATTTCTTTATTTATTAAAATTATTAAATTTCAAGCTCAGTGGGTGGGTATATACCCACCCATGTATATTTTTTATATTTAATTTGTTTTACCCAGTGGCGCAAATATAGGATTTTTATTCAGGGGGGGGGTCACGCCACTGGTTTTACTCGTGTATAGGTATGTGGGTGACGATGACGTTCTCGTCAAACAATTTTGCTATAGTTTTTTTTTTTTTTTTTACCAGAAAATGCTGCAAGCGTGAAAACTGTGTGAAATCTTTATGGAAATACTAGAAAATGATTAGGTAACAAAAAGAAACGGGCGTGTTACTGTAGCCCAATCAGCTATATGGACATACTCTATAATATTATATACGTGTCTATGACGTGTACGTCGGTTTTTTTTTTTTTCGAAAAATACCCGTAGGTACGTATATTATTATACCTATAGATTATAATATTTCTTACTTACCTTGAGCGGGTGGTTGAGTCACTTAATTTTTTATAAATGAATCGTTCTTTTTGTGTGTGTGTTTTATTTACCGTTAAATATTGTCGGCATTAATCGCCTATACCTACTTACCTAAAATTATAAGTGAATTTTGTGCTCATCCATGTACAGATCGAATTCAAAATTATTCTAATATAAACGATTTTTTTTTAAAAAAATATTTGTTAAATTATTTTATAGGTTTAACGTTAAATATATGCTCTGTTCGCAATAAATAAATGTCACGAATATAATTATAACGTTTCAGCAGAAGTTGTAGCTATTTTAAAAAAAAAAGCAACAACTGCCATGGTTATAACATATATATATATATATATATACGTATAACAATTTTTTTTAGGAAAAAATGTTACGTATAGCCATCGAAAATATTCTCCTCTTTAAATGTGTATTATTTGTGTTCAAACTCCATAATTTTAACCAAAACACCACAATTTACGTTCTAAGTAATGTATAATTTTACAGTGTTGCCCGTCGGTGTTAGACCGAGACGGTAAATGCGGATGCGACGTACTCTTAACACGTCGACGATTCGTATGCGTATATATTTTAAAACTAATTAAATCTGAAATAACTCTAATTAGCGTTTAAACATTTTAAAAAAATCAACCTTACACCAATCGATATGAAATATCGAGAAATATGTACTTATTACGTGTATATAATTGCATTTGCATCTTGTATACGATAATAATTACAACGGATTTCCTCGAACTTATTACGACTGGCTATAATATAGGGCTAGTACAGTGTAATCAATAATAACAATCGTACGATATAAAATGTTAATCTATACGAAACTTTCAAAAAAAAAAAAAAAAATATTAAAAAACCTTTTTTTTATCTCTATACTTCAGAGAAACTAGAAAAAGCGTAGGACGTTTACCGATAGGAAACTACAGGTAGTCTTTATCGCAGTATTCGAATTTAAATTTGATTTTTTTTTTTTTTTTCTTACTGTTTTTGTTTCTATAAATCCTTTGATCCTATCTAATTTATATATATATATGAAGAATCACGTCGTTATCGTTATCTTTTAGGACAATTTCAGTACCTATGCGAGAACCACACCAGTATGGCAGTATAGTACCAATTAACAGAATGACTAGGTACCTAATTTTTATTGTAATGTTAATTATTATATTAAGTGTTCAATCATTGTTTTCGTAATATTCTACGACAAGTTAGAAAGTGCCTACACCTATATATAATAGTGATGGTCGTAATTGAAACTCGAACGTATTATGAGTTATACGAGCAGTTACCTCTAATACCTACGCGACAATTTGCAATTTGTTTTTTTTTTTCTTATATACTTACCTATCCAATACTGTAATACATGTGTGGCTATATGTTTTGTAATAGGTACGCATATACCCGGAGACTTCTCTATCGGCTGAACCTACGTAAATCTAAACGGCACTTGTTTTTGGTTTTTATTGTCTATTGAATGCGATATTTGATAGACGACGAAATAAAATTGTATAAAAAGGCGTTTGTTGTTATCGTCTAGTTTCTAGTAATTATCCATAGCCCGCGGTCTATATTATAATACGATAAAGCGGTTTTTTTTGTTTTTTTTTACTTTTGTGGCGTTTATGTTTTTCCTTTTTACATAACGAGAAATACCTGCCTGTCTAGCTAGAGACAATCTCTCTCTACCCGGTAAACAAACGTTTCGCCCCCGTTAAAAAATTGAGTTTACGAACATTTGGTCCCCGTGAGTGATTATTAGCCGTAGGACGTTCGGTGGTTCTCCGGTTTTTTAAATCATTATTTTATTATTAATTTCTTCAGGGTTCATTCATGTTCGTTATTTCATTAACAATCGATACATTTAACGAACTTAACGAACAATTAACGTTTAAACGACAATAATATAAATACACAACGCATTTTTACGACATTTCAGTTTTGACTTAATACACATAATTGTGACTAATTTAACTCAAATTCTTTGTAATTATACATCGTATTGTATTATTGCGTTGCTAATCTCGAATTGATTTCTAATTATACCTATTTAAACGTTATTGAAGAAATTAATAAAAATAACGATTTAAATAACCGGAGAATTAAATAACCCGGGGACCAAACGTCCTATGGCTAATAATCAGTGCCGGATTTAGGGGAGGGAAACAACAGTAAGGTAGCAACCTCAACAAGAGAGGGTCCCCCACAACCCACAATATAATTTTCTAACATTACCAAATAGTATGCAAAATGATTTTTTTAAAAAAACCTACATCTTAGTTCATTTAGCCTAAACCTAATGCATTAATACTACAAAATAATTGGTAAAAGTTTAAAAGGACGATTTAGAACCTAGTCTTGTTAATGAGTTGGTTCAATTGGTATCGTTGATACATTTATATAAATTGAGTATCAAAAAGATCAATCTAAAGAGCTATTTTACTATCAAATTCTTGACAATCAAAATTACAGAGCTACATTCCCAAACATTGAAATTACACTAAGAATGTCATGTAAAAAATGTATTTGATGGTCTCGAATTGCACTAAAGAACACTCATTTTTAAAAATGAAAATTATAAAAAATTGACTACGATGAATCAAACTGCCTATCAATGTTAAATGATTGATTTATCCCTACCCGGTATTGAGAGCGATTAAAAAAGTTCGCAAGGTTTCATTCGTTAACGTCATATCTTAATTTGGTTTATTATTTTTTGTATATTATTTTATTTTGTCATTTTTTCTTGTAAATGTAATTATTGAAATGCTCGAAAGAAAAAAATTATTTAACCTATTTAAAAAATGATTAGAGGCCACCACACCTGTAAATCCGGTCCTGCTGTTAACATCCGGGTACCAAATGTCCTATCTATTAGTCGGGGATCAAGAATCGTCCTAGAATCTCTTTACCTATAGCCATATGCGTGTGCAGGTTCTTTTGGCAGTGGAGGCAGCGACACAAAACCATGGTCGGAATTAACTTTATATTATATTAAAACACACGTTTTCCACGTTCTCAGATTTCCCACGAATAAAGTGTTTGATCTATATACGGTTTGTTATAAAACAAAAAAATACCGTAACCGTTCTCAACGAGTCCATTTCAATAGTAATGAAAAAAATAATAATACAAAATACAATCAATGAACACTGCGTATTATAAACATTTTTGAATAATTAAACTTAATTTTAACATTTTTACTTTTACAATATCAACAAGTTAACGCATTTAAAATGTTTAAACTACTACAACACGCTAGGTTAAAGTTATACGCGTCTTTTTACGTTTATAATTTATTATTATGTTTTAAAAATTGCACTATTAAATAAAAGTTTAAAAATAAAAAAAAAATATTTTGGCGGGAAATCTCGCAAGGGAAACGGCTACCTCCTCTGCCTCCCCCGTGCGCACGCTCATGCCTATAGCCATTACACGTAAAGATATATAAATAGGCGGTATATTAATGGCCGACTTTCAACTTACTTCAATCGCATTTAATTATCAAAAATATATTAAAGCCTATCCCAAAAAAACAAAAAAATCTGTAAAGAATGCCTTTGAGCCCGTATTGAAGGCGACCGAAAAGTCGGACACCGCGTTATCGGTTCCGCTGGGTCGGCTGTCTCAAGACGAGTCGGACGACATGAGCAAATATTTACCCTCGTACTTTGACCACGTCTAATTATCGATAATATCCACTAAAAATAATTATAATTATTGAAATTTTGAACGGAATACACGCGGTCAATTTGTCAATTTGGTAGTTTTTTTTTCCTCGATATATTTTTATCACGTGTTAACAGATAACATGACCAGGTACCAGGTATCAGTGATAAAACGTTTTAAATTTATTTTTTATGTTTTTTTTATGTATTTCACGATTTTACCTATTTAAAAAAAAAAAGGCTACAAATAAAATTAAACGATTTCGTGTACATTGTTTTATTGTATTATTTAGAAGATGAGTAAAAGAAAAGCGCCTAGTGATTCTACAAACCTGAACCATGACTTTTGTGAATTTTTAATGGGTTAGTTGACTCCACCAAGTATCTACAAAATACACCGGTATTGCATCAAATTTTTTTTTGATTAGTTTTGTGGTAATATTATTATTCTAGAATTAGCTGACTACGAGAAAAATGTTTCACGTAATATACACAAGTACAATGCTTATCGGAAAGCGGCTAGTTCATTAGCTGAACACAAAACGCGTATAAAATCTGGAGATGAAGCGAAAAAACTACCCTGGATTGGTGATAAAATATCAAAGAAAATTGATGAATTTTTAGACACTGGAAAATTAAGAAAACTCGATAATGTATAATTTCTATTTAAATAATTTATTAAGTAAGTGTATTATTAGTAAATGTTTTAAAATGATTTTATATTTTGTGTTCCAGATAAGAAGTGATGATAGTTCAGTTGCTATAAAAGAATTGACAAGAGTCAGTGGTATTGGGCCGACCAAAGCAAAAGACTTGTACAATGAAGGTGTTACAAATATTGAACTTTTATTAAAAAATCAAGATAAACTAAATCAACATCAAAAATTAGGACTCAAGTACCTATATCATTATTTAATTTGTACTTAATATTTTTGTGGTGAAATGTATTAGTTTTTAGATATTTAAATGACTTTGAGCAAAAAATACCAAGAAATGAAATTTTTGAAGTGGAACAGATGATCAAGAAAATATTAAACGACTTAGATCCTAGTTATCAAATTACCATCTGTGGTAGCTACAGGTTAGTTGTAACAAAATCTTTTCTATTTACGTTTATACAAAAATAGAATAGTTGTACATTTATTTTGTAAACACGAAAACAACTAATATATAATATTTAATATATGTATTTTTAAATTTAAGGCGTGGTAAAGACTTTAGTGGAGACATTGACACATTGATTTCTCACCCAAAATATACGTCTAAGGACCTAAAGAAAAAAAATGATAGGTTGCAAGTAATTGTGGACATTTTAAAAAAGCATAATCTAATTACTGAAACTATTTCGTTGGGCCCATCAAAGTTTATGGTAACTTTTTGTTTAAGTTCATAACTTTATAATAACTCCTAAAGTTAAAAATTGTCATGTTTATAAAATTTTATAATTAAACGTTTTTTCAAGGAATTTAATATTTTGAATCGCTTAAATAATTTATTATTTAAACTTGAAGTTAGATACCTTCTCTTTTAGTTTAAGTTTTAAGTGCTTGCTTTTTATGTAATTTAGTTTTTACTTTGTATTAATATATTAATAATTTAAATCTTCAAGTCATTGTCTAGTTTGATAAACTTAACAATGTAAATTATAAATAAAAAATTAATATTAAAAAAATAAAATATTATTAACAGATTTTTAATTATAAAATGGTGTGTTATTTAAATTAGGGTGTATGCAAAGTAAATGATATATCAAGACGATTGGACATTCGCTTAAATCCATATGATCAATTTTATTGTGCTGTTCTGTATTTTACCGGGAGTGATTTGTTTAACAAACAAATGAGAGATCATGCTTTACATCAAAGTTTTACACTCAATGAATATACATTACGGCCATTGGGCTTAACTGGTAAAAATGTTTTGAAATAATTTATTAACCATTATATAAAATGTAATAATATTACAATATTTGTGTTTCTTTGACTTGTGCATGTATTAGGTATACCGGGTGAACCTGTGGAAATTACTAGCGAAGCAGATATATTTGACTATTTAGAATATCCTTATAAAAAACCTGAAGAACGTAACTTGTAGGATTATAATACTAACATAATTTTTGTCTGCATTCTCTTGCTTAGTTTGATTTGTATTAATTAGTTGGTTATGAGTTATGATTAAACTTAAATGTAAATTGTTTGCAATTTAAATTATTTTATTTATACTGAAATATTTATTGAGTATGTAAATATAAAATAAGTATAGGAGTTGAATATTGTAATTAATAAACAATAGTTTTTTTTTTTTTTACAAAATTATGTTATGTGGAAAATTGTATTTACCTTTGGTTATAAATTAAGGTTTTTAGTAGAAATATAATACAGATATACGAATAATATGTTTAGCTTTGTTTTGTTCCTGTTCTATATATTTTTTAGTTTTTTTTTTTTTGATTTTATAATATTTTAAATACATTTTATTTATTCTTAATATTATATAATTAAAAGTAGATAAATAAATAAAATTATTAATGTATTTCAGGACTTAGACATTTATGACAGCACTCTATTTAAAACTTTTATCTAAAATAAATTATTGTTTGACATTTTAGATAGATTTTATTATTAGTACATTTATATTTTGTCTTTTGTTAAAATATAATAAGTATTGCATAATAATAAATATTTATATGTAGTTAAATCGTGACTGTGTATTAATTTCGACATCAACATACAAGGAAGTTTTTTACTATCCAGTATCATTGGGCTTTGTAAACAAACAAGTGACTGAAAAATAATTAAGTTCTTATAAAAAAAAGAACCATTACATATTTATTGTATTAAAAAAAAAAATTATAAAATTAAAATGTTACTTGACATATACAAAATAGAATATAATGATTATATTGTACTTATTTTATACATAATGTGTTTACGTACACTATCTACAGTGCAATCAGAAATTGTTATATTATATAACACTTGGTTAAGGTGTTTATTCTTATAGTTTTAAAACGTTTCACACAATTTATAATTATCCTGTTCGGGTACATAAAAATAACTACATTTCTTACATAATATGAATATAAAATACGAAGCTACTGGGAGCAAAGGTTGTGCTAAGGAAATTGTTTAATGCAAAACTGTGATTTGAATAATTACAAAATATATTTCCAAGACCAGCACTGTATTACTACACAGAGTATATGTAATTTGAAAGTGTATAAAAACTCCGAAATTAATAATTATAATTATGATTAATCAAAAGTTTTTCGAATGGTTCAACTTCCATTTACGACCACATCTATGGTTACAACCACGATGTAGTGTTGTCTGATATCTGATAAGTGACAACTGCGCCACATGATTTGATATGATATTTATATTTTGTTGTAATATTTTATAATTTAATAGTGGAGTTTGAGTAAATAACATTTTGTCACTTTCTTGTGGTTTTATTTAAAATTTATTAGTGAATAATATATTCTCACGTACGTATTAAAATTGCATAAAATTTTCGCGTATGCGATATTTTGGACTAATCAGTATTATAACCATTAGTGGTATGATTTAGTATACTAGTTTTACAGATGTTAATTTTTTGAACAGAATTCCTATACTTATACATAATGGGGAAAAAACAAATTGCCCAGAGAGTAAAAAACAATTATAAAGTAAGTCGATTTAGGTTTTTTTTTCAGTACAGTAGTTAATGATTGTAATGATTTTTCAGCCATCAAGTAGTGCCAGGGCTCAATTGTTAATGAGCTCCAGTGAATCGTATTCAGTAGTTCCCGACCAAAATAAATTACCTTTCATAGATGTATTCGACAGCAGTGTTCATCCAGATTTTCAAGTGGTCTTGAAAAAAATGTATAAAAAAGATTCTACTACTAAACTAAAAGTATGATTAGATTTTAATTTAAACAGAGTAGGACCATTTATTTAATTTTGAAGTATTTTTTAGGCGCTTAAAGAATTTGCATCATTATGTGATTCTAAAGATGAAAATAGTGTTAAAGATGTGTCACCACCGTGGATCATTCAATATGTGAATTTGTGCAAAGATAATGAACCTCGTATACGTGAAGGTGCCCAGAAAGCAATGCGGTCATACTTAAACCGTGTGCAACGGAATGTCGCTCCGTATCTCAAGAGAGTTTTTCCCTATTGGTTTGTGGCTCAGTACGATACCCACCCACCAACTGCATCTGTTGCAACATCCATGTTTGAGGTTAATAAACCAATTTTAGTGATAATAGGATTTAATATTGACCTAACAATCTAAAATATTTAATTTCAGAACACTTTTCCTTTAAATAAAAGAACTGAAGTAATTATGTTTTGTCAAAAAGAAATTTTTAATTACTTAATTGTAAACATAACAAACCCAGCTTTATTGAATACCAAGTAAGTTTCCATAATCGATTTTAAGAATAAAAAAAATGTTTAATTTATATTGTATATATATTTATGTTCTGCCTAAAATATATTATTTTAAATTGATCTATAGAGGTGACTCTGATGAAATGAAGGAATTGCAAGTTAGAACTGCTACTAGTTGTTTGTACGCAACAGCAACATTTTTAAATTCACTCACCGAAGAGCATATCGAAAACATAGAAAGTGAATTGAAATCTATGTTACTTACTAATTCTACTTACTGGAAATTAAATAAACATCCAACACCAAGTGTATGCTATAAAATGTGTTTTTTTTAATTTTATTAGAAAAATATATTTAAATATTTACTTATCCTTAGGTTAGGCAAGCCTGGTATACTTTATTGCATTCCATATTGTTTAAATTACAAAAGTTTTTACAAGATGAATGTAAAAAAGTAGCATTTGCTGTATTTGATAATGTTGATGAAGATAATATCACTGTGTCATTAGTGATTTGGAAAAACATTATACTTGTTTTATCAAAACCTGAAGTAATAATTGTATTATTTTAAATTGATTAATGTGTTATAAATTATTTATATAATTTTTTTTTTAATAGTTAAACTATTTTTGGTCACAATCTAATGCTGAGAAAGTCTTCCTGCCAAAATTGTGGAAAGTTTTGTCTTGCTCAAAAGGATGCATTTCATCTGTTTATGAAAATTTATTGGAATTATGTAAAAATTGTCTTGTTATGACTAGCATTACTATCCCGGAATTTCACATGAAGTGTATAACTACAATTATACATGGGTAAACTGTAAAAATGAATACTTTTAACTTGATCATTAAACTGATTCATATTTTTAGATTAGAAAAAATGTCAGGACGTTTTGATCGTACTAATTTTGTATCTGGCATTGAAACTTTTTTCAATCTTGTTACTTACGTTCTAAATAAAAATAGTGGAGATAAATCATTTGTGAACAAAGTGATTTCTGAAGTATGTAATTTATACTAAAATAAACTTGTGTTTTTAATAATTAGCACACTATCAATTTTCAATAGGTTTTAAATTTGGTTAAGTTTAGTCTGACTGGAAAATTAGCCAAAACTATGACACCACCAGTTATATCTCATTTAGCAATGTTTCTTGAGACTTTGACCAATTACAATGAGTTGCATGGATTAAATAATATAATTTGGAATAATTTGATACAATTTTTGACTAAAAATGGACTTGATGAAGAAATTATTTTTGATAATATATTAAGTAAATTGCAAATTCATTTAATTATACTTAATCATTTAAAAAGTCCAGAAATGAAGAAAATGAAGAATTTAAGAGTTACATTTGAAAAAACTGAGGAAGTCATTAGCAAGCCAAAACCAAACATTAGTGAAGATTATAAAACTGATTTAACAAATTTTGTTGATATTGTTTTACAGTTTTATTTAAATAAAACTTTGTGCCCTGAAGTGGGACATATGTATATTAATCATATATGCCAAGTAATATTATCATTCAAGAACTATGGTGTTGTTAAAAAATTATCTCAAACATTACCCGTGATAAATGATGAACCATCATCATCATCATTTAGATTATATAAAAGTTATGTCAAAACATGGATAAATGACGATAAAATATTAGCTTATAACACAATATCAGTAATTATTAGTTTGTTGGATGTCATTGAGAATGAGGAAGAGCGATTAATTGTGATTGATGATTTAAATTTGGTAATTAAAAATTTTTAATAATTGAAAAATTAAAAACGTGTACATAAAATTATATTTTCAGTTTGGATTAGACGTCGTCCTCAAAGAAATAATGAAATATATTAGTAATTGTAATACATTACCTACAGTAATTTGCAATTGGTTAGATACAGTTCTGATGCAAGATGAATTTAAAAAGTTTATATCTATTGATGTAGATGCAAATAAATCAGATATACTCATTAACTGTTTAAAATTAAAAGGTGATTTTTCGCTTTCTTTAATACAAATAATAAAATATATAATAGTATTTTTTTTTTTTTTTCTTATAGAAAATATTGTATGCGAAAAGTGGACAAAAGCACTTTTAAAAACTGTGCATACAAATCCCACTTCACCTTTAGTTATTATGTTGAGACAGATATTTGAGAAGAATTTAGGTGACCGTTTGTATGTCAATTCTCATCTTGATCTCATATTTGACATCATGGAATGCTTAATTGATACATGGTTAATTAACGTCCAAAATGGTGACTGCAGAGACCAATATGAGCTCTGTACAACTTGGAAGCTCGTGTTAAAGTATATGCTGAATACACACGACAGTGAAGTAGTGAAGAGATGTAGTTTGGTAATTACAAATTATGTACAGAATATTAGAAATGTTGACATAGGACATGTAGATAGTGCAGTTGATCAGTTTGTTGAAGATTTTATATCAAGTACCATACAGAGTGATATGCCTGTTAAATTTTTGTATGAATTACTAAAATGTGCAAATAGCACCGATCATTCAAAAGCAATTAAATGTTGTGAATTGGCATCCTATGTAGATGGATCATTATTTTACACCAATAAGAATGAATACTACGTAGATACAAGTGGTCAATGCTTTGATACAGCATATGCTTTATATTCTCACATGTATGTATTTATAAAGCAGATATTAAAATTCTATACAGAGTCCGATCAATCTAACAACATAAATGAAGAATTTGTCATTATTATTGCCAATACAATATGTAATGTAAATGTGGTTACTGATATATTGAAATATTTTTCAAATGTGAGTATTATAATATGTACAAATATAATCAGGAATATAAGAATTAATCATACTATAAATTCCAAATCATTCTGTATTTGATGAAAAAGTAAAAAAAATAAAACCAAACCATTTTATTTTATGATGTTATTATTACTTATAATTTAGAGAAAATATTGTTGTAAAATGAAGAGATGTATTGTTGAAAGCACTAAAACTAATGTTGCAGTACTTCTACAATCTCAATCACAAAATGTTACCCATGATATCGTAAATAAAATAATTGAAAAGTAAATATAATTTAGTAGAATCATTTTTATTGTTTATAAAATTGAAATTATAATTATAATTTAATTCATTGCAGAACAATTACTGATGGTCCATACTGGAGTAAATCATTACAATTTGTTTTAGACATGTTATCAATGTCTAATGAAGAATTAATCACTCTATATAATTCAATTAGTTTTAAATACAATGACAACCCAAACTTTACACACATAATTCAGGTGAAATTATTTTTATTATCTGACTATTGATTTGTACAGATAGAAAATAGAATTACATTCATTCTTTTATTCCTATATATTTTCTTAATATTTGTACTAATCATAGGTTACAGTTTTCCTTAAACATAGGAGAAAAAGAAAACAAATGGCCCATTTTTAAGTAAAATTTAAAACCAATAACAATATATTAAAATGGAGGTTTATCGAATTGAGTAAATGAAATTAATTGTTAATGTTATTTTGTTATTTAAGTATTGGGCTAGAATATTGTTCTTCTATACTAAAAAATCATAGTCATTGTTAAATAAAACTCATTATTTCATCATTGTTCCTGTGTAACTTTTATAGATTTTTGTGGGTTTTTGTGGTATGAATAACTTGGAGTATGATCATATTTCATTGGCTGCTACACGATGTGTCTGGAACGTACACTTTAGAAAGACGAATAATAGCGAAACTGTCTCTCAGATTTGCAAAGTGCTGGACTCTCATGATAAATTGCTCACTAGTGATGCTGAGTGAGTGCTGTATGAGGAGAAATAGATATTTCTGTTACTTAGCAACTGTTAGCATTAAGTTTTGAGTATGTTTTAGGTGTTTAACTGAAGAGAAGAAGACTATTGAAACAATACGAAACATTGAGTTTTTAAACTTAGTCTTTCTCTGTACAGATGATGCATTGATGATTTTAAAATATAGTAAAATAATTTTCAACCGTTTGGAATCTTTGATGTTGATTCTTACCAGTATTATTGATTTTGATTGCAAAACATATTTGCCCATTGGAGTAATTACTGCATTGGTCGGTTCATTATTTGGAAAATTGGTGAAATTCTACCGTGAAGAGGTTTATAAACATGTAGAAAAGAGCAACGAAAATCAAAGTGTTTTTAGATCAGATACAAAAGTTTTACGCGATAGTTTGATGAAAATTTGGGTCAATTTATCAAAAGAATGCAACAGTTATGTTCATGAATTGGTATTAGAATCACTCAGCGAATGCATAGAATACTTGGAATTCGAAGAAATGGATCAAAAAGACTTGTTCAGTCTTTGTTCCAAACTGATTGATTCAGACTATTATCCGATTGAAATCACAGCATACAATATTTTAGACAGGTTTGTTAGTAATAATAATTATTTCATTTTGTTTCTATTCATTTTGTTTTTATTTATATTTTTAACCAGATTGTGTGAACTGCGTAAAGTCTCTATGGAAACTGACACTGAATCTGATCAAGTACCATTTGAACTCAGCTCGTTACCATTACAAAAACTTCAAGACAGCGTCAACGCAATGTTAATAGATGTTAAGTATGTTATTTAATGTTTTGTTTTAATTTTTATTTAAACGATAAAAGAATCTTTATAAATATAAATCAGTAAGAGTATTAATACATACAAATGTAATATATATATATACAAGACTTGTGTGGGGTTTTACTTCCAATGAAGCAGCCCCATTCTTAATCTAATAATTAGACTAAGTCAAATGGCTTCAGTCGTTTGAGTCGTCTGATGTCTTGTGAGTTGTTGAGGAGTTGTATGGTAGCTGTATTTGTGTTAAGCTCCAGTCTTCTTGCATGTTTGCAGGCAAACCGAGTAATTTCATCCTGCATGGATGTCATTTTTAAATTGCGATGGATGATATTCTTATAATCTACTTTAATTTAAATGAATTTATATATATATATATATATATATATATTATTTTTTATTTAGGATCGGAAATGTTTTTGAACCTGAACCTTTTACAATTAATTTTAAAAATACAAGGGTGTATTTGCTGATATGGAATGTTATATTTAAATTGTGTTCAAAACTCGAGTCTAAAGAACGATACAAGTACATAGACCATTTAAAGTGAGTATATATTAAAATATATGTTTGACCAAACATTTTTAATTAGTTATACATTTTAATAACTACAATAGACAATGTAATTATATATATTTATCATTTTAGTGATGACAATTCAATTTCGTGTTTGATGGAAAACTTATTGAAATTAATGCCAAATTCTATCATTAAGACATACGCTAATAACGATGTTAATCCAATTATCAAAGATTTGTTTAATTTGAGACCAAATTGTACATCAAAAGATTACTGGAATAACAAAAAACTTTGGCACCTTGTGTGCTGGACATATTACAATCTATTACACACACTGCCAGCGGTTGTACGTAAATGGTGGATGGACAGTGAACATAAAGTGTCCACATTAGTTGACAAGTTGACAACCAAATATGTAACACAGAGTTTAATCATTCAAGAGTTCCAGGACGTCAAACAAGCAAAAAAAATTGAAAATATTGTGGTATGTATTTTAAGTAATGGTGGTTTGCTTAAGCCTTTATTTCTAACAATCACGCATCTGTGAATGTGTGGTGCGATTGCACAACACACCGGTGTGATGTATGATAGTTTTATTACACTATGTACGATAATGTCTGTGGTGGTTTGAAGTTAGTGTTTACTAAGTATAATTGTTATCATTATGTATAATTTGATGGAATATGAAACCGACAATGAATCCATTTGTTCAGAGGAAGGCAATGAAATGTACAGGAAAAGCTGTTACAACAACCTAATTCATAAATGATTGACTGACAATGAAACTAGATTTGAATATTGTTACCTTTGTTCTTTTTACTAAACTTGTGCCCCAAAATACATTTCATTTAATTTTTTTATCCTTCACTGATACTAAATGATTTTTATTCCATTATGAAAATGTCCAAATAAATAAGAAAATTGAATAAAATAAAAGAAGTTGAAATTATAAATGTATGGATTTGTCATCCGTGTAGCGCAAATGTTGCTTTCCTTGCAACCGTGATGTGGTTAAAACGTGTGATTAAACTCATCGATTGTAGGATACTAACGCTTTACTGTTGCTAATTTGTTTTTGCATATGTTGGTATAATATTATGTTTTCTTCTTTAGGTAAATTTGTACGAAAGTCGTGGTACACTTGTCGTGTCATACATGATTGAAGAAACGGCTGTCGACATCATTATACAGATGGCTAGTAACCATCCACTGGGCCATATCAGAGTCAACAGTGACAAAAACATGATAAACATGTCCCAGTGGAAACTGTGGTTGAAACAATTGTCATTATTCTTTTCACACCAAAACGGTTCAATCATCGATGGTATATCCCTGTGGCAATTAAACATCACAAAGAAATTTGATGGCGTGGAAGAGTGTTATATATGCTATTCTATACTGCATAATTCTAATTATCAATTACCAAAGTCAGCCTGTCGTACTTGCCACAAAAAATTCCACAGCTCGTGTTTAGTGAGTATATTATAATGAAGTAACCCATTATCTCTAAACAAATCTTAATGTTTTTTTTTATTTTCATGGTTTTTCAGTACAAATGGTTTATAACAAGTAACAAATCAACCTGTCCTATATGCCGTAACCTTTTTTGAAACAACGGGTCAATATTGTTGTCCATAATTTTTATAAAAATAAAATTAATGTATTCTTTTTAATAATTTATTTTTTTTTTTAAAAAATAGACTTGACAATTAATAAATTAATTAAAATTTTAAAAATAAAATCCAGGAGTCTTAAACAAAAATAATAAAAAAAATTTGATTTTATAACTATACTTTAGTCTACATAATGCAGTGTACCTTCTTTTGGAGGAGGTGTACCAGAAATAGCAGTACCTTCCTGAGGAGAGTTACCCTGCTGAATCCAATATGATGGTATTTGTTGCTGGGTCTGGTAAGTAATAGTTGCTTGCGGTTGTTGTTGCTGCTGCTGCTGCTGCTGTTGTTGCTGCTGTTGTTGCTGCTGCTGTTGTTGTTGTTGTTGTTGTTGTTGTTGCTGTTGCTGCTGCTGTTGTAAATCCGCTGCTTGTGCAGGAGTAAATGTCTGATTTCTCATCGGATCAGGTAATACTGTAAATGTAACAGATTGTGGCCGGTTAGATTCAGGAATCGGAGTACCCGATCGTTGGTCTGGTTCATATCCACGGCCTGAAACATCAAACTTCTATTTTTAGAACCAAACTAAAATTTTTTAATTATCGTGTTAAAATGTATAGTGATTATTATTCTAATCCTATTTACCTGGATAAAACTGATATCGCTGTTGTTTATTTCGGTCAACTTGTTTGTTTATGTCATCTGAAAATAAATTGGAAACTATTACCTGAATTGAATAAGGTCAGAATTATTTGAAAGTATTTACCTTTGACATTCATATTGGCGCATTCTTTGGATCTCGGGTCACCTGAAATTAACAATTACTAATTAGTTATTATAAACAATACAAAATATAATTAAAATGGTATTAAATATTATATATTTGTCTGTAAAATAATTTTAAAAAATATTAATAGTCTTCCCTTCTGAAACATGAAAATTACATTTGATTAAAATTAGTGCAGCTACGCTGGAAAATAAACTTTTCAATGTAAATATTAATAGCGTTACTATTGTTAACCTGAAATATTTGAGGCAACTGTTGCCAATTGATGTTGAAAATTAGCTTGTGGTGTACGTCTTCCTGTAGTAGAGGTTGCTACCATACCATTAATTGTTACTTGGCGTATTTGATTATCGTCGTTACCGTCGTTACTATAATATAAATGTACAAAATTGCAGTAAAAATTAGTAATGAAAAAAAAAGTCCTCTTCTCCTGAAAAATATCATGATTATTAAATGGTTAACCTAAAATAAAATATATTAGTAATTAATTATTATTAAGAATAAAAAAAATATATTCATATATTATGTATAACGATTATACTTGCCCAGTTCGTATTATTTTTGCTCCAGTTAATCCACCACCTTCCGATACAACCTGAACATATTTTTATATTGGTTATTACTTAAATTTAACTATTTAATATTATATTATCTAACCATTTCATATGATCGTTTCAATGGTTGATATTGAAACTGGTTGCTTTGTTGGAAATACTGAATGGACTGTTGTTGTCCTTGCTGTATCATAATTGGTTGATGGCTGTCATCTTGTTTATAGATAACTTGTTGTTTGTCCGACATTTGAGTTTGAATGACTTGATGTTGTGGTTTGTGTGTTTGCTGCTGCTGATGATGTTGTGGAAGAGTCATAGTAACAATACCATTGCCCTGGGATTGTAGGATTTGATGCGATATCGGCAAAGACATTAACTGATTGCCAGCAGGTCCAGCTGTCTGTTGAGTAAATGTCTTTCCTTGCTGTTGGAGCAGTAACTGTTGTGTCGACCCCTGACTAACTTGAGACTGTAAAAGGCCAGGCAAGTTTTGAATGATTTGTGGTTGAAGGTTTTGGAACTGGTTTAGTTGAGGCATCATCATTTGTATTTGAGCTGGCTGCCCTGGAGTTTGTTGTACTATCAATTGGCCATTGGGTATATTAGCTGGGATCAGTTGACCAGACTGCGTTTGTTGTAAATGAATTGTCTGCATGGCAGGCTGTTGTATTTCGGCTGGCGGTGGCTGTTGGTATTGGACAATCATCACTTGACCTGGTTGACCGGATGGCTGCTGATACTGTGCCATTTGATTGCCCAATATATAAGTGGTTCCGATTAATCCAGTGTTGGCGGGTTGACTCAATTGAGCCACTTGGCCAACATTGGGGTTTTGAGGCATTTGGAATGCATTAGATTGCACTTGGGGTTGATACGCAATAATTTGTCCATTAGATGTTTGAATATACTAAGAATATTTTATAAAATTGTATTAATTATTCATTTTTAAATAAATAAAAATAAATTTAATAATTACTTGAATAGGAAGCGTAGCTTGAGTCATAAACGCCTGAGTGTGTGGAATAACACCATTAGCTAGTGTGGTAGGAGTAGTATGTGTTACAGATGGTGTATGCTGAACATTTTCTAAGCTTTTCTAAAAAATTAAAACAATAAAATAAATTAAATATATATAATACAAATAAATAAAAATAATGTAGAAAAAACTTAGCCTAGAATATTATATAGATTGTGTGTATTTATAACAGATTTCAATTTAAAAAAAAAAATCATCAGGTTAAAGAAATACAAAGGCGAAAAAATACTACAAATTTTAAATATAAAATCCCATAATAATAAATACTATACAATTTGGAACTTACAGTTTGTATTGTTTGTTGCTGAATCTGTTGCTGTTGTTGTGGTTGAATTGTCGAATAGCTTACTGGTGTAACGGACAATGGAATTTGGTGCTGTTGTTGCTGATGGTTAACTACTTGGGTTTGTATTTGAGGTATAATTGATGCTTGATGTTGACTTAAAGAAGCTATGTGTGTTGGACCTTGAGTGTTTTGTTGGGCAGTCTGCTGTTGTTGTTGATGGCCACCCATAACTGGTGGAGGAACAGCCATTATTTGAGGCACTAAATCGTACACAAAATTCGAATAACTTAAAAATTACATTTTTTTTTTCTATAGAAAATAAAAATAAAATTGTCAAAACAAAAACTGTGTAGATTATTATTATGAAATGTGTGTAAAACAAATCTACAGAATAATATTAATTATGCAAACCGGCTTGTTGGGTGAATAATGGCATCTGAACGTTGGCTACAGATGTTTGAACCACTTGTGAACCGTCCTGTAATGTCATCATTCCTGATGGTGCAGCTACTTGTACAGTCTGATATTGGGCTGTCAGTAATTGTAAAAGTTAAAAATAATTAATTAAAAAAAAAAAAAAAAATTTTTATTGAAGTTTACTCGGATTTATTTGTTGTAGTTGGCCATTGTTGGTTTGAATAGTTTGATGGATTAATTGAGGTTGTTGTATTTGTACATTAGCTTGTTGGTGTGCAACATTAGGAGGTGCTGCTACATGATTTGATGTATATGCAGCACTATACTCATTTTGAATGGTTTCAATTAAATTGAAAGCCAATTGCCTACCACTTTGCAGTACTTCATTTTTAGCATGTCTATAATATTAAAGGTACACAGTTTAAGATGTGATATCTGTTTGATCTTTTCTAATAACTACAAAACTACAAGAGTTGTATTTTAAATGTAATTACTCGACGCAAAGATGTAAAGGTTCAACTGATTCTTGTCCATTAGCCTCAATGAATCCTGAACCTCTGCCTCGCATGGTTACTACAGCTCCCGTTTCATTCATAATGTAATGAAGATTCGCTCCATTTAGACCTAATATTTTATTTCTGAGGTCGAAAGCTGGAGGGGCATGATCTAAGCCAATTAAGACTTTTTCCTATAAATTTTAAGTTATAATTGTACTACTTATGTTGTTAAATTAAATTATAATAACAATCAAAGGTTAAATAAAATTGTATACTTACAATTCCTGCACCATTGATTAAAGGGCCAGATGTCAAATTGGGCTGTTTAGACATATCTTTATCTCGTTGAATCAAAGATTGAATTTTTTGAATAGCGACTTAAAATATATGAAAATAAAAAATAATTTGTCAAACTTAATAAAAAAATTTAAAAAATTCTTACGATCCAAGTTTTGTTTTTTTGGTCCTTTTATTAGTAAATGCAATGATCGCTCTGATGATGCTTGATTTTTTTCTTTAGGAGTCAAGTACCGTCCTCTAGTAACAATCACCGTACCTGTCCAAGAATGATTAAGTTAATTATACACAATATTATTGATTTTACATAATACAAAAAAAAAAAAAACTGATATTTAGGTATGAACGTAAATGTACCTTTAGTCATAATAATACATCTAATATTAATCCACTAAAAATGAAAGAAAAATTATATTACAATTGAATATCTTGTGATCTTTGAAGATACTCTAATATTAGTAACATTTCTGTGCATAAATTATGAAAAATTACCAGAAAATTCTTCAATATCATTTTGTATAGACTTGCTGGTAAGCAATATACGATCGGTATCAGCCAAGTCGTTAATTTCAAATTGAGTTTTTAGCTGCGATGTTGGTTGTTGCGGTGGCGTACACTGAGCCTATGTAAAAGACAATTACAACATGAAATTTTGGTGTATTGTTGGCAAGGTGTTGAATTATACTGTATAACAAACCTCGGGTTGGTCGCCGACCCGTTTAGCCAGGGCCGTTTCTACTCGGTTTCCCATTTCTACAGCTAACTTGAGGTTGTTTGTTGGAATCGACATCATGTTGAAGTGGATCTCCAGGATTAAATTAAATTACTGTAATAATGACCGGGAATACGGCCATAGTCGGCGTTTACAATGTATATAATTAAAATATACAGTAGTTGCAAGTAATATAAAAATATTGTGGAACCTCGTAATCTAAATAACAAAAACAATATTTCTAATATGTGTATTAAATGCGATAACAACTACAGAACAAAACCGAAACCACTTATTGTCAGTTCCCGGAGTATGTTACGGACTTGTTACGTCAAAGACGTCTGGTAAACGAACATACACATACATTACATCAGTGTGACCACTTCGACGATACTTTATCCGATACAAAAAGTGAATATTACGTTAGGGTAGGTATAGATTTTATACCGCGTCACGCCCATTGTTCCCGCGGTCAACGCAGAGTGCACTGCACGTCTGGGTCTATTGACCTTGTTTCGTAGCAATTAATCTGATCATGGCTGTAAAAGTACGGTGAAGAATTTTACGGTATCCGATTGTGGAAGAGACTTGGCTGGGGAAGGTCCAAGTAAGATTTAAAGTTAAAACCACTCAGTTTCAAAAATCTGAAGGTGGAGGAGGAGGGATACTTTTAATATGAAGTGCCCATAACAGTCCTGTATATACTATCGAAGATCCCCTACTCGCGTACGTTGAAAAACAACCGAGTTACGCGGTTATTTATTAAATTGCATTAAAATCTTTTATTAATTTTTAGGTATATTCGAAAATTGCATACCAGAAGCTGACATCGATAAAAATGCCCACCCATGGTCTAACGGATGGCGGCTTTTTAATATAATTGTAATAGACAATAGTCGTTCAAAATATTCGTCGTACTTAGATGTGTAACCGCTAAACACTTTAATGTTTTAGTACCCAATATTATTAAAGTTCGCCAGTAACCAAAATCTCAAACAATATTGTATGGATAACAATTTAACATGTTTTTTCTCATATACCTAATAATTATACAATATTAGGCACATAAATTATAATCAGAGGTTCACTACTTAAATTTGGGTTACCGGATGATTAATTTTTATATGAAATAGCTCAAATATGACTAAAATCTAATTTCATTATGTAGGTAAGCTATATTTTTATAACATATAGTTGGATAGATACCTAATTTTATTGTATTTGATTACCTATTATACACTACATAAATTCAATCATTTATTTTGTACTTTGAGTTATTGAACAATTTATATTAACTATATGAAATCGTTCAATCGTTCGTAAATGTATAACAATTATTAAAAAAAATCAATATATAGTGGGTCAGTGGTGGATTAAAACAATAAAGCCTGATCTGCGGACAATTTTAAGGACCTTGTTTTTTATTGAGAAACAACATACTTAGATGTATGGGTAGTAAACAATAAATAGTTTAATATTTAGAGATAGATAATTATTGTTATAAATGAAATTTTTAAGTCTGGGCTCTAGATACGATTGCACCTTAGCACCCAGACCACTGTAGTAGGTAATAGAGTATCACAACATTAATTTTGGTGCCATCGGTAAAATAAATTTTTACTTAAATAATACATTAATTATTACTAAATAATTAATTTTAGTAAATATTTTTAAAATAATTTAAAAAAAAAAAAATTAAAAAAATGGTAAATACAAATTCGGTTATAAAATGTAATGTTGCAATTTCACTATTAATCTTACCTATTTAACTTAACATATTGAATAATGCTGAAAAATAATTAGATTTATCAAACTCGACAAATATATAACTTAAAAAATAAAACATACAAACAGCACTATATTAATATTTTAAAAATATAATAATCATATTTAGAATTTATCGAAATAAAAACATTAGGAAACAAAAAATAAAAATATAAAACAAGTAATAAGTAAAGGTACAAAAAAAAAAAAAAATAATAAATACAATTATAATGTTAAATATCCATATGGTTTGATTATAAAATCCATTTCTTGTAAAATGATTTGGTGTTGATAACGAATTTGTATGAATTGTTTCAAAGCTCCATAACACGGTTTAGAACAGAAGTATTGGATATTAAAATGAGTTTGTGACCTGGAAAATAAAAACTTACTCAATCAAAAATATGGAATTCTGAAATGATAAAATGTATTGTTTTTAGTATAATAGTATATCCGCTGCATAGTGAAATCTCTATTTGTGTGGACACTGACATGGGTTGTTAAGTAAATATATACAATTTTGCATACAAATATATTACAAATAATACCTCTGGGCTTTTAGTTAGACTAATTCTGAACCTAGAAAAATGTAATTTTGCCAAATATAGAGATTTTGTTGTAAGTGTGTATTATACATATATTATAGATAATAAATAGTTAGACATCAGGTACCTACCTATGTGGGTATAAATGGTAGGTTTTGGTTTTTAATATAGTAATTGTATAGTAATCGGTAAAAACTCTAAAATATATGATGGCTTACTCGTGTTTTATTAATGATATGTAACTGTATGTAAACATGGGCCTTAAGCAATGCATACAAGAAGAGGCTGGACCGGACAACAGTTGATCGTGTAAATGTTTGGGAATATGATCCCGAGAAAATGGCGTCTTCCAAACGTGCAGAACCCTGAGGGCGAATTCTTTTAACGAAGGACAGTGCACGTTTCCTCGAACGTTAAACACTTGTTTGATTTTTGGTGTTATAATCAAGTTGTGGCCGTTACACGTTAGCGTTATGTTAGGTAACCTATTAACTTCCAAAAACTGCCGAGTACCGCAACCATCGGCTCTATATATGTAAAAACAAAAAACAGTCTTACACTGTCGTTGAAATAAGTATAATTTTGAAAACTTATCGATAGGTACTTGATATTCATCGGCACGTGATTCAAATAAGGATTATGATCCACTTTGACCATCGCCTCCTCCCTGAAGATCACCGCCGGCACGTACAACAGGTTGTTGTGGGTGAGCGATAGATATTCGATATTTTTCAAACGAGCCAAATTGTCCGGTACGCAAATTAGTCGGTTTCCGTTCAAATATATTTCACCCAAATATAGCTGTTCGGGGTAGATTTCCGGTAAAGTTTCGACTTCGTTGTGAGACAAGTCCAGTAGCCACAGAGACTGCATGTTGAAGATTTCTACACGTCAATATAGAAAAAAAAAAAATAAAATTCATACGGTTCATACGAATTACATCGTAATAATCGTTCAATTTTTCACATTACACTAGACTGACGTATTAGGGAGACTAGGCCGAGATTTTTAGTCCTAAGAGGCGTCACGCTGATTTTGAACCTATTATAAACCTTATAATTTAATTTAATCTTAACGTTAAACAAAAATAAGTATTAACAGTTTGAAAGTTTACAAATATTTGAGCACTTTTGTCCGGCCAAATAAAATTTGTTCGTATAAAACCGAATAAAAACTAAAATGAATTTCAAATGATAAATAAATAGCTGAAAAATCGTCGAAATGTTTTGACGATTTTACCACGACGTCTGGAAAGTGCTTTTATAAATATTTGGCGTACGTTTCTACGATTACTTTAAACCTAATTACAGAGAAAAAAAAAAATCGAAAATAACAGAAACCGCCGATATTGCGTACATTTACACATTTTCCCAATTGTTAAGAGAGAGAGAGAGAGAGAAAATATACACATCGTTACAAAACCAATACATTTCTCGCTATGCTCGGAATCGAATATACCAACGACACCTAAGCATTTGACGTTTGTGTAAAAAAAAGTGTTGTTGAGGTATGTAAATTAAATTGATAATACGTTTTTGTTTTTTGTTGGCTGTATTTCTATGGGAAGGCGTACTCACCGGAAGGGACATTTTTTATCATGTTGCGGGACAGGTCGAGTTGCGTTAGTCGCTTGAGCGTTGACAGCGCGGCGGGAATGTCCGTTATGAAGTTGCACGGCGCGCACAACACTTCCAAATTCTTCAGCTGACTCAATTCCTCTGGGAAACTCGACAGTCTGTTGTTTCCCAAGTAGATGTGCGTCAATTTCGCCATACTGTTTATCCATCTTGGCTGTGTACACGACAAACACGTAATAATAACGCGTAGATTGCATTACGCTAAAATTAAATACGGTACAAAGGTACCGGTCTAACAGGTACGCGATTAATTATATCGATAAAAAAAAAAAAAAAAAACAATTTAGACTTACAAGCGTTTCGATGAAGTTGTTTTTTATGTAAAGTTGATACACTTGGTCTTTGTACCGTTTCAAGTCTTCGGGGAACTCGATTAGATTCCTGTCGTTCCAGTGCAAAATTTGACCGATGCCGAAAGTCGCCGTCATGATTTTGCGGAGCATGTCCAAAAACATTTATTTATTTTTATATTTTTTATTAAAGCTTATACACAACACTATTAATAATTATTGGCAGTTGCTCAAAATGAATGACGTTTAATAGGTTAGTGGACCGTTGTACTCAATATAGCAGTTTGGTTTTTGTTGCATTTTTTTTTTTTTTTCTTCATATAGAATTATAATAACCTAACCATAGAATTATATATGTTTGCAATTCCCATTAACATAGAGACACTCCAGCGTCCAGTGCCAGATAGGGAAGGTATCGCCCCGCCAAGTTTTAGGAGTTTTAACGGGCCAAAAAATAAAAAAGCGATAGAAACGATACATTATGCAATGAAAATGACAATGTTGTAAGTAATAAATCGCGTAGATATTTTTGGAAACAAATTATTCTTATTATCTGTGGATTGGATGGAACAAATTGAGAAAAAAAAAAAAATGACAATACATTAAACTTTATTTGTTTTTTTTTTTTTTTGATTAGTATGAGAACAACTTTTGATTAGTCTGATCACATTTTACGAGCATTTATTCGTGGCCCAACAAGACATTGTATTCACATATATCAATCGAAAAAAAAACTCTAATCATTTCAAATGGCTGTAAAAAAAAAAAAAAACTTAATAAGAGCTAAAATTAATAGGACGTCTACAAAACGATTCATACGTATTACTTATCTACTTGTGAAACATAATTGATTTTTCCGGAGTTTTTTTTGTAATTTTATTATCGTGGTTTTCCCATTGTTAAGACAAATAAAACGACCTCCCCGCAATGCACCGACAAAATATCAATAAAAAATGCTATCTATAAAAAAATATCCGATTAAGTCGGAGTAAAAGTGTACCGGGTGAAAACTTACCGGCGAGTTCAGACAGAAAAGAAAACGAATATTGTGCAGACGTGGTTCCAGAACACTATACAAATTTCCCGGGGATTATCAACGATTTTCCATACGATTACAATTTTTTGCATACCATGGTAATACCCACGCAGTGCCGTAACACACAAATAATGGGTACCCTTGCAAAAATGAATTTAATTCTTTTTAGATATTGTATATAATATATTACACGAGGGCCGCAAATGATCGTGGGCCCCACTGCGACGCGGAGTCTGCGGGCCCTCAGTTACGCCACGATTACGTTTCGCGCTATGCTCAGAATAAAAATATATACAAATATAAAAAAAAAAAATAGAGAAATGATTCCGAGATATGTAAAATATAATGCAGAAGGTATGATGTAGGTGTGTATTTATATAAATACATATACTCACGCGTTACTAAAATCGGTGATTGTCCAATGCGTATTGAAATCGATACCGTAAATTTGTTTTCCCAGCGAATATACGTTCATAATATCTGAGACCGTTGGAAACGATCGAAAATGTTTATTATTATTATTATTATTATTTTTTTTCGAAATTAATATGAAACTGCCGACAATATTGTATTGTAATATTATAATTCATTAATACAATTATAAATTCGTTCGATAATATACCGTTTTGTTCGTGACCAACTGACTACACTGGAGACAATATATTATATTATTAAAATTATAATTATCTACATGCACACGTTAATAATGAAAACCAGCATTTTTCGATAAGAACTTCAGTGTCGACGAACAATGTGGATTGGAAATTCCGCGTTTAATGAATTTATAGAAGTGGGAGAATATTATTTTTATTATTATTATTTTTATTATAATATTACGATGGGGTAAAATACGACGTATTGTAGAACACGAATTAGTTACTTATGTATTATTATAATATGATAAAAATAATTGTACACCTTTTACTTGTGTAAAGAAGTATTCGTTATAATCGGAGTCTCCGGCGGGGTTATTGTACTTTTTTTTTTAAAATTTTTATTTTTTTTTTTTTATATTACCCCGTTCGATATGAAACACCAACGGTTTGCCGTCGCACAATATTATTCTGAACCGTGTTCGGTTTAATGTTATAATACAATAATAATAATAATAATAATAATGTAATACAGTCGTCGTCGTTTTTGGTTTTTAAAATTAATTCTCACCATACAATTTAAACGATTAACACGCGTTTACGGGAAAAAAAACAACGAAAAAAAGTTCACCAAAAGTTTTCCGAGTTTTACGACTGTGTCGGCCGTCATCGGACGATGATTGCCGGAACAATGTCGATAATAGCTTGATAATTTTATAGGCCGGCATTCGGTTGTCCACGGTAAAGTGTAATATAATAGTTGAGAGAAATTTGGGGGAAAAAAAAAAAAAAAAAAAAAAAACAATAGTTTTATGTAAAACTGTTAGGTTAGGTTAGGCGTTCGACGTATCTAAACACTCATTTGCTATTATAATAATCCGATTGTATTTTTTTTTTTTTTTTTATATATACATTTCTTTTCACATTTATCGACATTTCGGGTTTTATTCGTTTCATATATACATACGGTTTATTATAATTTTGAATATGTATTATTACGGTAAATATCGCGTATTATTGGTACATTTATAAAAAAAAAAAAAATCACTACACTAGATGATAGGTCTAGGCTAACCTAGACGAATCGAAAATATGGCCAATACGGACAATAATAATTATGGGTATTCTACTATAATTTTTTTTTTTTTTTTTCAATTAAGAAAAACAAAGATTATACTATATTAAAATCGTATGGGAAACCGATTGTTTATGACTCGAAACAATAGGGTTTCGAATTTCGAGGACCGTAATATTTAGTAATTAGATATATATATATATATATTTATTTATAAAAATATAATGTGGGTATTTATTATTATATTTGTTATCTATTTGCAGATAGAGTAGTTGCATTTAGTTTTAGTTTTTTTTTTAGTTTTCTAGTTTTTACATTGCATACGCCATTGGAAATATCGACCGGAGAACATCGCGATCGTTTGACGTTTATAATAAAACTAAATTTCTTCCGCAATTCCGCACAAGGTTTATTTAAATATTTTTACATTCCCACTGTTCCGAGAGTGGCCAGGAAGAAATGTATTAGTTTTAAAAAACATTTTTGTTCGGTTATATCGGAAAACGATACTAACACATTTCTCCGGATAATAAAAATACTCCGATTTTTTTCACGTCATACGTGTTGGCCACATATTAAACGATGCTGATTTCCCGGCAGACGAGTACATTGTTTGAACGATTCCACGATATTCTCAATCATTTTTCCAACAAATATCGCATTTCATTGTATTGGCGGATTCTACGGTTTTTAAATTACGATGTGCCTAAACGGTGCGACGTCCCTGTCCCAGCCCGGTGAGTACTTTGATTGAAACGTTTTTCAACATTCTCAACAATTATGGGCACGTATCATAAGTAGAGGTTCTAAATACTTAATAGTTGGGTTGACACATAGCACTGTTGAACCTTATCAATGAGACATGCTACGTGATTCGCTAAGTAAAAAGTGCCTGTTTATAGGCACCTAATGATAATATTTGATTTTTATGGGATTGTTCAAACTCGAAATTACAAGAGTAATATCAATAATTGAACATAACAGCGCGATTAACTAAACGTAAGACACCCATAAACGAAGTTATAGGTACTACCTATAATCAGTTACAAAATATAAATTTAAAAGAAAGTGGCCTCCAAATGCATTAACTAGACGAATGTTGTTAACAGACAGGACAAAAATTAGCAGCACACGTTCATAGTAAAACCAATTTACATAACCCAAAATTATTATCTATTACGGGATAAGAGCATTCAGTAAAAAAAAAATAAAAAATCAGAATTTACGTACACCGTCTGACTACGATACCTATAATTCTGATGTTTGATCACACTGTAATTAACTGCAACACAAAATCAAATTTTGATCAAAATTCGACGAACAAAAAACTTTGTACAATTATTATTGTAGGTACCCTTCCGGAAACATAAATTTATATTAATATAGAATATTCAAGTACAAAGATATAGGTAATAATTAGGGCTCGCGACTTATTGAATTTGCATATTTTTATTGAATAGCCCAATAAATTGCTATGTAAGACAGACAGTTTCAAGTTGTAACGAATTAAAAATAATTGCATATTTTTACACACATGAGGTTTTTATGAAAACACGCATTTTTTTAAAAAAAATAAACGTTATTTTTATGCATATAATACGTTATGTTTTAAGTGCGACGTAGTAGAATATTTCTCGTAATATGGATATGGATTTATTTTTTCATTTATGAACAATCAAATAAGTATTGTATTATCAAAATGTTTTCTGCCCACTATCGAAATAAATTATTATTTATTATCCGCAAACGTCTAATAAAGATAAGATATTTGAAGAGAACATTCTGGTTTTTTTCAAAAATATTGTTTCCAATACAGAGGAGCTATACTGTTCACATCTCAGTCTGGTGTCTTGCGGTCTCGTGTGCGCGATTGTAAGTCAATATTTTATTTTTATTTTTTTTTTAAATTTCATTAAATTTTCAATTTAATTTCGTTTCGTAACAAAAATTCCTAAGCAAACCACGCGAAAAGAACCTTCTCGTATTCAATATTTTAAATCAATAGTCCCATCTCTATTACTACTACCAGAACCAATTTTGACAAAATGTGATACCTGGATAAAGTCAGCGAATTACTACTGTGAACATTGTGAGCAAATAAAATAAATTAATAAAGTTAATTCTTTTGATGACAATAATTCAGTTTCATTAAAAATTCAAACAAATCTCTCTGATAAAAATATTGGAGCCCAACTTGTATTTATTAAATCAAATTTTGGATTTTTACATGATTTAATTACAAGAGTTGAAAAACAAAAAATTCCACTGGCAGATTCTATTTCTATTGTCGAAGAAGCAAAAGAAAAATGAATTAAAACGAATGGAGAAATGGGGGGAAAAAATAAAAATTAAGATTGAGTAGGTTTTATCAAAAAAGACTATCAAGCAGTTTTAAAAATATTAAGTTACTAAATGGAAAAGAAGATAAAGATTGATTACCCGAAGATAGGAGTTTAAATAATCTCACATATTTTAAAAATATGAGTCCAATAACTCTAGTTGAACGTTCGTTTTAAGCGTACAAAAATTTATATACATAATTGAGTGAATTTTCGATGATATTTTAATGCATTTTTTATTTTTATTTTTTCATGATTTTCAATGCAATCAGTCCTATTAATAATAATACATAGTACAGATTTGCAAAAACAATTTGTATTGATGTACGAGCCGTTGGTCGACCTATTGGCAACTGCAACCGGCTCGTTATCGATTTTTAACATTAAAACAATTCCTTACATAATTATATTTAGTTGGGTATAAAATACGTATAGTAGTATATCATCAATGACAATCCGAAAGCTGGGCGGTATTTTTCAAAACGATTGTTTAAAAAAACCGATTTTTTTTTTTATTTTGGGGTGGCGGAGGAGGTGGTGGCGGCGCGGGATTTGTCGAATAGGGGACACGCCCCCTTTATCTTTCGCGCAGCCGGAGATAATATCACCAAGGGTGGGTGTCTTGGCGGAACGTAAAATTTTCGAGTCGGCTGCTATAAACCGCGGAATATACAAGGCGTGCCGAATAAACAGGTGAGTATAATAAATATAAAATCGGGTAGATAGGTACCTTTTACATCAATGTTTCGTCATCCCGGTGTATAATACCAGACTTCCGTTGCGTTTTCATTTTTCGCATTCCGCGGCGGCGGCGGCGGGTATATTCCGCACGGTTTAGAAAGTCTTTTGGCCCAGTTTCGCAAATATTACGCGGCCCGTCGTTAGGTTGGGCAATTATAAAACAAATATACAAAACTAAACTGACTGGTGCCGATGTAACGACACGATAATTCTATAATAAACGGTAACTACGGGATCGCGCAAATACATCGTATATTTCGAAGGGGTCACTAATCGCGTGTAAACAAAAAAACTACAAGTCGCGTTCGCGGTGTCGGAAAAGGGTCACATATAATAAAAAAAAAAAAAAATCGATACTTCACGTTATTTCTCATTTTAGCCAACGCCCGTGTATAAAACCCTGCCGCAATACTTAATACTTAGTTCCACCACTGCGGGGCACTGGTGTTGAAATTTAATATTCAAGCAATGCCGATGAAAGGAATGTAAGGGCGAGACCGTATACGGCGGAGGGGAGAAGGGTCTGAGGGGCCACCGTCCTCGGGAAATCGTTAAAAATGACAATACTTAGTGTTAACGGTGTAAAGTAAAAAATTATGATTGAAATTAAAATTAAGAGGGTATTAAAATAATCCAGATTTCTCCACTCCCGCCTGAGATTTCAGAAACGGAATCGTGTACGGATATAGCATTTTTCAATGCAAATAACCATATACAATGTTTTTTTTCTTCAAAGAAATCAATCGAGTTATAAGGATTTGCTTTAAATGGTGTTTAATAAATCTAAACTAATTTTTCCCTCTGTATGAATATAAAAAGAAACTATTATGTACCTAATTATGTCAATGTGTGAAATTTTAAATAAACACATTTTTTTTTTTTTTTTTTCAGATGTTTGAATGGATCACTAAGTTGAATATCAGTGTAACTTTGCATTTGGTAGGTTAGATAGATCACACATAAAAAAAAAAAAAAATACCAGAAATAATATACAATCCTTTTCACGCCAATATGTCGTATTACTTTCTAAAAATTGCATAATAAAATATGACCTCATTTAAGGAAGTTGTAAGTATTGAAATATAAAACATACTTGTTTTTTTTATTCTTTAAAAATGTATTTAAAGAAAAAATATATAAATTTAAACATCATAGAAATAACATACACTACATCTTTATATACATAAATAATATATGTATATAATAAATTATTAAACTAGACAATGTTATATAATATTTGTTGTGCCTGTAACTATTTGATATTTTAACAAAAATTAAAATTTTGTGATTTAAAAACAATCACAAATTCAATTGTAATATCGAAAAACTAAGAAAGAAAAATAAATCTTGTTAACACATACAAAAAAAAAAAAGAAAATCACCAAAGCAATATTTCTTCTTTAGTTTAATTATCATTTGATACAATTACTTATATATTTTTCAGTCTCAATACAGCATAATTAATGGCAGTTATATGTTACATATTGTATTTAATAGTACAACAGGCACCAAAATTGTTACGAAAATATTATATAAAAACAAAATTGTAAGAATTAAGTAATTTGCGAATTTTTGTATATAAGGTTATTTATGATGTAGCAAAAAATATTATAAACAAAATTCAAAAGTCCCACCAAGTATGTTCAAAGTTTCTATTTGATACTAATTAATAAACACAAAATAAAACCCAAATAATTGTATATATATCTTACAATATACACACTGAAATGAATAACAAAAATAAAATATTAACAACAGTATTTAGCACATGCATTCTCAAATGATTTAAATTTATTAACAATTTTTGTATTTGCTAATCAATAAAAGCTAATCTCTTATCTCGTACTTTTCCTCTAGTTTTTGTGCGTTCTTTGAAGTTGGCAGCATTAATTTGTTGCTAAAAAAAGAAAACAAACTAACATCAGTATTTAAACAGATACATTTTATGTTCAATTTTTAAATTGTTCAACATACTCTTTCAAGTTTTGACTGTTTATTACTCAAAAGTTTTGTTTGACATAACTTAGGACCAAGATTCAATATATCTCGAACGAGATCATTTTCTGTCATGTGCATATTCATTCCAGATCCCAATGCTTGACAAAGAACATCATACTGTTTTTTTTTTGTCCACGTGTTCATTGTTAATACTTCTTGTCCAAAGCGTATTTGAATATTGGGAGGTTCATCGAGCTATATACGAATATAAACTTTATTAATATGATTTTAAATTAACATAAATTTTTTTTTATTTTACTTCAACATAATGAAGAATTTGCCGAAAATTCGATCTTTGAGTTTTTCTATCTTTTTTAGCTCTATATTTTTGTGAATCTGTTGCTAGGTCGCGTAATTTATTAATGAATTCTTCATCTGGTTCATATTCATCCATATCTTCACAATCACGTGCCATTTCTAATAAAATTGTTATTAATTCGCCTGTGACCATTCTTACTTCTAGATGTGTTGAGTCTAAGAGAGTACTTAATTCAGTTAAGGTACTAAAAAAAAAAAAAAAAATAAGTAAAAGATTTTTTAAAATTTGTAAATATTGAAATTAGTAGGTTTTTTTAATAACTTACGGAATAATTGTTGAGTTTCTAATAGATATAGTAGATAATAGCAAAGACCAAGAAGATAATGCTGATGAGTATAAAGCTGCTATCGATGAAGAGAGGGTGGATGAATGCAATAAACGTTTCCATAAACTGCACATTAATTGCATAGCTGCATCAATTTCTTCGTTGCAACTAATAAATGTAAGCAATGCTATGGCCAAGCAACACTAAATATATAAAAGTTGATGTTAAAAAGAAATAAAACATTTAGAGTAATGTGTATATAATACGTTACTTTTTCCCGGGCCAATAAAGGAACAGATTCGTCATTAACAACAAACATTAATGTAGCTAATAATTCTTGATATGAATTTTCTGCAATATCGATTGCACCAAGTTGTATGCATAATAAACTAGATAAATTTGCTGCTGCAGCCTTTTCATTATCGCCACCCTTTTTAAGTGCACGTTCAATGGCGTCGGCAATTGTCATACGTCTGTACAAACAAATATGCAGTCATTAAAATAAATTTTTTTTTTTTTGTAAATTGAAAATGTTTTGTTTTGTGTACCTATTTAAAATAAAATCGGGTATATATTTTTTACAAAATATATTACAAACAGCTTCAAAACTCGATGTACGCCCTTGTGCAGACTTTTGTGACAAACCATCAATTGCATCACTTAATTTCTCTTCAAATGCGTCATTTTGAGATTCGTCAGTATCTTCAGTAGCAACACCTATAATTCATTAAAAATTAAGTAAAACTAATGTAGGTTAAGTTTTTATTTTATAAATTAATATAATACTTACACGATCGGTCTTCATTTGATGTGCTACAAGATATATTACTGATTATACTTGCATTATCATTATACGATTCATCATCTGATAATTCTATATCACGTGTTTTACTAGTTAGTAAATCTAAAAAAAAAAATAATTAAAAATTAATTATTTACATTATTACAAATAACATTTTTTTTATTATAAAAATGTATCTATATTTTATTTGATTAAATTAAAAAAAATATATTCAGAAATTGATTAACCACAGATGTTAAGTAGACTAGTGAAAAGAGCCTTGGTGATATTATGATTGGTCTCATGTTGTTCACATTGGCCATATTCTATTATTAGTATGCATTCGAAAACAACATGATAATTCATAAAAAAGAATTATGAGATGAACTCAGTTTACCTAAGCTTAAAAATATAAATGCTGTTCATAATTCAATTTTTTGAATCAAGGAGTTTAATACAATATTGCATGAAAAAAATATATAGTAGAATTGGTATTAATAAAAATGACCTTGTAAGTACTTATTATCTCGAACCAATTCTTAAGCTATACCTTATGTGGTTATGTAATTGCAATATATTGCAATAACATAACAACTTTTTTTGAATAATCCTATACAAACAAAAAAAGTCAAGCACAAGTATAAATCAAAGTATTCTTTATTCCATTCAGAATATAAAACAACAAAATGCAATTCTAAATCATTTTATTTGAGTTTTAAATTTATACGCATATAGGTACCTATTACCTACATCATAATTATTATGTACATAGATATTATGAATGTTTAATCAAAAAAAACATTTTTGTGTTTGAATTTTAGAGTTTTGTAGGTACACATTAGAACATTGAAATTATGTCAGTGATCTAATTTGTAACCCAATGCGATTACTTTCACTATTCAAAACAACTTCTTATTTAAATTATTAACCATGAATGATCGGTAAAAACTTTTAGATAGGTATGTCTAAACTATTTAATTTTAATTTGGCTGTAAAAACAGTTCATAATTATATAATGTTAAGTTTTCAATAGAATGAATACCCACGCATAAACATAATTTGATTGATTGGATGTCATTAAAATAATGTGTACATACTTCGGAGCCTATATTATTTTTTAGTACCACATATAAGGCTATTCGTTCATTAATAAGGAGACAGAAATTATTTCTGAAGATTTAAAGAACATTTTTGTTTTTATGTTGTTTATACCTAACCTTAACATTTTCCCTGAATTTTGGTGCTATACAATTTAAAATGTAGAAATACATAACTTTAAAATAGATTATTAGTTAAGAACAGGGCTCAGAACTTTATGCATTTGCATATTTCTTAGGAAGCTGCATATTAAAAATCTGATTCTTTATGAAATATTGGAAGACATCTTATCAACAAATATTGGTAAAAACATTAACACAAATCTCATCTATTTGCAAAATGAATGGTCTTCCTGAAGATCTGACACAAATGACCTTACTTTCTATAAGTACACACCAATTACGTTGGTAGATGTTTAAAGATTGTTTTCTATTTATACAAATCTTCCAGAAAACATTTCATCATTCAATGTTATTCAGGTAAATATATAATAACATGATTTAATATTTGCTGTATTCGATACATTTAAATTGTTTATATTTAGGACTGTGAATAATCTAGTAATGTTTTGCATAATGCTTCAAGATCTACAAACCAAAAATAAAAAATTATACTTAATCCTGATTAAAAAATAACTATTCATTTTTGAAGTTTATTCCTATATAAATACATGTATAAAAAATAAAATAAATAAATAATTGAAAATTGCACTGCACATTTAAGCTTTTTTTAGCACATATGTATGCACATACTTCATTTTTTTTTAGTGCATAAAATTCCGAGCTGTGGTTATGAATATCATTGTTTAAATTTAGACTGGATGATAATTTAACTATAGGTTTATATTTATACTACATCACCAAACTCTCAGTTTTACATACTATTCACAGATATTAAATTTATTTGAATAGAAAAGTAGAGTGAATTTTTCCAAAACTATACACAAAAATGTATTGGCACACATTCATAATGCTATTATGTATGAAAAAAAAAAAAAAAAATATATTTTTGTCTTCATAAATAATTGACTCATAAGTTGGCGAATCACTCTATATTGTATAAGATGCATGACTAAATACTTTTAAAACATAAGTACGTATTTTGACTACAATGCATTTATTTATAGATAAGTACAAAAATGTACATTAAACGTATACAAATAATACGGCTATAGTCTAACAAACTTAACAAAATTATATCTGTTCTATAATAATTAATGGTCATTTATTTAATAAACACCAAAACACAATACTATTAATATAATAATTATTTTTTGTGATTAATAACAGGTAATTAATTTTGTATGTTAAACAATAAAGTGGTCAATATTTATTTCATAACAAATTTAAAAAATTTAGAAATAAATAGATTATGATATTAAAAACCCATTAAACTTGTCCTACATTGTTTAGTTCTTTGTACCTACTTATTTTATATTGAATCGTAGGTCAATTCAAATTAGGTATTGAGTATTTATATAGGCAAAAAATAATAATATTAACATGCCATTAATGAGGTTATATCGGTGCATCCAATCACAATTGATCAAACATATCTACATGGGTATATGGTATTATATAAAACACATTATATAATAATGAAAAGTCATTCTGGCAGTTAGGACTATATAATATAATAGTAATGAAATACGAATTAAATTAATAATGTTAAGTTTGTTTTACTTATTTTACAGTCTAAAAAACAAAACAGTACCAATCAAAAAGATTACCTTAATTTAGAAATGGTTCTTTAACAAAGAATGTAGATAATTTATCTCGATGAAAAATGTGAAATTTAATGGTACCTACCTGATGATTAACACTTAAACAATCGAGCTGATAGGCGGCGATGATTTTAGTAATCATTTCAACAGTTGAACTAATGTTAAATCAAGTAGCCTTACTGGCAAAAATAATATAATTAGGGGGGTTGAAAGTGGTGATTTGCTGTCTATAAACAATTTAGTTGTGTTGTATTTCTGATATCATTAATGGAAATCACTTTACAAATGTTTGAAATTATGGTATTCTGGAATCAGGTGTAAACAACATTGATACACTGTCTGTTTTTAGATGTAATAAGAATTTTGAAAACTGAATAGAATTGCCAAACCTATTTTCTTATTTCCCCCCCACACTATAAATTAGATAAATTATCAAATTAATCTCAACATATTTTCATTGCATCATTAGAACTACAGAATTGTGTGTTTAAACTATATTATCGGTATATAAAAAGTAGAATAGAAATAATATCATATTATACAAATATACGATCCAATATAAAATTAAGTATTAAATTGCTTTGTTGACTTTTTGTCTGGTGTCTTGTGGCAAGATGACAAATCAATTTAGAAAAGTGTAATAATATAAAATATTAAGCACTGTAATGTCACGATAAATCTATTTGTGTATTGTTGGAGAATCAAGGTTCACCCCCCTCCCAATAAATGTATAAGTATATAATTCTAATACAGATAACTGAATCCAACATAAAATATTTACATTATCAAATATTAAAAATTATGTTATATTCTAGAGAATAACACAACGCGGGACAAAGCTGCGCAAACAAAATAAAACCTCTATGGCGGCCTGCACACAGAAAGAAACTAGTTTCATATTCCTCACATAGAAATAAAATTAAATCTTAGTTTCAACAATGTCGTCCAATAAAGATGAAGTGCTAATGTGGTATTCAAAAAAAAAAAAAAAAAATGAAATTAAGGTTCTGGGTTCATCTTCTTATTCAAGACAAACATCATGGTAGTTACGTGGTTGTAGAGAAATTAAGTTACGACGAGGAGAAATAACTTGAAAAAGGCCACCGAATACACCACTACCAAGGTCTGTTTATTATATTAAAAAAATTCAAATGGCAATCAAGAATATGCTTCCAAACTGTGTCAATGGCTCCGACTGAACCTGGAACTACTACTTCCATGCAAAACTGATGAAACCAAAATTACAACAATTCATGAAACTTAAGTTTCAAGTTTCACAGAACTGGTTTTATAAAAATACAGTTTCCTAGGCAATATAAATTTACAATCGGTTAAAAATATCAATTTCAAAAACATACTACCCCCACACGACCGAATAACAAAACAATTGTACGTTTTCTCAAGTTTACCGGGCTACATTCTCGAACGACGCAAAATCGGAAGAAAAACAAAATTAAAATTATTAAAAATAACGAATTAACATGATTTTTCTTCGCCTCGGCGAGCCACGTGATTGGCAGACGAGTATAGCGCTCGCGCGCGCGTATTACGAGGTATTGTTGTTTTTCGCACGTGGGCGGGACCAAGACGTGAAAACGTACAAGTGCGCGGCGAACGTGGGGGGGGGATGGGGGCGACGAGGCAACGTGTGGCAGCAATAACGTTTTCTAGCGGGTAAATAACGAAATAATAAAAATAAATAATGTTTATTTAATGACATTGAAAACCCGCGCCGGACGAAATAATCGTTTGCCGCCGTAATCTATCGGAGTATACGGTGCGGTGGGAGGGGCCCCCGGCATTATTAATACGATATGTCGTAATAATATTGTTATTGTTGCACAATAGAATACGATTATATTATTTTAACGTACGTACACGAGACGGGCCCGGAAAAAAAAAAAAAAAAAAAAAAAAACGAAAACGTGGCGAGCATCGGGGGGTCGGTTCAGGGTCGCCGCGCACGCGTCCTTTAATATATACGGCAAAAATTGGAATAAAATAAAAAAAAAAAAATACAACAAACGTACGGTTTTCCCACCTCGATATTACGACGTCGTGGTTCTTACGTCGTAGAAAAACGCGGAAAATCGCGAGTTTTGGAAAACGGCGGAAAACCACGCCGACGTGGTAGACACACGGCGAACGCCGTTTCTTTCCACATGGTCCCGGTGAAGGGCGGAAACGCGTGAGCTTTTCCAGCCGTCGTCTCCGAAACGAAGGCGAAAACAAAAGTTATCCGTTTACCGCTTGCTTACCAGTGGTCTTGTGCGTTCTGCGTTTTCCTCGGGGCATGATGTCGCATTCGTCGTACTCGCGCGTACACTGTCCCTATGGAATAATAACTTTTCGGACGGCCGGCGGCGACGGTTAATATTATTGTTGTGGTTGCGTACGGGCGCGTTAGTCTGATGTCGTTTGTTGCGGCGGGCGTCGACGGGAACCATGCGCATCGTGCAAGGTGTAGGGTCAGCGGACGAACACTCGATACTGGCCGCGCGGAGTGTGCACTTTTATTTTTATACCGCGAAACAACACGAGTCGTACCACACGGCAAACACGCCTCCGATCGTGGGTATTGGGTTGTAAGGCGACCGCGTTTTCGTGCGTTACGTAAAACCGACAGGTGGCGGTGCCGGCGGTCACGGGCGGCCGGCGAATTACGAACGACAACGACGACGGTCGGGATCGGTCGGCGGCGCGGAGTCTGTGCTTATTTTTTTCGTTGTTTTTGGTCTTAGGCCACCCGTTGCCAACCAAACGGAAAACGGTAGGCCGGTAACCGTGGTGTCACTGTTCCCCTCGACCTCGTATACCGTGATAACGGCCGCCCGCTCCTAATCATATGTTGTCCGACCGATATCGGGTATTTTCCCAGTCTAAGTGTAAATCGTTCGTTTCACTCCGTACGACCTACTATTATTTTACGTTTACTAATTACTCGTGTCCGGCGCCCGGACATTAGTCTGCAATGGCTTTGAATAACTTCCGGAGAACCATGATACGCGCGCCGTTCGCGCGGACGTCCGTGCGGTGTATCGTCAGCAAGGCCTTCCAGGCGACGCTGGGACCGAAACCGCCGAAGCCTGCCCCGTTCCCGTACATGGAGAAAGACTACACGATGCTCCGGAGTTTGTTCGACAAAACCACCCACCGTTTTGACCAAAACACCAAGTTGATTGTACTTGAAGGACCAGTCGGAATCGGTATGTGTGCCCATAGAAAAAGGAAATTTGTATGACCCGTCCGTTGTTTTGCATGTACCCTTCTCTATGTATAGGTAGTATATACCTAATTGCCAACATAGAGCTATGTGTACGTGCGTTTTGTTTGCTCTTCGAATGATACGAATACAATTATAACAACATTTCTTTAACCAAACATATTTGATTTTTTTCAGTCCAAAGGTTTTGCCCCTTTGTTGGACAGCAGGTGAGTGTAGCAGTAATGAAAATGCTTAGATGGACGAGTGGAATTTATGACATGATATAATAAATCATGAAGAGGTGTATAAATGGGGTATCAATGAAACATGGGTATTATTTTGATAGATGATACGCCAAGAGAGGATAGAATTTTCGACGTGTGATCAGAAGTGATTAGTCAGAGGTTGTAAGAGTGGTTTTACACAAATTTATTTGGGTCGGAGGAAGGCACGATGAATACATAAAAGGCGTATGATTAGTTATAATTGAGAGGATTACCAGGACTGCTGTGGTGTGTGTAGACAGTCAAATGAACCGTTAGGACCAAGGTAGCCAACTTCAAATTGATGGTTGGATAGGACAGGGAGAAGTGATATTTCGCTATTTTGTATGTCTCTTAAGCGTATTATTGTATTTTACAGGTAAGACTGCCATCGGAAAACAACTTGCTGAACTATTGGATATGCATTTTATGCCAGATGTTACAATGGACTATTATTATATAAATGACTATGGTTATGACATGCGAAAACTGGACCCACAGCTCCCAGTCAATTGTCGTAGTTTTGACGAGTGTAATTTTCTCCAAGATCCAGAACATTTTAATGCCGCTTCATTTCAGATTATCAAATTTAAATTACGCTATGCTCATTATATAGACGCTATTGCACATTTGTTAAATACTGGTGAAGGTGTTATTTTGGAGCGCAGTCCATTCAGTGACTTTGCGTTTTTAGAAGCAATGTATAAATGCAAGTATGTCAGTAAAGCAGCACGCGAAATATATTATATATTGCACAAACATGCAATGCCAGATTTGTTACATCCAAATATAGTTATCTATTTGGATACACCCGTATCCAGAATATTGGAACTTGTAAAAGAAAGAAAATTACCTCATGAGGTCAACTCAAAAGCAATGAATACTACATATTTGGAAACTATGGAACACGAATTTAAGTATAAATTTTTGAGAGATATCAGGTAAAATGTTAATTATTGTGATATTGATATTTCAAATCAATTCAATTTTATTAATACAATTTATGTTATTTGTAGTAAAAAGTCTGAAGTATTAGTTTATGATTGGTCAACAGAAGGGGATGCTGAGTTAATTGTCGAAGATTTAGAACGTTTAGATTTAGACAACTATGACGATAATGACCCTAAGATTGCAGACTGGTATTATACAAGAGAACAATATTGGGCTGATGTTCGAATGAAGTGAGTGATTTATGTATTTTAATAATTGTTTTGAATTTTGAAAGTTATTGCTTAACTGCTATTTTATTGTATGAAATACTACTAAATAGTCAATAATTAATTTTTGTTTACAGGTACACCAACTCTAAAGCCGACTTAATGTCTAATTTCAATGTTCCTATTGTTGATGTTCCAGAACTGAATATACCCGGTGACGAAGTTGAAATTCTTACACACGCTTGGTTCTCAGTAAGAATAAAATTTATTGTTAGATAGATGATAGATCATATTCATAACTAATTGGATTTAACTGTTTTTTTTTCTGTCTGAACAACTTTTCGTCTGAAGTCTTGCTCCGATCATCAAGTTTAGGGGTGGTTTCTGGTAGCAACCAGAATATTCTAAGTTAGAATATAAAAATATTTTTTTTTCTTGAATTTAATAATGGGAGAAAAACATGAATATTTATGGAATTACTGTTTCTATTAATTTTGATTTTGTGTTTTTGTTATAATTTAATCAAAAATAATAGTAGAGATTTGTAATTTTCACCAAATACTTATATTAGCTCTTTCTAGACGCTGTGCAAGTTCAAAATATTGAGTTATTTATTTATAAACCATCATTAGTTGTACTTAGTGGTAAAATTAAAGTTGAGCATAATGTAGTTTATTTTATAGGAGTTTTAAATTCAAATTTGTTAGAACCGAGAATAATTTTAATTTATCAAAACACTGAACTCCACTCAGAATGATTTTTCTTTAAAACTGTGGTTTACCCTTTAACCAGTAGCCGTTATATTTTTGTTTTTGTTAATCTAAAATTGACCTATAATTAATGGTAATTGTCTTGACAATATATTCAAACACAATTTAATAGTTTAAATAAAATATTGTGTCTAGTAAATTAAAATGTTAATATTTATAATTTGCAGGCTGACGGAAATACGCATGAAGAAGGTTATGATCCGAAATATCACAGTGTAAAGGAATTGTTATTCAAATCTAAAAGCACAAAAAAGGTTTGGGACCCATTGGGATAAAAGTGAAAACAATTTATTTTGTAAAATTTGTAAATTAGATTAGCTAAGCCAGCCAATAGTGACAAATCTGGTTTAAATTAATCGCCATTGTTTATTTAAAAAAATAAAAACAAACCAACATTTATAATAATTATATTCTTAATGTAATTCAAAATATGTATATTTTTTTTTTCTTCTAATTTTATAGCAATACTAAATTTTCCAAAATCGCGATAACACGATATTCTGTGGTGATAACAATAAAAATATGTAATAACGTTAATATTTTGTGTTGACGTTATTGATGAAATATGAACCACTATTAATCTTTATTCTGTGAACCGCATACACAGAATAGATGAATTATTTTTAAAATGTAAAAATAATGGTGTTCAATTTCCATTTTCCAATTGATTACAAGAGATCTAGCTTGGAGTAAAACCAAAGTGTTTGACTAGAAAACGATAATGAAAAACATGTCTATCAATCAGTGTTCGTATATTAGTATTAATTTTTTTTTTTAAATTATAATTAATTGTAAGTAAACCTGTACACATATAATACAATTAAATGTATTTGGTTATAAATGAACAACAGTTGTGCAACACAAATCGTTAAAATTAACATTTATTGGTTATAGAAAAAAAAAAATAGTTTTCATCGTTCGCTTATAGGGTTTAATAAGTCGGATGGAAAATGTTTAACATAAGTATGTAAACGAACACTAGAAAACTATAGTCGGGTGAATGAAAAGTGGCCGCTGATGCCCATGTTATCAATCGCGCTTTACGTGATTCACTTTGAGAACCCATGGTTTATCGAAAAAAAAAATTTGCCAGCGGCTACTTTTCATTCACCCGACTATAGTGAGATTACGTTATCACAATTGATAAGGTTTTGTTTATTAACATGGACCGCGTTGCAAATGACGGATGGTTTCGTTCTTATGTACATTGATAACAAGACGGCTGTCTATTATAATAATCATAGCCCATAGAAGTATTCGAATTATTTATTGGTCTGTGGCATGGTCTCAAATGATCTTTTAAGACCGTGTTCGTGGTATGAATTAAGATAAATTTTTATCTTAATTCGTGCTCTGCGGTCGTTACAGTGTTCTATGGTTATTGATTACATATTACATCACAATAATATTGGACACTGTTTATTGTATAGGTACGTTTTATTATTTTTTTATTACACAACATAAACTCATTTACCACTTCACGGCTGTCGGTTTACAAAATATTTCGTATTTTTATTTGTTTTTCATTTAAACAAAATGTATTTCAAACCATTATTAGTTCACAGTATCTTTTCGGCTATTTGTATATCATCTGTGTTCTGTTTGAAAAAAGATGAATATTATTGTGAAAAGTCTTCCCCTTGTATTTGTATAAGTATCCAAGGCAATAATATTGATTTAACCGGTGTAAGTTTAACTCTTAACTTAACAACTGATGTGATGTTAAAGTATCAACCGTGTCCTATCGATGAAACTAATCCAAACGTAGCTGTAAGTATTTAGTTTTATATTGAATAAAATTGAAATTATCCAAGGGCAAAATGAGAATTTTTTTTGTTTAATACCTGTGGCAATGGACAGTGGTTTTAGTTATTTTTAGACTGGTTTTAGCTACACACACATACACAAAAAAAACTACAAAAATGATTTATTTATTTTTTCAAACCAGAGATTTACAATGCATTAGATACACAAATGTAAATAAATACACTAGGTTATTATCAGTAGCAGGATAAGAGTAATCGAGTGAGGATTTAATTATAATGATCAAGGAAATATTTAGGAAATAAAAATTTTGTCTGTCAGTTTAGGAAACATTCAACTAATACCAGCCGATTGTCATATGGAAAAAAAAAATAAATAAACAATTGAAATAATGCCTCTAAAACTGACATTAACATCACTGTTAAAATTATATATATATTTCAAACATGATTTTTAGATTCAAATAGTTGATGGTACATCTAATACTACAATTCCGCAAGCATATTATAAGGATTCCAATTTTGTAATCGGTGATGCAGTAATGTTGGTGTATAAAAATGATACTTTGTATGTATTTTATTATTATGTTTAAGACTGTAAAGATACTAACCTTGTAGATTTCTTTTTTATTGCTAACATATTTCATATTTGCAGTATATTTGATGTGATTTTATCATGTAACCAATCGGCAACCAAAGGAAACGAATATCTTACTAATTTTGAAAATGAAACTACTAACCATTTTGTAAGTAGAATCACATAGACATTTTATGTAATAAGCTTGTATATTTACCCACATTGTATATTTTTAGACCATTATACTAAAAACCAGCCAAGTATGTGGATTGAATTTGAAGGATGCGATTGAAAATGACAGTTCAGATTCTTGGACTTTATTCTTTTCATTTATTTTGGTTGTTGCGTTTATATATTTTGTTTGTGGATCCGTAATAAATGCTTGCTTATTTAATGAAATTGGTATAAATATGATTCCACATCACGTATTTTGGAGTTCACTTTACAATAAAATCAAGGTTTGTTTGTTTTTACACTGATTAAGTTTGATTGTTTTAACAATAAATTTTAATGAAAATACATTTTTTTTTTTTAGGAAAATGTATGCGGCACATCTATGATGGCATCTGCATATGAAAGCATTTAGATATTTTTAACAACACAAATAAAAATGTCTTGTTTACTCCATAAGTATAAATAATAATTACTATATGCATAATATAATACAATTATTTTTATTTTCTAAAAAAAAAAACATATGAATTTGTTATGATAAAAAAGCATATTTATTTATTAATTTATTTAAACAAGCATAGCCAAATTACATACTTTTGATAATAATTGCAATTTGTCAATCAAATTAGATAAACCAATTGATATATAAGACAATAAAAATGAATATTACATCAGGATTCCATTATTACAATGTTTGGTGTGATAAATGGGACAACTTTATTAAATTCATTTACATATTTCATTATTAAATTATTATTGGGCATATTAAGTACACAATTTGTTAATTGTAAATGTAAATAATATAAGTTGTTGGTTTTTGTATAATGAATAGGTAGGTGCTTACTTAATAGATCATCTATTTAAGAAGTTAGAGCATTTGACGAAATCTCGTATAAGTGGATACCAACGTGAGCACTGTTTTTAATAAATTTTTTTGTTATTTAAATATATTTTTATAATTCGTTGAAAATAGGATTTTAAATTATATTTGTAAGCACCACGTCTCAATTTATTATTAAGTACAATTTGATTTCAATCGAGGTTTTTTTTTGTTGAATCAATTGATGCAATTTCAAAATATTATAATGGTCATTAATATTAAATAAGTATATGAAAAATTCAATTATTTAATATTATGCACGCAGGTATCAATAAAAGCGTATTCCAAATAATATATTGGGAGTTTTGATTGTAGGATTGTAGGAGATTTGAATTCACCCATACTCTTATTCTCAAAACACGTAACATACGATTTGGAGGACTCTGTATATATATATATATATATATATATATGATGTCCTTTCTAAACTAATTATCAAATATACTCGTAAACAGTTAATTTAGTGCCAGATCACAGATTGTCAAATTGTACTTCAATTTAGATTTTATATATTAAACGTAGATAAAATTTGCTAGTCTGCTATTGTCATTAGGTATAATTGTTTTGTTTTTTATTAAGTAAGAATCACATTATTACTGGGTTACGTTTTAGTTTAAATAATTTTAATGTTAAAACATTTTCAAAACTATATAGTTATAATTTGTATGTTGGCAATATTGTTAAATTATTAAACATTTTTGGTTACCAGTTATTTCATAAGTACTTAATTTTTGATGAATATTAGGTAATGCATTTGTTTGATACCTAATTTATAACTATGTACTCATTTGAATATTATATATGAACTCGAAAATGTCTGTAAGTTATACAAACTGTTTTCATTTAATACATTTATTTATTATTTTTTATGTTAAAAAATATAATAAGGGTAAACACATATGTAAATGTATAATAAATATATATATATTTTTTTTAAATGTCAATATTGATTGTATTATGACTGAAACACATAACTATGTAATGATGTACACATAATTTGTAAGAAATATACAGAGTTATTTGACGACACCCTGTGTTACATATTTGATGGGTTTTCACATCTCCAATATTGCCTGGTGCGATTTTTGTATTCCAACTGATTGCATTGATAACAAAATCCATTGTTTATAAGTAATAATTTGTGATTTTTAAATTTAACAATTCTCGGCATTGTATTTAATCAAACACACCTTGCGCATAATGTGTTCGTATAAGCAATTGAATACCGATCAATGCTGTGTTAGCTATGTTAGTCGAGGGCCTTTTCAAATTTGATCAGCTCTTTACGTAAACATCCATGTGCACAAATGGCAGGGAGACCGAGCCCCTCAATTTCGTATAGTTATCCTGTCTATCAGTAATAGGAACTACATTAGGACTTACCCAATACGAACACCGTATTTGTTCGTTTATTCGTATGTTTTAATCAAATGCGGACGTTGAGGTCCAATAACATTACAATTCGTATACAACAATTATATTACACCGCGTAAAGACTAAATACACGTGTCTCTTAAATTCACAAAAGGATCCACGTTATTATTGTACATATTAGCCGATTTTACAATTCGATTAATGGATGAATTAGAAATTTAGTATTTTAATGTACATAACGTTTGCCGAGGACCAATAGTTCTAGGGCCGTCTATCAAATTGTCGAGTAATGTCCGTAGACAAACAAAACGTAGTGCACTGTCATTGTAATTGCATAGTTCTAACGTATTTAAATATTTCAAATGTAATAAATGGCGTGTAAGGCGATTACCGGTATGTGTAGTTTTACAGTCGACGGTAACAAATAGTGTAAACGTCAATTTTGAATAGAGTACATTTCTTCAATCAAATCCTCCCCCTCAATGGCACCACCGATGGGAGTTCATTCGGGGTTATAATGTTGTTTTTTTTTTTTTTTTTTTTTTTTTTTTTTTTTTTTAATTTTTCTATAACAGTTAGTTATAATCGTGGTCGTATTTATTTTGTGTATTTTATATTTACAACACGGATACGATTATTTTAATTTCACTTTTACATATGTTTAGAGTTGGAAACAATTTGATTTATAAATTAATTTTGCATTTTTATTACACCGTTAAGTACAAATCGCGTGTATATTTTGCATTTGTAGTTATGGTAGTAACAAATGTACATAAACGACAGAAAAAATATATACAGCAATAACCGTTTTGTATTATTTGTTCTCGGCGACCGAAGGTCGGAATTATATTTCGAACAGGGCCGAAACAATAAGCAGGGCGCGGATTTTTTTTTTAGCGGAATTATCGGTAAAGCCATTGCAATATGACGTCTGACGAAATCGAATTACCTCAACGATTTCGATATGTTTAAATCGATTACTTCGTCAATATCAAATCGCGTTCATATTTCCGATTGAGGGAGTGCGATCACTGGACGGCTTCTAACCCTCGCCATATTCACGTTTTAAATTACTGTAGCACATATCCGTATTATGCCTTGGGTATAGATTGTAAATTTTCTAGTAAAACTTAAACAAAAAAAAAAAACCAAAAATATTTCCGATTGAAGTGAGTAAGTTATCGTGCGTCGCCTATAGATTTAAAATCGATCCGACAAAATTCGCATTCGTCGACGAAATAATGTAATTTTGCAAAGCGTAAAACAGAATTTTTGACATTGTTTGAATGAATTTGGTAATGAAACCGACGTAAACCATGACAATGACGGAATACTCATATCGTACAGCTGATCAAGTCGAAGACGTCGATTTTAATGTCCCGAGGCCGTTTGTGCGGTGCACTCAACACTAACTTTTTACAACACTGATACCAATGCATAATATCCATTTAAGAGGTCGTCTCTACGACTTTCTAGTAAATTAAGGAAAAATAAGTTGACGTGAAACAATCGAAATGGCCTGGAACGGTTTTCGAGATAAACATTTTTTTTTATATACAGGGTACGGCAGAAAAACCTCCTTGATTTGTGAAACTTATAAACACCAAACCCAGTCAAATATCAAAACGTATGTTTTATTTATAAATTGTACATATAATGCCATTTTGTTTAAAAATGTTATCACTTAAGTGGCGGCCATCGTTATCAATACACTGATTGAGCGTTTTTCGGTAGTTACCTATGACTCTACGGGTAATTTCGGGCGGGACGACAGCGACTTGCTGAGTTATGACCTCCTTCAGGGCTTCCACAGTTCGGGGACGATGTTGGTACACTTGGCTTCCGAGATAGCCCCAAAGGAAAAAAAAAAACCGAATGGGCTCAAATCTGGCGAACCAATGTGGCCACACAATGTCACCGCGTAAAGAGACAATATGCCCGGGAAACATTTCTCGCAAAATGCCGAGTGACCGGCGAGCTGTGTGTGCGGTGGCACCGTCTTGTTGAAACCACACGCATAATATCTTGTCCATACTCATAAAAAAAAAAAAAAAAATCGTTCAATTTCGGCCGAAGAAAGTTTTCAAGCGTCACACAATAACGGTCAGGGGTCACCGTTCTTCTTCGGAGGAGTACACATTTTCCAGTCCTGTTACGGTCTTAGGTCGACCGGTGGGCTTTGTTTTTAGTGCTGGACCGGTTTGTTTAAAAGCCTAGTGCGTCACGGCCCTAATAGATTCCTCGACAACAAACGCACGATGTTCTGCCGACCAAATCACGATATAAGTACTAACAATGGCACGAATAAAGCTTTCTATCGGAGTAAATTCCATTAGTTTATGTCAATCCTAACCCAGAATACAACCTTATCAAACTAGGGAGTTATTTCTGACGCACTCTGTATATATATATATATAATAGTATTTTTTTTAAAATATTTAAGATTTCAAAAAAAAAAAAAAAAAACAGATAAGATTACTTACCTAACCGTCTTGGAAATCAATTGGCCAAATAAAAAAAAGCCTATACATACTTCGCACGATAGGTGGGCAGTGGCCGTTGTGGGCGGGAAGTCGGGAAGCCGAGTTGCGCGGGGTAATTTAATTTATATCTGTACGCAACGATAAATCATAGCGAACGAAAAACGATTCTGAGCGATAAGTTGACGGTTTAAATTGACAAATTGTATTAATTTGTAACCGTATAAAATATATATATATATATATAACAATTTTTAGTGTTTCGTAAACGAATTTCGTATAAAACTGTTCATCAAACGGTGGTAAAAAAAAAATAATTATCCATTGGGGGGGGGGAGGGTGTTCAATATAATAAAACATAAAAAACTCGGAAAATGTCGAATAGTTCGAAAACCGGCGGGATATTTTGAAAATTGTAATACTTCTAGAAAGCGCCAAACATAAGTGTATTCGATGAAAGTTTCGCGGTCCCTACGGTTATATTCAATCGAATAATAACGAAACAAAACGGAAATAGGTATTGCGTAAATATTCCCATTTGTCCAATGTTCTGTCTCGTGTTTTCCCCATTATTATAGGAAAGTACGAAGGAAATAACCGACTAGATTCAAAATGAGCGAGATTTCTAGTAGAAAAGCTGTACACAAACGTGGGAAAAAAACACACGTTACAGTAAAACCCGCAATACATTTATCGGTACCGCGTGGAATCTAAAAAATAGACAATTGGCCGCACTTTTTTTTTTTTTTTTTTTTTAAATTTTCGTTTGGTTTCACATTTCCGCGCGTACAGACATAATAGTCGACCGATCCGATTTTTCCGCGGGACGAGACAACAATAATACAATTTTATAACGCGTCTTATATCCGAAAGTAACGTAACACAGAAAAAAAAAAAAAAAAAACACGCGGAGGGATTGTCGGGCTCTGATCGCCGTTTTCGAACGACCGGGGTAGGTTTCCTCCGCGCCGGACATCGCGATTACGGTAAGGGCCGGCGGATCGGGTCGGGTCGCCCGATCCGACCACACCGAACCGGCGGGCGGCGTACGGAGTCCCCGTAACGACGCCCGTTTAGAGTGTCTCCTCGTTCCAGGTGTTCTGGCAGCTCCGGCTCAACGTCGCGTGCCGCGTACCGTTGTGCGACTTGAGCTGGCGCACCGACACGTACGACGTGGACGTGTTGATCCGGTGCAGGCCCTCCGCCTGGCTGGGGTCGTTGTGGCTGTACCGGTGGAACTGGAGCTGTTGGGCCCGCAGGTACCCGTTCATGCACCGACCACAGCCGGGCACGTTGCGTAGCACGGCCGCGAAACCGGCCCGGTACCGGGTGTTCATCCAGCAGTAGATCACCGGATTGTAGCACGTGTGCGACATAGCCAGCCAGTGGAACACGAACCACATGTACGGCAGGTGTTTCCACGTGCTCAGCGACGGCTCGCGGTCCAGCATCATCTGTATAATCAGCCCCGCGGTCTCAATTATATTATTAGCATAGGTACTTAATTACTTATACACATGGGATATTGTACGCCATCAGTATGTCGAAGACGACGGGCGTGCGATGTAACCGGGTCGGATAGGATTCGCAATGAATAAATAGGTAAGAGCCAAATGGATTGACAAGAAGTATCGGGAGAATGGGGTAGGTACACAGATTGAGACGGCACGGGCGTGTTGAGGGAAGATGAGAAATGACGAGAATAATAATCTCAATAATTCTATAGAGACGTGGTGCAAACAAAGGGCCGTGGCATCCGTATAGTTTTTAAAAATGGAATGCAAATGAGAAAATATTTTGTTTTATAATTTGGACTATAATAATATATATCAAAAAATAAAAAATAAAAATAAAAATAACAATATTAATATTTATCGACAAAGGAAGTATGAAAATAAAGAATTCTTTGAACAGCGAATAAATGATATATTATTCACAAGTTTGGACTGAGTTCTAGGCGGCGGTTTGCGTTGGTTTTTGTGGATAGGATTAATAATATAATCTATTGAAGTGTGTATATTTTTTTATTATTTCTGTTGTGCAGAACTGATTAACGGAAATGACATATGCATTAAATATATCTCGTTTTGTTATACTGATCGCCGATGTGTACGAATTTCATATAAAATATAGCGTTGGCTTATATTGACACCAAAAGTGTTTTGCGCCTAGGGAGCCAATTCTCTGCGGGCGTCCCTGGTATAGAATGTGGTGATAGGTACTTCAATTCTAATATATGATATGTCAAAATAACACAGTCAGTATATAAATATGTTTGGTGGGTACATTTGATACGTTAATATATCCAGTGCTTCTATATTCGTGTAAACGCACATTTTTCCTCGATCGGTGGGGTGGGGTGGGGTGGGGGCCCATAAAGACCCGGTTAAAATAAAAAAAATGAGCAATTAACGGGTATGTCCTTCAATACGAGCTCTGTATGTATATGAAATAAAAAATTGAAAAATAGGAACCGTTAAAAAACCGTTATGAGATGTAAATTATTTGAAACGAATCTTCTCTCCAGTGGTTTTGCGATCGAAGGGTATTAGATAAAAAAAAAAAAAACAAATACTACCCGTAGTACACCGGGTTATATACTACGTACAGTGTGGAGGTCGAAGCTAAGTGTAAGAAATAACAATATTACATTATAGAATAAATACCCAAGGAGTCGTTAAATTCACCATGTTTTAATAATATTAAAAATAGATTATTACAGTTCAGCGGTGTAGTCGTACATTTTTTAGAGAGTGTATTGAGTAAAAACTTGAAATGTAACCACCACAACTCCCACGGACGCCATTAGGATATATATTTTTATCTTAATTAAAATTGTGTAATGATAGTTTTTATCTTAATATTTTATTTTAGTTTTTGGGTCCCAGCTTCATAAATTAATAGAGATATTATTCACAATATTTAATAATACTCTCAAATTTTATTTTTTTTTAAAAAATACATTAAAATTAAATTCTCGGTTTTTTTTTTAGATTTTGGGTGAAGCGATAAAGCTATTCTTATTTAATTAGTTTTACTACGATGGTTTTTCCTCTTGGAAAACACGTTTTCTGTTAGTAAAATCGTTCAGATATTTTCATGCTGTACCTTAAAATATACACATTTTCCCTTATGGGATTTTTTTTTTTTTATTTGAAACATTTTTTCGAATTTCCCAATAGTTATTCTAAAAAAAAAAAAAAAAATGCGATTATTAGTTATCTATCTTTATTAATTTACTCAGCTCTAATCAGTATTGATTTTGATTGTAATGGTTTATGACAAAAAAAAAAAAAATAAATAAATTACAGTGTTCTTTATTACTAGGTAGGTTATGTGAACGTGTATGTTTCACACTACATCACTGATATAAAAAAAATCCTGCCCGCGATATCTAATTGAATATACTCTTCTAATTTAGTGGCGTGCACAGCATTTCAAATGCGAATAAATAGAAATTAATTGTTATCCATAATATATATATATATATATAAATTTATACATATATTAGTTTAATCTCGTAGCCGCGTGAAATTTCACAGATTATTTTGGTGCTGGACTGTGCGGTAAAAAAAGAAACTGACTTTAAATAACGGTTTACACAAATCCAGTTTTAGTTTTGTCCTAACTATACGGTTTATAGACGAAATTCTTAACGTTTGCTACCGGAAACTGATAATATAGTTTTGCGTAAATAGATGTCTGAACATGATTCAAATCAAACCTTGGTTGAAAAATAGAACTTAACCTAACCCGAATATTCGTTTGTACGATAATCACTCATACGATATATCTAATATTGTAATATTATTGTACATGGCGTGCAATTAAATAGGATGGGACCGGCGGGGTATAAGCTGATGTGTTTTTTTTTTTTTTTTGGTAAAAGATGTACGCGGAATGACGTGAACTACTTTGCAAATATAATTAAATGCATCTGTCATGTCCGTGGACTATTTATCGCTACTTGTAGGATTTAGTAAATTTGATAGTTTGCTATTTAGGATTTATCCATAATCGTTTTGTGTGTACACCGCGGAAGCTATTATAGTTTTACAATAAGTTTTATTTAATATCGTATTGAAAAAAAAAAAAAAAAACAATTATTTCGAAAGACACGTAATATATATTAAGGTACATTTAGCACATATTTATAGACATAGGAAATTGAAAACTAATGGTACGATTCGGAAAGGTGATCTGTTGAGATATTCAGATCGATGATACGAGAGAACCGGGTAAAACGTAAACGAATTTTAAATTTTAATCCGCGAACTCTATAGATATTTGCATACTGTTGTCAATTTCGATACAATAATACATTTATGATTATTAAGAGGACGTCACACCGGCATTTGCCGTCTCAGTGTATTTAACGGGTAGGTAGTACAACGAATTACGTTAAAACGTTTAGAAAATAAACCGTGGGCGTGTAGGTTGATTTAGGGGGTTTGAACGCGAAATAACAAAACATAAAGACGAGAATATTTCCGAGGGTCGTACGTAGATTTTTTCTAAAAAAAAAAAAAATGAAAAAAAAGAAAAACAAGAAAGTTACAGCCATTATTGTTGTTGTTTTTTTATAGATGGAATTATATAGATAAAAACTACGCACAGCCCTCGGGTAAATCCTCCTCTTTAAATGTTGTTTTTTGCGTTCAAACCCCGAGTTCAACCTTAAACGCCACAATTTACGTTTTAAATATAACGGAAATTGCGTTATATTATTGCCCGTTAGATACACAGAGACGGCAAGCAAATGCCGGCGTGACTTCCACTTAATAAAATAATATAACAATTGTTTACGATTTCTATAAAGCTATAAAAAACCGTTATATATTATTACCACGACACCGTCGACGACGATGATTTTTTTTTTTGATTTTTCGCCGACGAGATTTGTCGAGTATTTGAACATTTAAACACTTGACAATACACGGCGGGATAACAATTACAATCTTGTCGTTTTGCGCGATAAACATTATCGTAATACCAAAAGTACAATATTACAATATTGTCGTGATATTTGTCGAGTAGCCGCGGCGCCGGATTAATTGTTCGCGATTTCGTAACATAACACAATGTTTTTTGTCTAGGTTTTTATTTCTTCTTTCAATTACACATTGGCAAACCGCAGGGAAAATAAAATGCCGTACCATTCGTCGTAACGCATTTAACGAGACGGTTTATAACATTATTTCTACACTACGGCCGAACGTAGTGAAAATTCGAATCTACTTACGGTTTGAAACAGTATCCGCTAATATATATAAAAAAAATTAAAGCAAAAATCGTATAAATATTCAAAATCTCTATACTGTGCAACCGTTTCACTTGTTCGCGAGTATTATTATTATTATTATTTTTTTATGTAAACCCGCTTTGGTCTTGTGCAACAATAGAATAATAAACTACGCTATGTACTTACGGATTTGTGTTTATACTTTATACATGTATATATATATATATTTTTTTTTTTTTATTGTACCGCGGCGGTTCTTAACACACACACACCTTATCGACACCGTCGTTTTCTTCAATATTTCCACGGTTTCCGTTACATTAAGTCTATTATTTTTCTTTACATTTTCTCGTACAAGACTAGCCGACACGTTGTATTATACTATATTGAACAACACAATACCCGGAAAGCCACTTAGCATTTCGCCATATCAGGCGGATCGCTTTATATTTTTTATTCGGCCCGTCTCGATACCGTTATAATAATATTATCCGGGCGAAAATGTCCCCGCAGCTCAGGCATTTCCTCCGCGTACACTCATTTCGCGTTTAATCCCGTCGTACACGTTAGGCAACTGTGCTCATCATAACCCATACGCATAATTTACATTATCCCTGGATGTATTATTAATTCCATTGCAACGTACACATGCACAGATATACAACTTCACCGCTTTCTATTCTTAAAATGTATTGTTGGTGTTCGTATTATATTCTCTGTTCCGCATACGAACGTCAGGGCGAACCATCGGCGCACTCTTTACAAACAATAACGCCACCGCGGAAATTAATCGCGTTAAATGCTAAGTTTCTCGACGTACCCAACGCACCCGGTACCCTGTGTTCAGACATATTAATTTAATATTATTCGGTTTTATTTTAAAAACCGTCGGGAATACAATTTAAATTTCTCACACGAAACCACCTTACGTTGGAAATATTGTTATTATCGTAACGAAATCGACGCGGAAACAAAACACCCCACCTTACGTTGGTTAGTGTAAGAAATCTAAAAAAAAAAAAACTTTAGATTTATTGTGTAATATAACCTAAACGTTTAAACTACCGTTCGTCAGCACACGTTGAACATTTACGTTCGCGTTTTGTTATTTGTAAATTACATTTTACCTTAGATTTAGAAGCGATTTTGGGTACTGTTGCCGAGAGCGAACGTCAGACGCGCAATCGCAGTCGTATTTCGACGTGATTATTTTTCAAGTTCTGATATATATATATATGAATAAGATATATTACCCCCCTTAAGACTTCATTTCTCTTCAATATTTATAATAATGTATATTATATTAATAAAAAAAAAATTAAAATAATGACGTAAATAATAAAATTTGTTAAAAAATCAGTCCCATTCCTGCCCCCCCCCCCTTCGTAGATGACAAAATAATTTGACCACCGCTGCGCAAATACATACCCGTATTGGCTTTGTTAAATACAAATTAGTAATAACGAATCTATTCCAAAAAGGTAATTAAAAAAAAAATGTTGTTAAGGCATTTGTTGTAAAGACGAGTTAAAATTTTCAACCGTCAGGATTTCGGTGTCGGGATTTTCAACGACACCCAATATTTTCCATTTAAACTTTAAGCATTTTCTCGAGTAGAAAAGTTGTCGTTATTTTTTAACGCCATAATATATTGTATGGATTAATAATTCATTCGATCATTTTTGGCGTTATAACAACGAAGTTTTTATATTCACGCGTCCAGGAGGTGGTTATACCGAACGCTGATTTCTTTACTTAAAAAAAGTATTAGACCGTATCATTGTATCGTACAACGACAAAAGTGTGTTTCATATCGCCTTGTAAGGTAAATGTGTGTTTAAATTGGCTGTTTCTTAAAAGTTTACCATGTTTGCGTTCACTGCGTATAAAGTAAATCCGGACGAGAAAATAACCATAACACCTAGGGATATATACGATAATATTATTGTATTATATGTTATTCATAACTTTTTAGTTGCTGACCTTGTTCGGAAGACTTAAAATATTAAAAAAAAAAAAAAAATTAGGTACCTACTTATAAAGTTGATGAAAATATTAGTTTAGGAAAATGGACGGAATACATAGGTAGGTACTGCGCAGCGCTCACCTTGGCACAGTAGTAATAAATACACTGTTAATTCAAAATAATATGCCAGTCGTGAAATTAATTCACAATTATAATTCAAAAGCGAATGTTTATATATATAAAAAGAAAAAAGTATTAAGATAACTTCTGTTTTTTTAAAATATTTTTTATACTATTTACTTTTACAAGTTCTAAGAATTTTTTTGATATTTTAATAATATTTTTTGAAATGTACTCTACTACCGAGCATCAAAATTACTTACTACCCTCGAAACAATATCGAAAGCACCTGTGTTCAATTTTCTATCTATATAAAGTTATCGCATGAAACTTTCAGTCACGTCCACTATTTGAAAAATGTTTCCACACCATATTTTAGAACCATTACATTTATTTTCCCGAACACAAAATTTAATTCATATTAAATAGTTATATATATATATATATATATACATTATCTATAAGTATTATTTGTGCTTTTTTTTAAAAAAAAAAGTTTATAAATTGTATATGGAATTCTATAGAAACTAGACGATAAGTTGTGAATGTAATCAATATAACGGGAATACAGTTTCCATAAACAAAGTCTTTACTTGAACTCGGGAATGAGTGAAATTGAATATATGACACAGGCGTACAAGGTATATGGATATAATTTGGTGACTTGTAGAAAAGTTTTCATTGACGATACGGTTTGCTTCGATTTAATTAAATATTATTAAGGATAATAGTATAATATACTATTTAAATACGAGATGAACATTTTTTCAATAATGTTTTATACTTTAAAGTGCCCGCGCACGGGACTTATCCATAAAAAAGCAATATATTTTTATGAAACACTCGCAGAAAATAAATTTAAAACCAACCGTTAGGCAGTTTAGTTTAATTTTTTGTAAATCCAATTTAAACAGTTATCCGGCAAGCGCGATGTTTATCGATTAAATGTGAAATAAAAAAAAAAAATAATAACGTGTAAATCGGTAGGTATAAAAAAGGAAAATAGGAAAAATATTATTTATTTCCGGCTTCCTCTACGTGACATTAGTTTTCGAGTTGAATTCACACATTCGATACGTATCAACGCGGAGAACATTCTCTATTTTAGTCGTTAGTTTAATTTCCGTCGTTTTATTAAAGTCGACCGTAGTTAAACACAAAGTATATTCAAAATTATATTTTGCTTAAGATAGCCCACACAAAAATAATTATAAATCGGTTGTTATTTTTATTTTTTTATTTAGATATTAGAAATGGTTTTAGAAATATAGGTTACGGTTAATATTTAATAATAAACTTAAAAAATTGATTTCAAATTGCTTCTTTTAAACGTTGACACTTCAGAGTAAACGTATACAATTTTTTTTTTTTTTAAGGTATGACTACAGCTAAGCAATCGACAGATTTTATATTATTTAATAAGGTACCTACGAGTACACAAGGAAATGTATGATATGTTACACATCCAAAGAAAAATACGACTTACCAAAAGGATATTGTATGGAAGCCAACAAACCGTGAACGCTATGACCACGGTCACCATCATTTTTATCATCTAAAAAAAAAAAAAAAAAAGAAAAATTTTGAATCGACGTTATAACAATGTATTTGTATTTTTCGTAAGCGTTACTTTTCTTTTTGATTTGGCTATCCTAACATCGCGGGAGTTTTGCGCTTCGCCCGGCGTCCTTTTGCCCCAGACGACCACTCCGATGCTAATATATGTAAATAACAAGACTCCGAACGGTAAGCAGTACTGAAGAACCAGCAACGCTAAATTGTAGAAATGCCTGACGTTTTCACTCGGCCATATTTCGATGCAAACGTAAATGTCGCATTCCTGATGAAGAACAATAAAAAAAAAAAAAAAAAAAAAATCATAATCAATTATTTGTTAATATAATTTAATATTGATTTATTTATTATAATGGTAATACAAAATACAAAATCATAACGAATAGAATATTAACCATCGTGTTTCGGCGCTACTGTAGGGACGAGACGCGAGTTTTGGTATTCGTACCATCGTAACACTGTAAAAGCAATTATACGAATAATAACGCGCGTTTATTTACAACGATTTTCGCGTTTTAATATTAAAATCAATTACACGGCAAAGAGATTCGTTACTCTCGTAACTTTGTATTCTAAAGAGCAGGAAATTATATGGATAATAATGTGTGTGTGTGTGTGAGCAATAGGGTTTTCGGTAATAGTTATTTATAGGACCAATATTCTTGCGCTGCCATAAGAATATAATTCGAATTCGTTAATCGAGATTCCGAGCATATTCTGCGCGTTTGAACTTTTTCATTTGGAAAACATTTCCATTTCGAGAGGATGAATATGTTTTTTTTTTTTAGAAAATTTCCATTCAGCAACTTTATAGACAGATATAATATAGAAACATCGGATATTGTTAGTTGCCAGCAAATTCACAAGAGAAATTCACTATTGCCAACCACCATTGGCTCTCGAGATATCATAATGCCACAATTTCACATTATGGTTAGTGTGCGTTAATTTTTAATTTTTTTTTGCTTCAAATTGTGACATGCCCGACGTAGCATTTGCCATTGCCGTCTCTCTGTTATTACCACTCGACGTGAGATATCATAATGCCACAATTTCACATTATGATTAGTGTGCGTTAATTTTTTATTTTTTTTTTGCTTCAAATTGTGACATGCCCGACGTAGCATTTGCCATTGCCGTCTCTCTGTTATTACCACTCGACGTGGTTTTACGACGACTAAGGCTTTTGGGTTTTAGACTTTCATTTTCGGAGCAGTGCCTATCAGATTTCGAGGTAGGAGATTTTCTTTTTTCGACGTCGATGTTGTCATTACAATTTCCTTATCAATTTTCTAACAACTGGGTACTACACTACGAACACTAACGGGGTTGTCTTTCGATTTTCGTAATAGTTTTTTGCCTGAGCGCAGGAATTTTACTATAACTTCCTACCGAAAAGTACCAATTTACGGTATAGTCGCGGTTCTCAACATTATCTATTTCTGTCATTATACAATTGTGTAATGCATTTTGCTTTCCTGTACCAGCTTATAAATCGTTACGTTCGTCATACAGTTAGTTTACGATATAACTACAATCGGCGTAAATTATTAAATGCAACTAATACAATTTCAAAATTAAATAATTATAGTTTCATATTCATACCGATAATTTATTTCACTATTCAAAAATAATTCCATTTAATTTAATTTGATTTTTAATTGGTATTGGGTTTAAAATCTGATGAATGGAAAATAATCTATTTGTTGTTTTAAATTTGATGTTTATACTTTAATGTTTGATAATAGCAACGGTTAAGCCAATCATTTTAGCTACAAAGCTTATTTTTTATTTTATTTAAATAAAACACTGCCAATGACAAGGCCGGCGACGCGTTTATGCGTCAATTTTTGTAACGTTTTCAAACGGGTAGTTTATTGTAAACCTCTGAAATCATAGGAGGTGGCCGTTCTGAACGCACGAATAAAAATGCCGCGGCGTAGAAAATGTTAAAAAAAAAAAACAAAATGACCCGACCACGCGACGACGTGATCGTGACCGGTGGAAAACACGGAGAATTAAACGAAAAGAAATAGAATCCGAGACTCCGTCTTATCGTTTACATCTGGATACTGTAAAACAACGATAATTATTATTGACGAGATCGGCTTATGTACACCCTTTTATTAATGCGTATGTATATTTCACGAAATAAATATACATACCTCTTGCATAGTTAAATATGTCTTTGGTCGATAAGTTTCCGAAATCCATTCGGCGGTTGGAAACTTTATTGAGTCTGTGTGTAAAATGTGTTATATAACTCGGTATAATGATTTGAATGAAAAACTTTATTTGTTTAACGGGCGGATTGTCTACAGCGAGCGGAAAATATTGTTCCGGTTTCGTTTATTTAACGCGTTAAATTGCGTGAATATATATTATAGGTAGAATCGCGTAGACTGTAGACAGTTGGACAATGCGTTTTTAATTTATATTCAAAATTATAATTGCCGGGTACGCGTAAAAGCTTATTTATGTCCGGTAAACCGCGACAGAAAGAAACTCGACAGCCGACGTGTTATTATGTAAATTAAAACCTCGAAAAAAGATTGTAAAAGTTTTTCCGTATTTATAAACAATCGACCTCGGGATAAAAACATTCAGACGGTATTATAAATATATTTATTTTTATGTCTATATATCTGTCTGTCTGTACAAGATTAACAGACTGAAAAACTACTACTTGGAGAGATTTTTACGATGTTTTTTTTTGCAAAATGTTCCCCGTTGTCTGGAGAAGGTTTATTATAGCTATTGAAATACACGCCCAATTGAATACCATCCCCTAATTTTAAGGTTTTGAGGTATTTTTAGTACAAAAATCTAATTATTTTTGTTGATTTATGGGTTACCTTGGTAATACAGATGAAAAAAAAAAAAAAACTGTTATCGTAGTGCAATCCCTGTGCTGTGCGGGTATCTTTGGTAAACACGTAAAACACGTAAAACGTCATCGGCGTATCTTTGAATCTATGTATTTTTTGCCATTGTTATACTAACAACATTTCGGTAACATAATCAGACATTAAACAATGAAAATGCCACCCAAAAAACTCAAACATCGGAAGATCAAGCAGACATGTAAGGCAATTGTCAGCCGGTAGATCCGCTGGAACACCCGAAGAGCGAGAAGCACGAGTTGAAAACTTGCGAGTGCGAGCTCTACTTCAAGAGCTATTGAAACATCTGAAGATCGAGACGCACGACGCGAAGCTGGATAGGATAGGATCTTCTACTTTAAGAGCGAGAATCGATCTTAAAAGAGCAGCGTTCATTTACGATAAATACTACGATTACAGAATGCATCGCGATGTTGTCATTGGTCCAATTACTACTCTGTGTTTTCATTGTAGAGCTTTGAAGTTTCAAGTAGAAACGCATGAGTTGGTCAATTGTATGTCGCCTGTTCCCGTGTCGGAAAACCATTCGATTTGTTTGTTTACGCGCCAGACAGCAAAACAAACAAATGTCGTATATCATAAAGCATTGCAATGAACAAAATGATTATGTCACAGTAAAAAATAAAAATAAATAAATATTTGTTGGACGTGAAATTCTGACTTAATTCAGTTGTGACTTAAATTATTTTTGTTGATTAGTGGTTGATATGAAAAAAGTAGAACACATTTAGTCTGCCGAAGGTGGACCACCCCAGTTTCCATCTATTTTTTTGTGAAATAGTTGCATGGACAGGACAATAATACAATAATGATCTAGAAACAGCAATATCTAGCAATAGCAAAGCATTGCCGGGTCAGCTAGTAAAATATATATTTCGGGGGGTGGGAGTGTGTTGAAAAACCCGTAAAACGACCCGGAAGCCAGACAAAATTGCGAGACTTGGGATTAACGGATTTGAATTTTGAAAACAAATTCGATTTCGTATACTAGATTTCGACCGAGGCGATATTTGATATTCGAAAAATTCAATGTGTAATTTGGTATACGACTAATGAACGTTTATGGTTTTTTTTTTTTTTTTTTTTTTTTTAACTATTAATATTTGAACGATAAAGTTGACTATCGAAAACCGACTCGATCGAAAAACCTAGAATATTAGAATACAAAATAAAATCCGTTTACAAATTTCAAATCGTTTAAAACGTCGTATTCGTCTTGAAAAACGCCCGTACCCCTAAATGGGTATAGATGGCGGGTGGTAGATTGGCGGAAAAGGTCCGTTGAATGGTAAAACGAATGTATAATAAATTTCACGGAATGCAAGACGATTTGGAAATCTTGCTCCGACCGCATTTAAATACAACGTACGATATTAAACAACGCGGACAGAACAATAAATTTAAAAAAAATTAAAAATTAAATTTTAAACATAATAATATTACCTCGTGCAATTTCGACGGCTGGTTCAACGAGGTGACCAGTAGAATCGGAAACGCCGTAAGTATGGCGAACATCCAAACCAGCGCAATTATGTATTTGGCGTGGTGTCTGCTTGCCTTCGGCTTTAGCGGCCACATGATCGCTATGTATCTGTCCACGCTGATGGCCACCAACGTATACGCGCTCACCTGCACGAGAATTACGGTATTTACATAATGGTTTAATACAGTGGTGTCCGTCATCTAGATAAACGTTTTGTCAAGATAAACATGTGCATCTTTATATCTTATCTTGACCTAATAAAACCGTTATCCGATTAGCCACAGATGATAATCGGATAAAGAATTTCACTCGATGTGTTTTGTACTGTTAATATTTTGATTAAATTGTTCATTTTTTTTTTTTCTTCACTATTACGCTTTTATCGTTATACGTCGTGTCATTAACTCACTTGACAATAAAACTCACCATCGCTATTATTTCCCGAAGCGTCAAGATTCAATATTTATAGCAGAACTAATATTATAAATATGTATTAAACATTCTTTTTTATTTTATTCGAATTTATTAATTTAATCTGTATTGTATTCGTTTATAATAAAGTAATATATATCTATAAATATATTTGTTGACATTTTAACATAAAATACATAATACATAAAATCGAACAAAATAATCTGTTAAATAATTCATAATTCATGATCAAACGGGTAATACCTACATAGAAAAAAAAAAAAAATTATAGTTTACTATATTGTTTGAAAGTCATTAAAAACCATAAAACTAAACAATTCTTTGTTTTTTTTTTTATTTAGATAAAAACGTGATTAAATTATCTTTTATCTAGATAATATTGATTTAAAGTTATCTGTGCACAACACTGGTTTTTTTTTTATTATTATTTGCGTTAGTTGGTGTATTTTCTAACGTGTAATACATCAAAATGTATTATAGGTATTAAAAAGTTATATTTTTTCGTGTACAGCTACAGTAAACAGTTTTTGAACGAGAAATTACTGAAAATCGAACAAATTACGAAAAGGAAAAGTTTCGGAGTAAGTTTGAGCGTACACAATTTTTTTGTTTTTCGAATACCATAATATTATTATTAAATTTACGCGTAAACGAGTAATATTTAAACATTATTCACCGCGTTCAATATGTTACCAATCTAATGGTTTAATGGGGATAATCGCGATTGAAAACGAATGAAAAATTCCAGTAGGTAACCGTTCCACTACTGATTTCTAAATAATTCTCGAACGTTCCAAGAGTTCTTCGTTGCCACTATACATTCCATTTTATAATTCTTATTCCCTCTCACCCTCTTATTTCTCCAATTTTACCGTGCACCACGACAAATCCTTTAAACTATATTAATCTTCGACGGGACAGCCCGTATTTACTACGAAATCGTTTAAAATATTCGTTGGCCCATCGTTATTCCAAACGACTATTTATATAGATATATATATATATATTTAAAATATACATAAAAGAATACCCATGCCTACAGAGTGCGTCAGACGCCATCAGTCATGCACTGTGTCTTCCAACCGTCGTAGTTATAAATGTCAAAATGTTTTTACCGATGCAACGTATTCCCATGGAAATAATGTATAAACTTCCAGTAAGACGCGTGTTATTGTGCCCTGAACTGTGAATTTCCGTTTATAAAACACGCTGTTTATCTACGCCCAATAATACATATATAATATAAACTAACGTACGCGAAATACAATTTACATACTCTGTATCCGCGACGGACTGATGAAGGACAGGCACCCCGAGGCCGGCGTGCCTCTCGAAGAAAATCCAAATATTTTAGTCAAATATTTTAGCGAAATATTTTTAAGGGTTTCAATAAAAAAATAATCATCGAGCGACTAGGCGGCGGTTTTATCTAATCGCTTCGCTTTCGGCCGGTTTGAAACGGTTTGTGTTTGGATGGAAATATGTTACCAATATGTTATTATACTTGTACCGTTAAGTGATAATACATACGCGCCTGTATAACCTCGAGTTTTATAATCGAGTTCGACCACTTTGTCGTATACATGGACAATTCATCACATTACTCTCAACTATATCGATATTATTATGATGTCGTTTAGTTTTATTGCGGCGAGATTACGGAGTATCAATAGAGGTATAATCTCCGGTGTACCACAATGGATTTCTATCGCTTCATATATTGTCGTTCGGTGACATTCTAATATTACAGTAGCCATTAAAGTAATACGATCGTCAAATATTGTTCTTGTAACCTAACTGCACTACCCCAACACTACCAAGCAGCGCTATCGTATCTCACCATGGCCGGATGTTGATATTTTCTATTAAATATATGGAATACCGCCTGTTCAATATTCTATAATAATAACACTGTGTTTTAGATACGGAAATGACCGAGGAATAATATTAGTTTTACAATTAAGCGGCATTGTTGTATCCGTACTTTTGTTTGATAACATTTTGTTGTGCACCCGGAGAGCGGAAACTGAAGACGACCCGTGAAACTATACCGCATCACCGTTTTATAGACGAAACACGAATGTTTTTCCATTTCACTTGCCTCTTTTTCTTTTAATCTCTCCTCGTCCCCCATCCTACACTACAATGCAGGGCTGGACGGTCACGGGGCTCGAAAATCGAGTACACACACCACACATAAGAGGAGACGACGCGATTCCTCCGACAACCCCGGGGCTGACCTCAGGTTCCCGTGTAAAGTACGACCGCAGACATCCGTCATTTCGGCCATTGATACCACACGGTCGGATATAACTTCTCACCCGCCTTTCCCTTTTAACCGTCACCGAGAGAGACCCGTCCAATGCCCACTGGAGTTTTTGTCGGTTTACGGGGTCCAGACCCAAGTGTTGTGCAGTTAAATCGAGGGCGAAAAAAATATATAAAAAATGACCCGGTCCGGCCGAGAAATATCACACCTTTTAAATACGCCGCTGCCGGTTTTTTTTTTTTTCTAATTTATTATTATTATTTATTATTCATTTTCTGTTTTTGTAATATATGTATTTTGTTGTTATCGCACGGCAAGTACAATAAAAAAAAAAAAAAAAAAATGGACACTTCAAATTTCGTTTGTTCGAGTGAATACATTTTATTTTTTTCGTATAACGTAATTATAAATAGGTACCGTATAAATTATAATATATAATCGCATACAGTTATTTATTATACAGTCGGATTGTTTAGATTCTTTTTTAAAAATATTACTCTTGGAAAGAATTATACGTTTCAATTGTAGTCATAGTAGTACCTGGATAGGAAAAAATAGAAAACTTCCAAATAATATATATATAGGGTACACAAACCGGACGTATCGAATTAATCGCGCATTCGAAAAGTAATTCTGTACGCAATCAACTCGGATTACATTCATATGCAGTTAGCGTTTATTAGATTTTTTCGAAAATTCCCAATGGTTCTGAAAGTGAAAAAAAAAATATATATATATATACAACAATAATATCGAACCTATTATGGCGTTCTCTCGAAATGGGCTGATAAAATGTTTTTTTATTTTAAAATACGGTGTAGATTTTTTTTTTTTTTTTTTTTTTTTTGGCATGGTTTCGTCGAGAAATGATAATTTAAAACATTTGTAGAGAAATAACAATAAAAGAAAATAAAGTTTATAAATCCGGACGGTGTGATCAATTTCATTAGATAGAGACTATATGCGAGGGATTAAGTACATATCGGGAAACTTTATAATCGTAATGGGATGGAAATATATAAAAAAAAAAAAAAAAAAACTAGGTCACTGGACATTTTTTAAAATTATCTTTAGTTTAAATTTTACAAAATAAATCTCGCCGGCAGTAGTGTAAAAAGAAACAAAACCAACGTACATATCCGGGAATTTAATACGGAGGAAAAAATAAAGGTGACAAATAAAAATATAGTTTGTAATATTTTAGATTTAAGTTGCACTACGACACCATGTCGTAGGATTGCTGTGCACTGTAGGCATTAAGTAATCCCGAAAGCGTGACGTTGTTTTCGGCCTCCGAGTTAGAAATGATGAATGATTCATCCGAAACGACGCCATTTTGTGTACGCCGTACTCGTATATTCTATATACGAAATATCAGTGGCACCTAGTCAGTTTTTAAATGGTCTAGTCAATCGTCGCAGTAGTCGTTATACCACGCACACTAGCGTTTATTGGTATTTGTCAACATTTCTCGATATTGGTAAATGTTGTAGTAATAATTACGTTTTTTATTTCGTATATTTCGTAATTTTTATTGTATATTTTTAGCACGTATGCGTCGATTTTCTGACCGCTACACAACATCATCTTATCTCTGAGGAAATCACGAATAGATGATTTTATACGATTTTGCACTATGCATAAATCTAACCACGGTGTACAAACATTCGTGCTGGTCGTTCGCAGACATTTGTCCACGGTGAGTGGGGCGAAAGTTATTAAAAAAAAAAAAAAACAATTTTTTTTTTTTTTATACAGTAAATTCTTAATTCTTCTAATTCTTAATTCTTATTATATCACTAGCTGACCGACCCGGCAATGCTTCACCATTGCTAGATATTGTCATGCTAACTGAACAATATATTTCATTAATTTATATTTAAAATTACAATAACTATGAACATATTTAATTTATATCTTGGAAGTTACCATTTTGTCTATTGCAGTGCTTTTTGGTACACACAATCTTTTGTTACGTTGTCCGGCGGGAAAACAAATTAGTCTGATGGTTTTCCGGCACGGGAACAGGCGACGTATAAAAAAAATTCGTCGTCAATTGACCATGCGAATAGCATGGATTTTCCAGATAAATACCGCAAACATTCAACGACTGCGCTTGCGATTTTTGTATCGACAACTAGACCAGTGGTCTTCAACTTTTTTGGACTCGCGACCCACTTTCTTAGGCCTACATTTTTCGCGACCCACGTAAGCTTTGCAAAAAAGCTAAAATTGCTTAATGCTTTGCAGTACTATTATTAAAACCGAATGAATAAAAATTACATTTTAATAGGTAGAATATTTAATAATTATTAATTGAAAATGTATAGAGTTCATATGAACATATAGAATAAAATGAAAATATGATACAAAAATTTTAATGTGAACTTTGTCCTTGAGTGTTTTCACATAATAAATTCCACTTTTGCTCGATTTGACTAAGCCCGATCCGTAAATCATCTTCAGTTTCAAGTCTATTTCTTTTTGACGTTTTCAAATTTGCCAATTCTTATCTCAATATCTTACTACGTAGAATCATACCAGTGTTTCACATTATACTGTGATTTGATATCATTATAATAATATTATATTATAGAATATATAATAACAATAAATTATATAATATTGTTGATACATAATTCATTACATACACTACTATTTTTTAAACTTTTAAATTTTCATTTATTAATTTTCTAAGTTTAATAATTAAAAAATTATTCGTTTACCTTATATGATTTTTATTTAAAAAAGAAGACGGGTCGCGACCCACCGGTTGAAGACCACTGAACTAGACAAAACTTGAAAACACCTCGAAGTAAAAGTTGTTCGGAGCGATATTTCGGTTGGGAAAGTTGTTGGTAGACAGGAAAAAAAAACACACACACACACACACACACCTCTATAGTAAAAACAATATATTCCTCGTTACGGAATCATACCATTATATGTACTTCGACCGGTATAGAGACATGCACGACCCAGTTTTCGGGATAAATGGATAAACGTGCGTGTACATTATTTGCATCCCGGGGATTCGTAATAATTTATTAACACCCCATTTGTAAATGCAGTTACGATTTAATTACATAAATATGCGTTCATATTTATGCATATAGCTCGTGGCGATAAAATTTATTTATATATCCGTATTTATTTTATCGCCGAGTTTTAATGGGTATTTTGTGACAATTTCGGTAACGGTTTTAAGTATTTATCATATACAATAATTCGTTTCGTTCGGAATATCTGAATACACTTGCGACATACTATGGCGTGACGTTTCTAAATGTCTTTCTACACGCCTCTTTGTGTAACGCGACGACCGTGACATACAAATGCACCACAAATCAGAAGTTCCCAAACTTTGAGTTGTTCCCGGAGACCGCGTGCCGAATTTCCCCGTTGCCCGCTGTCTCTTATTGATTTTCCGCGAATTCATAAACTTCAAACGTGATACTGGAGTGAGCAGTCGTATCTTTGGACAAAAACTAGCAGACTGCTAAAATTTGAAACAAAAAAAAAAAAAAAAAACAACCGGCGCGTCTCTCCATACAGTCGGAGGCGTTATTCCGATATATCGACTTGTACTTGTAAATAACCGTAGATACTAATGATTTCCAAAGTGGTTTTTATTTGATAAATATACATAGTTTATTTAATACACTCTCTAGGACTACGATTTTTTTTTTCTTCGCTAAAATGTACCCCCTGCAGCTCAGAGTCTACCCCATGGGGATATTTTAGGAACCTCGTCATAAACCGTAGCGAACATATTAATATTATTGGTCAAATTACATCGGTCCGTAATGGACGGCGTACGTTTTTAAATGCACTTTTAAATTATTATTACGTATCATTAAACGATTTGCAAGGTGTACTGCCTAAATGATTTCTCATCCTTTATACTATTTATTTTCTACTCGGTTTGACCGCTTTCTATTATATAGGCAGGCACGAAAGTTTAACGCATTTTTTTTTTCATTTTAGAACACAACTAATGATTGGTTTTCGATTTATCTTACATTGTTTGTGAATTTTTGTTTAACGTCAACGTACAGAATCATATAAAATGTATCAAATTTATCCGGGTTTATAATGAAATTGTTATTATTTTGCATTACTAGTTTTACTATCGAGAGAGTTTTGGTTATCAAACCATTAGAACGCGTCTTCATAATATTATAGGGCAGTAGGAAGTTACCAACTCGTTAAAATCAATATACCGTTTAAAGTGTTATTTTAAAGGAACTCTTCTAAATCGGACGATTTAAATATATTTTAATATTTTACATTGTTATACTTGCAAATAAGATCAAGATTTCTGGTAAAAAAGTTGATTACATACAACACAAAAAAAAAACACAAACAGTAAAACTAATAAAAAAATAAATGTATCTAGATAAATTAGTATGGATAATTCAACTATTCGTCTTAGATAATTATCTTGATAAGATAAAATATAATAAATTATTTGTCTAGAAATTCTAGACGGTAATTATAATTCGTTCCTTCTATGGCGCAGCAAAACCCCCGGGAAACTAGTATGAATTTAGCCTATTTTCAAAACTGAATTTAGCCGGTTCGAACGGGTGGAGTTTGGATAAAACGCGAATTATATTTGAAAACCGTTTCGAAATTAAACGATAAACCGGGATATGTAAAAATATCTGAACTAAAAAAATCACGAGTAAACATATTCAAAAGGGGCGATAACCATACTTGTTTCCCTGGAGTTTTGCAGGGGCACACGAGGAACAAATTATAACTACTCTGGATAATGTTGAACACTGCTCAGCCTTTTACGCATAACGCGGAAATATAAATATAATTGCGTCGAATTTCGTCCGGTCGTACTCGTTGTTATTTTCTTTTAGGGAAACAAACTTACAGGGAATAATAATACAAGTAGTCGAATAATTCGAGTCGTCATTTACTACTACGCTGCAGAGGCCCGTCGTTATTATTACGGCGAGTGCTATTCATTCGCGGGAAGTTTGAATCGTCAGCGATATTTTCACTGCTGCGGATTTTAATTGCTCCCTTTTTCGAGCCGGTCGCATATTTACAGACCATATCCGATTCCGGCCCGAGCGGTACGCAATCACTAGATCCATTTAAAAAAAAAAAAAAAAAAAAAAAAAAAACACGTATTCGTGTAGTTCGCCTGTTCGCGTACACTTGTAATTAAAAAAAAAATAACACGGGGACTCTAACAAAATACACGATAAACGTTTCGACGTCTGTGCTATAAAGACTGCGGGCATTGAATAATATATAATTTGTATAATAAAAAAAACGTGTACACTTTTGAATGTCTATACATATAACTGTAATCCGGATTTATATGTTTTTTTACAAATCGTTACTGCAGTGCGTATGCGGTCTTTTAAGAGTAAAAAAATATAGACCACTCGTCCATCACAGAGTACACGGGAAATAGTTTTTTTTTTTTTCCGCATGTTTGAGAATATTTCACGGGTTAGGGAATATTTAGCTTGTTTAGCATATTTTGGAATATTTTGTAAATCGCGAGAATAAAATTCTAATTTATTTTAATTTTAATATTAAGACATCTGAAAAAATATGTTTTGAATCATTTACCAACCATCGTTTTTTTTTTGTATTATTTTAATATAAAAAAAAAAAAAAAAAAAAAAAAACACACACTCAGTAACAGTATTATTAAGTCGCCGTAGTCATACTTCAATATAATTAAAATATACCAAAGGAATATTGTTTTTATATGTTTTAATAAATATATATATATATATTGTTGTTTAATTCCTACTGTTATTATAATGCAATTTGTCCATTATGCAAGTGCATATCTCACTTAAATAATTGTTTAAGTAATATTGTAAAAAAGTTAATAATACAAATAAATTGCATATTAAAGTATATTATATTGATGTTTATTAATTATTTTTGCCAAGTTTTAAGAGAATTTAATGAGAATATTTTTAGGTTTTTTTTTTAGAGAATATTAGCATTATATTTTCGGTGTTTTAAGAGAATATAAATCCGGACTATAGTTATAAGTTATAACTATAGGTTTTTATGATATGTTATAACTTATAACATATCATAAAAAACTTCGTATATTATTCTATAAACGTATTTGGTACACGCGTATACGAATTACACGAACTACACGTGTAATAGGGACCTCTAGTAAATACGTAATTCGTTGTGATTTCTCGTCGACTGTGTACTAGGCCGGACTTGATTTACAAATTTTGGGGCCGGAGATTTCGATCTTCAAGAGGCCGTTAAAAAAAAATTGCATATTTTATTGTAACTTACGAGAACATGGATTTGTTAAGAGTTGTTAAGAAACCGACCAAGTCACAACACTCATCTAATTCAGTATAGATCACGAATACAAATTTTTAACAGGTATATTACGGAGTACAGGATCAGATGAGCATTTCTTATCAGTGATAAATATTTATGGTCTATTTCACAATATTAAGAACAGTACTATCTTTGACCGTGGTCTATGGGGTCGAAGGTAATACCACTGATACCATCAATATGTCTTAACGCCGATAAGCTATCACTTTCAATAAGTTTGTTATTTTATTAGATTTTAATCGACGTTGTGTCCTAAACCAACATTGGTCTATAATAAAATATAATAAATATGAGGCCTTTCAAAAATGGAGGGCAGGTGACTAGTCACGTGCACCAAGGTACTCGCCCAAACCAGGGCCCGGTATTAGGTTTACACCGAGACCACTGACTTGCTTTGATCGGTGTCAGGGTTGGTCTGTCATGTGGGTTATGTTTTGTAAAACTCCTTAAACACTTTCTGAAACCAATTATTTTTACGTTTCGGCCGGGGCCGAACTTGGATATCGCGAACTGTAAACGCGCATCCCGGTCGTCCGGGCACCAAGCTAATGGGCGCTTAATAGTGTGACGGTAAAAATAAAAGAGAGAAAAAACCGCAAAAAGTGCAGGGACAATCGATGAATAAATACCGACAAATAAACTCGATATTATTACTTGTATAGCTCGTATATATACGGTTCCGTACGGAAATGAGTGCCGGGTAGCAGCAGGGTGTCCTACGTAGTTATACCCACTGGAATATCTCCCGTGACGATGAAAATAATCAAATCATATACGACTCACGGGGTAAAGGACTACGAATATTCATATGATCATTATTATGTTTTAGTAAAAAAAAAAAAAATACTTTTTATTTTATTATTTTCGAAAACGTTAAAGTTAGCCGTTTTATAGAGTTTATTGTTCAGAAAATGTTGACGTTTTAAATTTTTATTTTCATTGCAATACAATTTTTAAAATTTGTCGAATATAATAAAATAAAAAGTTATTGTTTTTACATTTTTTTTAACTAAAACAATTTAATTGAAATATGAAAATTTGTAGTCCTTATCCCTTTGAGTCCTATAAATTAAACAGAAATGAATTATCCTTATTACCACAAACGTACATTTTCCCGGCCCCCTCACTTTTAAAATTTGTCATTTTTCCTAGCCTAATTGTTAGTATTCCGTAAATATTGGATAGTAGAACAGAAATCATCGTTGATTAATCAGAAGCCTACGTGAGCATTCGTCCTTATCGCGTTTTTAAAATTGTATTGTCTACTACAAACTGAGTCGTATCGTTCCGCCCATGTTTAATGTTGTATGAAGGATTCAACTTTTTAACTCGGAAGATTTATAATTAGAATCCGGATTTGTATGTTCAAAAAAGCTTAAACATTATATATCTTGCTTTAAAAAAAAAACCCTACTATTCTCTTTAAAATTAGTAAAATATGTCTTTTATGCAAAAATAATCAATAAACATCAAAATATGCTTTAATATGCAATTTTTTTTTTTTTTTATTTGACTGTACTTGAATAAAGCGTTAAATACGCAAAACAAATTATGCTAAATGTTGCCTAATCCTTGTTATAAGTTATAGGTACCTTATCAAATATGCAAAAATAATTTTATTATATTATATGTTGTGATAAATAGTATTATTACAAATATTTAATCAAACATTTATTTTAGTAAATATTCATTGATTCTTCTGTGTCAACATTAAACATTACATTTTTTAATAATAACGATAATAATTAATTAAAATTAACAAAAAAAGTCCAAACTTTTCAAATGAAACTACAATAATTATAATTAATTTTTAAACGGTATAGTCACAAGCAACTGTAGTACAAGACCTAATTCTTATAGTTTTCATAGCCAAGTCATAGTAAATTTTCCAAGAATTATTCGCTCTCTCGCTCTTTGCTCTTTTGATCGTTATTTGTTTAAATAATTAATTTGGTGATTGTTCAAACGTATTGATAGAAAAAAAAAAAAAAATCCTCGGCTGGGAGGAAATCAACTCTAGTGACGGAGCTCTGCTGCTCACGTATTATTCGTTTTATCTATGGCCCACGGTAGAACAAGTCTAGCCACCACTGGGTTACACAATGAATAACTATTAATTAAAGTCGTTTCTTTCGATAAAAAAAAACATATCTTAGTAAAAAATGACTCACTTTACTTATAATCTAAAAAAAAAAAAAAAAAATGTTATACTGGATGTCCCAACATGATTTAAAACTTTTTGTCAACAATTTATGCGAGTTTATCTCCATACTTGCAGTACTCTCCGAACGATCGTTTCATACCAAGGTGTAGTGAAACATAGAAAGCCACGAGTCGTATACTATTAGGCAACCAGTGATCATATAATACAATAAACTTAAGACAATAGAATCTAAATTAGGTAGTTGGTGCAAAGTCTCAGACTCTCAAACCATATTGTACTCGGCAACCGACCGTCATCTGATTTTCAGTAGTGTTGACTAATTGACCAGGTTTAGTTATTAATCTTTAATTTTACTGAAGGTTTCAGGAGTCCAGTTTGTGTTTAGTTTATGACAGTATGGGTATCGGATAGTCCATATCGGTGAGTATTAAGTCTAACCTATTTATATTCTACATTAGGTTAGACTTATGTGTATTATTCTTTAACGGTATAAAATCCGCATAAATATGACAAATTTATGGCTATTTCTCCAGCCCTCCCCCCCATTAAATTTATTTATTTAAAAAAAAAAAAAAATTCATTTATCTATTAACGATGATTTCTGTTATACAATCCAATACTAACGGGATACTAACCAGAAAAAATGTCAAATTTGAAATGTGAGGGGGCCGGGGAAATAAACGTTTATCACAAGGGATATCGCAATTGGGTATAACTCCGTGGGGCACCCTGTATACAAGTATTATAGATTACATTTTTGTCCACTGCTTTATCTAAACCCATCATGGTTTTACATTTTAGACACTAGAGATTCCTTGGAGCATTATCTGATTTAGCCCAAAATATAGGTCAAGTATTTTCATTTCCCCTTTGCTTTATCTAAACCCACGGTGGATTTTCGTCGACTAGGCGTTAGGAGGGCTCTTTAGGTTTACACTTAGGACACTAACTATCTCGGATAATTACCAGGTTTAGGCAGTCGATATAAACCTAACCATATACGTACGACTTATACGACTGTCGCTGTATTTATAACAGTTTTTTCCGAAAATCTTTAATTCGTAATCGATAGTATAGCCCGACCGGCGAACGCAATATTTTATTATGTCTCTGGTTACCAGTACTGCGATGGCCTGCGCGAAGCTGACGGTGTGACAGAGGTCGTTGCCGAACGGCCAGTACTGCAACAGTAACGTGGACACGAACGAGAACGGCACGCAGAACAGCGTCATGAGCAGGTCGCCGACGGCCATGTTCATGATGAACAGATTGGTGACCGAGTGCATCTGGGCGGAGAACATGACCACGTAGCACACCAGCCCGTTGCCGATCAGCGCTACCGCGAACACGGCCGTGTACATCAGGTAGATGACGGCCTGGAACGTGGTCGAGCCCAGCGGGCCGTCGTGCTCGGCGTGGCACGACAGGTTACCCCAGTCGGTCGCGTTCCACAGTGCAGTCACGTCGCTGCCGCTGATGTTCCAGCTGCTAACGTTGCTGACGTTCCACATGATACGGTCACCAAGCCGTCACTACACGACACCCGGTTACGGTGAACCTCGTCGACCTCGACCTAAGTCGTCGTCGTCCGCAGCCCCTGCAACAAATTGACAGCGTCCCGTAAGTCCCGTAATAAATTTAATCGTGTCTCGTAAAATAATTAAATATAGGAAATACATTAAATATTATTTAATAAGATTAAATTTAAAAATATATAAAAAAAATAACCATTGTCGATCGCGAGTTATTTTTACTGGAGTTTGAATTTTTAACTGCGATAAATATTTTCACATTAAACTACGATTTGTTAAAAATAATAAATAAATACATTATGACGAAAAATCATTTTAACGATTTTCATCAACATTTGCATTTTAACACTTTAAAAAAATAAATCAAACGATACTTTTTATCAACTTTATTTTTTACAATCAAGTTCAATTTACGGTGAACCAAGTGTCAAATATTCGATCATTTATTAAGAAGCTTAAAACATTTTATCCAAAAATAACAAACGCCGTTTTTACGTAAATATATTCCAGTTTTTCATCATTATTCAGGGGACCACAAGGCAAGTCATAAAAATAACTTTCATTATGCATCAACCAGATCCAGAATTATATAAAAAAAGCTGTCTTATCGTTAAAAACAAAAAAAAAAAAAAGCGAAAAAAGTAGAACACACATCTGTTGTAAAAGTTTCAAAAACCACTCGGAAATCAATCTATTTAGTAAATAACTATCGGTCAACATCAATATAATAATGATGGCCAGTAATGTTTTATTTTTTTGTTAGCACCTCGCGTTCGAGGCTTGTTAGACGTTTTCAGAGGTTTTATTCAACTGTATTTTTTAAGTTTAAGCGATTCGCTTCACTTATTCAGTGACCCGTAGAGCGCGTTACTTCCGGACGGCTATTTATAATATTAATATCTATATTCCGTGCCACGAGAGACCGAAATTCCATCACTAATGACCCTGTTTGTTATCGTACAGTGCTGCAGATCGGTGCACGCCGTGTTGTTAGTCAGGTCTTATGGCAGGGCATGCGCGAAAATGAACGCGTTTTGGGCGCGTACGCAAAAAAAAAAAAAAAAAATAGAAATAATTGTCACGGGGACGGGGTTCATAACAAATCAACAATGCTTTTGTTAATTATCAGCCTCTTCTTATGTGATTTTATAACACGAGTTTTGCAATTTTCGGGCGTGGGGACCGGGTGGTAGTGAAGAAATAAGCGTATTCTATACCAGTCAACGGGGTAACAACGGCGATGTCGCAATGAATTTCGACAGGCAACTTTACTGAAAAATAAAGCGTAGGCACTTGACGGGTGTAGACATTTTCCCTACATATTTTGTAAAAGATCACACGTCAGTATTTCAATCCGTCTTGCGGGATTTCGTTTCCGTCGTTTGTTTAAGTTCCCTCTTGCCTTTTACATTTTGCCATTTTCGTGTACCGCTCGAATAACTGATAATAATTATGAAAATACCGTATTTAGGTGTTCGTAATTACGATAATCGATTATTATTGGATATATTTCTCTAATCTCATTTCTTCTCAAACCGCTTTTCTTCGCGTGCCATCTTAATCGCAAATTGATATTTCGAAAACAATAATCATAACTACGGCTGGGATTTCTATGCGTTTGCATGTTTTTTTCTTTTAGTTTAAATTGATAGTTGTCAGATATGTCCACAATTTGGCTTATTCTTGATTAAATAGAACAATTTTTTTTTTGTCATATTTTGAAAATAATGCATAGAATTACATATTTAAATTATTGAGAATCTTTTGAATTTGAATTAATTAATGAACGTCTATCACTATAATGATCTCGAATAATTTCGATTCAATAAAGTCTGTAGTGTTATATTTAGACGACGAAGCAGAATCAATAAAAAAAAAAAAAAACAAAAGAATTGTTTGAAGATCAACATTTAAAAATTGATTTAGCTTATTTAAAAAGTAATTTTTGTTTTCTTTCCAAAGCAATTACTAATCTAGAAAAAAGTACACTCATCTCTTGATGAGAACTTAAAAACTATTTCAGACGTAAAAGATAAATTGTTTAAATGTAACGAGTGTGTAGCAGACTTGGTAAAATCTAAAATGGATTTGGTACTAAAGAAAAATAAGGGAATCAAAACACTTTTAAAATTTGCAGCATTGTAAATGGCGAATATGAAACGGAACATGTTAATATTAATTTAACTCCGAAGCAAATTGCGTCATTTGAATACGCTCCAACGAAATTGTGTGACGTGGAAAGGAATTTTAGTCAATATATAATCCATTTTTCGTTCCAATCACCGGTCGTTCGTATTTGAAAATTTGAAACAATATATTCATCATACAGCGTGCAATATTTAATGTAATAACAACTAATTATAATAAATAATTACCAATTATTTTCTGGTTTTTATATGAAAAATATTTAATGTTTGGTTGAAAAAAAAAAAAAATTTGTTATTGCACATTTTGGCAAATAAAAATGCATATTTTACAATTTTTCATTGCGTATAAATCCTAGTCCTAATTCATAACTATGTACTCGGATGTCTTCTAGTGCCGTTGTTAATCCGTAATTTAATTCATATCTATACGCAATTATAACAGTGACTCTATCGTATCGGTCGGTCAACTAGTTTTATATATTTACAGTGTTATCATAAAAAAAAAATAAAAAACCCCGGTACAATAAACCGAACGGTCTTTATGTGATATACGAGGGTTGGCTAATAAGTAATGTCCCTTAGATCATAAATATTTTCAAATTTCCGATAGGATCGTCGTTTGTGGAACATTTAATAGATAATGTTATTAGTATAATGTGTGTTGAGTCACGATAGTGTAACGTTTTCAGTTTATTCGTACGTATTTTTTTATAATGGGCTCATCATATGTGCGGTTCAAACAGCCGCGCTGCAATTGAATTTCTTGTCTTTGCAGAATCCTTGTCGATATTCATAGATGTTTGCTCTCGGTCAACGGTAACGAAACTCTAGATATCAGTTCTGTTCTGAAACGGAGTTTCATTCACTGTGTCCAAAAAAGCCCAAAGTCCAAGCGTTAAAAGTCTTGTTAACGTTTGTTCGGGGATTCAAAATGTGCGATTTACACGGAATATTTGGAGAAAGGAACCATAATTAATTCTGTATGCTATATAGAGACATTAGGAAGAATTAAAAAAAAAAAAAAAAATATTATAATGTCAAACAAACGGCAATCAAAGTTCTGCTCCAGCACGACAATGCCAAGCAATCGAATCGCTGGGAATCGCTTCAAGTGATTCCCCGCATCCATCCTACGGTTCGGGTTGTGAGTTTTTTCTTTCGTTCGTCAAACATCTTAAAGAACATTTTAAAGGCACAGAGTTCGATACCTGATGAGAAAATTATAGCCCGAGCCGAGCGGCGGTTTGCCGGTTAAGACGAACAGTTTTATTCGTACGGCATTACAAAGCTCGTTAAGCGTTTGCAGACATGTTGCGTTGACTTCGAATGAAGTTACGCTGAGAAAATAATTATATGTAAATAAAGATAATTTAATTTACTGCACATGTGTTTATTGTTTCGTTCGTTTAGTGTTCCCCCTAGTTTTAAAGTCAGAGCCGTTAGTTAACAGCAGCCCACACACTCGATTATAATTATTAAGTTTGGCGATTTCCAGTCGGCGGCGGGACGGCATTTACCGCCAGCAACGTTTTTGACATACACGTACTATTATATACGTATTGGCGTCATCGTAATAATATGCCGGCGAGATGGTTTTCGTCTGGCCGACAGGAAGCGATAATACCGTAGTTTGCGTACGCAAGCCTCGACCTTCTGACGGGTTAAATAATTTAAACGAACGAGACCCCGCCGCCGCATGTAATATTCAAGTAAGTCTGTTCATACCGACGTGCAATGCGTCTGGATACGAACATGCCCGCGGTCGGGGACTTTCCCTTGGGGCCCAGTAACAATAATCGAACGGTTTTTTTTTTAATTTTTTTTATTATAAGAATATCAAAAAAAAAAAAAAAAATATTCTACTCGTGGGCGTGGGGGCCACGGTTCTCGGCGGGATGTCGGCAAGGTTATAGCAACCGGCAACACGCGATCGCCAAACAAAATCGAGAAAATAACAGAAAACCGTTGTCGCGCAGCAATTGTTCCCGGTTTATCCTAGTGTTTTTTATTATTATTTTTTTTTTATGGGAACTCCGAGGACAATCAACAAATGACCCACCCATCGCATCAAACTAGTCGGGAGGAAAAGTTGTATATAAGATCACATGGAACAATTACACATCGAATTCATCGTCCGAATTTAAAAAAAAAAAAAAAATCTATGTTTATCTATCTGTCTATGTTTAAAATCACACTATACATACCGACCTAAGTGTTAACACAGTAGACGAAACTGCAAAGTTTCTATATAAACGATTTCGTTCACGACTAACCAACCACCCTAATCCCCTGATATCAGCGCTAAATTCTGACTCCAATCCTCCTCGTAGGCTAAAAAGAAGACGGTGTCGCGATCTAAATCATAATTAGAATTTAAAAAGAAAAAAAAAATATAATAAATACAAACAATTCTGTTATAAAGTGTCGCTATTGGGTGGCTTCTTTTTTCACGCGTCGCATGCCAATTATGTATTTCCGCACACATGCTTATTGTAAATTTAAATTACAAATTGTATGTTTTAAAATAAAATTAAAAAAAAAAAAAAAAAAAACTGCTAATAATCTAAAAATATCCATTTCACGAGTAGGTAACCGATGTAAATACTTACAGATCAACGGATCGTCGACCGAGACACGACTCTTGTTACATCTATAGACATTGTTTCGTTATTATTTTCATGTCATCACGTGCATTTTTACGGCTGGAAATAATGCACTGAATGTTTCATTAGGTCCAGCCGGGTATTACAAAAGGTAGTCGCTTAAAAATTATGTAAAGTAAAATCGTAAAGCAAAACGTGTTAAAGCATAACAAACTCCAATCGCACACTAATCCACTAATCAAAAAATTATCATCTAAAACACTACCCGATAACCCTCGACGTAGACTTAAAAGAAAATCTTTTACATTAATAGTCATTAGTCAATAACCAACGCACGTGTTGGGTGTTATCAATGGACAACTTCCCATCCTTATTATTCCCACCGTCATTTTATATTCTCTTCTTTTTTTTTTTTTATCAAATCTAATTATTGTAGAAAGAATTGTATAGATTGTAGATGTAAATAATAAAAAAAAAGAAAAAAAAAACAAAACGTTATAGTCAAATACGAAATTCGTATGGTTCTTGGTTTAATAATATTATTATTTTTGAAATATTACTTCGAAAATCTAAAATATCGGAAAGCAGTGCGCGTAATCTCATAATAATGTATAATTTATTGTTTCAATTTAGCGATCGATAAAACGGACGAGAAAAAAATATTTTTTATTCCCGCGTTTAAATGAGGGGTAGGGAGATTGAATTATTATTTACTAAAGGCTTGCCAATTTAATAATAATAATAAATAAAAAATATAAAAAATTTATTTTCTCGTATCCTATACATGGACTGCGGTATTACGTTATATTATTATTAAATTTTCAAAACGATTTTTTTTTATTATTTATTTAAACATGTTCCGAATTTGCAGTTTTCATTATACGTATCGTTTGAATTTATTGTTTTTTTTTTTTTTTATTTTTTTTTTTTTTTTTTATTAATGATATCTGAAACTTTTTAATACGGTTATCCATATAATAAATTCGATATTATACTCGTATTTAACAAACGTTTTCATTGATATAGGTAATTTTTTATTACGAGCACTTAACGTATTAAAAACGTGGACCTATTGTATAAGCCGTAGAGTTATCTCTGCTTGAAATTTTTGTTTTTTTTTTTTTTCCCCAAATCCGATGATTTATCATTGTTTTTACATAATATGTTTTATAATGCATCGTATTAATTGTACCGGCTCGCGGATACTTGCGGGTGGCCAAATCTTATCTTATCCGCGTACCTTTGGACATTAACAACGGGCGAACTATTCTTATTATTTATTATTCTTTTGTTAATTAATGCGGTTTTTATGTTATTTTTTTTTCAAACCTCGAAACGCATTTTTTTGTGAAACAGTTTTAACGTTCCGCGTTTTAATATATTTGTGATTATTAACATCATTTTGTACGTACGTTTTTACAATCAAACTGTAAACGTGAACAGGGGGGTTTTTGTAGTTTATTTGTCGAATACCGATGGCGTTTTAATTGGCTACCACCTCGCGATATTTTTCATTATTATTATAATTTTTTTGTTTTTGGTAAAATATAATGTGCACGCGGAATAACTGAATTTCACCTCGCCTTGTGGCAAGTATACAAACGCGGGTGGTTTTCGGTCATGCAATAGCGAATTGTTATTTTTAAACGTTTCATTGATTTGACCAAAGTCGATTTTGTATATAAAAAATATACACGGGTAATATTATTAAAAGTCCCGTCGTCTAGACAATTACGATTTTTAACTATTTTTCCCGTTATCCAGATAATTTCGAAATTTTTAATTATAATTTTTGTCTGCATCTAGATAAATCGTATTAAATCTCCATGTAGACGTATTTTAATGATCTCGGCGCAACAACGCGCACAATATAATATCGCCCAAAATTCGGGTAAATATGTCCGCGCACTTTCAGCATACCTTTGTATTGAATTTCCATTCATGTTTGAATGAAAGAGATTCGGTCGTTTTGAATAAGAGTCGTCGCCATTACCATAATACATTATAATAAAGTAGTATTGATTTATTCACAGCGTGAAGTTAATCACGAACAATTTAACCGGGTGTCGTTTAAACATAAATAATGAATCGGCAGTAGAAGCGATATATATATATATAACATAGTGACGGTGAGCCGATATTGCTTTTTTTCCGCCGATATCCGATATGTTGGCTACTGATGTAAAACCAATACCATATATCCGATATTTGAACTAGAAAACCGTGAACCGACAATTGAAATTGTCTAAACGCCTATTTTTTTTTTTTTTTTTTCATATTCCATTATTGATATTGTTGACGTTCTGCATTCGAAAATATCAGGGCGAATATCGGTATTACAAAAAAAAAAAAACCCATTCCGGAACCCTCAATACCGACTCACCACTATAAATATACCTACTAAAGGGATTAAATTTAATCGCGGGGCTAAACGTTTTCGGCGTCCTCTGCATCGTAACATCAATGTTTAATTAATGCGAAAAGGTAGTTCTAGCGGGATTTTATATGAACGCGAAAAGTTTAATTCAATTGGTGACTCGAATGAGTAGGAAACTACAATGAGACACATTAGACCGCGATCTAACCCGATTATAATAAGCAAACCATGAAAACTGCAGAATACATCCACGATCATAAATCATATTTTGTGTTTATTTTTTTTTTTTTTTTTCAAACGACAATTTTATGGTTAAATATTTTCAATGTAAGGCAGAACGGTGTATTATGTACAGTAAAACTTCTATATAACGCGCTTCCATTTAACGAATTATTTTTGAGAACCATGACCTTCATTGTTAATCATGCGTAAATTTATCTCTGTATAACGAATATACTATTCGATGACAAACCTGTTTTTGTAAACTTTGTCACTATAGAATATTAAATATTGTTCGAAAATACCTACGATTTTATTGTTTCCAATAATGATAAGACATTGATAGGCAAGGCAAGCCGGTTAATTTAGTTCCAATGCTGACGTAATCGGAATCGTACGAAATGTGATGAAATCGAAAGAGATCACGCAGAAGAATTTCCTAAACTCACAGAAAAAGAGATACTAAACGCCTTTTCTGTTGTGAGAAATGGTTTTAGACAACAAGCAAATGTTTCGGATGGAATTTTTTTTAAACTCAATGCGATCGAAACATTTTACGATCACAGTACAATTTATAAAAATAATAAACAAACGAAACTCACTGATTATTTCTTTTAAATTAAGATTAAAAAATAATAATAATATGATATTTTATGTTTATTTGTAATATAAAATATAGAATATGAAATTAAAAAATTGATTGATATGAAAAAAAAAAAAACATGTAATTCTATTTAACGAATTTCTCTGAATTATGAATTTTTTTTTGTTCCCCGTGAGACTTCGTTATATGGAAATTTTATTGTATACATAAAAAAAAAATTATATTAAAAATACGCGAAATGTATTATTTTCGGTGATATATTTTGTTTGCAAATATATCGTACGACCGTAACATCCGTTTGTTCGCGATTACCGTTTTTTTTTTTTAGAAAACATTACAAAACACAATAATGATATTATCTATAATTAAACGAATCGAATTAATTTTTATTTGGTCGTTAAAAAAAAAAAAAAAAAAAATAATACAAATTCGGAAAAATGAAATATTATGCAAAACACGTTTCGGAAAAAAAAAATAAACACTACTTAAGTAAGGTTTATTAAGTTTAATAATATTAACGAATAAACTAATTTAAGCTGTAAAAATGGCACAAACAAACCAACGTGAAATTTCCGTTTCAAAAAATGTAATTCAATTACATAGCATACATTTTTTTTTTTATCGTTTTCATTACTGTTTAAAGAAACGTTAATATTGCTGGTATGGTTGAACCATGGGATTTGTAATTTGTTTTTGGTTTTATAAATGTACATTTATTTCAGCGTTTCGTTTTTTCTTTGTGATTTCAGAACACTGTTGTTTGCAGTCTTAGAACTTATCGTTTATACTATACAATATTGTATATTATAATTCAGTCATACAAATAATACATTTGACAAAGAAAAACGGGATAATTTAATTAAACTGTTGGAATAGAAGAAAAAAAAGGGGAAGTGTCCATTGTTCATTATTAATAATAATAATAATAAAAAAAAAACGATTCTGAGTGGTAAATTAGAAATGTTATCGTATTAGTAATTGTATAAGTCGTGTTTTGATCTATTGTAGCCATGATGGTAACCCAGCAATCAACAAAAATAAAACCTCTTGATGAGATATAACAAACACGCGTGGAAAATGTTAGGTTTTTTTTTTTTTTTTTTTTTTTTTTTTTTTTTTTTTTTTTTTTTTTTAATGCATTGAGTTTTGAGCCATGTTTAAAAATTGCAAGTCTTTAGCTCATAGGGAAATCAGTTTAAAATCGATTGCAAAATGTGTACCGAACAGACAGATAAGAGAGCCAGTTAATAAAAACTTATGAAAAATATTATCACTGTAATATTTCAATAAAACCAATAAAATCTTGTCATAAACACAAATCTCGAGTAACAGTATAATATTGTTATATAATACTACAGGGTAAAGTAAAACACGTGACGTACAGGCATAACAATAATATTGAGTGCACGTATATTATGTTCCGAGCCGATATTTTATTGTCGTATTTATTTCACCAACGCACAAGCGAACTCTAGTGACTGGCAATATTTGATTTAATATTATATTGTATACGCATCGTATTATATTAGATATATTTTGTTCAATTGAAACGGGTTTTCATTATGACGACGCTTTACGTTGTAAAACTGTCGAGACCACCGAACCAGATTTTATATCTTTGAGGTTTCAAGTTATTCAATCTAGAAGCGATACGATGATGGTGGTTACGTATAATGAAATATCGAGGTATGGCTGCGAGCGAGCTTATTAAAAACAATAACTCAATGCAATGTCGAAGGATACGCGGGAAGAGGAAGACCCAGGGCAGAATATATCAGGGTTTGCGCTAAGAAAATTTTAGAACCGCACAAGTAGGTACCTGAACTTAGCTTGTATACACATTTCGGCACGAGAGAATGATATTAAAATATTAAATTATTATCTATGTGAACGATCAAGTCTGGTTATTAGTATCACTATTGTTCTGTGCAAGGTGGTTCTGTATTAATATACTTTTTTTTTTTCAATCCATACGTCGACTGGTTCAATGATGAAATGTTCCACCACTCTTCTCTATCTATTGCAACTTTCTTCCACTTTTTATTGGATCCTTCTCCTACATCTATCATAATCTGTTTCGTATAAGACTGTCTGGGCTCTTCCAAAATTATTGATGCTATCCATGTATTATTTCTTTAAGAGCTGTCCTATCCATTTCTTTCTCCTTTCCTCGATTGTTGTCCGTATCGACTACCTTTTTTTTATTATGATAATATAATTTGATTATTATAATGGTTTATAACATTAATACAAATTGTTTTGGTATAGTATGTTAGTAATTTTTTTGCAATGTAGGTAGCAGAAGGTACTGTCCAATTAGCGTTTTAGAACCGCACAATTTGTGTTGTACTGCACACTAGCGCAAATCCTGGAATATATGACCCAAACCACGAACGTGAATAATGCAAAATACGAGGGTTCTAAAGGCATTGAGCTACAGCAGGAAGGTACGGAGAATCGCAACAAACTAATTTTAGGATTAGTTAGGAGGAGAAGAAGACTCGTGAAACAAAACACGAAAGTACTTATAGATCGTGTACCGGAAATTCACGCGGAGAACGAGTTCAGGAGATTTTAGATTTTCTCACGTAGAAGTTGATTATACCGTAAACATCGGCGAACGCATAGAATCCATTATTAAACCGTATCCCAGTTTTTGGTTTTTTTATTATTATTATTATTTTTTTTCCTTCCATATAACTATTTGTTTTATAACGATCGAAAAAATGTTAAAACAATAATTCATATTGTCGTAGACGTCGGATATTATATACAATAGTATATTATTTCGGTATGCATAATAGTTTGCCGTTATAATAGACTATTATAGTGTAGAATCGTACTGGGTACTATACGATAAAAAGAAATAATTCTATCGTACAATAACGCCGTTCGGTGTCGTGTTTAAATTTATATCGTTATTGTTTTTTTTTTATTTATTTTTATTTTTTAGACGCGCCGTTACGGTGCGGTAGAATTCGAATTAGTCGTTTTAAGGGTGTCGCGAAAACCGGGAAAACGGACAGATAACGGAAACGCATAGAAATACGAGGCAAAAATGAATAATGGAATTATTATACCGCTGAATTACTAGGCACGTTTGCCTAGGCTTATCGGATTAACGGCTGAAAACATGAATAGCGTTAAGTATTTTCGTATTATTTTGTTAATATCATTTTTTATCATCGTACACGTACTTATTGTTATTTTTATGTTACGTTGACAAGCAGATGACAACAATAATACGGTTGTATCTCTTTCGGCGTCGGTTGCCAGTCTCATTTTTACCGTCTCTGTCGTCTGTGACTGTCTAACGGGCGACGTAGCAAAAACACGTTTACGTCGACTGCATAGAACTCGCTCAATTCGGGGTTTAGAGTAAATAAAATGAAAAGAGAGCATTTTGAAATGCGTTTTTAATTAAAAATTACGCTATTGAAACTTTTGAAATGATTAATAAAGCATTTGGCGATAAAGAAATGAGCAGACTTAAAACATTTGAATGGCACAAAAGGTTTATTGGGGGGTCGTGAAGCCATTAACGATGGTTCCCGTGTTGGTCGACCTTCGACTTCAAGAAATGTAGAAATGGTGGCCTTATTTCTGATGAATTTGTCAAACGGTTAATCAGACTTACTCTACAACGAATTTTTACTTAAACTACGAGAAAGAACCAGAATGAAACGTTCCGAACAGTTCCAGAATCGATCGTATATTGGACGTTATATTTGGAATAACGGATGGTATGGCGTCATGTTAATAATTTCGATAATTATTCTTCGCTGTGGGCGGCCCTGTCCTCGTATTATTATTGCTATCGATGGAAATCTTCACCGTGGCCCCGAAACGAACAACAAACAAATATAAGTGTCATGGAAACCAGAATATTTAGGCAAGTAAAAATAATAATTTCCTATGCAGTCAACCCGGGTGAACTGACGGTTTCCGAGGAATAGTTATTATCAACCTCAGTCAAAAACTCTCTTTTCCAGCGATTCGCAAAGGTGGAGTTTAATTGTCTCTTTGTCTGTGCACATATCCTTTTCAACAAAATGAAATGGCATTTTACAGTCGCTGTGCCACCACACCGCCCTCGAATTCATTACGACCGATTGCAATATGAAGGATGCAGCGGGCTGTACAATATTCTCAAAATATAATTATGTATAGCGGCGTTATTTCAATACTTTCTATATTATATGTTACCCGTAATTTCCAACTGAAAGTTTATGTTAAAGGTTAGAAATTCTAAATAAATATACCCGATATCAATGTAAACGAATTATTCTATACCCGCCATCATTTTCAATGATTTTCTGCGTACCGATCCAACTTAAATTTAAAAAAAAATGAACCTCTCGTGTCCAATTCCGGACGTTAGGATAAGAGGTACCATGCCTATTCGAAAATATAAAGATTACAGAACATTGAGAAAGCCACCGATTCTCCGGTATAGTGGTGGTGGTGGTGGTGGTGGAGGAGGAGGAGGAGGAAGTTAACTAGTTTTCCAAGCCAGTTAGGTTTCCGACGGAGAAACAAATCGAAATGTGTTTCCTTTATGCGCAGTAAGCAAATACGTTGTTACCGTTCTACGTAATTAATCAACTAACGCTTATCGAAACGTAAAGCAATTAACTGTTATTGTTCTAAGACACATTGAATAATTAAGTTCGGATGAGATTTACTACTTACTATACGCGCGTCTATAATACATCAATTCCGAACGACTTGCTGTAGACTCGAGATAATCATTAAATAAAAAAAAAAAAAAAAATTACCACGGAACGATAAATCGGTAAACCATCGGCGCAATAGAATTAATGAGCAAAAAAACAAACGAGATTTCGACAATTCATACTTTTCCTACAGTTACCTCTAGACTTATTTGTAGAATACTTCTTGCTGATTTGTTAAAAGTAAAATCGGGTTTCTAACTGGTCCAAATACTGTCAATTTTTTTGTTTTATTAAATATTAATAATTATTTCTCTCTTCTTCTACTGGCATACTCACTAAGAGTTTTTGCCACCATAACTGCACTTTACTACTTGTCTCTATCTTGATCTACATCTATCCAGTGTCCAACCCCTAAACTTTATAAATCTCCTTGCACCACGTTAAACCGTATTTTTCCGGGTTTCCATTCCGTCGCAGCCCAAACAGTTTCGTTTTCTCTTCTCCTAATCACGTGAAGAACCATTATTACCATTTGATCATTTGCCCCTTAACGAAACTAGACACCGGTGCTAGTTTCACCATTATATGGTAAAAACGTAATAATTAATATGGTCAGATATGGTGAAACAACGAGCGTTGTAGACTTTAATTTATACAGTAGTTTCAACGTTTTACCACGAAAAAACAACCGATTATACATAACGATGAAAATAGAACCACAAGTTCATTGCACACGAAAGTTTCCGACTGTAATGAATAAAACAACAACCACGTTCTTTCAAACTAAACACGTAGGCACCTACATTTCGTGTACAAAGATACACAACGAACGTAAGGTATAATCGTAATATTTAATTAATTAAATTTCGAAACAATTTCATATATGCCAATTAGGATTGCTTATTAGTTATTACATTACCGCGGAATAGTAATACATAATTTTCTGAACCGGAACCCCTTACATATTTATTATTAAATACTTGTATATTATGATATTCAAATAATTCGATCATATACACCGTTATGCTTGTGTATGGAAATATATATAATTCAGGGCCCGATAATTCACGTGTACATGAATATATATTTTTACGATAAGTGCGAGTTGCCACGCTTTTCTAACCTAACCTAACCTAACCTAACGTATTGTGTTAAAACATATGTATTATTTTTATGAAGTTAAAAATTCAATTAAATTTGAAATATTGCCTGTTATTAATTACAATATAACACTGATAAAAACTTAAGAGAAAAATGAACATATTTAAAAATTTAACCGATATGAAATTTTTGACAACATTTGACAGTTGTGATCAGGGCTTGAAGCTTTCCAAAAAATTAAACCAAAGCACAACAGTTTGCTTTTAAAAATATTCAATATAAAAATGATGCACTTAAAATGTTGGAAAATGGGAAAAAAATGTATTGGACGGACAAAAATTAAAAATCAGAAACACTAAAGTTAGTATTGATCAATAACATTGATCTTGATAGTTTTTATTTAGATTCATGTTTAGATATAGATATATATTAAATTATCTTATATATCTTACCTTCCCAGCTTTCCACCTACAACAATAGATCTCTTCGCTGTGTGAAGTAAGTCGGCTTTATTTATAATTTCTTTATGTCTGTTCCGGAAAATATCAAATAAGTATTATACCTTGTTTTATATTTTATAGAATATATCTGCTTTCATACGACTTTTAATGGGATCTGATAAAGATTTGATTTATTATTTTTTGATGTAATATAAGCTTTTCGTCGTATTTTGTTTTACCTTTTTTTTTTAAGTACAAAAAAAGAAAACTGCCATCAAAAAGTTTAGGTAGATACTTATATTATCTACAAACGTAAATACGTTTTTGTTGAATCGATGTTATAAATCCCTTGGCAAAAATAATCCCTTTTATAAAAGTTTTTTTTTTTTTTTTAATCATATAAGGAATGTACGGTTGTTTTGTATTTTTTTTTAAATACACACCGATAATACTTTTTTTCTCTCCCCTTATCCTTACCCTCAGTTGAAAAACACACATTCTCCGTTTGTAAAATGTAAATGGCCATTTATTTATTCGAAAATTATAATTTCAACATTTTTCATAATTATTTTTTCCACGATAATGTCTATCTTAGAGAATAACTTATACCCCGTAATCGCTATCGCAGAATCGATTCAAAATTATTAAACTCAACAAATAAGTTTTATATTGAAATTAGGTAAATTTTAATGTAGAGCACACGGGAAGAAAGATAGTAGACCATTTTTAAATTTTGAAATAATGATACCGATCGATTATTAGTTCGACTATTATCAAATGTTTAAGATCGATTTTGCGGAGAATGGATTCAGTCGGAAAATATTTATGGTAAAGATCGGACGTACAGGTTAAAAAAAATTTCGTTCCGCTAAAAATTGCCAAAACTGGACTACTACCCATCCTTTCTTTGTCCCCTTAAAATGTTAAACGAAAACAGAACAAAAAAACAAAAAAAAAAAAAATAATAATAATAATAAACGAGAGGCAGTATAAGAAATATTGCGATCGGCGGACGAAAGAAAAACAAGACAAATTTTAATTATTACTTTTAGTTTTTACCAACTTCGTCTTAGACACGCCGATCGTGGTCTCATAACGGTAATAATAAATGTATACTGTCGAATCGAAATTTTATTTCCCATGACCAGTTCAGTTATTAGCAGTCATCTTTGGTTTCTTTGTTTGGTGCCATTATAAACGGTTACTTCGCGTTTCGTATTGTTATATATTTGTATGTATATTCGATTGTCCGTTTGTAAATACCGCGCCCGCAATAGCAAAACTTCCAAAAACGATAATTTCTCCTTCAAAACCGTAAGGTTAAAATATTTCGTCCGGTGACATAGTGTATACGTGTCCGCCGCTGAGCCCCGGCGATTTATTGTTTATTGACCATCGACGGAACTGGCGTTCGGGTGTTTTTTCTCTCTCGCCTTTTTCCACTTCTGAACGATAATGCGGAAACCATAATTTATTTATATATTATTGCTACGACTTCAAAGGATATTCCAACAAGGCCACAAATTACCTATACAAATGTTGCAATTGTATAATGTTAAATAACATTGTATATGCGATATAGTTAAATAAACAAACCAACACACAAGAAATACGATTGAAGTGAATATGCATACGACCAGTATATGTAATCGATGATTATTAATGTACAGAAAAAGAAAAAAAATAAACAAACACAGTTCAATAGTGGCGTTCGTGACCCGAGGATTGAAATACTATTTATGCGGTTCTAAGCACGCAATGCGATTTCATATGGTTATGATTACGAGGTATGACAATAAAATAACGAGACTTTCTAAATATAATCTAAACTATTAACGTTATCTATAAAACGATTATTGAAATATGATTAGAAAACACTTATCTAAAAGTACTATGAACACTGATGGCATCGATTCATTTTCTTATACGTTAGTAGCCTTGTTATTAGTGCGAGTTCGATTATACTGCCGAAAAATGTTAGATATAAAAATCGAACAACATGTGTTAACATTAAATTTCTTGTTAAATTAAAAAAAAACTGCCGCGGAATCGTTTCGTATGTTATGTGAAGTTTATGGTGAAGAATGTTTATCAAGAGCTCGTGTTTTTGAATGACACAAACGGTTTTGTAGTGGAAGGGAGGACGTCGAAGACGATGATCGTTCTGGACGTCCCACCACGTCTTCAACAAACGAAAACGTTGAAAAAATCGACAAAATTAATTAATCAATATTATTATAAAGATGTATTAATTAAATTAAGAGAACGTGTCAGAAAGAAGCGACCAGAACTATGGAAAAATGGCTGGGTTCTTCACCAAGACAATGCTCCAGCTCACAGTGCATTTTCAATTCAACGTTTTTTAACTGAAAAAAAAATGTCTGTACTTCAACATCCCCCACACTCGCCAGACCTTGCTCCTTGTGACTTCTTCTTATTCCCAAAAATTAAAAGTTTATTAAAAGGAACCCATTTTCAAACAGTTGATGACGTAAAAATGAAAACGGCAGAACTTCTAAAAGGGCTGAATGAAAGCAATTGGCAACACTGTTTTCAAGAATGACAGCGACGTATGCAACAGGGTATTGATGCTGAGGGAAGGTACTTTGAAGGTGATAATCATTAAATTATAACATTTTTAAAATAAACAACTTTTATTCAAAAAGTCTCGTTATTTTATTGTCATACGTCGTAGGTTAGATTTATGTGCCGGTACACAAAATCGGTACTGATTTCTAGACGACCCGGGGAGGGACTCTGTAATAAGTCCGCAAAAGAGGTATGGCGGCAAGGGGATCGGGAACGTCGAGCGAACCCATTAGTAGAGCGGATCGGAAATTTAAGTCTGCCGTGCAATACGCGACTTGACACCAATATAGGTTCGGTTAACGCAATTTGTCGTTTTCGCATTTTCTAAATCGCCGGTTTTACAGAACCGTTGACGGATGGGGCGAACGCCTTTTCTTTCGGCAACGACAAACTGCGCGACGAAACATTTGCCACGGTTTTTTTTTTTTTTTTTTTGTTCCATATTTCCATTTGCCGCGGCGTACATATACCGAGCCGGGGATTCCTGGTTTTTTATGCGTATAAATATAATATCGTCGCCGGCGCAGTGTAATGCGTGTAATCTGCGCGTTTATAGTTCACGTTTTCGGGATGAATTTATAATAGAAATTACCGTCGCGGTAAATTATCATTAATAATCATCGCGTAAAATATGATATAAATAACGATATTATTATACGTGAAATCGTTTCGGCCGTAAATACTTTTCAGCGGTTGTCCGCGCGTATAAAACGGGAGGGTGTTTTTTTTTTTTATTGAATTTTTTTTTTTTTTTTTTTACACCAATGCGGTAGATAAACAAATCGATCGGCCGGACCGAACGAACGGACACGCGGGGAGTTTTCCGTTAAAAACAATATTTTCGACTGATTTATTATATATTTCTTGTCCGAGAATTTTCGCAGCTATCGTTAAAACGCTACCGTCACTCATTATCGACGTTTCGCAATACAAATTCCCGCGCCATTATTTACCCGGGGCACGTTGTATAATAAACGACACGCCTGGAAAACAATCCGTATCAAACATTTTTCGGGAAAAAAACAGAGTTCTATATATATATATAAAGAAAAAAAAAAAAAAAATCTCTAAACGGTATATATATATATATATATAGAATACAGTACGGTAAATATAATGTCAAATCAATACCACCGGGAAAGGCAGGCGGCAGTCTTATACGGGAACATATCAAATAAAAAGACCACAGTCCGTTGACATTTACTGTGATTTCGTAAAGTAATACATTTTTCCTCGAAGTATCTGGTTTTTTTTTTTTTTTTATTATCGCGGCACTCGTAAACTATACGGATATCCCACGTACGACATTCAGCGTTTTAATATTTAGACCTACACACACGCTTCATTATTATATCATATCGTGCCACCCTGCCAGTCTACGGACGTTATTATTATTATTTTTTATAGGGCTAATACGGGTGAAACGGAGGCGCACCTGCCGTCGGTAATAATACCAATCCCTCCGACCGGCCGCGTCCGGTCGTTAATAAAATATTTTTCAAAAAATACCGGCGCAAAAAAAAAAAAAAAAATAAAATAAAAACCATCCCGGTGCGTTTTCCGACTCGACCCGTTACATTATTCATCGAATAAGTTTTTACCTACTAGTATAATATTGCTCGTCGTCATCGTGATTGATTGCGGTGGCGGTCGTTGCGTTTTCCACCGACGTAAATTCGATTTGGCGAAATGCGGTCCTTGACGAATTAGTATTGCCGGCCCCTGAGCGGATATATTTTAATATAAATATATAGATAAAAAAAAAAGAAAAAAAAAGTATTTCTCGCGGCCGGTCGCCGTGTTCGCGGCGGCGCGTTGAGACGGCGTCTCGTATAGGCAAATTAGGTGCGCCCGGCGTGCCGAGTCGAACTGTCACCCCAGTGGGGTTCGCCGCGCCACACAGTCTTACCGATGCGGTTTTACGGCAATCGGAATAATAATAACCGAGGGCCCGGGATTTATACCCGAGGTGTGTTGAAAAAATACCGGGACGGTATTTTTGTTCATTTAAATAAACAAATAATTATTTTAATATTAGTCTTCCTTCAAAGTATTCACCGCCTGACGTTGTACACTTATCCCATCACTCCTGCCATTTTTCGAAGCAATTTCGGAAGTCTTCAACAGCATTTTTTTTTTTTTATTGTTTCGCTATCATCAAATCGTCGTACTTTACGGTCCAGTTTTAATTTTTGGAAATAAAAACAAATCACAAGGGGCAAGGTCCGGAGAGTAAGGGGGTTGAGGTACAACTGGAATATGTTTATCAGCTAGAAACTCACGAATTGATAAGGCGAAATGAGCGGGCGCGATCGTGTGGTGCAACAACCACGATCGATTCTGGAATTGTTCTGAACTTGTTTCATTCGGGTTCTTTCTCGTAGCTTAAGTAAAACTTCTTTGTAGTAAGTCTGATTATCCGTTTGAAAAATTCATCATAAATAAGGCCACCATTTCCACGTTTCTTGAAGTTGAAGGTCGACCAGCACGGCAGCCATCGTTAATGGTTTCACGACCCCCCCAATAAACCTTTTGTGCCATTCAAATGTTTTAAATCTGCTCGTTGCTTCATCACCAAATGCTTTTTTAATCATTTCAAAAGTTTCAATCGCTGATCTACCGAGTTTAACGCAAATTTCGATGCGAACTCACGCTGTTCGAATTTATTCGACATGACAAAACGGCGTACACAACAAAAGTATTACTCGTGTAATAACTCGTGGCTGGAATAACGTAATTGAGTGTTATCTCTAGTATTATTTGATATATGTATATTTACGATACGCTTATTTTTAGCGCAGATATAATTTTAGTCCCGGTATTTTTCCATCACATCTCGTATGTAAAATAATAATCGATTTATCGCGCAGGGCCTGAGCTATATGGTAATAATCGGATTTAAAAACACGATTCACATTCAGAATTGAATACAGGCTTATGTAAATTAATAAATAATCAATAATTCAAGTATAGGAATAAATGTTAAAAACAAAAAAAAAAAAACCAAAAATACTGCATCAAAAGGCATTTGAATCCATTAACGAAATTATTAAATTTGAATTTTAAAGCCGCAGACCATCAAACCGCTACGTTTCGCATCCGGATTGTTTAATTTAAATTTCAATATATTTCATATCCAGTGTTTTGGAAGTTTTATTTTATTTTTTTTTTTTTTTTTGTATGAAACTATTTTTAAAACCTATTGTAATTTACCATAGTTCTATATTATGCAGCTACATAATATGCATCTAATTCAATTCGATATAGCGTTTTACCAAATACAATAACGCATTCGAAGGGTAACGCGTAAAGTGTGAATGAACTACCAAAAGGTTAACAAACTGCAGTGTCGGACTGACGTATAGTCCACTATTTGTATTCATTAAAATATTAAAAAATCTACATTACCGTATTCTACGACTAAAATATAAAATATTTACGGAATTCTGATACCGGGTCAAATGCCCAACAAGAGGTTTTGTGTGCGGTGCTTCGATTTTAACTTCCTTATAATACTCTTTTTGTTATAGTTTTCTACACGCATGTTCTTATTTGGATAAATAAGATATATATATTAGGGCGGACCAGAATTTTCTTTTTTTTCATTTTTTTGTTTACTCTTCTCGCGACGTTATTTTCGGCTGTGTAAAAAAAAATTGTATCCTCGCGAATCACCCTTTAACACTACTCATGAAATTTCAATAATTTAATTTTCTACGAGCTTGACAAGCTATTGTGTTTTTTTTTTTTTTTTTTTCGAAAAAAAAATCAGTGTAGTTCTTTTTTCGTGCTAATTATTTTTGAATATTTGTGTTTGTTTTTTAGAACTGTAAAAATAAAAAGATGTTTATATATTTGATGTTCGGCGACCATTCAGAAATCATTTTAAAAATTGGATATTTTTGTGAGAAACCCTATATTTTTATCCAGCCAAAAATTATAACACAAAAAGAGTCAAAAAAAAAAAAAAAAAAATCCCGGTCTACCCTAATATACTCTTGCACACATAAAAATAAAAGTGTTCGACTGAATCGCGTGTCGGCGTGGACGTCTTGAATTATTACGTACATATAACACGCGATTCGCAGTTAAAGCAAAGTATGTTTGATAACGATACAATTGGGACATTATACGCTCGCGAAAAAATAAACATAATTTCAAAAAGTAAATGCTTGAAAAATGTAAATTATACATAACACGGTGCTTAACCGATTCAATATTTAGAAAAAAAATAAATGTGTTCTGCACGTGAACCGTTACGTAACGCGTACGATTAATAATATTATTTTTATGATTATTTTATAGAACAAATGGAGCAAAGGGATTTAAATTAATTGTCAGTGTGTTCAGCGCAAGAAATGATAAATTTACTAAAAAAAAAAAAAAAAAAAAAAAAAGCGTTGCCGAATAAATTCGACAAAGGTTTAACCATTTCATCGGCAAATGCGAGAATTTATTTGGTAAAAACAAAATTAAGCCGAACACGAATTACTAAACAATTCTTGACGACTATTTAGCGGCCGGATTAGTTTGTTCAAATTATTTTGTTAACTTAATATTAATATGTAATTAAATACTATCACCACGTGAACAACAAATTTGTTCAAGCTATTTTGTCTAGCTGACGAACATCCCGTTGTAATATGGTTACGAAGAAAAAAATATTTTATTATATAAAAAAAAAAAAAAAAAAATAGGAATACTGCTCATGGGTGGGAAACTGCTGCAGGTGAAATGTTGGGAAAATAAGATATGAGGGAAATTATATTTATATCTGTACGCAATGGTAAATCATAAATACATGATTCTGTTCGAAATTCGGTGAAACATGATTTAAAAAATTTAAATTGTAAATGATAATTAATTGTTGCTAAAAAATAAAACACAACTGTTCGTAATTTTTCGTTTCTGATTGTCGATCAATGTTTTAATGCGAAAGGTTTTAATCACAACAATCGGAAAATCAAAGTCCGCATAAATTTAAATTTTGTTTGCAGTTTATAGAAATAAATTGCGCCTAATATCGAGTTACGTGTTAAATCATAAAACAAATCATAATTTAACATATTACTTATTATATAACACGTTCTCATTATTGCGGTAATGGAGTTATGTTAGTTGTTTTACAACCATGGGTAGTTTTTCCATATTCGTTTTGTATAATATTATAAGAAATGTTTTTATTTTTAAATTTTTTTTATGAAGTTATGCTTATTGTTTTTATATATAATTAAGGAATGTTATTATCATTTTATTCAAAAAATAATTTTAAAAGTATTAACAAAAAAATGTCTGTAATAAGTCATTCTAAAATTACAAATTAAAAAAAAAAAAAAAGAATAAAGAAATATTATGTGTTCTTAAGTAATTTAAGTTATTAAAATGTATTAGTGTAGTGTTTGCATCATCCTGTCCCAATAGCTATTGTACTTGTTAAATCAATAATTTGTTTATTCAAACATGCATGCGAACAAACTTATCTCGATAATATTTGTCTGTAATACTACTATGATATTACACAATTATTATAACTTGCCAGTGATTTGATTACTTATGATGACAAGACACCAAAACTCCAGTTTACCGATTAATAAATATGCAGTGCAATATGCATACCGTGCATCCAATACCGATTAATAAATTATAGACAAACGTAAGTAAGTTTTATGAAAGATAATTATAATTACACGATTATTGTAAAAATATAATATTCTACTTTTGCCGTTGCATTTTAATTTTTTTCTCCTAACGGTAAGATGCACTATGAATACAAATACTCTCGTTATTGCCATGTTTTCGATACCGGATACAATTTACTTATTTACATTTTTATTAATCAACGAATTGAGTCCAGAAAACACAAGTTATATACTACAAAATCACATTGATGATTAAAACTAAAATTAATATTCCAACTAAACTAGGTGATTGGGTACAATTTTATTTATTTCGATAACTGTACGTTTTTCAGGTTTTTAAAATTTGATTTTTCCCAACAACCTTTCTTAGTAGAATAGATCCGACGACGTTGTGGTTCGCGATTTTCTTGTAATTGCTATTACTCCCGCAAACATTTTTAAACTTTTCTCTCCGCTTAATTATGTATTTCTACTCAAGATACTCATATCCGAAATTATTTCAGCTTGATTGAATGTTATCCGATTACCGTTGAATTTATTATTATTAGAAGTTGCATTGATATTAAATAAAAAAAATATTACACATTAAACGGCATTTCATTCACTCGTCGTCAAAATTATATTGCAAGTAAAAAAATATTATATTCACGGCCTCGGCCTCTATTTTATTAAGTAGAAAACTCCATAGAAGGTTACTGAATCAATTATCATACAACCACATTTTTCGTACGACAATGACAAGTGATAACTTGCAATCTTTTTTACAACAAGACGATCGTGTGCGTGCGTATTGTTTTTGATGCTTGTGCAATTGCGATGACATTTAAATTAATTTATATCATTTTCGGGCAGAGTTTTGTGTTTATACATGCTTTCTGACCATTAAATTTCATTAGAAAAATATCTTTAAAAATATAGGTTCTCGTTTGATTATTAAAAGTTGACACCGAAATAGCACCTAAACATTTTAAGCCCTTTTATTTATTTACAACTTTTTTTTTATGCATTTTTGCTCTATTTTGCATATTTACATGATAAAATACAGTAATAGGTTAAATGCGGTATTAAATAGTAACTACATTTGGCGCTTTGCCCGATCATTCATTTGTAACTTAAAACAAATATAAGTACCCCATCGCGATAGCTCGACGAAATAATATAAATTCCATCGGAATCTCTAGAAGGTTACAAAGAAAAAAAAATATGTTTCATTTAGTCTCCCGTGGTACGTACCTTGGAATACATTTGCCTAAAATATAATATACAAAAAAACAATCAAAGACAATACGACAAGCCAAGCGGTCTAGTACGTTTGGTATTTTTGGACCAGAAACATTTTTATTTTTTTTTTACTCGTTTTGACTATGGGAAATTATTATTTTTTACTTCAACTGTTTAGAAATAATTGTTTACCAATGTTGTAAAAATTATTTAAAAAAAAACAACAAAAAAAATCGAATTTCGTATCACAGTGTCGCCGTTTATGGACTGGGTGAAGGAAGCATCAAATGTTGGTCCTTATAGTTCTATTGATAAACTCAATCGCCAAAATACTGCTACTGACCTATGTGACGTTATAAGTCAGTGATGTCACGATTGATAACAGAATTTCCACGCATTGCCGGTATAATTATTATTTAGCTTATTACTAAGCTTTTAAATGTTCATCGAGAATTTGAAATATCTAAAGAGAACGTTGTTAACGGATTTTCCAGCGTGACAGAAAAGATATTATTAACGTGTAATAAAATTATTTGTAAAATACCTGTTCCATTTATTAGCTTCTATTGTTTAGGGAATAATAGCGCGTTATAGTTTACGTATTTGCTTAACGTTTTGTGGATTTTGTAATATTTGTGTAACATTGTTTGCGTGAGTGCGCTTTTTTTTTTTTAACATAATGTTATACTTTAGAGTCCATTTGTCAAACGAACGCCTGGTAGAATCTGTAAAGTTTTGAAGTTCCCAACGGTCGTTTTCTAAAATCAGATCAAAGAAGTTTTCGAACAGGAATACTTTGGAATATAGTTATTATTCGACTTGCGTTAAACTAAACCCTCGTATAGTTTCTTATTTTTCGATTGAATACGAGACAAACTTTCAATAAATATTATTATCTCAAACAGACCGACAATATAATATATTTGCTCCTCGTTATTATCTCAATTAGCCTGCACATCTACAGTCTCACCGCATTATTTATACACAAAACTTTAGCGAAAATGTATAATAATTTTAAACTTATTAAGTTTAGATTAAACGAGAAACAAATAAATAATTATATTTCGTAATTAAAACCACACATAACAATATGAAATTTTGAAAAAGCTATCGTTTTGAACAATCTGTGGTTTCCTTGAAAATCTTACACCGAAATTTATTTTAACTTGACCAACATTACGGTTCGCATATATTGTAAAGGATATAAGTCAAAATCCCATTTAGATAGGAACGATGTGACCAGGAGAGACGTGGAATCTCTAAATGGAGTATCAGACTGGAAATAAAGAGTAGCTGACGGGGGGAATTTGAGAGTTAGGTGTATTACAAGATAGTTCCAAAAGAAGAAGAAGTACAAACAATTTCGACAGTTTTTATCGTGGCGTTCACAGTACATATCCAATATAGTTTAAAATTGGACTTGAATGAATTATTTCATTAAAATTTATACCCAATGAATTTGTATATTCGTTGTTAATATACGCATTTATTTGTATTTTTCTTTTGACACCTTGCTTGTAACCGCAGTCCTAAGTCCGATCTTGTGCGGGAAGGAAAACGTTGTTTCGGGGATCAGTTTACCGCGATTCGTACACCCCCTGAAAATCGAATAACCGAAATGTACAGTACACATTTTCCGATTTTGACCGCAAAACGTCGAATTATTCGTTGGTATACATGGCTGCCATAACGGAGTGAACATAAACCCCGAGCACTCTGACAGGGATTTACAGCATTCAGGTGAATTTATAATATTTTCGACCCATGCATCTGACCCGAACACGGGTGCTAGTGTAGTATTAGTCAAATTTTGTATCCTCAGGTGGAGAGCCGGTTCCCACGGAAATATTATAGCCTTCCCTGTGAGGCTACGTGAACATTATTCCTAATACTCAAAAACCTTCAACGGTAATAACTGAATATAATAATATAGTAAAATATGTTAGTGCTTACGATTAAAACGCAATTGCTCGAGTATTATTTCGGAAAAAGTCAGTCATTATGAGATAAAATAACGTTTTGGTCTCGAGTTGAGCCAAAACATTGTGTATTTATTTTATCGAGACCAATACGTACGCACAATTTATTTTAATATATTGACGTATTTGGTGCGTTTGTCGGTAAATATTGTGTAATTAAAACCAAAAGGTCGCTGAACAAGTCACGGTACACCGGTATCCTCCACAAAATCTTCGACACGTAGGGATTTCAAATTTCGAACATCTGCGGACAGATTAGAGTCCGACAACAATATCGTGAAACCGGATTTAAATTTCTATACGGGGGTGTATAGTCTATTTTGCTCGGGTTAGTCTTTTAACAAATGTTTTTTGTGTTGGTTTCTGGGCTGTCTTGGTTACGCAGGGAAAATAAACGTTTTTAATTAGATTGACCGGTTAGACGAGGTACACTTCGTTTGCAATAGTTTAGCATCTAATTTACCCGATGGTCAGTTTAACCTAAAACCTTTCCAAATCTCCACAGACAACAGTGGTGCGAAGTGTATCTGATTTTTTAATGAATTTTTTCGACCGTGTCTAAGTCCGCACGGTGTTAAATATTTAACCTTGGCCGGCTACCCAAGAATGTTCACGACCTTATTACGTCAATAGAATACAGACTTAGTGTTTTGAAATTACAATGGAATGTAAACGTGGTGCTGACTCGGTTTGGGTTTTTGAATTTAAAAAAAACCATCAATATGGACATCATCATTTTATATTATGGATAATTCGTAAACGGCGGTGCCCAGCGAAACGCATTTTTTGCGTTTTAGTTTTATTGAAGTCCATTCGAGTATGACCAATTCGTCGTCAGCTAATGTATGACAATTGTATATTTATATCAAACTATCAATTATCGGATGAAGGATTTTTTACCGATGACATCAGAGGGGAAGACAGAGGTAAAATATTGGCACGCAGATTTGATTCATCTGAATTTGAACGTTTAGTGGACTTCCGTACACGAAATGCGTCTTTTAATCTCATAAGAATACTACATATGCTTCCAACAACAACATCCGAATGCGAGCGAGGGTTTCTGCTATGAATTCTTATTCTAACTAATTTAACTATTGAAAATGTATAAGATTCGATAATTATTTCTATCAATGATCATCCAGAGTCAGCCTTCAATCCAAGACTATACTTTAACGCTCGACTGCGAGATTATCGATAGAGAAGATGAAATTACAGAAATAATTATTTGTACATTTATTATTTTAAGAATTAAGTAATGTTTATTCATTCTAAATATTATGGAAAATGAATGCAATTTTAATTTAATTGTTGTAAAGTTTATATGTCTTTCCATGTAAACATTAAAATATAAACCATAACAGGGATAAAACTCAGTATAAAATACCACATGGCATAGGATGCTATAGTATACCCTTAAAAAAAATGTACGTGAACACCAGTGACAATATTTATAGAAGTTAAATTAATTTAGTTTTATTAGGTTTTAGTACGAAATAATTTGTCGGATTATTGTTCGTATAACGAAATGAAATAACTATTTTTTTAATATTTTAATATGTGAATAACCAGACCTCTTACGTCGCAACATAGTTGACGTTAGCCAAAATAATTGTTTTTAATTTATCGTACAATAGTCGGAAAACAGTCTGTTTTTAATTTTCTAAGAGATGACATTTGGCACTGTACAGCCATTATTATCAGTAGAGGTTATTTCTATAAAAAAAAAATAAATAAATAAATAAAACACGGTTTACAGAAAATCTGTCTCGAATATGTCCCCCGTGAATTCGTTCGTTTTTCTGTAATAGGGCCGTGACACTTTTCCGATTTTTTTTTTCATCTATATCTTAACAACGGGAATGCGAAAAAAAAAATCTCCATTCGTTTCATTTGAATGAACCACGAATTTAAAAATCGGCCGTTTGGAATGTGAAAATGTATTTGTATATATTGTTGAAAATGTCGAAGAAATGTTTTGAATAAAATATCGCTAGGCGGAATATCCACATTTTTTAAGGTAACATGTCAACAAAAAAAAAAAAAAAAAAATCATTTATTACAATAATAATTATTATTCGAAACCAATTTATTTAATAATATATTTATTTTTATCTCTTTTGAATTCGCTAGATTATAATCTCAAAAGTTTACCCATCGATGAGTCATCGGATAAGTTTTTAATATTTTTTTTTTTTTTCAAACGTACAAATTCATTTAGATAATGGACATTTGCAAGTGACACATGCCCGAGGTTTTTGTTTTTTAAAGTGATTTTATAATCGTAAATTCAATTGCAGTGTTATAAAACAATAAATAAATCGATCGTTAAAATTAATTTCGTTAAATGGGGGAGGTGCACAGTAATAACAGTAAAATCGAATTACTCTGATGCATATACGTAAAAAGAATGGAACTTTTGATGAGCCCGCAAAACATGCAATAATATTTTACGAACCGCAATATTATTACATTTTATATACGCGAAATTCAAGAGTCTTTGTGACCTCACTATTTTCGATTATTCTATATTTTTAAGTCACGTGGACTTTAAAACACTATTTCTGTTTTAACTAAATATTCATTTCACTAGGTACGGTATGGATCTCACCAAAGATCCATGGAACATTTATTAGTTATCGACCTCTTAGGCTTTGATCCATTTAGACTCTGAGTGTAAGCGAAAAAGCCATTAGTTTTACTAAGACGTTTTTTTTTTTTTTTTTTTTGGAAGATCCGAGAGTTTCTATATAGGAGCTCTGCTGGACCCAACCTGGTGTACAGACGCGTAATTGTTGTTACTTTCCCGAAGGGTGGATTCGACACACCGCACCGGAGGCATAATCGGTATACGCAAGGGCGTGGCCGCGAAATGACCCTCGACACACGTCATATGGATATGAGGGCTCGTAATCTCATAATGTCGCCAGCGAAAGGCCGGAATTAATTTCCGTTCTCATTCTGTCGTAACGTTGTTTTATCTATCCGACAAGTTGGATATCCATCGGGCAGACGGTTTCTGACAAGAGCGGAGACGCGACCTCGGCCTGTAACCTATACTCTACGGTTCTTCTCAGGAGAACATACAACGAACAAAATGGTTTTGAGTACGACGAAAAGACGTCTGTCCGTCGGGGGGAACGGTAAAAAAATTACCATATTCGATGTAAATAAACCGTAAGGTTAAGTTCAGAATAAGTATTATCATATGACAAATATACCCAAATTAACCATTTTGATATTTTGTAATTTTTGTATATAGACCCTCTTCAAATGATACCATGCCGGCAACGTGCCTTCGTGTTGCCGTTATTCACATCGGAGCAGTGGCGTGTGTTATTTTCGTCGCGGGAAAACGATTTCTTAGCAGCGGTCGAGTGTTGTTTGGCAAAGTATTTTGGGTCGAAAAATCGGTGGCATGTCATTTGCCAAATCCCCAAATAGGACGCGTTCCGAAATCGCAAAACGATACGAAATTCAAGGATGCGTTTAAAATTACGGCCCACTCGTATCCTTTTGCCCACAAAGGAGTTTATATAACATTCCTTTTAAACTCCGTACAAAATATTATGACGTTTGGTCGACTGCAACGTAATCGCGTAATATATGTGCATCTCTTTGCCGGACACTGGCAAATGTTCCAAATAGAAACGCTGAAAAGAACTTTGTGCGCGCGTTTTTATATTTCAATAAAACTTTTGTAATAATACATGAAAGCGTAACATTAAAAGAACATTACGACGTTAGGTACACGGTAGTCAATGGGTTATTAACGAGACGGGTCATATATCCGAGGAGGTTTTTTCCTTATTACATTTACCGCATATCACAGGCTGTGCGCAAAAATACCTCGTAAGACGAAATCATACAATTCGGTATTTTATTTTTATTTTTTTAAATAATAATTTAATTATTGTATACATATAAAAAATAAAAAAATCAATGTACGGTTATAACCGCGGACCGTAAAAACCGTTAGTATTTCATTTACGCCGTCTAAAATTTTTAAATTTGTATCGTTGATTATAATTTAAATAATTGAAACAAAACGGAATAAATACATACGAAAACCAATACAAAAAACAAAAATCTTCGACATTACCGTCGAGAATCGGTCCATTTTTAGGAACGACTAAACGTGTCGCTCGGCGTTCATCGCCGCAGATTAAAACAAACGAAAACAGTCACGTCGCACGTGTGACAGTATGTTACGTCACACGCTGTGTATTCATCGAGTTTGTCCGGCGATTTAATTTTTTTTTTTTATTACTATTTCGAAACTGTACTGGTATTAGGTACATTGAGGTAGTAGTAGTAGCGTGGTAGGATGCACGATTTCTCTGTACAACTAAATTGCTCACGGTCTGTTTAACTATTTTGTTTGGTTATCTATTATGATTGGAATGGGGCTCGTCCGAGTAAAAAGACCCGACCGTGTTATTCTGGACAGAATCGCCGACCGGGTAATAATAAAATTGCAGACAGCTCTTGAAACAGACGACAATACCTACTTATATATAAAATTCTTATTTTGAAAATTCTATAGAGGCCAATATTAGAACGGGAACCTCGTATCCGTTTTACAAATATTGTATGTATATCGATAAATTCCTCGTCACCGTTTACCTCGTCAATGTTACCAAGCTCTTCTATAATAGAGCTGGTTTTTTATTGTGCTTTTTTTTTTTCTAAGGCTCGAAATAAGTAAATCGGATGTAATGAGTAAGTTATTACACAACTCTCTCTCCCTTCCATCGTATGTTTTCTAGATGTCTTTCGCGTGTTATTTTCTCAGACATTTTTTTTTTTTGCAGCAGCAGCGATTTGAGAAAAGTTTAAAAATGTACGTACGAAACGTTTTAGCTTTATAGTTTTTATTTTACCTTTAAGATTACACAATAAATAACTGCGACATTGGGCACGGTACTACTGGATACGTCTAGTCTGAACGACTTTTTCTTTGTCGGTGCATTTTTATTATCGTACGCTGTCTGTTGTTTCGTTCGTAATTGTACGAAAAACTAGTGCATTTGCGTCGTTTTGTGTACAAGTTCGAATTGGTGTTTAATAATTATATTGTTATTCGAATAGCCGACAACGGACGTAATGATAAATCGCCATAAATACGCCATGTTCGAACAAATATACTATTTATATACCTACTTATTTATTAGGTTATTATAAATGTAAATTGGGTTTGGTCGCGGGCATATTTTATATTATATCATTTCTGACCCCGGAATGGCTCAGCGGGCGTACAAATATTGACGCAGTTTACAAACGTCGTCTCCACGAGCATCGCATAAATCACCCGATTGTGTTACGGACCCCTCCCAGCCCCCTCCTCCTCCTTTTCGCCGGCACGCAATATAAAAAATATACACCCCGTTTAACGCGAAAAACCCCCGGGAAAATGACTAGGAGAATCGAAGGCGACAAATTAGTATAATAATATATGCACCCGAGGACTCGACAACCGTACAAGTTCGGGAAAAAAAAAAAAAAAAAAATAGATTCCTTGTGGAGTACGTTTTTCTGGTTCGGCTATAATTATACACGATAATGTATTTTTATTTTATTTTTCCGTGTGACCAAGAGAGCCCAGAAAATAAAAAAATTTCCGAAATTCGCGTTTGAGCTCCCGCGTGGAAATTGAAATTTAAAAATCCGTCGCACATATTAGAAATTATGGATTTTGTCCGTTAATTTTTTTTTTTTGGAACACCGTTCGGTGTGTAAAAAATTCGGGCGGACAAAAAGCCGCTTATTTTAAGAAACTGTTGGATAAAGTAAGGCTTTTTATTCATTCCTTACGATTTACGACATTCAATATATATTAACAACGGAATATTACAACACGATTTCCTTTTTTCCACTTTAGTTTTTTCTGGTTAAAGTGAAAAAAATTCCATTAAAAAAAAAAAAATAAAATAAAATAAAAAAAAAAAAAACGTAGTACAAATAATTTACGACGGAATTAAAAATACTGCCAAACAATATGCGCGTAAACGATATATTTTTTTTTGTCGAAAGACCATAATAAATATTGTTTTTTTTTTTTTTTTTTTTTTTTTAGCGTTACAGACTGTTTGTATAGGCACTGCCAAAACCAATCTCTCGCCCGAAAACTGTTTGAATATAAAGATGCGAGACGTTGGTTTCGGGCACTAAATTAGCTATGGGTTGACATCAAATTAAATGTATAAAAATAAAAATCGATAAATCGGTTGTAAAATATAATATAATAACGCCTTACCTAACACTTGCGAGTGAGTCGAACTTTACTGAGTAAACTGGTAACTGTTAACCCTGTTTGACGACGAAAATGGCCGTGGACTAGTTTCCATAAACAAATTCCGATCAAGTTACGAAATGAGAGTGATAGCAAGAGAGAGAGAGAGAAATCTCTTTGCATTTTTGTTTCGTCTCTTCGACGAAACCGTACGGCAAAACATTCGGAGTAACGCACTCGTCATTTATTTTTAAGAGATTTTAATAGGACACGTTTTGTTTCCCACCGCAGAAAACACTTTATCGATTAAGTTATGAACGTTATTTTCACGCGGTACGTAGAAGATGCGGATTTCTCTGGACTCTCAACATTTTGTGGACGAAATCCACGGAGAATACCCAGCATTTTCAACCTGGGCGGGCAAACGAAAAGGGATCCGACGACGTCCCAAAGAAGGATTTAAATTTCCCCTCACACACGAACTCTGGTATATTTTACATTCGTTTTCGGGTCGATTCCCGGGTTCCCATGTTAGTTTTACTAGAAGAAAAATACCGATTTTTAATACATATTGTTTCAATCAGTAAGAGCAGTTTTTTTTTTTTTTTTTTTTATATATATATTTCCCGTAGTATACGTATACTAGGAACCTAATATTACATCAAAATAGTGTACTTATATGTAAACACGGCGATGATCGATGTGGACGAAACATAAAACCGCTATAGAATATTATACGTTTTCTTCGACGGAATAAGGTTCGCTGAAAAGTTTATTCCGCACATACGAGGTGCGACTATAAAATAACGAGACTTTCTAAATATAATCTAAACTATTAACGTTATCTATAAAACGATTATTGAAATATGATTAGAAAACACTTATCTAAAAGTACTATGAACACTGATGGCATCAATTCATTTTCTTATACGTTAGTAGCCTTGTTATTAGTGCGAGTTCGACTATACTGCCGAAAAATGTTAGATATAAAAATCGAACAAAATTTCTTGTTAAATTAAAAAAAAACTGCCGCGGAATCGTTTCGTATGTTATGTGAAGTTTATGGTGAAGAATGTTTATCAAGAGCTCGTGTTTTTGAATGACACAAACGGTTTTGTAGTGGAAGGGAGGACGTCGAAGACGATGATCGTTCTGGACGTCCTACCACGTCTTCAACAAACGAAAACGTTGAAAAAATCGACAAAATTAATTAATCAATATTATTATAAAGAGGTATTAATTAAATTAAGAGAACGTGTCAGAAAGAAGCGACCGGATCTATGGAAAAATGGCTGGGTTCTTCACCAAGACAATGCTCCAGCTCATAGTGCATTTTCAATTCAACGTTTTTTAACTGAAAAAAAAATGTCTTTACTTCAACATCCCCCGTACTCGGCAGACCTTGCTCCTTGTGACTTCTTCTTATTTCCTTCTTATTTCTTTTCCAATTTTCAAACAGTTGATGACGTAAAAATTAAAACGGCAGAACTTCTAAAAGGGCTGAATGAAAGCAATTGGCAACACTGTTTTCAAGAATGGCAGCGACGTATGCAACAGTATATTGATGCTGAGGGAAGGTACTTTGAAGGTGATAATCATTAAATTATAACATTTTTAAAATAAACAACTTTTATTCAAAAAGTCTAGTTATTTTATGGTCGCACCTCGTACGATACCCTATATAACCATTAATCAGTGCTCGAATTAGAAAAATAAAAAAAGGGGCTATGAGACTTGACAAAAATTAGCGTTCCTTGTTATCTTTTTCAAAAATAGTTCATTAATTATATATTTACAAAAAAATAAAAAAAAAATATTATAACTTGCATGTTTATTTTATTTGTCATAAAATTATTTCTTGTTTTCAAAAAAAAAAAAAAAAACCGCTTTTGATAAAATTACTTACTTTATTGTGGTACACAAGGCAAAAATTGCAATACAGATAATATAATTTAATCATTTTTACTGAAAGATAAATATTAAATTAAATAAAAAAAAATAATGTACAAGAGTCGGTAATATTTACCACGTGTTTTATAAATATAATATCCAAAAAGCGACGTACCGTTCTATACGAGATATAAATGTAATTTTTATACATAAATTCGTATCATGTCATTCTAATTCTAATTAAATCTATTTTTTGATTTTTTTGAAATTATTCTAGTTTTTTTTTATAATTTTATTAAGTTTGTTGTGCCATAATAATAAACAAATTTTAAATTAACTAACGAGCAATTTAAAAAAAAATACGCTTTTCACTTATGTATGAGGATAGTAAGTACAGCTCTCAGTTTTTGTCAAACGCGGACTACGGTTATTATTGTTACTTGATTGCCAAACCAATAAACGATTTCATTAATGCTATTGTTACCTTATTTTGATCATATTGTGGTATCGACCTACATAAACATACAGCAGTATTTTATTAATTTGAAATAATCGTAAAATATGTTTATTTAATTTTATAGTTTAAGTTAATTTTCGACCATGCTTTTTTTTTTTTATATAAATAAATACGTTTCTTTTTTTGCAAGCAGTTGTAAGCTTTTTGTTGTTATTTATTGTGCTTCGAAACCCGAGCCCTGGTAATAACTAGTAACGGGACGATAAGGAAAAATAGGAAAAGTCTTAAAGTTCGAGCCAATGCGTATGCAACTTGTCGTCGAACCCGGCAGGTTCGGACGGGACAGTATAAGTCCGCTGCGGGTTACCGGTGTGTCTTATACGTATTTCAATAAAAGTCCTCTGTCGTTCTGCTCCATTATTAATGATACTAATGTATTTCGAATTGGGAGTGGTGGTGGTGGTGGTGAATGGGCGGAGGACACCCCCAGTGCGTAGTTATATTTTATTCAATAATACTCGTCTATAAAAAGTAACGAGCATTATACCCGTGCAGACGGTCGTACGTCTGTCCGTGGCTATTATACGCACAAAGGGCTTTGATGGTTTTGCTTTTGTGCACGTCTGTTTGTGCGTGCGTGTTGTTTTTTTTTTTTTTTTTTATCGACAAATTTGCATCGCGACAGATAACGCACACCCACTGCCGTTCGTGCAATGAACACCGCAATTGTTCCCGGAGCTGATTATACGGAAACGGCGCTATTTACAACAATGATTATACGGCGAGAATGCTCCGAATCTACCCACTAGCTCGTTGATTATTATAAACAATTAACTGTTATTTACAAAGTGGACAATTTGAAATGTTGAGCTAAAGCTATAGAAATGTAATAGTAAGATTTGCGCCCTCTCCGCCGTCTGTCGACACGGTTTCGAATCAGTTACTCGAATGATATAAACAATTGAGCGGTCCGGAAGAATATTTATTAATCCTTTTGGCGTTCGGGGGGGTTATTATATGTTGAAATATAGCCAAAAACTGACTACTCATAAAATAATTGATGAGCATATCGGTTTTAGGTAATCATAAATATTCTTTATGGCACTATGCATATATAGAAAATCTAAAATCACAATTTTTTTTTTTTTGTTAAAATTTCAATGAAAATCGTAAAAAATGATTATGGCTCCAATAAAAAAACTCGGACATACGAGACGACAAAAACACAAACAGTTTTAGTTTTATTTTGATTAGTTGGTAATTTATATAATTTTCAATTACCATTTATCAATACGGCGGTGTTCGTATGTAAATGTATTTATGGTTGCGTACAGGTATAGGCTAAATTTTATTTTATATATCGTACGTTCACACTTACAACAGCGGCCTACCTATGGTGCGAAGTATATATGGGTTCTGTTTTTTGTTCGCAATTTTTACGAATACCGCTCGTCCGGCCAATAAAACTCGAAATGTAATCGTAATTATTACACTACAGTTACGTGTAGTTAGCCAGTAGGTAGGAACTTGGGTTTTCAGATTATAATATAATATTTTATTAGTACGAAATACGAGCGCTAAGGCCTTTAGGTAATCGTATTTGATTTACATTGATATTTTAGAGAGAAAAAATTAGTCAAATAAAATGTTGGAATCGAACGCGGTGAAAACAAAAAAGATATTTGAGTACCTACATATTTTATTGGAAAATAAAGTTGGGTGGCCTGGATAATCTCTCGGTTTGAATTTGGTTCCCATTCCTTCCCCGATGACCCGCGTATAAAATAGCGAGAGTCGATAAAAGCAAACCCAGTGGCGACATTTCTTTTTGTGCATTACAAAGGTTATATAATATTTACGTAAGTCGGATAAAAACGACAAAATACTCTAGTATACGGATTACGATCGGCACAAGGTAATATTATAAATAAGTAAAATAAGTAAAAAAAAAAAAAAAAACTAGTATAGTTTGGAATTTTATACTATTTTTTCGGGCGTTTCGCATTCAAATTTACGTTCAAATTCATTTAAAACAAAAACAATTGTAATTGATCTCCTAGTTGCAAATCAGAACAATTTATCGAAAGATATTTGCAAATGGTTTATCGTTGCGTGCAGATATATTTTTTAAATTCCCTTAAGCAGTAGAGTACATTTGTTTGTTTGTTTTTGTAAGCTCGCCTTAGCCGAACGAGTTTAGTAGTTGAAATAATTATATCGCCGATTGTTTGTGTGTATAAAAAATTACTCGCGTTCAAAAACCTGTCTGAAACATAATAATATTCTCGAAACACTATTTACGGTCAATAAGAATACACAATTCATCGAGGATGGCTTGAAAATCTCTTCGAAAAATCATTGCTCGCTTTACGAATAAAATGTTAATTTATTTAACGAGGAGCTGAAATTGTCCAGAGTAAACAGACGAGAACATTATCGTCCGCACTAAAGTTTTATTATTATTATTATTATTATATTTTTTTTTCTTTCGAGTTTTACGATTTACGAATTAGCCGTGTTTATTGCTATCTTTTTAGTACGGTTTCGTTATTATTTATTTTTTTTTTTTTTATGTATTTTTAACAATTATAAAAAAAAAAAAACCCAGTGGACCGGTGCACCGAAAAATAACATCGCATTTGCATATTGATAATACTGTAATATTGCGTTATTGTCGGTGTTATTTAGTGCGCGCGCGGCGTGGCGTTATTTTCGTTCGAAAAGTTTCGGTTTTCGACCGGCGCGGCGTAAAGTTATAATAAAAACGGTCACGTAAAGTTTCACGGTTTCGTTGACGGCGACAAGTCAATCGCGTACACCGCCGGGGACGCGTTCCCGTAACATATTGTCCACCGTCCGTTTTACAGGGTGTGCCATGGTTACTTCCTTATCTGAAACTCTCGCTAAACTGTGCGGCTATTAATAGTAGAGCGTTGGTTTATGGCTTGTTCGAAAGCACGTGATCTAAGGTTTTTTTTTTTTTTTTATAACTAGTTCAGTGTCAAGTGATGCAGTGGACAAAGCAAGAGCGCGCGTTCGCCGTGGAGGTCTCCTACTTTTCTTCCAGCCGTTCGAACATCACCTTTCTGAAAACCATTTCAATACCGCACCTGCAGGTCGTGTGCCTGATCGGAAATCGATTTGTTTGTGGGTGAACACTTTCTGGGATACCGGTAGTGTGCAGAAGAAATATAATGGACCCCTTCCAGAACCGTCAGAATCGGCCATGGTTATTCGAAGAGAACGAAAGAGCAGTTACGGTCAATTCTGAACGTTATGTCAGCATGATTGTGGATTTTTTTTCTGCCCAAACTTAAAGAAATGAATGTAGGGGAAGTGTGGTCCTAACAGGATGGCGCCACGGCTCACACGGCAAGAAAGTCAATGAATATCTTACGTGAACACTCAAAACCCGAACGGCTCATCGCTCTTAGAGGCGATCTTCAGTGGCCAGCACGATCACCAGATTTAGCCCCATGTGATTTTTTCCTGTGGGTCTGCCTTAAATCGTTGGTATACACGGATCGTCCAAAGATCCTTCGTCATCATTTCAAAAACAATATTTGTGCTGCTATTGCCGACATAAGCACAGATATGCCGGAAAAAGTGGACAGAAATTTCAAATTCCGATTATCTCAGTGCATTGACGAGAACGGTGGCCACCTTGGAGATGTAGTATTTAAAATCAAATAAAATAAAACATTAAATGCACCCCTATACACAGACGAAAAAAATTAAATCGATGTTGCAAAATTCTTTTTGCGTTATGATTTTTTAAAATAAGGAAGTAACCACGCCGCACCCTGTACAAGCGTATCGACATATACGCGTTTTGTATATTTCGTATCGTTATAATAATATTACAATATATTATGATCCGGGTGCCAGCGAACACGAGAGAAGAGAACGTGCAAAATCCGCACCGTATAACTTTGCGGCGGTACACACACGTAACACAATAATATAATGGTTTTTTTTTTTTGTGTTCGGCAAATCGGATTTTATCTCCTAAAAAAAAAAAAAAAAAAACCCGTCGCACCGTATTGTAAGAGAGACGGATTTCTACAACAAATTTGTACAAACACCGACTATAATAACGCTCCGATTTGTCCACGCAGTACGTTAAAACGGACTCCCCGAAAAAAACGGTTTTTCCGAGCAATTAAAACCAACGATGACAACGATTGTCGATACATCAGGTTTTTTTTTTGTTATTTTCCGGGTTACGTTGGCAACAATGCCACAAAAACCACGACTCTATTGCTACTCCGCTAAAATATCGTTTTTCCTTTTCTAAAGATTTATCGTCACGTACAATATATCATGTGTGTCCCGTAGACCACCGGCGTGCCGATCATCGCTGTTTACCTATTGAATTTTTACGAATTCATCAACATCAAACGTTGTCTTAGTCCGACTCATAGGGTACACAATAGGGTTTACTGAGGAATGAACAATTTAAAAAAAAAAAAAAAACCACGTAAAGTTTATCGATACTCTTGTACTTTTATCAATTCAATTTTTTTCATTTTTAAAACGAAAATAAAATTTAGCAACATACTTACATAAAATAAATATACAACAACTCCATACTTGCTTTTAGCGGGGTGGCATCAGGTTGATGCTTTGATAGTGAATTTGCAATATTTAGCTTAAAACCAGTCAGGTTTTAACGTGTATTTATTCAACTCTAGTGGACACCCAATTTTTTATTTCACCGACACGGGCCTCTTACAGGTTTAGAGTCTACCCTTGGACGTCGATATTGACGATACAGTTCGCAGCGTACAAATTAAATAGCCCGTAGTGCAAAGTATGTCCTACCTTTTTAGAAATTTGTTTCTTGATTGTTGCCTCGGTTACACGGGGAGAAAACCGATTTTATCGTAACAACCTGTCAATGTTGACCGCGGCGAGTTCCACTCGGAAGACACTTTTAAGCCTAAAAACATAACCAAACCAAATTAACATTGGCGCGGAAAAGCTACCTAATAAATTATCGTTAATATTATTCGTTCGTTAAAATTGTTATACGGACAAAATGATTGATTGCCGCAGAAAAAAGAAAAAATACTTTGGTCTGGTGTCGGGAGGGTACTGCGGCAACCAAAATGAGCGGTTACGACGTGATTATCATAGTTATCATTATTATAATATGCGATCGGTAAAGTAATATTTTTTTTTCTTACGTATTTTTTTACATTATAGTGAAAAAAAAAAAAAAAAAAAAAAATAATAATAATAATACCGCGAGCTTTTAACGGTAATTTTCCGGAATATATACGCCCGAGTATTTTGTTTCGGACTTTTTTTTTTTTTTTCCTGTAACAACGCGTATATTGTTATGACCATAGTTATGGTCTAATTTTCCGTACTGTTATTAAAATATTTACCACGTTGCCGGAAAATACGATACGGTGTATTTTTTTTTTACTCCTCATTCCGCGGCGCCCATTGATCAACAATTATTACTTTTACTGAATTTGTACGCTTATATTTTTCTGTACAATATTCTTATTTTGTTTACCGATTTTATAGTACAGCAGGATGTACGAAGTAGATTTTTTTTTTTTTTTTGTTCCAGCGATTATTGCTACGGAAATCGTATGTGATAAGATACATAGATTCAGGATTACGCATCATATAGCAACGTCAAAAAAATAAAAACGAAATGAATGGAGATTTGCTGCCAATCAGCCCGTGTACCATGTTAGGTTAAGTTAGGCCCGGACTGTTGGATTAATCAGAAAAATAATAAAGACTGAAAGATTTTCAGTTGGTTTTTTTTATTTTTGTTTAGTTATTCAACATTTTAATTAGAATCGTGCCCTGTTCTGTTCTGTCATCTTACTTCTACGGCCGAAATCATATAAACGTTGCATTCGATATTAGAGTGTTGTACATAAAAAAAAATTGTATAGGAACGTATTCAAATCCAAGTTGAACGGGAACGAAGGTTTGTAGAGTGAAAAAAAAATGAAATTTCGAAAATATTATTGTAAATAAATATCATAAAACCGATTGTATAAAATTTATGACTGTAAACTTGCCGAAAATCAAATTTACTCGAAAACGCCCCGTTTATCTATATCCATATCCATATATAAATAAAATACCAATATCTGTCGGTTTGTCGGTCTATCCTAGCTAACCCTGGAAACGGCTTAACCGATTACGATGGGAACTTTCACTGCGAGATATTTTCTGATACACGGCCCAGTTTAATTTTTATTCCGGAATTCGATCTCTAATAACGAGTGGCCGATACTTTATTGTTTGTATTATAATAATTCGACAATTAAGTAGTAGTTTACTTACGAGTTACTTCGGATAAAAAAAAAAAATAAAATAAATAGTGTGTTATCTATTTAATTTTGTTGTCACAGACGAGAATTAATAAACAATAATAATTTAATCTCTTTATATAAGGGATTGCACAGGAAAACAAAATAGAAGTTCAATCAATATAGTTTTAGGGTACACAGTGGTACACGTGGAATCCGGGGTCGGGCGATAGAAAATATTTTCAAGCTATACCGGAAGAAACTGGCCAAGGCGTTATTATTACGGTACGGGCGAACTGCTGAAATAGTCTGCTATTCGATACTGTGCACTGGCTAAGCTGTGCGGGACAGCTAGTGTATATATAAATATAAATTTAATTTATGTTCAACTGGAACGAAATTAGTATAATAATAATATTTGTTTTTTTTTTTTGTAATTTATCGTTTACTGAAATCGTTGAAGCTTTCAGAGAAATTCTTTCTATAAAGGGGGTGACTTTAAAGGGTGAACCATTACCCTTCACAGTTCTTCTGGTTTAAATTTTAAATTGTTACAACTCATAAACGGTAAAGCCCAATATTAGTATCATATGCATGTCGAAACATTCAGACAAATATAATATTCTTTTCTCGAATCTTTGAGGTTGAAAAGAGGTCGTAATTTGAATATGAAAAGTTAATAATCATCTAAGGCATACGAATTTGGAAATAAATGTTAAAATAACGTTACAAAACAAATTTATAACCATTGAAAAAAAAAACAAAAAAAACAGATATTAAATTTACTTAAGATTCTCGAGAAAATCGTTGAATCGACATAATGCTTGAAATTATTATCCGCAGTAATATTTTTTTTTTTTTTTTTTAAAACAAACGTTCTTAAATTATTCCGAAAACTCAATTCGTCTTGTACAAAGAGTAACTCGGCGGACGTTTTTAGTTTATATTTTTGATATTACTAATGGTGTCATGTTTTCCGAATAGTTTCCGAATTATGTGCACACGAAATTCCGGATTGTTTATGAATACAAATTCCGGAAATGAATCCCGGGGGAAACAACGAAGATTAATTTGTCTAAAAGTCCAAAGAGTGAATCACTTATGGAACTTGTACAAGTTTGTGCTAATTCCGGGTTCTACACATAATATTTATTATTGGGTATTACTGAATTTAAACGTGTAAAATAAATTGTTCATTGATCGGGTCACACCCGGTAACCAGCTGAAAATTTCTAGGCCAAATATCGTTCTGATATAAAATTAATTTCGCATTATCTCTAATATAACGTTCGAATAACCTATTTTTTTAACATATTTTTAACCGAATAAAACTTGCCCGGATTTTCTCCATTAATAATTGTTAATATGGACGTACTATAAATTCACTATATTGTGGTGCTGGTTTGTTCTTCTGCGAAGGACTTTTTATAGCTGATAAAAAACATCTGCTATTTATATAAATATATATGTATGTTAAGTGTAGCACCTTGTGTTTTTTTTATTTTTTATCTTATTATTTTATTAATGGGTTTTTTATTTTATTAACCAAAAAATAAATTTTTAATTTTGTACTTACAAATATGATCGTAAAAAAAAAAAAAAAAAAAAAAAAAAAAAAAAAAATAGAATTTAGTACATTTAATTACATAAATAAATACAAATATAAAAAGTATTGAACAGTTTGAACAATGTTTTACATCAATACTGAACTATTATAACAATATAACTAAAAATAAAATTAAAAAAATAAATTGATCTATCATTATCAATGAACATAATTCTGTTGACAGAAGCAATTCATGTACAATTTGATTTGTGCAAGTCAATGTAAAATGTATTAGGATATATAATTCTAAATTGAGAAATACTGAAATTTGAAGAAAAAAAACCGAACAATTCTGGACGGACTACAAATCCATTTAGGAGTTTCAACACGCATTTTAGGTTATTCGTTTCATTTTGTTTGATAAACTTAAAATATAAAATGTAACCAACAATAATCAGTAACGATAATGGGGTATACGTATAATATCATATTTAAATGCCTTAAAACGAATTAAACGATTGTGAACATTTTCTAAATATTGAAAACGTGTCTTTAAGTACGGATACCAAATAGCAGAATTATAATATTCAAGCTTCGATATGATTAAGTAAAAACAAATAGGGTTTCTAAAACATTTCAATTTATAAAGGTCTTTGGAATTTTCTTGTAATTAAGTCTAGTAATGAAAATAATTTGTTGATTTATGATATCGATAGATTCAATTTAAAGATATTACACCTATAGTGCACAGTAAGTTATAGTATACGAGATGCATAGCGAGATTCGTAATTATTGTAGTTGTTCATAATCATTACAATTTCATATCGTCTTCAAATAGCAATTTCCTTTAATTTTAGAAATTTAAATTATTTTTACAAATAAAAAAAATAATACTTTAAAAATATAAAAAGTTTAATATGTTCATAATAAACACTTTATTGCCGCTGAAAAGTACTTCTTGTTCATTGGAATTTGTTTATGTAATAGTATATATTTTTGATTCTGAGTGGGATTCTAGAGGGATATTTATAAGTTTTGCCTAGTTACCGATTCTCAAAACGGCGCGTGGCAAACATTTATTTGAACAGATTCCAAATAGTTTTCCAAAATAATAATAAAAAATAAAAAAAAAATGTTTTAGTTGGAAAACCGTTGGTTGAATTTGAAACTACATGTTAGGAATACAGTACTCACGGTGTTTTTTTTTTGAAAAAATATTATTTAATCAAAAAATAGACGCGAAACAAAGAACGCCGAATGACTGAACGGTGCAAACTAAATTTAAAAAAAATAAAAAATATAAAAAGTCGTTTATTTCGACAGTTTCAGCTACACACCGACAATATTTTACGAAATATTAAATGACATTTTTATTTATTTTTCCGTTTTGTGTTCGCTATAGTTTTCCGCAGTATTATAGTTATTCGTTTTTTTTTTTTTTTTTTTTAGTTCTGAGGATGTGCACATACCGAGTGTAATCTAATATAATAAAAACATAATACAAAGGAAGTGTTTGTATCTACAGCCTACAACCGAATTCACGACAGTCACATAACCCCGAGGCCAGGTTATTAAATTTCTTTGTTTTTGATTCGATTTTTAATAAAATAATATAAGCAGATTGACGAACTGAGAAATATCGAATTTACTTATATAAAAGCAAAATAGAAAGAGTACACCGCGTATCCACTGCACGCTCATTGTGTTGTAAAAATATTCCGGCGGTATTTTCAATAGTATACTTAAATTAAAAAAAAATAATAATGTATTTAATACTTTTTTTGTATTTGTTTTAGATAGTTTTTTTTAAAAAATGTTTTATACAAATACAACTACAATATATCGAAAAATTTTAATAAATTAAAAAAAAAAAATAAAAATAATAATGTATTTAATACTTTTTTTGTTTTTGATTTGGATAGTTTTTTTGAATATGTTTTATACAAATACAACTACAGTATATCGATTTAAATACGAATTTATGAATAGTGAATATTTTTTTTGGAACTCGTCTCGCGGTTTTTCAGTAAGAACGCATAAAAATAATAAACGTACTCAATGATTAAAAAAAAAATGTACACCGTACCCGTTCTCTTTGATATACATATACACACATTTATTATAAATGTTTTTGTCGTTTTAAAAAATTAAACTGTTCCGGGAACGTTTTCGAGAAATATTTTAACTTTATTTTATTTTCCTGTAATACTTGTGTAGACTGTGAGTGTTTTATATGTTGGTGAAAAAAAATAAAACGTTCGTTATCCGAAGGAAAAATGGTGAAAATCCGGTCGGCTGCTAAAATCTGGAATATATCTGGCGTGGACGATGTCGTAGGTATGAAATTCAAAATAATTTTCGCTATCGACTGTCGTAAACTCAACTGTTTGAAATACATTTTATAACGAGTCAATTCATCGGCGCTGTTTTAATTCGACGGTACGTTTTAAAGGCAAAATATTATACCTATACATTCAGAAGCCAATTCGGTTATCGCTCCTCAAAGTTTCAGATTCTGAACAAAGCGAAAAGTGAGAATGATATTTGTTTTTTTTTCTCTCTGTCCATATACAATCGTATAACGAGGATGTTAGGTTAGGTTAGGTTAGGTTAGGCTAAACATCCCGCTCTGATTTTCAAGTGTAGCATCTTTTCTATTAGTATTTGGTATGTAATTGTGATGCATTGAGAGAAAATAAAGTATGAAATACATTATTATTTTTTTTTTTTTTTGTTTTGAATAGTTTTTTTAAATATGTTTTATACAAATACAACTACAGTATATCGATTTGAATACGAATTTACGAATAGTGTATATTTTTTTTTTTTTTTGGAACTCGTCTCGCGGTTTTTCAGTAAGAACGCATAAAATATAATAAACGTACTCGATAATTAAAAAAAAAAAAAAAAAAAATGTACACAGTACCCCTTCCGTTTGATATATACGAACACATTTGTTATGTTCAAGAGATTATATTATAACAGTTGATTAATGGTATTCCCGACTCTGATGCACGAACGCGGTACATTTCGAATACAATGACTACGTGTATTGTGTAGTATTGTTTTAATTTAATAACACAGGCATATTATAACTTATAAGGTACTTTATTCTACATAATATAAAATAATCCCGGCCGTTGCGCGGCGGGCCTATAAAAAAAAAAAAAAGGATCGTGCGAGTGTCGTCGGCATATAAACACGATAATGTTCGCCATTAAAACGGTAAACGATGGGGCCATCGGTTAAAAATTAATATTATCGACCGGCCGGTAATATTATACGCGAATTATAATCGTCGCGTATGGATTACGAGAAAACTGCCCTATTGTTACCGGTTTACCGGCTTACCGGACGGTATTATTAAATATTATTCTAGGTGTACTTTGAATATTTTTCCGGCGGGCAATCGGCCACCGCGAACGGCGGACCAGACGATTCCGAACGGCAACAATAGGCCGTTTGCCCCGTTCCGGGTGGACATTTGGAAAACCAGGAGGATTTAATTTATACCTGTACGCGGCGATAAACCGTCGATTCTGCGCGAATTTCGGTTAATCGTGCTTTGAAACGCCGTGATTTTTACGTTTTCTATGAAAATTTGAACTATAAACGGCTGTTTGAAAAAAACCACTACACATACCGTTCAACTTTTTTGTTTTTTTATACATCTATGTAAAACTTACGACGAATCTCGTGTCAAATTTTCGTGCATTTCCGGTTGGCCAAAACAGTTTTATTCAAATAAAACCAAACAAAAACTAACAAAACTCGAAAGCTTAAAATGACTATAAATTCAAACAAATTGCCCGGAATCGTTCGAAAACACCCCTAGAAATGGCTAATATTAATATTCCGTGAAAGTTTCAGGTCTTACAGCTTATTTTTAACCGAATTATAAGATACAATTATTGCCGTTTTTTCTACGTTGTTTCCCCAACTATTATGAAAACTATAATACATTAAAAAAAATGACTCTCTCAATGCATCAATTACATACCAAATGCTACTAGAAAAGATGCTACACTTGAAAATCGGGTTGTTTGGTAGTAACATCCTCGTTATACGGTTGTATATGGACAGAGAAAAAAAAAAAACACATATCATTCTCACTTTTCGCTTTGTTCAGAATCTGAAACTTTGAGGAGCGATAACCGAATTGGCTTCTGAATGTATAGGTATAATATTTTGCCTTTAAAACGTACCGTCGAATTAAGACAGCGCCGATGAATTGATTCGTTATAAAATGTATTTCAAAAAGTTGAGTTCGCGACAGTCAATAGCGTAAAAAAAGGAAGAAAATGATTATTTTGAATTTCATACCTACGACATCGTTCACGCCAGATATATTCCAGATTTTAGCAGCCGACCGGATTTTCACCATTTTTCCTTCGGATAACGAACGTTTTATTTTTTTTCCACCAACATATAAAACACTCACAGTCTACACAAGTATTACAGGAAAAAAAAAATAAAGTTAAAATATTCCTCGTAAACGTTCACGGAACAGTTTATTTTTTTAAAACGACAAAAACATTTATAATAAATGTGTGCATATATATATCAAAGGGAACGGGTACGATGTACATTTTTTTAAATCATCGTGTACGTTTATTTTTTTTATGCGTTCTTACTGAAAAACCGCGAGACGAGTTCCAAAAAAAATATTCACTATTCATAAATTCGTATTCAAATCGATATACTGTAGTTGTATTTGTATAAAACATTTTTAAAAAAAACTATCTAAAACAAATACAAAAAAAGTATTAAATACATTATTATTATTTTTTAATTTAAGTATACTATTGAAAATACCGCCGGAATATTTTTACAACACAATGAGCGTGCAGTGGATACTCGGTGTACTTTTATATGAGTAATTTCGATATTGCTCAGTTCGTCAATCTGCTTATATTATATTATTAAAAATCTAATCAAAAACAATGAAATTAAATAACCTGGCCTAGGTTATATGTGGACTGAGAAAAAGAAAACACATATCATTCCCACTTTTCGCTTTGCTCAGTATCTAAAACTTTGAGGAGCGATTATCGAATTGGCTTCTGAATGTATAGGTATAATATTTTGCCTTTAAAACGTACCGTCGAATTAAAACAGCGCCGATGAATTGACTCGTTATAAAATGTATTTCAAACAGTTGAGTTTACGACAGTCGATAGCGAAAATAAAGAAAGAATATAATTATTTTGAATTTCATACCTACGACATCGTCCACGCCAGATACATTCCAGATTTTAGCAGCCGACCGGATTTTGACCATTTTTCCTTCGGATAACGTACCAAAAAAAAAAAAGTTTAATTTTTCAATAAAGACATTATTTAAATATTGTGCGAGAAAACTTTTTTATTTACGAAATAGCTATACGTGAAAATATCGCGTGTGAGGAATAAAAATCAGTTCGCTCGCAAACAACATATTTTTATTTATTCATTTTATATGCCTGTGCCCAATTGTTGGTTAGTAGAATTGTTCTAAAACTTTCACACCGAACCTCAAGAGATGCGAATTTTCTGCATTTCGGTATTTATTTATTTGAAACTTTTTTCCAAATTCCCGGGTTTTTCTATTGGATTATGTGAGAGATTTTTAATTTTTAACGGGTGTCAGTTCGACAACATTTCCAAGCCGGATTATGAAATTTCAATATCTATAATTCGGAATCCATATCTGATTTTCGCATTTCCCTCCCCCCCCCGTTATTTTTGGGTTCCCTTGGTTATATGAAAACAAATTGACTTTATAAGTTGTTTTTTCGCCGTTTTCAATAGCCGCCGAACCAAGGTCCGAAGTTTGTCCGGTTTTTCGAAAATAATAGTTAGTTCGTGTCTGTAGTGAATTCTCCACGTGTACAAGAACGATACGGATCTATAAATTTGGAATGCTATCGGGGTTTCTAACCAATATGCAGGCGAGTATGGGGCCGGGGGTTACCTAAAAATACGAAGTGCCTCGCGGTTTTAAAATCTGTACTATTCGTCATTTTTATCCAAAATGCCAATAGCAGTTCCAAAACATCCACTGCGTTTTCGGCGCGTAATATTATTCTATTCTAAAACCAAGGCTCACACGAGAAGTGTCATCGTAAAAATCTAAACGAATATTGTGCGATGTCATTTCACTTGGTTCACGTGCCGGACCCCCCACTGAATTACAATACGCAGTAACAGTTAATTTTTAACGATTTTTTTTTTGTGAGTTTCTGATGCTTAATGGCCTGAAAAACGTATTGTATAACGTTTCACGCATTAACGAGTACCCTAACCAAATATAATCGGAATCTTGCGCGAATCGAATATAAGTTATTGTAAAACTTCTTCCTCGGCGATTTCTAGCGTAGACTCGGTGGGAGAAAGAGCGAGATGTGGAAATATATACGTTTTTTTTTTTTTTTTTATCGTTTATTGTATCTAATACCGAGTACCATTTATACTCATGTTCGTCCACGTGTCCACATATCCTATACATGTATTGGTATATCGTTGAACGTAAATAATATTTTCTTAGCCCGTCTGCAGGTTTTGCAGACTACGTCGCATATTATTGTTCGTGTTATTTTGCCACAGCCACACAAAGGACAAAGACAAATTGTACTCGGATTCCACAAACGCTTATAAACTAGTGCGAAAATAACTTACAGCTATGTTGTCTGCGGAAAAGTTAGGAAATATTTTCAGGTACAATTAACTATTGTTAAAATACCGATTACGATTTCGAACGGAGCTCGGGTGAAACGTTATTTGAACATTTTTTACTACAATTTTAATTACGAAATGATTTACAATTTCCCGAGTTCCGTCACAATCTGAATAATTTCAAAACGCTTATAACTAGAACCGGGTTTATATACAGATGTACACCTCACGTAAAAATATTTGAGTTCGAAGTGCCGACGTTTCATAATGCGTATGGTTTTAGCATATTTTTATGAAAATGCATATTTCTGGAAAGTTGCATAAATATTGCATATTCTATAATATCCATGGGAATAGGGAAAATTGCATTTTAATGGCAAATAGCTGTTTGATAAACGGGTAATTTAATTTTGTCAGCCCTTAATACAAACTATAACAAAACTAGAGCAATCTAGTTATACATTACACTAAGAGGTAGTCTATTGTTCGTACAAAATATTAAAAATAACCTCGGAGATGGAGGGTCAGGGATAGATCTTCGACAGATATATACCTACCGAGTGTACTGTTAGAAAATCGTGGATATTCTAAATCTATAGAAATCGATAATAAATAAAATCAACGGTGAAATAAGTGAATGCGACAAAGGCCATCGTTCGTTATAATTTATAACCGGGGCTCGTTAGTTCATGCCCTAACAATTGTCTAAATAAGCATGCACTTGTTCGCTAAAAAAAACTGGAAAAGTATGCATTGAAATGTGTTATGAAAAGTTCAGAAATATGCATTTATATGCATTAAAAGTCTAAAAATATGAGGGGAAAAAATTCGGCATTGTCAAAGGAAAAATAATAGCAAAACGCGAAATTGAACACCCAACACCGAACACAAGAGATACGATTGGCTGCATAAAAAAACGATCCTAGGAAATAGTAAATGACGATATAACGACTATTACGATTAAGATAAATAAATATTGATTGCGATATAGGGGGCATATGTCGGTAGATCAATTAAATATTGGCGATATCATTGATTTTGTTGTGGCACTGCCGTAAAACTCATAAAACCCCCTAAAGCCGTACAAGAATAAATGATAAAAATCTTAACGAATGCTAGAGATAATATTAAATACTAAGATTTTTGGATTTTGTAAACACGTTCGGGAATTTCATTAATTCCAAAAAAAAAAAAAAAAATAAATGATTAATAATTTCGTCTATAAATGTACACGAAATATGCGGTAATAGACTCCAAAATGTCAATTATATGCCGAACAAGCCTAAATACTTGAAATAAGCGAAATCGTACACAATTAAAATTTGCATTTGTAAAGTTAATATTGTTATGAAACGGATTTGTACGTCAGTTAATAAATTTCCCTATGTAGCAAACAAAACATGGAACTGCACGAACTTACGAGCACCGGTTATAACAAATCAATCGTGCGATTGTCACGCTCGGTTTTTCTCCTACGAATACGAGCCTAAAAAAAAAACCGTAATTTAATGGCGTAATATTATTATTTTATACGTATATTTTACTGTATTATATTATTAATATTGACGATGAAATTGCAGAACGTTGTCGCCGCGTTACACTGTTTTTCTCATTTTTTTTTTTTTTTAACCATTTAAATACGATAAACTTGCCCGTATGCGAATATGGATAACACATTCGCATATTATCTTTGCGGTTTTTTTTTTTTTTACAATAAATTCGGAATGTAGGCGGGTATATTATTATTTAAATTAAGTTTGATATGGACAACCGTATAGCTGCGTCACGCACGAGGACGGTATATGTTATTAATATTGTTTAAAGTCGCATTTATTCGACGATTAATTACAAAACGTTTACGTGGTAATTTTAATACCTACCGGCAAATGCAATATATTATTTTATACCGTGACGGCTATTTAAAATGTATAGGTTTTAATATATAAACCGTATAAACCTCTTTAACTATTATACTAACAACACGGAGAAATATACAGCTATAACATAATTTATGCGGTTTGTACTCAAAAATGAGCTGCAAAAGAGTAAACTAAAATATTCGAATTCGTCAAATACCGACCGGGGGAGGGGGAGGCAAAAAAAACATCCTGGAGTTAAAAAATGCAAACATGACTAGTTAAAAAAAAAAAAAAAAAATAAAATAAACAAAAAGTACATTTTCCTCGGTTAGATTTGAATTTGAATTTTAACCCGATTACCGATGAATTTGAACGAATCAGCGAAAAATAAAAATATTTTAGACAAAGGTTTTAATTTTAAACGGACGGGACCGTTTTTCTCCAAATAATACGATTTTATTTTCTTCCGCTCTTTTCGTCAGAAAATGATTGAAATCATGTCTATTTTTCACCCGATATGTTATTAAAAACCAATTTTAAAGCTACGCGATTCGAACGTCTTTTATATTTTATTATTATATTTAATGCTACGCTTGATTTATTGGTAATACATAATATATATATATTATGTCATGTTTGAGTAATTGAAATACATTTTAATCGTCTTGACTTTTTGACTTACTGACTGATTAATCCCGGTCTTGGTTTCAATAAAATGTTGAGTAAATTTTACTTTTGATCAAAATACGAAACGTAAAATATACAACGGCACTACACCTTTCCCTTATATAAATGGGGTATTGATTGGGCAGTAGATTAGTGGAAATGTCTTATCAAAAAAAAAAAAAAAAAAAATCGTTTACAAATTTTACAAAACTTGAGAGAATTTGAAAAACCGCCACCAATAAGTTACCTTAAGTTACGACGAGTTTCATCTTGATCGTCATCATTGTCATTTAATTTCGATATTTATTATATATTTTCCGTTCGAACGGTTATATTATATAATATAATATATAGGTGTCTAAAATAATTGAAAATCGTGGTAATGGAAACCCATCGAGATGCGCATTAATAAATTATTTGTTTTACCATGTACGCGAAAAGGCAGTTCCTATTTCGTTATTAACGCGTGCCGGTAAAATCGAAGGGATTCGATTGCACTCGGTTCAATTATTAACACGGACCGAACAAAAAAATAAAATAAAAAATATAAAATAAAAAACACGTAGGTTAGTTATATTATACGGACAATAACGAAAAACAATCAAAATGAGTTCCGTGTATAGACTTTATAAAAAAAAAAAAAAAAAAAAAACGTGTACGTGTTGAGAGAATCTAAATCTTTTTTTACAGAACCGCCGAATCCTATAAACTGTATAATACTATCATTGTAGTAGCTCCATGAATTTGTTTTTTGATTATTGCGCTTTTAGTGAAATATTTTTAGTTTTGTCTAAATTATTAGAGAAGAAAAAACCTGCCATAAAAGTATCCGAAATCAGAGTCGCACAAAATTCAGTTAAATACCTAAACCTAAATTTTGATTAATTCGTCCTAATTTCTCATTTTGACTAACAGACACTCTACGCTATTTTTAATGGCATATACAGAGTGTTTTTTTTTTAAACATTTATTAGAAAAATATACAATTTGTATTATAGGATCACAACAAACATATGAGCGTGTACAAGATAAATAATATACAAGACCTGAGAGCTTGAGAAGAGTAGCAACCCAGCAGTAACACTCGGACGCGATAAATTGTCAGGCTATATTATGAGTTGACTTTTTTTTTTTTTTTTTTTTTTTTTTTTTTTTTTTTTTTTTTGTGGATCAGTTTATTTAGCAAAATCGCGACACCAGCGCCTCTTAAGTCTTCTCGGTGGATTCCCAGGAATATTTGCTGAATTTAGTGCAAGAATGAGGAGATATGGGTGGGTTGGTAAGGCTAGTACGGAAACGATTATAAGAGGATGTATAGCCACTTCGGCGACAGACTGTAGTCTAAGATCAAAGTGTAGTGTTTGGTTCGATACACAGAAGGGCGCATTAGCAATTACACGAAGTGATATTGATTGGAAACGTTTACATTTTGTAAATATTGGATTTTTTTGCCGCACCCCATAACTAACAGGGTTTTGTAGAGGAACAGTATATTATTCAGATTAAGCTTGGAATGTTTACCTGAAAATGGGAACAGAGACTTCCGTCTAGCGTTTAGTAAGAGACGATTTTGTTTTATATACTTGGCCCAAACTTATCCCAAGTTAAACGTTTATCAAGTGTCAACCCTGAGTATTTGACGCCAATTACAGATGGTATAATTTTATTTGACAGAGACATCGAAGGGACTACGCCTTGTCTAAGAGTAAAGGTGATATGCGAGGATTTTTCATTATTTATTTTTATTTTCAATTTTGAATACCATGCTTGCATGTCGTTAAGATGACTTTGTAAACGCTGGTTGGTGATAAGAGGGTTGTCATTAGACGTAAAAATGACTTTATCGTCGGTAAATTTAGCTACTGACGTGTAAGGAGAAATTGGTCGATCAGCCACATATATATTGTAGAGAATGGGAGACGAGGACCTTGAGGTACGCCGGCCAGAATGGGTGTTAGGTTTGAGAACTCAGAACCTACTTTAGTTATAAAGTGACGATTTGAAAAATAAGAAGTAGGGAGGGGGAGAAGTTCTTTTACCTTAAACAGGAATCCAGCGTGCCAGACCTTGTCGAAAGCTTGAGCGACGTCGGTTAAACGATGAATTTGGTGAATCGTGCTTATCACGGGAGCCGAATTGGGTGTGGGGGATTGTTTTTTTGTTACTGACAATTTTCGATATGCGTCTGATAATTAATTTTTCACCAAGCCTGGCAAAGAAAGGGAGGAGGCTTATTGGGCGATATGAATGGGGTTTGACGGGTTTCGGGAATAAGAATATTATAGAAACTTTCCATTGGAGAGGGAAGTATGATAATCATAAAATGGAGTTGAGAATATGGATTAGGTGAATAAGTGGTTTTTTTTTTTTTTTGGGGGGGGGGGGAGGGGAGTTGTCGAGCCATCTCAGCGGTGGTAAGATTCATCCTAGGAGATTTTTTAAGAGGAACAGATTTAATGTAGTATTAAATTTCACTCGGAGAGAAAGGTTTGGCAGTTTGTTTTTAGTTATTTTTTGTAGAACGTTAGAAACTTTGTCGGACTGAAAAACCAATTTCATCAATTGCTATACCGACCCCGGCTGTTGGTGTAGACGGATGGAGGTTTCGAACTACTACACGAAAAGCCTTTCCCTCTTGGGGTTGGTACGTGTGGTATTTAGGATTTAAAAATAAATTTATCTGCACCGATCATATATTGTATCGATTTTTCCCACAGGTTTATCGAAATAGCCTATACATTCGGCCCGCGAAAATATACAATTAAACGATGGTTGTTCGTGTGCCTATACCGGAAATATTTTTTTTAACGGTTCATACGAACATGATATTATTGTGCGTTTTTGGAGCGGAAATAATAAAAATAAATAGTAATAATAATAACCGAATGGAAACACTATTCGGTCCCCTGGAGCCCCGCAGGCGGTATCGAACCGATCTGAACTAATAAAAATTGTACCTAGTTTTGAAACGTCAAATAAAAGTGGTTACTGTGGTTTACTATAACGGTTTTTTTTTTTTTTTTTTTTTATAGTGACCTAGATTATAGAATACGATTGGTTGAAATTAACGGTATATTAAGTGAAAAAAAAAAAAGATTATCTGTGGTGTACCATATGAAAGTATCCTTGGACCAATTTTTTTCATATTGTATACAAATAATGTATGTAATACTAAAATATACGGGCACGTCGTCAAATATTTAGACGATACATGTCTGCTCTTTTCTGAAAAAACACGTAAGTTCGTTCTTACTAGTGCAACGTACGAACAAAATAAAGTAGACACTAACATATAGGAAATTTTTACTTAATATTAAAAAGACTTTCACTATAAATAATACAAATATTTCTTTATGTGAATTCATTATTCACCATTGCGAAAACAATGAACGACGTTATAACACAGATATATGTGAATAAATTCAAAGAGTATAGAGTATTAGATTTTTGGGTGTTAATTTCGATAAACATTTGAAATGGAATCAACATATTCCAACTATTTAAAAAAACGCTTTCGTTTAACCAGTAACGTATTTTTTGGGATGCGGGTGTCCTCCGTGTCTGGACACAACCAGATTTAAAAAAAAAAAAAATAGGGGCCCAATGTATTAGTACAGTAAAACCTCGTTAAGACGCTCCCGTTTAATACGCCATCCCGCTTAACACGCGGATTTTTCCCGGTCCCAGGTAATTGTACACTTTTAACATTGAAAAAAACACGCTTAATACGCCACCGCATAATACGTAATCCCGCATAATACGCTCTAATTGCTGGCTTCTCAAACCTTTTAAAATAGAAAAAAACCCGATTAATACAATCAGCGATAAGAATTTCGTTGAAACGTTTATCTATTATCGACCGAGTAATTGATATTTATTATTAACATCTTGATGTGGTTTGTACTCTTACTATATTTTGTTAGTACGTACGTACGTTAGTTATATGATCGGACGTTGAAGTGTACACGTGACATCACACGCAGATTTATAATTTGTTTGTTTATTGTTATTCGTGTGTGGTTTAAAATGACGAGTGCGTCTACGTCATCTAGTAGTGCCGGAGTGAAAAGGAAAGCTTTGTCTATTGACGATAAATTGAGAATTATTAAACTGTATGATGAAAAAATTGGTGTATTCAATAAACAACAAATTGCCGACCAATTAAGATTGCCCTCCTCTTCGTTGCGGACCATATTGAAGAACCGGAAAGAAATTGAAAAAAACGCTTTTCAGGCAGTACGAAACGTCAAAAGGTTAGAAAAACGTTTTGGACTCAGACGAATTTCGGGACTTTGAGGAGGTTTATCCAGGCTACACATCCATTGACGACCAATTGATAACGAACGAGGCACTAGAACTTGAAGAAATTATCAATCAGGCTACAGTAAACGATGAACCAGATGAGCCAAGTGATGATGAGGAAGAATACATTCCACCACTTCCGTCAATCGCTAGTACTGTACAATCAATATCTACATTGAGACAGGCACTTACTGCAACTGATGGCTCCGAAAACATGCTTCTATATCTAGGTAGGGTGGAAAATTTCTTATTGAATAAATATAAAAATAATGTATTGAAACAACCAACCATTACCACTTTTTTTAATCCAAGAAAATAATACATAATTATAAAATATGTTCCTAATAATTTTATTGTATGTATATTTGATGTTTTTTTATTATTAATTTTAAATACAACTTATGTTACTGTGTAATACATAACAAGTCGCACTATGAACATTTTTCTAATTTATTCTATCTACATATTATCACATTTAAAACGCTTTTAATAGGCGGGTATCGCCTATAACGCTTTAGGAGCGTAATAGGCGGGATATCGCCTATAACGCTATCCCGCATATTGCGCGGTTTTACGATTTCCCCTTCGAGAGCGTCTTAACGAGGTTTTACTGTATATTCATGACTCGTGTCTATTAAAATATTTATATTCAAATTGGAAGTTCAATGTATTTTTTATTTGTAAATTATTCTATAAACGGGTTCGTAAGGTACCTAAAATTTCGGACACTCCCTCCCCCCGGAAAATCATCCAAAATACGCCACTGCTTATAGCAGTACATTATTTCTATAAACTACAGTCAATTTTACTAAAAAAATATAATTATTACTATGTATATACACGAATATATGCCTTTTTATCAGACAGTGTTCCAATGATATTGAGATCTGGGGTGGCGCAACTTAGAATGCAATTAAACTGGTTTAGCTACAACAAAATAAAATATTTAGAATTTTTCTGGACAAAAATAGTTTAGTAGGGAGGGGGTACATATTACTCAATTTAAATGAATTAAGAGTTTTTCTATCTTTTAAATTAATTTACAAAAAATGTGTCGTAAAAATATAAACATTTGTTTTAATATTAATATATTAAAATACAAGTAAAATGACAGCGCCTGAAAACTATAAAAATCATTAATTTGGTCGAAGCTTTCTGAACTATCCAGGTCTCACCTGTTTCAATTCCGTGATTAATGAATCGAAAAAATATATATATATAAACGTATAACACTGAAATATGCGAAAAAAATTGTAATCAATTGATTGTGTAGTTTTTTAGTTAAAAATACCTTAAGTTACTAGTTATCATTTTTGTTTTATTTTATTTTTGCTTAGTTTCGTTCTGATTTTGATCATATTGATTCGTTTTACAAATGTTTTTGTGTAAATATGTTAAATAATATTCCGTATTCCATTTGTATTAAATTCAAAACAATGTCAAACATAATAACAACAAATGTTATTTCAATTTTAAATGTACTCTATGCAAATCTAAATTGTCAAACAAAAAACTAGATATAATAGAGACAAACTGATTTCAGATTTGAATTCAACGTATCTGTAAGGATCAGGTGTTATTACGCAAACGAAAAAATAAAATATATTTCTGGGTAATATAAATTGTTTTGTTCTCAATTTTATGTAATATTGCTCAATAAGTAATTGTCTCGAGTTGATCGTTTTTATTATGAACAAATAGAGAGGTAAAAGAAAAAAGAAAAAAAAATGTTCTCTGTCCTAGCGGAATAACAGGAAAAAGTACGTATACATTTTACGTTATCGTTTTAAATGGCGAGAAAATGTTAATTTTTTTAATTCAAGCGGAGCTTAAAATATTTTCTGGGCGAAGAGGGTGGGGTTAAACAGACATATTAGCGCATATGAGCGATAGGGATTTTCTTGAAAAAAAAAGCCGATTAGGAAGGTGCCGATTAATTTGTGTACTTAGGGTGCCAAAATACGTATTATATATTATTATCATTATAGCCTCTGCCGAACACTTTTTTTTTTTTTTTTGCCGACAAGGCGGCGGTACATTCGAATCGAGCTGTTTTATAAATTACTCTTTATGGCGAGGGCGATGGGAGAGGGAATTTGGCCGGGGAGATTTTCTGGTTTCATCAGACATTGATAAAACTTAAGAGACCTTGACGGAAATTAACGGTCATTAATTACGTATGCGAGCGGAAGAATAATCGCGCGGGTTGACCAATTTCGGCGATTTCTATTGTAATATTATTTTTATTATAATACATACTTCGACTTTTTTTTATTTATTTATTTTTTTTTTAATAATATGGCGCCTCGGCGTCGTCACGTTTCAAAACAATGAGCGATTCGAAATTGTTCGCTTTTCGAAATATTTATTCTCTACGAAAAACGCCGCCGCCTATCGTACATTACGCACGTGACGAAAAAAATAAAATAGGAGAAAACTTTCGTAGAATAATAAGAAAATCGCGTCACTATGTTAAAAAAAAAAAAAAAAAAAAAAAACGTTCATCCTTTTTTTCTCTCTCTCCGAGATCTCGTATAGTTTTTCTTTTATGTTGCATTGACAGAACACATAGGACAAAATCGGCCTCGATTAATTGTATATACTACAGGCGTCCAAGTGTTATTAGTATTCGAAATCAATAAGAAAAACTTGATACCTATTCGAATAGAATTTTTGTACATACCATACAATAAATTGCTCGGATAAGGTTCATGGCCACCTCAAAATATTTTCTTTACCAGATTTTCAGCTGGGCAAAGTTCGTATTTTGTCAGTGATGGCACCAGAACCTATTGTTTTATACGGAAAACGGATACTCGACCATTTTGGTTGAGCGTTTACCGTATCCGCAATGGATACGAATGTAGGAAACGTTTCGTATTACTCGCTTCTATAATTGTTTTCCAATACACATCCGTCTAAGATAATTTCAAATAAATATATTTCGAATTGTTCGAAAAACAAATAACTGCGATTGTTGTTATTATTGTTTCAGTCGTATTCGCTGGCGAAATTATTGTAAAAAATAGGTACTACAAACAACACGGTGACAACCACGAAAACCCGGTATTCGTACAAGTAATCAATATTATTATTATTTTAAATGGTATTTTTTTTATTGATAACACAGAAGTAGCAAGTCCAAACTGAATTAATAAAATGCATCGTGATTGTACGAGGTCTGTTCAAAAAGCACCAGGATTTTATATTTAATAATTACTAAAATGAAGTTGGATTTTATTGAAAGATATCTCCTTCAAAAGTCTTTTGGAACTGTTCCAAAGCTAAAGCTATGGGTTCTGTTGCCGCGTTCGCTTTAATTTCGTCTACATCTTGAAATCGTCGTTGTCTTTTAAGCGCAGATTTTAGTCTCGGGAATAGAAAGTCCCGATCGGGAGAATAGGGACAGTCCGCGGGACCATAGAAATGTTTTTATCGGCCAAAAATGTACGAATCGACAACGCTAAATGTGCCGGTGCATTGTCGTGGTGAACAATCGCGGAACGAATTTATCAGCGCGACCCTTTTCATTTGTACATTTTCCTGTAAAATCGCACGACAAGACTCAATTGAGATTCGCTTTGTTAACTCACGGACGGTTAATCGGCGGCCATTTCGCATTTTTTTTTTTCGAAATTGTCACCACACCATCGTTTTTCGGATGACGTCGACGGACTTCCAGAACGCGGATCGTCTTCAGTTGACCGCCGACTGTCCTTGGAACGTTTAAAACACTCGAAAGCCACGGGACCACATAATTGAATCATCCCCAAAAGCGGTTTTAATCATTTCCGTACGTTTCATTTGAATAATTTTTACCAAGTTTCAAGCAATACTCGATGCAGACGCGTTGTTCGTTAATTTCGGACACGTCGAAAACGGCGAACGAAAAACACTGACTGGATTTAACCACACTTTGTAATATTAAACTGAGATAAGATAGCGACTTGGGGTTTTGTTTAAAATATCCACTTATCCGCGGGGAATACATCTGTTTACAATCTGAACCGTTACCGTGTGTAGATTAGCCGTAATAACATTTGTCCTGGTGCTTTTCGAACAGACCTCGCGTATGTGTCACACGTAGTTTGTGCCAAAAATAATCAAATTGTGTACGTTGTTTAAGGATAGTGTATGGAAAAAGTCACTCGATATTTACGGGGAACATACAACTATAGTTACAATTATATAAACAAAGTAGTTAAGTTATAAGTTACCAACAAGAGTTAATATTGAGTTTCTAACTAGTTAGTGTCCAGCATTGCTATACCTCTATTATACGGTTACTGACTTCGCAATTAATTAACATACCGTGTAGCCTACACACGGTATAGGTAGTGTAGACGTGTGTTTTATATACTATACCCACCGAATGAAGAACAATTTCATTCCGGGTATTTGCCCTATTAACAGCAGCTATAGTCCACGTGTAACCCCCGGAAATCCTTTGGGTCGTTCACTGGATTATAAAATATTCCGGCCATTAAAAAAAATATATATATACATAATAAAAAAATATAGGGTTGTTAAATACCGTACTTGTTAGGTTACGGTAAAAAAATTTCAGAATCCAATCCAAAATTTCCCCCCCCCCACACACCGGCTAACGTCTAGGATTTAATAATATGAGTGAGTAATTCCTCGAGTAAACCGGTCAATAGGTGTTTTTTTTTTTTTTTTTATTATTATTATTATTTTAAAAATTCGCCGGCGACTTCGGTGTCCGGAACTGGGGAGTATCTTATCGGGATTTCGAACGTTCATTTTTTTATGACGATTTTCAGAGGACGGACAATCGTTCACGGATGACTCGAGCGCGTAAAATATGCTAAGACGGGGGTAACACGAAAACGGACAACCCAAAATTAATTATGTAAGCGATGAGGTTCGTCTGATCAAATTCTCGCAGTGCAACTCGTGACCGGCACCCGGTATAATTATATAGCCGAGAAAGACGCTCGTGGCGATCTTATAATTTGCGCATAACACAACGACGAATGACGTCGTGAAATTTCCATCCTGGCAGCAACTGTTGTAAATTTTGAACGCCGGCATTTCGCCGGGTATATGATATTTTACATTATTCGGATAGTCAAAGAAACATTTCCCGCTTAGTATATGGGAATAACGTACGAATTCAAGTATAGTGTTTTATGAAGGTCGTAAAAGTATTTCCGTATTTCCCGACATTGTTCCGTGACACAGAGACACTGTTTGGAAATAATATTTACACGGTTTCGGGAGAGTCGGCTTAAAAAAAATTCGAAAAACATCACTTGGTCATTCACGTTACCGTTAAAACAACACAATCGTAATCATTTTTAAACTTAAAATACTATACGCTTATTATAACCCAGTGTTATAATAGTTTTTTTGTTTTTTTTTTTTTATTTTTGTTATCGGAATACGCCGCAAATAAATTATACACACCGCAGTACATTAATGTTGCCGTCACAAAAGGCGTTTGACCATGCAGGTTTTCAAAACCATTCATGAAAAAAAAAAAAAAATTTTATTTGACACGTCTCCTTATTCCCCTCCCAATTGGCGTTAGGTTTGGCTGTCAACCCACATAGTATTTTTTCCCCCTCTCGAATCACGGTAATTTAATTCATAGGTATTATACGCACAAAGTTTCAAGTTTTCGGTCGGAAACGCCTGTAAGCCGTGACAACCAAATTAAATATTTTACGACAAAAACCATATCACGTTATTAAAGGCAAACGGTTTTTTTTTTCTTTCTAAAAAAATACAATTCGCATTTTTCCCCGTGTAACTGAGAGAGGTTGAAAATGTCCGATATATGCGAGTCACGGATTTATTTTTCAAATAATCACATCGCCGATAAATCGAAAATTCTACAAATACCATTATCGGAATACTACTGATGGGTTTTCGCTGATCTTCGGAGAGCCATATTCCGGTCGAAACCGCGATGGCGATGGAATGAAAAATATATAAAACAAATCAACGCACACTGACATCACAGCAAAATCAGCTCAGAATCACATTTATATTACTTCCTATAGAAAAATCGTGTCAAGTCGGAAAGCAATGTATACTTCGTAGGGGAGGGTTCACGGGTTTATTCGCTATACTAAACGTAAATAATACAACGAATAATACGAAAACTAACGAAAAAACGCGTGTGTCAAAATAATAATGGTCCGAGAAAGTTGGATTTTACAAAAAAAAAAAAAAATACATATATATATATATATATAATATTACAGTCCAGAGAATATTACTTTTGTCCTGCGTTATCGCGGACCGATAGACCGATTTACGATGGATTTTCAAGCCGGCGTTTATTTCTTGACCGCTCTACCGCTGCCGCCGTTGTAATACGTTCGTAATTTAATACAAATACTCCCCATACATGCCGAATTTCGTGGACGGCAATAAGGGAATTATTACTAATATGGGAGTTTTCGCACAACGCTGGTTAAAGACCGACGAGTAAACCCGTCAAGAGGACGCCACATCGGCAATTGCCGTCCCTATCGATCAAACGGGCAACGCACCAAACAAATGTGTTTTCGTACTTCGAATAGTATAACGTCGTACCCCGGGGACATATTGGTTTTAAAACATAAATTATTTCCCCAAAGAATAGGCTAAACAACCGGCATTACGTACAGCCATACGTCGAACGAGATATACCTGTATTATCGATAAAAACGCAGATTGATTTAATAAATATGTTTGTAGACATGGCGCCAACACAATGTGTTTGTTGATTTAGGAGTAATATATTTGCACTAAGATTAGAGAAATTGTTAATTTATCCAATGATATATAAATTAATAACATTCATTATTGAATTTATAATACATTTTGTTAATGGTTTAGGAACAATTATTGATAAAATGATTGAGGATTTATTTGATTTATTTGTTTTTTTAATTTAAACACAAAAGCAAAAAACAAAAAAAAAAAAAAAACCTTGAAAAATTCATATTTAACACAAAAATCGTCAGAATATTTATAAAATTACACCTCACGCCTATAAAGTGGTTATAAACCTGTAAGTCTAAGGTCTATGCGATTATTTTCAAACTGAATTGCAACGTTACTGCGTAAATATTCTCGATTTTCCGGTTTTCCTTGTTATTTAGAATACTACAAGGAAAATCAAAAAAACAACGTCCTCTTTACATCGACAAGATTCGAAATGCTTTAAGAAAGTTCCAAATAAAGTTGTTGGTTAGAGTAAGATTTCTTCTGGTATGTAAAAACAGACAAAAAAAAAAATTAGCACACATCATAGTAAAACCAATACATTCCTCGACACGCTCGGAATCTAAAAAATATTTTCTCAATATTCTTTAAGCCTTTTTCAATATATTCATAAGATAAGGTGTTCATATTATAAAATGCGTCGTAAAGACCTCGTAATGAGTAAACTTATCTCATTTTGCCGGGGAAAAAAAAAAAAAAAAAAATTAAATTATATATGCGAAAAATACAAACGTTTATCCAAGTATTGTTAAAACTCAGTGATTTATATTTAAAACACGCCCGGCAGATACTACCGTTTTGAATCGTTTGGAAATGATCTTCATTTAATATATTATGTTGTTTTTTTTTTTCTTCAAATTTTAACTCTCCGTTTTTACTATATACGTAAATATTCTAAAAACTCGTTTTTTTTTCGTCTTTCTTTTTAATTCAACCAAGAAAGTTTGAAAACAATCGTTATACCGGAATGTGATTGCGAAAAATCAACTGTTCTCTATTTAAAATTCATTTTTTTTTTGTAAATCACTTTTTGTTATTAGTTTCATCACCGCGCTGCACCGAAACGAACGTATCCGGCTATTGTTATTGGAATTTCCTCGATTTCCCAAGGAGAGTGGTAAATTTTTAGTTATTTTCTTTTCCGTACTCGGTAGACTGTTACGGTACGGTTTATAGAAACATCAAAGTTTCAACGTATACTTCAATTGCGACATTTATAATTCAATTCAACGCAGTGGCGTAGCCAGAAAAATATTTCGGGAGTGGGGTAACATTTGAAAATTCCACTCCTCGTAGGATATTCATTTTGCCGAAGTAAATTAAATATTAAAAAAAAAAAAAAAAAAAGTTAAAAACGCCACTGATGCAACCCCTAAAATACGGTTTATGCCGATCGGGCAACAAATTTCCCCGGATGATATAAATTATACACTATCATTATAATAGTAGGCGACCTAACCTCGTCGATCGGTCAACTGGACGACCGCGGGGTACCCGTTTTACTATAAAATTACCGTAGGTATCATTTTAAATACATTATGATATCACGATAAACACAGGTTTTCGAAGAGCAGAGCACACAGCAGGGATCGGAAACTTTGATCGCTCGACGGCCGGTAAGTACAGATTCTTTAATTTAAATTTCCATAAGGGGCTTATCGTTATTTTCATAATTTGTTTCTTTGGCGAGTGTTTACGTTCGAACACCCCCAAACCACTATAAACATCACGTGACGTGTGTGTGTGTGTGTGTGTGTAGCGCAGGCCTACGTGTACATATTAAATGCATTTTATTTCCCCGTTAAAAAAATAATAAAAAAAAAAAAAAATGTTTTTTAATTAAATAACAACGTTACATGCGAGTGCGTAACGGCCGAGGTGAAGATTCCTGATAACATTAAATTTATAAATTTTTCTAATTAAAACGGTCGACGGACTATGCGGAATTCGTTAAATGCGCAATGTGGCCAACTAAATTATGCCAACTATCTACGCGGGATTATATTATAATACACCTACCTAAGTTGTTGCAGACGAAATATTATTTTATCGTGTTGGGAGGGCGAAAAAAAAAACGAAACGGAAATGCACTATAATATCAATAATACGATATTGCGGAGTTGAGGAAGGAAGTAATTGTTTTCGGTTAGAACAAGAGAGAGAACAAAAAAAAAAAAAAAAAAAAACGATTAAAAAAAAATGTACCTGTCGTCATTATATTATTTGAAGCAAAACGTTAACAACAAATGTTTTCGCTTAAGAGGACGGGGACACCCGCATTTACTGACGGACGACATTGCAAAATATCACGTTACGTAGAACATAAATTCTGGACGTTTACATTGGAATTGGAGTGTAAACGCGAATAACAACATTTAATGGGGGGAGAATATTTTCCGAGGGCCGTCCGTTGCTATTTTTCTGAAATATTGTCAAAAAAATGAGTTACATTCATATAAGTTTTTTTTTTTTTAATAACTGTAACTTAGGCGTCCATTCAAACGCAAAAAATAAGTTTTCAATATTAAACCGTTGGGATAATTTATGTCTTTGAATAATTATTGTAAAACGTTATAAATCCAGTAAATGTAAAATTCAATAATACACAATTTATGTTGTGTCCACGAAATCTGTTTCGTGAAGTTTTCGCAAATAAGGAACGAACCAATTAGTAACGAACCCATAAGTATTATGATGTATGCCCCCTAATTTCTTTATTATTGCAGCATAAAAACGGGTGAATATTTTGGGTAAAAAAAGAGTAACCTGCCCTATCAAATCATTTCAAATGCTATTACTTGAATACCATACACATAAGTGCATTATGATTATGGTAAAACAAAATTGACAATTTATTTACAAATGAAAATATACAATTTTAAGTATACATTTTATTCAAACTAAGGACGCTTGTGCTAATTAAAAAAAAAAACATTACCAACGAGTATTCGATTTATGCACATGTAGGTATATGCAGGGGCGTACCCAAAAGGTTTCCGTCTTAAGATGCCTTAACGAAAATCAATTTTGATAATTTCGTTGCAAATCAGTAGCAAAATTTTAGCACCGGTTTGGAGTCGATACAGCAATGTGGAGGGGTGGGGGTCTAACTTCACGGACGTTGTTTAATGATGATATTGTTAATTTTTTATGATAATAATTTTTTTTTTTTTTTTTTTAAATTTAATTACTAAATTTGGCATACTTATAGTTAACGCTAGGTGTTCGGGTAAGCTAAAAAAAATTATTTCCGTCGAATTTTCAGCCAGTAAAAACAGTATATTTACAATTCGAGTAACGTTCGAGATCTGAACTGTACACGAAATATTATATATATATATATATTTTTTTTTTTTCAAACGCAAGCGCCAAATTAATAGGTGTTATGTACGGCGGCGTGGCGAGACGACTTTTTTTAAATTTTTTTTTTTCCAATTTGTTCACTGCTGCTCCAAAAAAAAAAAATATACATTCGTATGCGCACTACTTCACCTGCTTGCATCGTGATCTTAAAACACCTAACTGACGCTCGTTATCCGCGATCTTCGCGTAGACCGGGTTCACCGGCCGGTCTAGACAGCCCGCCGCGGGGGGGGGGGGGCATCGTCGGCTTCGGCGATCTGGAAAATCGTTTTCACCGCGGACGAACTTACACCCCGCGTCATCCGGCAACGTTGCCAAATTCGCATTTTCTGCCCGTCCTCCCGTACACAATATCGGTACAGTATAATAATAATACACCTATCCGCAGTATCACACCGCGATAATAACAATTAATATAATCTACCGTAATCTCCGGTGTAACGATTCGCCGGCGCATTATGCTCGTATTATATTATGTTATTAAGTGCCGGAAGGAAGGCCGTGCACTTGAACGGCATAGCGGTGCGCGGCCATTAATCATGACGGTTAATCGGTAGTACCGCGGATAATAATATAAGAATGGCCACACCGCTGTCGGGACGCGGGGGCGAGATACAGTAATAGGGATAATACAGAGGTACAGCAATGTTGTCTCTATATTTATCTTTATTTTTATCTCTCGGTTTTATACCGCCAAAATAACCGTCCGCCGGAGACGGAGAACCAGAGTTTCTCTATCTTCCGCGCGCCCTGCCGGTACCGGTACGCGTGTGGCCCCTCCCTCTGTCTGTTCTCCAACGTCTACGTCTGCGACGGGGTTCAGCGGTACGCTGAGAAATCGTACGACAAAATATAGTTTTAACGATAAATGGCTTCATATATTATGTAAAATATTATAGGGGTTGACAAGCAAAACAAAAAAAAAAAAAAGTATAATAGGCCGAGTGGTACGCAAAAAAAAAAAAAAAGTTAAAACGTGTGGGTTGTACGCGGATAAAAAAATGTCGGAAACCGCTGCCCATAGATAATAAACACGGACAGGGGCGTGGCCAGGAAAAATATTTCGTGGGTACATTTGAAATTATCATTACTAACAAGATAATACTTTAACTATCGGTTAAATTAAATAAACATAATTTAAAAAAAAAAAAAAATTGTTTACCGAAGACATTTCGGGAGGGGTCATAGCTCCCTAACCTACCCCTGAATACGCCAACGAAAATCCCTATAGTGGACTGCACGCATTTTCGTTCTCACAATATGGCAGCCACGGGGGAGGGGCAGCTATATGCTACGACAACGTGATAATAACGATAGATAAAGTGTAAAATGATTTTGTCACGAGCCACTTTGTTCGTTCTCTCACTCGCCTACATGTCATTATAATTCACATCGTTTTATTTATTAAAACGGTAGTCGTCCGACTAAAATATCAACGGGAAACAATATAACCATAACATTTCAGTAAATATAATATAATTGTATTTCCTTAAATTAGATAATGCTGCCTTGTAGTGTGCCTTGGACAAAAATGATTATTTATTTATTAAAACCGTATTAAACATAATTTAAAAAAAAATGTTTACCGAAGACATTTCGAGAGGGGTCATAGCTCCTTAACCTGCCCCTGAATACGCCAACGAAAATCCCTATAGTGGACTGCACGCATTTCCGTTCTTACAATATGGCAGACATGGAGGGGGGCAGCTATATGCTACGACAACGTGATAATAACGATAGATAAAGTGTAAAATGATTTTGTCACGAGCCCTTTGTTCGTTCTCTCACTCGCCTACATGTCATTATAATTCACATCGTTTTATTTATTAAAACGGTAGTCGTCCGACTAAAATATCAACGGGAAACAATATAACCATAACATTTCAGTAAATATAATATAATTGTATTTCCTTAAATTAGATAATGCTGCCTTGTAGTGTGCCTTGGACAAAAATGATCATTTATTTATTAAAACTGTATTGGTGACAGCAGTCTCGAGTTTAAAATAATAATTATTATTATCATAACGGTCCGAAAGCGCAATTCCTATACTTGTATTGAAATTTGTAATATTTAAATACTTATTATTACTATATTTAATTGTAAAATTGCTTCGTTTTGTCACATCCATTGTACAACCACTATAAATTATAATCGAATATCTCTTGCGTCAGAGTAATTATTATTAAATATATTATAATACCGATAATATATGGCAAAACGCATATAATATGATAATAAATCATAAGATAGTACAATAGTACTTGTCGTTTATTGTGGTCTGGTACTGGGGATGAGTACTTATGGTTTGTTTCAAATATTGTTCGCGAGGGCCTCACATTATTTACGAAGACTCTACGAACGAAACAGATTACATTATTTCTTATCTACAGACAAAAAGATGCTGATTATTAAACAATTTTAGTATATTAAAAAATGTATCTTTAGAGAAAATTGGATGTCTTAGATTCCCCAGATCGCGTAACCCGGCAATTCTAGCCGGATGTATTAAGAAATCGTCACGAAAACCGCAGATTTATTTCTTTTCAACAATTTTATTTTTATCGAACAATTATCGAATACCAGTGCACAGTGCCTCGGAAATGTCGCGCGCGCACACACACATTCCGCGATTTCCGAATAAATATCGTATTGCATAGTTTATTTATATTTATTATGTATCGTTATTTTAAGATTTGTAATACGCGAACCTCTTAGTTAAATGTATTATTTTCGGCTAGATATAAATTTGTAGTAGGTACCTACTTATGGTATCCTTATAGTTTACGACGTTTTGTTACTTTGGAGAGGTTTATTATTATTATTTTTTTTCTTCGGAAATTACTTTCCTCCTACACACGGGCTATACGTCTAAAGTTCATACACCGATGTTGAAAATTTAATAACATTTACAACGTTATATGCACTAATAGTATAAATCTCTAACCTAGACTCAAATTTATTATAAACTTTTCGTATATGTATAGTACTTATGTCACGAAAAAGTTATTTAAAATAACGATTTTTTTTTTTTTTTTTTGTTAATTATCGTAACAATAGTGGGTGACCAATAGTATTGTACACAGATACATTGTAAAATATCTAGCTAGAAAATAATCGCTACAACATAAGTTGTCTAAACATAGATAGAAACACATTCAAATTGTATGATCTAGACAATCGACACATTTAGATAGAAAAAAAAAAAATGAGATAATCTTCTTTATTACTTAACAATCGTATCATCAAACTACTAAGTGCTAAAAGTGCATCAGATAAATGATAAATTTTAACAAGTTTGTGCAATTACATATTAATTAATTTATAAACCCGATAATATAAACTAAATATTTAGCCTGTTATTTTTTAAATATACTAATTATGATTTAAAAAATTAAAAAAACTATTTATTTGTCTTAAAAAGCTATAGAAGATCAATGTAGATCTATTGATCTATTTTATTTATCCAGATAAAACACAATACAGGTACTTAAATGGTTTATTTTTATTAGTAGAATAACAATTATTATTAGTAATTCGTCTTAACATTAAATTAATCTAAACTTTCATTTTAAAATGATAATTTTAAAATAAAATATTCCCAGATACTATAATTAAGATATTTCTGCAATTACGACGAATAACAATCATAAGGTTAGGTCATAACCTAACCTAACTAATCGAATAAAAATGGATAAAAAAAAATACGCGAATATACACATTTGATGTCGTAATATTAAATCTAATATAACAAAATCGAGTCGTTTTATCGTTTTTTTTTTTTTTTTTTTTTTTTATATTTCTGTTACATTTTTTTTTCCGTCAGATCGAATCGAATTATATTTCACGTCATTGCCGCTCCACATATTTCAGATAGAATAATGTTTTTATATAAATGAATTAAAAAATAAAATAGAAGTTTCTGGAATTAACAACATCAATACTCGAATGTTTAATTTTATCCAAGCCGATACTCTCCTATAATGCATTATTCCTAGTGTTTAACAAAACATCGTTTTCCGATGGTAGGTTAGGTATCCTATAGGCAGGCTTTATTTTATTGTTATACTGATGATATTGTTGAATACTGATAGTTACTAATAAAACGTCACTCGAAATCGTTTTTTATTTTTAAACAATGTAATATTATATATTTTATACCTACGTAAATGTTACGGGTAAAAATATTTCACGACAGCATCAACTTTTTTTTGTTTTTGGTCCAGTATTCTTGTATCAAATGTACGAAGAAATATTAAAAATTGTTCTAACATTTTCGAATAAAAAAAAAGAAAAGAAAGAAATTCGGAAATTTGTAACTAAAATCATATTAATAACTCGAAAAATGTGTTCGACCACGTTTATAGAAAACGTTCCACGAGTGTTTTGTGAAAATTGCCGCTAGTGTCCATCATGGATCGGTCATAAAGAAATACACACAACCAAAAGACAAAATCGATTTTAACTTTCACCGCGACAGTAATTGCGTAAATATTATTGTTTTTCCGACATTGTTTGTAGCGATGTGGTTTTCCTAATATCAGGAAAAGTACAAGGCACTTAAAAAATTAAAATTATCTCCTCAATGACTCAAGATCCAAAACGCCATAAGAAAACTAGTGAAAAATATTCGATTGGAACAATTTCTATGATGTTCACGACGTGAATTGTTCAAAAAAAAATAATAATAATAATAATAAGCACACTTACAGTATAAAACCAATAAAAACGAACAGTTCCTATACTACCATATAGATAGAAATGGGAAAAAAGTTTGTATTTAAATACTACAAATACGACATATACCAATTCTCACTGAGTAAATACCAGATACAAATACATATATTTTTTATTTACTAGTTTATATAAAATATAATTGTTTTCCTCTTTATAAATACAAAATACGAAATATTTTATACGCAATAGTACGTTTGTACCGTAATGGTGACCAGAAATGTATAGTTACATGTGGTGCCAGTATATTTTCACTGGCAATATTATTCGTCGTATTATTAAAAAAAAGCATTATCTTTGATAATTTTCGTGTAGAAAAATATATAAAAAAAAAAAAAAAACAGAAACACGTACAAATTGTATTTAAATCCAATGTACAAAATATATTTTAAAAATAATCGAAAAATACAAAATCCGGAATACTGCCCACGCTCGCGCGTTGAAACGAATTCACAATTTATCGATTTGTGCGTTTTATAAGATTAATTTTTTATATCCGGTTAAAAAAAAATATGCAACATTGACTATATAGGCACCCCCGTACCTAGCTGATAATTAAATACAGATGTTGGTGTGCCTGTTATTTTATACACAGATAGTTTTTTCTGTTTCCCCCCCCCCCACGGCCTGTTTAATGTTCCGAAAATCGCGAAAAACTGACAAATGACCGCGAGGAGAGAGTGAAAAAAACTGCGGTGTTCATGTTGGGTTTTTTTTCTTTTTATTAAAATATTTAACGCGTTAAAATAATAAATAATACCATAGCGCTTTGCTCTACTCGTATATACTTTTCGCCAAACTAAACAATTACTTAACAACCCATCATTGTTATCATTGTAGGTACCTACCTCATTTTTTTTTCACGCTACATAAATTCCGAATGGATTTAAAAACTTAAAACGATATATATATATATATAAATAAGTAGGTATGCTTACGCTACGCAATAAAAATGCAGTATTCGTCCATTGCGCCGAATTCGGGATACTACACGTGTATTATATACATAAATTGCGCCGGACCATTTTTGACTAAATAGGCGTAGGCGCATCGATTGCGCCGTTAAAAAAAAAAAAATAATAATAAAATTAAATACGAAAACCGTCTTAGTTAGAAATACGTCTGGAAAAACTAATGGTTTTCTAAACGTACCCACGACTATACAACGGCAAACCTATTCTTAGAGATATTAGATTACTACACTTTAGTGTCACGAATGAAAATTGTCAAAACGAAAACTAGAGTTCGGTTAACTGACATCCGTTTAGAAAACTACTCCCGGAGGATTGCATCGTCTCGGATCCCACCAAATATAGAAAAATGAGTTATTGAAAAACAATGACAGTTATCGCACTAAAAATAACTATATGTTTTAATAAGAATAATAGTTCGTAATTTAAAATTGAATCATACAAATTATAATAACGAAACTGAATGTTCCGTATAAAACACGTGTTTTTACTACGAATGCGGGCCGCGAGACGCGTAGAAAATAATGCGTGGCCCGACGTATCAAAAACGGTTAAATAAACCCTCGGCTTTTGACGAAACCGCGGAATTCAAAACGTAAAAACAGATTTGTAGTTCATAACCTAAAATCACCAAACATAATATTTGTAAATTACTAACCTAATCAAATATGCAACACGGATTATCTGTGTATTCTGGAATAGATAGATGGCACGTTATGTACACATTTTTATATATTTTTTTTGATCGGTGCAATTGATGTACAACAATTATTACATTCGAATATCTATCGTATCATTTTTTTTTTTTTTTTAACGTATTCTCAAAAACCGTGAATTTAAATGCAAAAAACCATTATCAATAAAAAAAAAAATAAAAAATTACCTACTGAAAGGAACAATAACCGAATAACTGCTCGTGGATAAATTAGGTGACTTTTGCAAATTCCTAACATAACCTAATAAATTATCGAGAATCGCCAAATATGATTGCAAGCGTTAATATATATATATATATATAATTACATTAAAACGTATCGCGTCGTACACGAAAATATCGATAAAAATATCATAATCGTTTTGGAAGACTGCGGGAATAATTCGTCCGAGGAGATTAACGTCAGGACGAACGAGTTGTAAATGCGTAGTGTGCCAATAATTTATTACAAACAATATCAACGATAAGAGCTTCTAAAGGTTTTATACGCATTTACTGACGTGGTGTAACGTTTAAAAACGAATAAAATAAGTATAGGAAATTACTGTCTGTAAAATGTTAAAATTGTATTTCCGGTTATTGTAAAACTACAGGAAGACGCGATATTTGTACAAATTAGGGATCTGCACGTATTCATTGTTCACACACACACAAAAATAAAATAAAAAAATAAAAATAATATTAAAATAAATAAAAATATTATAAATCGAATAATTTTTTTTCATCTTATATAACCGTAACACGGAGACGGAGGGCACCGCGTTAGTATTATCATACAAAGTAATCATTTAAGTGAATTTATTTTTCTTCTCTTCCGTGATATATTAGTACACGAATTTTCAACTATATCTTACGGCAGTGGTTCTCAACCGGGGTGACATGTCACCCTTGGGTGACATAGATCCAATGTAGGGGTGACAAGAAAATCTTGGAAAAAGTTTTAACAGTAAAGCAAAAATAAAATGTGTAGTTATTATTTTTCTGCGTACTGTATTTTTTATAGGGCTTATATTTTATATTATTATTATTTTGATGTTAGGGAGACGTAGTGTTGGGTTATCGTAGATGAGGGTGACATGAATCCAAAAAGGTTGAGAACCACTGTCTTACGGTTGCAAATATAACAAAACTGTCTCGAATTTATCGTTTTTTTATTTTTTATTTTTTTTAAACACGCGCGGTTAGAATAATATTATTCAAATATGGACATGAAAAAAATCCCACCTATAGGAACTAAAATGTTACAAAGTCGCGCATTAAAGAACAATAATATAATAATACTTTCTAAAAGTATTTTGAGTTAAAATAATTTTTAAATATCTATTTGGAACACGTACTTGACAAAAAAAATATTTGAGTACGAATACAGATACTTTTGAAAATTATTTATAAATACTTAAAAATTAAAACATATTTCCTCGTTGGATATAGAGTTAGTTAGTTGTGGTATTCTTTGTACACTACCGTATTTAAACCGATATTTTAATAAAACCTTAAATTATCGGACACTGATCTGGTTGTAATTATTTATACAAATTGAGTCCTATTTTTCGGTTTCTCAATATGCACGTCGAGATAATTTCGAAGAACTCAATTGAAAATACAAGTATTTTTGCAGACGCATTTAAAATACGTATTCAAATATACGAGTACTTTAACAAGACTGAAAGCTAATGTCTTTGTGGGCTTTGTTTAGTTTTAATAATTATGGTTTCGACGCCCAAACTCACGTACTCGCGTACATTATTGTCTATTGAGTGCGGCGGTGTTGGGGGGGATGGGGGGGGTGGGTCAAGGCGAATTAAGACAATATGAACGTAGGGTTATAAAAGGTACCAATCGTGGTCTCTATTGCCAGGAATCATTGAAGTTCAATTATCTGTGCCAGCCCATACAGTGTACACACGCATCCAGTAAGTATTACTTTAATCCTGAACCGACCAGAGACAATAGGTATTTATTACCGTGGCCGAGTACTTTAGATCGTTGCGCGCATACACACTTCGTCGTAACGCTCGAGTTTCGTTGTCCGACCACGGTGCACGCAGTGTGGCTAAAACAATAACGACATTGTTTTTATTAAAACCCCCGTACAAAAATAAAATAATCAACGGCCGTGTTCGTGATAATAATTAATTAATTCGCTGTCCAACGATTTTATTATTGTTCCGTCGGTTAATTAATTAAAACTTAAATAAACTTGATTAAAACTCGCGGGAGTATCTATAAAATATATATATATATGTAACTTTGCGAAACCAAATCAATATAATATTTCATCAGATAGAAAAATAAATCACCGGGGGCGTTTGCAAGTATCGAGTACAGGTATAACAATATAATATAATTAATCCACATAAATAATCAAAAATAACGACATTTTGAAATTTCTTAATAATACTACAGTGAAAACTCTTTATAACGTAACTCCTTTTTTTTTTTGATTTATAACCATCAGTAACTCATTCTCTATAACGAATGAGTCACCCTCAATAATGAAACAATATTTTCCATTTAATAATACGAACGAAATCTCTCGGTCCCTTAAGAGATTCGTTATAGAGAGTTTTCACTGTAATTAGGTTTGTTTTTTTTTTTTTTTAAGCAATTTCTAGTTTTATCATTTCTCATGTAGCCATAAAATGACATTTAATCGACAATCTACACTCCACTCCAGCGATAGGCTGTTATCATATAGCATTGTTTATGATTGAATTTTTTTTCTCTTCTATAACAGTACAAGAGAATTAATTAATTTCCGGAGAATATTTTTTAAATGTTGGCTGATTACGTGATTATTTTCACCCCAGTTTACCGAAATGATGCCTAACGCTTTATTCTTCTCAAAGTGGTCAATTTTACAGCAAAACACTGCCGAACTGTATAATATATCTAAAATAATACAGCGGGTAATGATATTGCTTGTCCGAGCGAATTTCGATTAAAATTTGTTTGGATAAATTTAAATTGAAAATTGTATTAGATTGCAACTACAAAATAAATTACGACTGTTAACATCAATTTGAACTTAAAACGCCGATCAAATTAAAATAATAAATTTGTATCCACATAAAACTTGAGATTTCACATAGCTATAAAAAAAAAAAAAAAAAAAAAAATCATAATAAAAAGCACACATCGTAATAAAATCAATATACTCCGTTATATATAATTATAATAATATATTATATAATAAATATATAATTCCGTTCGGTTCATGGGGAATATCAAGTAATGTTACGGTAAAATTAATTTTGTGAGGTGGGGATTTATAGGGGTGTTTGAGGGACATTGCATTGTAAGTGTTAATGAAGAGAGAGAGAGAAATAACAACAAAATCGCAGCATTGATAAAACAAGACGAATTCGTTGTCGATTGTAACGTTTAAGGGTGATTCAACGGGGCATTCGAAAATGTGAATATTATTCAAATCGGTTTTATAATAATATACTCCGATCCGTGTAATTATTTTGTTCAGATAATAATAATAATAATAATTACCCGGTGTATTCGTATTACTCGAGCGAAAAATCACGGTGGGCCGCCGCCAAACTTATAATAATAATTACAAATTAGCGAATCCGTGCGTAATAAACAGTAATTATATATTCGTTTGTCTAAATAATACAATAATTAATGGTAAGTACGTACCGTAGACGTTGCGCTTTTAATAAGTGTAAGTGCGCAAAATGAATATAATACCGCGGCGCAAACGACGGCGGGACGTAATAATATGATAATTTAAATTCGCGAATTCGGTAGAAATTACAATTTTGCACACACGGAACCGTATCGCCGTATAATTTGTCTACATTATTATTAGCAGCGCCGTATAATAATTGCACTGCACAGGCAGACCCGGGCGGCAGTGTAACAAACGCGCGGTGTTCCAATTGCACAATAATCATTTCCCGTTGCGATTGCTAAAACGTACACGGAATATCACTGAGTGGCGGTGCCGGTAACGCGATTGTGTAGTTTTTGAAATACGATTAATGTTTTATAAATAAATATTTAAAAAAAAAAACAAGAAGAACAAAAAATATTATAAAACAGGCGACGGCCGTTTGACGGTTAAGTGACACTGAGCGGAGCAAAACCGAATTCGAATGGCCGACATACACGACGCACCGGGAAATCATCCGGCCAGGGTAAATCAAAAAACCACCCCCTTTTCAAATACACTGACAACGTACAAATACATCTTTCTCGGCACTCCGGAGAAGAAAATCTTCGAATAAAGGATCGCGAGACAATAAACTACAGGCTTTTTAAATGTACGTAATCCCGAACGGTCTCTGTGGGACCGGGCGAATCTACGAAAAACGTACCGACAAAATAAACGGCGGATAAGGCCGACAAGAGAGTAACGTCTCCCCAATATCGACTCGATCGATGTCTATACGGTTTTGACGGGCTGTTTTTTTTTTTTTTTTTTTGTTGCGAATGACCGGATTTCATAAATCGGCCAACCGCGACAGACCGCAAAAACCTAACCCGCGGGGTTTTACCGAACGCCTTTTATATCCGTGTGACCATCGCCGGTCGCGATTTGTCGGTTTTTATACCGATTTTCTACTTTCCACCGGTATCCCGTCACGCCGTTTGCGGTATTTCGCGGCGGTCTAACGGCGTATAAATCGGTCGTTAATATTTTTTTTTTTTTATTTCAACCAAAGTAGCGATCATTCTCCCAATTTATTCAACGTTTATACGACGGCTGACATACCGAAAACCTTAAATACTGTTATGGCCACCTGTGCAGATGACACTGCAATTCTTTCACCTGGTAATGACCCTGTAGAAACCGTCTACAAACGCGTTTAAATTTAATTGATGAATGATCATCCAATTGGAGAATTAAGATTGATCCAGATAAATCAATATATATATATCACATTTACGCTGAAAAATAAGAATCTGTATACCCTACTTCTCTATATCCAAGGAATACCAATCCCAATATCCTCAGTAGTTAAATATCTCGGTTTCATAAGGCAAATCCTCAATAGGCGACTTCATTTACTTCGCGCAGTTCTGAAATCAAAATTAGCTTTTCACACAAAAATTACAATCTACGAATCCTCCCCAAGACTTATTTGAGTCTGTGCAATTCAAATCTGGGGCTGTGCAAAACTATCCTAAATACGTACCTAATCTATCACTCTCCGAATTGTCTCTTCTGCACCGCGGTACGTTTCCAATTTCACACTTCCTAATGATTTTAAAGTAGAACCAGTTAGCCATAAAACATTATAAAAAATTTCACTATAAATTACGGACTCGCTTAACCCTCAAATTGCTGAACTTGCACCGAACTCACTTTCCGGAAATCCCACACGTCATCTTAAGAGAAAATCATGCCGAGATTTATTGAATGGTTAACAATCAAAGTAACTAACCGTTTATAAATAATTTGTAAAAAAAAAAAAAAAAAAAAAAAATGTAATGTCGGGTTCTATCACTGGATGGCCTACCTCCTCGTGTATATCATTGTTTATGTTCAATAATTTTCTAATTTGCATATTACGCCGTGTAACATAAATAATATTTTAAATAAAAAACGTTGGTTTTTTTTTTTACCCTCCGCGGCCGGAACGCGAACGTTGTTTCGGTATTATATCTTCCGGACAACGGGAAATCCGCATATTACGCGATAATAAATACGACGCGGGTTTCCCGCAGCAGTTTGTGAGATCGGCAAGGCTCGGCCAAAGCTAAATCCTCGATTTGTCAATCTATTTTCGGCACATCTGGCGGACCGAATCCCTCAGGCGCCGGTCTTATACTCACGGACACCGATCGGATCGTATTTTACTGCCCCCAAACGGTGGCCGATAATTTAGAGCGAGCCGCGATGACCTACCCAATGGCCGGCCGACAGGCAATTATTTTTATTTACGGGCTTAGAGAAGTGCGAGCGAAAACGTACGAGTCCTATTGGACCATATCATATAATAATGTTTACGTCGCAATCGCGGCGTATAATATTTATTATTGTTGTTGTACATGTTATTCGACTTTTCGTCGTACGGAAATATTACATTTGTAACACGCAGTGAATGTATATCCGCCGAAAATGAAATTACCCAAAAAAGTCAATAAAATCTTATTCGTGGTCACGTTTATAGCGGCAAGATTATCGTTATAGTCGCCAGTAAATATATCGCACAGCACAATAGGTTTTAAATGTATATTCCCAGAAAATTGTTAAAAGAATACTAAACATTTTTATGGTTCGTTTTATTTAATCCACTATAGTCTCCTATTTGAAACTATTAAATTTTCAGAGACAAATCCAAGTACATCCGATACTGCAGTGTGTGAATTAGATATAACCAACCGAACTTTTTTACTTTGAAAACGAGACGTACCGACACAATTATTTTCAAAAGAGTCAGCAAATATCAATCTTCTCCGAAATTCAGATTTAATTTGACTCGTGAAGAATAATTTTACAAATTTAATATTATTATAATTATTATAATAAGCCGATTATAGATATATGTGTGTACGTTAATTTTCTTAGCTATAACTAATATATCAAGTCAATGCTTCAGAGTGCTCGGACTACTACAAAAACCGATGAAAGAGAGAGCTAGAAGTATTTGATAGAAAGATATCTATTGAGTAAAATGATGGCGTATATGAAATAAGAAGAAACAAAACATTAAAACACCTAAATTTCGAACATAGTATTTGTTGGAATCTAAAGAACAGTAGAATAAGTTAGATGGGGGGGGAGGATCAGAAAGGCTAATTGGACAGATGGAGATCAAACACTAAGCTACCCAGAGGGCGATCAAGACAAAGGTGGATAAACAAAGTCTTAAGACATTTGTCGGGAGTCAGCAATGTCGAAAGTTTTTTAACCTATCGTTTGATAGTGAATAGTGGAGGCTGTCGTGTGGGTTGTCGGGACATTGGGCTTCAAGGGCCTGAATCAGTGACCAAGGGGGTAGTTTGGGGTTGTGATATCCCGTAATGTTTTTTTAAAAGTTAAATTTCAAGTGATATGTTATTGTACGCTGTACATTTTTGTTAAATTTGTAAAAGTATAACTATGTATAACCTTCCTGAAAATAAATCCTAGTAGCAGCACTGGTCTGAACCGTAAGCTAACATGTTAAAGCAACGGTTCTGTATTTTTGGAAGTCTGGTGTAAGGTATACAAAATATGTATGTAGTCTTTATAGTTCGCATAAAATTATACTCATTGAAATATGTATAAAAATACGCCGACAACCATAAAAGTTATTATATTTCAACAATGAATTATTATTTATTACTTTATACGTATATCGTGAACGTTAAGACAATTGACAATTTTCATGAGTTATCGTTGTTATCTCGTATAGTAACACAAAATATATTATAATATATTATTTTTTTCTAGTAAGTATATATTATTACCGGCATAATAATGTATAATATTATATTAGACAAATGCTAAAGTGTAAGAATACAAATAATATGATAATATGACAGTACGAGAGTCCAAAAAAAAAAAAAAAAAAAAAACCCCAACCATTCGCATGACGACGTGGTCGAATTAACATTCAACACTCGATTAAAATATCGTTGTGCTTTGGCTGTACTAAAAAAAAAAAACGATATTATATTGTTATACCCTCTGTAATTGAGTTTGAAGGAACTTCAATTCTATACAACTTGGCACCCTGCGCTTTGACTTCTATACTTTCGACGGCGGTGAAATAAATTCTTTGTTCCCAGTTCAGTCTTAATGACTTAACGTACCTTATGGCTTCAACAGCTTGATGGATTTTGATAAATGAGTTGTCATTGAATTCGTCTTATTGTCAACAATAACATCTTTTGAAGTTTGACCTAGTCTATGGACTAGCTCATACTTCAAAAGATTAATGCGGTGGCCGAAAATATCAAAAACACATTTTAGTGGTCTCTGTAGCACTAGTTGAATGTAATACTAAAACAACCAATTATTTTCGGGTTATATTTGTTAATTTTTTGCGCTGTATCACAAATTTTTTACGTAACATAATTTTTGTATACGACATATTTGTTTATACGTCAATAATATACGCCGATAAAACATATTTTTGAGTTTATACCACTACTTAAATACACGCGAAAAAAAAAACCAACAGGATTGATCGTTTCCGCAAGAAAACTACGGAGGAAATAAAAAAAAAATGACTACCCTGATCTAACCGACTAGATAAAATTTGTCACCGGAAACAATCCCGGTAGTTGACGATCAAAGCGAGGTTCCCTGTAGTTGTCAACAGACAGATAAATACAAATTTGCACATATAGTAAAACCAATACATTTTTCGCTATGCTCAGAATCTAAAATATCGACTATCGATTTTAAAAGAATACAAGTATATAATCTTAAAAAAAAGTCTTAAATAGAACTTTGATATTGTTTATTTAACATGTATTAAAAAAAAAAAGGCATGAATAATACGCGTAAAAGTTGTAAAGTAATAGTTCATAGTTCATCGTTGTTTAATTTGAAATACAAATATAAACGTTTACAATTGAAAAAAATCATCTGAATACTGTATTTGATTCAAAAAAGTACACATTTAAATATACGATGGTGAGGTGATAAGTAGATGCCACATTATGTATAACTTTAAAACGAATGAACATAAATTAATGAAATATAAACACGCGTGTAGTAATTTCAGCTTTAATTTTCTCATCAGAATCGAACTTTGATTTTCTTCAAGATTGGTAAAAAAAAAAAAATTAAAAAAATCACACGGTGCTGAAATAGGATCGTAGAGTGGATTCGGGGAATGACTTGAAAACCTAGAGATTCAATTGCTTGCATCGTGGCACGGCTGCAATGAGGCCTTGCATTGTTGTGCTGAAGTAGAACTTAACTGACATTTGGCCGGAGACGTTTTATTCTTGTTTGAAGTCTTCCTAAGGTCCTTATATAGCGTACAGAATTAATTGTGATTCCTTTCTCCAAATATTCAGTATGAATCACACCTCCTGGTAAACCTCGGCTGTCATCGTCACCGGCCGTCCACATCGATCCTGATCGGAAAGAATGACTTCCCGACTTCACCACCTTTAATACATATAATACCCAAGGACGAATAAGACTGATATCTTGAGTTTTGTTACCATAGACTGAGAGCAAACGTCTATGAATATCGATAATATTTTCTGTGACGAGAAATTCAATTACAGCACGCTATTTGAACCACACATCTGTAGGTGGCAATATTAAAAATTACGTACGAATAGATTAAAAACGTTACACTATAGTGACTGAGCACACACCCCAAGCTAATAGCATTAGCTATTAAGTGCTCTACAAACGACAATCTTATCGGAAATTTAAAAATAGTTGAAATAAGAGGCATTACTTATCAGCCCACCATTGTAGCTTCAAAACGTTGTCATATAATATTAATATTTATAAGATGTAAACTCTATATATATAGAGTACGTATATTAACTTAAAAATACTTTACGGTGCCTATTAAATATTATAACTTTAAAGCTTTGGGTTTTGCGTCATGCAAATTATTTTAGCTTTTCGCGAATACAGATATTATACTACTATGAATATCCAATGTCACACAATATACTCTATAGGCATGATCGTTAAAACTTTAACTATAGCGATATTACATACCGAAAAAATGATGGAAAAAATTAAATAAAAAAAACTTTTTAAAGATTTTTCAATTCCACTTCAAAGTTTTACCGTAGTATACATTTTATAACCGTCCACACTACAAATAATTTATTTGAATAGTTGCATATAGTAATATACTTAATGTATTTGTTCAATAACGAATATCCATCAACAGTGTTAAAGAAATAAACGATTTTTTCAATACCGAATATGGACACATTCCTATACATGAAACATACATGTTCAGAATATCACGGCTGTTTTAAAGTTATGTTTAATATAATCTAACAATTTTATCAAATTTTCATATTTATCCTCGTAAATATAATTGTTTTACTATTAAACATAGGAGCATATTATACAAAAATTTATTTAAAATGTTGACGAAATTCGTAAAAATCACGAACAATTTAGGAGACAAACAGATAACATTAAGCTAGCTTTTTTTTCTTTTTTCTTTTTTTTTATTATTAATTATGAATTATTTTAAAGATCGTGTACAATTTTCAAGTATTTTAGCTCGGCCAACAAAATGTTATCTACATAAATCAAATAACTTAAAAATCCTAACAATCGCCAGATAGTTTTAAAGAATTTTCCACGCTTAGAAAAGGCTTATATTAATATTCTGTACAAAATGTAGGTCTCTACAGGGGCGTATATAGAAATGTCTAATGGAAAGAGGGGTACAAACAAATATTTAAAATTATACATAGTTCTAACTCACATTTTTACATTGATTATATTTTAAAGTGTATTGAATAAAAATAAGAAAAATAAAAATGAAATAAAGATAAATTGTTATTATGTTACATAAATATAAAACTATAATGCTAGTAACAGCGAGTTCTGCCAGTAATGGGCCCCTCGTGCGTTCTTTAAATACGCCCCTAAGTCTCCACGATTATTTTGAATCGAACTGCGAGTACACCAAAAAAACAATATCGAAAATATTTCGTTTGAAAATGATTTATCGTTGCGTTCTGTAGGTGCATAATTAAATAACATATAGTTACATGTACACGTATTATTACTGTAGTACGCTCGTGTAATAAATAATGCATTTGCGTAGTTTTATAGTATTGGCCAGCCAAATATTTCATATCCGACGGGAACAGTTGGATATTTTTTGACGAGGGGAAAACGTCAGAGAGAAATGATTCCTACCGCCACATGCAGTATCGCCTAAAACCGTCAATGTGTTTCTGTTTTAATTTAGAAAATTAGAACTTGTTGATTTTACCATCTCAGTGTTTTACAAAAAGAAAAAAAAAAGACGATGATAATTCACGTTGGTAATATTCCAGCTAAATTATACATTACAATAAAAACAACCCTGCAGTTAAGTACATTAAAAAAACAAAATATAACAGATTAAACGAAAATTGATTCGCCTTAACGATACCATTTTAAGTTTCATTGTAGACGATAATTCGTTTTTACTAATTTAAATCTTTTCTTCGTGACTTAACAAATATTATTTTCTTTAAGAAAAAAAAAAAAAAAAAACACTACAGTAAAGAAACTAATTATACTTATAATTGATTTATCAGAGGTCACAAATCACAATAATGTAAAAACGACGTTTTTATTTTATTGTTATTATTATCATCATTCAAAGAATAATTTATTATTGATATTCAAAAAAAAAAAAAAGGAAAAAGGTTACGAATATCTTCTTTAATCGATTACTGACGACTTTTAATAATTAATATTAAAATACCAACGTTGTTTGTCCGCAGGAGATATTTTCGAGTCGGCAGAACGTTGAATTCCGCGAGTTTTGATCGGAAATTATGTTCTACACGGTGTTCGTCAAGCCTGGTGTCTACACGATGGCAGTTACTATCATGATAGCTGGTGCTGCGACTATCGCGACAGTGACTATCGCCGAGACAGTGTTTACACGGCGATTGGGTAGCTAGCCGGAGCGACAGTACAACGAAGTTCGATAGAAACATCTGCGTAAGTCATTTAGGAGTACGTCAAAAAGGTTTGAAATTAAATCGTCTTGCAAACTAAAACGTATGCTAATCGTGTATAAACACTTAAAACCCGTTTAAAACCATTTTTCAAAAAAAAAAAAAAAAAACGCTTGTGCTACGCAGTTGAAACGTATTAAACGGTTAATCGAACGAACGTACGAACGTACAAACGCACTTTTGAAACCTAATCGAACCATACACACGTTATCAGTTTGTGTTTGTTCGTTGCACGGCCAATTAACGTCTCGATTTTTTTTATTTTTTTTTATTCCAACAAAAATACTTGCTTTGAAATAAAACACTAAAGTTATTTAATTGAATATCACAATTGTATATTAAATCGGTTTACAAAACGTTTATTAACCGATATGAACTATAGTGGATATGTATACAAACGGGTATAATAGAACGAAACATTTTAATACGTTTTTATCAGATTTTGGGATGAGCAGACCGCGTAGAACCGGAGAAATTAGTAGTTATTTAATACAAGAATCTAGATTACGACGATACCGCTTCCTCGCAACAACAAATAACTGAGTCCGTTTCAAGTTTGACCTCAGAACAAAGATTAAATTTTGATTATGTGCAAAAAATCGAAAACAGTGAAGGTGGTTGGTTTGTTCAATTTGGATGCTCCGGTAGGCACACCGGTAAAACTTTTCTTTAAGACCGGCATTTAGCCCGAATCCGCGAAGATAAAGGAGGTGCTATTGCAGATAGCCTTCTCTGGAATAGCCACTACGCTGCTCATTGGTGGCCGAACTCGGTGCTTAAACTGTCATTGAACTTGGCGCATGAGGATACGTTGATACCACGCATTTCCATCATTCCCACTGGCATGCCATTGGATAAAATAGTATTTTTTTCCGAAATACTACAGTTTCCCATTCGTCTTGCTTTCTCGACGGCCATCAACAAGGCACACGGCCAATCATTTAACGTGTACGGGGGGTTAAATCTAGAAAATCCACGGTTTTCACATGGCCAGTTATGTGTTGCGTGTACACGAGTGGAACAGCCGAACAATTTATATGGTTTTTGCTTAAAAAGGCGGAAAACAAAACATATTGTATATCCTAAAGCGCTCGAATAAAACACATTTGTCAATTATTTATTTATGATATCTAGCAATAGCAAAGCATCGCCAGTAGATAATAAATTGGATATCTTTATCGTCGTAAATGATAAAAGAATTATACGCAGTGTGTTTTCGCACGGTGTAACCATAGTTATTATTATCAATCATATCGACCATATTCCAAATTGAGCGAACAAAACGTTTTCGGCTCTATATAAAAATAAAAAAAAACCTAACAAAATTATTTCGTAGTTACGAATTTATATAATTTTCGATTTGCAACGTTAACATGTTTAACCGGACATTCTGCTCATTGGTGTGCAATGATTTATATCGTTGCATACCGATATAAACTAAATGTCTCTTTGTATCATACGTTCCCGACTTCCTATCTTGGGGTCCACCCCAAGACTTTTCTTTTTAAATTTATTTATTTTTTTGAGGGGAGAGGGACGGGGGACGGGGGGTTAAAGAAAGATATTACTTTAAAAGTAGTTTATTACACTTGTATATAGAATACCCGTAAGTGTAGTATAGATACGAAAGTAATGTATCCGCCGGCCGCCTTTAAAACTTTTAAATTGAATGGATTGTTTAACATTACGAGGTGTCGGACCGCACTCTGCTGCTACACGCCAAAATATACCGAAAATTGTAAGTTACGCAATAATAAAAAAAACACACAATACGCATATTATTAACGTGCAAAATCAGAACTTACATTATTATAATGATAAGTATGTTTTATTTGCTGGCTATATAGTGTGTACTACCCGTACATTCTTGTTATTTGCAACAATCCCCACAAAGAGCGCTAAAAACAACTCTGGCATGTTTATTATGGTTTTATAATAATATTTGGTTTTAATGCTTGTGCTTCGTGATACATTTGGCTAAAAAAAAAAAGTTATAAATTTGTTTCTGCGGTGTAATAGCTTTTGTTGTTTGGTTTAAATTATTTTTTATGCGGCCAATTCTATATTTACTGCAACATTTGGACACGTTCAATCAATTATATTTTGTTATAATCATTATTTTGACTAGGCATTCGTTTAAAAATTTAATTTTAGAAAACTATATAGAACGAGTATTTGCATTACATAAAACCGGGAAAAAAATGGCGAGTACCGTTGAAATATATAAAACAATGTTTCAAATGAAGTACCACCGGACGGAAATTCCGCATAATATTTTAAGGTACTGCGTAACAAAATTCTGACTAACGTAAAAAGTGTTCTTAGAGACAGACAAAAAAAAAAAAAAAAACATATTTTATAAAACCAATAACTTCTTCGCTACGCTCAGTATTCAAAAAAAATAAATAAATCAATAATTGGGTTATTTTTTTAAAAATAAAATATGTTATTAAATATTGTGTAACGACTCAGTTAGTTATGACGATATCTTAGAGTAGTCTACACTATTTTTAATATTTAATAATAATCTCAATGTATTTATTTGTCTTCACTTTATGTTTTTATGTTGTCTAGCCAACTGAAAACTATCTTTTATCTTAAACACGTAATTAATTATTGTGTTTATATTCGATACGGATAAAAATATCGGTTAGGTCCTTCCCGAAACGGACCAAGTCGTGTGTGAAACGGACCGAGATAAACCAAGTCAATTGCATACGTGCGGAGAACTTTTTCTAAGTGCTATGTGCAATAATGGACCGACGGGTGTAAAAATACGATTTTGGGGTTTGAGTACGGTGCGCAGCGCCGACCTAAAATAGGACTGCCGTTGTGGCTTTTCAATCCATCTGTCATGATGTATACGAGTACCTACGTAGTTATTTTCGCTTTTGGACACTATAACGAAACACATCTAGGTAACAAAAACAAAAACCAAAAAAAAAAACACCCCGTTTAACAACCCGACTTAAATCGTTTCATTCGCTATATACGTGATATGGGAGAGGGGGGGGAGAAACACTAGAAAAACTTTTATTTTCCCGTAAAAACTATTTTCATTTCACATCGTGCGAAACGCTCCTTGTTACGGGCGTCCGCAAACATAGTACGTGATGAGGTTGAAACTTAATTCCTATTAAAATCCTCTTGTTCCTCGGGAATGTCATTAATGAGATGTATACCTTTCCCTCGGCACTGTCTTGCGAAGAGTATTCTCTACATCCACTTGCGATTCGTTAATCACATTTATATATTATTGTGTAAAAGGTAAACGTGCATTTAACCCCTCAGCAATAGGTATGCACAAATAAAAAAAAAATTCAAACTCTTAACATTATCGTCGGAGAATATTTGATTTTCATCGCAATATTTCACAGCAGACTATTTATTTATTTCCCTTGTACATCGTGAGAAACAGTATATCGCTGTGCCATGTGAATAATAGTTTACTGGCGAATTTCTAATTTGGAATCATTTAGAATTATTATTGAACGAGGCGATTACTGCAGCGAATTAAATAAAAATGTTCTACTTCATGTCAGTCAAATTTACCCCGCATTCACAACTCTTCAGTATCTTCCAGCTTTCGTCGAGCGAAATTCTTTTTCGTTCTAGTGTTACGGACTTTTTCCTTCACGGGTCCATAGCCAGGTGCAGATCGGTTAAGTCAGGGTTTTGGAAACTCCATAAACCCATTGGAGTACAGTGAGCTTGCAGGACATTCCAAGACGCAGCGAAAGCGGCCAATGCAGCGAGAAGAAGAATAAATCGTAGTTAATAAGTTTCCTTCTTTTTTGTACATTAGTTTTTAAACATTTTTTGTGAGCCTGCCCCGTCTAGGGGTAAACATGATTATCTAACACTGTTTAATTTGTATGATATTAATAATAATAAACGTTGGTCGCTTGTGAAATGACTAACGTCTGTACCACCCCCAAGCGTCCGGTTCAAACATGTAAAAAAAAAGAAAAAAAAAGGGTTTTGGAAACTAGAGTTATTGGAATTCGACAAGTATTGAATAAATAGTAAGTAACCGGACGCTGTTGCATCATTTTATATTGAACAATATAAAATTATAATATTAAAAGTTATATCACAAAAACTAGACACAGGCTAATAGATTTAATAAAATCAGAGCAGGTGAGGTAGGATTTGGCAAACAAGTGCGAACAACAGACGGATATCGCACCTAATTCACGGCCGCGCAACGGGGTGTGGTCCGACCATATAAGAGCTCCGGCCGATAGGAAAATTGCGTCAGATCAGAGCCAGATTCTGTCGAGGATTAAGAGCCACAGAGGGACGCCATCGTCGAGACAATCCGTCACGTCATTCTGAAACGCTTATAATGCTGTACGAATTGACCTGGGTTTGGTAGCTAATTTTATTAAAATTGTGATAAAACTTATATTGGTACTTGTGTAATAAATAATAACCAATAAGTCAAATTTCGATTACAATTTTCTACCCGTCTCTTGTACTGCCTCCAACTGGCACGCAACACTAGTTTACTTCTACTCCCCAACCGTTTATGATGCACATAATATCCATACATTAGATTATTACCAGGATTTAAGGTTTTCTACTGCCCTCGCCTATGTTGGCTCTTAGGATTTGTATATTTCTTTCTATCTTAGTATATTCGCCCGCGAGGTTTTGGAATAATAAAGTTTCTGTAGCGCAATGAAAACTGTGCCTCGATTAAAATCTATAATTTCGCGGTAGGTACGCATTAAGCGGGTGTCTTTTGTCGGTGTTCCGTTCCTCTATTATCACTTTTCTTTGTATATCTGTCAGGGCTATGCACCGCAAAGCGAGTATAGTTTATATTATTTGTATAGTTTGTCTAGCTAGAGCCATCGTTCCAAGATTTGTTAGATCTGCTCCACATATTATTTAAACTAATTTATTTAGTAGATTGTTTCCAGTGTTCACCTTAACTTTTGTGTTTTCACGGTGTTGATTTAAATGAGCGATCAAACTAGAGTTACTCCGAGGTATTTGATAAATTGTGATTTCAGGTCTCTACTTAGAGTTAGTAAGTTAGTATGTAAGATACGAGAATGATTTTCCTATACAAGGAACAAATACTATTTGTATATCAGTATAGGGAGTAAAAATATCGCTGGTGATGGTTATTGGTGGTTTAATGAACATGAACGTATAATAAAATACTCCCGGTACCTATAATCATCATGAGACTATAAAACAGGTATATAAAGCGATCACATTTATTGCGATGCCACAACGGTTATTGCTCGTTTCGCATTACATTATTATTTTTATCTCCAAGTAAATCCAGCCTTAAAGTAAAGTGTTTTTTTTTTTTTTTTTAATCCATTTAAAATGTACGATAAAACATAAGTACTAATATTGTACCTAGGTATCGATATAACGCAAATAGTATCAGAAATTTCGTAATTTTATAATCGAACGCTAAAATGGTAATTTAAAATTGAGTTGGGGCAAAACATTTTATAAGAACACCAAGTAAAATATGATTGTTTAATAAATAAATAAATAAATAAAATTATTTTGATTGTAATTAGGGTTCTAAAATTCCAAGAAACTCATTTTATTTCTATTCAAATAATTCATGAAAGTCGTATGAAATATTTCGTTTTGATGAAAAAAAAAAAATAATAATAATAATAAAATTAGTTTTTTAATATAAAACTATAATACGTAGTATTTTCAGCAAAATTTTTATTACTATAAAAACGGTTAATTCATTGTACGCAAATTAAAATATTTAATTTAAAAAAAAAAAAAAAATGCTACACGCCAAAAGGAAATGTTTCAAAAATGGATGTTTAAATATATCATCGTCCTGTATTTAAAAAAAATGACCAAGAAAGATTTCGCTATTATTTCATATTTTCTTTAAACGTATACAGTTATATTACATGAGTTTATGATTATGTTATAAAATATCTTACGGTGGTTTTAGTTTTGCGTTTTAAAAATCACACATACATAGACTATACACACATTTCAGTAAATTAAATAACATAAAGTTCAAATGAATAATTGATATTTATTGATATGATATGAAATCAATCAATAAGTGTCACCGCCCAGTTATGAATTTAAAAAAAAAAAAAAACACATAACAAAACCAACCAACAAATACTTGAACAAAAATGTATTTTTCACTATATCAAACGTGATGATTTCAAGTGAAATATTTCGTATTCATAACTCATAACGTTATGTAGGTATGGAAAACGATTGAAATTTGATTTAACGGAAATCGACAGGAGAAATAAAAAATAAAATAAAATACCACCTAACAACAAAAGCGAAAAATTAAGATAGGTGATGACATTATGTATACGCGCGGTGTTAATACCAAGGTGTGCCATTTGGAGGTTTCAACATTCAACCCCCCCCCCCCATACAATTTATAGGCTCAAATTCGTTTGTAAAGGTTATTTATTGTTTTACAAAGAATATATTTTTTTTTTAACTACAAAAAATACGTGGGGGGAAAATTCGACTAAAGTGACGGTGCTACGCTGTTCGCGGGTGTTTTATCATTATTATTTATTATTCAAGTTTAAAACGAACGAGGTAGACCTAATTAAAATAAAACTATCACTCATAAAGTTTGGTGTGAAATAAATCCCCCCCCCCCCCGAAAAAAAAAAGAAAAAAAAAGAAACTTAATACCTAAAACCATTAATCGAAATTAAAAATATGAAAACGACCGAAATACGATACTCTAGAAAACAACTATTGTAATTTGTCATACGTCAGTCGTCTTCCTTATAATACGATTATAAATTATAAATTTTACTACGATATAATAAGTGGGTACTATTTATAATGTAAAATCAATAATATCATGTCGTTAGAAATATTTATTACCGTATCCGTCATGTCTTCGCGGGTATATTGTGCTGTTCCAGTGTATACAGGATGTGTTTTTAATTCGATTCGAGATTATTTCCAACATATGTTAATAGAATCGTTAAGTCTCCATTCAGGGGTTATTGGAAATCTAAGCCCACTACGGTTTGCTTTCCGGTCGATTTCCCACGGGGTCCCGGACGAGTCGTTATGATTAGCTCTTGGGTATCACAAAAGCGTCTACGGAAACGATGTGCTGATATCCCGGAATCTAGCATCAAAAATAGCATTGATGTCAAGTATAGCCGCCTTCGCCAGAATTTTGAACTAGAGGGATGGGGGGCAAAGCCAACAATTTAAAAAAAAAAAAAAAAAAAATACTTCACAATTACCAATAGTAATTAATTATATTGTTAGCCATCACGTCTGAAATACATTTACTCGAAACCCATTGGTTTGAGCAGAGAATTTTTAAATGTTGAACGCGACCTAACTACTCGACCGGGAGTCGATTTTAAAATGATAGACCTTTACCCACCTAGTGATAATTACGAGTAGTTTTCTCCCAAACTAATTTACAAAAGAGTATGATATTTAATTTATGTTTTTTGCGAAAATCGCGTGTTACGATTAACAGTAGGGTTATTAAAATAGTAATTATTTTTTATTATTATTATTTTTTTTTTTATTATAACCGACTTGAATAATAAAAATTGACAAGTTTTAACCACGGCACATCAACAATTCTATTGTGCACCGTGCATTTTAATAAATTATAAAGTAACACAAAAACCGACCAAGAATTAACACGATTGAAGCACGCCTATAGTTTGTGGGGGGATGGGCAATGATAAAAAAATCAATAAAAAATTCCGGACATACTTCACACTTTGGGTAAACCATTTTTTTTTTTTTTTTTTTTGTAGGAAAAGAATTGAAAGGTATATGGTATAGGCTAATTCAGATTATATACCGTAAGCAACGAAAAATCATTACAATCAAAAAACGATTCAGAGAAGAGCTCGGTAAAGATGATAAGACGATAACATTAAAGTATTAGTCGTGTTTTTTTCTCTTATAGCCAAGGCAATACAGAAATCAACAAAAATAGAATTATCGTTATTTGTCGGGACTGGCGAATCTAGAAAAAATTATTAAATGAAATATCACCGCGTGAAAAATTGGCATATTTTAAACTAGGTAACATGTGAACGGTTTGGAACATTTTTACTCGTCGGAAAAAAAAAAAAGGGATCAGGGGGATTATTGAGAAACCCGAGAACTGTAGGGAAAAAAATCATACCTAATTATTATCATTGAAATGTGGATTTAATTTTTTTTTTTTTTTTTAATTACTTATCAGTAGTAAAATACGTTGTTGAGGGGGGTTTTTTTTTTTTTTTTTAATATTTAATATTTGTAGTAGGTTTAACTACGATAATAAAAATCTCACTTAAAATTATTTATTGATACTACGTACTATAGCGGAATATTATATATTCGTATTTAATGGTGATTTATGCGAATTTATATTAACTATAATTAATTGTTGTTATCATTTATCATTAAAACCGATTCACATTAATTAACTAAACACGGTTTTCTAATTATGGCAAGTACACAAAATTATACTCGCTTTAAAATTGTGTGATATTTTACAATTAAACTTATTCGTGTATTCTTAAAATCTTTCTCAGAATAAAATATGAATACCGCGTGGGTTTTCGCTTTTCAACATATTAAAACGACAAAAAAAAAAAAAACATCACTTTTCTTATTATTTTTCTCTTGCTTAGCGGCTCTTGATTCTCGACTTCGCTGTCAACTGTTAACTTTCTTTTCACCGGTTCTATCTTAATACATTCTCCCCGGGTCTATATTTTTCCGTTTGTTCCGGGTAATTTCTAATACCGTTCGAAAACCAACGCTTTCCGAGTCTTTCCTCCCCCCCTCCCCGGGTTTTTTACCTATCGGCGTTTGTTCTATAACTGCTCCGATCCCGTCTTCGTATTATTATCTGCTCATTGCATCTCCAAACTATTACAAACTTTTTCTCTTCGGAAAAACGTGTTTTGAACGATAGTGTTGCATTCTCATTGACTTATCCAACAATACAACGCCAAAATGTCGGTTCATGGCATCATATCTTCTAAACCTGCGTTGCGTATAAATTTTATTGCAGAATAGAAATAGAATAGATATAGGATATCCAGTGGCCAGAGGTACAACACATGATACGTATGTATGTATGTATGTATGTATGCACAATACCACATTCGTACGCGTAATATCGAAATTTGACGCCTCTAACCGTACAAAGTGCGCGTGTAGTATCAACAAAAAATTGTGTACAGAACGAAAGAAATTTAATATCATTTCGAATAGGTAACAATCAATTGGCAATAATCGTTCAAAACCCCTACGATTCGCATCTAGTCATAAAAATAAACGTTTGACGACCACGCAAAATGTCTTATCAATGGTAGACATTACCATTGTAAATTGCGCCCGAAACAAATCCCTGAGAAATTCGCAGACAATCCGCTTACCAATAATAAATATTATTACGACGACGATTTTTGTATTATATTCGTCCGAAACATTCAGTCCGCTCGGAATCTTTACACATTTTACCAATGTCCAAACGATTATAGTTTATTTATTCCGTTGGTCTAGAAAATAATAAATAATAAACCCCTTGTGTTCTACGACCGTAAAAAAAAATGCGGGGATCAGAACCCGGGCGCTGTTTACGATTCTGATTTTGTTTCTAACTAACTCTGTACATTGTGCGTAATTTACAATCAGCGATATGGGTAATTCAAAAACCGCGTTCCAAATAACAAATTATAAAATATTTTTTTTTTTCCCCGCTAGATAATCGCATAGATAAATAATTATATATTTTCAATACGAGATAGATTCTATTCTATTGACCAATTATTATAAAATAAATCAATTCACTGTCCATAGTTTCACTGAGATTCGAATATTTTATTGTTTTATCCCTTAATGAATGATGTTTTCAGACTTAAAGCTCGCTAAATAATATTAACGTTAAGTAAATAGGTATTGAAAATTAATTATTTCGATTGAAAGTAAAATAATCAAGGATAACTATTTTTTATTTCGATATGCATAAAGAGGTTTTTCTCTAAACAAATAACGTATGTACAAGCGTCGAGGGGAAATCATTTTCAAATACCTATTACCTGTATTCGATTAAAAAATACGTATTATATAGAGATTTATTTATTTATTTATTTTTTTTTACCTATAGTAATAATTTTCCAAGTTGAATTCGAGAAATATAACGACCGCAGCGAACAGCGTTTCCCATTTTCATGTTGAAAACAGTATATACATTTATAAATAAAAATTCAAAGAGCTCTTTATAATCCTGTACGGAATCCAGACTTGCAAATATTTATAAATGGCTGCCCTCCGTCACACGATGAAGATGCAAATTAGATATATACATATATAAATTATTTTCAAGTGGATCCTATCGTTGATAGTAATGTGTCAATTTCAGGCCTTACCAAATCAAAATTATCATCGTCCGCGAGAATGTTAAATTATTTGAAACTCAATGATTCCCCCCCCCCGCGCGTATATATTTGTAAATATTTTTTAAAATATGAATACGTGGAAGTTAATTTCAAACAAATAATTACATTTCTATTAAAATTATTAAAACGAATGAAGAAATTTTTTTGGCTGCAATAATATTAATAAAAAAATAATTGTAGCCACCTTTAGATGATATTAAATATTAATTATTATTTTAAACTAGTTAACACTCTCGACCACTGTTTTTGCGCGTAAATTAATAAAAGAAAAAAATCAAAAAAATCGTAATAACTGCACTTGGGCTCGTTACTATATAATGTATAATATAGTAACGTTTGTTTTTTTATCATATTCCATTCGTTTTTATTATTTTAAAATGAAGGAACCCAGTAATCAATAATAAAAAAAATTAAAAAAAAAAAAAAAATTCAATTTTCGTATTAAAAATACGAAAAATGAATGAGGCCGTCAGTATAAAAATCGTAATTTCTTGTCATTTTGATCGTACCTCGCGAACACATAAATACTTTCTTTTATGATATTAAATAACGGGTAAGAATTTAAATATTGAATAGTAAATACAAATTTAATCGCATTTATATTATGATGGCTACACAAATATAGTACAGAATTTTACATTTTTTATCAAACCAAAAGTTATATTTAAAATAATAATCAGCATACAAATATGTTAGGTTTAATACGAATTTGAAAAATCTGATTAACATTTTTAAAAGTAAACAACAAGAATCTCGATTTTCTCTCACTTGAATATTTATAACTGGAAACTTAATTTTATAATGAAATAATTGTTTACAAAAGACTCCGCAGTGACTTTGTTTTTTTTTTCAATTTATCTTTTTCGGCATAACCACTTATAGTTTGAATCGTTTGTATATTTATCGCGTAAGAAACAAAACTAATACGGGTGACAAAAGAATGAAACAAGAAGTCGTCGTAAAGTTATGATGGTCAGAATTAAATTATACAATTTCCGTCCATTGCCTCTTCTGTTATTAAATTTAATAACTACTTATCTATCACAAGATAAATAAATCAAGATAATACGACAACAGAAATCATTCAGAGATTACGTTTTATTTATCTAAATTTGTACGGCTGTGGCTGTCGTCCTATGCGCTTTTATGTACAAGAAAAACTCAAAGTTAATAAAAAATGATGGAAATTCGTACGACGACGGTACACAAATACGAATGTATTTTGATTACGATGAAAAAAAAATACAGCCAAATTAGAAATGCCATTTTCAGTATTTCGAAACGATTTCAATCGGGGATTTTTTTTTTTCATTTTAATTCAAAAAGTAATAATATATCACGCTATTACGTCGTGTAATTTGTAATTAGTAATTAAATATGGCCATTATAAACCATTATAGTCATTAAAGTGAGCGCACGACAGGAAACTAATTGTTTTGAAAAAGAAAATCTTACAGAAAATGTTTGGATCGGTGAAAGACAAGGAGGCTGGTAAATGGAAAATAAGGAGAAACAACTAGCCAAAGGGATTATTCCGAAAACCGAACATAATATCGGATACAAACAATAGTAGAAGATCTTTAGATCTTAGACCACTCACTGTAGTGGGCTAGACATGCTTGGCGAAGACAGAATGCGCTTTTACGCATGGTACCTAATGGATGAGAACCCGGACAGCAAAAGACCACTTGGAAAACCTCGTTTAATATGGGAAAACGTGGAAACGAGGAGAGACGAGGAAACTCTAAACGATAGGTAAGATTGAATATTAAGAGCGGCCGACTGGGGAAATCGGAAAATTGTGCGTATAACGGGATGATCCTGGTGGCCGGTTACCCCAAAAAGGCCGGTTTTTGAGAACACCGCCGGGTTCGGGATCGAAACACACATATTTTGAACATATATAATATCGAAGAAATTGCTTGGAGCGGCGTATACTATAGATTTATCATCTATCGTTTAAAATATAAAAAAAAAAAATGCTACAATCCGAACCGGATAAGACTGGGGCATTAAGGACATAATATAACAAATTGTAACATGAAGTTCCTATTCAATATTTAAAGACAAATAAATGAAAAATTACAAGAAGCAGCTAAAAATACTCGTGGCTGTAACGAGACGAAGACGAATTTGATGAATCGTTGTGTGTTGAAATAATTAATTTTTCCGTACAACTTTTTTCTAAGCCAGCAGAAATGAGTAACGAGCATTTTATGTACAAACCTTAATTGAAGTAGACGAACTATCAGCTTTTCCGAATGATTATTTAAGTAATTATGATCACTTGTGGTGAAGGGAATGCACATTTTTAAAGACTCAAAATTATAAAATAAAAACATAGACCGAGAACTACAATGTATAGAAATCGATTAAACTTTTATTCATTTAACTCTATCAACTATTTTGGGACAGTTTGTGAGATTTGATGATAATTTACATGATTTCGCAGTGAAACGAATCAAAGAGCCAATTAGTAAAAACCTATGTAAACATAACAATGTGTGCAATTAAAATATTAACTTTGACTACCTTTTTTTTTATTTTTAAACACGAATAAAACATTTCGATACAATATATTTATACGTGTTTTCAATCAAATACTTTTTAGCCTTAGATTATTTTATATAAATATACCTGCGTACGGTACTATTATATGAATCGATAAATCGTTGTAACATAAATATTAATTTACTATTAAAACTAAAACGATATTTTACACACGGTAAGTATGCAAATTCTATTATGGACCGCCCGGGAGGCCCCCCCGAAATCTTCTTTGTCCCGGGTCGCTTAGACTTTAAACTCTCGGCCCTAGTTTCAATATCAAAATTATGACGTAACACGTAATGTTAAAATATACCGACACCATGACTATACGGATGATAATTATTGTTAATGGTCACGTTTCGAGTGAATATTGATCTGTACAATACTGTTAACGCGCCGCGGTTGTGACAAAGGAATTGCACGCACGAGTTTTACGTAAAAAAAAAAAAAAAAAAAAATATGTCAACCCAACATATCAAATTTAAAACACGAAAATACTTTGCACCGTGTATAGACCGCTGTTGTAAGTGGAGTTGGATTAATTATAGGGTAGGCAGTTTATATCTGCGTTTATATTTATCTAACGATAAATCATTGCATACGAAAAACGATTCTGGGCAAAGTTTAATTACGTAAACGTTACACGTCTAGATGAATTTAAAATTAAAACAATATTAATTTGTAACTACAATACAAATAACAATTGTGTCCGTGTTTGTTCGTCTCAACCATTGGAACTTTTTATTAAAGTAAACGATTTGTAACCACGTACATCGGAATATAGTACACCGAATGCCGTGACTTTTACCTTTTTCATCAACATTTGCATTTTAAACGTTTATATATTTAAAAAAAAAAAAAAAAAATCGTGACTACGAATTTTTACCTACCCTACTTATATAAATTATTCTGTAATATTTACGTTTACCGTGTTATGTATTACGATTAATTTACATTGGTTTGTAATCATTATTAATTTATTTGTATTCAAGTAATAAAACTTAATAGCCGCGTACATATCTCCAAAATATTTTTAATCCCAATAATAAAAAATTATTATACATCTCGGATTCCGGAATTATATACAGGGTAATTTTTTTAAAGCTTGTTTTTTCCAATTTTTATACTTAAAGAATTTATTCATACGATTTCAGGTGGATCCAGGAATAGTGATTTAAAATTTTTTTTGCAATGGAAAACATCTTCGGTTTTACTGGTTTATTTCCCCAGCACCCCCCCCCCTACCTCCTAATTTCGAACCAGACGCCGCGACGATTTCTTTTGTTCTTCGTTTGTTACGAAAATGTCGTCCTTATTCCCATCACTGTTTATCCCATCAATTTATAGCTAAATTTATAGGCTAAAAATTCAAATTTGTATTATTGTTATATATAATTACTTTATACTAGATATCAAGTTTTTCTTAATCATATAATTTGAATTATACACACACACACACACACAAAATAAAAATGAAAAATTGTGAAATCAACACATTCTTTGTTCCACTCAAAATCTGTGCACTCGCACGTTTAAACACTTTGGAAATATTAAAAATTATGACCACTGTAGAATACCGTTCGTTGTCTTATCAGGTGATCGATAAAACGTGAGTGAAACGAGGTAATATCAAGACTTTTCATATCTGGTCAAAACCTTATTGAAAACTAAAAATCTTTTAAAATTTGATAATTTCGAAAATTTAGTTGTTTGTTCCTACTTTGTTCCCGAATTATAGGCGGGTCAGTAGAGGATCCAGGGGTTGTTCAATTGGCGGAGTGTTAAAATTAAAATCATATCAACAATTGTAGAATATAAGAATTATGTAAACAAAATTCTTTTTGCCCAACAGAAATGCACGGAAATTTAACACAAGGTTCACCATAAATTGTTCTGTTATATACGTGTAATTTGTACATTTTGAAGAAACCTCAAAATTCGATTAACTGAACCTAATCAGATTTCGTTAGCAATTATTTATCGTTGCGTACGGATATAAATTAAATTCCTTTATATATCCTACGTTCTAAACTTTCCACCTAAGACAGTGAGAACCACTGCCTATTTGTTACCCATGGTGCGAATTATGTCCCTATTTTTTTTATAATAATTAAATGCATAAACATTTTTTATATAAAAAAAAAAAAAAAACACCTTCTGGCGATTTAGCATATAACATTAATTCAAATTATACGAGTAAGAAATAAAAAGTAAAAAAAGTAATTCTATATAACAATAATAAAAAGTTTAATTTGCAGCCTTGGTGTTGTTTTTATTTTTTTTTTTTCAGAACAAACAAACCCTCAGATCCGGTTCCGATTGTGTATAAGTTGAGAACAGGGATGGAACAAACGACGAAATTTTCAGAACAAACAAGAACAAATAAAGAAGAACAATCGAAAGCCACGGGGTCCGGTTCCGAAATTCAGTGGTGCTGGGCAAATGGACCTCTGTTTATACGCGAATATTATAACAATCATTGACCGGCTAATGTTTACGAAATTCGCTGTAATCGTATCGTAAGTTAATGGTTAACGGTTGAAAAGTTTTTGATTTGACCGAAAAATAAAAATTTAAATTTCAAAAACCTACATAAAATGTCGTCAATACGCCGAAATTGGTCTTATAGCCACTAACTACAGTGTTACTGTTTCTGTTCGAATTCCTAACCGACAAGAATTTGTAAACGACCGTAGTTCTTAATTTAAAATTGATAAAAAATTATTTGTTTTAAATATATATATATACAATTAAACAGCAAATAAATATAACGCTGGGATATGTATGGCGATCGCAATAAAAAAAATACATATTGACTAAATAATTAATATTGATTTTGTATATTTAAATACTTTTACTATTCAGTGGCCTACGATATATAAATAAATATATATATATATATATATATATATATATATTGTTTAACAAATATGTATGCCCTAGTGTTGCGCGCGTTATTGACACGATTTTGTGTTGTTTTTTTTTTTTTTTTTCTGTTAAAACAACTCGTGTAAATATGGAAAACTGTGAGAAAAAAAAATATGTCTAACAACATTTTATTAAACTAACACGATACCCGGATTGTAATGTACTTCGCGATAATTCACTTAAAAAAAATAATATATGTATATATATATCAATCATATTAATAATCTATAATTGATTCTGTTTTATAAAAAAATTTCGGTAATTTAACGAGTGTACGTTTTTGGATTTGGTCGTGTCGATACGAATGCGCGTGTCGTGCGGTCTTCCCCGGGCTAGTGGACCGGGATTAAAAAACGAAATCGTCCCGTCAAACGGCAAACGGCACCGGAAGACTGTACAAATGTCCCCGTGGTTTTTTTTTTTTTTTTTGGAAATACATTCAATAGATACATTTAAATTCGGTAAAAAAATAATTACAACGGGTTGAATGTGTTTAAAAACTAATCCAATAATAATAGTACTGTGTTCTGGCCGACGTTTCTGTTTTGTTTGTGTCATTTTTACGCCGTGCGTTGTACGGATAAAATTGTCTGGACAACACCGACTGTTTGTCTGTTCCGAAAAATTCCAAATGCTCTTCCTACCTACCGAACGTTGTCTAGAAATATTCATATTGAAAACTAAGCTAGGGATTTTTTCAACCCACTTCCTAGAAGAAAATGTTTTACACGAACACCGAAAATGCGAATATAAAATTCAAATTGTGTACTGGGAAGTAGCGATGATTTTTAAAAAAAAAATATATATATATATATATTTAACACTCGTATTCTTACGTAGCATAGTATTTATTTTTCATAAATAAAATTTTGTCGTTAGTATATAATATTATATCGTAATAAAAAAATGTTCGGCTGCCACCGAGTGGAATAATTTTTGAATTTTTTTTTTTTTTTGAGGGAGGGGACTCCGCGTCGAGGTATATCAATATAAAAGTAAAAAAAAATCGGCTTTTCCCGTAGTCGAGCCGAATATTTTTTTTGTTTTTCAATATCAATACGGATCCGCTGCACAGGCGGATCGACGGATAGAGATCAATGGATCATCCACTTACCGGTTGTATTTTTGCTCCGGTCGCGGGAGTTCACGGGAACGGCTGCGGACGTCCTGCTGGTCGCGCGCGATAATACGTACGGTGGTTACCCGACAACCGGCACCCGGGTGGACCGACAGACATTTAAACGGTTTTCGCCGCCGCCGTCGTCCGCCGCCACTAGTCGGACACGAAAATGCTTGCGCATAAGACGAGGGAGCCCCCGTCGCCGCCGCCACCACCGCCACCGCCGCCACCACCGCCGCCGCCGCCGCCGACGCGGCAATCGCAAACGCCACAAGTATTTTAACGGCGGTATGGCGGAAAGGGCACTGCCCCGCCCCCTATCCCCTTTGACTTTTTTTTTTCGAAAAAGCATTGAATACACAAGTCCTATACCGTTTCTCGAAATAATAATAACGAAAAATGTTTCAATATATTCGAATAAAATAACAGTTACGGTTAGAACAGTATTTTATTTTTATTTATCGATTTTTTTTTTTTTTTTTTTTTTTTATCATATACACATATATTTTACGGATTGTGAAATCTTCTGCTTATATTGTATTACTCTGTAACAAATTGCACTCGTTGTTTATGGAGTGTTAGATTTTAATATAAATTCGAAATTAATACGCTGATCAACACCTCTCGACTATTTCAATTAACTATATTACTAAATTACTCAATAAACGCAAGAACGGTTTGAACATTGTATTACATTTAGAAAATACTGATATATAAATATTCAGTGAATGTTTTAGGTTTCTGCGATTAATTTTTCAACTAGATTACAAAAAAAAAATAGAAAATAACATAAACCGTTAATATTCTCGTTTATCTGACATTTTTTGCCACCTTGTTGAGAGAACTACAAGGGTAATCAATAAATTATTAAGCTTAATGCACCAAATGAACAAAAATCACCCCTAAAAATGGTGGTGATAAGAGAATGATTTCTAGTCGAAAAGTTGCTCACGGGCGGGAAAAATACACATCATATTAAAAATGTATGACCTAAAAGCTCTTTTTTTTTTTAAATTTTATTTTATTATTAGTAAAACCGCCTTAGAGTGAACATAAATAATTTTATCAATTTTTCGAGCATAATTGTGGCGAGAAAAAAAACTATATTCGCTTAATCGAAAAATAACAAAGGGCTGCATGTTGGATTGTGGTGATTATTGTGAGTTCCGTCAACATTCAACCTAAAGCGGTTTTGGTAGTAATTGTAAACCAAGCCAATAAAAAAAAATTATATTCGAATTAATAATAAAAAAAAAGCTAGACATCATAGTAAATGACTGTTGTTGGCGGAAAGTTTTAGGGTAATTTAGGTATACATACCGAAAGCAACAAAAAATTCTGAGCACGGTATTCTGGTCAATTTCACCATTAATAGTCGTTTTTCTTGCCCACTGTGACCATGGTAAGTAACCCAGAATTCAACAAAAATTAAACCAGTGTAACGATATTTGCCGTCGGTATTTTAATTTTAAATAAAAACTGCCGTGCATTGAAAATATGTATTCAAATCAAGTACCACAGGGCGTTAAATCTTCATCGTTTAAGGCATCGCATGAAATTTCCGAATATATTTACTAACCGAGAAAATAAACGCATCTAGCTAAAAATTGTAGCTTCTTCGAGACTCAGAATCTAAAAAAAAACCGAGACAATTTCAACTATCTATAAATATCTCACAAAAACCTAAAATATTTTTGGATACGTGAAAATCAAAGGAAAACATATTACTTTGGCGATTAATAAAAAAAAAAAAAAAAAAAATACGGGATAATTTGATCGGTACAATACTACTCCGTGATTTGTTTGTTTATTGAAAGTCACGTTGACGGTAAAATCGAAAGAGGAAAACCGAGGATATAATGTGTATCACAAATTCTTAACTTCTTATCGATAGTCGAAGGATATGAGTTTTGACAAAGAAATTTGGAGAGCTGCAGCTGACCAATCCAATGATGCAGACCAAAAGATTAAAAATATAAAAAAAACGTTCGTTCTTATAACATAAGTAATGCGATAAACATCGTTAAAAAGATTTTCCAAATTAAACGATTTCGTGCGCGCGATTGCTTGTGGAAAAATATAAATGTAAATGTTACACTATGGAATAATTGTATTATTTTAATGTTCTCGACTAACAATTGGATATCCGTAGGCATAATCGAAGTAAAATCGTAGAAAAAAAATATCCACGTTAAAGTGCAGATCCAAAATAAAAAATAAAAAAAACCATAATGTGATTGTCGGAAAAAAATGTTTTAATTAAAAATAGCCAAAAAAAAAAAAAAAAAAACGGTTTCCTGGAAAGTAAAATCAATATTGGTCGAACTAATATTTAATTTTTAACTTTTCAAAACAGTTAGTTTGGTTAGGTACCGACGGAATGTTTATATAAATTAAAAATCATAATCGTACTATTTTTTTTCTGCGGACATTTTTATAGCGATCATTTTTTTTTTTTTTTTTGATTTCAGATATTTTTAGTAAACATATTTACCGTTTAAATAGATTATAAATTATTAAACTATTAAATTACATACAGTTTTTGAGTTTATCGTTATACACACGTACGGTGAATCGCGGACAAGCGTACCGAAAAACACCGTAAATTAATCGTTTCAATGGTTTTATTTTTTTTTTCTAAATATTTTTGTCGAGGTTATTCCCACTTAAAAAAAAAAAAACCCCGACCAGGCGATGACGACGCGATGCAATAAAGTAACCACCCGCGATAATATTGTCATTCACAAATAACACTTTATCGCACGCGTTCACAATGGGCATTCAAACACTTAAGCACGATCGCGCGCTGTATACTCGAAGAAGTTCCCTGCTATAGTTCGGGAAAAAGACCGGAAGTTTCCCTCGTTAAACTAAAACTATTCGATTAAAGTTTTCTATATGCCACAGCTAAAAATAATACCGAGTGTCTCCTAATAGAAATCCGCGTGTTCTCGTATTGTATTATCGTGTAAGTGACGCGTATTATTCACCGAGTATTCACATAATAAATTAATTTAATAATCCGTGTATAAACGCCGAACACACATTATCCTTCGAGACGAAATTTCCACAAATCCGCCGTAATAGGAATTTTTATCTTCCGATATTCGCTGGTATTCGCAACAACAATCAAAAAAAAAAAAAAATCGTACAAATCGCTTAAGAGGCCCGCCCCGATTGGTGGCCACGGTCGTCTACAATCCATTCTTTATTAAATAATAAATACAAAATAGATTATATTAATTACATTTGTTTTGTGTAGACTAATTTTACGTTAGAGGTAGGCGGCACTTGAATTACACATTACTTATTAGTTAATTGAAAAATGTGAATTATTATTTTATAGGTACTGGTTAATTACTTTTCGAAAATCTGTACCTACTTTATACACATTTTTAGTAAATCTCGTAATCGTCTCGTATGATGATAAAACGATTTTCGATGATAATAAAATGCGTTTGTCTTGCTATCACTGTTTATAAACTGTCACGTGACCATTTGATTTCCTCAACATTTCGTTCGATTTACCCATAGAAACCTACGTTTTTTAAACTCTTGTGTTGGATAAATGAACACAACGAACAATACTATCTGAAGCGTTGCCCCGAGGAATTACCCCCGAAAGAAAATTTATTCGCACATTTTGCATAACGCCTCATTTATATCAATAATAAAAGAAAACGAAGGGATTTACCAAAATTGGCGTTTTTCACACGTGGAATTGTATCGGATTAATATGTATTTTTTAAACACTGTTTTTTGCACTGCTGGTGGCTACTAAAATGTAATCAGTCTGCAAATTTCTTACGTTCGCCCCGAGTCAACCAAATATCGAAATAACGCACCATGATAGAGCATTTAAATTATAATAATATAATAAACGACGGAAACATTGATTTAACAAAACCCAATTGATTATGTAACGCACATTTATTCCAGTACGGTGATGTTCAACTGTCTAAAATGAATCCGATATTAAATCATAATATATAAAATTACTCATACGTACAATAAGGCCCAGTGTAATCGCATTAGAAAATGGAAGCATTGTTTTAATTGGACGTCATTATTTTAGCATGTGCTCGTATAACGACTACTACGAACGAGTATAACAGATTACAGTGAACGTAATGATTTTTTTTTTTTTAAATACTTTTAAAATGTGAACCCCCCCCCCCCTATAGTCTAAGGCTTAGACAGTATTAGTGAAATCATTGATTAGTAATATTTAATATTGAGATTAGAACCGACAGGTAATTCTATCTCAATTATTGGCTCACATGTTAAAATGTACACCGAAGAACTCAAGTCGAACTATTAGATGATAGATCGTTAATTTTCTGTTAGAATGTCACATAATACCTTAGAACCAAAGAATTAAAACTTTTTCTTTTTTTTTTTTTTTAAATACTTCATTCCAGCATCGTATCGATAAACGAACCGCATATTTCACATGTTGGTGTTTGTCGTCTACTAATTTATAGGACAAGAGCAGGATATTTCTTCGGTTCCTATTCGATATTTCTATCGGTCACATGTATGTATAGGCAAGAAGAAACAAAATAATTCAAACAATTATGTTCACGTTTTCCTAACCAGATCATTATGATCTCAAAGAACATAATTACAAATAATTGCCGTACTGTCGCGAATAACTAATTATATCGTAATTAAAATTAATTTTAACATCCTAATTTGTTGACGCAATGAAATTTTGTATTCCAAAAGTATTCCAGTAAACTAAACGTAAACCGTTAGCTTTTAATCAGTAGTATACGAAAATACCAAGGAAAAAGTTTATAAGTCCAATGGCTTAGATGTTAGACAAAGTAAAACGTCACTTATATTTCACATTTTCCTTGAAAATTACTAGGAACCTCCCACTGAAGAAATACCTTCCGTGTTGTATTTTCAATCAAACAAAGTGATTACATAAAACTTTTAAAAGCTCTTTTTCTTTTTTTTTTTACTCGAAAATATATTGTCTTAAAATTCTCAACAGAATCACAAAAAACAGCATACGTACTCCGGTAAAGCAAGTAAAAGCTATTGTTATGTTCAAAATCTAAGCATTTTTAGGGAGTGAAATAATAATGCGCTACAACACGTAGTTTAAAGTTCAAGTGCTATCTATCATAAAGCCATGAAAAATGTACAATTTACAAATATATTTTATTTGCGTTATTTTTGTTTGTAGAGTTCTCGATTTCAATATAAATCGTATGAATAATGTTTGCTTACTGGACCAAAAATGTTTCTCAGACAAAAAAAAAAAAAAAATGTAAATATTTGATTCTCCTCTACTTTACTCATCGCACATGAAAATATAAATGAAAAAAATCGTATCTCTATAAAATAATTATTATTATTTTATTTTTTATTTTTTTAAACTTGTAATATCTATTGTAAATTTATATATGTAACTGTAAAAACGTTTGCCAAGCTCACTCGTTATCCAAACACGAAACTTAATAATTACGAGGCATACGTCAGGTGTACAACTCAAATGTATAGAAATCGAGGGTGAAAAATAAGAGTAAAAACATAATTTATTCTCTATGAAAATGTCTACGAATAACGTACCCGTTATCCATATATTTACCTACTGAGTGTCCATTATTTTTATTGGGGTCGAAAAAATAGTCGTAAACCTGGCGTATATCGTTTATATAAGTCATAAAATTTGAAATTGAACACAGGTGGGCTGGTACTTTAGAAAGATCGTATTTCAAATTTTCTATGATGTTCAATAATATTGTGAGGTAATCGAAACACTAATGGATAAATAGCGGATAAATGGGCATACCCCATTGTTAATAATAATAATAATAAAAAAACCATTTTTTTTATTGCCAACATTGTAATTCAACGAAATACAATAACTCTATAAATTTTTATCAATAATAAAATGAAATGGACCAAATTAGCGTTTTTCACACGTGGAATTTTATCAAATTAATATGTATTTTTAAAAAAATTATTTATTGATTTCGGTTTGTCGGTTTGATAACCTAACCAGAGAGCAAAGTCGCGGAATGGGTTTTTTTTTTTTTTTTTTTTTAAATTTAATCGGTATTTTATAAAAAAAATACAGTTGTCACTCGATGTATCATTTGAAGAATTTGTTCACTGTGATGATAATGTCACAACTGCTGGTACTTTAACTGACGAGGAAATTATACAATGTACTACAGCCAATCAACACAATTCTGACAATGATGACGAGGAAGAGGAGACGGAGGTTCATGTCATATCGTTGAAAGAAGCAAAATATTTTGTGTCAGGATTGCGTCAATTTTTGAAATGCGATACACAATTTTCAATACTATCAGTAAGCTAGATAACGCTATGGACCAGATTGTGACCAACAATGTAACACAAAAAAAGATAACAGATTTCTTTAATATGTAAAATATAATAATATAATAAATAAATGTAATATGTACAATTTTTCATCTCTTTTTAATTCGAATTTATTTTTTTTTTCCCTCGATTGAATAATCGAACACTCGGCAAATCGAAAACCTCTATAAATAGAATATTTAGCTCAGTCCCCTAAATTTCGAATTATCGAGTGACTATTGTATTGATAATTGTTTTGGCAATTGTGCCCGCGTAGAATTGTCGCGATTTCAAAAACGTGCGCTTTCAATATTAGTTTTGAATATAATCCCCCGCTCAAGAGCCGTTCGAACCTACAAGTACAAACCGAATACGCGTTCTATATTAATTTAGACTAAATTTTATAACGCGAACAACATAAAATATTGGTTAGTTTACGGTGACCATGAAAATAAAATACAAATAATAGTTTTGAAATGTATTTTGACGACGGTAAATTTCTTCTAATGCTACTATTTTTGTGTACTTTTGTGCTGAACGAATTGCATCGAGTAACTTGTTTTTTTTTTTTTTTTTTTTTTTTTTTTTTTTTTTTTTTTTTTAATAAAATATTATAAAACTCATTACGAGAATAGTTTTTTTTTTTTTTTAAACGTGTTTTCACAATGATAAATGATTTGATAGTTTCAACAAAAAAACGTATTTTATTCGTCTGTCCACAACACATTAATAATGGTTGAAAAAAATCCGTTCTTCTACTGCAGCGTTTGTGCACCCGGCGGCAGGCATTGCCGAAGAATATTCAACGATCGCTGATATATTAGTTAATTTAAATTGAGTAGTAAGTAAGGGGAAAAACGGGATTACTACGGGATAGACACGGGAAAACGGGACGTTTTACGGTCACCCTGGGGTTAGTTGGCACTTATGACTTTGGTTGGATATTGTTGTATGATCGTCGTTCAGCGGGTATAATAAAATGTTCTTTTCGACCGGACGTCTACGGTGGTGACTTGATGAAGTGTTTTTATGCTCTTGCCGGGTAACGCACTCCGAATACGTACACTTAAAACCCGTCATTGTTAGTTTTGGATAACAATATAATACCGGCGGAGTACACCGGAGGGCAGTTTTATATGATTTTATTACTTAGGCGAATCGAAACGCTACCTTTTTTTTTTTTTCTTTTTACGGAACAGCCGTTAAAATTAACCTTTCGGCAAAACTGTAAAGGAGGTTTAGCCTCCCTCCCCTACCCGTATTACATTATATATTATTTAATGAATAATAAAAAAAAAAAAAAAAAACGCATAAGCCGGTGTTAAAACGTACGTATTGCACTTAGAGTTTTTCAAAAAAAAAAAAACAATTCGTTGATCCGCGTAAGATTTGAAAATAATTGTATACTGTAATTTAACGCGTAGCGCACGAAAGCCGAAAAACGTACCCGCCGCCCGGATAACAATATTATAATCCGACGATCGGACTGGAAGCGATAAGATTTTTTTTTTTTTTTTAAACATTCGGTCCACGCAGAGTAATTCAAAAGGACGATAAATATAGTTTTAAAAAAGGTTAGGTTATTTAGGAAATGTGTTTAGAGACCGGCAACGTGAACCGTAAAACGGTTCGATTGCAGTTTTAGAACGGATTTCGTTATTATTAAAATATACCATTCAGACACGAGTGGAATAAATTATTTTGTTTAATAATTAACTAGTCGTATGAAATGTTGGTCGAAACATATTGTAATGAAATCGAAGATCAAACACGTTTACGAATATTCGCCGATTAGCTCGGCATACCGGTAATAGCCGATATTGTATGTAAAAACGAATTGTGAATATTCATTTTCATTTGAGACCGTATTTTAATGTTTGTTTATATTTCCGATGAACAATCGTACTTGCCCACCAAAAATAAATTATTTTTATTTTTGTAATAATTAAACGTTTAAACGTTAAATTAAATAAATCAAAAACGGTATTAAAATAATTATTACATATGACAAATATGAAAATACAATAAGAGAAATCACGTATTAATAACATGTGCAAGAGAGACCGTATTTATGGGGGAGGCAACAGGAGACTTTTGCCCCCGGGCTGCTAAATTTTTTATATACAATTTCATTAATTTAATTTAATCCTCTCAAAACTTCATTCAGTAAATTTCTACGCATAATATTGTTTTAATATTTTATTATTTATATATTTATCGTGACCTCATAGTTTTATAACCTATTATCGAGATTTTGGCGAGATAATAATTGATAGTTTTGTGGCAATGTGGCGGCACTATAGCTTATAATTCATTATAAAAACGTATTCTTTATCGGTAATGAATAATGACCGCCTAAATGCTCTGGCTGTGCATCAATTATGTTAATATAATTAAAGATTTTGCGGAGTTACTATCCAGGAAAACACAATTTAATTATAAATTTAAAATAACATTGTTTTTGTATTTTATTACAATAGAGCGGTTTGTTTTTTTTTTTTTTTGTTACCCCAGAGCGACAAATTCCTAAATACGGCCCTGGCCTATAGTTGACTATTTCGATGAGATTATAAACAATTTTTATAATCTTCCTTGATAGTAATAGAGATAAGAATTGAATATTGTTAACGTTCTTTGAATTTGAAATTATATATATATATATACGTTATCCTTATCAGTATTAAATTCTTATCAAAGAGTGTTACAAAGTTGTTTATAATCTCAATGAAAAAGTCAACCATCTCTGTCTGTCTCCGTTGCACATATTATTTCGCATTCAATTTACTAATCTTATTTTGCATTTGTTATAATACAAATATTATTTCTTTTTTTTTTTTTTACAAAAAAAAAATAAATGATTTCCAAAGGAACGTTATTATTATATTTTTTTTATTTTTGTATAACCTTGTGATTTATCAACATTTCCTAAACAAACATTGAATTCATTTAAAATTTTGGCCATTATTAATTTCAATATACACACACATATTCATATAAAACATAATTTCATATTGTTATAGTTTAATTGTTTTTATACGGGCATAAAATATTTTATAGTTGGGTATTTACAAGTAAGATATGCTCCGAAAAAATGAAAACTAGGGAAAAAAACAAATTTAATTGTTCAAAAGTTGTAAATGTAAAGTTAATATTTTTTTTAGAAAATTCATAAATAATTTTCTTTTAAAGATGTAAAGATGTAAAGAATGTATGACATTAATGAGCGTTTTTGGTTGAAAATAGTTTTTTCTCCACAGTGTTATTAAATTATTCATCGAGTATTACTATTATTGTGTAATTATATAATTAACAAGGCAGATATTATAATTTTTGTTTTAAAATGAAAAGTAAATTTAAAAAAAAAAAATTATGACATTTTAATAAAAATTAAGGTAGGGTTGACAATAATATAAAAGAAAATTAAAGTATCAATAGCACAATAAAAATGTATCAAAATTCACAATAATTTAAAATAATTTTCGATTAAATTACAATATTTTAATATGTTTAAATAGATTTATTAATTTTATAAATATTTTTTTAGTATAAAAAAAAAATTGTCGTACTTATAATAAAATTATAGATTTAAATTACATTAACGAGATTTTGGTCAACAAACTAAAAAGTTATTTATTGGTTTTTAATTTGTGTGAATTAATTTAATGTTATCTGTATAGTTATCAAAAAACGAAAAAACAATGAAAAAAAATATTCAAACGAAAACGTGTCAAATAAATAATACGTATTCTTCGAATCGCATTCGTATTAAGCATGGTAATTTAAATGAAACAAACATTTAGTTATGTAAAACACACAGCTGGCGTTTGTGACTACCGTGACGATTAATATTTAAATTATATTTATCGTAATATAAAATGTAAAAAATACATAAACCGACTGTTGGCCATTTATAGGTAAAATCAAATGAAATTACTACACTTAATTTTGAAATATTCTAGTGCAGTTAGCGGGAACCGTGAAAAAATACGTTTGTATGATTCGTAGAAGTCTGAAATAATATGTCCACCATCATAAACGCGAAAATTGCATAAATCCGATTACGATAATGATAATTTAAAAAATCCCAGTAGCTGAATCGTATACAACAGTGTTTGATAAAAACGTACGGAGTTCTCGAAAATTCAATCGGACGAGAGCAAGAAAAATCAGACATTTTAAGTTACTTACATATAGCCAAAAATGTACGTGACTTAAGTACTCTAAGTACCTATGCGGCGATTTAATATTGTAAGAAAATATTGGCACATTTCAAAAAACCGAACCCTAACCGTAGACGTGTCGTTCTAACTAAGTTTCTGTTTGAAAACAAAACAACAAAAAAAAAGTTTTTAAGTTTTACGAAAATGAAAAACTTCCAAAATCAGGAGCTTGGTGTCTTTAATTCGGCATGTTGAGAAATAATAAAAACAAAATTAGATTAACACCACGTTAATCGTTTACCATTGTATAATAACAAATTATTTAATAAATATTCCGTCGGTGTAAAACAAATAAGAGGAAACCATTCCAATGGTTTCATGTTTATTACATTTTTTGTAATATTATTTTAGAAAAAAACAATAGGCAATTTAATTAATACAATAAGCTTGTATGCGGATATAATTTATGATATGAGACATGTGAGAAAAGTAGCCACTCAATGGCGACACTTTATATCTGAATTTGTTGTTTAATTTAGATTCAAATTTGTTTTATTGATATAAGTCACGGCACCATTTCCTCTTTAGCCTGTGAGGAGGATCACCAGGAATGGTGTCTGAATTTAGTGATGATATTAAGGGATTTGGATGGTTTTTCAGTCGGGAGCGAAATCGTTTGTACAGAACTTTTTCAGTTTCTTCAACGGTGTTGATTTGTAAGTTGGTGTAAAGGGTGAGATTTAAAATATAGATTGGGGCATTTGTGATTATACGAAAAGTTGTGGATTGAAAAGTTTGAATTTTATATATATTTGATTTTTTGGCTGTCCCTAAGAGTTGGATGCTGTATGTCCAAATGGACATCAATAGAGTTTGGTAAATGAGTAGTTTCGTTTTTATGCTGAGTTTAGAATGTTTACCGATTAAGTAACGAAGAGATTTTCGCCTAGAGTTGAGAAGGAGTCGTTTTATTTTAACATGGTCTGCCCAGGTTAGAAGTCGGTCTAATATTAAGCCCAAGTAGTGAGAGCTTGTGGATTTTGGGATATTGTGATTGATTACGTCTCAGTAGTTGACAGATGGTACTATTCCTTGCCTTAAGGTGAAATCAAACGTGTAGATTTTTCGTGATTAATATTTATTTTCCATTTAGTGTACCAGGATGACATGATGTCTAAATGATTTTGTAGGTTATAACCAGCAGTTATTGGGTCTTCGGTTGATCTGCCGAGTATATATTAAAAATAATAGGAGAGGATATGGGGAACACCTGCTCCTATTGGGGCCAGAGACGAAATTTCAGACTCTACTTTTGTTACAAAGTAACGGGCTTCTAGATAAGATTTGAAGAATAAGTAATATGGTTGGGGGAGGATTTTTTTAAATTTATACACTAGGCCAGGGGGTGCCAAACTTTGTCGAACGCTTGAGATACGACAAGGACAGCTGAGCAGTATTCTTTTTTTTTTTCCGAAAGAGTTAGCTATAGAGTCAATAAACCTGTGCATTTAGTAGATTGTCGAGTGAGTCTTACGGAAGCCAAATTGGGTTTGTGGTATATTTGATGGTCGCCCTTATAAAGAGCACAAGTGGCCGACGATTCCCCGGTTTTACTGCAATGGGTAAATGGGTGTTCCTCACCGCAACGGACACATCTTGGGGAATAAGAGCAATATGTCTTCGAATGGTCGTAGTCTTGGCAGTTCAGGCATTGTTTTTTATGTCTCTACGTTTATGCGGTTCTTCAATTTGTATTGTAGTGTGGAGTAGCGAAGTTACATTAAATATATCCGTATTGAAATTTAAAAAGGTATGTGAGTTAAATATAAGAGATAGGTAATTCAAGGGACCGTAATGGTTTAAGACAGGTGGCAAAGTGTTGTTATGGCGGCAAACAAACTTAAATAGCTATGTGGTACGCGTCATTTATTTTATATTCTGAACGTGACGAAGAATAAATTGGTTTTACTGTGATGTGTACTTTTTTATCAACTGATTTTAAGTAACCGTACATACATATATTATATATGTACTTTATAACTAATGTACTTTTCGCGACTTATTAACTTGGATACTACGACGATACGCGAAAACTTAGCGAACAATTCTGAAAAGACCGTATTTAATACATAAATAAAACTAATTAGTTTGTATCAAACACGGGCGATGAAAAATAGTTTCTAGTAGACTGAAACGACTGGAACGAACTAAAAACCCAAAACAAATCTCGCATATAGAACGGTCCGATTTTTACTTATCATAACATCTCAACTTCGGTAACTTACATACATATTGTTTAGGAACTACTAAGTTATAACAGTCATTGAAGAAGTTATTAAGAAATAATTCGTCTTGACCGGAAAATTGCGGTATAGAACAATATTGAAGTTATTATAATCGGAATAAATCATGAGCGAAAATTCTCGATATCCTTTATAATGTCGTAATAGTTACGATTTGTTGTATTTAAATTGTAATCCTACCAGTTTCTCGATGGTTTTTGCATTAGATGTTGTCGATTGTCAACGAAATTGGTTCTAAAAATTAACGATACTATCGAGGGAAAAAAAGGGTGATAAATCTAAGCCTCTTTCGAATGTGGCGCATAACACGTTGAAAAAAAAAAAAAAAAATGAGAAATACAAAAAAATGACATGTTAGAGGGTCCGATAAGTTTCTGTTTTACCCTTCACGTTGGATCTCATTTTCGATAAACAATCTTGTGAAATAGGAGCTGAACGAATACTCGTAGATCGTGTAAATGTAAGTAACATAACCTAACCCCGTCTAACCGTCGTAATGGTATTTTTCGATTTTTCTTTTACTTTTTCATATTTTATCTGATATTTGCCTTCGACACCTTACAGACGCGCACGTCGCGTAACCGTCGAAAAACTTTTTTCGATTTTCCAGTAGTGCTCAATATAATATATGTTATCGTTATTATTTTATTAAATTTGTTCGGCCGCGCGAAATTGCTTGAAAATTCATCAAAAATCAGTAAAACGGGGGGAAACTCTACCCGACAGGGCAATCCATCCCCCAGCAAAACGGTCTATTATCGTCGTAGCGTACAGCATATCGTCCCACCTTCCCAAATTCCCGTCTACGCCGGTTGTGCGGAACGCGGTATTTCGGTAATATAATATAATTTATTTTTTTATTTTTTTTTATTACCCACCCTTGCCCGTCCCGTTAGAAAAGTGTCTGCGCGAACGCGGCCGTGCATCAGAGAAAGTTTTTCGGCAAAAAAAATTTGAAAAATTCGCGTGCATCGATATATATCCAATATCGAACATGATAACAATATATCAATATTTTTTACGTTCAATATTACGTTTATTTAAAAAAAAAAAAAAAAGCGCACAATGATTGATGTTTTGGGAAAAATATTGCGCAAGCGGAGGAGTTGGTATAATATATTAATAATAATATTTCCTATATTTACTCGCAAACAAACGGCGTGTCGCGGGAATGCTAATGTATATAATATACGAGTGTTGGTTTTTTTTTTTTTTTACCGACAGCCCGCCGGCACTCGATCCGAATTAATTTACCGAACACTCGATACGCGTCGGGGTCGTAAAATAAAATATTATATCGTATATAAAAAAAAAAATATATACAAAACCATTCGGTAACAAACAATGTAGAACGGATATGGCAATGAAAATATTCGAACGCGTACACGGTATTATATTTGTCCGTATAAAAAATGATAATCAAAACGATTTCGGCGTTCTCGGGGTAATATTGTTGTTAACATCGAGATAAATGTAAAACAAAAACAAAAAAAAACATAATATATATGAAAATGATTTTATTTTTTTCGCGGGTGTAACAGCAGTACCATAGAATCTTATTTAAATAAGAAGAAAAAAAAAATATTTTCCAGTTCACGGAGCAGCAATTTTGAGCGAATAAACTTAATGCAGCGTACATGTATTTCATTGTTGTACGATTTATAAGATCGCCCGGCGAAAAAATAACACCATTGTAAATTATCAGGATGAAAAAAAAATACAAATAAGATTCTATAGTTGATAAGAAGCAAGTCAATGTTGACAAACCTATTAGTCACCACCAAACGTAACAGTATAGAATATTTTTATCTCCTGGGTCGTCGGCCGATCGAGGACCTCACTATCCCAGGACGAATGGGCCACATCGTAGATACACTATTCCGGACCCACCAGACGACGGTCTGGGTGGACATAGAAGTCTCGGGGGGATACCCCCGATCAGGATGACGGAGCTGGCCTAAATAGGGGCCAGCCTTCCGACCAACAAGACGCCCGGACCGGACCGGATCCCCGATGTGGTCCTTAAAGCGATAGTCGGAGAAAGGCCTGGTCTCCTTCTCGGAACGCTCAATAAGTGCTTGGAGGAGGGAAAATTCCTTTCCTTTATCAGCCCCGGCTGAAGATTCAGTAAAAGCTGCAGCCGGAGCAGCAGCCGAAGCCGCCAGCCGAGGTGACATCGACACCGGACGGGCGGACCTGGAAAAACCAAGGTAAAACGGCTTTCCCACCGCTCCCGGCTCCTGCGGCGGCCCCTAGGGCCTCTCCGAAGTGGAGCGCGGTCGTGCACAGAAAGGCGAAGCGCAAGGTCACGCCGGAAGGCTCCAACCGCCCGACGGTTGGCCGTGGGCATGAGCCGCGCTCTCGCAAAGGAGCGGTCGAGGAGCTTAAGAGGCGCGCTCCCAAGACGTCGGCTGTGACCGTCCGGGTTCCTCCGAACTCGGAGGTAACGCTGGCGTCAGTTATGAGGAAGATCACCACCGGTGTGGACCTTAAGGCCCTTGGGGTTCAGGACCTTGACGCCCGCCCGGGCCGTGCGGGTGGGGTAACGCTGACGGTTAAAACCGAGGCGGAGGCCGCATTGCTTGAAGAAAGCCTCAAAACGGTGGTCGGCATCGACGCCGTGGTCAACAGACCCGTCTCGACGGCCTCCGTTTTGCTGCTGGACATCCCGAAGTGGGTCGTCTCCGAAGACATTCAAGGGGCTATGGTGGCGGACGGGCGTTGTCGGCGATGGAGCGCTGCTGCCGACCGTCAACGCCAGGCCGGTCCCTGGAGCTTGGAGCGGCAACCACGTTTCTAGCCTTGTGCTCCCGGCGGCGGCCGCCATCAAATTCGGCGACCTACGGAGCCTTATTATTATTATGTGGCATCGATGACGGGCCGGGAACTGCCCTTGCGGAAATACTACCGGCCCGCCACCATCGTTTATTGAAAAACATCACATATAATAATTGAACACATCAAAAAAAAATCCCGTTTTCCCCTTCGCGGGGCGGGCTCACATTGAAACTTAACCTAGTATTTACATTACATTACGTTTAACATTTTTTTTTTTACATATATATAACATATATACATGAGCAACTTCATTATTTTTATCTTCTTTGGCTACTGCCGCCACCGCTGTCGCTGTCGCGCCGGCGCTGCTGCTGCTGTTACTGCCGCCGCCGCCGCTGTCGAAGAAGCTGAAGCAGCAGAAAGTTAAGGGAAGCCTTTCCTTTGCTCCCGGCTCCCGTGGAGGCCCCAAACGCGCTCAGGACCCTCGACCGAAAGCTGGTGGAGGCCTGTAAAGCCCGGAAGATGGCCATCGCCGTGAGCTTGGACATCGAAAACGCGTTCTATACGGTCGGATGGGAGGTATTCGCGGCCGCGCTGGCGCGCATGAGGTTTCCGCCTTACATCAGACGAATGATCGGGTCGTACCTGAGTGACCGAGTTTTGATCGTGCGCGACGACACGTCGACCGGTCCAGACGGTTCCGGTAACCTGCGGGGTACCCGAAGGATCCGTTCTCGGGCCACTCCTCTAGAACATTGCATACGACGCCGTTCTCCGCTTTCCCCTCCAGAGGGGCACGATCACTATCGGCTACGCGGACGACACGCTGATCGTGGCGGTGGGGGGGACACGGCGGAGGGCGCTTAAAATCGGGCCAACGCCGCACTGGCGACCGTCTCCAAAGGCATTGAGAACCTGGGGCTACGGCTGGCCGTCCAAAAGACGTCGGTCATGACCTTCAGTAACCGGCGCTGGCCGACGGCGCCGCGGATTCGTCTCGACGGCGAACTCATCGCGCCCAGCGAGTCCTTTTTTTTTTTTTTTTTTTTTTTTTTTGGTACCGGCCATACCCCCGCCTCCCGGAATGACCGTGAGGCTCTACTTCGCACTGGTCTGCACATGGTATGGAACGATCTCATAAAGAAAATCCGGAGCTCCGATCGGATTCAGGAGGAACTCAAGTACCACGTGGTGTAGAAGCGACTAGGTCGGCTCCTGTCAAGGCCACCGAAATCGAGGGACGTGTAACAAGAAATGAAGAGAAACCTGGAAGATTACATCAAGAAGATATGCCATGTGAAACAATATTTACAACAGCAGAGGAAGAGTCAGGTGTGAAGACCCTCTTCAAACTTTTTTCGAGAGACGTGTCCATGGCCCAGCGAGTCCTTAAAGTACCTCGGCCTTGTGCTGGAGAACAAGAGGACTATGTACGGCGCGCACTGTCGCGCTAAGGCCGACAAGGCCCAGCGCGTGATGTCGTCGCTCGGCCGGCTAATGCCTAACATCGGCGGCCCGCGGGAGCGCAGGAGAAAACTGCTCGTGAGCGTCGTACACACACAGCAGCACCTGTATCCGATCTACATAAGCGCCGGAGGGGAGCGGGCGCGCGTTAACTCGCTCGCTTGTGCCCCCGACGTGCAGGTGCGGTGTGTTACGAGATCGCACGTTTCAACGACGTACCGCCTCACTCAACTTATACTCTATTCCACCTAAGAGTGAACCACTCGGCTGACCAATACGCGTTTTGTTCGCGCATCCTCACCACAAGACGGGCGCCGCCGCGAACGACGTTGGTGTCGGTCAACACGAAACTGCAGCTGTCTACGTAATGTCTACTGTATTAACACACTATCACTTGTTTGATTCCACTCGCTCGTATATGTTCAATTTTGTATTGACAACATTTATTTGTTTCGCTATTATTATTTTCTCTAGTGAATAATTTTTTTTCGTTCATATATTTTTTATTAATTAATTACCATGGACCAACAACAAACCGTAGGCCAGTCTCCAGTAAAAAAAAATCCATCAGGAAAGGTAAGAAAAATTGTATTTATTTTTGAAATTTTTTTTGGTATTCATTGAATGTTAAACGACATTGATATATTTGTTAATATTGTAAAAAAAAATCTAAAATCTAAATCTAATTTTTTTATTTAATATGCTGGTTTTATAATAATAAATACATACAAGTCAAAAATGAATTTGGATCCAACAAAATCTTTAAGAATAATCCGGCAAAAAATTTCTAAAGAATTGGGCATTGGAGCGACAACAATTACAGAATACAACAATACTAAAAAAGTAACATCTCCTTATAAAAAACGTGTTAAAACAACCTTCCGCGATATATTTGAAGAGTTTGAGAGAAATGTGGTTCGTAGGCATGTTCATAGTTTTTGGTTCAAACGTGAAATTCCTACGGTCGACAAAATATTTTTGTAAGTAGTTAAAAATTACGTTAAAAATTACGTACGGATGAACAATAAAACTTATAAATTACCCGATGTCAAAAATTTATTAATTGAGGGCATCGAACGTGTGGATGCAAACATGTGGAAGAATTTTATTAGTCACATGAAGAAAGAAGAGGATAAATTATTTTTAAATGCAACTCTGAAATCTAAATACAGTAGAACTCCAATTATCCGAACGCCAATCATCCGGACGAGAAAAAGCTAGCTGCTCTAAAGAGAAAGTCAACTATGAAGCAAACTAAAATATCATCATTTTTCAAAATAAAATAAATCATGTGCCAAGTCAGCTTTTTTTTTGGTTTTAAATTATGTCACGTATGTACTTTAATTAAAGCTTATTTTGTTTCAGTTGAATATCTAATAAAATTAAATATTTGTTTATGGTTACGTGTGTATATAACTTTTGATATATCATATGTCAATCATCCGGATATTTGCTTATCCGGACCACCCTTGACATTAATTAGTCCGGATAATTGGAGTTCTACTGTACTACAGATTTTTTTTTTTTTTTAGACGATTAATTTATTATTTATTTTTGTTTTTATAAATATTAAATAATACAAAAGTAGTAAATATATATATGAATACATGAACATGTTTAGGGTTTGTGCCAACAATGAGGTGGGCCCGATTCTTAGCCCAAGTTACTAAATCGTACGGCATCAAGCGTTTGAGACGCCTAATGTCTTGCGAATTATCGAGGAGTTGTTTAGCAAGCAGTTGCATTACTGTGTGCAGCTCTAACTAAACTATTCGCATGTTTGTTAGCAAACTTTTTCATTTCGTCCTGGACGAATGGTTTCTTCAAATTGCGGTGTACGATGTCGTTTCTGTCGAACCGATATGCTGCTACAATTGTTGCGAAGAGCACAATATTTTGACAAAGTTGAATAACTTGGATGTGGGATTGGGCAGGCACAGCCCCACAGCTGGGGATGCCATAAGTCCAAATCGGTCTGATGAAAGCTACGTAAAGGAGTCGTTTGTCAGCAATGTCTCGGGTGGAATGTTTTTCGATTTAGCCAGTAGAATTTGCGCATTTGTCCATTGATTTGTCATACGGGTAGAAAATTTTGTTGTTACAGATTTTACGCCCGTTTAAAAATGCTTTAAAATCGTAAACTCGTTTTTCCCGAAACGTGGTCTACGGGAATCGCAGCTCTTGGTCAAATGTGCCGACGGTGCAATATATTCAAATATAATCCCGAAATCGGCGGTACCAGTGGGACAATTGTGCTCTACAACAGTCGAGTTATTTCGTAGACGAGAAAAACGGATTGCAATAATATTATACGCAACAATAATAACTGCAACGCGTATTCTACGACCCTGGTCCGTCTGTCAGAAATAATTCCGCCGAAATCACTAAACACTCGGTATGTGCAGCGGTGCGACTTGAAACAATACGCAGGGTTGCCGAAAGTCGAGGGCGGTCGAATTTCGAGTTGTGAATTACTGTTAAGGGCCTCGCCGAGAAATTAATACGTGTGCGCGCAACATTTGTCACAAACATAATTTTCCGCCAATTGCAGTGGTTGGACTCGACACACGCGACGTGCGCGGTCAGTAAAAAAACTCCACGAATTTCCTTATAAAAAGGCAGTGGGCAGCAGCAGCGCGGCATGAATTTTGTTTTCCCCCGCTCGCATATTTGTAATATTTTTACACCGCTTGTTCGACGAATTGTTTCTCATTGCACGCCGAATAGTGAATTCACAAGTTGCCAGTGGTGTATGGTAGGTATTTTAATTTCGTCAGTTATCCCCATCGAAATACTAGGCAGATATCGTACAGCAGTGGTTCTATCATATACACCAGAACAAATCTAAACAACTAACTATATTCGTAATAAATTATAACTAGGGAAATGTTGCACACATGTGCAGCTAATTTTTTATTTTATTTTTGAAAATATCCATAAAACATATTAAAATGTCAATAATAAAAAGCCTCAGTAGGTACCTTCACCCAAACCCCAGTAAACAAATTAAATAACCGAAATATGCAAGTGAATTTTTTTTAATAGCATAAAATTAATTTTAATATTAAAAAAAAAAAAAAATGATATAAAAATATAAATAAGCTATAAACGACAATTAAATTACCGAAATTCGTCAAATACGTACGTGTTTTGTCCCAAAAAACGGCAAAATATGCTGTTGGTATTTCAGTCCGTTATGTCTTAAAACAAATTTATATCATTGTTGGATTATTCGACAGCTAAGAGTATACAAATGCAAGAAGTCTCGAACACTATTTTTGTGAATCGCATGATTGAAATTTATCACATTCGAGCAATCACTGATGGTAGGTAGGTATAACAATATACACTATTCGTGTAGATTTAGAAAATGGATATTTTGAAAATATGCGAAAAGTAATCGAGCAACAGGAATACAGACACCGTGCTATGTATTATTGTTATAATAATATGAGCTCATCGCAGAGCAGATTGCGGATATCCATACACATCATGTGTTTTATTCCATTCTCACAAAGCTTTTAAAAAACTATAAAAGTAATCCGAAAGCATCCCGTCAAAGCTCTGAATAATATTGTAAACGCGTAGGAAATCGAACATTTGGTTTTCTTTACAGTGGTTTATGGGAAAAGATAACCGTATGGTCACTCCCTCGAACAAACACCTTTATTTTATTAGTAATATGTTGGAGGTTTATTGGCAATGGGTTTTATCGTAAGAACGTTTGAAACGTTAAACCGTCGACAAATTTTTTTAAAATCTGTGATAACACAATTGTGGTTTTAAAATGAGGCGAATATTGGATGATTTTCGCGGGGGTGTCAAACATTTTGCATACCTCACGAACACGTTTTAGAACTATAAACTGATAAAAAGACATTGAACTTACGTTATGGATATAAATATTTCCAATTAACATGAATAATGAAACTACAAATATATTAGGCCATTGGCCTAAAATAAATATATTAGGCCTCCAACATGGAGGACAACCGCTCAAAATTCGCCCACTGGAGACATCATCCTCAGCACGTCAGTATTTTGATTTTTTTTTTTTTTTTTTTTCAAATATACGAAACTGTTAATCTAACTCTGCACATATTGTAATAAATTATACTACGATAGTTTTATAATGATGACATTTCCATTACTCTGAAATTACATAAATTAAAAATGGAATTTTTTTTCATAAAAATTATTTTTAACTATACATACGTATTCGTGTATCTAAATAAAAAAAAAAATTAAAAAACACTATATTGTAATCGAAAATATCCGTAGGAATAACTATAGGTTAGGTTATGCTCACAAAAAATCCATTAGGTATATTATTATTTCAAGTCATTACATTTTTTTTTCCTCTGTCATAGTCGCACTATATTACTTGTATGAAAATTATTTTCAATAAAAAGATTTCATTGATCAACGAAAAAACCCGAGGGATATTTAGTTTCCTTATTTTTCATTCTTGACTATTGATATTTATTTTATTTTATTATTTACTACGTAGTATATTGAAAAACGTTACAGCTCTTAGTTTAAGAGAGTATACCTTACCTACCTGAAACGTAAAGTCCAATCAATAAATATGTTCGACATTCCACAATAACCTAGCCAGAGATGAAAATAAACTGTCAAATCGCAATTGGACGAAATAATTGAATCAATAAACATTTCAGATTTATCACTCTATTGCTATACCTAGTGTTAATATCGTTCGAATTATTAGATTCTCGGGGTACTAAAGATAGTTTACTACAATGTAATTATTTTTATTCCTCACGTAAATCACTTTATCAGTTAGTATAAAAACACTCCAAATCATTCGCACGACAAAGAGCATGGCATTTTCGCCTGGTGGTATTTAGTAAAGATTTGAACAATTCTTCTACATTCATGAAAGATTTTCTAATAAAATTAAAAAAAAAAATTCCAATAAATAACAATAAGTTAAAATACGAACATTTAATAAACAGGTGTTTATTTAATCAAAATATCTATAACAGTACATAGATTTTAACATGAACTTCATTTATTACATAATACGAAACTAATTACAGCAAGTCGAATAAATAAAAGATAGAAAAATAAATTCATCAAACGAAAACAATTTTTTTCTACGAATATGGAAAATAGCTAAATAACATAAAATAAGATTATTTCTTCGTAACAAACCAGTGCTATTTCCTATTGACAACATTCCTATACAACAAATAGTTGTCATTAATTAGCGGTCAACTATATAATAAGGGTACAATACAATTAATAGTATGCATTACAATATAGTTCCATTCCGTCGGACAATTTCTTACGAAATGACCCGACGTGAATTTAAATACAGAGACCACTATTTCAATAGTGGACTGGCTATAACAAATATTTTTATTACTCCATTTGTTCTCTTCGTATATTCTTGCGCTCCGTCTGATCGAATTGAACGTGTTTTTTACTGCCGGTAGCGCTGGATATCAAATAACGAAGTATATCGGTCCGCTACAGAATCCGTCCCAGTCCTCGAAAAATTTATCTAACGTCGAGGAAATCTCCACCGATGTGAAAACTACGATGAAAACTCGGATATCTGTATATGACGCTGAAACTTTCGTTTACGTTGATAATGTTATTTGAACATCAAAACTCGATTATGAACCGACGAGAACTAAAATACGGAGAACACTATTTCGGACTGACCTATCTACGACGATTGGTAATATTTCACAAAAGTACTACTGGTGTACTATGTAAAAATCTGAAAAATTACGAAACTCTGGCGAACAAATGCAGCAATGCTTCGTTTAACTTTTTGAAAAACGATACGTCTGAAGACTGACGAGGAGGCAAAGCCATCCGGGTTGTGTGGAACTTTAAACTGGAGGAACATTACCAATACGCGACACGAATTGGAAATAGATATGTCTGAGTGAGTAAAATCCGGGTGTACGTCCTCGATATGACGTACGAACTATTTCTACTTTTATACGAATATAAATGTATTGATAAACTATTGCTTTTTTTTTTAAAAACAATATCCAGGGACCGTGGTTGAACAACATGTGCGAAGATTTATTTTTATCAATCGCTCCAAGTAAATTTTTTTCTGTCCGTCCAAACGTTCATAACAGTCATTGCAGTAATTTTGATTTGCCACGTCCAGTTCCACAAGTTGTTTAATTTTCGATAGACTCCGTAATGCATATTGACTATTTGACGGGAGAATTGTCGTACTGTTTTCCGCAGTTTAATATTATGCCCAACTATAGACCGTATGAATTGTCCTTTTTCTGTCCAAGTCTCGGAAGTTACGTCGTCCCTTCGTAACACGCAGCGCCGTGCTCGGATCTCTGCGCTCTGCTTTCAGGATAGTATTTGATGACATTTTATTAGACCGCCATATCCGAATCCCACGTCCTGTGCGTATTGCTAATGCTTCGTGCCATTTTAAAATTCCACACGACTCGGACCGGCTTTGCCACCCCCCCAGTCTTCATGCGTGGCGCCTTTCGCCTCGTTAAATTAAGCTTTCCATATGACGGCCAGATCATTGTTATAGCGAGTCCACTATTGAAATTTGCGTTTGTACACCAGTACGATTGTTGAATATCATACGTTTTAGTTGAGCAAATGTGAATTTGTGTCCCGGTATTTTTTTCTTCATTTGTTCTCTTCGTTTCTTCTTGCGCTCCGTCTGATCGTATTGAACGTGTTTTTTACTGCCGGTAGCGCTGGATATCAAATAACGAAGTATATCGGTCCGCTACAGAATCCGGCCCAGTCCTCTAAAAATTTATCTAACGTCGAGGAAATCTCCACCGATGTGAAAACTACGATGAAAACTCGGATATCTGTATATGACGCTGAAACTTTCGTTTACGTTGATAATGTTATTTAAACATCAAAACTCGATTATGAACCGACGAGAACTAAAATACGGAGAACACTATTTCGGACTGACCTATCTACGACGATTGGTAATATTTCACAAAAGTACTACTGGTGTACTATGTAAAAATCTAAAAAATTACGAAATTCTGGCGAACAAATGCAGCAATGCTTCGTTTAACTTTTTGAAAACCGATACGTCTGAAGACTGACGAGGAGGCAAAGCCATCCGGGTTGTGTGGAACTTTAAACTGGAGGAACATTACCAATACGCGACACGAATTGAAAATAGATATGTCTGAGTGAGTAAAATCCGGGTGTACGTCCTCGATATGACGTACGAACTATTTCTACTTTTATACGAATTTAAATGTATTGGTAAACCAATGCATTTTTTTTTTTAAACAATATCCAGGGACCGTGGTTGAACAACATGTGCGAAGATTTATTTTTATAAATCGCTCCAAGTAAATTTTTTCTGTCCGTCCAAACGTTCATAACAGTCATGCAGTAATTTTGAATTGCCACGTCCAGTTCCACAAGTTGTTTTAATTTTCGATAGACTCCGTAATGCATTTTGACTATTTGACGGGATAATTGTCGTACTGAATTCCGCAGTTTAATATTATGCCCAACTAAAGACCGTATGAATTGTCCTTTTTCTGTCCAAGTCTCGGAAGTTACGTCGTCCCTTCGTAACACGTAGCGCCGTGCTCGGATCTCTGACGCTCTGCTTTCAGGATAGTATTTGACGACATTTTATTAGACCGCCATATCCGAATCCCACGTCCTGTGCGTATTGCTAATGCTTCGTGCCATTTTAAAATTCCACACGACTCGGACCGGCTTTGCCACCCCCCCAGTCTTCATACGTGGCGCCTTTCGCCTCGTTAAATTAAGCATTCCAAATGACGGCCAGATCATTGGTATAGCGAGTCCACTATTGAAATTTGCGTTTGTACACCAGTACGATTGTTGAATATCATACGTTTTAGTTGAGCAAATGTGAATTTGTGTCCCGGTATTTTTTTCTTCATTTGTTCTCTTCGTTTCTTCTTGCGCTCCGTCTGATCGTATTGAACGTGTTTTTTACTGCCGGTAGCGCTGGATATCAAATAACGAAGTATATCGGTCCGCTACAGAATCCGGCCCAGTCCTCTAAAAATTTATCTAACGTCGAGGAAATCTCCACCGATGTGAAAACTACGATGAAAACTCGGATATCTGTATATGACGCTGAAACTTTCGTTTACGTTGATAATGTTATTTGAACATCAAAACTCGATTATGAACCGACGAGAACTAAAATACGGAGAACACTATTTCGGACTGACCTATCTACGACGATTGGTAATATTTCACAAAAGTACTACTGGTGTACTATGTAAAAATCTAAAAAATTACGAAATTCTGGCGAACAAATGCAGCAATGCTTCGTTTAACTTTTTGAAAAACGATACGTCTGAAGACTGACGAGGAGACAAAGCCATCCGGGTTGTGTGGAACTTTAAACTGGAGGAACATTACCAATACGCGACACGAATTGGAAATAGATATGTCTGAGTGAGTAAAATCCGGGTGTACGTCCTCGATATGACGTACGAACTATTTCTACTTTTATACGAATATAAATGTATTGATAAACTATTGCTTTTTTTTTTTAAAACAATATCCAGGGACCGTGGTTGAACAACATGTGCGAAGATTTATTTTTATCAATCGCTCCAAGTAAATTTTTTTCTGTCCGTCCAAACGTTCATAACAGTCATGCAGTAATTTTGAATTGCCACGTCCAGTTCCACAAGTTGTTTTAATTTTCGATAGACTCCGTAATGCATTTTGACTATTTGACGGGAGAATTGTCGTACTGAATTCCGCAGTTTAATATTATGCCCAACTAATGACCGTATGAATTGTCCTTTTTCTGTCCAAGTCTCGGAAGTTACGTCGTCCCTTCGTAACACGCAGCGCCGTTCTCGGATCTCTGACGCTCTGCTTTCAGGATAGTATTTGACGACATTTTATTAGACTGCCATATCCGAATCCCACGTCCTGTGCGTATTGCTAATGCTTCGTGCCATTTTAAAATTCCACACGACTCGGACCGGCTTTGCCACCCCCCAAGTCTTCATGCGTGGCGCCTTTCGCCTCGTTAAATTAAGCTTTCCATATGACGGCCAGATCATTGTTATAGCGAGTCCACTATTGAAATTTGCGTTTGTACACCAGTACGATTGTTGAATATCATACGTTTTAGTTGAGCAAATGTGAATTTGTGTCCCGGTATTTTTTTCTTCATTTGTTCTTTTCGTTTCTTCTTGCGCTCCGTCTGATCGTATTGAACGTGTTTTTTACTGCCGGTAGCGCTGGATATCAAATAACGAAGTATATCGGTCCGCTACAGAATCCGTCCCAGTTCTCGAAAAATTTATCTAACGTCGAGGAAATCTCCACCGATGTGAAAACTACGATGAAAACTCGGATATCTGTATATGACGCTGAAACTTTCGTTTACGTTGATAATGTTATTTGAACATCAAAACTCGATTATGAACCGACGAGAACTAAAATACGGAGAACACTATTTCGGACTGACCTATCTACGACGATTGGTAATATTTCACAAAAGTACTACTGGTGTACTATGTAAAAATCTAAAAAATTACGAAACTCTGGCGAACAAATGCAGCAATGCTTCGTTTAACTTTTTGAAAAACGATACGTCTGAAGACTGACGAGGAGACAAAGCCATCCGGGTTGTGTGGAACTTTAAACTGGAGGAACATTACCAATACGCGACACGAATTGGAAATAGATATGTCTGAGTGAGTAAAATCCGGGTGTACGTCCTCGATATGACGTACGAACTATTTCTACTTTTATACGAATATAAATGTATTGATAAACTATTGCTTTTTTTTTTTAAAACAATATCCAGGGACCGTGGTTGAACAACATGTGCGAAGATTTATTTTTATCAATCGCTCCAAGTAAATTTTTTTCTGTCCGTCCAAACGTTCATAACAGTCATGCAGTAATTTTGAATTGCCACGTCCAGTTCCACAAGTTGTTTTAATTTTCGATAGACTCCGTAATGCATTTTGACTATTTGACGGGAGAATTGTCGTACTGAATTCCGCAGTTTAATATTATGCCCAACTAATGACCGTATGAATTGTCCTTTTTCTGTCCAAGTCTCGGAAGTTACGTCGTCCCTTCGTAACACGCAGCGCCGTTCTCGGATCTCTGACGCTCTGCTTTCAGGATAGTATTTGACGACATTTTATTAGACTGCCATATCCGAATCCCACGTCCTGTGCGTATTGCTAATGCTTCGTGCCATTTTAAAATTCCACACGACTCGGACCGGCTTTGCCACCCCCCCAGTCTTCATGCGTGGCGCCTTTCGCCTCGTTAAATTAAGCTTTCCATATGACGGCCAGATCATTGTTATAGCGAGTCCACTATTGAAATTTGCGTTTGTACACCAGTACGATTGTTGAATATCATACGTTTTAGTTGAGCAAATGTGAATTTGTGTCCCAGTATTTTTTTCTTCATTTGTTCTTTTCGTTTCTTCTTGCGCTCCGTCTGATCGTATTGAACGTGTTTTTTACTGCCGGTAGCGCTGGATATCAAATAACGAAGTATATCGGTCCGCTACAGAATCCGTCCCAGTTCTCGAAAAATTTATCTAACGTCGAGGAAATCTCCACCGATGTGAAAACTACGATGAAAACTCGGATATCTGTATATGACGCTGAAACTTTCGTTTACGTTGATAATGTTATTTGAACATCAAAACTCGATTATGAACCGACGAGAACTAAAATACGGAGAACACTATTTCGGACTGACCTATCTACGACGATTGGTAATATTTCACAAAAGTACTACTGGTGTACTATGTAAAAATCTAAAAAATTACGAAACTCTGGCGAACAAATGCAGCAATGCTTCGTTTAACTTTTTGAAAAACGATACGTCTGAAGACTGACGAGGAGGCAAAGCCATCCGGGTTGTGTGGAACTTTAAACTGGAGGAACATTACCAATACGCGACACGAATTGAAAATAGATATGTCTGAGTGAGTAAAATCCGGGTGTACGTCCTCGATATGACGTACGAACTATTTCTACTTTTATACGAATTTAAATGTATTGGTAAACCAATGCATTTTTTTTTTTAAACAATATCCAGGGACCGTGGTTGAACAACATGTGCGAAGATTTATTTTTATAAATCGCTCCAAGTAAATTTTTTCTGTCCGTCCAAACGTTCATAACAGTCATGCAGTAATTTTGAATTGCCACGTCCAGTTCCACAAGTTGTTTTAATTTTCGATAGACTCCGTAATGCATTTTGACTATTTGACGGGATAATTGTCGTACTGAATTCCGCAGTTTAATATTATGCCCAACTAAAGACCGTATGAATTGTCCTTTTTCTGTCCAAGTCTCGGAAGTTACGTCGTCCCTTCGTAACACGTAGCGCCGTGCTCGGATCTCTGACGCTCTGCTTTCAGGATAGTATTTGACGACATTTTATTAGACCGCCATATCCGAATCCCACGTCCTGTGCGTATTGCTAATGCTTCGTGCCATTTTAAAATTCCACACGACTCGGACCGGCTTTGCCACCCCCCCAGTCTTCATACGTGGCGCCTTTCGCCTCGTTAAATTAAGCATTCCAAATGACGGCCAGATCATTGGTATAGCGAGTCCACTATTGAAATTTGCGTTTGTACACCAGTACGATTGTTGAATATCATACGTTTTAGTTGAGCAAATGTGAATTTGTGTCCCGGTATTTTTTTCTTCATTTGTTCTCTTCGTTTCTTCTTGCGCTCCGTCTGATCGTATTGAACGTGTTTTTTACTGCCGGTAGCGCTGGATATCAAATAACGAAGTATATCGGTCCGCTACAGAATCCGGCCCAGTCCTCTAAAAATTTATCTAACGTCGAGGAAATCTCCACCGATGTGAAAACTACGATGAAAACTCGGATATCTGTATATGACGCTGAAACTTTCGTTTACGTTGATAATGTTATTTGAACATCAAAACTCGATTATGAACCGACGAGAACTAAAATACGGAGAACACTATTTCGGACTGACCTATCTACGACGATTGGTAATATTTCACAAAAGTACTACTGGTGTACTATGTAAAAATCTAAAAAATTACGAAATTCTGGCGAACAAATGCAGCAATGCTTCGTTTAACTTTTTGAAAAACGATACGTCTGAAGACTGACGAGGAGACAAAGCCATCCGGGTTGTGTGGAACTTTAAACTGGAGGAACATTACCAATACGCGACACGAATTGGAAATAGATATGTCTGAGTGAGTAAAATCCGGGTGTACGTCCTCGATATGACGTACGAACTATTTCTACTTTTATACGAATATAAATGTATTGATAAACTATTGCTTTTTTTTTTTAAAACAATATCCAGGGACCGTGGTTGAACAACATGTGCGAAGATTTATTTTTATCAATCGCTCCAAGTAAATTTTTTTCTGTCCGTCCAAACGTTCATAACAGTCATGCAGTAATTTTGAATTGCCACGTCCAGTTCCACAAGTTGTTTTAATTTTCGATAGACTCCGTAATGCATTTTGACTATTTGACGGGAGAATTGTCGTACTGAATTCCGCAGTTTAATATTATGCCCAACTAATGACCGTATGAATTGTCCTTTTTCTGTCCAAGTCTCGGAAGTTACGTCGTCCCTTCGTAACACGCAGCGCCGTTCTCGGATCTCTGACGCTCTGCTTTCAGGATAGTATTTGACGACATTTTATTAGACTGCCATATCCGAATCCCACGTCCTGTGCGTATTGCTAATGCTTCGTGCCATTTTAAAATTCCACACGACTCGGACCGGCTTTGCCACCCCCCAAGTCTTCATGCGTGGCGCCTTTCGCCTCGTTAAATTAAGCTTTCCATATGACGGCCAGATCATTGTTATAGCGAGTCCACTATTGAAATTTGCGTTTGTACACCAGTACGATTGTTGAATATCATACGTTTTAGTTGAGCAAATGTGAATTTGTGTCCCGGTATTTTTTTCTTCATTTGTTCTTTTCGTTTCTTCTTGCGCTCCGTCTGATCGTATTGAACGTGTTTTTTACTGCCGGTAGCGCTGGATATCAAATAACGAAGTATATCGGTCCGCTACAGAATCCGTCCCAGTTCTCGAAAAATTTATCTAACGTCGAGGAAATCTCCACCGATGTGAAAACTACGATGAAAACTCGGATATCTGTATATGACGCTGAAACTTTCGTTTACGTTGATAATGTTATTTGAACATCAAAACTCGATTATGAACCGACGAGAACTAAAATACGGAGAACACTATTTCGGACTGACCTATCTACGACGATTGGTAATATTTCACAAAAGTACTACTGGTGTACTATGTAAAAATCTAAAAAATTACGAAACTCTGGCGAACAAATGCAGCAATGCTTCGTTTAACTTTTTGAAAAACGATACGTCTGAAGACTGACGAGGAGACAAAGCCATCCGGGTTGTGTGGAACTTTAAACTGGAGGAACATTACCAATACGCGACACGAATTGGAAATAGATATGTCTGAGTGAGTAAAATCCGGGTGTACGTCCTCGATATGACGTACGAACTATTTCTACTTTTATACGAATATAAATGTATTGATAAACTATTGCTTTTTTTTTTTAAAACAATATCCAGGGACCGTGGTTGAACAACATGTGCGAAGATTTATTTTTATCAATCGCTCCAAGTAAATTTTTTTCTGTCCGTCCAAACGTTCATAACAGTCATGCAGTAATTTTGAATTGCCACGTCCAGTTCCACAAGTTGTTTTAATTTTCGATAGACTCCGTAATGCATTTTGACTATTTGACGGGAGAATTGTCGTACTGAATTCCGCAGTTTAATATTATGCCCAACTAATGACCGTATGAATTGTCCTTTTTCTGTCCAAGTCTCGGAAGTTACGTCGTCCCTTCGTAACACGCAGCGCCGTTCTCGGATCTCTGACGCTCTGCTTTCAGGATAGTATTTGACGACATTTTATTAGACTGCCATATCCGAATCCCACGTCCTGTGCGTATTGCTAATGCTTCGTGCCATTTTAAAATTCCACACGACTCGGACCGGCTTTGCCACCCCCCCAGTCTTCATGCGTGGCGCCTTTCGCCTCGTTAAATTAAGCTTTCCATATGACGGCCAGATCATTGTTATAGCGAGTCCACTATTGAAATTTGCGTTTGTACACCAGTACGATTGTTGAATATCATACGTTTTAGTTGAGCAAATGTGAATTTGTGTCCCAGTATTTTTTTCTTCATTTGTTCTTTTCGTTTCTTCTTGCGCTCCGTCTGATCGTATTGAACGTGTTTTTTACTGCCGGTAGCGCTGGATATCAAATAACGAAGTATATCGGTCCGCTACAGAATCCGTCCCAGTTCTCGAAAAATTTATCTAACGTCGAGGAAATCTCCACCGATGTGAAAACTACGATGAAAACTCGGATATCTGTATATGACGCTGAAACTTTCGTTTACGTTGATAATGTTATTTGAACATCAAAACTCGATTATGAACCGACGAGAACTAAAATACGGAGAACACTATTTCGGACTGACCTATCTACGACGATTGGTAATATTTCACAAAAGTACTACTGGTGTACTATGTAAAAATCTAAAAAATTACGAAACTCTGGCGAACAAATGCAGCAATGCTTCGTTTAACTTTTTGAAAAACGATACGTCTGAAGACTGACGAGGAGACAAAGCCATCCGGGTTGTGTGGAACTTTAAACTGGAGGAACATTACCAATACGCGACACGAATTGGAAATAGATATGTCTGAGTGAGTAAAATCCGGGTGTACGTCCTCGATATGACGTACGAACTATTTCTACTTTTATACGAATATAAATGTATTGATAAACTATTGCTTTTTTTTTTTAAAACAATATCCAGGGACCGTGGTTGAACAACATGTGCGAAGATTTATTTTTATCAATCGCTCCAAGTAAATTTTTTTCTGTCCGTCCAAACGTTCATAACAGTCATGCAGTAATTTTGAATTGCCACGTCCAGTTCCACAAGTTGTTTTAATTTTCGATAGACTCCGTAATGCATTTTGACTATTTGACGGGAGAATTGTCGTACTGAATTCCGCAGTTTAATATTATGCCCAACTAATGACCGTATGAATTGTCCTTTTTCTGTCCAAGTCTCGGAAGTTACGTCGTCCCTTCGTAACACGCAGCGCCGTTCTCGGATCTCTGACGCTCTGCTTTCAGGATAGTATTTGACGACATTTTATTAGACTGCCATATCCGAATCCCACGTCCTGTGCGTATTGCTAATGCTTCGTGCCATTTTAAAATTCCACACGACTCGGACCGGCTTTGCCACCCCCCCAGTCTTCATGCGTGGCGCCTTTCGCCTCGTTAAATTAAGCTTTCCATATGACGGCCAGATCATTGTTATAGCGAGTCCACTATTGAAATTTGCGTTTGTACACCAGTACGATTGTTGAATATCATACGTTTTAGTTGAGCAAATGTGAATTTGTGTCCCAGTATTTTTTTCTTCATTTGTTCTTTTCGTTTCTTCTTGCGCTCCGTCTGATCGTATTGAACGTGTTTTTTACTGCCGGTAGCGCTGGATATCAAATAACGAAGTATATCGGTCCGCTACAGAATCCGTCCCAGTTCTCGAAAAATTTATCTAACGTCGAGGAAATCTCCACCGATGTGAAAACTACGATGAAAACTCGGATATCTGTATATGACGCTGAAACTTTCGTTTACGTTGATAATGTTATTTGAACATCAAAACTCGATTATGAACCGACGAGAACTAAAATACGGAGAACACTATTTCGGACTGACCTATCTACGACGATTGGTAATATTTCACAAAAGTACTACTGGTGTACTATGTAAAAATCTAAAAAATTACGAAACTCTGGCGAACAAATGCAGCAATGCTTCGTTTAACTTTTTGAAAAACGATACGTCTGAAGACTGACGAGGAGGCAAAGCCATCCGGGTTGTGTGGAACTTTAAACTGGAGGAACATTACCAATACGCGACACGAATTGAAAATAGATATGTCTGAGTGAGTAAAATCCGGGTGTACGTCCTCGATATGACGTACGAACTATTTCTACTTTTATACGAATTTAAATGTATTGGTAAACCAATGCATTTTTTTTTTTAAACAATATCCAGGGACCGTGGTTGAACAACATGTGCGAAGATTTATTTTTATCAATCGCTCCAAGTAAATTTTTTTCTGTCCGTCCAAACGTTCATAACAGTCATGCAGTAATTTTGAATTGCCACGTCCAGTTCCACAAGTTGTTTTAATTTTCGATAGACTCCGTAATGCATTTTGACTATTTGACGGGAGAATTGTCGTACTGAATTCCGCAGTTTAATATTATGCCCAACTAATGACCGTATGAATTGTCCTTTTTCTGTCCAAGTCTCGGAAGTTACGTCGTCCCTTCGTAACACGCAGCGCCGTTCTCGGATCTCTGACGCTCTGCTTTCAGGATAGTATTTGACGACATTTTATTAGACTGCCATATCCGAATCCCACGTCCTGTGCGTATTGCTAATGCTTCGTGCCATTTTAAAATTCCACACGACTCGGACCGGCTTTGCCACCCCCCAAGTCTTCATGCGTGGCGCCTTTCGCCTCGTTAAATTAAGCTTTCCATATGACGGCCAGATCATTGTTATAGCGAGTCCACTATTGAAATTTGCGTTTGTACACCAGTACGATTGTTGAATATCATACGTTTTAGTTGAGCAAATGTGAATTTGTGTCCCGGTATTTTTTTCTTCATTTGTTCTTTTCGTTTCTTCTTGCGCTCCGTCTGATCGTATTGAACGTGTTTTTTACTGCCGGTAGCGCTGGATATCAAATAACGAAGTATATCGGTCCGCTACAGAATCCGTCCCAGTTCTCGAAAAATTTATCTAACGTCGAGGAAATCTCCACCGATGTGAAAACTACGATGAAAACTCGGATATCTGTATATGACGCTGAAACTTTCGTTTACGTTGATAATGTTATTTGAACATCAAAACTCGATTATGAACCGACGAGAACTAAAATACGGAGAACACTATTTCGGACTGACCTATCTACGACGATTGGTAATATTTCACAAAAGTACTACTGGTGTACTATGTAAAAATCTAAAAAATTACGAAACTCTGGCGAACAAATGCAGCAATGCTTCGTTTAACTTTTTGAAAAACGATACGTCTGAAGACTGACGAGGAGACAAAGCCATCCGGGTTGTGTGGAACTTTAAACTGGAGGAACATTACCAATACGCGACACGAATTGGAAATAGATATGTCTGAGTGAGTAAAATCCGGGTGTACGTCCTCGATATGACGTACGAACTATTTCTACTTTTATACGAATATAAATGTATTGATAAACTATTGCTTTTTTTTTTTAAAACAATATCCAGGGACCGTGGTTGAACAACATGTGCGAAGATTTATTTTTATCAATCGCTCCAAGTAAATTTTTTTCTGTCCGTCCAAACGTTCATAACAGTCATGCAGTAATTTTGAATTGCCACGTCCAGTTCCACAAGTTGTTTTAATTTTCGATAGACTCCGTAATGCATTTTGACTATTTGACGGGAGAATTGTCGTACTGAATTCCGCAGTTTAATATTATGCCCAACTAATGACCGTATGAATTGTCCTTTTTCTGTCCAAGTCTCGGAAGTTACGTCGTCCCTTCGTAACACGCAGCGCCGTTCTCGGATCTCTGACGCTCTGCTTTCAGGATAGTATTTGACGACATTTTATTAGACTGCCATATCCGAATCCCACGTCCTGTGCGTATTGCTAATGCTTCGTGCCATTTTAAAATTCCACACGACTCGGACCGGCTTTGCCACCCCCCCAGTCTTCATGCGTGGCGCCTTTCGCCTCGTTAAATTAAGCTTTCCATATGACGGCCAGATCATTGTTATAGCGAGTCCACTATTGAAATTTGCGTTTGTACACCAGTACGATTGTTGAATATCATACGTTTTAGTTGAGCAAATGTGAATTTGTGTCCCAGTATTTTTTTCTTCATTTGTTCTTTTCGTTTCTTCTTGCGCTCCGTCTGATCGTATTGAACGTGTTTTTTACTGCCGGTAGCGCTGGATATCAAATAACGAAGTATATCGGTCCGCTACAGAATCCGTCCCAGTTCTCGAAAAATTTATCTAACGTCGAGGAAATCTCCACCGATGTGAAAACTACGATGAAAACTCGGATATCTGTATATGACGCTGAAACTTTCGTTTACGTTGATAATGTTATTTGAACATCAAAACTCGATTATGAACCGACGAGAACTAAAATACGGAGAACACTATTTCGGACTGACCTATCTACGACGATTGGTAATATTTCACAAAAGTACTACTGGTGTACTATGTAAAAATCTAAAAAATTACGAAACTCTGGCGAACAAATGCAGCAATGCTTCGTTTAACTTTTTGAAAAACGATACGTCTGAAGACTGACGAGGAGGCAAAGCCATCCGGGTTGTGTGGAACTTTAAACTGGAGGAACATTACCAATACGCGACACGAATTGAAAATAGATATGTCTGAGTGAGTAAAATCCGGGTGTACGTCCTCGATATGACGTACGAACTATTTCTACTTTTATACGAATTTAAATGTATTGGTAAACCAATGCATTTTTTTTTTTAAACAATATCCAGGGACCGTGGTTGAACAACATGTGCGAAGATTTATTTTTATAAATCGCTCCAAGTAAATTTTTTCTGTCCGTCCAAACGTTCATAACAGTCATGCAGTAATTTTGAATTGCCACGTCCAGTTCCACAAGTTGTTTTAATTTTCGATAGACTCCGTAATGCATTTTGACTATTTGACGGGATAATTGTCGTACTGAATTCCGCAGTTTAATATTATGCCCAACTAAAGACCGTATGAATTGTCCTTTTTCTGTCCAAGTCTCGGAAGTTACGTCGTCCCTTCGTAACACGTAGCGCCGTGCTCGGATCTCTGACGCTCTGCTTTCAGGATAGTATTTGACGACATTTTATTAGACCGCCATATCCGAATCCCACGTCCTGTGCGTATTGCTAATGCTTCGTGCCATTTTAAAATTCCACACGACTCGGACCGGCTTTGCCACCCCCCCAGTCTTCATACGTGGCGCCTTTCGCCTCGTTAAATTAAGCATTCCAAATGACGGCCAGATCATTGGTATAGCGAGTCCACTATTGAAATTTGCGTTTGTACACCAGTACGATTGTTGAATATCATACGTTTTAGTTGAGCAAATGTGAATTTGTGTCCCGGTATTTTTTTCTTCATTTGTTCTCTTCGTTTCTTCTTGCGCTCCGTCTGATCGTATTGAACGTGTTTTTTACTGCCGGTAGCGCTGGATATCAAATAACGAAGTATATCGGTCCGCTACAGAATCCGGCCCAGTCCTCTAAAAATTTATCTAACGTCGAGGAAATCTCCACCGATGTGAAAACTACGATGAAAACTCGGATATCTGTATATGACGCTGAAACTTTCGTTTACGTTGATAATGTTATTTGAACATCAAAACTCGATTATGAACCGACGAGAACTAAAATACGGAGAACACTATTTCGGACTGACCTATCTACGACGATTGGTAATATTTCACAAAAGTACTACTGGTGTACTATGTAAAAATCTAAAAAATTACGAAACTCTGGCGAACAAATGCAGCAATGCTTCGTTTAACTTTTTGAAAAACGATACGTCTGAAGACTGACGAGGAGGCAAAGCCATCCGGGTTGTGTGGAACTTTAAACTGGAGGAACATTACCAATACGCGACACGAATTGAAAATAGATATGTCTGAGTGAGTAAAATCCGGGTGTACGTCCTCGATATGACGTACGAACTATTTCTACTTTTATACGAATATAAATGTATTGGTAAACCAATGCATTTTTTTTTTTAAACAATATCCAGGGACCGTGGTTGAACAACATGTGCGAAGATTTATTTTTATAAATCGCTCCAAGTAAATTTTTTCTGTCCGTCCAAACGTTCATAACAGTCATGCAGTAATTTTGAATTGCCACGTCCAGTTCCACAAGTTGTTTTAATTTTCGATAGACTCCGTAATGCATTTTGACTATTTGACGGGATAATTGTCGTACTGAATTCCGCAGTTTAATATTATGCCCAACTAAAGACCGTATGAATTGTCCTTTTTCTGTCCAAGTCTCGGAAGTTACGTCGTCCCTTCGTAACACGTAGCGCCGTGCTCGGATCTCTGACGCTCTGCTTTCAGGATAGTATTTGACGACATTTTATTAGACCGCCATATCCGAATCCCACGTCCTGTGCGTATTGCTAATGCTTCGTGCCATTTTAAAATTCCACACGACTCGGACCGGCTTTGCCACCCCCCCAGTCTTCATGCGTGGCGCCTTTCGCCTCGTTAAATTAAGCTTTCCATATGACGGCCAGATCATTGTTATAGCGAGTCCACTATTGAAATTTGCGTTTGTACACCAGTACGATTGTTGAATATCATACGTTTTAGTTGAGCAAATGTGAATTTGTGTCCCAGTATTTTTTTCTTCATTTGTTCTTTTCGTTTCTTCTTGCGCTCCGTCTGATCGTATTGAACGTGTTTTTTACTGCCGGTAGCGCTGGATATCAAATAACGAAGTATATCGGTCCGCTACAGAATCCGTCCCAGTTCTCGAAAAATTTATCTAACGTCGAGGAAATCTCCACCGATGTGAAAACTACGATGAAAACTCGGATATCTGTATATGACGCTGAAACTTTCGTTTACGTTGATAATGTTATTTGAACATCAAAACTCGATTATGAACCGACGAGAACTAAAATACGGAGAACACTATTTCGGACTGACCTATCTACGACGATTGGTAATATTTCACAAAAGTACTACTGGTGTACTATGTAAAAATCTAAAAAATTACGAAATTCTGGCGAACAAATGCAGCAATGCTTCGTTTAACTTTTTGAAAAACGATACGTCTGAAGACTGACGAGGAGACAAAGCCATCCGGGTTGTGTGGAACTTTAAACTGGAGGAACATTACCAATACGCGACACGAATTGGAAATAGATATGTCTGAGTGAGTAAAATCCGGGTGTACGTCCTCGATATGACGTACGAACTATTTCTACTTTTATACGAATATAAATGTATTGATAAACTATTGCTTTTTTTTTTTAAAACAATATCCAGGGACCGTGGTTGAACAACATGTGCGAAGATTTATTTTTATCAATCGCTCCAAGTAAATTTTTTTCTGTCCGTCCAAACGTTCATAACAGTCATGCAGTAATTTTGAATTGCCACGTCCAGTTCCACAAGTTGTTTTAATTTTCGATAGACTCCGTAATGCATTTTGACTATTTGACGGGAGAATTGTCGTACTGAATTCCGCAGTTTAATATTATGCCCAACTAATGACCGTATGAATTGTCCTTTTTCTGTCCAAGTCTCGGAAGTTACGTCGTCCCTTCGTAACACGCAGCGCCGTTCTCGGATCTCTGACGCTCTGCTTTCAGGATAGTATTTGACGACATTTTATTAGACTGCCATATCCGAATCCCACGTCCTGTGCGTATTGCTAATGCTTCGTGCCATTTTAAAATTCCACACGACTCGGACCGGCTTTGCCACCCCCCCAGTCTTCATGCGTGGCGCCTTTCGCCTCGTTAAATTAAGCTTTCCATATGACGGCCAGATCATTGTTATAGCGAGTCCACTATTGAAATTTGCGTTTGTACACCAGTACGATTGTTGAATATCATACGTTTTAGTTGAGCAAATGTGAATTTGTGTCCCGGTATTTTTTTCTTCATTTGTTCTTTTCGTTTCTTCTTGCGCTCCGTCTGATCGTATTGAACGTGTTTTTTACTGCCGGTAGCGCTGGATATCAAATAACGAAGTATATCGGTCCGCTACAGAATCCGTCCCAGTCCTCGAAAAATTTATCTAACGTCGAGGAAATCTCCACCGATGTGAAAACTACGATGAAAACTCGGATATCTGTATATGACGCTGAAACTTTCGTTTACGTTGATAATGTTATTTGAACATCAAAACTCGATTATGAACCGACGAGAACTAAAATACGGAGAACACTATTTCGGACTGACCTATCTACGACGATTGGTAATATTTCACAAAAGTACTACTGGTGTACTATGTAAAAATCTAAAAAATTACGAAACTCTGGCGAACAAATGCAGCAATGCTTCGTTTAACTTTTTGAAAAACGATACGTCTGAAGACTGACGAGGAGGCAAAGCCATCCGGGTTGTGTGGAACTTTAAACTGGAGGAACATTACCAATACGCGACACGAATTGAAAATAGATATGTCTGAGTGAGTAAAATCCGGGTGTACGTCCTCGATATGACGTACGAACTATTTCTACTTTTATACGAATATAAATGTATTGGTAAACCAATGCATTTTTTTTTTTAAACAATATCCAGGGACCGTGGTTGAACAACATGTGCGAAGATTTATTTTTATAAATCGCTCCAAGTAAATTTTTTCTGTCCGTCCAAACGTTCATAACAGTCATGCAGTAATTTTGAATTGCCACGTCCAGTTCCACAAGTTGTTTTAATTTTCGATAGACTCCGTAATGCATTTTGACTATTTGACGGGATAATTGTCGTACTGAATTCCGCAGTTTAATATTATGCCCAACTAAAGACCGTATGAATTGTCCTTTTTCTGTCCAAGTCTCGGAAGTTACGTCGTCCCTTCGTAACACGTAGCGCCGTGCTCGGATCTCTGACGCTCTGCTTTCAGGATAGTATTTGACGACATTTTATTAGACCGCCATATCCGAATCCCACGTCCTGTGCGTATTGCTAATGCTTCGTGCCATTTTAAAATTCCACACGACTCGGACCGGCTTTGCCACCCCCTCAGTCTTCATACGTGGCGCCTTTCGCCTCGTTAAATTAAGCATTCCAAATGACGGCCAGATCATTGGTATAGCGAGTCCACTATTGAAATTTGCGTTTGTACACCAGTACGATTGTTGAATATCATACGTTTTAGTTGAGCAAATGTGAATTTGTGTCCCGGTATTTTTTTCTTCATTTGTTCTCTTCGTTTCTTCTTGCGCTCCGTCTGATCGTATTGAACGTGTTTTTTACTGCCGGTAGCGCTGGATATCAAATAACGAAGTATATCGGTCCGCTACAGAATCCGGCCCAGTCCTCTAAAAATTTATCTAACGTCGAGGAAATCTCCACCGATGTGAAAACTACGATGAAAACTCGGATATCTGTATATGACGCTGAAACTTTCGTTTACGTTGATAATGTTATTTGAACATCAAAACTCGATTATGAACCGACGAGAACTAAAATACGGAGAACACTATTTCGGACTGACCTATCTACGACGATTGGTAATATTTCACAAAAGTACTACTGGTGTACTATGTAAAAATCTAAAAAATTACGAAACTCTGGCGAACAAATGCAGCAATGCTTCGTTTAACTTTTTGAAAAACGATACGTCTGAAGACTGACGAGGAGGCAAAGCCATCCGGGTTGTGTGGAACTTTAAACTGGAGGAACATTACCAATACGCGACACGAATTGAAAATAGATATGTCTGAGTGAGTAAAATCCGGGTGTACGTCCTCGATATGACGTACGAACTATTTCTACTTTTATACGAATATAAATGTATTGGTAAACCAATGCATTTTTTTTTTTAAACAATATCCAGGGACCGTGGTTGAACAACATGTGCGAAGATTTATTTTTATAAATCGCTCCAAGTAAATTTTTTCTGTCCGTCCAAACGTTCATAACAGTCATGCAGTAATTTTGAATTGCCACGTCCAGTTCCACAAGTTGTTTTAATTTTCGATAGACTCCGTAATGCATTTTGACTATTTGACGGGATAATTGTCGTACTGAATTCCGCAGTTTAATATTATGCCCAACTAAAGACCGTATGAATTGTCCTTTTTCTGTCCAAGTCTCGGAAGTTACGTCGTCCCTTCGTAACACGTAGCGCCGTGCTCGGATCTCTGACGCTCTGCTTTCAGGATAGTATTTGACGACATTTTATTAGACCGCCATATCCGAATCCCACGTCCTGTGCGTATTGCTAATGCTTCGTGCCATTTTAAAATTCCACACGACTCGGACCGGCTTTGCCACCCCCCCAGTCTTCATGCGTGGCGCCTTTCGCCTCGTTAAATTAAGCTTTCCATATGACGGCCAGATCATTGTTATAGCGAGTCCACTATTGAAATTTGCGTTTGTACACCAGTACGATTGTTGAATATCATACGTTTTAGTTGAGCAAATGTGAATTTGTGTCCCGGTATTTTTTTCTTCATTTGTTCTTTTCGTTTCTTCTTGCGCTCCGTCTGATCGTATTGAACGTGTTTTTTACTGCCGGTAGCGCTGGATATCAAATAACGAAGTATATCGGTCCGCTACAGAATCCGTCCCAGTTCTCGAAAAATTTATCTAACGTCGAGGAAATCTCCACCGATGTGAAAACTACGATGAAAACTCGGATATCTGTATATGACGCTGAAACTTTCGTTTACGTTGATAATGTTATTTGAACATCAAAACTCGATTATGAACCGACGAGAACTAAAATACGGAGAACACTATTTCGGACTGACCTATCTACGACGATTGGTAATATTTCACAAAAGTACTACTGGTGTACTATGTAAAAATCTAAAAAATTACGAAACTCTGGCGAACAAATGCAGCAATGCTTCGTTTAACTTTTTGAAAAACGATACGTCTGAAGACTGACGAGGAGGCAAAGCCATCCGGGTTGTGTGGAACATTAAACTGGAGGAACATTACCAATACGCGACACGAATTGAAAATAGATATGTCTGAGTGAGTAAAATCCGGGTGTACGTCCTCGATATGACGTACGAACTATTTCTACTTTTATACGAATATAAATGTATTGATAAACTATTGCTTTTTTTTTTTAAAACAATATCCAGGGACCGTGGTTGAACAACATGTGCGAAGATTTATTTTTATCAATCGCTCCAAGTAAATTTTTTTCTGTCCGTCCAAACGTTCATAACAGTCATGCAGTAATTTTGAATTGCCACGTCCAGTTCCACAAGTTGTTTTAATTTTCGATAGACTCCGTAATGCATTTTGACTATTTGACGGGAGAATTGTCGTACTGAATTCCGCAGTTTAATATTATGCCCAACTAATGACCGTATGAATTGTCCTTTTTCTGTCCAAGTCTCGGAAGTTACGTCGTCCCTTCGTAACACGCAGCGCCGTTCTCGGATCTCTGACGCTCTGCTTTCAGGATAGTATTTGACGACATTTTATTAGACTGCCATATCCGAATCCCACGTCCTGTGCGTATTGCTAATGCTTCGTGCCATTTTAAAATTCCACACGACTCGGACCGGCTTTGCCACCCCCCAAGTCTTCATGCGTGGCGCCTTTCGCCTCGTTAAATTAAGCTTTCCATATGACGGCCAGATCATTGTTATAGCGAGTCCACTATTGAAATTTGCGTTTGTACACCAGTACGATTGTTGAATATCATACGTTTTAGTTGAGCAAATGTGAATTTGTGTCCCGGTATTTTTTTCTTCATTTGTTCTTTTCGTTTCTTCTTGCGCTCCGTCTGATCGTATTGAACGTGTTTTTTACTGCCGGTAGCGCTGGATATCAAATAACGAAGTATATCGGTCCGCTACAGAATCCGTCCCAGTTCTCGAAAAATTTATCTAACGTCGAGGAAATCTCCACCGATGTGAAAACTACGATGAAAACTCGGATATCTGTATATGACGCTGAAACTTTCGTTTACGTTGATAATGTTATTTGAACATCAAAACTCGATTATGAACCGACGAGAACTAAAATACGGAGAACACTATTTCGGACTGACCTATCTACGACGATTGGTAATATTTCACAAAAGTACTACTGGTGTACTATGTAAAAATCTAAAAAATTACGAAACTCTGGCGAACAAATGCAGCAATGCTTCGTTTAACTTTTTGAAAAACGATACGTCTGAAGACTGACGAGGAGGCAAAGCCATCCGGGTTGTGTGGAACTTTAAACTGGAGGAACATTACCAATACGCGACACGAATTGAAAATAGATATGTCTGAGTGAGTAAAATCCGGGTGTACGTCCTCGATATGACGTACGAACTATTTCTACTTTTATACGAATATAAATGTATTGATAAACTATTGCTTTTTTTTTTTAAAACAATATCCAGGGACCGTGGTTGAACAACATGTGCGAAGATTTATTTTTATCAATCGCTCCAAGTAAATTTTTTTCTGTCCGTCCAAACGTTCATAACAGTCATGCAGTAATTTTGAATTGCCACGTCCAGTTCCACAAGTTGTTTAATTTTCGATAGACTCCGTAATGCATATTGACTATTTGACGGGAGAATTGTCGTACTGTTTTCCGCAGTTTAATATTATGCCCAACTATAGACCGTATGAATTGTCCTTTTTCTGTCCAAGTCTCGGAAGTTACGTCGTCCCTTCGTAACACGCAGCGCCGTGCTCGGATCTCTGCGCTCTGCTTTCAGGATAGTATTTGATGACATTTTATTAGACCGCCATATCCGAATCCCACGTCCTGTGCGTATTGCTAATGCTTCGTGCCATTTTAAAATTCCACACGACTCGGACCGGCTTTGCCACCCCCCCAGTCTTCATACGTGGCGCCTTTCGCCTCGTTAAATTAAGCATTCCAAATGACGGCCAGATCATTGGTATAGCGAGTCCACTATTGAAATTTGCGTTTGTACACCAGTACGATTGTTGAATATCATACGTTTTAGTTGAGCAAATGTGAATTTGTGTCCCGGTATTTTTTTCTTCATTTGTTCTCTTCGTTTCTTCTTGCGCTCCGTCTGATCGTATTGAACGTGTTTTTTACTGCCGGTAGCGCTGGATATCAAATAACGAAGTATATCGGTCCGCTACAGAATCCGGCCCAGTCCTCTAAAAATTTATCTAACGTCGAGGAAATCTCCACCGATGTGAAAACTACGATGAAAACTCGGATATCTGTATATGACGCTGAAACTTTCGTTTACGTTGATAATGTTATTTGAACATCAAAACTCGATTATGAACCGACGAGAACTAAAATACGGAGAACACTATTTCGGACTGACCTATCTACGACGATTGGTAATATTTCACAAAAGTACTACTGGTGTACTATGTAAAAATCTAAAAAATTACGAAATTCTGGCGAACAAATGCAGCAATGCTTCGTTTAACTTTTTGAAAAACGATACGTCTGAAGACTGACGAGGAGACAAAGCCATCCGGGTTGTGTGGAACTTTAAACTGGAGGAACATTACCAATACGCGACACGAATTGGAAATAGATATGTCTGAGAGAGTAAAATCCGGGTGTACGTCCTCGATATGACGTACGAACTATTTCTACTTTTATACGAATATAAATGTATTGATAAACTATTGCTTTTTTTTTTTAAAACAATATCCAGGGACCGTGGTTGAACAACATGTGCGAAGATTTATTTTTATCAATTGCTCCAAGTAAATTTTTTTCTGTCCGTCCAAACGTTCATAACAGTCATTGCAGTAATTTTGATTTGCCACGTCCAGTTCCACAAGTTGTTTAATTTTCGATAGACTCCGTAATGCATATTGACTATTTGACGGGAGAATTGTCGTACTGTTTTCCGCAGTTTAATATTATGCCCAACTATAGACCGTATGAATTGTCCTTTTTCTGTCCAAGTCTCGGAAGTTACGTCGTCCCTTCGTAACACGCAGCGCCGTGCTCGGATCTCTGCGCTCTGCTTTCAGGATAGTATTTGATGACATTTTATTAGACCGCCATATCCGAATCCCACGTCCTGTGCGTATTGCTAATGCTTCGTGCCATTTTAAAATTCCACACGACTCGGACCGGCTTTGCCACCCCCCCAGTCTTCATACGTGGCGCCATTCGCCTCGTTAAATTAAGCATTCCAAATGACGGCCAGATCATTGGTATAGCGAGTCCACTATTGAAATTTGCGTTTGTACACCAGTACGATTGTTGAATATCATACGTTTTAGTTGAGCAAATGTGAATTTGTGTCCCGGTATTTTTTTCTTCATTTGTTCTCTTCGTTTCTTCTTGCGCTCCGTCTGATCGTATTGAACGTGTTTTTTACTGCCGGTAGCGCTGGATATCAAATAACGAAGTATATCGGTCCGCTACAGAATCCGGCCCAGTCCTCTAAAAATTTATCTAACGTCGAGGAAATCTCCACCGATGTGAAAACTACGATGAAAACTCGGATATCTGTATATGACGCTGAAACTTTCGTTTACGTTGATAATGTTATTTGAACATCAAAACTCGATTATGAACCGACGAGAACTAAAATACGGAGAACACTATTTCGGACTGACCTATCTACGACGATTGGTAATATTTCACAAAAGTACTACTGGTGTACTATGTAAAAATCTAAAAAATTACGAAATTCTGGCGAACAAATGCAGCAATGCTTCGTTTAACTTTTTGAAAAACGATACGTCTGAAGACTGACGAGGAGACAAAGCCATCCGGGTTGTGTGGAACTTTAAACTGGAGGAACATTACCAATACGCGACACGAATTGGAAATAGATATGTCTGAGTGAGTAAAATCCGGGTGTACGTCCTCGATATGACGTACGAACTATTTCTACTTTTATACGAATATAAATGTATTGATAAACTATTGCTTTTTTTTTTTAAAACAATATCCAGGGACCGTGGTTGAACAACATGTGCGAAGATTTATTTTTATCAATCGCTCCAAGTAAATTTTTTTCTGTCCGTCCAAACGTTCATAACAGTCATGCAGTAATTTTGAATTGCCACGTCCAGTTCCACAAGTTGTTTAATTTTCGATAGACTCCGTAATGCATATTGACTATTTGACGGGAGAATTGTCGTACTGTTTTCCGCAGTTTAATATTATGCCCAACTATAGACCGTATGAATTGTCCTTTTTCTGTCCAAGTCTCGGAAGTTACGTCGTCCCTTCGTAACACGCAGCGCCGTGCTCGGATCTCTGCGCTCTGCTTTCAGGATAGTATTTGATGACATTTTATTAGACCGCCATATCCGAATCCCACGTCCTGTGCGTATTGCTAATGCTTCGTGCCATTTTAAAATTCCACACGACTCGGACCGGCTTTGCCACCCCCCCAGTCTTCATACGTGGCGCCTTTCGCCTCGTTAAATTAAGCATTCCAAATGACGGCCAGATCATTGGTATAGCGAGTCCACTATTGAAATTTGCGTTTGTACACCAGTACGATTGTTGAATATCATACGTTTTAGTTGAGCAAATGTGAATTTGTGTCCCGGTATTTTTTTCTTCATTTGTTCTCTTCGTTTCTTCTTGCGCTCCGTCTGATCGTATTGAACGTGTTTTTTACTGCCGGTAGCGCTGGATATCAAATAACGAAGTATATCGGTCCGCTACAGAATCCGGCCCAGTCCTCTAAAAATTTATCTAACGTCGAGGAAATCTCCACCGATGTGAAAACTACGATGAAAACTCGGATATCTGTATATGACGCTGAAACTTTCGTTTACGTTGATAATGTTATTTGAACATCAAAACTCGATTATGAACCGACGAGAACTAAAATACGGAGAACACTATTTCGGACTGACCTATCTACGACGATTGGTAATATTTCACAAAAGTACTACTGGTGTACTATGTAAAAATCTAAAAAATTACGAAATTCTGGCGAACAAATGCAGCAATGCTTCGTTTAACTTTTTGAAAAACGATACGTCTGAAGACTGACGAGGAGACAAAGCCATCCGGGTTGTGTGGAACTTTAAACTGGAGGAACATTACCAATACGCGACACGAATTGGAAATAGATATGTCTGAGTGAGTAAAATCCGGGTGTACGTCCTCGATATGACGTACGAACTATTTCTACTTTTATACGAATATAAATGTATTGATAAACTATTGCTTTTTTTTTTTAAAACAATATCCAGGGACCGTGGTTGAACAACATGTGCGAAGATTTATTTTTATCAATCGCTCCAAGTAAATTTTTTTCTGTCCGTCCAAACGTTCATAACAGTCATGCAGTAATTTTGAATTGCCACGTCCAGTTCCACAAGTTGTTTTAATTTTCGATAGACTCCGTAATGCATTTTGACTATTTGACGGGAGAATTGTCGTACTGAATTCCGCAGTTTAATATTATGCCCAACTAATGACCGTATGAATTGTCCTTTTTCTGTCCAAGTCTCGGAAGTTACGTCGTCCCTTCGTAACACGCAGCGCCGTTCTCGGATCTCTGACGCTCTGCTTTCAGGATAGTATTTGACGACATTTTATTAGACTGCCATATCCGAATCCCACGTCCTGTGCGTATTGCTAATGCTTCGTGCCATTTTAAAATTCCACACGACTCGGAGCGGCTTTGCCACCCCCCCAGTCTTCATGCGTGGCGCCTTTCGCCTCGTTAAATTAAGCTTTCCATATGACGGCCAGATCATTGTTATAGCGAGTCCACTATTGAAATTTGCGTTTGTACACCAGTACGATTGTTGAATATCATACGTTTTAGTTGAGCAAATGTGAATTTGTGTCCCGGTATTTTTTTCTTCATTTGTTCTCTTCGTTTCTTCTTGCGCTCCGTCTGATCGTATTGAACGTGTTTTTTACTGCCGGTAGCGCTGGATATCAAATAACGAAGTATATCGGTCCGCTACAGAATCCGGCCCAGTCCTCTAAAAATTTATCTAACGTCGAGGAAATCTCCACCGATGTGAAAACTACGATGAAAACTCGGATATCTGTATATGACGCTGAAACTTTCGTTTACGTTGATAATGTTATTTGAACATCAAAACTCGATTATGAACCGACGAGAACTAAAATACGGAGAACACTATTTCGGACTGACCTATCTACGACGATTGGTAATATTTCACAAAAGTACTACTGGTGTACTATGTAAAAATCTAAAAAATTACGAAATTCTGGCGAACAAATGCAGCAATGCTTCGTTTAACTTTTTGAAAAACGATACGTCTGAAGACTGACGAGGAGACAAAGCCATCCGGGTTGTGTGGAACTTTAAACTGGAGGAACATTACCAATACGCGACACGAATTGAAAATAGATATGTCTGAGTGAGTAAAATCCGGGTGTACGTCCTCGATATGACGTACGAACTATTTCTACTTTTATACGAATATAAATGTATTGATAAACTATTGCTTTTTTTTTTAAAAACAATATCCAGGGACCGTGGTTGAACAACATGTGCGAAGATTTATTTTTATCAATCGCTCCAAGTAAATTTTTTTCTGTCCGTCCAAACGTTCATAACAGTCATTGCAGTAATTTTGATTTGCCACGTCCAGTTCCACAAGTTGTTTAATTTTCGATAGACTCCGTAATGCATATTGACTATTTGACGGGAGAATTGTCGTACTGTTTTCCGCAGTTTAATATTATGCCCAACTATAGACCGTATGAATTGTCCTTTTTCTGTCCAAGTCTCGGAAGTTACGTCGTCCCTTCGTAACACGCAGCGCCGTGCTCGGATCTCTGCGCTCTGCTTTCAGGATAGTATTTGATGACATTTTATTAGACCGCCATATCCGAATCCCACGTCCTGTGCGTATTGCTAATGCTTCGTGCCATTTTAAAATTCCACACGACTCGGACCGGCTTTGCCACCCCCCCAGTCTTCATACGTGGCGCCTTTCGCCTCGTTAAATTAAGCATTCCAAATGACGGCCAGATCATTGGTATAGCGAGTCCACTATTGAAATTTGCGTTTGTACACCAGTACGATTGTTGAATATCATACGTTTTAGTTGAGCAAATGTGAATTTGTGTCCCGGTATTTTTTTCTTCATTTGTTCTCTTCGTTTCTTCTTGCGCTCCGTCTGATCGTATTGAACGTGTTTTTTACTGCCGGTAGCGCTGGATATCAAATAACGAAGTATATCGGTCCGCTACAGAATCCGGCCCAGTCCTCTAAAAATTTATCTAACGTCGAGGAAATCTCCACCGATGTGAAAACTACGATGAAAACTCGGATATCTGTATATGACGCTGAAACTTTCGTTTACGTTGATAATGTTATTTGAACATCAAAACTCGATTATGAACCGACGAGAACTAAAATACGGAGAACACTATTTCGGACTGACCTATCTACGACGATTGGTAATATTTCACAAAAGTACTACTGGTGTACTATGTAAAAATCTAAAAAATTACGAAATTCTGGCGAACAAATGCAGCAATGCTTCGTTTAACTTTTTGAAAAACGATACGTCTGAAGACTGACGAGGAGACAAAGCCATCCGGGTTGTGTGGAACTTTAAACTGGAGGAACATTACCAATACGCGACACGAATTGGAAATAGATATGTCTGAGTGAGTAAAATCCGGGTGTACGTCCTCGATATGACGTACGAACTATTTCTACTTTTATACGAATATAAATGTATTGATAAACTATTGCTTTTTTTTTTTAAAACAATATCCAGGGACCGTGGTTGAACAACATGTGCGAAGATTTATTTTTATCAATCGCTCCAAGTAAATTTTTTTCTGTCCGTCCAAACGTTCATAACAGTCATGCAGTAATTTTGAATTGCCACGTCCAGTTCCACAAGTTGTTTAATTTTCGATAGACTCCGTAATGCATATTGACTATTTGACGGGAGAATTGTCGTACTGTTTTCCGCAGTTTAATATTATGCCCAACTATAGACCGTATGAATTGTCCTTTTTCTGTCCAAGTCTCGGAAGTTACGTCGTCCCTTCGTAACACGCAGCGCCGTGCTCGGATCTCTGCGCTCTGCTTTCAGGATAGTATTTGATGACATTTTATTAGACCGCCATATCCGAATCCCACGTCCTGTGCGTATTGCTAATGCTTCGTGCCATTTTAAAATTCCACACGACTCGGACCGGCTTTGCCACCCCCCCAGTCTTCATACGTGGCGCCTTTCGCCTCGTTAAATTAAGCATTCCAAATGACGGCCAGATCATTGGTATAGCGAGTCCACTATTGAAATTTGCGTTTGTACACCAGTACGATTGTTGAATATCATACGTTTTAGTTGAGCAAATGTGAATTTGTGTCCCGGTATTTTTTTCTTCATTTGTTCTCTTCGTTTCTTCTTGCGCTCCGTCTGATCGTATTGAACGTGTTTTTTACTGCCGGTAGCGCTGGATATCAAATAACGAAGTATATCGGTCCGCTACAGAATCCGGCCCAGTCCTCTAAAAATTTATCTAACGTCGAGGAAATCTCCACCGATGTGAAAACTACGATGAAAACTCGGATATCTGTATATGACGCTGAAACTTTCGTTTACGTTGATAATGTTATTTGAACATCAAAACTCGATTATGAACCGACGAGAACTAAAATACGGAGAACACTATTTCGGACTGACCTATCTACGACGATTGGTAATATTTCACAAAAGTACTACTGGTGTACTATGTAAAAATCTAAAAAATTACGAAATTCTGGCGAACAAATGCAGCAATGCTTCGTTTAACTTTTTGAAAAACGATACGTCTGAAGACTGACGAGGAGACAAAGCCATCCGGGTTGTGTGGAACTTTAAACTGGAGGAACATTACCAATACGCGACACGAATTGGAAATAGATATGTCTGAGAGAGTAAAATCCGGGTGTACGTCCTCGATATGACGTACGAACTATTTCTACTTTTATACGAATATAAATGTATTGATAAACTATTGCTTTTTTTTTTAAAAACAATATCCAGGGACCGTGGTTGAACAACATGTGCGAAGATTTATTTTTATCAATCGCTCCAAGTAAATTTTTTTCTGTCCGTCCAAACGTTCATAACAGTCATTGCAGTAATTTTGATTTGCCACGTCCAGTTCCACAAGTTGTTTAATTTTCGATAGACTCCGTAATGCATATTGACTATTTGACGGGAGAATTGTCGTACTGTTTTCCGCAGTTTAATATTATGCCCAACTATAGACCGTATGAATTGTCCTTTTTCTGTCCAAGTCTCGGAAGTTACGTCGTCCCTTCGTAACACGCAGCGCCGTGCTCGGATCTCTGCGCTCTGCTTTCAGGATAGTATTTGATGACATTTTATTAGACCGCCATATCCGAATCCCACGTCCTGTGCGTATTGCTAATGCTTCGTGCCATTTTAAAATTCCACACGACTCGGACCGGCTTTGCCACCCCCCCAGTCTTCATACGTGGCGCCTTTCGCCTCGTTAAATTAAGCATTCCAAATGACGGCCAGATCATTGGTATAGCGAGTCCACTATTGAAATTTGCGTTTGTACACCAGTACGATTGTTGAATATCATACGTTTTAGTTGAGCAAATGTGAATTTGTGTCCCGGTATTTTTTTCTTCATTTGTTCTCTTCGTTTCTTCTTGCGCTCCGTCTGATCGTATTGAACGTGTTTTTTACTGCCGGTAGCGCTGGATATCAAATAACGAAGTATATCGGTCCGCTACAGAATCCGGCCCAGTCCTCTAAAAATTTATCTAACGTCGAGGAAATCTCCACCGATGTGAAAACTACGATGAAAACTCGGATATCTGTATATGACGCTGAAACTTTCGTTTACGTTGATAATGTTATTTGAACATCAAAACTCGATTATGAACCGACGAGAACTAAAATACGGAGAACACTATTTCGGACTGACCTATCTACGACGATTGGTAATATTTCACAAAAGTACTACTGGTGTACTATGTAAAAATCTAAAAAATTACGAAATTCTGGCGAACAAATGCAGCAATGCTTCGTTTAACTTTTTGAAAAACGATACGTCTGAAGACTGACGAGGAGACAAAGCCATCCGGGTTGTGTGGAACTTTAAACTGGAGGAACATTACCAATACGCGACACGAATTGGAAATAGATATGTCTGAGTGAGTAAAATCCGGGTGTACGTCCTCGATATGACGTACGAACTATTTCTACTTTTATACGAATATAAATGTATTGATAAACTATTGCTTTTTTTTTTTAAAACAATATCCAGGGACCGTGGTTGAACAACATGTGCGAAGATTTATTTTTATCAATCGCTCCAAGTAAATTTTTTTCTGTCCGTCCAAACGTTCATAACAGTCATGCAGTAATTTTGAATTGCCACGTCCAGTTCCACAAGTTGTTTAATTTTCGATAGACTCCGTAATGCATATTGACTATTTGACGGGAGAATTGTCGTACTGTTTTCCGCAGTTTAATATTATGCCCAACTATAGACCGTATGAATTGTCCTTTTTCTGTCCAAGTCTCGGAAGTTACGTCGTCCCTTCGTAACACGCAGCGCCGTGCTCGGATCTCTGCGCTCTGCTTTCAGGATAGTATTTGATGACATTTTATTAGACCGCCATATCCGAATCCCACGTCCTGTGCGTATTGCTAATGCTTCGTGCCATTTTAAAATTCCACACGACTCGGACCGGCTTTGCCACCCCCCCAGTCTTCATACGTGGCGCCTTTCGCCTCGTTAAATTAAGCATTCCAAATGACGGCCAGATCATTGGTATAGCGAGTCCACTATTGAAATTTGCGTTTGTACACCAGTACGATTGTTGAATATCATACGTTTTAGTTGAGCAAATGTGAATTTGTGTCCCGGTATTTTTTTCTTCATTTGTTCTCTTCGTTTCTTCTTGCGCTCCGTCTGATCGTATTGAACGTGTTTTTTACTGCCGGTAGCGCTGGATATCAAATAACGAAGTATATCGGTCCGCTACAGAATCCGGCCCAGTCCTCTAAAAATTTATCTAACGTCGAGGAAATCTCCACCGATGTGAAAACTACGATGAAAACTCGGATATCTGTATATGACGCTGAAACTTTCGTTTACGTTGATAATGTTATTTGAACATCAAAACTCGATTATGAACCGACGAGAACTAAAATACGGAGAACACTATTTCGGACTGACCTATCTACGACGATTGGTAATATTTCACAAAAGTACTACTGGTGTACTATGTAAAAATCTAAAAAATTACGAAATTCTGGCGAACAAATGCAGCAATGCTTCGTTTAACTTTTTGAAAAACGATACGTCTGAAGACTGACGAGGAGACAAAGCCATCCGGGTTGTGTGGAACTTTAAACTGGAGGAACATTACCAATACGCGACACGAATTGGAAATAGATATGTCTGAGTGAGTAAAATCCGGGTGTACGTCCTCGATATGACGTACGAACTATTTCTACTTTTATACGAATATAAATGTATTGATAAACTATTGCTTTTTTTTTTTAAAACAATATCCAGGGACCGTGGTTGAACAACATGTGCGAAGATTTATTTTTATCAATCGCTCCAAGTAAATTTTTTTCTGTCCGTCCAAACGTTCATAACAGTCATGCAGTAATTTTGAATTGCCACGTCCAGTTCCACAAGTTGTTTTAATTTTCGATAGACTCCGTAATGCATTTTGACTATTTGACGGGAGAATTGTCGTACTGAATTCCGCAGTTTAATATTATGCCCAACTAATGACCGTATGAATTGTCCTTTTTCTGTCCAAGTCTCGGAAGTTACGTCGTCCCTTCGTAACACGCAGCGCCGTTCTCGGATCTCTGACGCTCTGCTTTCAGGATAGTATTTGACGACATTTTATTAGACTGCCATATCCGAATCCCACGTCCTGTGCGTATTGCTAATGCTTCGTGCCATTTTAAAATTCCACACGACTCGGAGCGGCTTTGCCACCCCCCCAGTCTTCATGCGTGGCGCCTTTCGCCTCGTTAAATTAAGCTTTCCATATGACGGCCAGATCATTGTTATAGCGAGTCCACTATTGAAATTTGCGTTTGTACACCAGTACGATTGTTGAATATCATACGTTTTAGTTGAGCAAATGTGAATTTGTGTCCCGGTATTTTTTTCTTCATTTGTTCTCTTCGTTTCTTCTTGCGCTCCGTCTGATCGTATTGAACGTGTTTTTTACTGCCGGTAGCGCTGGATATCAAATAACGAAGTATATCGGTCCGCTACAGAATCCGGCCCAGTCCTCTAAAAATTTATCTAACGTCGAGGAAATCTCCACCGATGTGAAAACTACGATGAAAACTTGGATATCTGTATATGACGCTGAAACTTTCGTTTACGTTGATAATGTTATTTGAACATCAAAACTCGATTATGAACCGACGAGAACTAAAATACGGAGAACACTATTTCGGACTGACCTATCTACGACGATTGGTAATATTTCACAAAAGTACTACTGGTGTACTATGTAAAAATCTAAAAAATTACGAAATTCTGGCGAACAAATGCAGCAATGCTTCGTTTAACTTTTTGAAAAACGATACGTCTGAAGACTGACGAGGAGACAAAGCCATCCGGGTTGTGTGGAACTTTAAACTGGAGGAACATTACCAATACGCGACACGAATTGAAAATAGATATGTCTGAGTGAGTAAAATCCGGGTGTACGTCCTCGATATGACGTACGAACTATTTCTACTTTTATACGAATATAAATGTATTGATAAACTATTGCTTTTTTTTTTTAAAACAATATCCAGGGACCGTGGTTGAACAACATGTGCGAAGATTTATTTTTATCAATCGCTCCAAGTAAATTTTTTTCTGTCCGTCCAAACGTTCATAACAGTCATGCAGTAATTTTGAATTGCCACGTCCAGTTCCACAAGTTGTTTTAATTTTCGATAGACTCCGTAATGCATTTTGACTATTTGACGGGAGAATTGTCGTACTGAATTCCGCAGTTTAATATTATGCCCAACTAATGACCGTATGAATTGTCCTTTTTCTGTCCAAGTCTCGGAAGTTACGTCGTCCCTTCGTAACACGCAGCGCCGTTCTCGGATCTCTGACGCTCTGCTTTCAGGATAGTATTTGACGACATTTTATTAGACTGCCATATCCGAATCCCACGTCCTGTGCGTATTGCTAATGCTTCGTGCCATTTTAAAATTCCACACGACTCGGAGCGGCTTTGCCACCCCCCCAGTCTTCATGCGTGGCGCCTTTCGCCTCGTTAAATTAAGCTTTCCATATGACGGCCAGATCATTGTTATAGCGAGTCCACTATTGAAATTTGCGTTTGTACACCAGTACGATTGTTGAATATCATACGTTTTAGTTGAGCAAATGTGAATTTGTGTCCCGGTATTTTTTTCTTCATTTGTTCTCTTCGTTTCTTCTTGCGCTCCGTCTGATCGTATTGAACGTGTTTTTTACTGCCGGTAGCGCTGGATATCAAATAACGAAGTATATCGGTCCGCTACAGAATCCGGCCCAGTCCTCTAAAAATTTATCTAACGTCGAGGAAATCTCCACCGATGTGAAAACTACGATGAAAACTCGGATATCTGTATATGACGCTGAAACTTTCGTTTACGTTGATAATGTTATTTGAACATCAAAACTCGATTATGAACCGACGAGAACTAAAATACGGAGAACACTATTTCGGACTGACCTATCTACGACGATTGGTAATATTTCACAAAAGTACTACTGGTGTACTATGTAAAAATCTAAAAAATTACGAAATTCTGGCGAACAAATGCAGCAATGCTTCGTTTAACTTTTTGAAAAACGATACGTCTGAAGACTGACGAGGAGACAAAGCCATCCGGGTTGTGTGGAACTTTAAACTGGAGGAACATTACCAATACGCGACACGAATTGAAAATAGATATGTCTGAGTGAGTAAAATCCGGGTGTACGTCCTCGATATGACGTACGAACTATTTCTACTTTTATACGAATATAAATGTATTGATAAACTATTGCTTTTTTTTTTAAAAACAATATCCAGGGACCGTGGTTGAACAACATGTGCGAAGATTTATTTTTATCAATCGCTCCAAGTAAATTTTTTTCTGTCCGTCCAAACGTTCATAACAGTCATTGCAGTAATTTTGATTTGCCACGTCCAGTTCCACAAGTTGTTTAATTTTCGATAGACTCCGTAATGCATATTGACTATTTGACGGGAGAATTGTCGTACTGTTTTCCGCAGTTTAATATTATGCCCAACTATAGACCGTATGAATTGTCCTTTTTCTGTCCAAGTCTCGGAAGTTACGTCGTCCCTTCGTAACACGCAGCGCCGTGCTCGGATCTCTGCGCTCTGCTTTCAGGATAGTATTTGATGACATTTTATTAGACCGCCATATCCGAATCCCACGTCCTGTGCGTATTGCTAATGCTTCGTGCCATTTTAAAATTCCACACGACTCGGACCGGCTTTGCCACCCCCCCAGTCTTCATACGTGGCGCCTTTCGCCTCGTTAAATTAAGCATTCCAAATGACGGCCAGATCATTGGTATAGCGAGTCCACTATTGAAATTTGCGTTTGTACACCAGTACGATTGTTGAATATCATACGTTTTAGTTGAGCAAATGTGAATTTGTGTCCCGGTATTTTTTTCTTCATTTGTTCTCTTCGTTTCTTCTTGCGCTCCGTCTGATCGTATTGAACGTGTTTTTTACTGCCGGTAGCGCTGGATATCAAATAACGAAGTATATCGGTCCGCTACAGAATCCGGCCCAGTCCTCTAAAAATTTATCTAACGTCGAGGAAATCTCCACCGATGTGAAAACTACGATGAAAACTCGGATATCTGTATATGACGCTGAAACTTTCGTTTACGTTGATAATGTTATTTGAACATCAAAACTCGATTATGAACCGACGAGAACTAAAATACGGAGAACACTATTTCGGACTGACCTATCTACGACGATTGGTAATATTTCACAAAAGTACTACTGGTGTACTATGTAAAAATCTAAAAAATTACGAAATTCTGGCGAACAAATGCAGCAATGCTTCGTTTAACTTTTTGAAAAACGATACGTCTGAAGACTGACGAGGAGACAAAGCCATCCGGGTTGTGTGGAACTTTAAACTGGAGGAACATTACCAATACGCGACACGAATTGGAAATAGATATGTCTGAGAGAGTAAAATCCGGGTGTACGTCCTCGATATGACGTACGAACTATTTCTACTTTTATACGAATATAAATGTATTGATAAACTATTGCTTTTTTTTTTTAAAACAATATCCAGGGACCGTGGTTGAACAACATGTGCAAAGATTTATTTTTATCAATCGCTCCAAGTAAATTTTTTTCTGTCCGTCCAAACGTTCATAACAGTCATGCAGTAATTTTGAATTGCCACGTCCAGTTCCACAAGTTGTTTTAATTTTCGATAGACTCCGTAATGCATTTTGACTATTTGACGGGAGAATTGTCGTACTGAATTCCGCAGTTTAATATTATGCCCAACTAATGACCGTATGAATTGTCCTTTTTCTGTCCAAGTCTCGGAAGTTACGTCGTCCCTTCGTAACACGCAGCGCCGTTCTCGGATCTCTGACGCTCTGCTTTCAGGATAGTATTTGACGACATTTTATTAGACTGCCATATCCGAATCCCACGTCCTGTGCGTATTGCTAATGCTTCGTGCCATTTTAAAATTCCACACGACTCGGACCGGCTTTGCCACCCCCCCAGTCTTCATGCGTGGCGCCTTTCGCCTCGTTAAATTAAGCTTTCCATATGACGGCCAGATCATTGTTATAGCGAGTCCACTATTGAAATTTGCGTTTGTACACCAGTACGATTGTTGAATATCATACGTTTTAGTTGAGCAAATGTGAATTTGTGTCCCGGTATTTTTTTCTTCATTTGTTCTTTTCGTTTCTTCTTGCGCTCCGTCTGATCGTATTGAACGTGTTTTTTACTGCCGGTAGCGCTGGATATCAAATAACGAAGTATATCGGTCCGCTACAGAATCCGTCCCAGTCCTCGAAAAATTTATCTAACGTCGAGGAAATCTCCACCGATGTGAAAACTACGATGAAAACTCGGATATCTGTATATGACGCTGAAACTTTCGTTTACGTTGATAATGTTATTTGAACATCAAAACTCGATTATGAACCGACGAGAACTAAAATACGGAGAACACTATTTCGGACTGACCTATCTACGACGATTGGTAATATTTCACAAAAGTACTACTGGTGTACTATGTAAAAATCTAAAAAATTACGAAACTCTGGCGAACAAATGCAGCAATGCTTCGTTTAACTTTTTGAAAAACGATACGTCTGAAGACTGACGAGGAGGCAAAGCCATCCGGGTTGTGTGGAACTTTAAACTGGAGGAACATTACCAATACGCGACACGAATTGAAAATAGATATGTCTGAGTGAGTAAAATCCGGGTGTACGTCCTCGATATGACGTACGAACTATTTCTACTTTTATACGAATATAAATGTATTGGTAAACCAATGCATTTTTTTTTTTAAACAATATCCAGGGACCGTGGTTGAACAACATGTGCGAAGATTTATTTTTATAAATCGCTCCAAGTAAATTTTTTCTGTCCGTCCAAACGTTCATAACAGTCATGCAGTAATTTTGAATTGCCACGTCCAGTTCCACAAGTTGTTTTAATTTTCGATAGACTCCGTAATGCATTTTGACTATTTGACGGGATAATTGTCGTACTGAATTCCGCAGTTTAATATTATGCCCAACTAAAGACCGTATGAATTGTCCTTTTTCTGTCCAAGTCTCGGAAGTTACGTCGTCCCTTCGTAACACGTAGCGCCGTGCTCGGATCTCTGACGCTCTGCTTTCAGGATAGTATTTGACGACATTTTATTAGACCGCCATATCCGAATCCCACGTCCTGTGCGTATTGCTAATGCTTCGTGCCATTTTAAAATTCCACACGACTCGGACCGGCTTTGCCACCCCCCCAGTCTTCATACGTGGCGCCTTTCGCCTCGTTAAATTAAGCATTCCAAATGACGGCCAGATCATTGGTATAGCGAGTCCACTATTGAAATTTGCGTTTGTACACCAGTACGATTGTTGAATATCATACGTTTTAGTTGAGCAAATGTGAATTTGTGTCCCGGTATTTTTTTCTTCATTTGTTCTCTTCGTTTCTTCTTGCGCTCCGTCTGATCGTATTGAACGTGTTTTTTACTGCCGGTAGCGCTGGATATCAAATAACGAAGTATATCGGTCCGCTACAGAATCCGGCCCAGTCCTCTAAAAATTTATCTAACGTCGAGGAAATCTCCACCGATGTGAAAACTACGATGAAAACTCGGATATCTGTATATGACGCTGAAACTTTCGTTTACGTTGATAATGTTATTTGAACATCAAAACTCGATTATGAACCGACGAGAACTAAAATACGGAGAACACTATTTCGGACTGACCTATCTACGACGATTGGTAATATTTCACAAAAGTACTACTGGTGTACTATGTAAAAATCTAAAAAATTACGAAATTCTGGCGAACAAATGCAGCAATGCTTCGTTTAACTTTTTGAAAAACGATACGTCTGAAGACTGACGAGGAGACAAAGCCATCCGGGTTGTGTGGAACTTTAAACTGGAGGAACATTAACAATACGCGACACGAATTGGAAATAGATATGTCTGAGTGAGTAAAATCCGGGTGTACGTCCTCGATATGACGTACGAACTATTTCTACTTTTATACGAATATAAATGTATTGATAAACTATTGCTTTTTTTTTTAAAAACAATATCCAGGGACCGTGGTTGAACAACATGTGCGAAGATTTATTTTTATCAATCGCTCCAAGTAAATTTTTTTCTGTCCGTCCAAACGTTCATAACAGTCATGCAGTAATTTTGAATTGCCACGTCCAGTTCCACAAGTTGTTTTAATTTTCGATAGACTCCGTAATGCATTTTGACTATTTGACGGGAGAATTGTCGTACTGAATTCCGCAGTTTAATATTATGCCCAACTAAAGACCGTATGAATTGTCCTTTTTCTGTCCAAGTCTCGGAAGTTACGTCGTCCCTTCGTAACACGCAGCGCCGTTCTCGGATCTCTGACGCTCTGCTTTCAGGATAGTATTTGACGACATTTTATTAGACTGCCATATCCGAATCCCACGTCCTGTGCGTATTGCTAATGCTTCGTGCCATTTTAAAATTCCACACGACTCGGACCGGCTTTGCCACCCCCCCAGTCTTCATGCGTGGCGCCTTTCGCCTCGTTAAATTAAGCTTTCCAAATGACGGCCAGATCATTGTTATAGCGAGTCCACTATTGAAATTTGCGTTTGTACACCAGTACGATTGTTGAATATCATACGTTTTAGTTGAGCAAATGTGAATTTGTGTCCCGGTATTTTTTTCTTCATTTGTTCTCTTCGTTTCTTCTTGCGCTCCGTCTGATCGTATTGAACGTGTTTTTTACTGCCGGTAGCGCTGGATATCAAATAACGAAGTATATCGGTCCGCTACAGAATCCTTCTTAGTCCTCTAAAAATTTATCTAACGTCGAGGAAATCTCCACCGATGTGAAAACTACGATGAAAACTCGGATATCTGTATATGACGCTGAAACTTTCGTTTACGTTGATAATGTTATTTGAACATCAAAACTCGATTATGAACCGACGAGAACTAAAATACGGAGAACACTATTTCGGACTGACCTATCTACGACGATTGGTAATATTTCACAAAAGTACTACTGGTGTACTATGTAAAAATCTAAAAAATTACGAAACTCTGGCGAACAAATGCAGCAATGCTTCGTTTAACTTTTTGAAAAACGATACGTCTGAAGACTGACGAGGAGGCAAAGCCATCCGGGTTGTGTGGAACTTTAAACTGGAGGAACATTACCAATACGCGACACGAATTGAAAATAGATATGTCTGAGTGAGTAAAATCCGGGTGTACGTCCTCGATATGACATACGAACTATTTCTACTTTTATACGAATATAAATGTATTGGTAAACCAATGCATTTTTTTTTTTAAACAATATCCAGGGACCGTGGTTGAACAACATGTGCGAAGATTTATTTTTATCAATCGCTCCAAGTAAATTTTTTTCTGTCCGTCCAAACGTTCATAACAGTCATTGCAGTAATTTTGATTTGCCACGTCCAGTTCCACAAGTTGTTTAATTTTCGATAGACTCCGTAATGCATATTGACTATTTGACGGGAGAATTGTCGTACTGTTTTCCGCAGTTTAATATTATGCCCAACTATAGACCGTATGAATTGTCCTTTTTCTGTCCAAGTCTCGGAAGTTACGTCGTCCCTTCGTAACACGCAGCGCCGTGCTCGGATCTCTGCGCTCTGCTTTCAGGATAGTATTTGATGACATTTTATTAGACCGCCATATCCGAATCCCACGTCCTGTGCGTATTGCTAATGCTTCGTGCCATTTTAAAATTCCACACGACTCGGACCGGCTTTGCCACCCCCCCAGTCTTCATACGTGGCGCCTTTCGCCTCGTTAAATTAAGCATTCCAAATGACGGCCAGATCATTGGTATAGCGAGTCCACTATTGAAATTTGCGTTTGTACACCAGTACGATTGTTGAATATCATACGTTTTAGTTGAGCAAATGTGAATTTGTGTCCCGGTATTTTTTTCTTCATTTGTTCTCTTCGTTTCTTCTTGCGCTCCGTCTGATCGTATTGAACGTGTTTTTTACTGCCGGTAGCGCTGGATATCAAATAACGAAGTATATCGGTCCGCTACAGAATCCGGCCCAGTCCTCTAAAAATTTATCTAACGTCGAGGAAATCTCCACCGATGTGAAAACTACGATGAAAACTCGGATATCTGTATATGACGCTGAAACTTTCGTTTACGTTGATAATGTTATTTGAACATCAAAACTCGATTATGAACCGACGAGAACTAAAATACGGAGAACACTATTTCGGACTGACCTATCTACGACGATTGGTAATATTTCACAAAAGTACTACTGGTGTACTATGTAAAAATCTAAAAAATTACGAAATTCTGGCGAACAAATGCAGCAATGCTTCGTTTAACTTTTTGAAAAACGATACGTCTGAAGACTGACGAGGAGACAAAGCCATCCGGGTTGTGTGGAACTTTAAACTGGAGGAACATTACCAATACGCGACACGAATTGGAAATAGATATGTCTGAGAGAGTAAAATCCGGGTGTACGTCCTCGATATGACGTACGAACTATTTCTACTTTTATACGAATATAAATGTATTGATAAACTATTGCTTTTTTTTTTTAAAACAATATCCAGGGACCGTGGTTGAACAACATGTGCGAAGATTTATTTTTATCAATTGCTCCAAGTAAATTTTTTTCTGTCCGTCCAAACGTTCATAACAGTCATTGCAGTAATTTTGATTTGCCACGTCCAGTTCCACAAGTTGTTTAATTTTCGATAGACTCCGTAATGCATATTGACTATTTGACGGGAGAATTGTCGTACTGTTTTCCGCAGTTTAATATTATGCCCAACTATAGACCGTATGAATTGTCCTTTTTCTGTCCAAGTCTCGGAAGTTACGTCGTCCCTTCGTAACACGCAGCGCCGTGCTCGGATCTCTGCGCTCTGCTTTCAGGATAGTATTTGATGACATTTTATTAGACCGCCATATCCGAATCCCACGTCCTGTGCGTATTGCTAATGCTTCGTGCCATTTTAAAATTCCACACGACTCGGACCGGCTTTGCCACCCCCCCAGTCTTCATACGTGGCGCCTTTCGCCTCGTTAAATTAAGCATTCCAAATGACGGCCAGATCATTGGTATAGCGAGTCCACTATTGAAATTTGCGTTTGTACACCAGTACGATTGTTGAATATCATACGTTTTAGTTGAGCAAATGTGAATTTGTGTCCCGGTATTTTTTTCTTCATTTGTTCTCTTCGTTTCTTCTTGCGCTCCGTCTGATCGTATTGAACGTGTTTTTTACTGCCGGTAGCGCTGGATATCAAATAACGAAGTATATCGGTCCGCTACAGAATCCGGCCCAGTCCTCTAAAAATTTATCTAACGTCGAGGAAATCTCCACCGATGTGAAAACTACGATGAAAACTCGGATATCTGTATATGACGCTGAAACTTTCGTTTACGTTGATAATGTTATTTGAACATCAAAACTCGATTATGAACCGACGAGAACTAAAATACGGAGAACACTATTTCGGACTGACCTATCTACGACGATTGGTAATATTTCACAAAAGTACTACTGGTGTACTATGTAAAAATCTAAAAAATTACGAAATTCTGGCGAACAAATGCAGCAATGCTTCGTTTAACTTTTTGAAAAACGATACGTCTGAAGACTGACGAGGAGACAAAGCCATCCGGGTTGTGTGGAACTTTAAACTGGAGGAACATTACCAATACGCGACACGAATTGGAAATAGATATGTCTGAGTGAGTAAAATCCGGGTGTACGTCCTCGATATGACGTACGAACTATTTCTACTTTTATACGAATATAAATGTATTGATAAACTATTGCTTTTTTTTTTTAAAACAATATCCAGGGACCGTAGTTGAACAACATGTGCGAAGATTTATTTTTATCAATCGCTCCAAGTAAATTTTTTTCTGTCCGTCCAAACGTTCATAACAGTCATGCAGTAATTTTGAATTGCCACGTCCAGTTCCACAAGTTGTTTTAATTTTCGATAGACTCCGTAATGCATTTTGACTATTTGACGGGAGAATTGTCGTACTGAATTCCGCAGTTTAATATTATGCCCAACTAATGACCGTATGAATTGTCCTTTTTCTGTCCAAGTCTCGGAAGTTACGTCGTCCCTTCGTAACACGCAGCGCCGTTCTCGGATCTCTGACGCTCTGCTTTCAGGATAGTATTTGACGACATTTTATTAGACTGCCATATCCGAATCCCACGTCCTGTGCGTATTGCTAATGCTTCGTGCCATTTTAAAATTCCACACGACTCGGACCGGCTTTGCCACCCCCCCAGTCTTCATGCGTGGCGCCTTTCGCCTCGTTAAATTAAGCTTTCCATATGACGGCCAGATCATTGTTATAGCGAGTCCACTATTGAAATTTGCGTTTGTACACCAGTACGATTGTTGAATATCATACGTTTTAGTTGAGCAAATGTGAATTTGTGTCCCGGTATTTTTTTCTTCATTTGTTCTCTTCGTTTCTTCTTGCGCTCCGTCTGATCGTATTGAACGTGTTTTTTACTGCCGGTAGCGCTGGATATCAAATAACGAAGTATATCGGTCCGCTACAGAATCCGGCCCAGTCCTCTAAAAATTTATCTAACGTCGAGGAAATCTCCACCGATGTGAAAACTACGATGAAAACTCGGATATCTGTATATGACGCTGAAACTTTCGTTTACGTTGATAATGTTATTTGAACATCAAAACTCGATTATGAACCGACGAGAACTAAAATACGGAGAACACTATTTCGGACTGACCTATCTACGACGATTGGTAATATTTCACAAAAGTACTACTGGTGTACTATGTAAAAATCTAAAAAATTACGAAATTCTGGCGAACAAATGCAGCAATGCTTCGTTTAACTTTTTGAAAAACGATACGTCTGAAGACTGACGAGGAGACAAAGCCATCCGGGTTGTGTGGAACTTTAAACTGGAGGAACATTACCAATACGCGACACGAATTGAAAATAGATATGTCTGAGTGAGTAAAATCCGGGTGTACGTCCTCGATATGACGTACGAACTATTTCTACTTTTATACGAATATAAATGTATTGATAAACTATTGCTTTTTTTTTTAAAAACAATATCCAGGGACCGTGGTTGAACAACATGTGCGAAGATTTATTTTTATCAATCGCTCCAAGTAAATTTTTTTCTGTCCGTCCAAACGTTCATAACAGTCATTGCAGTAATTTTGATTTGCCACGTCCAGTTCCACAAGTTGTTTAATTTTCGATAGACTCCGTAATGCATATTGACTATTTGACGGGAGAATTGTCGTACTGTTTTCCGCAGTTTAATATTATGCCCAACTATAGACCGTATGAATTGTCCTTTTTCTGTCCAAGTCTCGGAAGTTACGTCGTCCCTTCGTAACACGCAGCGCCGTGCTCGGATCTCTGCGCTCTGCTTTCAGGATAGTATTTGATGACATTTTATTAGACCGCCATATCCGAATCCCACGTCCTGTGCGTATTGCTAATGCTTCGTGCCATTTTAAAATTCCACACGACTCGGACCGGCTTTGCCACCCCCCCAGTCTTCATACGTGGCGCCTTTCGCCTCGTTAAATTAAGCATTCCAAATGACGGCCAGATCATTGGTATAGCGAGTCCACTATTGAAATTTGCGTTTGTACACCAGTACGATTGTTGAATATCATACGTTTTAGTTGAGCAAATGTGAATTTGTGTCCCGGTATTTTTTTCTTCATTTGTTCTCTTCGTTTCTTCTTGCGCTCCGTCTGATCGTATTGAACGTGTTTTTTACTGCCGGTAGCGCTGGATATCAAATAACGAAGTATATCGGTCCGCTACAGAATCCGGCCCAGTCCTCTAAAAATTTATCTAACGTCGAGGAAATCTCCACCGATGTGAAAACTACGATGAAAACTCGGATATCTGTATATGACGCTGAAACTTTCGTTTACGTTGATAATGTTATTTGAACATCAAAACTCGATTATGAACCGACGAGAACTAAAATACGGAGAACACTATTTCGGACTGACCTATCTACGACGATTGGTAATATTTCACAAAAGTACTACTGGTGTACTATGTAAAAATCTAAAAAATTACGAAATTCTGGCGAACAAATGCAGCAATGCTTCGTTTAACTTTTTGAAAAACGATACGTCTGAAGACTGACGAGGAGACAAAGCCATCCGGGTTGTGTGGAACTTTAAACTGGAGGAACATTACCAATACGCGACACGAATTGGAAATAGATATGTCTGAGAGAGTAAAATCCGGGTGTACGTCCTCGATATGACGTACGAACTATTTCTACTTTTATACGAATATAAATGTATTGATAAACTATTGCTTTTTTTTTTTAAAACAATATCCAGGGACCGTGGTTGAACAACATGTGCAAAGATTTATTTTTATCAATCGCTCCAAGTAAATTTTTTTCTGTCCGTCCAAACGTTCATAACAGTCATGCAGTAATTTTGAATTGCCACGTCCAGTTCCACAAGTTGTTTTAATTTTCGATAGACTCCGTAATGCATTTTGACTATTTGACGGGAGAATTGTCGTACTGAATTCCGCAGTTTAATATTATGCCCAACTAATGACCGTATGAATTGTCCTTTTTCTGTCCAAGTCTCGGAAGTTACGTCGTCCCTTCGTAACACGCAGCGCCGTTCTCGGATCTCTGACGCTCTGCTTTCAGGATAGTATTTGACGACATTTTATTAGACTGCCATATCCGAATCCCACGTCCTGTGCGTATTGCTAATGCTTCGTGCCATTTTAAAATTCCACACGACTCGGACCGGCTTTGCCACCCCCCCAGTCTTCATGCGTGGCGCCTTTCGCCTCGTTAAATTAAGCTTTCCATATGACGGCCAGATCATTGTTATAGCGAGTCCACTATTGAAATTTGCGTTTGTACACCAGTACGATTGTTGAATATCATACGTTTTAGTTGAGCAAATGTGAATTTGTGTCCCGGTATTTTTTTCTTCATTTGTTCTTTTCGTTTCTTCTTGCGCTCCGTCTGATCGTATTGAACGTGTTTTTTACTGCCGGTAGCGCTGGATATCAAATAACGAAGTATATCGGTCCGCTACAGAATCCGTCCCAGTCCTCGAAAAATTTATCTAACGTCGAGGAAATCTCCACCGATGTGAAAACTACGATGAAAACTCGGATATCTGTATATGACGCTGAAACTTTCGTTTACGTTGATAATGTTATTTGAACATCAAAACTCGATTATGAACCGACGAGAACTAAAATACGGAGAACACTATTTCGGACTGACCTATCTACGACGATTGGTAATATTTCACAAAAGTACTACTGGTGTACTATGTAAAAATCTAAAAAATTACGAAACTCTGGCGAACAAATGCAGCAATGCTTCGTTTAACTTTTTGAAAAACGATACGTCTGAAGACTGACGAGGAGGCAAAGCCATCCGGGTTGTGTGGAACTTTAAACTGGAGGAACATTACCAATACGCGACACGAATTGAAAATAGATATGTCTGAGTGAGTAAAATCCGGGTGTACGTCCTCGATATGACGTACGAACTATTTCTACTTTTATACGAATATAAATGTATTGGTAAACCAATGCATTTTTTTTTTTAAACAATATCCAGGGACCGTGGTTGAACAACATGTGCGAAGATTTATTTTTATAAATCGCTCCAAGTAAATTTTTTCTGTCCGTCCAAACGTTCATAACAGTCATGCAGTAATTTTGAATTGCCACGTCCAGTTCCTCAAGTTGTTTTAATTTTCGATAGACTCCGTAATGCATTTTGACTATTTGACGGGATAATTGTCGTACTGAATTCCGCAGTTTAATATTATGCCCAACTAAAGACCGTATGAATTGTCCTTTTTCTGTCCAAGTCTCGGAAGTTACGTCGTCCCTTCGTAACACGTAGCGCCGTGCTCGGATCTCTGACGCTCTGCTTTCAGGATAGTATTTGACGACATTTTATTAGACCGCCATATCCGAATCCCACGTCCTGTGCGTATTGCTAATGCTTCGTGCCATTTTAAAATTCCACACGACTCGGACCGGCTTTGCCACCCCCCCAGTCTTCATACGTGGCGCCTTTCGCCTCGTTAAATTAAGCATTCCAAATGACGGCCAGATCATTGGTATAGCGAGTCCACTATTGAAATTTGCGTTTGTACACCAGTACGATTGTTGAATATCATACGTTTTAGTTGAGCAAATGTGAATTTGTGTCCCGGTATTTTTTTCTTCATTTGTTCTCTTCGTTTCTTCTTGCGCTCCGTCTGATCGTATTGAACGTGTTTTTTACTGCCGGTAGCGCTGGATATCAAATAACGAAGTATATCGGTCCGCTACAGAATCCGGCCCAGTCCTCTAAAAATTTATCTAACGTCGAGGAAATCTCCACCGATGTGAAAACTACGATGAAAACTCGGATATCTGTATATGACGCTGAAACTTTCGTTTACGTTGATAATGTTATTTGAACATCAAAACTCGATTATGAACCGACGAGAACTAAAATACGGAGAACACTATTTCGGACTGACCTATCTACGACGATTGGTAATATTTCACAAAAGTACTACTGGTGTACTATGTAAAAATCTAAAAAATTACGAAATTCTGGCGAACAAATGCAGCAATGCTTCGTTTAACTTTTTGAAAAACGATACGTCTGAAGACTGACGAGGAGACAAAGCCATCCGGGTTGTGTGGAACTTTAAACTGGAGGAACATTAACAATACGCGACACGAATTGGAAATAGATATGTCTGAGTGAGTAAAATCCGGGTGTACGTCCTCGATATGACGTACGAACTATTTCTACTTTTATACGAATATAAATGTATTGATAAACTATTGCTTTTTTTTTTAAAAACAATATCCAGGGACAGTGGTTGAACAACATGTGCGAAGATTTATTTTTATCAATCGCTCCAAGTAAATTTTTTTCTGTCCGTCCAAACGTTCATAACAGTCATGCAGTAATTTTGAATTGCCACGTCCAGTTCCACAAGTTGTTTTAATTTTCGATAGACTCCGTAATGCATTTTGACTATTTGACGGGAGAATTGTCGTACTGAATTCCGCAGTTTAATATTATGCCCAACTAAAGACCGTATGAATTGTCCTTTTTCTGTCCAAGTCTCGGAAGTTACGTCGTCCCTTCGTAACACGCAGCGCCGTTCTCGGATCTCTGACGCTCTGCTTTCAGGATAGTATTTGACGACATTTTATTAGACTGCCATATCCGAATCCCACGTCCTGTGCGTATTGCTAATGCTTCGTGCCATTTTAAAATTCCACACGACTCGGACCGGCTTTGCCACCCCCCCAGTCTTCATGCGTGGCGCCTTTCGCCTCGTTAAATTAAGCTTTCCAAATGACGGCCAGATCATTGTTATAGCGAGTCCACTATTGAAGTTTGCGTTTGTACACCAGTACGATTGTTGAATATCATACGTTTTAGTTGAGCAAATGTGAATTTGTGTCCCGGTATTTTTTTCTTCATTTGTTCTCTTCGTTTCTTCTTGCGCTCCGTCTGATCGTATTGAACGTGTTTTTTACTGCCGGTAGCGCTGGATATCAAATAACGAAGTATATCGGTCCGCTACAGAATCCTTCTTAGTCCTCTAAAAATTTATCTAACGTCGAGGAAATCTCCACCGATGTGAAAACTACGATGAAAACTCGGATATCTGTATATGACGCTGAAACTTTCGTTTACGTTGATAATGTTATTTGAACATCAAAACTCGATTATGAACCGACGAGAACTAAAATACGGAGAACACTATTTCGGACTGACCTATCTACGACGATTGGTAATATTTCACAAAAGTACTACTGGTGTACTATGTAAAAATCTAAAAAATTACGAAACTCTGGCGAACAAATGCAGCAATGCTTCGTTTAACTTTTTGAAAAACGATACGTCTGAAGACTGACGAGGAGGCAAAGCCATCCGGGTTGTGTGGAACTTTAAACTGGAGGAACATTACCAATACGCGACACGAATTGAAAATAGATATGTCTGAGTGAGTAAAATCCGGGTGTACGTCCTCGATATGACATACGAACTATTTCTACTTTTATACGAATATAAATGTATTGGTAAACCAATGCATTTTTTTTTTTAAACAATATCCAGGGACCGTGGTTGAACAACATGTGCGAAGATTTATTTTTATAAATCGTTCCAAGTAAATTTTTTCTGTCCGTCCAAACGTTCATAACAGTCATGCAGTAATTTTGAATTGCCACGTCCAGTTCCACAAGTTGTTTTAATTTTCGATAGACTCCGTAATGCATTTTGACTATTTGAAGGGAGAATTGTCGTACTGTTTTCCGCAGTTTAATATTATGCCCAACTATAGACCGTATGAATTGTCCTTTTTCTGTCCAAGTCTCGGAAGTTACGTCGTCCCTTCGTAACACGCAGCGCCGTGCTCGGATCTCTGCGCTCTGCTTTCAGGATAGTATTTGATGACATTTTATTAGACCGCCATATCCGAATCCCACGTCCTGTGCGTATTGCTAATGCTTCGTGCCATTTTAAAATTCCACACGACTCGGACCGGCTTTGCCACCCCCCCAGTCTTCATGCGTGGCGCCTTTCGCCTCGTTAAATTAAGCTTTCCAAATGACGGCCAGATCATTGTTATAGCGAGTCCACTATTGAAATTTGCGTTTGTACACCAGTACGATTGTTGAATATCATACGTTTTAGTTGAGCAAATGTGAATTTGTGTCTCGGTATTTTTTTCTTCATTTGTTCTCTTCGTTTCTTCTTGCGCTCCGTCTGATCGTATTGAACGTGTTTTTTACTGCCGGTAGCGCTGGATATCAAATAACGAAGTATATCGGTCCGCTACAGAATCCTTCTTAGTCCTCTAAAAATTTATCTAACGTCGAGGAAATCTCCACCGATGTGAAAACTACGATGAAAACTCGGATATCTGTATATGACGCTGAAACTTTCGTTTACGTTGATAATGTTATTTGAACATCAAAACTCGATTATGAACCGACGAGAACTAAAATACGGAGAACACTATTTCGGACTGACCTATCTACGACGATTGGTAATATTTCACAAAAGTACTACTGGTGTACTATGTAAAAATCTAAAAAATTACGAAACTCTGGCGAACAAATGCAGCAATGCTTCGTATAACTTTTTGAAAAACGATACGTCTGAAGACTGACGAGGAGGCAAAGCCATCCGGGTTGTGTGGAACTTTAAACTGGAGGAACATTACCAATACGCGACACGAATTGGAAATAGATATGTCTGAGTGAGTAAAATCTGGGTGTACGTCCTCGATATGACGTACGAACTATTTCTACTTTTATACGAATATAAATGTATTGATAAACTATTGCTTTTTTTTTTTAAAACAATATCCAGGGACCGTGGTTGAACAACATGTGCGAAGATTTATTTTTATCAATCGCTCCAAGTAAATTTTTTTCTGTCCGTCCAAACGTTCATAACAGTCATTGCAGTAATTTTGATTTGCCACGTCCAGTTCCACAAGTTGTTTAATTTTCGATAGACTCCGTAATGCATATTGACTATTTGACGGGAGAATTGTCGTACTGTTTTCCGCAGTTTAATATTATGCCCAACTATAGACCGTATGAATTGTCCTTTTTCTGTCCAAGTCTCGGAAGTTACGTCGTCCCTTCGTAACACGCAGCGCCGTGCTCGGATCTCTGCGCTCTGCTTTCAGGATAGTATTTGATGACATTTTATTAGACCGCCATATCCGAATCCCACGTCCTGTGCGTATTGCTAATGCTTCGTGCCATTTTAAAATTCCACACGACTCGGACCGGCTTTGCCACCCCCCCAGTCTTCATGCGTGGCGCCTTTCGCCTCGTTAAATTAAGCTTTCCAAATGACGGCCAGATCATTGTTATAGCGAGTCCACTATTGAAATTTGCGTTTGTACACCAGTACGATTGTTGAATATCATACGTTTTAGTTGAGTAAATGTGAATTTGTGTCCCGGTATTTTTTTCTTCATTTGTTCTCTTCGTTTCTTCTTGCGCTCCGTCTGATCGTATTGAACGTGTTTTTTACTGCCGGTAGCGCTGGATATCAAATAACGAAGTATATCGGTCCGCTACAGAATCCTTCTTAGTCCTCTAAAAATTTATCTAACGTCGAGGAAATCTCCACCGATGTGAAAACTACGATGAAAACTCGGATATCTGTATATGACGCTGAAACTTTCGTTTACGTTGATAATGTTATTTGAACATCAAAACTCGATTATGAACCGACGAGAACTAAAATACGGAGAACACTATTTCGGACTGACCTATCTACGACGATTGGTAATATTTCACAAAAGTACTACTGGTGTACTATGTAAAAATCTAAAAAATTACGAAACTCTGGCGAACAAATGCAGCAATGCTTCGTATAACTTTTTGAAAAACGATACGTCTGAAGACTGACGAGGAGGCAAAGCCATCCGGGTTGTGTGGAACTTTAAACTGGAGGAACATTACCAATACGCGACACCAATTGGAAATAGATATGTCTGAGTGAGTAAAATCCGGGTGTACGTCCTCGATATGACGTACGAACTATTTCTACTTTTATACGAATATAAATGTATTGATAAACTATTGCTTTTTTTTTAAAAAACAATATCCAGGGACCGTGGTTGAACAACATGTGCGAAGATTTATTTTTATCAATCGCTCCAAGTAAATTTTTTTCTGTCCGTCCAAACGTTCATAACAGTCATTGCAGTAATTTTGATATGCCACGTCCAGTTCCACAAGTTGTTTAATTTTCGATAGACTCCGTAATGCATATTGACTATTTGACGGGAGAATTGTCGTACTGTTTTCCGCAGTTTAATATTATGCCCAACTATAGACCGTATGAATTGTCCTTTTTCTGTCCAAGTCTCGGAAGTTACGTCGTCCCTTCGTAACACGCAGCGCCGTGCTCGGATCTCTGCGCTCTGCTTTCAGGATAGTATTTGATGACATTTTATTAGACCGCCATATCCGAATCCCACGTCCTGTGCGTATTGCTAATGCTTCGTGCCATTTTAAAATTCCACACGACTCGGACCGGCTTTGCCACCCCCCCAGTCTTCATGCGTGGCGCCTTTCGCCTCGTTAAATTAAGCTTTCCAAATGACGGCCAGATCATTGTTATAGCGAGTCCACTATTGAAATTTGCGTTTGTACACCAGTACGATTGTTGAATATCATACGTTTTAGTTGAGCAAATGTGAATTTGTGTCTCGGTATTTTTTTCTTCATTTGTTCTCTTCGTTTCTTCTTGCGCTCCGTCTGATCGTATTGAACGTGTTTTTTACTGCCGGTAGCGCTGGATATCAAATAACGAAGTATATCGGTCCGCTACAGAATCCTTCTTAGTCCTCTAAAAATTTATCTAACGTCGAGGAAATCTCCACCGATGTGAAAACTACGATGAAAACTCGGATATCTGTATATGACGCTGAAACTTTCGTTTACGTTGATAATGTTATTTGAACATCAAAACTCGATTATGAACCGACGAGAACTAAAATACGGAGAACACTATTTCGGACTGACCTATCTACGACGATTGGTAATATTTCACAAAAGTACTACTGGTGTACTATGTAAAAATCTAAAAAATTACGAAACTCTGGCGAACAAATGCAGCAATGCTTCGTATAACTTTTTGAAAAACGATACGTCTGAAGACTGACGAGGAGGCAAAGCCATCCGGGTTGTGTGGAACTTTAAACTGGAGGAACATTACCAATACGCGACACGAATTGGAAATAGATATGTCTGAGTGAGTAAAATCTGGGTGTACGTCCTCGATATGACGTACGAACTATTTCTACTTTTATACGAATATAAATGTATTGATAAACTATTGCTTTTTTTTTTTAAAACAATATCCAGGGACCGTGGTTGAACAACATGTGCGAAGATTTATTTTTATCAATCGCTCCAAGTAAATTTTTTTCTGTCCGTCCAAACGTTCATAACAGTCATTGCAGTAATTTTGATTTGCCACGTCCAGTTCCACAAGTTGTTTAATTTTCGATAGACTCCGTAATGCATATTGACTATTTGACGGGAGAATTGTCGTACTGTTTTCCGCAGTTTAATATTATGCCCAACTATAGACCGTATGAATTGTCCTTTTTCTGTCCAAGTCTCGGAAGTTACGTCGTCCCTTCGTAACACGCAGCGCCGTGCTCGGATCTCTGCGCTCTGCTTTCAGGATAGTATTTGATGACATTTTATTAGACCGCCATATCCGAATCCCACGTCCTGTGCGTATTGCTAATGCTTCGTGCCATTTTAAAATTCCACACGACTCGGACCGGCTTTGCCACCCCCCCAGTCTTCATGCGTGGCGCCTTTCGCCTCGTTAAATTAAGCTTTCCAAATGACGGCCAGATCATTGTTATAGCGAGTCCACTATTGAAATTTGCGTTTGTACACCAGTACGATTGTTGAATATCATACGTTTTAGTTGAGTAAATGTGAATTTGTGTCCCGGTATTTTTTTCTTCATTTGTTCTCTTCGTTTCTTCTTGCGCTCCGTCTGATCGTATTGAACGTGTTTTTTACTGCCGGTAGCGCTGGATATCAAATAACGAAGTATATCGGTCCGCTACAGAATCCTTCTTAGTCCTCTAAAAATTTATCTAACGTCGAGGAAATCTCCACCGATGTGAAAACTACGATGAAAACTCGGATATCTGTATATGACGCTGAAACTTTCGTTTACGTTGATAATGTTATTTGAACATCAAAACTCGATTATGAACCGACGAGAACTAAAATACGGAGAACACTATTTCGGACTGACCTATCTACGACGATTGGTAATATTTCACAAAAGTACTACTGGTGTACTATGTAAAAATCTAAAAAATTACGAAACTCTGGCGAACAAATGCAGCAATGCTTCGTATAACTTTTTGAAAAACGATACGTCTGAAGACTGACGAGGAGGCAAAGCCATCCGGGTTGTGTGGAACTTTAAACTGGAGGAACATTACCAATACGCGACACCAATTGGAAATAGATATGTCTGAGTGAGTAAAATCCGGGTGTACGTCCTCGATATGACGTACGAACTATTTCTACTTTTATACGAATATAAATGTATTGATAAACTATTGCTTTTTTTTTTAAAAACAATATCCAGGGACCGTGGTTGAACAACATGTGCGAAGATTTATTTTTATCAATCGCTCCAAGTAAATTTTTTTCTGTCCGTCCAAACGTTCATAACAGTCATTGCAGTAATTTTGATATGCCACGTCCAGTTCCACAAGTTGTTTAATTTTCGATAGACTCCGTAATGCATATTGACTATTTGACGGGAGAATTGTCGTACTGTTTTCCGCAGTTTAATATTATGCCCAACTATAGACCGTATGAATTGTCCTTTTTCTGTCCAAGTCTCGGAAGTTACGTCGTCCCTTCGTAACACGCAGCGCCGTGCTCGGATCTCTGCGCTCTGCTTTCAGGATAGTATTTGATGACATTTTATTAGACCGCCATATCCGAATCCCACGTCCTGTGCGTATTGCTAATGCTTCGTGCCATTTTAAAATTCCACACGACTCGGACCGGCTTTGCCACCCCCCCAGTCTTCATGCGTGGCGCCTTTCGCCTCGTTAAATTAAGCTTTCCAAATGACGGCCAGATCATTGTTATAGCGAGTCCACTATTGAAATTTGCGTTTGTACACCAGTACGATTGTTGAATATCATACGTTTTAGTTGAGCAAATGTGAATTTGTGTCTCGGTATTTTTTTCTTCATTTGTTCTCTTCGTTTCTTCTTGCGCTCCGTCTGATCGTATTGAACGTGTTTTTTACTGCCGGTAGCGCTGGATATCAAATAACGAAGTATATCGGTCCGCTACAGAATCCTTCTTAGTCCTCTAAAAATTTATCTAACGTCGAGGAAATCTCCACCGATGTGAAAACTACGATGAAAACTCGGATATCTGTATATGACGCTGAAACTTTCGTTTACGTTGATAATGTTATTTGAACATCAAAACTCGATTATGAACCGACGAGAACTAAAATACGGAGAACACTATTTCGGACTGACCTATCTACGACGATTGGTAATATTTCACAAAAGTACTACTGGTGTACTATGTAAAAATCTAAAAAATTACGAAACTCTGGCGAACAAATGCAGCAATGCTTCGTATAACTTTTTGAAAAACGATACGTCTGAAGACTGACGAGGAGGCAAAGCCATCCGGGTTGTGTGGAACTTTAAACTGGAGGAACATTACCAATACGCGACACGAATTGGAAATAGATATGTCTGAGTGAGTAAAATCTGGGTGTACGTCCTCGATATGACGTACGAACTATTTCTACTTTTATACGAATATAAATGTATTGATAAACTATTGCTTTTTTTTTTTAAAACAATATCCAGGGACCGTGGTTGAACAACATGTGCGAAGATTTATTTTTATCAATCGCTCCAAGTAAATTTTTTTCTGTCCGTCCAAACGTTCATAACAGTCATTGCAGTAATTTTGATTTGCCACGTCCAGTTCCACAAGTTGTTTAATTTTCGATAGACTCCGTAATGCATATTGACTATTTGACGGGAGAATTGTCGTACTGTTTTCCGCAGTTTAATATTATGCCCAACTATAGACCGTATGAATTGTCCTTTTTCTGTCCAAGTCTCGGAAGTTACGTCGTCCCTTCGTAACACGCAGCGCCGTGCTCGGATCTCTGCGCTCTGCTTTCAGGATAGTATTTGATGACATTTTATTAGACCGCCATATCCGAATCCCACGTCCTGTGCGTATTGCTAATGCTTCGTGCCATTTTAAAATTCCACACGACTCGGACCGGCTTTGCCACCCCCCCAGTCTTCATACGTGGCGCCTTTCGCCTCGTTAAATTAAGCATTCCAAATGACGGCCAGATCATTGGTATAGCGAGTCCACTATTGAAATTTGCGTTTGTACACCAGTACGATTGTTGAATATCATACGTTTTAGTTGAGCAAATGTGAATTTGTGTCCCGGTATTTTTTTCTTCATTTGTTCTCTTCGTTTCTTCTTGCGCTCCGTCTGATCGTATTGAACGTGTTTTTTACTGCCGGTAGCGCTGGATATCAAATAACGAAGTATATCGGTCCGCTACAGAATCCTTCTTAGTCCTCTAAAAATTTATCTAACGTCGAGGAAATCTCCACCGATGTGAAAACTACGATGAAAACTCGGATATCTGTATATGACGCTGAAACTTTCGTTTACGTTGATAATGTTATTTGAACATCAAAACTCGATTATGAACCGACGAGAACTAAAATACGGAGAACACTATTTCGGACTGACCTATCTACGACGATTGGTAATATTTCACAAAAGTACTACTGGTGTACTATGTAAAAATCTAAAAAATTACGAAACTCTGGCGAACAAATGCAGCAATGCTTCGTATAACTTTTTGAAAAACGATACGTCTGAAGACTGACGAGGAGGCAAAGCCATCCGGGTTGTGTGGAACTTTAAACTGGAGGAACATTACCAATACGCGACACCAATTGGAAATAGATATGTCTGAGTGAGTAAAATCCGGGTGTACGTCCTCGATATGACGTACGAACTATTTCTACTTTTATACGAATATAAATGTATTGATAAACTATTGCTTTTTTTTTTAAAAACAATATCCAGGGACCGTGGTTGAACAACATGTGCGAAGATTTATTTTTATCAATCGCTCCAAGTAAATTTTTTTCTGTCCGTCCAAACGTTCATAACAGTCATTGCAGTAATTTTGATATGCCACGTCCAGTTCCACAAGTTGTTTAATTTTCGATAGACTCCGTAATGCATATTGACTATTTGACGGGAGAATTGTCGTACTGTTTTCCGCAGTTTAATATTATGCCCAACTATAGACCGTATGAATTGTCCTTTTTCTGTCCAAGTCTCGGAAGTTACGTCGTCCCTTCGTAACACGCAGCGCCGTGCTCGGATCTCTGCGCTCTGCTTTCAGGATAGTATTTGATGACATTTTATTAGACCGCCATATCCGAATCCCACGTCCTGTGCGTATTGCTAATGCTTCGTGCCATTTTAAAATTCCACACGACTCGGACCGGCTTTGCCACCCCCCCAGTCTTCATGCGTGGCGCCTTTCGCCTCGTTAAATTAAGCTTTCCAAATGACGGCCAGATCATTGTTATAGCGAGTCCACTATTGAAATTTGCGTTTGTACACCAGTACGATTGTTGAATATCATACGTTTTAGTTGAGCAAATGTGAATTTGTGTCTCGGTATTTTTTTCTTCATTTGTTCTCTTCGTTTCTTCTTGCGCTCCGTCTGATCGTATTGAACGTGTTTTTTACTGCCGGTAGCGCTGGATATCAAATAACGAAGTATATCGGTCCGCTACAGAATCCTTCTTAGTCCTCTAAAAATTTATCTAACGTCGAGGAAATCTCCACCGATGTGAAAACTACGATGAAAACTCGGATATCTGTATATGACGCTGAAACTTTCGTTTACGTTGATAATGTTATTTGAACATCAAAACTCGATTATGAACCGACGAGAACTAAAATACGGAGAACACTATTTCGGACTGACCTATCTACGACGATTGGTAATATTTCACAAAAGTACTACTGGTGTACTATGTAAAAATCTAAAAAATTACGAAACTCTGGCGAACAAATGCAGCAATGCTTCGTATAACTTTTTGAAAAACGATACGTCTGAAGACTGACGAGGAGGCAAAGCCATCCGGGTTGTGTGGAACTTTAAACTGGAGGAACATTACCAATACGCGACACGAATTGGAAATAGATATGTCTGAGTGAGTAAAATCTGGGTGTACGTCCTCGATATGACGTACGAACTATTTCTACTTTTATACGAATATAAATGTATTGATAAACTATTGCTTTTTTTTTTTAAAACAATATCCAGGGACCGTGGTTGAACAACATGTGCGAAGATTTATTTTTATCAATCGCTCCAAGTAAATTTTTTTCTGTCCGTCCAAACGTTCATAACAGTCATTGCAGTAATTTTGATTTGCCACGTCCAGTTCCACAAGTTGTTTAATTTTCGATAGACTCCGTAATGCATATTGACTATTTGACGGGAGAATTGTCGTACTGTTTTCCGCAGTTTAATATTATGCCCAACTATAGACCGTATGAATTGTCCTTTTTCTGTCCAAGTCTCGGAAGTTACGTCGTCCCTTCGTAACACGCAGCGCCGTGCTCGGATCTCTGCGCTCTGCTTTCAGGATAGTATTTGATGACATTTTATTAGACCGCCATATCCGAATCCCACGTCCTGTGCGTATTGCTAATGCTTCGTGCCATTTTAAAATTCCACACGACTCGGACCGGCTTTGCCACCCCCCCAGTCTTCATGCGTGGCGCCTTTCGCCTCGTTAAATTAAGCTTTCCAAATGACGGCCAGATCATTGTTATAGCGAGTCCACTATTGAAATTTGCGTTTGTACACCAGTACGATTGTTGAATATCATACGTTTTAGTTGAGTAAATGTGAATTTGTGTCCCGGTATTTTTTTCTTCATTTGTTCTCTTCGTTTCTTCTTGCGCTCCGTCTGATCGTATTGAACGTGTTTTTTACTGCCGGTAGCGCTGGATATCAAATAACGAAGTATATCGGTCCGCTACAGAATCCTTCTTAGTCCTCTAAAAATTTATCTAACGTCGAGGAAATCTCCACCGATGTGAAAACTACGATGAAAACTCGGATATCTGTATATGACGCTGAAACTTTCGTTTACGTTGATAATGTTATTTGAACATCAAAACTCGATTATGAACCGACGAGAACTAAAATACGGAGAACACTATTTCGGACTGACCTATCTACGACGATTGGTAATATTTCACAAAAGTACTACTGGTGTACTATGTAAAAATCTAAAAAATTACGAAACTCTGGCGAACAAATGCAGCAATGCTTCGTATAACTTTTTGAAAAACGATACGTCTGAAGACTGACGAGGAGGCAAAGCCATCCGGGTTGTGTGGAACTTTAAACTGGAGGAACATTACCAATACGCGACACCAATTGGAAATAGATATGTCTGAGTGAGTAAAATCCGGGTGTACGTCCTCGATATGACGTACGAACTATTTCTACTTTTATACGAATATAAATGTATTGATAAACTATTGCTTTTTTTTTTAAAAACAATATCCAGGGACCGTGGTTGAACAACATGTGCGAAGATTTATTTTTATCAATCGCTCCAAGTAAATTTTTTTCTGTCCGTCCAAACGTTCATAACAGTCATTGCAGTAATTTTGATATGCCACGTCCAGTTCCACAAGTTGTTTAATTTTCGATAGACTCCGTAATGCATATTGACTATTTGACGGGAGAATTGTCGTACTGTTTTCCGCAGTTTAATATTATGCCCAACTATAGACCGTATGAATTGTCCTTTTTCTGTCCAAGTCTCGGAAGTTACGTCGTCCCTTCGTAACACGCAGCGCCGTGCTCGGATCTCTGCGCTCTGCTTTCAGGATAGTATTTGATGACATTTTATTAGACCGCCATATCCGAATCCCACGTCCTGTGCGTATTGCTAATGCTTCGTGCCATTTTAAAATTCCACACGACTCGGACCGGCTTTGCCACCCCCCCAGTCTTCATGCGTGGCGCCTTTCGCCTCGTTAAATTAAGCTTTCCAAATGACGGCCAGATCATTGTTATAGCGAGTCCACTATTGAAATTTGCGTTTGTACACCAGTACGATTGTTGAATATCATACGTTTTAGTTGAGCAAATGTGAATTTGTGTCTCGGTATTTTTTTCTTCATTTGTTCTCTTCGTTTCTTCTTGCGCTCCGTCTGATCGTATTGAACGTGTTTTTTACTGCCGGTAGCGCTGGATATCAAATAACGAAGTATATCGGTCCGCTACAGAATCCTTCTTAGTCCTCTAAAAATTTATCTAACGTCGAGGAAATCTCCACCGATGTGAAAACTACGATGAAAACTCGGATATCTGTATATGACGCTGAAACTTTCGTTTACGTTGATAATGTTATTTGAACATCAAAACTCGATTATGAACCGACGAGAACTAAAATACGGAGAACACTATTTCGGACTGACCTATCTACGACGATTGGTAATATTTCACAAAAGTACTACTGGTGTACTATGTAAAAATCTAAAAAATTACGAAACTCTGGCGAACAAATGCAGCAATGCTTCGTATAACTTTTTGAAAAACGATACGTCTGAAGACTGACGAGGAGGCAAAGCCATCCGGGTTGTGTGGAACTTTAAACTGGAGGAACATTACCAATACGCGACACGAATTGGAAATAGATATGTCTGAGTGAGTAAAATCTGGGTGTACGTCCTCGATATGACGTACGAACTATTTCTACTTTTATACGAATATAAATGTATTGATAAACTATTGCTTTTTTTTTTTAAAACAATATCCAGGGACCGTGGTTGAACAACATGTGCGAAGATTTATTTTTATCAATCGCTCCAAGTAAATTTTTTTCTGTCCGTCCAAACGTTCATAACAGTCATTGCAGTAATTTTGATTTGCCACGTCCAGTTCCACAAGTTGTTTAATTTTCGATAGACTCCGTAATGCATATTGACTATTTGACGGGAGAATTGTCGTACTGTTTTCCGCAGTTTAATATTATGCCCAACTATAGACCGTATGAATTGTCCTTTTTCTGTCCAAGTCTCGGAAGTTACGTCGTCCCTTCGTAACACGCAGCGCCGTGCTCGGATCTCTGCGCTCTGCTTTCAGGATAGTATTTGATGACATTTTATTAGACCGCCATATCCGAATCCCACGTCCTGTGCGTATTGCTAATGCTTCGTGCCATTTTAAAATTCCACACGACTCGGACCGGCTTTGCCACCCCCCCAGTCTTCATACGTGGCGCCTTTCGCCTCGTTAAATTAAGCATTCCAAATGACGGCCAGATCATTGGTATAGCGAGTCCACTATTGAAATTTGCGTTTGTACACCAGTACGATTGTTGAATATCATACGTTTTAGTTGAGCAAATGTGAATTTGTGTCCCGGTATTTTTTTCTTCATTTGTTCTCTTCGTTTCTTCTTGCGCTCCGTCTGATCGTATTGAACGTGTTTTTTACTGCCGGTAGCGCTGGATATCAAATAACGAAGTATATCGGTCCGCTACAGAATCCGGCCCAGTCCTCTAAAAATTTATCTAACGTCGAGGAAATCTCCACCGATGTGAAAACTACGATGAAAACTCGGATATCTGTATATGACGCTGAAACTTTCGTTTACGTTGATAATGTTATTTGAACATCAAAACTCGATTATGAACCGACGAGAACTAAAATACGGAGAACACTATTTCGGACTGACCTATCTACGACGATTGGTAATATTTCACAAAAGTACTACTGGTGTACTATGTAAAAATCTAAAAAATTACGAAATTCTGGCGAACAAATGCAGCAATGCTTCGTTTAACTTTTTGAAAAACGATACGTCTGAAGACTGACGAGGAGACAAAGCCATCCGGGTTGTGTGGAACTTTAAACTGGAGGAACATTACCAATACGCGACACGAATTGGAAATAGATATGTCTGAGTGAGTAAAATCCGGGTGTACGTCCTCGATATGACGTACGAACTATTTCTACTTTTATACGAATATAAATGTATTGATAAACTATTGCTTTTTTTTTTTAAAACAATATCCAGGGACCGTGGTTGAACAACATGTGCGAAGATTTATTTTTATCAATTGCTCCAAGTAAATTTTTTTCTGTCCGTCCAAACGTTCATAACAGTCATTGCAGTAATTTTGATTTGCCACGTCCAGTTCCACAAGTTGTTTAATTTTCGATAGACTCCGTAATGCATATTGACTATTTGACGGGAGAATTGTCGTACTGTTTTCCGCAGTTTAATATTATGCCCAACTATAGACCGTATGAATTGTCCTTTTTCTGTCCAAGTCTCGGAAGTTACGTCGTCCCTTCGTAACACGCAGCGCCGTGCTCGGATCTCTGCGCTCTGCTTTCAGGATAGTATTTGATGACATTTTATTAGACCGCCATATCCGAATCCCACGTCCTGTGCGTATTGCTAATGCTTCGTGCCATTTTAAAAGTCCACACGACTCGGACCGGCTTTGCCACCCCCCCAGTCTTCATACGTGGCGCCTTTCGCCTCGTTAAATTAAGCATTCCAAATGACGGCCAGATCATTGGTATAGCGAGTCCACTATTGAAATTTGCGTTTGTACACCAGTACGATTGTTGAATATCATACGTTTTAGTTGAGCAAATGTGAATTTGTGTCCCGGTATTTTTTTCTTCATTTGTTCTCTTCGTTTCTTCTTGCGCTCCGTCTGATCGTATTGAACGTGGTTTTTACTGCCGGTAGCGCTGGATATCAAATAACGAAGTATATCGGTCCGCTACAGAATCCGGCCCAGTCCTCTAAAAATTTATCTAACGTCGAGGAAATCTCCACCGATGTGAAAACTACGATGAAAACTCGGATATCTGTATATGACGCTGAAACTTTCGTTTACGTTGATAATGTTATTTGAACATCAAAACTCGATTATGAACCGACGAGAACTAAAATACGGAGAACACTATTTCGGACTGACCTATCTACGACGATTGGTAATATTTCACAAAAGTACTACTGGTGTACTATGTAAAAATCTAAAAAATTACGAAATTCTGGCGAACAAATGCAGCAATGCTTCGTTTAACTTTTTGAAAAACGATACGTCTGAAGACTGACGAGGAGGCAAAGCCATCCGGGTTGTGTGGAACTTTAAACTGGAGGAACATTACCAATACGCGACACCAATTGGAAATAGATATGTCTGAGTGAGTAAAATCCGGGTGTACGTCCTCGATATGACGTACGAACTATTTCTACTTTTATACGAATATAAATGTATTGATAAACTATTGCTTTTTTTTTTAAAAACAATATCCAGGGACCGTGGTTGAACAACATGTGCGAAGATTTATTTTTATCAATCGCTCCAAGTAAATTTTTTTCTGTCCGTCCAAACGTTCATAACAGTCATGCAGTAATTTTGAATTGCCACGTCCAGTTCCACAAGTTGTTTTAATTTTCGATAGACTCCGTAATGCATTTTGACTATTTGACGGGAGAATTGTCGTACTGAATTCCGCAGTTTAATATTATGCCCAACTAAAGACCGTATGAATTGTCCTTTTTCTGTCCAAGTCTCGGAAGTTACGTCGTCCCTTCGTAACACGCAGCGCCGTTCTCGGATCTCTGACGCTCTGCTTTCAGGATAGTATTTGACGACATTTTATTAGACTGCCATATCCGAATCCCACGTCCTGTGCGTATTGCTAATGCTTCGTGCCATTTTAAAATTCCACACGACTCGGACCGGCTTTGCCACCCCCCCAGTCTTCATGCGTGGCGCCTTTCGCCTCGTTAAATTAAGCTTTCCAAATGACGGCCAGATCATTGTTATAGCGAGTCCACTATTGAAATTTGCGTTTGTACACCAGTACGATTGTTGAATATCATACGTTTTAGTTGAGCAAATGTGAATTTGTGTCCCGGTATTTTTTTCTTCATTTGTTCTTTTCGTTTCTTCTTGCGCTCCGTCTGATCGTATTGAACGTGTTTTTTACTGCCGGTAGCGCTGGATATCAAATAACGAAGTATATCGGTCCGCTACAGAATCCGTCCCAGTCCTCGAAAAATTTATCTAACGTCGAGGAAATCTCCACCGATGTGAAAACTACGATGAAAACTCGGATATCTGTATATGACGCTGAAACTTTCGTTTACGTTGATAATGTTATTTGAACATCAAAACTCGATTATGAACCGACGAGAACTAAAATACGGAGAACACTATTTCGGACTGACCTATCTACGACGATTGGTAATATTTCACAAAAGTACTACTGGTGTACTATGTAAAAATCTAAAAAATTACGAAACTCTGGCGAACAAATGCAGCAATGCTTCGTTTAACTTTTTGAAAAACGATACGTCTGAAGACTGACGAGGAGGCAAAGCCATCCGGGTTGTGTGGAACTTTAAACTGGAGGAACATTACCAATACGCGACACGAATTGAAAATAGATATGTCTGAGTGAGTAAAATCCGGGTGTACGTCCTCGATATGACATACGAACTATTTCTACTTTTATACGAATATAAATGTATTGGTAAACCAATGAATTTTTTTTTTTAAACAATATCCAGGGACCGTGGTTGAACAACATGTGCGAAGATTTATTTTTATAAATCGTTCCAAGTAAATTTTTTCTGTCCGTCCAAACGTTCATAACAGTCATGCAGTAATTTTGAATTGCCACGTCCAGTTCCACAAGTTGTTTTAATTTTCGATAGACTCCGTAATGCATTTTGACTATTTGAAGGGAGAATTGTCGTACTGAATTCCGCAGTTTAATATTATGCCCAACTAAAGACTGTATGAATTGTCATTTTTCTGTCCAAGTCTCGGAAGTTACGTCGTCCCTTTGTAACACGTAGCGCCGTGCTCGGATCTCTGACGCTCTGCTTTCAGGATAGTATTTGATGACATTTTATTAGACCGCCATATCCGAATCCCACGTCCTGTGCGTATTGCTAATGCTTCGTGCCATTTTAAAATTCCACACGACTCGGACCGGCTTTGCCACCCCCCCAGTCTTCATACGTGGCGCCTTTCGCCTCGTTAAATTAAGCATTCCAAATGACGGCCAGATCATTGTTATAGCGAGTCCACTATTGAAATTTGCGTTTGTACACCAGTACGATTGTTGAATATCATACGTTTTAGTTGAGCAAATGTGAATTTGTGTCCCGGTATTTTTTTCTACATTTGTTCTCTTCGTTTCTTCTTGCGCTCCGTCTGATCGTATTGAACGTGTTTTTTACTGCCGGTAGCGCTGGATATCAAATAACGAAGTATATCGGTCCGCTACAGAATCCGGCCCAGTCCTCTAAAAATTTATCTAACGTCGAGGAAATCTCCACCGATGTGAAAACTACGATGAAAACTCGGATATCTGTATATGACGCTGAAACTTTCGTTTACGTTGATAATGTTATTTGAACATCAAAACTCGATTATGAACCGACGAGAACTAAAATACGGAGAACACTATTTCGGACTGACCTATCTACGACGATTGGTAATATTTCACAAAAGTACTACTGGTGTACTATGTAAAAATCTAAAAAATTACGAAACTCTGGCGAACAAATGCAGCAATGCTTCGTATAACTTTTTGAAAAACGATACGTCTGAAGACTGACGAGGAGGCAAAGCCATCCGGGTTGTGTGGAACTTTAAACTGGAGGAACATTACCAATACGCGACACGAATTGGAAATAGATATGTCTGAGTGAGTAAAATCTGGGTGTACGTCCTCGATATGACGTACGAACTATTTCTACTTTTATACGAATATAAATGTATTGATAAACTATTGCTTTTTTTTTTTAAAACAATATCCAGGGACCGTGGTTGAACAACATGTGCGAAGATTTATTTTTATCAATCGCTCCAAGTAAATTTTTTTCTGTCCGTCCAAACGTTCATAACAGTCATTGCAGTAATTTTGATTTGCCACGTCCAGTTCCACAAGTTGTTTAATTTTCGATAGACTCCGTAATGCATATTGACTATTTGACGGGAGAATTGTCGTACTGTTTTCCGCAGTTTAATATTATGCCCAACTATAGACCGTATGAATTGTCCTTTTTCTGTCCAAGTCTCGGAAGTTACGTCGTCCCTTCGTAACACGCAGCGCCGTGCTCGGATCTCTGCGCTCTGCTTTCAGGATAGTATTTGATGACATTTTATTAGACCGCCATATCCGAATCCCACGTCCTGTGCGTATTGCTAATGCTTCGTGCCATTTTAAAATTCCACACGACTCGGACCGGCTTTGCCACCCCCCCAGTCTTCATACGTGGCGCCTTTCGCCTCGTTAAATTAAGCATTCCAAATGACGGCCAGATCATTGGTATAGCGAGTCCACTATTGAAATTTGCGTTTGTACACCAGTACGATTGTTGAATATCATACGTTTTAGTTGAGCAAATGTGAATTTGTGTCCCGGTATTTTTTTCTTCATTTGTTCTCTTCGTTTCTTCTTGCGCTCCGTCTGATCGTATTGAACGTGTTTTTTACTGCCGGTAGCGCTGGATATCAAATAACGAAGTATATCGGTCCGCTACAGAATCCGGCCCAGTCCTCTAAAAATTTATCTAACGTCGAGGAAATCTCCACCGATGTGAAAACTACGATGAAAACTCGGATATCTGTATATGACGCTGAAACTTTCGTTTACGTTGATAATGTTATTTGAACATCAAAACTCGATTATGAACCGACGAGAACTAAAATACGGAGAACACTATTTCGGACTGACCTATCTACGACGATTGGTAATATTTCACAAAAGTACTACTGGTGTACTATGTAAAAATCTAAAAAATTACGAAATTCTGGCGAACAAATGCAGCAATGCTTCGTTTAACTTTTTGAAAAACGATACGTCTGAAGACTGACGAGGAGACAAAGCCATCCGGGTTGTGTGGAACTTTAAACTGGAGGAACATTACCAATACGCGACACGAATTGGAAATAGATATGTCTGAGTGAGTAAAATCCGGGTGTACGTCCTCGATATGACGTACGAACTATTTCTACTTTTATACGAATATAAATGTATTGATAAACTATTGCTTTTTTTTTTTAAAACAATATCCAGGGACCGTGGTTGAACAACATGTGCGAAGATTTATTTTTATCAATTGCTCCAAGTAAATTTTTTTCTGTCCGTCCAAACGTTCATAACAGTCATTGCAGTAATTTTGATTTGCCACGTCCAGTTCCACAAGTTGTTTAATTTTCGATAGACTCCGTAATGCATATTGACTATTTGACGGGAGAATTGTCGTACTGTTTTCCGCAGTTTAATATTATGCCCAACTATAGACCGTATGAATTGTCCTTTTTCTGTCCAAGTCTCGGAAGTTACGTCGTCCCTTCGTAACACGCAGCGCCGTGCTCGGATCTCTGCGCTCTGCTTTCAGGATAGTATTTGATGACATTTTATTAGACCGCCATATCCGAATCCCACGTCCTGTGCGTATTGCTAATGCTTCGTGCCATTTTAAAAGTCCACACGACTCGGACCGGCTTTGCCACCCCCCCAGTCTTCATACGTGGCGCCTTTCGCCTCGTTAAATTAAGCATTCCAAATGACGGCCAGATCATTGGTATAGCGAGTCCACTATTGAAATTTGCGTTTGTACACCAGTACGATTGTTGAATATCATACGTTTTAGTTGAGCAAATGTGAATTTGTGTCCCGGTATTTTTTTCTTCATTTGTTCTCTTCGTTTCTTCTTGCGCTCCGTCTGATCGTATTGAACGTGGTTTTTACTGCCGGTAGCGCTGGATATCAAATAACGAAGTATATCGGTCCGCTACAGAATCCGGCCCAGTCCTCTAAAAATTTATCTAACGTCGAGGAAATCTCCACCGATGTGAAAACTACGATGAAAACTCGGATATCTGTATATGACGCTGAAACTTTCGTTTACGTTGATAATGTTATTTGAACATCAAAACTCGATTATGAACCGACGAGAACTAAAATACGGAGAACACTATTTCGGACTGACCTATCTACGACGATTGGTAATATTTCACAAAAGTACTACTGGTGTACTATGTAAAAATCTAAAAAATTACGAAATTCTGGCGAACAAATGCAGCAATGCTTCGTTTAACTTTTTGAAAAACGATACGTCTGAAGACTGACGAGGAGGCAAAGCCATCCGGGTTGTGTGGAACTTTAAACTGGAGGAACATTACCAATACGCGACACCAATTGGAAATAGATATGTCTGAGTGAGTAAAATCCGGGTGTACGTCCTCGATATGACGTACGAACTATTTCTACTTTTATACGAATATAAATGTATTGATAAACTATTGCTTTTTTTTTTAAAAACAATATCCAGGGACCGTGGTTGAACAACATGTGCGAAGATTTATTTTTATCAATCGCTCCAAGTAAATTTTTTTCTGTCCGTCCAAACGTTCATAACAGTCATGCAGTAATTTTGAATTGCCACGTCCAGTTCCACAAGTTGTTTTAATTTTCGATAGACTCCGTAATGCATTTTGACTATTTGACGGGAGAATTGTCGTACTGAATTCCGCAGTTTAATATTATGCCCAACTAAAGACCGTATGAATTGTCCTTTTTCTGTCCAAGTCTCGGAAGTTACGTCGTCCCTTCGTAACACGCAGCGCCGTTCTCGGATCTCTGACGCTCTGCTTTCAGGATAGTATTTGACGACATTTTATTAGACTGCCATATCCGAATCCCACGTCCTGTGCGTATTGCTAATGCTTCGTGCCATTTTAAAATTCCACACGACTCGGACCGGCTTTGCCACCCCCCCAGTCTTCATGCGTGGCGCCTTTCGCCTCGTTAAATTAAGCTTTCCAAATGACGGCCAGATCATTGTTATAGCGAGTCCACTATTGAAATTTGCGTTTGTACACCAGTACGATTGTTGAATATCATACGTTTTAGTTGAGCAAATGTGAATTTGTGTCCCGGTATTTTTTTCTTCATTTGTTCTTTTCGTTTCTTCTTGCGCTCCGTCTGATCGTATTGAACGTGTTTTTTACTGCCGGTAGCGCTGGATATCAAATAACGAAGTATATCGGTCCGCTACAGAATCCGTCCCAGTCCTCGAAAAATTTATCTAACGTCGAGGAAATCTCCACCGATGTGAAAACTACGATGAAAACTCGGATATCTGTATATGACGCTGAAACTTTCGTTTACGTTGATAATGTTATTTGAACATCAAAACTCGATTATGAACCGACGAGAACTAAAATACGGAGAACACTATTTCGGACTGACCTATCTACGACGATTGGTAATATTTCACAAAAGTACTACTGGTGTACTATGTAAAAATCTAAAAAATTACGAAACTCTGGCGAACAAATGCAGCAATGCTTCGTTTAACTTTTTGAAAAACGATACGTCTGAAGACTGACGAGGAGGCAAAGCCATCCGGGTTGTGTGGAACTTTAAACTGGAGGAACATTACCAATACGCGACACGAATTGAAAATAGATATGTCTGAGTGAGTAAAATCCGGGTGTACGTCCTCGATATGACATACGAACTATTTCTACTTTTATACGAATATAAATGTATTGGTAAACCAATGAATTTTTTTTTTTAAACAATATCCAGGGACCGTGGTTGAACAACATGTGCGAAGATTTATTTTTATAAATCGTTCCAAGTAAATTTTTTCTGTCCGTCCAAACGTTCATAACAGTCATGCAGTAATTTTGAATTGCCACGTCCAGTTCCACAAGTTGTTTTAATTTTCGATAGACTCCGTAATGCATTTTGACTATTTGAAGGGAGAATTGTCGTACTGAATTCCGCAGTTTAATATTATGCCCAACTAAAGACTGTATGAATTGTCATTTTTCTGTCCAAGTCTCGGAAGTTACGTCGTCCCTTTGTAACACGTAGCGCCGTGCTCGGATCTCTGACGCTCTGCTTTCAGGATAGTATTTGATGACATTTTATTAGACCGCCATATCCGAATCCCACGTCCTGTGCGTATTGCTAATGCTTCGTGCCATTTTAAAATTCCACACGACTCGGACCGGCTTTGCCACCCCCCCAGTCTTCATACGTGGCGCCTTTCGCCTCGTTAAATTAAGCATTCCAAATGACGGCCAGATCATTGTTATAGCGAGTCCACTATTGAAATTTGCGTTTGTACACCAGTACGATTGTTGAATATCATACGTTTTAGTTGAGCAAATGTGAATTTGTGTCCCGGTATTTTTTTCTACATTTGTTCTCTTCGTTTCTTCTTGCGCTCCGTCTGATCGTATTGAACGTGTTTTTTACTGCCGGTAGCGCTGGATATCAAATAACGAAGTATATCGGTCCGCTACAGAATCCGGCCCAGTCCTCTAAAAATTTATCTAACGTCGAGGAAATCTCCACCGATGTGAAAACTACGATGAAAACTCGGATATCTGTATATGACGCTGAAACTTTCGTTTACGTTGATAATGTTATTTGAACATCAAAACTCGATTATGAACCGACGAGAACTAAACTACGGAGAACACTATTTCGGACTGACCTATCTACGACGATTGGTAATATCTCACAAAAGTACTACTGGTGTACTATGTAAAAATCTAAAAAATTACGAAACTCTGGCGAACAAATGCAGCAATGCTTCGTATAACTTTTTGAAAAACGATACGTCTGAAGACTGACGAGGAGGCAAAGCCATCCGGGTTGTGTGGAACTTTAAACTGGAGGAACATTACCAATACGCGACACCAATTGGAAATAGATATGTCTGAGTGAGTAAAATCCGGGTGTACGTCCTCGATATGACGTACGAACTATTTCTACTTTTATACGAATATAAATGTATTGATAAACTATTGCTTTTTTTTTTTAAAAACAATATCCAGGGACCGTGGTTGAACAACATGTGCGAAGATTTATTTTTATCAATCGCTCCAAGTAAATTTTTTTCTGTCCGTCCAAACGTTCATAACAGTCATTGCAGTAATTTTGATTTGCCACGTCCAGTTCCACAAGTTGTTTAATTTTCGATAGACTCCGTAATGCATATTGACTATTTGACGGGAGAATTGTCGTACTGTTTTCCGCAGTATAATATTATGCCCAACTATAGACCGTATGAATTGTCCTTTTTCTGTCCAAGTCTCGGAAGTTACGTCGTCCCTTCGTAACACGCAGCGCCGTGCTCGGATCTCTGCGCTCTGCTTTCAGGATAGTATTTGATGACATTTTATTAGACCGCCATATCCGAATCCCACGTCCTGTGCGTATTGCTAATGCTTCGTGCCATTTTAAAATTCCACACGACTCGGACCGGCTTTGCCACCCCCCCAGTCTTCATGCGTGGCGCCTTTCGCCTCGTTAAATTAAGCTTTCCAAATGACGGCCAGATCATTGTTATAGCGAGTCCACTATTGAAATTTGCGTTTGTACACCAGTACGATTGTTGAATATCATACGTTTTAGTTGAGCAAATGTGAATTTGTGTCCCGGTATTTTTTTCTTCATTTGTTCTCTTCGTTTCTTCTTGCGCTCCGTCTGATCGTATTGAACGTGTTTTTTACTGCCGGTAGCGCTGGATATCAAATAACGAAGTATATCGGTCCGCTACAGAATCCTTCTTAGTCCTCTAAAAATTTATCTAACGTCGAGGAAATCTCCACCGATGTGAAAACTACGATGAAAACTCGGATATCTGTATATGACGCTGAAACTTTCGTTTACGTTGATAATGTTATTTGAACATCAAAACTCGATTATGAACCGACGAGAACTAAAATACGGAGAACACTATTTCGGACTGACCTATCTACGACGATTGGTAATATTTCACAAAAGTACTACTGGTGTACTATGTAAAAATCTAAAAAATTACGAAACTCTGGCGAACAAATGCAGCAATGCTTCGTATAACTTTTTGAAAAACGATACGTCTGAAGACTGACGAGGAGGCAAAGCCATCCGGGTTGTGTGGAACTTTAAACTGGAGGAACATTACCAATACGCGACACGAATTGGAAATAGATATGTCTGAGTGAGTAAAATCTGGGTGTACGTCCTCGATATGACGTACGAACTATTTCTACTTTTATACGAATATAAATGTATTGATAAACTATTGCTTTTTTTTTTTAAAACAATATCCAGGGACCGTGGTTGAACAACATGTGCGAAGATTTATTTTTATCAATCGCTCCAAGTAAATTTTTTTCTGTCCGTCCAAACGTTCATAACAGTCATTGCAGTAATTTTGATTTGCCACGTCCAGTTCCACAAGTTGTTTAATTTTCGATAGACTCCGTAATGCATATTGACTATTTGACGGGAGAATTGTCGTACTGTTTTCCGCAGTTTAATATTATGCCCAACTATAGACCGTATGAATTGTCCTTTTTCTGTCCAAGTCTCGGAAGTTACGTCGTCCCTTCGTAACACGCAGCGCCGTGCTCGGATCTCTGCGCTCTGCTTTCAGGATAGTATTTGATGACATTTTATTAGACCGCCATATCCGAATCCCACGTCCTGTGCGTATTGCTAATGCTTCGTGCCATTTTAAAATTCCACACGACTCGGACCGGCTTTGCCACCCCCCCAGTCTTCATACGTGGCGCCTTTCGCCTCGTTAAATTAAGCATTCCAAATGACGGCCAGATCATTGGTATAGCGAGTCCACTATTGAAATTTGCGTTTGTACACCAGTACGATTGTTGAATATCATACGTTTTAGTTGAGCAAATGTGAATTTGTGTCCCGGTATTTTTTTCTTCATTTGTTCTCTTCGTTTCTTCTTGCGCTCCGTCTGATCGTATTGAACGTGTTTTTTACTGCCGGTAGCGCTGGATATCAAATAACGAAGTATATCGGTCCGCTACAGAATCCGGCCCAGTCCTCTAAAAATTTATCTAACGTCGAGGAAATCTCCACCGATGTGAAAACTACGATGAAAACTCGGATATCTGTATATGACGCTGAAACTTTCGTTTACGTTGATAATGTTATTTGAACATCAAAACTCGATTATGAACCGACGAGAACTAAAATACGGAGAACACTATTTCGGACTGACCTATCTACGACGATTGGTAATATTTCACAAAAGTACTACTGGTGTACTATGTAAAAATCTAAAAAATTACGAAATTCTGGCGAACAAATGCAGCAATGCTTCGTTTAACTTTTTGAAAAACGATACGTCTGAAGACTGACGAGGAGACAAAGCCATCCGGGTTGTGTGGAACTTTAAACTGGAGGAACATTACCAATACGCGACACGAATTGGAAATAGATATGTCTGAGTGAGTAAAATCCGGGTGTACGTCCTCGATATGACGTACGAACTATTTCTACTTTTATACGAATATAAATGTATTGATAAACTATTGCTTTTTTTTTTTAAAACAATATCCAGGGACCGTGGTTGAACAACATGTGCGAAGATTTATTTTTATCAATTGCTCCAAGTAAATTTTTTTCTGTCCGTCCAAACGTTCATAACAGTCATTGCAGTAATTTTGATTTGCCACGTCCAGTTCCACAAGTTGTTTAATTTTCGATAGACTCCGTAATGCATATTGACTATTTGACGGGAGAATTGTCGTACTGTTTTCCGCAGTTTAATATTATGCCCAACTATAGACCGTATGAATTGTCCTTTTTCTGTCCAAGTCTCGGAAGTTACGTCGTCCCTTCGTAACACGCAGCGCCGTGCTCGGATCTCTGCGCTCTGCTTTCAGGATAGTATTTGATGACATTTTATTAGACCGCCATATCCGAATCCCACGTCCTGTGCGTATTGCTAATGCTTCGTGCCATTTTAAAATTCCACACGACTCGGACCGGCTTTGCCACCCCCCCAGTCTTCATACGTGGCGCCTTTCGCCTCGTTAAATTAAGCATTCCAAATGACGGCCAGATCATTGTTATAGCGAGTCCACTATTGAAATTTGCGTTTGTACACCAGTACGATTGTTGAATATCATACGTTTTAGTTGAGCAAATGTGAATTTGTGTCCCGGTATTTTTTTCTACATTTGTTCTCTTCGTTTCTTCTTGCGCTCCGTCTGATCGTATTGAACGTGTTTTTTACTGCCGGTAGCGCTGGATATCAAATAACGAAGTATATCGGTCCGCTACAGAATCCGGCCCAGTCCTCTAAAAATTTATCTAACGTCGAGGAAATCTCCACCGATGTGAAAACTACGATGAAAACTCGGATATCTGTATATGACGCTGAAACTTTCGTTTACGTTGATAATGTTATTTGAACATCAAAACTCGATTATGAACCGACGAGAACTAAACTACGGAGAACACTATTTCGGACTGACCTATCTACGACGATTGGTAATATCTCACAAAAGTACTACTGGTGTACTATGTAAAAATCTAAAAAATTACGAAACTCTGGCGAACAAATGCAGCAATGCTTCGTATAACTTTTTGAAAAACGATACGTCTGAAGACTGACGAGGAGGCAAAGCCATCCGGGTTGTGTGGAACTTTAAACTGGAGGAACATTACCAATACGCGACACCAATTGGAAATAGATATGTCTGAGTGAGTAAAATCCGGGTGTACGTCCTCGATATGACGTACGAACTATTTCTACTTTTATACGAATATAAATGTATTGATAAACTATTGCTTTTTTTTTTTAAAAACAATATCCAGGGACCGTGGTTGAACAACATGTGCGAAGATTTATTTTTATCAATCGCTCCAAGTAAATTTTTTTCTGTCCGTCCAAACGTTCATAACAGTCATTGCAGTAATTTTGATTTGCCACGTCCAGTTCCACAAGTTGTTTAATTTTCGATAGACTCCGTAATGCATATTGACTATTTGACGGGAGAATTGTCGTACTGTTTTCCGCAGTATAATATTATGCCCAACTATAGACCGTATGAATTGTCCTTTTTCTGTCCAAGTCTCGGAAGTTACGTCGTCCCTTCGTAACACGCAGCGCCGTGCTCGGATCTCTGCGCTCTGCTTTCAGGATAGTATTTGATGACATTTTATTAGACCGCCATATCCGAATCCCACGTCCTGTGCGTATTGCTAATGCTTCGTGCCATTTTAAAATTCCACACGACTCGGACCGGCTTTGCCACCCCCCCAGTCTTCATGCGTGGCGCCTTTCGCCTCGTTAAATTAAGCTTTCCAAATGACGGCCAGATCATTGTTATAGCGAGTCCACTATTGAAATTTGCGTTTGTACACCAGTACGATTGTTGAATATCATACGTTTTAGTTGAGCAAATGTGAATTTGTGTCCCGGTATTTTTTTCTTCATTTGTTCCCTTCGTTTCTTCTTGCGCTCCGTCTGATCGTATTGAACGTGTTTTTTACTGCCGGTAGCGCTGGATATCAAATAACGAAGTATATCGGTCCGCTACAGAATCCTTCTTAGTCCTCTAAAAATTTATCTAACGTCGAGGAAATCTCCACCGATGTGAAAACTACGATGAAAACTCGGATATCTGTATATGACGCTGAAACTTTCGTTTACGTTGATAATGTTATTTGAACATCAAAACTCGATTATGAACCGACGAGAACTAAAATACGGAGAACACTATTTCGGACTGACCTATCTACGACGATTGGTAATATTTCACAAAAGTACTACTGGTGTACTATGTAAAAATCTAAAAAATTACGAAACTCTGGCGAACAAATGCAGCAATGCTTCGTATAACTTTTTGAAAAACGATACGTCTGAAGACTGACGAGGAGGCAAAGCCATCCGGGTTGTGTGGAACTTTAAACTGGAGGAACATTACCAATACGCGACACCAATTGGAAATAGATATGTCTGAGTGAGTAAAATCCGGGTGTACGTCCTCGATATGACGTACGAACTATTTCTACTTTTATACGAATATAAATGTATTGATAAACTATTGCTTTTTTTTTTAAAAACAATATCCAGGGACCGTGGTTGAACAACATGTGCGAAGATTTATTTTTATCAATCGCTCCAAGTAAATTTTTTTCTGTCCGTCCAAACGTTCATAACAGTCATTGCAGTAATTTTGATTTGCCACGTCCAGTTCCACAAGTTGTTTAATTTTCGATAGACTCCGTAATGCATATTGACTATTTGACGGGAGAATTGTCGTACTGTTTTCCGCAGTTTAATATTATGCCCAACTATAGACCGTATGAATTGTCCTTTTTCTGTCCAAGTCTCGGAAGTTACGTCGTCCCTTCGTAACACGCAGCGCCGTGCTCGGATCTCTGCGCTCTGCTTTCAGGATAGTATTTGATGACATTTTATTAGACCGCCATATCCGAATCCCACGTCCTGTGCGTATTGCTAATGCTTCGTGCCATTTTAAAATTCCACACGACTCGGACCGGCTTTGCCACCCCCCCAGTCTTCATGCGTGGCGCCTTTCGCCTCGTTAAATTAAGCTTTCCAAATGACGGCCAGATCATTGTTATAGCGAGTCCACTATTGAAATTTGCGTTTGTACACCAGTACGATTGTTGAATATCATACGTTTTAGTTGAGCAAATGTGAATTTGTGTCCCGGTATTTTTTTCTTCATTTGTTCTCTTCGTTTCTTCTTGCGCTCCGTCTGATCGTATTGAACGTGTTTTTTACTGCCGGTAGCGCTGGATATCAAATAACGAAGTATATCGGTCCGCTACAGAATCCTTCTTAGTCCTCTAAAAATTTATCTAACGTCGAGGAAATCTCCACCGATGTGAAAACTACGATGAAAACTCGGATATCTGTATATGACGCTGAAACTTTCGTTTACGTTGATAATGTTATTTGAACATCAAAACTCGATTATGAACCGACGAGAACTAAAATACGGAGAACACTATTTCGGACTGACCTATCTACGACGATTGGTAATATTTCACAAAAGTACTACTGGTGTACTATGTAAAAATCTAAAAAATTACGAAACTCTGGCGAACAAATGCAGCAATGCTTCGTATAACTTTTTGAAAAACGATACGTCTGAAGACTGACGAGGAGGCAAAGCCATCCGGGTTGTGTGGAACTTTAAACTGGAGGAACATTACCAATACGCGACACGAATTGGAAATAGATATGTCTGAGTGAGTAAAATCTGGGTGTACGTCCTCGATATGACGTACGAACTATTTCTACTTTTATACGAATATAAATGTATTGATAAACTATTGCTTTTTTTTTTTAAAACAATATCCAGGGACCGTGGTTGAACAACATGTGCGAAGATTTATTTTTATCAATCGCTCCAAGTAAATTTTTTTCTGTCCGTCCAAACGTTCATAACAGTCATTGCAGTAATTTTGATTTGCCACGTCCAGTTCCACAAGTTGTTTAATTTTCGATAGACTCCGTAATGCATATTGACTATTTGACGGGAGAATTGTCGTACTGTTTTCCGCAGTTTAATATTATGCCCAACTATAGACCGTATGAATTGTCCTTTTTCTGTCCAAGTCTCGGAAGTTACGTCGTCCCTTCGTAACACGCAGCGCCGTGCTCGGATCTCTGCGCTCTGCTTTCAGGATAGTATTTGATGACATTTTATTAGACCGCCATATCCGAATCCCACGTCCTGTGCGTATTGCTAATGCTTCGTGCCATTTTAAAATTCCACACGACTCGGACCGGCTTTGCCACCCCCCCAGTCTTCATACGTGGCGCCTTTCGCCTCGTTAAATTAAGCATTCCAAATGACGGCCAGATCATTGGTATAGCGAGTCCACTATTGAAATTTGCGTTTGTACACCAGTACGATTGTTGAATATCATACGTTTTAGTTGAGCAAATGTGAATTTGTGTCCCGGTATTTTTTTCTTCATTTGTTCTCTTCGTTTCTTCTTGCGCTCCGTCTGATCGTATTGAACGTGTTTTTTACTGCCGGTAGCGCTGGATATCAAATAACGAAGTATATCGGTCCGCTACAGAATCCGGCCCAGTCCTCTAAAAATTTATCTAACGTCGAGGAAATCTCCACCGATGTGAAAACTACGATGAAAACTCGGATATCTGTATATGACGCTGAAACTTTCGTTTACGTTGATAATGTTATTTGAACATCAAAACTCGATTATGAACCGACGAGAACTAAAATACGGAGAACACTATTTCGGACTGACCTATCTACGACGATTGGTAATATTTCACAAAAGTACTACTGGTGTACTATGTAAAAATCTAAAAAATTACGAAATTCTGGCGAACAAATGCAGCAATGCTTCGTTTAACTTTTTGAAAAACGATACGTCTGAAGACTGACGAGGAGACAAAGCCATCCGGGTTGTGTGGAACTTTAAACTGGAGGAACATTACCAATACGCGACACGAATTGGAAATAGATATGTCTGAGTGAGTAAAATCCGGGTGTACGTCCTCGATATGACGTACGAACTATTTCTACTTTTATACGAATATAAATGTATTGATAAACTATTGCTTTTTTTTTTTAAAACAATATCCAGGGACCGTGGTTGAACAACATGTGCGAAGATTTATTTTTATCAATTGCTCCAAGTAAATTTTTTTCTGTCCGTCCAAACGTTCATAACAGTCATTGCAGTAATTTTGATTTGCCACGTCCAGTTCCACAAGTTGTTTAATTTTCGATAGACTCCGTAATGCATATTGACTATTTGACGGGAGAATTGTCGTACTGTTTTCCGCAGTTTAATATTATGCCCAACTATAGACCGTATGAATTGTCCTTTTTCTGTCCAAGTCTCGGAAGTTACGTCGTCCCTTCGTAACACGCAGCGCCGTGCTCGGATCTCTGCGCTCTGCTTTCAGGATAGTATTTGATGACATTTTATTAGACCGCCATATCCGAATCCCACGTCCTGTGCGTATTGCTAATGCTTCGTGCCATTTTAAAAGTCCACACGACTCGGACCGGCTTTGCCACCCCCCCAGTCTTCATACGTGGCACCTTTCGCCTCGTTAAATTAAGCATTCCAAATGACGGCCAGATCATTGTTATAGCGAGTCCACTATTGAAATTTGCGTTTGTACACCAGTACGATTGTTGAATATCATACGTTTTAGTTGAGCAAATGTGAATTTGTGTCCCGGTATTTTTTTCTTCATTTGTTCTCTTCGTTTCTTCTTGCGCTCCGTCTGATCGTATTGAACGTGGTTTTTACTGCCGGTAGCGCTGGATATCAAATAACGAAGTATATCGGTCCGCTACAGAATCCGGCCCAGTCCTCTAAAAATTTATCTAACGTCGAGGAAATCTCCACCGATGTGAAAACTACGATGAAAACTCGGATATCTGTATATGACGCTGAAACTTTCGTTTACGTTGATAATGTTATTTGAACATCAAAACTCGATTATGAACCGACGAGAACTAAAATACGGAGAACACTATTTCGGACTGACCTATCTACGACGATTGGTAATATTTCACAAAAGTACTACTGGTGTACTATGTAAAAATCTAAAAAATTACGAAATTCTGGCGAACAAATGCAGCAATGCTTCGTTTAACTTTTTGAAAAACGATACGTCTGAAGACTGACGAGGAGGCAAAGCCATCCGGGTTGTGTGGAACTTTAAACTGGAGGAACATTACCAATACGCGACACGAATTGGAAATAGATATGTCTGAGTGAGTAAAATCTGGGTGTACGTCCTCGATATGACGTACGAACTATTTCTACTTTTATACGAATATAAATGTATTGATAAACTATTGCTTTTTTTTTTTAAAACAATATCCAGGGACCGTGGTTGAACAACATGTGCGAAGATTTATTTTTATCAATCGCTCCAAGTAAATTTTTTTCTGTCCGTCCAAACGTTCATAACAGTCATTGCAGTAATTTTGATTTGCCACGTCCAGTTCCACAAGTTGTTTAATTTTCGATAGACTCCGTAATGCATATTGACTATTTGACGGGAGAATTGTCGTACTGTTTTCCGCAGTTTAATATTATGCCCAACTATAGACCGTATGAATTGTCCTTTTTCTGTCCAAGTCTCGGAAGTTACGTCGTCCCTTCGTAACACGCAGCGCCGTGCTCGGATCTCTGCGCTCTGCTTTCAGGATAGTATTTGATGACATTTTATTAGACCGCCATATCCGAATCCCACGTCCTGTGCGTATTGCTAATGCTTCGTGCCATTTTAAAATTCCACACGACTCGGACCGGCTTTGCCACCCCCCCAGTCTTCATACGTGGCGCCTTTCGCCTCGTTAAATTAAGCATTCCAAATGACGGCCAGATCATTGGTATAGCGAGTCCACTATTGAAATTTGCGTTTGTACACCAGTACGATTGTTGAATATCATACGTTTTAGTTGAGCAAATGTGAATTTGTGTCCCGGTATTTTTTTCTTCATTTGTTCTCTTCGTTTCTTCTTGCGCTCCGTCTGATCGTATTGAACGTGGTTTTTACTGCCGGTAGCGCTGGATATCAAATAACGAAGTATATCGGTCCGCTACAGAATCCGGCCCAGTCCTCTAAAAATTTATCTAACGTCGAGGAAATCTCCACCGATGTGAAAACTACGATGAAAACTCGGATATCTGTATATGACGCTGAAACTTTCGTTTACGTTGATAATGTTATTTGAACATCAAAACTCGATTATGAACCGACGAGAACTAAAATACGGAGAACACTATTTCGGACTGACCTATCTACGACGATTGGTAATATTTCACAAAAGTACTACTGGTGTACTATGTAAAAATCTAAAAAATTACGAAATTCTGGCGAACAAATGCAGCAATGCTTCGTTTAACTTTTTGAAAAACGATACGTCTGAAGACTGACGAGGAGGCAAAGCCATCCGGGTTGTGTGGAACTTTAAACTGGAGGAACATTACCAATACGCGACACGAATTGGAAATAGATATGTCTGAGTGAGTAAAATCCGGGTGTACGTCCTCGATATGACGTACGAACTATTTCTACTTTTATACGAATATAAATGTATTGATAAACTATTGCTTTTTTTTTTTAAAACAATATCCAGGGACCGTGGTTGAACAACATGTGCGAAGATTTATTTTTATCAATCGCTCCAAGTAAATTTTTTTCTGTCCGTCCAAACGTTCATAACAGTCATGCAGTAATTTTGAATTGCCACGTCCAGTTCCACAAGTTGTTTTAATTTTCGATAGACTCCGTAATGCATTTTGACTATTTGACGGGAGAATTGTCGTACTGAATTCCGCAGTTTAATATTATGCCCAACTAAAGACCGTATGAATTGTCCTTTTTCTGTCCAAGTCTCGGAAGTTACGTCGTCCCTTCGTAACACGCAGCGCCGTTCTCGGATCTCTGACGCTCTGCTTTCAGGATAGTATTTGACGACATTTTATTAGACTGCCATATCCGAATCCCACGTCCTGTGCGTATTGCTAATGCTTCGTGCCATTTTAAAATTCCACACGACTCGGACCGGCTTTGCCACCCCCCCAGTCTTCATGCGTGGCGCCTTTCGCCTCGTTAAATTAAGCTTTCCAAATGACGGCCAGATCATTGTTATAGCGAGTCCACTATTGAAATTTGCGTTTGTACACCAGTACGATTGTTGAATATCATACGTTTTAGTTGAGCAAATGTGAATTTGTGTCCCGGTATTTTTTTCTTCATTTGTTCTTTTCGTTTCTTCTTGCGCTCCGTCTGATCGTATTGAACGTGTTTTTTACTGCCGGTAGCGCTGGATATCAAATAACGAAGTATATCGGTCCGCTACAGAATCCGTCCCAGTCCTCGAAAAATTTATCTAACGTCGAGGAAATCTCCACCGATGTGAAAACTACGATGAAAACTCGGATATCTGTATATGACGCTGAAACTTTCGTTTACGTTGATAATGTTATTTGAACATCAAAACTCGATTATGAACCGACGAGAACTAAAATACGGAGAACACTATTTCGGACTGACCTATCTACGACGATTGGTAATATTTCACAAAAGTACTACTGGTGTACTATGTAAAAATCTAAAAAATTACGAAACTCTGGCGAACAAATGCAGCAATGCTTCGTTTAACTTTTTGAAAAACGATACGTCTGAAGACTGACGAGGAGGCAAAGCCATCCGGGTTGTGTGGAACTTTAAACTGGAGGAACATTACCAATACGCGACACGAATTGAAAATAGATATGTCTGAGTGAGTAAAATCCGGGTGTACGTCCTCGATATGACGTACGAACTATTTCTACTTTTATACGAATATAAATGTATTGGTAAACCAATGCATTTTTTTTTTTAAACAATATCCAGGGACCGTGGTTGAACAACATGTGCGAAGATTTATTTTTATAAATCGCTCCAAGTAAATTTTTTTCTGTCCGTCAAAACGTTCATAACAGTCATTGCAGTAATTTTGAATTGCCACGTCCAGTTCCACAAGTTGTTTTAATTTTCGATAGACTCCGTAATGCATTTTGACTATTTGACGGTAGAATTGTCTTACTGAATTCCTCAATTTAATATTATGCCCAACTATAGACCGTATGAATTGTCCTTTTTCTGTCCAAGTCTCGGAAGTTACGTCGTCCCTTCGTAACACGTAGCGCCGTGCTCGGATCTCTGACGCTCTGCTTTCAGGATAGTATTTGACGACATTTTATTAGACCGCCATATCCGAATCCCACGTCCTGTGCGTATTGCTAATGCTTCGTGCCATTTTAAAATTCCACACGACTCGGACCGGCTTTGCCACCCCCCCAGTCTTCATACGTGGCGCCTTTCGCCTCGTTAAATTAAGCATTCCAAATGACGGCCAGATCATTGTTATAGCGAGTCCACTATTGAAATTTGCGTTTGTACACCAGTACGATTGTTGAATATCATACGTTTTAGTTGAGCAAATGTGAATTTGTGTCCCGGTATTTTTTTCTACATTTGTTCTCTTCGTTTCTTCTTGCGCTCCGTCTGATCGTATTGAACGTGTTTCTTACTGCCGGTAGCGCTGGATATCAAATAACGAAGTATATCGGTCCGCTACAGAATCCGGCCCAGTCCTCTAAAAATTTATCTAACGTCAAGGAAATCTCCACCGATGTGAAAACTACGATGAAAACTCGGATATCTGTATATGACACTGAAACTTTCGTTTACGTTGATAATGTTATTTGAACATCAAAACTCGATTATGAACCGACGAGAACTAAACTACGGAGAACACTATTTCGGACTGACCTATCTACGACGATTGGTAATATTTCACAAAATTACTACTGGTGTACTATGTAAAAATCTAAAAAAATTACGAAACTCTGGCAAACAAATGCAGCAATGCTTCGTTTAACTTTTTGAAAAACGATACGTCTGAAGACTGACGAGGAGGCAAAGCCATCCGGGTTGTGTGGAACTTTAAACTGGAGGAACATTAACAATACGCGACACGAATTGGTAATAGATATGTCTGAGTGAGTAAAATCCGGGTGTACGTCCTCGATATGACGTACGAACTATTTCTACTTTTATATGAATATAAATGTATTGATAAACCATTGCATTTTTTTTTAAAACAATAGCCAGGGACCGTGGTTGAACAACATTTATTTTTATCAATCGCTCCAAATAAATTTTTATTGATTATTCCACCCGCCAATTTTATTTAAAATTTTTTTTTTTTTTTTAGTGTCATTTTCTGGACATTTACGATATTTTATGTTCGTCACGTTCTTGATATTATTATGGAAATAGCGCTAGTGTACTTTTGTACTATTGAATGTTGCATAAAACTTTTCAAATTCATATTTACTGCACTGAAAATTGTTTTTTCACAAAAATATATACAATATACATCTGTGTAAAATTAATACCGTTCAACTTCATACGTTCAATCGGAGACTATAGAATTCCAATTGTTAATTGAAAATAATATTTTATTTCCTTTATTTTTGCACAGCATATTTAAAAAAATTTTATATTTTAATATATAGTTTTGGTATATGGAATAAAACCTAATATTAGATTTTTTATGTTTTTTCGATTTTTTCAACCGTAGAGTTATTAGAGGGGGTTGATAATTATTTTTTACCTCCATGATATTATTTAACTGTGCATAACTCTAATGATGTTTATTTGTTTGGCATTTATTTTAATTTCAAATAGCTTGGTAGTATTTATCTAGAACGCACTCTAGATAGGATGAAAGATAGGTAAAAATCGTAAAAACCTAACCTAAATATTACGGACAATTAAACAATCTTTAACAATATTAAAAAAAAAAAACAATCTTCTAGACCCCTTTTGTGTAAAATTAAAGTACGCCGACCGGAATTTTATTTTTCAAATCTATTTTACACAAAATCGTGTAGGAAAAGAAGGGGGAAATTAAAATATGGTATTAAAACGATGTTTGTTTTTAATAGTGAACTTGCCTCTATATTATTTTTATAAAACGTCAACATGTGCCAACGCAATGTTTTGAAGGTACCCTGGCAAAAACTAATGTGATATTTTATGTTAATAGTACTGTGGTACAACGTACTATTGTGTTAAAGTGGTCGAATTTTGTTTACTGTCTATTATGTTGCTTATATTGGTATTAAATTTTTTTTTTTTTTTTTTTTTTTTCGTTTTCGAATCCTTTATATTTGAAATACCTAACCGGGCCTATCGGACTCGCGTAGCGATTTACATATTTTATGTACATAGTTCGTTACCTACCATAATATATTCAGCTCCCGTTGGACTAAATAAAACAAAAAAAATTGTTAGGGTTGTCCATCTTTATATAAATATAAAAATCTCGTGTTTAGCGTATCTACGCTAATCTCCAAAACCGCTTGACCAGAGTTAGATGAAATGTTGTAAATGGGTACTGTTAGATCCAACTTAGAAGATATAAGTTTTTATCTTGATAAGTGACCGTCAACATATACTATATATCCAACTATATATTTATATATATATATAAATGATTTGATATTTTGTTGGTGACGCCATAACTTAAAATTGGCCTAACCGATTTGTTCATTTTTCTTCTTTTTTTTATTTGTAATTATCAGGAAAAGTCACACGAAAGAAAAAGCCAAAAAATTGAAGAGTTTTTTTTTTTTTAAAACAATTTCTTTCTTTTGGGAAAAACAATACATTTATTAGTTACCAAAAAATAATATTTGGAAATCTATCCCCTGAAAAGGGATGGTCGCAAATGTATTTTGCCAACATTTCCTCGTTACCCTTGGCGAACACGGATGAAAAATAAACGGTTATTATTATTAGATTGTATTTTATCACGGGCAAGAGAAGGTACTCTTTTAAAAGAGATCCTTTTCTAATCTTTTAAAAGATTTGCCGGGTGCCGGATGCTTTGCTATTGCTACATATTGCTGTTGTATTTGCAATGTTTTTATATATTATTTTCCTGCCTGTCACTATTTAAAAAAAAAAATAGATGAATATTTTCGGCATAATTTTATGTCAAACATTTTTTTTTTATTTTTGCTGTGACATAATCATTTCGTTCATTGCATTTCTGTTGATATACGACATTTTTTTTATTTTTTTTCTAGCGCGTAAACCAAACAACAAAGCCGATGGTTTTACGTATTTTCACGTATTAATACAGATATCCATCCGCACTGCACAGTGATTGCAGTACAATAATTAATAAACGTTTTATTTTTCATTCGTATAACCAAGTTAACCCATAAATTAACAAAAAATAATTTATTTTTGTATTAAATAGAATAGGGGGGGCTTATTAGTGGATTTTAATAGCTATAAATAAACCTTCATCGAACAATACGGAACATTTTGCAAAAAAAAACTGTGGAAAAATCGCTCTACTAGTTTTGAGTCTATTTATCTCATTTAGAGACAAAACATTAATTTATATATATATATATATATAGATATAAGCCAAATACCCCATTTACTCATTCACTGATCAACGCCGATAAAGAGATTAGCGAGAAAAAAGAATAAAAAAAACCACGTTAGGACCCATAAAAAAATTGAGCGAGGGGTAGTGCGGAACAGCTGGTATATATATTTTCGTACATTTCACCTTTGTAGCGGTTAAAAAAGTGGTTTTTTTTTTTTCAAATATACTGTCCCCAAAAAAGTTGCGCAAAATATTAAAAGATAGTGTTTCTATGCCAACATCGCCGTACGAATAAATAATTCGCAAATATGATTTGTATTGTTTTTATCGTCGTTAAATGCATGTTGACAATTTTTTTATTTGCGTTTAAAATTTATTTGGTAATTGGTTTATTGAGTTTAGTAACTACACACAATTTGAAATAAAAATCAAAAATGCGTATATAATAGTTAACCACCCAGTCATTATAAATTAAAATATTGTACTAAGTGCTAAACTGAGTATTGTCTACCAGTTGTTAGTCTATTGTATAACGTTACAATATAAAAAGGAATTCTAACACAGACATTTTAAACCGAACGTTATCATTATTTTCTGCGACTAAGGACAATCGAATACTAACAATGACGAACAAAAATTAAAGAAATATTATAAATACACGTAGGCAAATCTCACTTTAATTGATTAAAGTAGATCACATATGCCATACTGCATATCTTACAACACACACTGGGGTATCGATAATCGAAAATTACAATGAGATCTATTGACGTTGGCGAAACTTGAGTTATGATCGTTGTTTAATCGCGTAACCGCAAATGTGCGTAAATTGCACAAGTGGCTTCATAAATAACGTAGCTATGTTATATTATCCGAAATTGCGATTCCCCATTAACTTTTGTTTGGAATAGCGTGTCTTTGCTAGTATTTAATGAAACATGGTTATCGCTGAATTTATCATGACCACACAGTTTCGCCAACGTCAATATGACGTTAAAAATTTGATTCCATTGTAATATTATGCATACAACGACGATAAATTATTTATTATTATTCGTCTTAGTTTTACAAATTACGAGTCTTTAAAGAACTGCAGGGACACACAATTCCATGTGTATTCCCGCGAAACAGTTTATTTTAGACTTGCTCGCTCGTGGTTTATTATTTCTTATAGAAGTTCCGGCGAGCGGACCTGTAAAATATCCCTGCAATATCACTATAGAAACGTGTCCACAATTTATCTTATACTTTCTCTAAGCTGCACTAACGTTCTAATCATAGGTCCCGAATCCTAATTAACCGTATTTCATGTAGAAGTTTTAGTAAAACAAGGTCAGTGGATAAAATATAGATTCGCCGCTATATACACTGGAACAGAGGTTCCCATAACGGTTGGTCCTGTTTAATTTTGAATTATAATTTTTTTTTTTTTTTACAGAACAAAACTATCATTTTATACAGTAATTTCTTATCATATTAATTAAATATTTAAATATAATTATACGAGTTATCAATAAATTTATTTTTGACAAGAATTTCGTAAAGTGGTAAATTTTTTTTTTTGATTAAAATGCAGGTCACTAGTATGTGGTGGTGGGTCGTCGCCAAAACGAATAAAAATATTCGAAAATGAGCTGTTTCGTGAATAGTTTGGGAATCTCTGAACTAGAACGTTATTTGTATTGTGCGATTATTCCGAAACTGTATATAAAGCCCCCCCCCCATACACGGTCAGTTTTGAATGATAATCAACGTGATGGACATTCATGACGGACCGTGTATGTGTATGACTGGTAACGACCGACAATGAAATTTTATTACTGATGAAATTCAAAACGTGTTTGATTTTTTTATCAGCAGTCAAGATGGTCGACATTCATGACTGACGGACATTCACTGACCGTGTATATCTATGCATGCACATGCATTTGTTTTTGGTCAATCAAGTTGTGTAGTGTGGACGAGTAGTCGTGTCATATTGTTTTTTTGTACATTTTTAAATCTTCGTCGAAAAATGACGAATAAGTTCAATAATAATGAAGAGTTTTTGGCGCGATTTTATACATTTCTATACCGTAGTTTACTCGTTGCGTAGAAAATAAAAAGTGATGTGTACAAAAATAGAATTTTAAAATAAGACTGCCATACATAATTAACTGATTGTGCAATTGCAGTAGCTTCACTGATAATTTTTGCCAACCGTTTGTGGAGCGATTGCAGTAATAAACGTAAGATCTTCAAAATAAACGCCGGTAGCCAGGTATCGTAGTGTACACGACAAACAGCTGGGCCGACCTTCTCTCATACAAGTATTTTGTTTCTCGATTATTGGTGTAATCGTTTTTAACAACTTTGAAAATTTTGTGCGGTCCATGCGAAAATTTATATAATTTATAGAAAAAAAAAAAAAAGTCTATTAGCTAGTGTCATTAGTGAATCTCACATCAAGTGCAGCCTGTTCATTTTTTTTTACTCCTTCCACATAAGCCTATTTTGTGGTGCCCCCCTAAGGTATAGATAGTTTATTTCAAATAAAAAATTATACTATAATTATAAATTATTCGAAATGGGCTCCACGTGGAGCCACACTGTTTAATTTTTTGTTTTTCACATTAGCCAATTAAAATTAATATTATGTTTAGTTGTATTTCTTTTTCTCAGATAGTAATGTGTAGAACCATTGTTATAAATACTAATAATTATTATTAAATCTTGTATTTCCGTACAATACGTGAATACCGGGCGAGAAGTAGCAAAATATCAGAAAAGCGGGAGGCAGTACTAAAGTACAATGAATTTATGGGTGGTGTGGATCGTAGCGACCAACTCATGAGCTACTATCTTTGTGAAGGGAATACCCTAACATGGTATGCTAAAGTCGTGTTACATTTATTTCATGTAATGATGAATAATGTTTCTATATAAGACTGCCTGGAAAACAAAACACCAGATTGATACATTTCATGGATTCTGTAATTAAATAACAATAATCATCGGCCTATATTCATAAACTCAAAAATCACAAAAACATGTACTACGTGTCATTTCTTTAATTCCAAGAAACAAAAAAAATCGACCGAATAGGAAAAGGTGTGCCATTTGTACAAAAAGCAACAAAAAAAATAATGCAAACTGCATATTACTGCGACGAATGCCCAAATAAGCCAAGTTAGATACGTGCTTCAAAATATACCATGGGTATTAATTTATTATTTAGTATTGAATTTACAATTTTTAAAGGTTTTATTTCATGTTAATTATTATTATTTTTTTTAAGTTTTTCAATTATTTATTTTTTACAATACGTTTCTGTTACTAGTTACTCATTTTGAGTCGTTTATAAAAATTATTATAAATTTATTTACATGAATTATGTAACAGGTAGGTTTTAATCAAAACAAATTCGTCAACATGCTATATATCATAATGACGTATAGAGACTCAGCTAAAAAAAATCGAATATTGTCGACGCATACGAAAAGAATGCTATTCTATGTATGATTTGCTATGCTATTCGACGTCGCCAGTAGTTTTTGTTTTTTAGTAGAAAAGCAAAACGCACAAAAAAAAAAAAATGATATTCTCAAAATATATTGTACCGTATGATATGGATAAATAATTTTTATTAAGTTAATTTATTCGTCTAAATAGGCTTGCCATTCATCCCAGTTTGACCGGGACAGTCCCGATTTTAAAGACATTTTAGAACATTTAATATTGCATTATTTAATAATAAAATATAGAATAATAGTGTTGGTTTTTATAGTTTTTATAAAAAAAAAAACCAAAGACAAAAATTACAAGTGATGTAAAATGAGTGCAGCTATTCTGTCACGTTAAAGTAAATTATGCCTCTGTTCCAAATCCACAATTAATTTTGCAGTTTATCATTCGTATGCTAGGAGAATTTCAGCCCTAGTAAAAAGTATTTTCTCACTTGTGAATAACGCTTGGTCGGATGAAAGGGATAGGAAGAGTGCAAATACAATGCGAGGCCTGATGGTCCGTAAAATCTATTTCGGTTTAACTTGTAACGAATTTTATGAAAAAATTAGGAATAATATACAACTCTATCGAAGAAAATTCATTTTAGTGAAAAATAAGCGCAGTTAAGGTGTAAAAAAAATAAACAAAAAATAAATTAAAAATGTTCAATGTTAAAAATAACAATGATTTGATATTACTAATAACGTATCTATGTATTAATAAAAAAAAAAAAAAAAAAAACAATAGGTCGTTCAAATATCGGTTTGGGGATTTCAAAATCTGGCAACCCTGTGTAAAATTAAAGTATTATTAAAAATAATATCAACTTAATAACACATAACGGTGAGAGCGAAATAATTGACGAGCAAGAAGGCGATAACGACGACGTCGATACAAATGAGTTATATAATAGTATTAATAACTAAAATGGATTACATAATAAAAACAAAAGAAAAAATATAACGAAACGGACAACTGGTACGGTGTCTGAAAAATGCAAATCGCGTTTAAAACGTATTGTAATAGAGCAGTTGTGGTCTTCAACCGGTGGGTCGCGTAAGTTTTAAAATTGGATCGCGATAAGTATTCTTATTAAAATAAAAATTAAATTTATAAAAATATTCATCAGTTTCGCCAGTCGGCTTTAAAAAAAAGCATCGTTTTTAGTATCGTAGAGAATTGCAAAATGTTTGAAACCGTATACCACCGTCGGGGAAGAACTAATTTTACCCGCTGCTATTGAAATGTGTTGTACGGAAATGAAAAAGTTACTAATGGGGGGCGACTTCTTACTCCCGTATTATACCGCCCGTATACCCTCCTCCCTCTCCGTATACGCTTATTTTCCGTATTGTGTAATTTTTTTTAAAAAAATCAAACAATATGTCAATCGGTTTATACCAACGGTGGGGTGGGCGTGCAATTTTACCGTAACCGAATTCCGATAAAAATGTTTTATTATGAAAAATTATTAATCCGGATAGTGGGTATTATTATTTTCAACGATAAACTTCTCAATTACACGTGGCCGGGAACCCGCGCGCCGCGATGTATTGCCGGTGAATTATATTGGTTATAATCATACGACGGAAGTTTTCTGCAATAAAAACCACCGAAATGAATAAATACGCACTCGTAATATACAAACGCGCGCTTAAAAAAAAAAAAAAAAATGTAAAAAAAATAAAAACCATACGCGCGCGCTTAAAAATGTCATTAATATATTAAAGCAATTACCGTTCACAATCGACGGGCTTTTCCGTAAATGTTCAATATCACAATTGCGTCGAACGCGAAAAATATGCGTTCACCGAATTCAGTAACGGTAGTTTTTTTTCCATTTCTTTTTTTTTTTTTTACCTATATTGGACACACGCCGGTTGTTTTTCACTTTCGGCGTTTCAACACGATTTAATCAGAATAAAAAAAATATATATAAAAACACAATCGATACTCGCTACATTTTACACGACGCGGCGAAAGAGAATCGTCGTCGTGTTATCGCAATAATTCCAATAACAATGGGAAATATCTGAACATTTTTTTTTCGGAAAAAACGCGTTGGCATTGTCGTTATTATTATTAACAATTGGACACTTATCCTCTGAATTAACGGGACCATGATGATGACAATTTTTTAATATAAAATAAAGTCGTAAAAATTTTAAACCAAACATAAGTATTTTTTATTTGCAGTAAAAACACACTGGGTAATGTTTAAGAAAATGCTGATAGTTATTACGTTGGTATCGCAAAAAGAGAATAAATTTAAGGGGTTTGTGTAGGCAACCCCCTCGCTAAATCATCTACCGCTATTGGGCGGGTGGTCAATTTTTTACGATTTTTCAACGCTTGTTCATAGTGAAGTCCGTCGGTGTGTGATCATATACAAAATATATATAATAAAGGTATTCTAAATGTACTTTTCAATATTTATTTACTATAGAATATATTATATTACGAGTCCGGGGGGGCTAGACAATTTTGCGCTGGGCAAAACCAGCGGACACCAGTGGGATGTGTGGAGTTTAAACTAGAATAACTTTCGGCATTTCAACACGATTTAATCAGAAAAAAAAAATATATATATATAAAAACACAATCGATATTCACTACACGGAACGGGTCAGACGACAACAAAACGCGAAATCCCGAACCCACTGAATTCTAACATTTTACCCGACGAGGCGAAAGAAAGAATCGTCGTCGTCGTGTTATCGCAATAATTCCAACAATAATGAGAAATATCCGAACATTTCAACGGAAAAACGCGTTTCTGGTGGTCGGCATTGTCGTTGTTTTATTATTGGCCGTTATCGGGCGCCGCCGGGCCGGCAAACACAATTATTAATACGTTTTATATATTATTTAGCGATAAAAGCCGCCGCCTTTTGGGAATTAAATTATTTTGTCGGTTTGTACGCAATTAATTTAACTGTACCGCTGCGAACGAGTTTGCGAAGACGATTGCCCCCGTCCTGCAACAATTCCTCCTATACAGTAATGCCACCCCGCGACAGTTTGTTGGCCGATCGGTTTTTGACGGTTACAAAAACACCGCCGCGGCTTCTCTACAGGGGCCACACGCATAAAATCGGTGTGCGCCCGCCTTCAGGCGCACCGCCCCCGCCATCGTTGATCGGGGGGCGCCGTAGTCGCCGGACCGTCGGCCGGGAGTGGCCGTCAGGAAAAGTCCCCCCCCCTGCAACTTGTGAGGTCAGCAAGTGGGCTTCGGCCCGGCTACTGCCCAACCCCACCGTAGGGCACGAAATTTTTTCTAATTATGCTATTGTGAGCCTTCCCGCTTAGGGGAAAACGGGATTTTACAGTTAATAATTGTATCTTCATTTGATTAATAAATGATGGCGACCCGTCTCCCGAAGTAGTGCCTCACGGCGTTTCCGGGAGGCAGGGGTATATTGCCGGTTTAAAAAGAAAAAAAAAAAGGCACACGCATAAAAATAATAATTACGTTATAACACCGTGTTGTAGTCATCGGAGACTGTGTTCTCGAGTAATAATACTTTCTATAGTAACAATACGACCTTAAAACCAGAGGACGTCACAAACGCCTTTAATTAAGGTGGTTAGGTAAGGTTAGGTTAGGTTAGGTTGAAGTAAATTTGTAGTCATTAAGGATTTGTGTACATATTTTCAAAAAAGAATATATTGTAAATTTTTAGTTGTAAGGTGATACTGTATATATTTAGTTAATAAGTTATATTATGTGAGCCCGCCCCGCGAAGGGGAAAAGGGGATTTTATGTCGTGTATATAATTGTTATGTGTTTTTTCATTTATAATAAATGATGGTGGCGGGCCGGTAGTATTTCCGCAAGGCCAGTCCCCGGCCCGTCATCGATGCCACAAAAAAAAAAAAAAAAAAAAAAAAAGGTTGAAGTACCGCTGCACAGAGGTCTGCGACCCTCGTGCAGTGGCAGGAGCGGCATAGCACGGGTACCAGGGGTGAGTGGACCCGTAAGGTGATCGGTCCTGTTGCGCCTTGGGCCACAAGGTCACGGGGCGAGCTGGACTATCACCTTACCCAGCTCCTCACCGGACACGGGTGCTTTGCTAGCTTACTGCATAGGATCGGCAAGCGCGACGCCCCCCACTGCGCCCATTGCACATCGGAGGTGGACGATGCGGCCCACACCCTTCTAGACTGCCCGGCTTGGAATACCGAACGTGCAGCGCTGGTCGCGGTGTTGGGCAGCATCTCTCCGGAAGAGCTTGGACCGGCCATGCTGAGCAGTACCGAAGCGTGGTCAGCCGTTAGGGCCTTTGCAATCTCCGTCATGGTGGCGAAGGGGGAGGAGGAGCGTCGGTGGGAGGCGGCCAGAGCGGCGGCGGCAGCGGCAGCAGCAGCAGCAGGAGCACCGCCGGAGCGTCGGCGACAGCGCCGGCGGCAGTAGCTATTGTATATATCGTATAATGTTGTTTACTTTTAAAAAAAGAAAAGAATGTACATATATTTTTAGTAGTTTTTGTAAGATTTAGCCAATAGTTTTCTTTCTTTTATTTTCAAAAAAAAAAAAAGAATGTTTATATTTTTAGCTTGTAAGGTGCTGTATATATTTAGTTATATAAGTTAAATAATGTGAGCCCGCCCCGCGAAGGGGAAAAGGGGATTTTATTTTGTGAATATAATTATTACGTGTTTTTACATTGAATAAATGATGGTGGCGGGCCGGTAGCATTTCCGCAAGGCCAGTTCCCGGCCCGTCATCGATGCCACACAAAAAAAAAAAAAAAAAAGGTTAGGTTGAAGTAGCAGGAGCAGCGCCGGAGCGTCGGCGGCAATAGCTGCAGTTCCGTCTTATTGTATATTGTAAAGAGTTTGTTTTTCTTAATTTTAAAAAAAAAAAGAATGTATATTTTAGTTTCGTAAGATTTTGTAGTTTCTAGGTTTAAAGTGTTTGTTTATATTTTTCTTTAAATAAAAAAAAAAAACAAAAAAAAAACAAAAAGAATGTACATATTGTAGTCTTGTAAGATTGTAGATTTAGTTAAAAGAGATTGTTTTTACCATCGTAAAGAATGATTGTATATATATATATATATTTTAGTTTGTAAGATTTTGTAATTACCTAGTGTAAGTACTAATGTGAGCCCGCCCCGCGAAGGGGTAAACGGGATTTTATATGGTGTATATAATTATATGTGTTTTACATTTTTCAATAAACGATGGTGGCGGGCCGGTAGCATTCCGCAAGGGCAGTTCCCGGCCCGTCATCGATGCCACATAAAAAAAAAAAAAAAAAAAGGTTAGGACATAACAAAGGTCAAAAATGAAGATTGGTCATCGTTTATCGATCATGTTTAAGGACGACGGAGTGACGTTTTGGGAACACAAAACGACTTTGTTTTTCATGAGCTTGTTGACAACCCTTTCACCCCCCTCTAATCGCGATCATTGATTAACAATTGGACACTCATCCTTTGAATTAACGGGACCATGATGATGACAATTTTTTAATATAAAATACAGTTGTAAAATTATAAACCCAACATAAGTATTTTATTTACAGTAAAAACAAACTGGGTAATGTTTAAGAAAATGCTGATAATTATTACGTTGGTATTGCAAAAAGAGAATAAATTTAAGGGGTTTGTGTAGGCAATCCCCGCGCTAAACTCTTTAATAAGCTTCGTTATAATATTGCAACACACGCCGCCTCCTCCTATCACAGTCTACGATTTATTATTTTTAAATTGTAATCGGAGGGGCCCATCGCTCAAAAATTTCCGAAAATTACCGATGTTCTCGAGAGAAAATAGATAATATATCCAAGCCGTTTTCTCTCACACACGGCGCACATCATACCACACTGATAGCAAAAAAAAAAAAAAAAAAAAAAGTGAGGAATACAATAAACGCGGAATGATAAAGGTCCGATGAGTTTACCTTTCGTGTTGGATATCTTTTCCGAGAAGATCTTTTGAAGAATCGTTTGAAATAGGAGCAGCTATCTATACAGATACGGTATGATTTTTTCGATTTTCTTGTGGTACTCAACATTTATTGCACACACGTATTATTTTACAAATCGCCGTAGTCGGAGCGCGGTGGTATATACATATTTTTTATTTTTTTTTTTTAACAAACTATTACATTGCAGTACGGCAAATAAATTATTATTACTATTATTGTTCCTGCGTAACCGTAACTCATTCTTCGTTAACGTCACTTCGGTTGTATTCCGCTATAAAATTAGCAGACAATTATTTTCAATGTTGCCTATAAATATATATATATATATATTTTTTTTTCCGTTTAGAAAATAATACAATTTACACAATGAACATAAATAAGGGATGTTTTAAATTGACGTGTGTGGGAAGAACAAACTAGCGAAGGCACATCGTCGGCGTGAATTTACAATTATTTTAATAGGTCTCGGGGTCATTATTGTTTGAGTTTTCTGGGGCGGGGGGAGATTTCCAGGGATGGATATGGAATGAAGATATCTGAATTTGGTGTAATGTAGTTTCAATGACCTGTCTATAGATAAATTTTAAAAATATCTATTTAGCCAAGCTAAGTGTCATCATTAATGGGCGGATTTTTACTCAAATAAATTCATGTTATTTATAGTCTATTATCTTCTTTTTTTTTTTTTTTTTTTTTTTTATTAATTTAAAATCTACAATCTGTATAATATTTACAATAAGCAGAATTGATAATTGATATAATACTATATACATACATAAAAAAAAATAACATGAATCACATGATGAGGGAAATCATCCAGCGATGGTACCCTCTAATAATTTATTTTTTTTTTTTTTTTTATTAATTAATTTAATAGATCACGGCACCAATTTCTTTTGAGTCGGCGCGGTGGGTTGTCAGGAAGAGTACGTGATGCTAGGTGAGTGACTAAAGGATTGGGATGGTGTTGCAGTTTAGAGTGAAATCTGTTATAGTACAATTTAGCTAGTTGGTTAACTGTTGGAATTTTTAGATCTTTGTGTAAGGTTTCATTTGTTACGTACCAAGGTGCCGAAGCTATTAGCCGGAGAGTGATGGACTGGGAAGCTTGGATAGTGCGGATTTGCGAAGGTTTGGCACACCCCCAGATTTGCATACTACCGTACGCCCAGATGGGTCTGAGGAGAGATTTGTACAGTGTGGACTTTGTGTGTATTGATAGTTTGGAGTTGAGAATTGGCCTAAGTAGATGAAGGCGGTTGTTAAGGATTTTACGTTTGGACTTTAAATGCGGTCCCCATGTTAATCTTTTGTCTAATAATATTCCCAGATATTTTACCTGATTCGATGTAGGAATGTCGACTCCTTGAAGTTGAAGCGAGGGGAGGTTGTTTTTTCGCAGTGTAAATGGCACATGGAAAGATTTATCGGGATTTATTAAAATTCTCCAATTGGTTGCCCAGGCGTTTATTAAATTGAGGTGAGTTTGGAGATAGTTTGAAGATAGAATGGGGTCTGAATTTGAGGAGAGTATAGCTGTATCGTCTGCATAAGTTGCTATGGTCGTGTTAGCTGTTTTTGGAATATCTGATGTATATATATTATAGTCTATTATCTTATATGCTTATTGTGTAATTGTCTAATTTGTATAGATTGTCTATGTAAATTGTGAAATTAAAAAAAAAAAATAATAATCTAAATAGAGGATAAGAAGAGACTTGCTGGAATAATCATCAAGACGAAGATAAAAGATAGATTACAATTTAATTATCTAGATAAAAAAATCGGTGACTTTTATCGAGATATAAAATAACGATCATTTTTCTTCCATTATACCCATGATATCGTAATGATAATTACCAACAGCCAAAGTGCTAACAAAACTATTAATAGCGGTAAAAATCTAGATTTCAAAAAGGTTGTGCGATTATAGGAACTTAACACCACAGTATTAATACAAATTAAACATATTATCCAAATATTATTTTTAATATATATATATAAATTACGATTTATCTAGACGTTCAATTATTTATCTCGGATAATTTCTTTCCCCGATTTCTCTTGTTAAAATAAAAAAAATATATATATATATAAACGTACTTAGGCGAGCAAAGCACATCACTGATCATTTCTAATGCAAACAGTAGTTTTTGTTGAGAATGTATTTTTTTTTTTTTTGTAATTTCTTTCGGCCGCTAACAGATATTAATATAGTCTTATTTTAAAATAATTAATATTTTATTATAAACAGAAAAAAAAACCCGACGTTTAAACGAGTAAAAACATAATGATTTTATTTTACCGTAGAGAACATAATGCACTTGAATCCGGAATTCGAATGGAATTTCAATTCGGCTTTGTTACGAAGTCGTAACGTAATAATATTTAAAAAATAATTTGCAATAATTTGTTTAACCCTTTTGGATTATCAACGTTTTCTCGCACAGCAGTGCATATTTTTTTAAATGTTTAATTTTTACAATTATTTCGCGATAATTGTATATTGAAAATTTAGTACTTTAAGTGCATATTGTTCCGACGGTTGTTTTTGAACAATTGGTACCTACCACCCCCCACTACTCTTTTACAATTATAATTTACTGGGAAATGGATTCATTTTTTATTTACCAAATTTTATGCGGATTTTTTTTATTTTTCGTTAAGTAATCGTAATTAGTACCGATACATAAATCATATTTTTTGCCGATAAAAATTATACTATAGGTAATAAAATAAAAATTTAAAAATAATACTATAAATTCAAAAATTAAATGTTTTTGCTTTCCCTCCGAATTCATCTATTAGAAGAGATTTGGGTTTAATTAAAAAATACAATCCCGGGATTTCAGGATAATACCGTGATTCAGATGATATTTTAAGAAATTATCACTAATAATAGTTCACAATAGAACTATGATTTTTATTTTGAAAAATATCTGAAACTACTAGATTTCATAAATTAATTGAATTCGAATTTGTTCAAAACAATAATAATCTGTTTGGCCCGTTTTGGATATTTAATCGATATAATGATATATATCCGAGAGAAATAAAATAGAAACAACCGTATATTTAATAAAAAAAATATAAAATTATTAAGTACCCATTTTAAAGAAGATTTATGAACACTCACTCGCACCGTTAAAAAAAAAAAAAGTCAAACATTTATAACTTGTTTTTAGAATAACTATTGTTCGTTAAATTATATAATAATCTATGAAACTGATCCCACCATAATTGTCCATGCGATTAAATTGTATGACGATTATTTTTAGTAGTCTAATGCGGCCCTCACACGGTCAATATTATTGACAGTATTTTTAATACTGACACTATTATTGATCGTGTAATGTGAATACTGACGTACTGTCAGTATGAAAAAACGATACTGATGACTGATGAAATAATTGGATATCGAGCCTTCAGTATTTATTTACTGACAATAATATTGACCGTATGAGGTAGATACTGACAATTCGTCAGTATGTTTTTCGCAGCCATGGGTGACGAAAGTCAAAATACGTGTACTAGTGAATCCCGAGATAGACAAATCCTGCGTGATTTTATTGCTCAATACAAACAGTTGCCGGAATTATGGGATGTGCGTAGTAAAGAATACACAAGACGTGATAAAAAAAATGCGGCTTATGAACAATTACTTACTATTTATAAGGGTTTGAAATGTGATGCTTCTATTGACGACGTTAAAAAAAAAATTAACACTTTAAGAAGTAATTTTCGAAAATATTTATTAAACGGAGACCAACGCATTCAAACACAAATTAATACTGAGTATTGACGCTAATAAATACTGACTGTCTGAGGACTATACTGTCAATATGCTCAAATACTGTCAGTATCTATACTGTCAATAATATTGACCGTGTGAGGGCCGCTTTATGGACGGTACGCGAATTGTTAGTTAAAAACATTAATTTTATAATATACTATTTTATTTTAACGGTACGACGCCTCTGGTTTTAATTTTTTTTTTTTTTTTTTTATCGTAAATACACGCGAAACCAAACTGGGCTAAAATGTTCTTGGCAAAGATATTTGCTGTATAAACTTAGCAACATCAAACGGCGATAGTAAACTAAACATTTCCTATTTATTAGTTTAAAATAGACAACAAATAGTAACTATAGGTCAGTATAATTTAACCAGAATTTATCGGCCCGGGATTTCATATAGTCTTTGGGAAATCGGAACGCACTCGTGGGCCCAGACTTGTATGTGGTTTTTAAGCAATTAAAATAATGGCGTTTATTTCCGGACACGGTGAACGGCAGTATAAATTTCAATGACAAACCTATTAAATACATTTTTTTTTTTTTTGGATCGGTTGGGGACGTTACTAGCGAGTAATAAAATTATAAATTTATAACCGCCTCGGCGTACAGTGTACGGACGACAACGGCGGTCCAACAATGCGGCAGACGGAACGGAATCCGGTAGTCGTTACTATAGTCCGCAGCATGGAAATATTAAAAAAAAAATAAAAATAGTCTCATAAAATCATTGCAAACAAATCTAACGCGCGAATAATTACGTTTTTTTCAAAGTTCATACATAATAACGTTTTCCAAATATTTCCGTAATAATTGTTCACCGAATAATAACCGTAATAACGAATAACAACGACCACGTGGATGAAAAAAAAAAAAAAAAACGTGCAACATTGAAACGAAATAAATCAAATGCAACAACACATTTGTTAAAAACTGCGTACAAAGCAGTAAATTGTCACGCGGTCGACGGGCCAAACTATTTTTTTTTTTTTTTCTTTTTTTTTGTCTTAATACAGTTTGTAAACCGGGTGCGTATAAGGCCGCGCGCGCTGTACGCACAAATATACGCGCGAGCGATCATCACGTAAAAAAAAAAAAAAAAAAGAAAAAAAAAGAAAAACGCGCGCGAGCCGTGGTGGGATGGAGTGAGGGTTGTTAAATAAAATTATAAAATATATTACCGTGAGTCCGTAGTCGGTGGCCGCAGAAGACGAGAGGAGAACGGTCGTCGGTCGGTGGCCGCAGAAGACGAGAGAACGGCCGTCGGTCGGCGGTCCGAAGCGAAATGAAATGCAACCGGCCCGTAGCCAGTACCTTATATAGCCGGTAGATTGTAGGAACGAAAACCAGAATAAAATTAAAAATAATTTATTTGTAGATAACGAATAAGATGTGTTGATACGACCGTACTGATTACTGATTTATTTCTTATTCTTGAATTGTATTGTTAATAATTATTGTGGGGCATTGCCGGTCACGCGGGTTTATCCAATGTAGGAAATCGCACGCGGTTATATTTACCGCACCGAGCTTATGCGATAAAACCTAATGATATAAACGAAATTGAACTGAACTGATTATAAACGAAATAACGGCAAAATTTATATTATAATAATTTAAAACATCGTCATTTCTGACAAAAATCGTCGGGCCTGCCCAGCAGTCAAATATATCATCGACTGGGCTACAAAACGTTTCCGCTGGGCACCGACATAATGTTGGCTGAAATATACACTGCCCGTGATTATATTCGAAATTGATATGGGAGAAAAAAAAAAGAGAAAAGACATTTTGAAAATTAATTATTATTTTATTATATATATTTATTTTTTTTTCCCCAACGACATTTTATCAATTTAATCATATTAATGAACAGTAATGAACCTACGGTACAAATATATATATATATAAGATAATAAAATTAAAAGCAAATACAAAATGGAAAGAAAATTGTATTACGATTAGTATTTAATACGTACTTGAATTATGTTGAATATTATACTGTACAACAGCGGTTCCCAAACTGTGGGTCGTGTTTAATTTTGAAATATTTTCTTTTCTTTTTTTTTTTTCTTTCAGAAGTAAAAATGCTTTGTGAAAGCCTAAACACCAAACTACTAATCTTACAAAGCTCTACACCAGTGGTCTTCAACCTTGTTGGACTTGCGACCCACTTTTTTAGGCCTAAATTTTTCGCGACCCACGTAAACTTTGTAAAAAAGCTAAAATTGCTTAATGCTTTGCAGTACTATTATTAAAACCGAATGAATAAAAATTACATTTTAATAGGTAGAATATTTGATTATTATTAATTGAAAATATATAGAATTCATATGAATATATAAAATAAAATGAAAATATGATACAAAAATTTTAATGTGAACTTTGTCCTTGAGTGTTTTCACATAATAAATTCCACCTTGGCTCGATTTGACTAAGTGCGATCCGTAAATCATCTTCAATTTCATGTCTATTTCTTTTTGACGTTTTCAAATTTGCCATAGTAGAAAACGCCTTTTCGCTCAAATAAGTCGTTGGAAATATTAATAAAATTGTGATGGCTTTAGTTGCTAATTCTGCATAATTTCCCGTGCATAAGTGTGCCCAAAATATTTCTAATGAAGTTTCACAAAACATTTGTTTCAATTTGTTGTCACACGATAGCTCAATTAATTGATTTTCAATGTCAGTAGACATATTTACTGTCATTATGTCTACTGCGAATGGTTGTTCAATTCACTCATAATTTACTGGAATATCCTCAGGAAAATATTGGTTAAATAATTTGTCCACTGTGGCTCCGCCCTATATCTCTAATCAAACTCTTCACAACGATCTCCGTATGAGAACAACAGATGAGGAAGCACGCATTTTCTACACACGTTTTCATAAACGACTCCAAACCCATTCCAAACCCCCTCATAAAAGATCTTTCCATTCTTACTCTCCCAGGAAATTCTAACCGCAGATTAAAAATTATCTAACAGATACCAAGTAAATGGTGCCGTGACCTTTTACAAAACTTAAATGTCTAACGTCTCATAGTGGTAAAAGAAGAAAAAAACTAACTAATCAATAGCCGAGAGTCACTAATGGGTGGGGGTGGCTGCTTAATCACACTTTTCATGTTTTTTTTTTTTGTTTTTTTAATTACTCTCATCATATAAGCTTATTGTGCTAAATTGTATAGATTGTTTATGTTAAATAAAAATATTAAAAAAAGAAGTAAACTACAATCATTTTAGACCGGTAATTTTTTATTATATTAATTATAAAAATACAGTTATTATACAAATACATTTAGTTTTGATGTGAATATCGTAAATTTATAAGTATTTTTAGTAAAAATATCAGTCATTAGTAGTGATGGGGGTAGCCGATTAAAAAAAAAAAAAATAAAAAAAATAAAAAAATGCGAAAATGGGTTGTATTGTGAATAGTATGGAAAGTTTGATATGTCGTAGTAACGAGTGGTAGAAAAATATAAAATATTTCGAATGTAGTCAGATTAATTATTAAAAAGTACCGAGTTACGATTTAACTGATAAACATCATATGCAGATCACCTATATTCTGACATTTTAACCGTAACAATCTAAATAAAACTAATACCTATCCTGAGCAAAGTTCGGCCAAACATGTAAACTTAAATTGAATATTGTTATCATTTTAACTACTGCAAAATAAAATTAAATCGCTCTTGTTTTTAACTTCCAATCATATTAAATTGCCGGTCAAAATTCTAATATATAAGCTATTCCTCAAACCAATATGGACGTATGGTATACAACTATGGGGCTCTGCAAAATTATCGAACATAAATCGTATACAACGCTTCCAATCTAAAACTCTCCGTGCTATAACCAAAGCACACTTTTATATTTCAAACCAGTCCTTTCATAATGATCTTGGCATCTCCTCTGTTCAAGATGTAGCAAAAACGGTTTACAAACGATTTAACTTAAATCTTCAAAACCACACAAATCCCTTAATATAAGTGCCTTGCATCAGCAAATATTCCTGGTAATCCTCAACAAAGGTTAAAAAGGCAGTGGTGTCGGAACTTATTTTCATAAAAAAAAACAAAATAAAAAACACCCAAATTGTAAATAGTTGTATAATTAACTACTAACTATCAAAGTGCCAGTCACTGGAAGAGTTCTTTACTCCGTCATTCAAAATTACAATATTTTTGTCCACATAAAATCTAAACAAACCTAAAAAATTTAATTCAGATTCTTCCGTGATAGACGGTAAACAATTAATTGCAATTGTAGTCAAAGTGAATTATATTATTAAATAATTTACTTTTTAATAATATGCAGTATAATAAATATATTTATTTAATAAACCAACGTATAGTGCATCTGACAAGTGACAGCTGCAATTTCAAACTAGTCGCATAAAAAAACAATGTTCATCCGCTGTTATGTCCACTGCTGTTTATAATTTTATTTTATAATCATGTTAGAATTTATTTTGAAATTTTCGATTTTAAGCAGTGCGGTAACCTATTTTTTTTTTTTTTTTTTTTTTTTTTTTTTTTATTATTTTTAAATATCGATTGTAATTAAAATTGTAATAAATTCCACGGAGATTAGAAAAATCCTTAAAAGAAAAAAATAGTTATGGTTAGGTATCTAAAATGTCACGATATACAATTTTATTTTTTTACTTGTAATTAAAACGATTGTTAAATTATAATCCTTTCATAGAAGATAAAACTAGAAATTTTAGAGCGGCTGAAAAAAACTTTATTTAACATCGATATTATTATGTAACTTTATTTTGTCTACTTTAATATATGTAATATGTATACAAATTTGTTATTATTTTTATTTAATATTATTTTATAAGTTTTACATACAAATAACGATTCTGAGTTGATTTAGAAAGTAAGACGGTTTTTTTGTTTTCGTGCAACCAACAGAACTACGAAATTAAAATTAGATACACGAGAGTCTCGAGAAAACGTTGAACAACAAACGAAATATCGTAATGGTCTTTGATTGTTTCTTTTCGATTGTAGCTGGTCATGTTTAACGGTCTTGTGGAATTTCTTATATGAAATGTCATGGTTGGAAACGCAAGGAAAACACGGCCGAGCGGAAGACCCCGCCGGTGGTGGATAAGGTAAGAAAAGATATCTCAGTCGTCAACGGTCCACAAGAAAGGGAAAATGCAATAGTTAGGGATAGGTCGAAGGACTTGATGGAAGCGTACAAAAGGACCCCAGTGGCTTGTCTAGTACTGTATTTAAAAAACAAAAACAAACGAAAAATCGAGTTTTAACATTGATTTTGCCGTAAACTATATTTTGAACACGACCCAAGTGCATAGAAACTTATTATAAAAAAAAAAAAATCTGAAGAATATAGGTATTCCGGAATACCTAAACGCGTATTTCATCGCATAATATCGAAAAATGTCTGGATGCGAAAGGCATTATAATATATTATGTAGTGATTTTTTTTTTTTTTTGAATATTCCAAAACGAATTCAGAGCGTGTAAATATGTGTGTTTGCGTATTACAGTTTTCTCCGCGCGTCGGTGAATGAATAAAACATCGTTTCAACCTCAAACCGAACTTCAACAAAATTTTAAAGAACCCCTATCCATTTTTTTTCGATTTCCATTCGGACTTTTCAATAACACTGTTTTTTTTTTTTTTCTTTTCTATCCATCCGTTCCTACTTGAAATATATATTAAATTGGAAAAAAAAACTTTACGGAAACGTACTCGACCCGCACAAAATGCGTTTTATCAGACCGCACGGCCGAGATACGATATTTGGTTCCGAAATATTTTTTAGAATTTACAACCTGTTGTTATAATAACGTTTCCGTCGATACTGAAAACCGATCACTTTTCTTAAAATAATTAATTATTTCGATTGAATAGACTGACACTATTAATACTATTGGCTAACTATTTTTTTTTTTTTTTTTAAGATATCAAAAATATATAAACGTGTTAAGAGCACGTGATACCACCTGTAATATTGGATCGTAAAAACTGTTTTGCACGGAACAAATTTGAATTCGAATATTTATGAGTTGATCGATTTTTATTTTATTTTCATCAAAAACTTCCGATATGCAACCTTCTAAACACGGACGGTGTAACATTTTTTAAATAATTTAAATATTTTATTGAATTTTATTTTGACGCGATCAATTTTCGCGATTCCTGTTGATGAATTATTGAACGTAAAATATTTTTAACTAAATATTGATCGACCAAGATTATCTAAAATTATGATGCCAATGCATACGGGGTTTAAAAATTAAACGCAAAATAAACTCGTAATATTTTACTCTCGATTGTATATGCCGAATTGTAAAGTATAGAAATCTGATCAGAGAAACAAATTTTCGGTTTTAATTTCCGTACGTTGTCTATAAGGGTATGTGTCGAAATGTATAATTTGTTTGTCTCTTTGTAGGTACAGCATATTATCACATCGCGATCGTTTACGTAATAGCTCCGTTAGAATGGTTGGTTTTTACTAGTTTTTCGGTTTTCACATTTTTTTATTTTTATTATCGAAATCGTCATCTGGGTTGGCTATAAAAAAAAAAGCCCTTCTCGGTTGCTGACCGTGGTCGGTAGTATTGGCCGGTTGTTCAGAGAAGGTACATACATCAAAGCGGATAGCAATTTTTTTTTTTTTTAATTTTGTCTATATTGTTATTTACTTTTCCAGTCGGTTTTTGACGAGATTTTCTAAATACAGTAAAGCCTCGAATCCGGACGAATTCGGACCGGAGCTCGGTCCGAATTATCGATTCGTCCGGATAACCGAAGGTTTTTCAAGAGTAGCTTTACTCAAATGACTAGGACATTTTTTTTTCCACCTCCTTTATTTATTGTACTTAAAATTTTAAACATAATACATATTTTGTACATAATGAATTACAAAAAAAAAAAAAAAAAACAACTTTATAACAATCGAATTCAAGTATAGTAGTCAGTAATTTCTTTCTGAATAATACTTTTAATTTTCATTTCAAAAGCGCGTTCTCTTAGTGGACGTACCAACAAAATGTCAGTACTGTCCGTGTTCTGATCTTCTGCCCATTGCAAAACAGTATTCAGTGCATTCGCAGATTCTGATGGAGAAAGTTATAATATAATATAATAACTAGAGCTGGGATTAATATATAATATAAAACCAAAAATATCAAAATATATATATGCAATTAAAATGTTGAATTAAAATGCGATTCGGTGGTCTTAACATTGATTTTATATCTAATAAAAGAACGTTGCACAACACAAGATGTTGCCAGTGGATACTTCGTGGCTGTTATTTCACTAGACGAAATATTGAGCTCCGTCGTGTCTTCATTCGTAATACCACAAATAATGTTTCCTATATATTTCAGTTGAATTATTTGAAATTATTTTGAGTAGTCGAAACACTTATATCACATATTTACTTGTTGGTACTATGAACAAAAAAAAAGCAGATATTTTACAAATAATGCAATTCATAGCGAATTACATCGTATTTCGTTGCAAATCACGCGAAACGAATTTATCGTGGTCTAGTACGAATATGTATTTACATATAAATCCCAGCCCTAACAATAACGTTTGTCGTGTAAAATTATATCTATGCACCCATACATGGGGGGATGGTTAGGGGTTCACCCCCTGAATTTTTTAAAGTAGGTATAATATAAGAAAGACTAACTACAAACTTAATGTATAATAATTGTACAGTTATTACATAACTACAGTTTATTTTAAGTATTTGTACATTTCCCAGTCTCCCATCAGTCATTATACGTTATCTTAAATTTTAGAAAATGACAAACGTTATCGACGTTTTTATGATTGAATCTTGTCGGACGACGGACTTAACCGGTTTATAATTACAATTGTTCGCCAGTTATGAGTTCAGTCTGTTTTTCAAAAGTATTGTATTATAAATATAAATGTATAACATGTATTTCGTATTTAATTTATAAACCACAATTGCACTGCATTATTACTTGCTTTTACAAGTTTTTACAAGATTTTTAAAAAAAAGCATTTTACCGACTTATGACACTTTTGAATCGGAATTGAAGGCGTGGATGGGAAAATGGAAATCGATACCCAGCAAAGAACTTGTAAAATCTGCAATCGATACTATAGGCGTTATTTCGAAAGACCTTTATCCAAACATTTGACGTTTAATATCCATACTTGGCACACTCACAGTGTCGACATCGTCAGCGGAACGTTCTTTTTCAACTTTAAGACGATTAAAAACCTTTTTTAGGACTAGCTACGGTGATGATCGTCTAACAGGTTTAGCTTTATTGTCAGTCCACCGAAGTATCCCAATAAATATTGAAGAAATAATCAATACATTTTCCAGAATGCCACGCAAGGTTGACTTTGTTTTATGATATCAAATTGTATTTAACCATTTTTTTTTTTTCATTATTTATAGTTTCTATACATTATTGTATTATATTTTTATATTTACCCCCCTCCCCCCCGAAAATTGATCCTGAATACGTGCCTGGCACCCACCACGACAAAATAAATATATTAATAACAAATATTGTAATAGACGATGAGATAGATGGATAGATAGATTGTGTTACGGTTACTATAAAATAGGATAACCCATTACCTCTATATTTCGACGATAAATTACGACGATAGGCGGCGGCAACCGCTCGTCGGGCAGACGAAGAACGGGATATCCGAACAACGCCGACGCACGCTGAGAAACAGAACGTGTTCCCAGTGCGCCGGTTACGGGTGTTTGTCGACAAACGCCCGGTATCCGATATTCCCATTTGTCACGTATACGGTACTACCCGGACCTACCAACACTATGGCCGTATTGAACAGCGGAATAATAACCGCCCGGAACCGACCGGGTCCGCGCGCGCGCTCGTCTGTTGTGTACCCGTGACGCGGGCCCGAGCACAATGGGCGTACGCACTGTGGAGGGACGCATTAAACAACGACGAATTACCGCGATAACTAGGCCGGAGTACGCCGTGCCCGGACCCATAATCGCGACGAAATTGATTACCACCGCGGCCCGGTCGTTATTATTTTATACGTGTATCCCGGGCGGGTAAGCGTTATGACGGGTTCAATGGGTTAACGTCTACGGGTGCGCGGTGGCGCTCGCGATAGCGGCTCCGTTGAACCGCATGATTAAGCATTTTTATCGATTATTCGCGCTCCGCGGGTGGCTGGAGCTGTGTGGGGGAGGGGGTAAGCCGCCGCTGCCGAAGACGACGGCGGCGGCGAAAAGAATCAATGAATCCTTTTTTTTATTCTTTCTACCTTTTCTTTATTATTATTATTATTTTGTTTTTTTTTTTTTCTTTCTACGCTCTATATATACACAACAGACAAAACAAACACAATTTATTGTGATAATGTTAACGGGTAATTTTTTATAGGTAACCGGGATTAACGCCTAGACTCCGGAGACCCGGCAGCCGGCTACTTCCCACACGTCGCGCCCACGTAGCCCCTCGTGTTATACGACTTATGCGCACACTAATGTTGACGTTGACAATTAAAAATACGTCTGTCTGACGGACGGTGTAGCAACAAAAGAAAACGCGCATACGCGGCACTCCGCGTTCTCTAGAACTCGCTTGAATTTCAATTTTTCGGACTAATTCGTCTATTATTAACTTTTTTTTTTTTTTTTTAAAGAAATATTCCGGAGAGCATTCACGGTGAGTTTTAAGCAAAATTTAATTTTTCACAAAGTTACTGTTGGAGCCAATAATGACGAGAGCTCGTAGCACACACTCACAACAAAAAACATAAATGTTTATTTTTATTGTTTTATTTTCGTTTTACAATTGTGTCATTTTTTTGAGTTATGTACAATGTAAATTTTCGCACGGCGCGTTATGACATCTTATCTTATTTTATCTTATCTTATTTTTTGTACCTCCGCCGATCGTTGACACAGCAGCACCAACAGCAGATTTAAGTTTTCTTCATTATTTTTTTGGAAAACTTGTATAATTTTCGTAATTTGAGCAGTGTGTGGTAATCGCCACCGGATTGTATAACCCCTTTGTAGGCGCGAATCGCCGGATTTTTATTTCTTTTACATAGTTTCATATCGTCGTTGTGATTTACGTGTTTTTTTGTTTACTGGGCAATTCAATAGGACCAGCTGGCCAGTCTGCGTTCCACAACTGTCGAGTATTTTGTAAATTCTCAGTATATATTTATTCTGTTGAGCCAGAATTTACTGAATTTTTTCCTACTTAATCGAAACTTGTTACCATTTTTTTCTATTCTAGTCTTAAGATAACATCCTATAACACATTACCCAATAGGTCAGTCAGTGGTGGTGAATTACTCAACCGAACATTATTACGGCCCGAACAGTTACAAACATTTAAAAAAAAAAAAATGTTGAAATAGCCGTTATTTCTATATAACGGCGGATAGATTCATGCGGTTACCAATTAAAAGAACATTCCCTAACTATATTTTATAATGCATTATAAATTATGAAAATAAAACCGAATAAAAGCCATTGAAATCGATGGCGAAGACAATCAGATGACTCTACGGTTTTACCTACTTTTTTAATTGTGTTTTTAACACTTATTTTCGGTTATCGTTGCCACGAACAATTTTTTTTAATTTCATTAAAATAATCATTTAAAGGCAAAAATCTTCATACAAGAACTTCGTCTACCAGACATTCTGCTCCGAATTTCAAGTAGCTTTGATGAAATCCCAATGGATCTAATTGGTGCATTAATTAGGTCATTTTTTTTATTTTCATTGAATTTTCCCAATAGATGTAAAAAAACGTAAAAAAAACGGAAAAATTTACGTTGATGAAATCATTATTTTCGATTTTTTGTTGTAACTCGGTTAAACATAATTATAGAGTCCTGACATTTTTACAAAATATTTATATTAAGCCTTTCAAGACGTGTACAATTTTTCTAAATATTCTGGCCATTTTTTTAATAAATTTTTATAGACATTTTATTTGTTTTTTAAAATTAATTAAATGCAACATTTTTGACCGAACATTAATGCACGAAAGTTTGACACAAATTTTATTTTATTTTAATAAATTATTTTCATAAACGTTTGAAGTGCAAATTTTGATAAAAAAAAAAAAAAAAACCACGTAAAAATGATGACACTTCAATACGTGATTGACTAAACTTAACGAAAGTTCAGAATTGATTTTTACTGTAAAATGATTCGTCGTTGCGTACAGATATAATTTAAATCCCTTTCTATATCCTATCTTGCAAACTTCCCACCTACAACAGTGATCCTTCCATGGTGCGAAGTATGTGTGTCTCAGTATTTTTTTTTTTAATAGTTTAACGCGATTACAAACGGTTTAATTAATCATTTTTCGTATATTTTTTTATTTTTTTTTACTGTCCATTTGGCTAATCACACCCGCCTTGTCTTTCCCCAAATAATTAATGGATTAATCGACCCAATTGCCCCATTATGACGCCATCGCCACTGATTAAATATGGTTTTAAATCAGCACAGTACCTTTATAACGTTTTATATGGGTTTTAAACCGGCCTGTGAGTCGTACACACCTGGCGTTTTATTGTACATTTTTAATTTCCCCTGTAATTCGGGATTTGAACAAATTGAAACAATTTGGGTTCAGTAACGCCAGTTCAATTTGGAATCACGTGTTTTACCATGACTTTATAATAATAAAAAAAAATAATAATAATAATAATATTAATAACAATATCGTTCCTTCGGAGAAAATTATTATTTTAAAATATCCAATATCAATATGTACTACAATGAAACGTTCCTTTGAAACGAATAAAAAAAAATAAAAAAAAAATATATTAAAATTTGTATTTAATTACGTTTTTTCCTATAGAAAATATATTAATAAATGTTAAAGAAAAATAAAACGTTAACGTTCCACTTCACAATATCGCGATTGTACGAAACTATATTTCATAGTGTTTTTACAAAATTATTAATAAATCGTTTGCACAATGTAATCCTCCTCCGGCCTTTCCAGACTTGTGGTATTGCCCTCTGGGGCCCCGAAAAATGTTCTTATAACCACCACAATTCAGGCATTCCGAGCCGTTCGTTTATTTTCACACGACCGCCAAATCCCCTTGGTTACCGACAATCTACTGTATGTACTGTAGCACCCGAAAGTCAAAACCGTCAAAGATTTTTACGCTTTGGTGTACTATCGGAGGTTATCCCAGTAAAATGTAATTTTTAAAAGTGTTGCGAGTACAAACACAGACATTTGTTTCTAAATGTATTCAGTATACTTTACTGGAAAATTATTCGTGTTCGAGTACAGATACTTTGGATAATACTTTATTGTTTTAAATTTAATTATCCCTTAAGGCGGTGTCGTTAACATTCGGTTTTATGATGTAAAACTGTGTGTTAACGATAGCCTAAAATATCGGAAATCCATCACTGGCTCTTGTTCAATTAAGTCATAATTGATTAATATAGTAATTGGTTTCAATTACTCAGTACTAAATTTTGAGAAAATCTAAAAAAAAAATTGTTTTACAATTACTATTTAAAATACGTATTCGAATACATAAATTTAATTTGCTTATGTTTATTTCACTCTCTTCACCTAAAACAGTTTATATTTCGTGTTCAGGTAACCCTACTGCGGGCTATTCGTGTATTTTTATCTTGCAGATCTTGATCATTATTTGTACATAGTGCAGTGTAGACGGTAAATTAAAATAATAAAAAAATATTCACACGTTATAACTACATTTTTTCTATTCGTTGTGTTTCTCATCGTTCGTTTGTTTCGTCATGAATTATTTTTTTTTTTAAAACTTAAATTAAAATCATTCCATACAGCGAAGTATTAACTTAGATAAAAATTAAACTTTTTTTTTTTTACACGTAATACACAGTCTGTATCAGACTAGACACAATAAGAATATTTGATGAGAGTTACATTGTTTGACGTGGAAAATTTGATGAAAGAAGTCACCCATCGATGGCACTTTCTGTGGTTTTTTTTTAATTTCTACTTATCTTAAGAGATCACGACACCACTTACGCTTCAGTCGTCTCGGTGGATTTCTAGGTATGGTGGGAGTAGCCAAGTTTTTTATGAGTTCGTTAGGGTGGTTGTTAAGTTTGAAATGGAATCTTTTATAAAAAGTTTTTGCTTCGTCGTTAATTGTTTTGAGTTTAGTGTCAATATGAAGGTTAACCTAACCTAACCTAACCTATCTAATCACACCGATTAGATACGTAGGGTGGGGCGTTCAATATTTTTCGGAGAGCGATGTTTTGGAATGTTTGTATTTTTAGTATGTTAGTCTTTTTAGCGTTGCCCCAAAGTTGGAGTCCGTATGTCCATATGGGTTTGAGAAGTGTTTTGTAGATCAGGAGTTTGGTTTCAATGGAGGTGGAGTTATTATTGCTTAATAAGGGTTTTAAGATACGGAGACGATGATTCAGTGCTAATCTTTTAATTCTAATGTGATGAGCCCAGGTTAGTCTTAGTCGAGTGTGAGCCCGAGATATTTGATTTTTAAAAATTAAACTAGTTATATTTATATATATATATATTACACACTTAATATACTTGCTTTAAATTAAGTTATTTAGAGGGAAAAAATTGCATACTAGACGGGGAAATCGCAATAAATTTATCGTGTTTACACCAGTTAAAATTACTAAAAGCGATGACCATAAGTTTTTTAAGAACCTAAATTCATTAGGCACTGATAGTTCCACAGAGTTGTATCATTTCAACAAACGATAAATACGAAAACTGTTGGAAACGTATAGGAAAATGTTTCAAATAAATATTACCACTGGGGGGGGGAAATCCGTATATTTTAAGGTTTATTATGTGTACACGAACAGTGTGCAAGTTTTTTGAAGCAGATTTTACTTAAAAAACCGAGCGGGAAAAATACATTTTAGCGTGGATACATAATAAAACAAATAGCTCCTTCACTCTGCTATCATAATCTAATAAAAAAAAAAAAAATAGTTATATTTAAAATGATAATATCTAAACATATTTTTTTATTATTTTTTTTTTTATGATGACACAGTATTTTACGTTTGGAATATTAAATTATCAGCTCACATAAATAAATTAGTCCGAACAATTTATAGTTGCAATTTTTTTTCACTTAAAAGCCATCGCGGTTTTTTTTTAAAATATTATTTTTTTTTTTGTGGTAGAGTTTTAATAATATTACAATGTTAGGTTTCTAAATTAAACCACTAATATAGTACGTACATCACATTTCGTACGTCGGTGTATTATAAAATTGTTTTTTTTTTTAAATACTCTCATCGTATATAGGGTCTCGCTGATTAATTTATTACTATTGCTGTTCTGCAAGGGGTCTTATTTTTTTCTCTGATTTATCGCACAAAACATTCGGATACACTTTACCTGGTAAACCGGACCCTCCGTAATATGTTCGTTCTTAACTGGTTTCTAGAAAAAAAAAAAGGTTTTGATTCTATTTATTTTAGAATGTCAGAGAAAATGTCCTTAAAAAGTTTTCAAAAAAAAAAAAAAAAAACCAATTTATAATTCGTTATAATTGCGAGATAATATTAATTACATGATTAGAAAAATTATGTTTGAATTAATTTAATATTTTTCGATTAATGTGTAATGACGATGTATACATTTGAGACGATAAATATTTCTTGTCCAGTTGTTTTAATACAATTGCTAATGTTGAAAACAATTAGGGAATAATAATAATAACAAAATAAAAAAAAAAAAAAAATCACCGACCCCGACGATTCGGGTCGGTACGTTGATTTATTATTTAATGTATAGAGGCAAAAAAAAAAAAAAAAAACGAGAAAAGAAAATCCCTATTCTGTTTAACGTATTTGATTATATTTCTAAAAGGACCGATGCGATGCGTTTTATGGTGACAGTGGAAGGATATTTTTATATACATTTTATACCGTTTTAAATATTATGCTTTTACCGAGCCGTAATTTTAGAGTTATGGTTTTCAGTTCGACGATTTATCATAAAAATCGTTGTGCGGGGTGTAGTGGTTTGCAAATTACGAAATAAAAACTCGAACACGTGGCGCGCAAATCGATTCTTGTCCCACCGGGCCGGGACGTGATTTACACGAGAGCCCATTTGTTTAAGGTGCTCGTATCGATCGGAATCAATTGAAAACGCGAATCGACTCGTGATTGATTTTGATTTTTTTATTTTTATTTTATTTTTTTTTTTGAGTAATAACTAACCGGAAAAACGCTTTTCGAGTGATTCGAGAATGGGTCCCCGGGGCGGAGCCCGACTATCGTTTTCCAGGCAAAAAAATAACCACGGATCTGACGTTATTTTGAATATACGATGCAATCGTACGATGCTATTCGCTTTTTCGTTTTTTTTTTTTTTTTTTTTTTTTTCTACTCTTATATACCATAAACATTTTTGATTATCAAACGGCGACCCACGTTTTCAGACTCGTATTACAAAAGCGAATTAAATGTATAAACACTACCAACGAGATTACTTTGTCCTACTATAAACTACACACTTACAAATAATTCGCAAAAAAAATATATTGAATGAGAGAAAAAAAAAAACAAAAAAAATCTGAAACTGGCTGTCTCAGTGGATAATCGTCCCAAAAATAAAAAAAAACATCCACTCCTCACCGGTGCTATGATATTTAATTGTGTTTCCGATGTTTTTATTTTTAGACAAATTACGTAACATGTTCAAACACCGAAATTATACAATAACAATAATAATGAGAAAAAAAATAAAATAAAAATTGTATTGGATATTGTACTATTACAAACATGTTTCGCGCACCTGCGTACAAATAAACAGAGCATAATAATAAAACGGGCAAACTATTACTATAACTTTGAAAAAAAAAAAATAAGTTTTAAAAAACCGCGTGGAAACTCGGTAACTAAATATCCGACTTCTTCCGACTTTGTTTTAGATATATTTTTTTATTTTTTTTTTGGTTTTGTTCAAAAGTAATACAATATAATATACTGTTCTACGGTGTTTTTTCTTTTTTCTTTTTTGTCTTCCCTTTATTCCAGAGGTACCTACCTAACTTGTATATAGCACTCGCATGTTTCGTGGATATAACGTTAATGTTTATTACAAATTGAAAAATATTGATGGTAGCCGAGTTCGATATACAATCCTATTATTACAGTACATTATAATATATCCGATACATTTGTCGAGAATATATTTCCCATTGAACTTGTACCGGGGAGAGAACATTATATTTTTTTAATTCAATAAGTAAAGTATAAAAATAATTGTCGAATTTATTACGCGAGACGTTTTTATAAGATCAGTACAACATTGACCGCGATCGTTTCTGGAACCGTTCAAAAAGTACTTTCCTCCGGATTCTTGCACGTAATCTACTTTAAAACGTCTTTGCATTAAATTAAAAAAGATTCTTCATCCTACATATTTCGCTATTATTAAGTCATATCTCTCCGATCGCCATTTTCAAGTCCGTGTTGTTGAGGATTTTTCTTCCATAGCCAGTATATCTGCTGGTGTCCCGCAAGGTGGTATCCTCTAACCTATCCTTTACAATATATTTGCTTCAGACCAACCAACTACACCTAATACACTGGTCGCCGACTATGCGGATAACAAGGCAATTTTATTTATACACTCTAATCCCTTCGTGGATTCTCAAAATTTCCAATCTCACCTGAACCTCATGGAAAAGTGGTACACCGACTGGAGAGTTAAAATAAATCAATCGAAATCTATTCATTTGACGTTCACCCTTGAACTTGTCCCTTGTCCTGATGTCTTTATTTTTAACAATCTAATTCCAAGTTCTTTGAATGTTAAATATCTTGGCTTGACCCTTGATAAAATACTGACCTGGGCCCAGCATATTAGGACCAAAAGAATAAATCTAAACCTACGCCTACGCCTACTAAAAAACTTCATGAACAATAATAAATATACTCACATCAATACTAAATTACTTATTTATAAATCACTACTAAAGCGTTCTTGGACATACGGCCTTCAGCTTTGGGAAAACGAAAAAAAAAAATAACATTAAAAAAATTTAAATATTCCAAAACATCGCACTTTGCAAATTATTAAATGCCCCTCCCTATGTCTCTAACTTCACTATACATACTGATCTAAAAATGCCTTCAGTTTCAGAAGAAGCTAAAACATATTATAAACGTTTCCATGTTCGCGCTTTAACTCATCCCAATCCTCTTGTCAAAAACCTTGCTAATCCTATAATCCCCGGCAACCCCCCGAGACGGTTAAAACGGAAATGGTGTCGTGACCTGTTGGCACCTGTTGGTTTAATATTAATTAGAAAAAATATATATAATTAAAATTACAAATGAAAGTGTTACTAATGGGTGGCTGCTTTCGTCAAAAATGTCACGTATTATGTATAAATGTTATTAAGGATATGATGTATTTTTTTTAAAATAATTTATATATAACTAATCTGTATCTCATCTTCTTATTGTGCCCAAGTGGTATAGATTGTAAATTGCATTTAAAAAAAAAAAGAATTCGACCCCGATTAGATATATAGTGATGACCGACAAACTATGTGGTAGTCCAAAAGAGTTTTGAATGCCATTGGAGAGAAAATTAATAATATTATCAATCGGCGTCAATTTTGTTATAAGGGTTTTCGAGAAAAATATAAACACGTATTATGAATAGTGACAATACGAATTAATAAATTAATAATCTGTTCAGCCAGGGGTATAGGTTAGTTACACAATAATAATATTTAATGATGGCCACGGGTCGACAAAAATATCGACGATTATTTGGATGAAAAAAAAATGAAAAATTTCGTCCGCATAAATTACAATGGCATCTCTCGGCAACCATAATCAACTACGAATATGATTTTTATTTGATTTTATTAAAAAAAAAAAAACGTCTTTGCAGTAAGTCTCATTGACCGTTTGACCAGTTGGAACGAATTCGTTAACGGCTCCACGACCCCCCTCCCCCCATAAACCATTTGTGCCGTTCAAATGTTTTTCAGATTGCTTGCCCGTTGCTTCGTCTTAAAATGATTTTCTAATCGTTTCAAAAGTTTCAGTTGCTGATTTACCGAGTTTAAACGCAAAAATGTTATAATGCAAACAATAATAAGATAATTCTTATTCGATACGGAAAACCGGCAGACACAATAAAAGTAAATGACTTGGACGAATTGTGGTTCATTATTAAACGATAATATTAACCCGCAGCTTGAATAACGTAATCGGGTATTATCTCTACTTTTATTTGATATGTGTTCATTTCTGATAAGTTTATTATTACCTAACGAAATTCTGGTGCCGGTATTTCTTGATCCACGCCTCGTATATATGAAATTGTTAGTAATAACAAAACGAGAAACTTCAAAACTCTTATTGTGGCGTACGGGTCTTCCGAATCCGATTTCCTTCTATGAACAAAATTATCACATTTTTTTAATTTTTTTTATTGTTATTGTCAATGTTTGGTTGTACATACAGGGTGCGGCGGAACCGCTTTATGAGTTTTGAGGAGCTAAAAGTAATGAACATTAAAACTTAGAGAAAAACGGTTTCTTTTATTAAAATTATTAGGAAATCCCATTTATTTAATTGTGTTTTGAAAATGATATCTTCAAGATGTAGCCGTCAGCAACAATACATTGCTGTAGGCGATCTCTGATGTTTTGGTATGATTTACGGCACATTTTAATTGGTATAGCCACGATTTCTTCAGTGATTCTCTCCTTCAGGTCATCTATGGTATGGGGGCGATGTTTAAAAACCTTATCCTTAAGGAATTTCCGGGGGAAAAATCGCACATACTTAAATCGAGGGTGCGTGCCGGCCAGTCTACGTCACCCATCAAAGAGACCAACCGCCCAGGGAAAGTTTGTCGCAAAACAGCAAGCGAAATTCCAGCTGTGTGCGCTCTAGCTCTGTATTGTTAAAATCATACGTCTCCCAAGTCATGTTCTTCAGCCATTTCCTCCAACCTGTGCTGTAGATAAATTTCCAACATCACAACATTTCCAAAGCAACTGCGTGCTTTCGGGCAGAGCCTCTTGGTGACCACTCAAATGCCTCTTTATCCAACTGCATATTTTCGGTAGTTCTTACCGTTCTAGGTGCTCCGTTTCAACGTCCACTTAGGGTACTTCCAGTATTTTACAATTAACGAATCCAAAATTGTATAGTGTTAAAATAAGGGACAGATTCGTTTGGGTGAAATGTCAATATGTAGACGAAAATCCCTTTGTGTAGCGAACACAGAATGATTATTTTCAAAACACGTGCCCACGACAAAACCTCTATGTACACATGTCCAGATCATGATTACGACTAAAAACGGCATAACTATGTAATTCAAAATAGACTAATAATATAGGCCTATGCTTATCTTATTTTAGACTAATGTGCTTATTAAACTCGTCAGTTGACTCTGCCGCACCCTGTATATACTTACACACGAGCAGCTTTTTTTTTTTTTCTTTCCTCCGCGACAATCGAAATTACACCTACGATAAAATAATCGTGCAGCATGCAGTCAATTAAAATCTACCAATTGTATAATATAGTCCAAGGATTCGTTAGCCGGATAAATGCAGCAACAACTTCCTCATTAAAAACTAATTTAATAATTAATAATAAATAAACATTCAAAAAACGTATTTATTTTTGATTTTGCTATTTTATGGTGTTTAAATACTCGAGTATACTTTATTTCACAATATAGTAATGTTTACTATAAAAAAAAAAAAAAAATTTTATTTTTACCGCACATACTAAAATATTTAGATATTCAAACATTCGGACACGACGAAAATGATACGCGGCGACGCAAAACATCAAACCCGAACAAACTTTGCCGCATTAAATCGATAACTATGTATAAAAAAAAACTTTTTTTTTTTATTATTTGTCTCTTTTTTTTTTTTTTTTTAGACGGAAAACTAATAAACGAAACGATATAACGGGGCAAAACCGTTCAGAAAAAAAAAAAATAATAATAATAATAAAAATACAGACAAACCGCTAATGGATTTTCGTCTCGATATATTTTACCGTTTTTTTTTTTTTTTCCGATTTTCGTATTATATTATTATATACATTTTGATATCGTTTTGCTGTTTTTTTTTTTCTTTTTTTTCTCCCTCGTCCCGTCGGTTTTTAATGTAAATGGATATATTATTTTCGGCGCGAGTCCACGAAACCGCACGTGTACCGGCTAAATATGGTGTTGCCCGGAGGAATTTACGACTTCGTCGGGTCCATAAACCACCCGGACAAATGGTCGCCACCGCCACCCCCGGACAACCCGTATAAACGCCAAGTCCGACCCCCTAAAATGATTACTATATTATCATCATGTATATATATATATACAAGGAGTTTATATAAAAACAATAATAATTGTCGAGGAGGCGCTATATTATGTGGACGGCCTTTAATTATTTTCACCGCTCGTGGCCCGCCGATAATATTATAACAAACGGTGCGGCCGCACGATCGCGCCGCGTCCAAAAACCACCGGTCCACCGCCACGCCCCGCTCCGCCCCGCCGCGCGTACATAACAAATGCGTTTACGTCTTTCGGTTTCACCACGGGCTCCTCGTCCTCGCCGTACAGGGTGTTTCGTTTCGCGCGTTTTCCAACGTTACGGGTTCTTCTTTTTTGTTTTACGATTTAACGGTTCTGTACCCACTACCGCTTTATTGTTATATTATCGCAACAATTAAACGTACCGACGATTCCAATAAAACACAAATTTAATCGTCAAGGTAACCCATAAACCAACAAAACAAATTCAATTTCAATAATCTCGAAAATACAAAAACCCCGGTGTGAATCAGTCAAATTTAATTATCATCTCGACGAAACTTGGAAATAATGTAGTTTTTTAGTTCTATTCAGTGAACGGATTTTTAGAATCGGTTCGGTTGTGCCAGAGATTACCCCCTACATAAATTCTTATTCGATTTGCCTCCAAACGCTGTCTAACGCTCTTCGTCAGTCTCATTGACTCGACGAATATGTACTCGACTTGTGTTAAATTTGAATAACGAAAAAAATACGTTTTTTTTTTTTTTGGTAACTAAGCAACGATAGTTTCCCGAGCAACGTATAAATGATCTTATGTTTTTCCCAAAAAAGGAAATACCATCCGAATTCCCGACTTTTCCGGTGGATTTTCCAATCATTTTCTTTCATACAACCCTTGGTCCTGATAATAACGAACACAAAATAATATCAAAATAAAAATATCAGCCAAATCGGTCGAATCGTTTTCAAGTGACGATCTTACATACATGCGGCAATTGATTTTTATATTTTTAATCGGTATTGTAAATGTGAATAAAAACTTCTTTCTTTTTTTTTTTAATTAATAACTAATTAATTATTAATTTTTCAGGACTAAATTTATGCCTAAAACTTGCTTCTTGATGTCCATTTTAATTTAAAAAAAAAAAAAAAAAAACATCATGTCAATTGGATAAATAGTTTGGGAGCCAACCCGTAACAATTTTCGCTTTAATATATATTGATTTTTTACGTTTGCGTAATTAACTAGCCTAATATAAAATATAATTGAAATTGTAAAATAATAATTAATATGAAAAAAAAATGGAGGTATTCGAATTTATTCCAACGGTATGGGTTCTTGTTTCTTCTTTTCGTTTTTGTTTTACGATTTAACGGTTCCGTACCCTGAACGCTTTATCGTTACATTTTACAATAATTGAACGTACCGACGATTCCAATAAAACATAAATTTTATTTTTCGCATTTTTCCCCTCTCAGTGGCGTTGAATTTGAATAACAAAAAAAATACAACGTTTTTTTTTTTTTTTTTTGGTAACTAAGCAACGATAGTTTCCCGAGCAACGTATTAATGATCTTATGTTTTTCCCAAAAGAAGAAATACCATCCGAATTCCCGACTTTTTCGGTGGATTTTTTTTCATACAACCCTTGTCCTGATAATAACGAACACGCAAAATTCACGCATGTCCACCAGAACCGTAAACGTCGATTTCGCCATCGGTTTGGAATATCGAGTATACCACCGAACCGAACCGCCAGTGTCCGTGCAGCAAATCGTCGTCACCCTGTATATAATATAATCGTATAACCGACACGACGGTTGGCGTTACCGTAATTATGGTCCGGCGGCCAGAAAATTGGCTGGTGTTTACGACCCCCGCGACGAAGCGGGCACCGGTGTCGGTGGGCGGACGCGTCGTAAAAACAATAAAAAAAAAAAAAAAAAAAAAAAAAAAAAACGGTCCGTTTCTGTGACGGAACGCGGCGGAACGTCGTCGGCGAAAAAAGGGTCCCGCCCGCGTATTATTGTGTTTTTGTCGCGGTGCCACTCGGTGCAGATATTTTACTGCCGCGTCTCGTTTATCGTCACACGATCGCCGGGGCCACGCCGTACCGGCGGGTAGGTGCTAATCGTATACGAGGTGTGATCAAAATATACCCGGACTGTGTTAATAACATTTATACCAATTAAGATAACGAAACCCCGACAATACCCCCTCGATAAAGTAACTTTTAACGAGAATTTGACCGTTGGTTTGAATCGATAACAATAATTGTTTTTTGTTTTATGGCATTTTTACGAAAACATGTTTCAGCCATGCGGCGATTTTCGTAATGAAAAGCAACGCGTGTGCGTTACATTTTGTTTTTAATTAGCGAATAGTTCTAGTAAAACTCTTGAACTTGTGCGAGCGAGCTTTTGGAGACGAAGTTCTGTCTGGGACAACGTGTTTTGAGTGGTTTAAACGGTTTAAGGGAGGTAGAACATCCGTTAAGGATAACGTAGTCCCTCGACCAGTAAAACAAACGAAACTGTGTTCGTGAAATTATTCAAAATAATCGTCGATTAACTATCAGAGAAGTTGCAGAAGACGTCGGAATATCTTATGGTTCTTGCCGAGAAATATTAACCAAAGAATTGAGCATGAGCCGAATCTCAGCCAAACTTGTTCCTTGTTTCTTGACCGATGACAAAACCAAAACCGAAAGACCATCTCTCAAGAACTTTTTGAAAGAGCAGAAAATGACCTAGACTTTAAAAAAAAAAAATATCATAACAGGTAATGAAACTTGGATTTACGGGTATGATGTGGAAACCAAGCGTTAACCATCACAGTGGAAGTCAGCAAATTCTCCTAGACCAAAAAAAGCAAGGCAGGTGAGATCAAACGTGAATTTCATGTTAATCACATTTTTTGATTTTCGCGGTGTAGTCCATCGTGAATGGGTGCCTCAATGACAAACAGTAAATCAGCATTTTTATGTCGAAGTCATGAAAAGATTACGTGAAAATGTTAGAAAAAAAATGCCAGAAAGTTGGAAAAGTGGGTCTTGGATGTTGCATCACGATAACGCCCCGGCTCACAGCTCATTGCTCATTCGTCAGTTTTTAGCGAAAAATCATACTTTATTTCCGAAGTTAAAATCTACACTCAAAGGACGTCGTTTTCAAACAATTGATGACATTAAACAAAATACGGAAATCGATCTTAAGGACATTCCGATTAGTGCCTTCCAGGAATGTTTTCAAAAGTGGAAAAGAAGATGGCACCGGTGTATTGCTTCCCAGGGAGATTATTTTGAAGGTGATAATGTGTATTTAGAATAATATTGTGTTAATAATATTTTATTTGAAAAATCCGGGTATTTTTTTGATCAAACCTCGTATTATATTTTATAACGTTCAGTTTATACCCACGATCGACGATTACTTTCGTTTCCGTTTATCGTTTACGTTATGCATATATATACGAGGTTTGTTAAAAAAGTACTAGGATTTTATATTTAATAATTACAAAAATGCAGTTAGATATTATTTAAAGATATCTCCTTCAAAATATTCTCATCCGGACGATATGCAGTGATCCCGGCGATCTTGTCGTTTTTCAAATGTCCTTTGTGACTGTTCCAAAGTTAAAGCTATGAGTTCTGTTGCCGCGTTCGCTTTAATTTCCTCTACATCTTGAAACCGTTGTCCTTTAAGCGCAGATTTCAGTCTCGGGAAAAGAAAAAAAATCACATGGGATCTGATCTGGAGAATAGGCAGAGTCCGCGAGAGCATAGCAATTTTTTTATCGGCCAAAAATACACGAATCGACAGCGCTAAATGTACCGGTGCATTGTCGTGGTGAACAATCGCGGAACGAATTTTGCCGCGCGACCCTTCTCATCTGTACATTTTCCTGAAAAGTTGCAAGACAATACTCAATTGAGATTCGCTTTGTTAACTCACGGACGGTTAATCGGTCTTTAGTGGACCGCCGACTGTCCTCGAAACGTTTAAAACACTCGAAAGTCACGGGACCACCTAATGAATCATCCCCAAAAGTGGTTTTAATCATTTCTCCGTTGCTTCAATTTTCCCGAGTTTCAAGCAAAACTCGTTAATTTCGGAAAAAAACTGACTGTATTTAACTGTATTAAACTGAGATAAGATAGCCACTTCGGGTTTTGTTTAAAATATCCACTTATGTATAAAAAACAACAAACAACTCTAAAAACGTAACAATACCGTTATTTGTCGTCACCTTTATTTTCGAGGGTAAAACCACCAACCGCTTTTGATTTTTCAAACAGAAAACCATATTAAATTTAAATAAATCTCGGTGTTGAAATGTTTAACATTCGTCAGTCCGCCGACGAGACTTACACCACGGACCTCGCGGGACGTCCGTTTAAAATTAAACTCAAGTTCGCCAAAAGGTAATTTTGCTAGTGGTTTTTTACAAACTTTACCTAGTCTCATCCGATTGTATTAAATGCTCGTACCTTTAACATTAGTTCAAAAATAATATGACAGTAGAAATTAAACAACCACAACAACAACAACTTGTATTTGTCGAACAACCGACTGATGGCCGGCCGTGTATTGAATTGTACTTAATGATAGAACCGATCAAGTGTGAAACGATTAGTATTTTTTTAATATTATTTTCTTAAATTCGTAATGTAAAATTTGGAATCTGAACTAAAACGAACGACCCAATTGAAGTTCAAAATTGATCAAAAATATCAATTTAATACACACAAGTTTGATTTAAATAATTCTTAATTTTAAGTTGATTTAAATTCGTTCATTCCGAGATCTAGTCATACAATTAATTGATCACACTGTATATATATATATATATATATATACAGATCTTGCCAGATTTATGCGGATAATACTTTTTTCGACTCCACGAAAACGCTTCGAAATTCGAGACGAACGAACGCATTTTTTTTTTTTTTTTTAGGTTTTTCCGTATCACTGCGGACTGCTTTAATATATTATTTTGTTGTTACGAATCTATATCATTTTCAATTAAAATTAATCTAAACAGTTTTAACCGAATTTCGTTCGGTTTTTTTTTTTCGTTAGCAATGATTTATCGTCGCGTACAGATATAAATTAAATGCCTATACCTTCCCGAATTCCCAACTACAACAGTGGCCCGCCCATTAGCAACGGGTATAATATATCCTACCTTTTTTAATAATTGATATTTCAAAAAGCTATTCGCTTATCGAATATTATTGGTCGGTCATTTTTTTTTTTTTTTTTTTACAACAATGTTTTCTCGCGAATATCCAGTAAACATTATGTTGGCATTATATAAGCCACAATATAATAACTTTGCGTTAGTATTGCATGGTACCCATAAAGTTTTATAACAAAATTACAAATATAAAATATTTATAAGTATATTTTTTTTTATGAAAAATTAATTTTTTTGAATATAGTCACCCCTCTTATTGAATTTCGCAACGCATTAACTAAATTGGGTTACTCCATTATGGCCAGCAGTGATGAGACGTAGATAAATACAATTTATATTGATAAAAATAGAAGATAATTGTTCCAAAATCATCTAGATATACAGATACAAATAACGAATATTTAAATTATCTCAGATAAGATAATAGATAAGTGAATCTAGATTGAAAAAAAGCTATGTTTTTTTTTTTTTTTTATGTCTATTGTTGTAATTCTTATGAACATTATAGTAGGGTGATAAAAATGTAAACGGTTTAAATAATTCTGTAAATGCAAGGGGGTGTAAATCTCTATATACTATACGAGTATCAGCTAGTGACTTCGTATATTTAACACCAAAAAAAAAAATCATTTACTTTTTAATTATAAAACGATAATTATATTATTTTTTTATTTTCGATAAACTTTAGATAGATAACGAAATTTTCATCTAGACAAGAAAAAAAGATAAAAAAAAAAAAATAAATAATATTATCTAAATAAGTTTCAACGCTGTATGGCGGCGGCGTAGCCACTCGCGATTTCTCAGTATGAGGGGGTAGCAAAAAAAAAAAAAAAAAATAAATCAACCCAAAACCGCGTTTGTTTCTTTAATCGCATTTGAAAATATACTACGCAAATAGATTAATATTGACCATATTCTATTCGATTAGGGCGAAGTTAACAAAAGAAAAAACACCGAAGCACTGTTTCACATCGGCCGAAATGTAGGTTAGATTCTACGTACCTATTGTAATAAATAAGTATAGCAATAAAAAAATAAATAAAAATAAAAAAACACCGGCGTTTTGTTCTTCCCGTAGCCGTTCTCGGGCACAAAACGGAAGAACGGCGAAAAATAATTGCGAATGTTACAAAGATTTTATGCATTTTTTTGTTTGTAATTCTTTTTTTAAATAGCTCAGTCATTTTTACGGTACATAATAATTACATGGATTTTATATTATAATTGTATTATAATTGTCATGTTATTTTCTAGAAAGAAGACTACCGGGCACAATGTGTCGACCGACGACGTCCAGATGGTCGCCCATCCGACATACGCTCGTAACGTTTTTAACGCTTTCTCATATCGACAAAAAAAACAGTACGGCATACGCCGGTTATTGGACTCGCATTGAGCGTTCGAGTCCATAAACCGAATGAGTGTCAATAATATGAAAAGTCCAAGAATAATAAAAAAATATGTACATGTATTTCGGACGTGTAGAGGCACCTATAGCGTGAAAAAATCGATATATTTTAGTCGCCCAAAACAAGTGTTTGAAAGAAAAGAAAAAAACAGTTTTCCGGAACAATTATTGGGAATTTCAAAAAAATCAAATTCGCGTCTTTTTTCGGAAACGGCGTGGAAAGTTTGATCCCATCAACCGGGTGAGGTGATGACCACAATTGACGAATTTCATTCTATGCGTTTACAGTATTAGAATTATAATTTGATATTGTTTAAAAGGATTTCGAGTATGTATACAGATATTTTTTTTAAAAAAAATATGTTTAGAACGCGTATTTTTGAAAATTATTCCAAATACTTCGTTTTTTTACAACACCGGTTGAAATTTCGAATCCATTAAACTTATAACGTGGTGTATAATTTTGGACAATAATTTTAATAATTATAAAAGTATTTATACTATGTATTCGATTTTAATTCAAAATACTATTGGAAAATAATTAAAATACAATTCCAAGTGACTTTTCTAGAAATATATAAAATACGTATTCGAATTATTGATGTGAAATAAATCTGAACTATTCAAAAATAATAGTTTTATGAGATATAAATTAAAGAATATAAAATCGCAATTTTACAAACCGTAATTTGGGTTCAGATAAAAATCCGGCTTATCATATCTGATATCCGGATTTACAATAAATGTCGTATTTCAAATTTCGGAATCCAATAATCCGGATTCACGAAAATTGGCAAATCCTGATATTTTCCCATCTCTATTACAAATACTGAAAAAGCAAGTGTTCCAATCTTTCTGTTTAAATACTTTTACTCAAATACGTTACAAGTCTAGTTATTACTCTAGTATTTCGTGTAAATCGTGGACTAGCCTCTGCTTGAGTCCTATAAGTGATGTCAACCGTATTTATATTCTACTGGCTGAATACTATCCGGCTTCGTCCGTGAAAATTAATGATTTTCTTTTTGTTAGGTTAGGTGACTATAGGCAAATAATAAAAAAAAAATAATCCATTTTTTCATACCGAAAATAACGATATCCCAGTCAATATTTTGAATATAAATAAAGACTATACGTAAAAATAAATTTATGTTTTTCATTTATGTTTATTTATCTTTATGCTTTTTTATATGTTTCGCCCGGGCGGTATTCGACTATTTTATAAATAAAAAAAAAATGTAGGTTGAAAAAACTACTATTTTCTTGTATTGTACTAATACATTTTTTACTAATTAATTTATATAATAATCTCCGTACACATTTCTATTAAGGTTATGATATTTTTTTGTAAACAACATTGTCTGTTCTTTGGTTAGGCGGATATGCATTTAGATTCTTTGCCGAGCTAACACGGGAGCAAGCAACATAAAATATTCCGTGAGTAAAACAGTTATTAAAACAGTGAGTAAATCGCTGGATGGCCTCCCTCCCCATATGATTGTAATTAACGAATTTTTTATCATCACATTTGTCTATGAAAAATTGAGATATATATATATATATAGAGAGAGAGAGAGAGAGAGAGAAGGGAAAAAGAAAAATTGAGTCTTTATAGGTATTTTGTTAATTTTTTTGTTGATCTCTGCCTAGTCATATAACCTACAAGTATACCTCGTACAGTCGAGGCAACACGTGAAAACAAAATAATTTTTTGGGGGACAACTCGAGTAATTCCTCGTACTGCTGTTTTCCGGCCCAATTTTCATTATACAGATTATTTATCCTGTGTATTAGGAGCAAAAAAAAAAAAACCGTCCAATTTCATTACCGTAGTCATTATTATATTTATTATTAAATAGTTCCCGCGCGGCCTAGAGGTCCCAGCTGTCCCGCACGATTTTACCCGTGAACAATTTCAAACGGCAAAAAATAAAATAAAAACGCGTCTCTACGTGTCTCCTCCCAGTTTCCATCCTCTGCGAGACAACCGAATCGATTAATAATAACTGTTTTTTACATCCGTGTCGTCAAGGTAACCCATAAACCAACAAAACAAATTCAATTTCAATAATCTCGAAAATACAAAAACCCCGGTGTGAATCAGTCAAATTTAATTATCATCACGACGAAACTTGGAAATAATGTAGTTTTTTAGTTCTATTCAGTGAACGGATTTTTAGAATCGGTTCGGTTGTGCCAGAGATTACCCCCTACATAAATTCTTATTCGATTTGCCTCCAAACGCTGTCTAACGCTCTTCGTCAGTCTCATTGACTCGACGAATATGTACTCGACTTGTGTTAAATTTGAATAACGAAAAAAATACGTTTTTTTTTTTTTTTTTTTGGTAACTAAGCAACGATAGTTTCCCGAGCAACGTATAAATGATCTTATGTTTTTCCCAAAAAAGGAAATACCATCCGAATTCCCGACTTTTCCGGTGGATTTTCCAATCATTTTCTTTCATACAACCCTTGGTCCTGATAATAACGAACACAAAATAATATCAAAATAAAAATATCAGCCAAATCGGTCGAACCGTTTTCAAATGACGATCTTATATACATGCGGCAATTTATTTTTATATTTTTAATCGGTATTGTAAATGTGAATAAAAACGGTTTTTTCATTATAATGAATAACTAAATGGTTATTAATTTGACCGGACTAAATTTATGCCTGAAACTCGCTTATTGGTGTCTATTTTAATTTTTTAAAAAAAGAAAAACATCATGTCAATTGGATAAATAGTTTCGGAGTCAACCCGTAAAAAAGATTTCTATTTTCGTTTTAATATATATTAATTTTTTACGTTTGCGTAATTAACTAACCTAACCTAAAATATAATTGAAATTATAAAATAATAATTAATATTAAAAAAAAGAACGGCGGGATTCGAATCGATCGTAACTAGACGCGGTTTTCATTTGACGATTGATAAAAATAATGTAATCCTACGGTTAAAATGCAAATTGGGTTGAACTAATTTTTTGTCCGAATTCACTGAGCAATCCAATTATGAATTCGAAAATATCCTTCGGGGATTCGGCCGTAATAAACCTACGCGCGCAATTTATTTAACGGACATTTTTTATTAACTTAATCGGATCAATTACAATATGATTAGCATTTTTTTTTTCTTCTAAAGGTCGCCAGATCCTATCGTAAACCAATAAATATTCCCCTCACTTGGTTTTTCTTTTTCTTTTTTTTTGTTTCTTTTCGTATAGAAACGTCCACGTCCTAACGGCGCTAGCAAATATCGACGGGAGCGTGCGATTTAAAAATTTACCGACTCCCGAATGCCAAACTTTATTGATTTTTTTTACCCATTATTTTCGCCATTGATAAACGATAAATATAAATTACATACATTTTACCATAATCGTATAACGGCACAATCGGAGTCACATCTGACGGGGGGGGGGCAATTACTGCAGGGCTGTAACATTTTAGGTGACTCAGAGGGCAGCTAAGTTTTGACTAATATGTACAATACAAATAGATATTAATATCCTATAAATATAATATGTTGAAAACATTAAATGGATTTTATTTAACGAATTTCAATTGGACAAAGAAATTACTTGTTTGGCCGACTTAAAAAATTTAATTTTCGTTGAATTGACCACTCGGTAGTCTAAATTGCAATTGTTTGTTAATCTCCGACCCTGCGTTCCGATTTGTTTGTACGGGCAAATATGTACACTTTTTTATAATAGTTTATCATGACGATGGGAAAAATCCGAAATGTATTGTGATGTATGTAATGTAATAGTATTCGCTTGCAGCTTGCAGTATCTGTTATATAAATTAATTCAGAATATTAAAACTCCCGTTATGGATTCGTTTATGCATTTTTTTAAATTTCTTTTCTATAATACAACGTTTTTTTTACAAAAAATATTTAATATCCGTATAGGGCAGTTTAGTTTATAAATATATGTATGCTTAATGCAAATCGATAAATCATTGCAATCGAAAAACGATTCCGAGCGGAGCCCGGTAAACCGGCACTCGGAAATCAACGAAAACAAAATCAAAGCAATTCGTTGCCAGTTACCGAAAGAACTTTTTAGAAAAAACTATCGGGAATCCACAAACGAATATCCACGTAACGTATCGCCGGGTGTTTTAAGGTGTACTGCGTAAAAAAAAAGAAACCTGGAGCATTTTACTCGCCGAAAAAAAAAGCGAACCGTTTTGGAAAAAGTATTGGGAAATGTGGGAAAATGTTTCCAAATTAAGTGGATTAATAAAACCGGGCGAACAATCGGCGTTTTTCGTGATATACGGCGCCACGAAAAGTAAATCTTGGCCTTTGTTTTTTTTTTTTATCTATAAATAAATCCGTTTTTTTAACAAATATAGTGTCTTCGGCACGCCCTGAATTCGAAATCGAATTAAATAATCGGTTTTTAGATTTTAAAAACCGAATATCCGAACGGTGATATCGTTGTCTGCATTGATGGGCGCGGACCAGTAGCGCCGAAGACAACAATTTTTTAATTTGGTGTAATTCAATTGCGCACTTATATTTTACGGTCAGCGTACCAATTGCGTTTGCATTAAAATTGTTTCCCCTTCAGGTACGAAAATAGCGTTGGTGAATCGGATTCCATCAACATCGGACTATCATACATAAATGATCTATATACGAAAATTAAAAAACAAAAAAAAAAAACGTATTTATTGATCAAGTAATTATAGGTTAAAGCGATTGGCCATACATTTTATAAAAGTGTCGGGAATTTCGCGAGACTTTTTATTCTGCCCGTCCAAATATTTTTGTCTTCGTAAAAGCAATTATGGAAACGCATACCCGCGCGTAGATTGCAATAAACAGAACGAGACAAATATATTTCGAATCGAGTGTATTTAACAAAAAAACGAATCAGTTAACGAGAAATACAAATCTGGAGGGATTTACTAGTGAAGGATTTGTTTTCAAATCCAAGGCATGTTATTATTATTCTAAAAACCAATAAATAAATGATGAACAAAATAATATATTTAACGTGAAAATACAAAAAAAAAAAGAAAAAAAAGCGCATTTGGTATATAAAAATATCGTTTTAGGCGCAATTGGCGAGAGTTTTCTCGTCTGCATTGCATACCCGTCGATTTGGAAAGGACTTGGCACGGCGGTATAAGTGCGAGGGAAAATTGTTGCATATGGAAACGTGTGTACGTTTTGGGTGGACCGAAAAGAAACGATTTTTTAATTTCGGAAACGCATTTAGCACGGGAAAGTTGTAGTTCGATATCCTGGTAAATAAGGGGAAAACAATACAAAAATTCTAAGTACATATCTCCAGTTTGCGCGTCGGTCTTAGAGTTTGGCAAAAAATAGTAAAAAAAACTTAAATATCCGATTAAACTTATCAGTAAAACGATAAAATCGGCAAAACATTTTATGTAAATACCTAGCTATATACAATTATTTGACGACTGTACAATTTCAAATATATTAATTTTATAATATTTATTACTGAAGTTAGTTTTCAAATATATCAGTTTTCGCCTATTTTTTCCGCACTTTTAGCCCGATGCGCGAACTCAAGATATGAGTTTATGCACTTGGAATCTTTTTGTTTTTATTATTTTAGGATACTAAACTACAACTTTCCCGCGCTATTGCGTTTCTGAAATTAAAAGGAAAAAAAAAAAAATAAAAAAAAATCGGTTTTTCGACCCACCTTAATGTACGTGTATAGAGACGCGCGTCGAACATAATATTTTTTCAATAAATAATCCGAGGGTGGAAATAAAAAAAATAAAAATATAGGTAATAAAAACCACGGTAATAAAGAAGACGCAAATCGGTCGGGGTGAACAAAAAAAAAAAAAAAAAAAAAAAAATACAAAACGATTTATCGTTTAGACGTTGTCTACCAAATAACCTGGCCCGCGTGTGTGTAGCGTACAGGTAGGCAGATCCGACGTCAACCGCCCTGCCACCCGGCGAGACGAAGACGACGACAGCGATCGGCCGCGCCGGCGCGCGCGCGCGCGCGATCATCGCCGTGGTGCGATCCGGTTGCGGCCGCACAGGTACAAATTGTTGCCGCCGCCGCCGCCGCCGCCGGGATCCCGCCCCCTATTAGGGCGGACTGTTATTATTGTTGTAAAGGCTACCGCGTGACCCGACGACACCGGGCGCCTATATAACGGGCACGGCACGCCGGTCGTTCGGTAATACGGTTCGGGCCGCACACGTAGCACACGGAGCACACCGCGGGAAGACACGCGTAACGCAACCAGTGACGACCGTACATCACGTCGTACACCCGTACCGCCGTCGGTATGATGAGAGCCGGGACGGATTTCGCGCAACAGTTGCAGTACTATTGCGAATCGTTCGACGACGGCCCGTTCGGCCGACCGCGGCCTTACGAACCCGACTCGGGCGCCGCCGGGACGTCGGCGGCGTCCGATCCCTTCGCCGACTTTTCGTTGTCGGTGGCGGCCGATTATTGTTGCTCGGCGACCAGCGACGGTAGCGAAGTGATTGACCGCGGTGCCGGACGGCCGGCCGACCCGGTCACGGCCGGACGGAAGCGCCGGAGGTTGGCGGCCAACGCGCGCGAGAGGCGCCGCATGAACAGCTTGAACGAAGCGTTCGACCGGCTCCGCGGCGTGGTGCCGGCCGCCGACGACGACCGCAAACTGTCCAAATTCGAAACGCTCCAGATGGCCCAGACCTACATCGTGGCCCTGTACGACCTGCTCGGCAGTGGGCCGCCCAAGGCCCCGGCCACTGTTCGCCCTGTGCCCGCAGCGACCGTCGAGGCGACGACCGCGACGGCCGCGGCCGGCCATCACCATCAGCAGCGATACTACGATATGCGGTGCTACGGCGTCCCAATATTACAACAACAGCAGTGGCCGGACGGCGCCAACGGTATGTAAACGAAGATCACCAGGTTTGGTTCCGGTCGAATTGATTTTTTGCGATCTCATTCCGCAAAAACTTTTTTTTATTTATTATTATTATTATTATTTATTTGTTTTTTTTTTTTTTTTAAACAAACAACATTTTTTTTCTATTAATTTTAAGTACACGAGAAGAAATTTATACTTAATAACCACTTTTTGAGTAAGAGTATAAAAATGTTAATTTATGAAATTAATTCTTGGTGGGACCTTTTTCATTTTCTGCTCATAAATATTGTGTCAGCAACGCTCTCAAGCTGAAAACACTTTTCGCACCAGTGCTCGTATATTATTTATTATATTTCGGGGTATTTTTTACATTTTTTTTTTTATTTTTATGGGGAGGGATGAGAGAAATGTTCAAGCGATTGTGGTTAGATAGGGGGGAGATTAGACTTATTTTTTATTCCATTTCGTAAATATTAATGTTATTACATAAATAAGCATGTGCTATTGTTTTTTTTTTTTTTTTTTTTTTAATTATTATCGTGTAAATTATTATTGTCTGATATTGTAATATTTACTGTGTTTGTAACTTAAACGTATTATATTTATTTGTTCAACGTGACTGTTTCAACGAGAATCAATCAAATAACTATTATTATAATTTTTATAAAATTATTAATGTATGTAATAAACGATTGTACGTCCATTGGATATAATATTTTGTGTTTGAATTGATATACATTTCTATAAAAAAAACCCAATATACTTAAATGTTTCAAACTTGCATAATATTAAAAGGAAACAGATTTGGTGGTACTCCCCCCCCCCCCCAAAAAAAAAAAAAAATGTTTTTAAATATATTATTACCGCACCACTTTAGTTTTCTTATCTGGTGCAGTTCGAGCCAAGTGCACGGCGTACCCGTAAAACGTTTTGAAGAACGAGCGAATACCAAGTTCACAAAAGTATCGTCGGGTTTTACGTGGCAACAGGACAAATCTGGACAATTATTTTAAAAAAAAAAAAAAAAGCGAGGAATAGAGACGGGAATTTAATTTACATCTATACGCGTATAAATCATTGCTAACGAAAAACGATTCTAAGCGATGTACGGTTGATCGTGTTTTGAAATGCCGTAATTTTTACGATTTTCATTAAAACTCGCTTCCTAAACGCTAATAAAAAATAATAATTATAATAATTACAATACCCTCGATTCTTTTTTTTTTTTTGTATTGTTTTTTTACAACTACGTAAAACTTATGATAATTCTCGTGCGAAATTGTCGAGCATTTCGGTTCGGCCAAATCGATTTTGTCCATATAAACCAGATAAACTCGAACATTTAAAACGCCTATATAAATACCTCAAAAACCGTCAGAATACTTCGCCACGCTCGGAATTTACAATTAATAATATAATTCTATAATATTATATTTCGTCGGATGGTGTTGCGAATTATTGTAACGTTTTGATACGCAGCAGTTAAATTATTATGGGTGAGTATTGAAGAATTGTCACGATTATTTTTTATCGATATTGGCTATTATAACGGTAACCAGACCGTATGTGGAATGGCCACCGAAACAATAAAAAAAGGTTTTACAAAATAAATTATGAAAAAAAAAAAAATAATAATAATAATAATAATAAAAAAGAATATTATTCAGATTTATTTATTCAAGTTTTTTTTTTTTTTTTTTTATTATTTTTTTTTTTTTTTAACAGCTCTATAGTCTAAATTATTATTGTTCGAATACGACACGATATTTTTATTAATTAAACTCGATCGAATAACAACACCGGATTTCGGGACGAGTTTGAAACCGTTACATTTATTTATTTATTATTTTTATAAACGAAATGTTCGAGATTTACGCAACGCTTCTTTCCAACGATAACAATTTTAAAATCGCCAGACTTCAAACATTTTCACTCTCCAGTGGCCAATTATTATTACTATTATTAATATTATTAATGTTGTTTGCGTGCACGACCCAATGCCAGTAAAAACCGTACTCCTTAACCGTTTTGCTGTGTACATCGCACGGCCATAATATTATACATTTATTGAAAATAAAAATCTTTATTTGCGGTATAAACGGCCGCACTGTTCCATTTCGCCCGGTGTCGTTTCAGGAGACGAGCACCTGTACACGTCCTTACCTACGTACACGCTGGTCGATAAGAATGATAAACGACAAATACATACTTACAGACATACTTCGCTGTTGTTGGTGCCAGATGGAAAGTTCGGAAGTTACGGTACATAGAGTAATTTCACGTGTGTATTATATAGGGAAACTGAAAGCGACCGGTAAAACGCTGAAAACAAAAAAAAAATTCCGAACGAAGCTGCATAGCTCGCAAACTGGTAAGGTTGTGGTGTTTTTAGTCGTGTTTTTTTTTCGCTCGTGGCCAAAACAACCGGGAGGAAATCAACAAACGGCACAAAGAACAATTTTTATCGTCATTTGTCGTCCGTTTTACTATCAAATTGTATTTGGGTAAAAAATGTATTGTCAAAAATATACATATATACCCGTTAGTTTTATATCGAGATGTATTTCGTAATATTCAACTGTAACCGATGAACAGACTCGGTACGCGAAAGTATCCGCAGTGTTGAGATTTATCTAGATAAATATCTTTGATCCTATTTAGATAAATATTTTCCATGTTGTCTAAATATTTATCTCGGACATAGACGACATTATTTTTTTTTTTTTAGATAAATTGTTCCGTATAGATGTACATCGTCGCCAAGCTCCTCGTTCAAGACGCTGCTTGACGGTTGGCCACCGTTGTTGGTGAATCGTCGAGTAGGCAGGATGAGGCACAAGGCAATTTAATTTATATACCTACTAAATGCCGTTGTTATTGCAAACGAAAAACGATTCAAAGCAATACTCGGCAGGAGTCTGTAGCACAAAGTGGTCGTTTCTCAGTGCAAATGCTATTAGTTTGTAAATTAAAAATTAAAAATTGAATTTGTTAAACTTATACATCTCCGGTTTCGCTGGGAATCTACAAAGATCGTTCTACACGACAAATAAGTTTAGTTTGACGATTTGTTTCAATGTTTTAAACGTCTAATCAAACCGTAAAATGTGATCCTAGTTTTCGATAAATGTGTTTGTTTTTTTATTTTTATTTTATTTTATCAAGATAAACTATGATTTTCGTTTATCTGGATTATATCTAGATAGATTTTCGGTAGCTCATGTTTGTCTCGATATAGACAAACATGTTTAATTATCCGTGTCTCAACAGTTTTCGCTTAGCGTTGCCGGTCAACGCTCCGCACCGTCCATAACATTTATGGACTACGCAGTGTGCGGCTCTCGGAGAAACATTCGTTATAATTAAAACACCTTATGCTCGTGAAATTGCATATTTTTTTATTAGGTGTTCGAAAACCTATAGAAACAAGTTAGAAATCCGAATCAAGTGAAGCAGTAATCTATCTACTATCTATCTATCGGTCTATCTATCTTTCTGTCTTCTGTCTTCTTCTCGAATTAATATTCAAACGGAATTTTATTTCGCACGTTTCGGGGGGTTATTTTTTTTTGCATTGAAACGCACGCATTCGTATTTTCTCGGTTTGTATTTGTATTTTTAGAATTGATATGTTATACCAGGTGGTACACTACACAATCTGTGTTACTAATGAATTACTGTTTCAAGTTTCCCGATTTGTGAATGATTGTCTAACGGAATATTTTAGAAACGCATCGTATCGAGATAAAATTCTGCTATTGATCAGCGACGTCGCACCGTTATACGATAAAAACTGGCAGAGCATTAAATATATTTTATTCAAATACGGTTCATATAAACCACTTGTGTTGCACACGGATTAAACCGCGTAATAAAAATATTTTCCCGGTATTAACGAACTAGTAAATGACGGGCAAAAATGTTTTTTATAAGCTCTCCGCATAAGCATAATTGCTTATAAAAATTTTATGGACTGTCGCCTATCTCCAGAACCTGTAATAACGTGACGGGGAACATGGTTAGATGCCGCTTTGTTTTATCCGGAAAATGTTAGTGAATTTAAAGAATTAGTATCGAATCTAGACGATTAGATAGATCGGCCCCTCCCCCAATCTGTCAAAAAAGTTAAAACAATTTTTAATACAACATTACAATCATATCCGATTTAGCATTTACTCGGTCGCGTTTAACACAGCCGGAATCCACTTACACAATTCGGCGATCAAAATTTAACTCTAAAAATACAAATACACTATAAAAAAAAATTAAAATCGTTATTCGATAGAAATAATTTAAAACCAATACGGTGCTTCATTAAATGGAAACGACGTCAATTTGAAAATAGATCCTGCTATTATAAGCTGCTGCAGACAACGTCCAATATCAAGTGTCAGTGTTGAACGCGTGTTTCCACAACTAAAACACGTACTAAGTGACAGAGAAAATCTATATATATATATATATATATATATATATATATTCAGAATATGTGAAAAATGTAGTTTGGCACGTTTTTGAAAATTTCATCGTTTCAAATGCATGTTCTCCGGGCGTTAGCCGCACAAGGTGTTCAGTTATAATATAAGATCCACATAAGCACATCAAACTCGGACTTTCCGACTTGAAAACTTCCCGATACGACCGCGTAGGCATTATTATACGTATGGTACACGTCAGCCTAGGCGTTATTGATAATTAATGTTACCGTATAATTATTTTTACAATTGTGGCCGGACGACAGAGGTCTCTATATTAATCGCCGATGCTCTGCGGCGAATGGCCAAAAAACGGTCTGCCCACGCACGCAGATACCTCTTGCCTATAATGCCATTAGAACGTTTTGCGTTTTCGCCAAAGGCATTATGTATTACGGTACATATTTAATTATACGTTTCCGGAAGCTTTCGCCGGGTAATAAGAGGGATCCCTTACGGCCGGAGGACATTCCGTATCGTACGTTATTATATATAATATCAGGGTACCTAATATAGAATGGTATTAAAAAAAAATATAATAAAATCCGGTCAAACTGCGTAATAAATAACGTTTAACTGCACACGAATATTATCATAATTTCCGCGGTTTTTTTTCTTGATGACGTGTATATGACGTTTTTTGTTCATAAAATTATCGGTATACAACAAGTCGTGGACTGTATCGATATACGCTCGTCCAATCGGCAAAAAAACATACAGTGTGTTTCAAAATGTTCCGATTTTACTAGGCTATAAATATTGTTCCTGTAGTTTGTGGTAAACGAAGCACCGCCAACCATCCGAATGGCAGGGTTATCGAGTTTTTATCGATTGCCGATAAGTGGCACCTTAGCCGAGTTGTGTGATTTAATTGGTTGTTATCGAAATGTCGACTGAGCAACAAAAAGTACGAATCTGTTAACCTTACCGTGCACCGTGATTTTTGACGAAAGTTTAACATTGAACTTCCAACAGCCCAAAGTATTCGAAGATGACATAAAACCTTCCAAGGAACCGATTGCTGATGTAAAAGGGATGTCATAAGGTCGACTAAGAACTCCGAATGAAAATGTTGAACAAATCCGACAAAGTTTCGTAAGAAATCCGCAGAGAACATGCTGTTCCACAGACAACAGTTTGGTGTGTTTTGACGAGACGTCAGATATAAACCGTACAAATTTCTTAAGGATCAGCTATCACAGCGATGGATCGGTCGCTGTAATGCTAGAGATGCTACATTTTGTTCTTGGCCGTCTCGTTCACCGGGCCTTACAATCCGTGATATTTTTCTTTGGGGTTACATAAAAAGCAATGTTTATGTACCTCCCCTTCCAAAAGATCTTGATGAATTAAAAAGTCGCATTACAGACTCCGTCTGCTTGATTACAGTCGACGTGCTTCCACAGGTTTACGAGAAATTTGAATATCGCTTAGATGTGGGTCGTTTAAGTAGGTGAGGTCACATTGAAAATTTGTAAATATTATACCTAAAACTTCTTGTAATCGACTAACTTGTAAAACTTATCCTAACCTGATTATTCAAATTTTACAATAAATATAATTTTTTGAAATCGGATAAATCATTTTGAAACACACTGTATATATATATTTTTTCCTGGAGTCGAATGTTTGTAAAATTTGCAACTTATTCCCGCAGGAAAACTAATTTAAAAGAAAAATATTGGAAATTACTAATATAGTAATCGTTTTTATCGAACTATGGTTATAATACCATAGCTCTTAAAGAATCTTGGATATTAAAATGACTTCCTTCCACCTGTCTTTCTCTATTATACATTCTTTCTAATCGATATTTTTTATTTTCTCCGGGTCGTCTTCAATATTCCGTTCAGCCAAAGCTTTCTGGGTTTTCCTTTTGGCATTTTACCTGTTCGTCTCCGTTCTATGGCCGCTCTGATTATTTTCCCTTTTCGCATTGCCTGACCAAACCTTTGCCTTCTGATATATATTTGTTTTTTTTTTTTTTAATTTTAGTTTAAGCGAACGATCGACGATTTCCCCGTTCTTTAACCTAACCTAGATGTCATTTTAGTTGAGTAAAACCGATTATAATGATTGCGTTTTGAGAATTTCTATTGCTCTTGAACCGTACAATAAATTACAACATACTTCGCACAACAACGGGTCGACCACTGTGGTAGACGGGCAGTTTGGAAGGTAAAGGATGTGTAGTGAATTAGTATATCTACTGAAAACAACGACGGATCATTGCTATCGAAAAACGATTCTGAATAGAGCTCGAAAAAGAAAAATGAAAAAATAATAGATTCCCATACGTCTCCGGTTCCTTTAATTTCTAATCGCGTACAGTTGGGATTTCCGATCTAAAGGTACGCACATTTTAAGTAGGTGGTAAGAAGTTACCAACCGTGGCGAAATATTCAAAATGCGGAAATTGTAGAAATTCCTTTCGTGATACAACTATCGAATCATTGTGGTAATGATGCGTATCAGCCATTTGGTTTTCACCTGTCGAAGAAATAATGGTTTTTACTGCCTGTTCCTTGACATAAAATTATTTTGACCTTATCGAACGGTTTTTCTCCTTTATAAAAAAAAAAAAAAAAAAAAAAATCGAATTTTTATGTTATACACTGATCGTCCTATACTCCTTATCTAAATTGGATATTATTTATTTATTTATTTTTATTTTTATGTTAAAACTTATTTAATTTATCGTCGCTATTTTACGGTTTCGGGCATTGTGTAAACGATTTTTATAACGCGCATTACGCTATTTTACCGACATTATCGTTCGTAATCCTATTTACCATCTCACAATGTTATTCTTGAATAATATTACTGCGAGGCTGTCGTTCGCGGGGATGGAGTGTAAAATCTATGTCCGCGGAAAATAATGTTCCTATGTATCCAATAAACTTCGAAAATGGTGGAAATGTAAAAGTGCACAGCGAGTACTGCAGAACACAGAACTGTTTTAAATATTGAAAACAGCAGCACCTCATAAATCATTGTATTCGAAAACCCATTCCAATAGTATTGAGCACAGAACTGTATAATATAATAACTTATAAGGTCTATGCGAATTTTTTTACCATATAGATACAAATATATATATATATATACATTTTTTTTTCATTTTCTTTGCGGTGATTTTCAAGATAAATACCCGAGAACTTTGAAATATAGTTATTTTAAAGTGGCAAACGGGATCAACCGTTCGCCTACAAATAGTCGCCGGATAAAACTTTTCAAATATTTCTAGTGCGTCTAAAAGTGTTTTATTACGAGAGAAAAAAAAAATAACCACAAATTATCGTAAAACAATCCGTCTAACAATATCTATTTCAAGATTGATAAAAATATAAAAATAATATTTTATTAGGTAAGGACCCATATTGACATAACGCAGTTACTGTAGAAAACAACTCAAAATAATTGCTGGGAAATTGTTACCACTTGATATAAAATGTCCAGTTATTTTATACACGGTTTTCGGATAAAAATTGAACAACAAAACATGAACACCGGATAACATTCACATTGTCATTTCGAATTAATATTATTCTGTTGTTGGTGTTTCGCAGCTCGTTCAATTTCTAAATGATATTGTTTTAAGTTCCGACATAATAACATATTCTTTTCAATGATATTACATTTTAACAATATTCCATGAATTAAAATTCAAATGCATCATCACTTTATCGTATGTAGTATAAAATATGGCTTAAAGATCATATAATTTGGTCAGTAATAACTAAAAGCTTACTGTCCTCAGCCCTTAGGTTTTCATTATTTAAAATTTTTTTTTTTTTTTTTCATATTACGTTTATCGATTGAGTCCACAGCAAGGCTTGTAAACGTTAATTATAATGTTATGATTATACCGTTATACGGTACCAAGAGCGATTGAAATTTGAAAGCGTAATTATTGTTTTGGTCGTTAAAATTACTCATTCCACAAACAGTAATATCGGGGTAAAATCAGCACCCGGGTAGGCCGCTGTTATAGCCGTGGCTTCGTGGAGCTATAGGATGTGAGACGATCGTACAAATTAAAAAAACTATTCTGAGTGGAGCTCGGCGTCAACTGGCGTTAAGGTAATAGAAATGATTATACTCTGTGTGCCCCTACCCCTTCATAAGAATATTGCGGGCACGGATGAGTTTGATGGCATGGAATGTTTGTCAGATGAAGCAGCATTCGCTAAATGTTTGTCGAATGAAGCAGCATTCACCGAAAGTTTGTCAAATGGAGTTGTCGTTGACTATATAAGTACTAGTCTTCAAAAACAAAACAAAAATTTTTCTTAGATGTTATTTACAATTGACTGTTGAGTATTTGGTTGGTCATTTTATCGAGGCTATAAGTTCTAAACATAAACTTTTTTCATTGTGTTATGTTACTATATATATATATATATTTTTTTTTTATTACTATGTTTTTGTTAAGTATAACATATTTATATAATGATCTTAACATTAGATGAACTAGAAAAAATATTGTTTTATTTAATTTATTATATTATAATAATCTTTTTGATTTCTCAATGTTTTATCATTTTATTGCCATGTGATAAAACGTTTTACCAGTGCCTAGATACATCTTTATCTATCTTAGGCGGTCAGTGGTAAACAATTTTACCACCTTAATTCACAAAAACTAACAATATTACAAAATGGTTTTACTCAAAACTTTGAAATTACGAACCCAAGTGACATTTAATTCAAATATCTGTATAAATTGGATTGAACAGATTCTTCTGCCCTATAAAGGGTTAAACGGAAAACGATAAACGAAAAAATTGAAACGTAAAACACAACACAAAATGAAATATAAAAAATATCCAAACATACAAATTTCAAATCATTTTATATACAAAAATTAAAATTTATTGGTTTTATTTTTGTTGAAATATTTGTCATTGTTGTTACGATTTAATTTTATCTTGGTATAAATTGTAATCCAAACTTTATCTCTATTGGCCGAGTGTAGTAGTATTGTCTGTAATTTTATTTTTATAATTAATAAGCAAAAGGATTATTTTGAAAAACCGCACATTTACATTTACACACCACGCGATTCGTAATATCGTTGGTCAAAACGAAATGATGATGCGGGTTACATTAGATACATAAATTGAAATTATTTTTACCAGTGTGGATTAAGTGGAAAAAATTAAATAAATATTACATTTGAGTAGTGAAAAAAATACAGTATATTAAATTTTTAATTCAAATAACCCAAAACCAAACACGAAAAAGTAACTTAACGTTTTCAACTGAAATAACGTACAACACTAAAGTCCAAAAACGTTTTAATATAAAACAACGTATACTGATTTTTTTCTAGTTATCAGAGCAAAGTATTTTTTAAACATTTTTATCCCGTTAATAATTTAGTGCGCTCTTGACGTGTACACATGAATGTAAATATGAAAAAAAAATATAATTTTGAATCGTGTTTTTTTTAACGCTTTTTAATAATATACAAGACACACACACACACATAAAAAAAAAAAAAGGTCTGTTTTATAAGGTCCGTTACACCCTCGACATGGAATTTCATATAATACATTTTACCAATAATTTTTATTCTATTTGTAAAAATTTGTAATCGTAAATTCCGAATTTGTATGCCTCTCAAAACACGTCAAAATCGATTTTATAGATCCCGAGTAACGTTGTCTATGAGGTCCAAACTTACATTGGATGCAAATTTTCTTCTGAACATCATTATGTATGCCAAATATTTCTACAACAATTAGTATGAATTTGTTATAGCAACGTGTAGTGCGGTATAGCTTAATTTACAATATTTCAGCTATCGATATTATCATTAAAACTGAAGGTAAAAAAATTAAATAGCACACGAACAACAATTTATTAAAATCATTTTAAAAAAAAAAAAAACACAAAAAGTATTTAAGAAATGTTTAGGTTAATATAATAATCTAGTTTTGACAATAGAGCTCTACATACTTTTATTATTTTTTTTTTATTAGAAAAACTTACAATCTGTATTAAAAAAAAACACAATAAGTAAATAGAATAACTTTGTACATAGAGAAAAAAAAAATGACAATAACGTGGTTGCTTGACGAGGGAGGCTATCCAGTGATAGAACCCTGCAGAACGCGAAATTTAAATTAGTTTAATAGATCTCGACACCAGCGTCTTTTGAGACGGCGTGGGGGGTTTTCAGGGAGTGTAATTGAGGATAAATGCTGGATGAGAGGATTTGGATGGTGCTGTAATTTAGAGTGAAATTTTGAGTAATATTTTTTGGCTAACTGGTCAACAGTATCAAACTGGAGATCTTTGTGTAACGCTTTGTTAGATACGTACCAAGGGGCTGTAGCTATGAGACGTAGAACTATTGATTGGAAAGCTTGGATGGTGCGAGTTTGGGATGATTTTGCGCAGCCCCAGAATTGGATACCATAAGCCCATATAGGTCTTAGTAAGGATTTATATAAAGTCGATTTTGCATGAATTGATAATTTGGATTTGAATATAGGACGGAGCATGTGTAGACGGGTATTTAATGTTTTGCGTGTTGCTTTTAAGTGAGGGCCCCAAGTTAATTGTTTGTCTAGTATAATACCCAAGTATTTCACCTGTGTGGTATTGGGGATATCTTCTCCTTGAAGTTTCAGTGCCGGGGAGTCTTTTTTACGGGTTGTGAATACTACATGAGAAGATTTTTCAGGGTTAATTTTGATTCGCCACTGGGTAGCCCATGTGCTTATTAGGTCGAGATGTGTTTGGAGAGTTAGAGAGGCTTGTACGGGGTCTATATCAGAAGCCAGTATAGCTGTATCGTCGGCATATGTTGCCAGAGTTCCTACATACTTATAATCAAATTTAATTGAATACTATTACAAGGCTCCGAGAAATTATATCATTATTATACGCAACAGCAAAATGGGTAACATTTTAAATATTTTATTCGATTATAGCTCATTTGGGAATTATTCCGACTATTTGGAGCCGATAAGTCAATTGTACAACAAGTGGGGTGCTGGTGTAACGTTACATTGGTACCACTAAAGTTAAAATCGATTTTTACGTGTTCTGAATAGTCTACAAATTCGGAATTTATGAATAGAATAACAATTATTGGTAAAATTTGTTTTATGAAATTCCATGTTGGGGAGTGCTAATGTAACGGTTCATAACAATCGTCGAATCGCTGCGTTTTGATGGTTTTATGCTATTCCATTATCTTTTTTCGTGAATAAATAAATAACGCTACATGATAAAAAAAAAAAAAAACTTATAATTTTGATTGTAATAAATGATTATATTCTATTACGAATATAATAGAATTTATTTTTTACGGAATGGGGGTGTCAACGGGTAAAAAAAAATAATATGTACCAACCTACATTGCCAGTTACTAAAGTTAAATATAAATTTTGTTCGCTAACCTCGTTTTACAAAATTTTAACAATTTTTATGATTTACGTCAATTATTGACGTAAATCATAAAAATCATCCGTGTATTTTTTCTTCATTTGTTTCAGGTTGAATCGGCTAATTTCTTCCTTCGGTCATCGAAATACTAGGTATATAATCAGTAATTTATCAGTATAATTACTCGGTTAAACACTCCCACGCAATAATTCACACAAAATATTATAAATGCGTTTGGCATTCCAATATGTATTGGTACCTACCTCCCTCCATTTTCACAGACAGCAGTGGAGAATCTGTGTGGAAAAAAAATAAAGGTACTGTACCTAACCTTAACTAAAAGATTTGAAGTGAGTCATGGGTGTCACTAAAATCAAAATATACTAAGATAACAAAAAAAAAAAAAATTATCTACAAAACGTTCGAAAGTGAACAAACTTGTCGCTGGCTATCGATATCCGTAATCATATAATTAATATTTTATATTGAAATGTGGCTGATTTCACGGCATCAAAATATTATCAATATATAAACTACAATTATAAATACACATTGAACGTAATAAATACATTTCACAGTTCGAATGTTATTTTGTGGTAGAGAAACGATACCGTTGCTATCCCGAAAAATGCATTGGGTTAGCAAAAATACCCGAGATACACGTAAGTGACGCCTACGGAGTTAGTGATAACAATATTATTGTATTATCATAAAAAAGAAATCGTGTCATTCTTACCGTGTGCTGAACGGTGGAATTATTATCGTTACTTATGAGACAATATTGACAATAATATACACCGCTGGTAATAAATTGTAATTATTCATGGCCCCGGGAGTAATGCAATACCTACAACGGGCTGTAGGTACAGCGATTTGCACTTAGATTTATATACAATGTTAAATATTTATTATGCACGTACATTGTTGCGGTCTATATAATTATACGTGTATGCATAAACCGTGTGTTCGCGATATGAGGTGCCACTTAATATTTTTGACAGGCGCCCCCTTAGATTGAAACGAGGTTTTTGGTAAGATAATAGGAAGCACAGGAATGCGCGTATTAAGATAGATTTCAAATTAATACCTCTTTCGGAGGTGCATGTCCCTAGCGCAGATTCGGGTAGAGTATTTTTTTTTTCTAAACAATTCTTTTCTACAAAAATTGTTTTTTAATTGCCACGTTGGTAAAGTTTCGGAATGTTGAAACTATATATATAATATTAGCAATTACATCGCGAGAATAGTTCAAACGTTTTAAATATCCAGGTGTACACTGCTCAATTTACTGATGAAATAAAATATAATTAGGTATGTTTATTAAATACAATTTAAGTAAAAAAATTCTTAACGTGTTGAGTTTTATGATTATCATTATCTTCAATTACTTTTTGTATTTTTTCGCACCAGTATAAATTATGATTGGAAATTGCAAATAAATGTTTATTAGTCTTCTTTGGGTACAAATAGAAAACAAATAATATCGGCGATGGCTCGATTATAAAACGATTATTTTTATAATTTCGTTAAAAACAGATACTGTTTGTAAATATCAACATCCCGTAAATAAATATAAAAAAAATAAAAATTGTTTAAAAAAATTCACTCAACCCGAATTGATAGAAAAAAAAAAAAAAAAAAAAAAATGGAGTTGCCGTTTTAAAACAAAGTTAGTTGTATGTCACACTCGTTTACCGAAAATGAGGTGCATGTCCCCAGCACCATCCATTCAAAAATTTTAGTTGAAACCTGGGGCTTTCGTTTATACTCCGATTGTGCCCGTTTGTGCTCAATCTTTTCTGAAGTTATTCATAATTTACATTCGGCAGTGCTGGGGACATGCTAAGTCAAAACATTGAATATCGAATACTGATAAACGCTGTCATCTGTACTCAATCCCTTCCCAAGTTATACCGCCCAATGTAAATTGCGAATAACTTCAAAGAATTTAACTAAAAGTTTTGAATTTTCTGGAGACATGCACCTCCGAAAGGGTTGAAAATTTGAAATCTATCTAAATATGTGCATTTCGGTACTCCCTATCACCTTCCACTCAACGTCATTTTCATCTATGTTCGCCCAGCGAAAATATTAAGTGGTACTCTTATCATAAACACGTGGTATATGAGTAGTACTAAAAGGGCGGTTCTAACTCCATAGCCGCACCCGCAATTGTATACACAATTGTTATTAGTTTTATGTTTTACAAAAATTGTTGTTAATTTCGAATTTTCGTTGAAAGTTCTACAGGTCGAAAATTCTACATTTTTTATGGTCCATGCGTGGGAAAACGAAGTATTTTACTCGCCTAAAATGGGTCCAAACAAACTCACTTCGTAGTCAAACTAATACTTGATCAGCTAATCATGATGGGCATTGCTCGTGAAGAATTAAATATCCGTGGATTTAAACATAAACTCCCCATTCCCCATCCTCCTCCGTCCAAGTTTTTTTTATTATTTTATCTCTTTAATCTCATTTAGAAAGGAGGCTATCCTGTCTGGGATAATCCGTTTAAATAATAATAACTGTTTTTTTGTCCATCCGTGTCACCAAGGTATCCCAGAAACAAAAAAAATCAATCTTAAGAACACAATTTAGGTAAGAATGTGCAGGTTAGGTCGTTAGACAAGACGAAATTAACAAAATGTTATTATTGTTTAAAACTTTTTAATTTTATGTTTTGACATAAATAATAATAAAATCCATAGGATAAAAAAAAAATCCCTTAATTTCAATAACATAACTATAACAATTATAATTTCATTAGTTTGTATTTCCTCTGTTTCGCTGTCGGATTGTCACTGGATAGCCGCGAGCACTCCGTATGGTTATATCTATTTTCAATTTTATGTCGCTTAATTTCATGTCTGTGTGTAACGTGAAATTTCGTACGACCATAGCTATCATGACAATCGCGTTCAAAGTAGCATACTTCTCTCCTATCAAGAACGTTTTATATATTACGATTATTTTAAAATGATCCTGTGATATCAATATTTACCTATACAACCTCTCGGACCTCCGCTGAAAGCTATGAAGCTATATTTATGGCGTTTAGCGATATTTTCCGGGCTAAAGTTATCCGGATCGAAGGATTGATGGTTCGGGTATATTTCCGGACGATGATGCGTGTTCATCGGAGCTAAAACACACGTCGTTCCTTTTGGTAGCGTGTAGTTACCCGAAACTATAAAAGATAAGCAGGTTATTTAACTTTTAGGCGTACATTGCCAATTTCAATGTTTACTTACAAATTTTGATGTCGTTTTCAAGTTCTCTAAGGATAACCGGTGCAGCGGGAAACAAGCGAAGTGTTTCTTTAAAAACTTGTTTCAAGTAAACGAGTTTATTTATGTCGTCGATTGTGCATTCTTCATCGCTATCTCCGAATACGTTAAAAATTTCATCGTAAACCTTATCCTAAAATTAATTAAAACAATATTACGTAAAATACAATATTACGTATGTTGTTGACGTGTTTTTTCTCGTCTAATACGGAGCCTATTATACAGGCGGTAGAATTACTGAGTTCTAACATAGAACTTATAGGTCAGGGTTAATAAGGCCTATATATTCTGTGAAAATCCATTGTTCGTAAGAATTTAAATACAAATCTACGGTGATTAAATTTTTTCTTATCCTTATAATATATATCTGATTTTCGTTATTTAATTTCTCCAAGTAATCACGTCAGTGTATTGCAACTAATTGCAACTCGCATAGTCAATGAATCATTGGTAAAGAATCCATGTCTTAGATACTCATACGAAATGGAAGGGCAATGTGAATTTATACAAATGCGTATTATTAACATACAGGGTGCGGCAGAGCCGACTGACGAGTTTTGATGGGCTATAAATATCGAACAGTAAAACTTAGAGAAAACGTTTTTTTTATTTAAATCAGTATTCAATCCCTTTTTTAAAAATTATTTTTTGAAAATTATATCTCCAAGATGGCGGCCGTCAGCATTGATACACTGTTGTAGACGATCTCTGAAGCTCTCTTATGATTTTCGGCACATTTCGACTGGTATGGCCTCGACTTCCACGGTGATTTTCTGTTTAATTTCTTTTATGGTATGTGGGCAATGTCTGAAAACCTTATCCTTAAGGTAGCCCCAGAGGAAAAAATCACATATGCTTAAATCCCCAGATTTTACATTTATGGGGACCGTGCTGGTCAGCCTATGTCTCCTCTCAGGGAACCGCCCAGGGAACATTTGTCGCAAGACAGCAAGTGAAATTCTAACTGTGTGCGCTGTAGCTCCGTCTTGCTGAAGCCATACATCTTCCAAATCATATTCTTCAGCCATTTCCTCCAACTTATGCTGCAGATAAGTTTCCAACATCACAACATAACGAGCGGACATGACAGTGACGGTCCTGTTCTCGTCCTCAAAAAAGTCCTCTAACCAACTGCACATTTTCGGGGGTTCTTACCGTTCTGGGTGCTCCGTATCCAAGTATACTTAGGGTACTTCCAGTTTCTTCCAAATGCCGTATCCACAATTTGATAGTGCTAGCAGAAAGAACGGATTCAGCACGTGGAATGCCGAAGTGTATACGAAAAGCCCTTTGTGTAGCGAACACAGAATGATTATTTTCGTAATACGCACGCATGACGAAACAACGATGTACACCTGTCCAGACTATGATTACGAATAAAACCAGCATTACCGTACAATTCAAAATATACTACTTATTAAGGCCTGCTCTTATCTTATCACAGGCTAATGACCTCATTAAAATCGTCAGTCGTTACTGCCGCACCCTGTATAATAATTTTCTAATCGTTCACTCGCCGTAATAATGAACGAAATTAAAATATATTATCGTGATTCATTGTAATTTAGGTATGAATATAATTATAATACTAACTTGAATGTCTTGGTGGATGGCCAACAATAAAAGGCAAAAACTGACTGTAATCGAAGTGGACTCATAACCCTGGTATATTAAAATGGATTTTATGAATTACATAAATAATTAATCCAGCAGTATTAATATTTGTCGACATAATTATATCATACGTACGGTAATTAAAATAGTAGCGAGTTGATACTTAATGTCTTCGTCGGTTAATTTTTCGCCGGCTTCGCTCAATTCCAATAAAATATCCATAAATACTTTTAGCCGTTTTTCTAATAAAAAAAAAAATATCATTAAAATTGTGTAATAATACAATTACGTTTTAGTCTCTCTTAATTTCTGGTAGGCGTTACCGTTGGCATCAATGGCAATAGCTGCTTTATATTCCTTTTTCTTCTGTTCTTTTGCTTTTCCAATCATCTATAAATATTTAAAAAAAATATACTTTAATATAGACTGGTAATCAATAATTCGTAGTTCCTGATAGGTTATGATATTATACATACATAGAGTGGAAGTGTGTGGAGTTGTTTAAAGATGCGATCGTATCCAAAGAATTTGCAATAAATCGAATAAATTAAATTGGGATATAACCACGGCGAGTAACCCCTCTTTGCAGTCAATTGTACAGCTCTTAACATTATTAAAAACAATAAACATATATTCAATATAAACCATTATAATATTGTAATAGGTTAAGTATACATAAATCCGGATTTTTTCAGTTCGTTCCCTTGTTCTGATTCGACGTCGAGATTGAAACCAATTGTCGTTTCTATACAAGAACAAATAGTAAATAGTGCAGAATATGGATTTTATTAAATAAAATATTATTATTACGAGTGATTGTACTGAAAACTGCGTCGGATATGTATTCCAATAGGTCAAAAGGCCGTGTGTTATCCACTTCATTGTTTAGGTTTCTTATGAGCGTATTGGTTTTCTCCGTGAAAATCGGGAAAAACAATTTCTTCATATTGTCCATACAAAACGCGGGAGTTAACATGCGGCGTTGACTTTTCCATTGTGCTACTGAAATTAATAAGAAAAAGGATAACAATTCATTTTTCTAAATCGTTTTAGATAGTATTAAAATTTGGTGTAATATGATACAACACAATGATTATTAACCTGGAGCAGTGAGCAATCCTTGTCCTATACCGATCTCCAAACACTTGTAAATAAAACTTTTTTTTAGGGCGTTAGGACTGGTTAAAATGGCCTATAATAATTGACATTTTTTACATTAAATCTAATTTATTGGTTTATTTTAATTTTATACATATTGGATGAGACACTATACCCGTGTTGATTAACAAGTATGCTTATAGAAATTCAAATTCCTAATGTTACATTTGAATCGATAATCGATTCAAATTACTGATTTTATCGACAAATTTAGTTACATATCGGTATATGATTATGCACAAAAATAATTAACTTCGTGATATTATATATGCATTACTTGAATATCTTCTGGTTTGGTAAGAATAACAGCTAACGAATAACCAAACCATAATTTAATCGGTTCCGGGCCGTAAGTTTCACACATTTCAATGAAACGCTTGATGAGCTCTGAAAAACACAAGAAACAAAATATAATTTATTTAACCAGTTGGTTTCACTTAGTAGGTGGGCGGGTACTATAAGAATATGAATGTAGGACGGCAATCTAAAACGTACTATTTTCCATCTTTCACTTTTTTTCCAGTAATTTTGATTTGTTTGTTACGAAAGATCGAAATATCATAGATAAAACATGGCAATTGGTACCGTGTAAAAACGTATAACGGAGCACGCGCCTCCCCAAAAGAGCCATTTTAAAGGGCATCACAGCACTTAGGCCGGGCGCACATTGAGACGCAGTCTAACGCAGAGTAGATTAGGTTAAGCAGGGCAGGTTAAAGCAGTAAAAGATTGCGCAACTTAGATGACCGCACATTGAAACGCAGTTTCTTCCCATCTTTGTGTATAATCGGTCGTATAACGTACAAATTATGGCCGAACTAAACGAACTAGACATAAGTTCCGAGTCTGATTCAGACGAAGAAATGGACGAACTTTTATTTTTGTATCCACTATCAAAAGGAAATAAATCTATATGGAAAAGCGTGTACACGAAGAAAAGAAATAGTCACGCTTACCGTTCTTTAATTCGAGATCTTCAGCAATTTTGTCCCATAAATTATTTTTTAATTTTGATTTCATGTAATCAGTATGGCTAGTATTATATAATATATTGTGTGGACGAACGGCTACGTTTAATTTTTCTTCCGTTGTATATTTTAATATATGAATATATGACAATATATATATATATATATATATATATATATATATATATATATATATATATATATATATATATATATATAATATAGATAGGTATTGATATGCCAAGTAATATTGAAAAAAAAAAAAAATATATGAAATATATTCAATTTTGACTAAAAACTACTTGACACGTTCGCAGTAAACTGCGTGAAGCAGATCGACACTGGCAAAGACAGGGAGTAGTGAGACGGAGAGAGTGACCGAGAGAGACTTCAGTGCTATTGATCCCCCGACGCACATCGTATCTGGCGATACGTGTCACAGGACCGCGACCGCGACATATCCAAGCCGAATAGTGTTGACCCGCCCAATAAATTAGAAATTTAATTTTCAATTAACCATTCGTTTGTATATTTCGACATCACGCCTATTTAGGCCCCGCTTGCTCAACCCGACCGTGCGTCCCGGGTTTGCCTTTCCTCCACCTTTATTTGTACATACAGTAGAATCCGTTTATGACGCTCTCGCTTAAGACGATTGCCCGCCTAATAAGCTCGTTTTTACGAGTCTCTTAAATTTGACAACGTTCATCGCTCAATAAACTCTGGATAACACGATCTCTATGTCCCCGGATAACACGCTCCCCTTGTCTCAATGATGTCATTGTAAAAACATAAAATTTAAAGAAATACACCTTATTAACAATAACGGTAATGAATAATATGTACGTGTACTTGTATCGGTTATCGGACGACAATATTGACGATTAAACACGACACGGCATCGGAATTTAGGATTAGTTTACGGCAGATTGTGGTTAAGGTTAAAGACTATAAGTAAAGTGTAATTTATTTTATTTAAATGAAAATCGACACTCGTGTGAATATCTATTACCATCCGTTAATAACGAACAAACGTGATTACCATACGACGTGGAGTTGTCATTTAAACACGGTGAATACCGACTGAACCGTAACAACTGGTCTCGTAAGTTATATTTTAGTTTATTGGCCTAAAATTATCTTTTGAATGTATTGATTGTACCAATACGTACCATTTACATCCAATATTACGTTTTGACATAATTAAAGAAATAGTACGTTTTGCAGTGTGCTTTTTCAAAATTTACCATTTCCGGAATTAGAATGTTCTGATATACATAATTTAGGGTGTGCGTGTGTGTGTATGTGTGTTCGTCTATGTATATAATAAGTTAAATACCAACATTATTAGTTAGGATATAGTATAAAAAAACAGGAATACTTATTGTAAACTTTCCAAGTCAACATTAATGTTATTCATTAAAAGTAGACACCTACAACAAAACAATTATATTTATTGGTACTAGTGGCTGACTGCTGACAATACTATATTTTAAAATAATAAAAAATACAGTAATACACAATGGCGTATTTGTAAAAAACATTTGTGGGTTTTACGCAATAAGCCACCCCTCCATTTGTTTACTCTAGTTGCGCCTATGTGTACGTATCTAAAAGAGGTCGAATATGTCTAAAAAAAAAAAAAAATTTTTAAATTACATACTTGACAAAGCAACAAAATTTTAACAACTGTCATTTTATAAACAAGCTATCGCCGATATTGTTAATTTTCTATTTGTGCCCAGAGAAGAACATTTATTTTCTATCGTAATTTACTCTATTTTTACCAGTTTATAATGATGAAATAAAATAAAAAAATAACTGAAGGTAATGAAAATTTAAAAAAAATTAATACGATTATTATTGTTAAAACACACATATTACTCGTAAATATTAAATTTCAACATCCCGTGATTTTGGCGATTTCGCTATTAAAAAAAAATGGTTTAAACAAATTGTTGAAAAAAAAAATTCCCCCACCCGAATCTGAAGTAGAATCGTAGTTTCTATTATAAAAAAAAAAAAAAAGTAAATCATATTGCGTAAGCGCTTACCGAAAGGATTGAAAAAAAAAAAAAATTGAAATCAATCTAAAATATATTGCATTCCCCGGTACTCCTCATCATCATTCGAATCCCCGATTTCAATCTGAGGTTTTTCGGGCGGATATCAATTCGATATCACCATTACGAACACGCGGTATTATACCGAGTGGTGGAGTAAAAAATGTGTTTTTTTATTTTTTTGGTCCGCCGCCTTGTATTATTACCGCCACCGCGGCGGCACGACGGTAACCACTAATCATGTGGTGCGCCCCGACCAGAATTATTATACTTGGGGTTTATGCGCTCGGCAGTTTTCGACTGTCTTCGCTAGCGAATCCCCGAGTCAGGTCAGATTTAATCGTATTTCACGCTGGGCCGCGGCGAACGGCACAGTGCACACAATAAAATAATAATCGTTTCTTATTATTATTATTATTATTATTTTTTTTTTTTTGTCTAATCTATGCAACCACCATTGATCGTAAATATCATCTATTTACTGTTGATTGTTCGCTAGCCGGTTTTTTTACTGTCGAGTAAAAATAAATCTCCCGTTACATAGCAATATGATAATTATTGCAACATTAAATAAAATTAATTCGTATATTATTTAGTTCACCATCAAAAAATCGAGTGCGCTCGAAAGAAAACCGGCTTTTGGCTACGGTTAAAAATAGTTTTAATCGTGTTGGTGGTCCACACGTCAATGTTCTGTATAAACGGTAAACATTTTTTTTTTAATTATCGCATTTATTTTAATTTTATTATTTCACTCGTTTCATTCATAAATTCGAAAGTAATTTTTTGTCGATCCGAAAGCGGTGATCTATAATGTTATTACACATTGTTCGTTGTTACACGTGCAACACAGGAATAAAGACGCGTTTCATTTTCAACGTACAATAGCTATTGGTCTAGTGAACCGTTAAGAATTCTGAAAACAGATTTGAATTCGTCATCAAGTCAACTTGTCCGCATTTGTAATTCTATCCCTTTAAAAATTCTAAACATATTGTATAACAAATTATGCATTATTTATCATAAAAAATATAATATAGGTTAAGTAAGGCAATAAATTATATTATATATTTTTATTTTAATAATTGAAGTAGGCACCTACGGTTTCAAAAATCACACGGCATGATGGTTTGAAATATATATAAAACCATGGTAAGAACTAAAAATTACTAAGTAGTCGCAGTAACAATACAATTAAATTACGATTTTACGCAATAACAAAATTATAACTAAACGATTAGGTTAAACGGACCCTGCTATAGTTCAACAATTTATCGACTCAATAACCTGGTTTTTTATAACTTTTATTACATTTTCAGAATTGCTTTTAATTGTACAGGTATGTTATGGGTTCTGTACGGTTTCATGTGATCCAGCATAAATGTTATATATTTCACATACCTTTGGGTGTGCCGATAAACTGAAGCAGCGAACCAATAATCGGGTACGCCGGAGGGCCCGAAATTTTGGCAGCAAATTTTTCATAGCGTAGACTGTTAAATTTGATTTTCAACAACAGCACCAAAACCCACGTAATCGCTACGTACAAAGCCAACTCCACTGTCACCATTGGAAATCTGACTATCGAATATATTTTGGAGTGGACATCTTGTAACGTCTCCATCCTAAAACCAACAGAAATAATAACATAGGATATAGATTATAGGTACGATATACATCTCAATAGAATTATGCTATAAAATTAACATTTTTAATTTTTTTTTTTCGTAATTGAAACAAACACTGGTTTTTAACATTAAATCCGAATAGACCAATATATGACTTATACTCGTATAATTTGTGTCTACCTCAAAAATTGACTGAAGATTTAAAACACCCGACTTTATAAGTGAAGAAATTTAACTACGGTTATATGGGGGGGGGAGAAATTATAAGTAAAGATCATCAAACAATTATACGCATGCATAACTAGTGCATAATAAATGTAAATAAATATTAGGTAGTATTTGCATATGCATTGTATATACAGATTGGCTCGGTTGATTAGTATTTTTGTGATTTTGGTGATTCGGTCTTGTACTGTCTAGTGTGACAATTGAATATTAATTGTATATTTGCATATTATACATACGGCCCCAGTGGCGTAACGTACAAATTTTGATCCCACAAAAATAAAAAAAAACGGCCCCCTAAAATATATCTTTTTAAAAATATTTGTTTTTTTCTTATAGTTCAATTTACCTTGGGGAGTATTACACAAGGGCCCTCAAATACCGCGAGCCCTTCCGCGACGCGTAGTCTGGGGTCCCTCAGTTACGCCTCTGCTCGGCCCATGTCAGTTTTTGTTTAAATATTTTAAATATTTTGATATAATATATTATCATAAAAAAAAAAATGTTCGTTTTAATAAATAGCGGAGTGCCGAAAAAAAAAAAATTAAAATGTCCGATATCAGTATCCGAAAATCGTAATTTCGCAGTTGAGCGTTTGATTTTCGTTTAATGAATACAAATTTCACTTACCTGAAAATAAATCAATGCACAATATTTAAATATAGTAAACAATGTGCACCGGAGTTTATATGGTTCAAGGCAAATACTAAACAAGAAAATAATAACTCGTTATATTAAAAAATAAAAAAATAAAAAAATAAAAAAAATTTGTTATTTGTTACTTGTTATTGGAAATACCTAGTCTAGTACTCGCGAAAAAAGTAATTGGTTTCTGTTCGAAGCCACGTGAACGACTGAACAATCAAATCCGTATGGAATCTGTTAAAACTTTTTGAGCAATACGAAAACCTGTTCGCTTCAAATAATATTTATAATATCAATTAAATCTCGTTTCGACCTAATTCATAGGCTTATATTTTGTTATTATACCTAAGCGTAAGGTTAATTTTAATGATGTAAATAAAAAGGAAATATATTTTAATCTACGCGCCTACTCATTATTAACATTCGTAATTAATTATAATTCGATTTAATTAAATAATGTGTTAATTAATGTATTACATTTATTATGTTATACAATTTTTTTAACATTTTCATTCTGTGTTTTTTTTTTTTGCTTACTATTTGTGAATTATCACGTAATCATATACTAATATAAATACTATCATTTGTTTCAAACCATCTCTCTGGCTCTCTATGAATAACGTTTCATATTCGTACATAATATAATTATGATTCGTTCCAGAACCGCGCCCATCATACAAACGCGAAATACAAAATCGCCGGTACGCGTCAGTTTCAAACGTACCTTTATTTTGCTATCGCGTGGATGCGTTTAGTAAATATTGGTTGACCGGTGTGCTCATTTCTCACCTAGTCGCTATACAATTAATACTCGTATTTTGTTAAAAAAAAAAAAAAAAAAAAAAAATACTATGAAAATACCCCGAAGGGTTGTGTGTTGGTCTTTGGTCCGTACACAGGGGGTCCAAGGTAGTTAGGGGTAGTTTTTCAAAGTTGTACAGCGATTTCAGAGACAGTGAACACGTTGTGTGTTTTCCTTGGTAATTAATATTAAATTTTCGTTTTAAAAGTAACGAACTCCGAAGTGCAAGCGAGTAATGTCAGCGAGTAGATTCATTAAACGGCTGTGGGGCTGTGGGCCCAGTCGTTACGTGTCAATAGTGACACCCGGTCATATCGCCCCTAACGATTCGCCGCCGGACTTGATTTTAGTTACTTATATTTCATAAAAACTAAAACTGAACTATTTTTTAGTTGTAAACATTAACTTTTTGCAAAAGCCACGAGCAGAAACCGTTAGTTGTGGTAAAACCTCTTAAATATTGGTTGTTGTGTATTTGTACTACGTCCACAATGTATCTTTTAAATAGTAATAAAATAATTTATTTCCGTGTTCGCTACTTACGAGTTAACTGAAGTAAGTAAAGTAACCTTTTAAAAATTGACAGTAAATGATAGTATACTATCGTATTGGCATAATGCCATTATTCGTTATAGTCATGATATTAAGAAATAATTCAATAATAATTGATTTAAAAAATATAATAAAACTCATGGTGATATATTTGTATGACGTTTGTTTAGATTTTATGAGATTTCTGGGAAATTTTCTTTAGTTGCTCTCAAGTATAAATATTCTTTTTTCTGTTACTATTGACAATTATTCATGTTAATTTTAAATTCCCGGTGATCACATTTCAGCCTCGACATTGCAGTGGCGCATCTAGGATTTGTTCGAGGAGGGTGTCCGTCTATCACAACCATTATTAACTTGTGAATTCGTCACTGGTATCCTCACTGTCCGGCGTTCGATAGACTAATAAACGCATATCGTACAGTTAGAAATCTCATATAAGCAATTTATGTAATTGTCAAATGTTGAGGCATAACTATTTCTGAATATACGCTTAAAAAATAAAAATCGAATTTCCATAGATACGGGTTCGAGGGATGTACCCGGACACCCACCTTGGTTGCGTTACTGTGTCCTCGTGTAAACTTAACATTATAAGTTCCATTTTATATCATTTTTCCGAATTTCTCCCATTTTCTTCCCGTTTGTTTGATTTAAAGTCAAACATTTCCATTTAAATGGGCAATTTTAACCGCCTCGGTCACGGCCCTGGGTCGCCGTTGGGTGGGGCGGAGGAGGGGGACGAGGAAATCAAAAACATAGTAAACGAATTATGGTCTTAGGGGGTAAATGTTTTGGTGATTTTTATCGTTGTTGTATTTCAAATCCACGATACGAGAACAAAAAAAAAAAAAAAAAAAAGTAAATATAGTAAAGTATATGTAAAATGGTCGGCGGCGACTGTGTACGCTCGGCCGTATCCATTCCGCCGGATTATACCGATAAAACGAAATTAATATTTTGCATGTCGTAACGAAAATTTGACGCGCAACTCCGGCCGTAGTAGTCTCCGGCAATTAGCAACATGCATTTCGATATATTTTCAACGTCCGGCAATTACAGTTACCGTTCGAATTGGCGTGCACACGTTAAATGCACATTAATGCAACGATAATACACCTACCTATGAGAATACCGATAATAAATTTACGCAAAACGAGTTATGTTTTGGCTTTACCGACACTAGTTTGACCCTTAGAGGACGGCTGCACATCGAGTGCAACGCATACAACCGCTCGGGATATGGCGTAGTGTGCCGTAGCCGCACCCACCACCTGTTCGCTATTTCGTTTTCATTCGGGTCCGGGAGCCGGTTATATCGTATCACGGACAACGTGTCCGTGCACATCGCGTCAGTAAAATTGTTATAATTTTATTCATTCATGCAGCCGCGATTACGCCTCGTGTAGCGGTAGTGCATAGCCAATTAATTATTATTATTATTATTATTCAAAGTCACTTTTTACGTATTGCGTATCAATTTACGGACAATAAAATACATTTTTTCCAAAATAGCTCGAACCGGGTGGGCGGATGCACAGGGGCGTGTTTGGGTGCTATAACACCCCCCCCCTCCCTATCCGTTGAGCCGTGTCGATGTTTTTTTTTTTTTTTTTTCCCCCGCTGAGAAATAATATAATCGACAATTAATTTTGCCTTTGACAATAATTAACAAAAGTAATAGTAATAACCGCTGGGTTTCGTCAGACAACAAATCCATTATGGTCAATAGCCATTTAAATGTTGTGATACATTAAAAAAGGCACAGATGTTTGGGGAAGATTTGAACATTTCTCGTCTATGGGATAAAAATAAACGGGACAAGATAAAAACTGATGTTCCACAAAACGCTGTTGAGACATTTACCTAACACTACGGTGATTTTTTTTCCAAATATTAAAATATAATTACACATTTTCACCACCCTTCCTGTTTCAACGGCTACAGCCACTTACGATAATTTTTAATTTTAAGAAGAATGACAAATTATTTACGTTCTACAATTACAGAATCACGATTAAATGGTTTAACTGTATTGAACGTACATAAATATATGCCAATTGACGTTCATCAAATTGATGACTTATTTTCGAGAACAAAAACACAGAAGGATAGAGTTGGAAGATTGCTCAAAATAAATTTAATGTTTTACTAATTGATAGTTTTTAAGTAAAATGTTTATACAATCTGTTAAGTTAGTTTTTTTTATATAGGTAAAAATTAAGGGAAATTAATATTTATTTTTATATGGTAAGTTTCAAAAAAAAAAAAAAAAACAAAGATAATATAATATGTGTGTGGTTTGCTAATTATAATCGTTTATTTTAGTACCACCTAAAAAATTACCCTGCGCCCACCCCTTGCTCGAACTACTACAATAATATTTTTTACTTGCTCGAATCGAGCGTATTTTACGCGAAATGAATTTAAAAATATTATACACGTCGACTTTGACGTTTTTAAATCAAATACTATACCGTGTGTGTGTTCGCAATATGTAAGGTACCACTCTTCATATTTTTACCGGACGGTCCTAGATTGAAATACGGGTTTCGGAATGTGATAGGGAGTACCGAATTGCATATTTTTGGGATAGATTTCAAATGTTTAAGCCTTTTGGTAAACGCGTGCGCAATACAATTTATTATTTTCTTTTAATAGCAACTGCAATTTTTTTTTCCAACAATTTTTGTATAACAAGTTTTTTTTTTTAATTGTACAATTGGCCAGAGTTACGGTATTTTTGAAATTTATTATTTACGAATAATACCCGTTTTTCAAAGGCAATTTTAACAATAATCGTTTTATAATTGAAGTATCACCGGTATTAGTAGTTTTCTATACTAATATTTATACTAGTGCAATAAAATACCAAATAATTGAAGGTAATGCAAACTATAGAAAACTAACACATTACGAATTTGTTTATTTAGATTTTAGCTAATAAACATATCTAACAATTTAAGACTTAATAAGAAGTTGTATTTAATAAATTGCTCAAAGTGTCCACCTTGATTTTCCAAACGACTCAACGATTCACGTGATGTTACTGCTTTTGTTTGAGCTTCACTCAAATTATAAATATAGTTCGACGGGGTCAAATCTGGGGATTTTGCCGGCCATGGAATTACTTGGCGATGATAGCTCGATTATGATATATTATAAATGATAAATTTCAACATCCCGTTACGGAACTTTGTCAGTTTTGCAATTAAAACCACTTTTTATAAAAAAATTGTTGAAAACAAATTCCTCTATCCGAATAATTAGAAAAAAAATTTGCTGCCGCTGTTTAAAAAAAAAATAAAGTTATATTATTGCGCACGCGCTTTACCGAAAGGGTTAAAAATTGGAAATCCATCCGAAAAAACCACATTGTTAATCTAAATTCATCCGACTAAGTAAATATTAAGCGGATCGCGACATCGAAATTCATAGGCTTATATTATTTATTACGCATACAACTGCTAAAACCACATCATAATTATTGTAAAACTAATGATCAGGGCCGCTCTTGGGTCTTATACAAATATCCCGTGCGTCAATTGTTCGAATACGACAATAGTTCCGCGGGTAAATATTGTTTGTAATTCACTGATTGTAGACATTACCTCTTTCTCATAATGGAATTACATATTTCACGTGACACGTTTTACCTCAACAATTAACGGGGAATTAATAATTTTCAACTGCAAATTGAACACTGATCATGCAGATTAACTATTGATCGGGTTAAGTTTGGTTGTAAAAATCAAACAGTGTAGTAACATCCGCGAATCTCCCTGCAAATCTAATTTTCCATATTTTTTTTGTTCGTTGTATTTTAATTAATTATTGTCACGGTTGAATTCAAATCGATTTATACATTTACGAGTACAAGACTAAGACTAAGTAAAATGATTATATTAAACAAAAATTTATACGAATTACCGAAGAAGTATCGGGACAAAATATCATTGCCCTCCTAGTTGTCCCACCAGTTAAAATTTATCAAAAATATCACGACCATTTAATGCTAGACTTTTTTTTTTTTTTTATAATTGTCCTACTCGAATATATGATTATAGTCGGGCTCAATCAAAATTTCTGGATCGGGGCGAATAGTATTGGTCATTGTCGAAACGTGAAATAAATGTGATTAGTTAGCTGTGACTGCTTCGTCATTCTTATATGCGCTAGATTGGTATACTATGATTTGTTTTCAAACATATATTATAATTATTTAATCATTTTTACAATTTTACTCATACAAATCATATAATTGTACTCAAAATGATGACGATTTTTATGAGATTCGTCAAAATCTGAAATCGTAAGCGTATAAAGTTCGTATCTCGTCTGCAAATTCGATGTTACGTGTTATAAAAATCAATAAATTCACTACGACATACATTTTATTTTACCGCTGTGAAATTTTTGTAATTTCTACCATTAACATAGCGTGAAAAGGGTCGATGCTGATTGATCGATTCAAATTGTCCACATCTGTGTTTTACCATTTGAGTGCCGAAGTATTGCTGTTATCATTACGGTAGTAGTCGAATTCGGGCTTTTGGCCAACTCCGTTTGCTCGCTCGCAAGTTCATGTAGAAACCTAATCGAAAATAACCCACTCGCGGCGGAAAAATGACCGAACTCCAATCGAAATCGTTTTTCATTCGTAATGATTTATCGTATGTAAACTAATTTGCCCTATACCCTACACCTTCCCGACTTCGTGTAAACAACAGCAGCCCGATTACAATCCGAGTGTATTTTTGCTTTTACGTTCTGTGTATGACGATAGTAAATTGTGAGAATTTCAAAAAAAAAAACTGTAACAACTATCCCTTTAATGGCACCGATAAACGTGCACTTCGAACGTCCAAATCTCGTTTTTTACTCGTCATAAAACTCGTCTCTTCTTTTCCTCAACGTCCGAATAGTGCCACCGTATTGTTACAATATGTAGGGAAACGATAACAATAATATAAATTCGAGTGTATTACTCCGGTAAAACGATCCTGACGCACCTACACAGTACACCGTCATAATAGTTTTGTTTTTCGAGTACTTGACGGATATATTGTCTACATTGATTCACGCCAAATTTCCGAAAATGATTAAATTGAGATGTACTACGAATAAAAAAAAAAAAAACTTGTATATATATATATATATACATATTTTTTTTTTGTAAACAGGTTGTCCGTTTGGAGTGATATAGTCGAGGGCCACCCACTACATCAAATTTTGTGCATATCGTATAGGTGGTATGACATCGGATAAAAACAATATATGACGTTTTACCACCGTGCACGAACAACAGAAAATAAAATAATAATAAGGGTGTAAAACTCGCCAAACACAATAGAAAATTATTGCCATTTCATCGTGATGGTTCTTTCTCGTCTTATTATTATCAATAATAATGTTTTTTTTTTATTATGTGTACGTTTTGCGAGTGTGTACAATCGTCAATCTTTTTTTCTTTTTTTTTTCGAAAATAATTCGACGGTCGTCGAAAACTGCAGCTCAGTGAGATTGTAACCAATTAACACTCGTAATGAAAAACGTATTGAAAATGTTTTTTTTTTTTTTTTTGGTTTTTCTTCCGATCTATACAGTATTAGAATATCATCGTTTTGTTGTGTTTATCGACATTGCGATAACAATATGAATATTTAAAAACCACCGGAATCTCTATTAGTATATAAACACGAGGCTCGTATTGCTATTGATACCGATTGAAAAAAAAAAAAAAAATCACCGATCCTAGCTTTGACGGATTCAACTGCAGGGTCGGCGATACGGACAAAAAAAAAAAAAAAACAACCCGACAAATTGATTGATTTATTATAAAATGAGAAGGGCTTCAGTGGTTCGTTTTAAAAATAAAGGGCGCACTGTATAACGAGTTTTTCCCGGACTGAGGTCTTGTAAAAAAATGTATACTTAATCTAAAACGGAACCGACAATGATGTATACCTATACTGTACGTTTTTGGAAAATAAAAAACTCGATAACCGGCGGATTTGAAATAAACGATTTCAGCCTGCGGACGAGGGGACTCGCACGAAATGACAAAAAACCAAAATAAATCCTATACCTATACTCGTAACGTGCATTGCAGTCGGATTAGCTATCAAAACCGTGTATTTTGGCACTTTCGTGCGTCGTAATATATATATATTTTAGTTAAAAAATAATCAATTAGTTATTAAATCGTTGTTATTACATTATAATTTAATAACATGTGTATAAAAATAAAATCCATTTCGATCTATCTCCAGATCCACCCTGGAAAATACGCCATCAGATTGTATTCCCATAGTATTTGTTATCGGGAATGAAAAAAAAAAAAAAAAAAAACGACACGTTCGCGAATTATTGATATATATATATATTTTTTTCTATTACAAAACCTATTTGGATACTGATTTCAGTACGAGAAAAGTTAAATTTGATAATGAAATCGTCGATTCGGCAATAATGCCACCGTTTGTTTTATTATTACGTATAATATTATCATTCCATCCATTTGAAATAATTTACCGAAGTGATTGCTATTTTAAATATATGCAGTGTAATCAGTGTAGTTTAACGGTATGACGTAACATTTTGAAACAATAAATACATTATTAAACCAGTAAAGTAGCATATTATATTTAGTTCAACACCAACGTGGTGTTCGAATGAGAATTATACGTGCCAATACTAGTCTGGCCTGTAACTAGAAAATTGTACGTCTTGAATATTCATTGATAAAAAACTGATTCCCCCAGTTGAAAAAAAATAATAATAATAATAACCACGAGGTTCCATCCACCTCGCAGTATATAAGTCCCCGATTCTTACTATCGTGAGTTAAATTATTTATATTTTAAGTCCATAATATGCCATCTGGTGCTACGGTATACAGCTCTGGGGCACTGCCAAAAAATCAAACACACAAAAAATTCAAGTGTTCCAATCAAAAATCCTCAGACTCATAACTAACGCTCCTCCTTATATCTTAAACCACACCCTTCACATTGATCTCCATATTCCTAAAGTCACTACCACAGCTAAACTACACTACTCCAAATTCAGAAATCGCCTGCAAAATCATACCAATCCCCTTGTTAAAAATCTTCTTTCCATCTCCATTCTTGGAAACCCCCCACAGAAGTTGAAACGACAATGGCCCAGAGATCTAATAAACTAACCGCATAATAATACTTTAAGTATTCGGCAATTTCACGTCAAAGTGTCTTCGCTGGATGGTTCTTCCCTCACGTCACTCAAGCCATTACACCATACCATACCTAAAACATCCCTTATGCTTATTATACTACATTAATTGTATAGATTGTATAATTTTCTAAAAAAAAAAAAAAAGTCCATAATATACTTTAACCAACTAGGATTGCCGTAGTAAACCGTTATCTATTTTTTATCTCGTGTGCAATTGACGCACATAATTTTAAATTAATTTCAATACTTGTTTACAATGAAGAGACTTTCTATTTAGTTTTCTATTTTGTTTTATATGAACCGGAAATAGTTTGTTACTATTATAAAAAAAAAAAAAACACGATATTGTCGTTATTATACCAATGGCAATACGATAAATCGTTTACGCTAAATTAATTAAGTAATATAATATGAATCGTGACGAATCGTCTAAGATTTGTACATTCGTATAAATTATACGTTAAGAATTTATTTTGATATGAAGTTCGGAATGATATTATAATATGTAACGCGTTGTTTCCGAGGACTATTACGCACATTGCACATGCGTCTCCGAACCCATTTTATTCAAAACAAAACGAAGAATCCCGGTACATTGGAAGTGTTTTGTAGGTTAGTGTTGATAAGTAGGCTACTGATAAGGTTGGATGTAGAGGGTAATTTTTAATTTCTGTCTGTACGCAATCATTGCTAACGGACATATACGATTTTCATAAAAATTTGAACTTTAAATTATTACAAAACACTCGCTGGTTAAATAGGTGAGGTCGAGCATTTTGAGAAATTGAAAACTATAGAACATCCTACTGTTCTAACTTGTTCAAAGAGGCTACAATAATACATTTTTTAGCGGCACCTCGATTATAAAATGCACGGGATTCTTTATTATCACAAACGCAATATTAATGTACAACTGTACATACGATTTTTAATATAGAACCTTTTCGTTTTCAAAATACATTAATATAATTTGATAAAACAATTGATTATCTGTACAACAATATATATATTTTTTTATTATTTATAAAGAATATTTACAATCTGTGTTTGAACATCACAATAAGTAAATTTGATAATTTATGTACAATTTTGATTTTGAATAATATGAGGAAGGAGGCCAACCAGTGATGGACCCAACATGATGTTAATTTAGGTAAGTAGATCTCTACAATATTTTCTCTTGAGCCGATGGGTGGGATTTATGGGTTTTAAGATTTACGATACTAATGGGTTAGTATGGGAAGGTAGTTTAGAATAAAAAGATCTGTAATTTTTTGGTGGCTGTCTCGACGTTTAGGTCAGAGTGCAGTGTAACGTTGGATACGAACCAAGGTGTGGAGGTTATCATACGGAGAGTAATAGGAGACTGGAATGCTTGTATAGTGCGAATTTGTGACGGAACAATATATTAAAAAGTGATATTACGAAAAATCAAAAGGCGGAACCTTTTCATTCTCGGGCGACGATGTTATAAACAAAAAGAAAAGAAAAAAGGTGTAGTGCAAATGTTTAAGTTCACACCAACCATGGCCTCTACGGTATCTGTAAAGGCATTCAGCAGGCTTTGTCTGAAATCGGACGCCTACGATGGCGACACGTTCCTGCGAGTAGTTCCATCCCAGAGATTCGGGAACACTATTTCCGAATAAATATTTCGAGAACGCCGCGTACGTGTACAATTTAATCCATTGAATTTAATTGTCCACGGTTGCGATACAAGTTGTACTATTTGTTATTTTATATTTATTTATGTTGAACAACTCGCAGGATTCCCTGCCGAGAAACAATTTACGGCCGTCGCACATAAGTTACCTACCCGATTATGTACAGGGAATACTAACAAGGTACCGGACCTATTTATTTGATTACAAAAACGATTCCGTATTAGTAATGCGCGTGTACTTACATTTACCAGTTGCGAAAAATAACCACACCGCGGTTGCATATTGCGTTCTATATAATGTAACGCGAGGGAACCAAACGGGATAGAAAACGGTATCGGGAAAACTTCTACGGATAGATTAATTCGATTTGAAACCCGCAAACCATTATAGTAATTTGCCGTGAAAACTACTAAACGTTGTACTTACTTAACGTTTGTTTACAACACGCCTATACACGTACCCACCAAGGGAAATTCGTAGTTTAAATGACCTTTAGAATAGAAAATTCAAGAACAAAAAAAACTTCGAATGTAGCTACTAAAAATTTCAAAAAAAAAAAAAAAAAATATTGCTTACAATCGATTGCATCGATAATATTGTTTGTATTGCTACATCGGCCATTGTATATTCAAAATTATTTTAACGAAAAATCACATAATTACCGTCTGCGTGTTTAACCGGCGAATACTAAATTTGTTACTGTGATCAAAAGTAAAATCGCTTACATAACTATCCGAGGAATGTCCCGTGTTACACCGTGCGTAATGGTCCCGTTGGCCGGAACGAGTAAAAGTAGATTTTCGGCCGGTTTTGATCTCTGTATACAATTACAATCGTTTATATTTTTTAATTTATTACACCAATTACATGGTTTTTTTTTTTTTTTTTCCCTAGTACAAACCGGTTGATGTAATAATACGGGATCGGTGAACTTTTTTCGGCGTAAGCAATTTAATATCACTAGTATTTGTAAACAATTAAAACATTAAATTACGTAATTTTTCGAAGTAAATCGCAACGCAATAATTTTTTTTTTATTGTTTTTCTTTCATGTTCAATAACTAATAACTAATATTTTCCGCCGAAAAAATTCGACGAGATATCTAGAGATATTTTTGCAAATAGTTTGCGCAATAATTATTGTTTTTACAGCCGGTTGGTGTACCGTTAACGCGCAAGTTTTTATTTTATTTTTTATTTTAAATGCAATCTCTAATCTATACCACTTGGGCACAATAAGAAGATGAGATACAGATTAGTTATATACAAATTATTTTTAAAAAATACATCATATCCTTAATAACATTTATACATAATACGTGAAATTTTCGAGGAAAGCATCCACCCATTAGTAACACTTTCATTTGTAATTTTAATTATATATATATTTTTTTAAATTAATATTAATATTTGTGGTGCCAACAGGTCACCACACCATTTCCGTTTTAACCGTCTCGGGGGTTGCCGGGGATTGTAGGATTAGCAAGGTTTTTGACAAGAGGATTGGGATGAGTTAAAGTGCGAACATGGAAACGTTTATAATATGTTTTAACTTCTTCTGAAACTGAAGGCATTTTTAGATCAGTATTTATAGTGAAGTTAGAGACATAGGGAGGGGCATTTAATAATTTGCGTAGTGCGATGTTTTGGAATGTTTGAATTTTTTTAATGTTAGTTTTTTTTTGCGTTTCCCCAAAGCTGAAGTCCGTATGTCCACTTAGTAGTGATTTATAAATAAGTAATTTAGTATTGATGTGAGTATATTTATTCATTTGTTCATGTAATTTTTTTAGTGGGCGTAGGCGTAGGTTTAGATTTATTCTTTTGGTCCTAATATGCTGGGCCCGGGTCAGTATTTTATCAAGGGTCAAGCCAAGATATTTAACATTCAAGTTAACGCACAAGTTAATTCGTGATAAATTCCAGCCGAATGGCACAGTCCTAGAGTTTAACTAGCGCAACTTAAGTTCAAATCTAGGGGGTGCTACAATTGTGAGGTAGCCTTACATAGCCGTGTAGGGTTCCCCCCCAAGCATTACGTATTGCCTAAAAACATTTGAGCATATGCAAAGCAGTTAACTATAGGAGTTGTTAATTGCATACTAAAAAATAAATGTAATTAAATTGTATGTTTCATAAACAGACAATTTAGTAGGTACCTATAACATGATGTTTCGAAGCACCCAGAATAATAATGTAAAATAAACTATGATAGTACTTATAGCCAAAATAGAGTGGTACGGTCGATTTTTTATATCTCCTAAATTTAAAATTTTAGATGTACATACATTTTCATCGTCAATGTTAAAGTGGACAGCACTTTGATATTTTCGTTCACACAAACTGCGTGACGTGCTCCGACCAGAATCATTAACAGTTTCCCTGTCTGAATGGTCTCACTTACTTTGAATAATATTTTTTACTAACTTTTTTAATAACGTCAATTATCACTTATTTACAATCGCTGTCGGCCGTTTATGACATCCTATACTCCTATCGATAACTTACTATCGTTCATGATTATCTCTCAGTAATCTCAACATTACGATATTATGTTACTTATTCACTGTAATAGTAATAATACAATATAATATAAATTTTAATCTGAAAGCCGGATTAGACAAAAAAAATAACTGATAATAAAATCTTAAAAAAGAAAAATTGCATTGTTAAAATTATAGATATTTGAAATTACAAAGACGTGGAACTTGGGATTGCTTATAGTAAAGTCGGGAGAGGGAGGTGCCTCAGCATCCCCTAGCACACCCGTAGGTGCGCCACTGCATAGTCCTACACTATTCCAGAAGATTATAGTTATTACCATAACGACCATATACGGTAGGTTGTGGTATACGATAAAGAAACACATTTTATCAATGTGCTATATCTATAAGGTCTACGCGTAGACTTTATGGATAAATTTTTTTTATAACATAAAAAATGTATTTCCACAATCTGTTACATCTTGAACAATGAGTGTAAAGTAATAAAGGATTTTATGTCATGAATGACGGAGTAAAGGAACCTTCCAGTGACTGGCACTTTGACAGTTAGTAGTTAATTATACAATTATTTTCAATATATTTACAATTTGGGTATTTTTTTTTTTTTGTTTTGTTTTATTTTATGAAAACAAGTCCCGAAACCACCGCCTTTTTAACCTTTTTTAAGGATTACCAGAAACATTTGCTGATGCCAAGGTTCTTTATTAAGGGATTTGTGTGGTTTTGAAGATTTAAGTTAAATCGTTTGTAAAACGTTTTTGCTACATCTTGAACAGAGGAGGTGAAGTAGGATCATTATGCAAGGACTGGTTTGAAATATAAAATGTTGTTTTGGTTATAGCACGGAGAGTATTAGATGAATAAATAAATTTATTTAATTGTTAACAGTGTGCCACGTATACGGATATGACATATATACATTGTATATATTACGGCATTGCAATTATAACATAACGATGAATATAACGTCTTTTCATTTGTGTGTGTACCTCCTATATATGTAACCAACGTGGTAATATGAGTAGATATTTATTTGATTTTCTTTATGTAAGAATCTCAAATGATCAAAGGAGATATTTATGGCTCGAGTTCTTAAGCTTAAGTAACGCAGGGATGTTGGATACGGAATTTGTTCTAGACAATTTTACCCCTTAACATTTTATTAAAAGGCAGTTCAAAGAGAAAATTATTGTGTGAACTTTTTTAAGTATATTCATAATTTCGTATACGTATACAGAAATAATTGATATTTTTTGATTCCACTTTAAAATCTTAATCACAATTTTACCGGAAAACAATACTTGTGTATTTTCGTTCGTACAGCCCAACGCTGGTTTATTTGGCAGGTACGATATTATTAAAAACAATAAAATCACCTGTGTTCTGTTCACAGTATTGAATAAAAATCTTTCTAAAATTTAGAGCGAAGTGTTGAATGTATTGGTTTTATTATGATGTGTTTTTTTTTAAAACTATTTTTCTATCTAAATCGAATTAAATTTTTTTTTAATTCTATATTACTTTTAAACTTTGCTTGATTTTAAATTAAAAATTTTAAGTTTCGATTGACCTTACGCATTAAATATTTCTGGATACACCATGTTAAGTGTCTCACCTTCTGAGGCTAGCACAAAAAGATTTTGTATGCACGAGACACGTGACAGAGCCCACGTACAATTGACTATGGTAAAAATATTGGACGGTTAGGTGTAAACCTGCAACGTTTAATGTTTGGTTCTGTGTCTTATTTATGGTCATTGAAAAGCATAATTTTATGGGAAATTGGAGCCGTCTAAATGGGAATGGTATGGATTGTCCGGTCTGTATATGTATTGACCGGACTGGAATTGCTTCACTTTATTTTGTGAGTCTAAACTAAATGTGGCTTGATCACTACCTTTATTTGTATATTTTGTGGTGGAGGATTACCGATTTAGCGTTACGTTTTGGTTACCACGGTAACCAAACTCGCCGTTTTATTTAGTGTTATTATTTTATATTATATTTGGTTTCCATGGTAAATTAACAAATACTTTTTTTTTTTTTTTTTTTTTTTTTTTCAAAAAAAGGGGCTCTAAATTTCCGACTTTCCTGGTAGATTTTCCAAAGACAATTATCTTGACAGTCTTTCATAAAAACCTTGTCCCGACAATTACGAACACAACAAAAACAAAAAAAATTAGCCAAATCAGTTATGGCGTCAGCATAAAATATCGCTTTATTTATATATAAATATATATATTATATATGTTTACGGTTGAAATCCGAAATCCATCAAAACTTGTATCCACAAACCCCTTTCATTACAACTGGTTTTGACTTGTTATAACTAGAATTAACGTGCTTTTTATTAGTTAGAACTATAGTTGTGTCTGAAGAGATATTGATGAAAACTAAAATTATCTAGGGAAAAGTCGATTTCCAGAAGTAATTTTTGTGGCGTTAGTTTAAACCGGGGAAAAGGTTTATAGATTAACTACATATTAGAATAAGTCCGTTAATATATGGGCATTCATTAATGTCCGGGACAGGATAATCTAACGTTGTTATTTGTTTCGGCAGGATAAACACTGTCACTGGCGTTATAACATACACGAGATCTGATTTTTAAAATAAAATTTCGTCTGGACTCGTCATTTAAAAATGTGCGGTTAATTCTAGTTGTAACTAGTGCCAACCAGTTTTGACGAAAAGGGACTGTGAAAACTAGTTCCGACGGATTTCGGGTTTTCACTGTATCATATGCATATTATCTGGGGTGTTTTTTTTTCGTTCGGTTTAAATTCCGAATGCCGATAACGTTTTGAGAACAACGAGGTGACCGACAAAATATATTTAGGCGCGTATCGTCGAGTATCACATGTTTGTTTTGTCGCGATCGGACCGACGATAACGCGTTAAATACCGGCATAACGTACAAGTGGCACTACACAATTTGCGTACGAAATATTTGCCGAGGTCGTGTACATACTGATAACCAATATTATTACAAAATATATTGTGTATTGCGGCGGATGCGGTCGGTAAAGTCCGGGAATAATCGCAATCTGGCTATTGTTTAATACCAAATACTATATAGGTAGTGTGGGTTCATACATAATGCGGAAATGCTGATGGCTCGTATCTATTCAACTATCGTATTACGCGAAGTAAATTTTAAATTTTCATGTAACCGTATTGACGACGGTACAATAATTTTCCCGGACAACAAACCCGCCTTTTGTATTGAGTTTATCGTCGGCACTGAGCGTAGCGGTTTTATTAGGATGTGGTTTTTTTTTTGTCGGTCCGGAAAACAGTTTGTCTACCAGTCATCCTGATTTCCAATCGAAAAACGACGGGAGAACTTTTTTTCTGTAGTATTTTGAACCTAGTTGGTGTATTGGTCATTTTTCCATAATCCTTATAGTTTCCTTAATAACGGGGACATTTACGATACGGTGTTGTTGAATCTGTAATTCAGATAAAACCAATCGTAAACACCTAACATTTTTGCCGAATACTAACGTTAGAACCCTTTTTAGATTGTTCAATACATTCCGGCAATTTGTAGAGTTTTTTTTTTTATGTTTTTGTTTTGTTTTATGTGAACATTAAAAACAACCCCCGTGTAAAAACAACATGTCGGTAATCGCGACTTTTTTTTGTGATAATGCTGTTCACGTCGCGAAAAATCGTGTAAACTTTTACGAGGTGGAAAGCCCGGTAATACATATTTTTTTCCTTCAAACGAAAACCGAAATCGATTCACCTCCAATATTATCATTAAGCGATAATATTATCAAAGCTGGGCACGATGACCGAATTTTTTTAACTAGTTTAAGTTAAGTTATCCTAAAAAAAACAATAAAACTAATCTAGGTTAAAATTAATTTTAAAATTTAAACGAATTTGAGTAACTAAGTTAATAGTTACACTTTTTCACGAAAATCGCAACTTAAAATAAAAGTAACTTTTTTTAAAACTATCTTAACTATATTGATAAACGTATTTTGTACTAATACATTAAAATTAAATACAAAAAAAACATAGGTACACAAAAAAATCGTAAATTACTTTTAAAAACAACTTAACAAAATTTGGCAAAATAACCAAGTTAAGTTCAAAGTTACAAAAAAAAAATTAACGTTTAACTTCTTCATTTTAAACTTTTTATCTTAAGTTACTGTTTAGCTTTAAATATATTATTATAGTAACACACGAGTGCGAGTAGAAATATGCCTCTGGACCTCCTTCGTAATTGTTATGGTTCTTCTGTACTCCAACATTCCGCGGAGGTACTAAATTAATTGCTGCTTCAAACAAGTCTATAAATTTCAACTCCGAATCACGACGCATCTCATTGATTCCGTCATACTCGGTGGTTTGCGTAATCAATGCAACGGCTGAAGCACAATATTCCTTTTGTAAAAATACACTGAGATTTTTCATTATGCTGAAAATCGGCTATACTACTGTTATAGTTATGACAAATTGTGCTGTTAGTATCGATGCAAGCAGGACATGAGGTTTGACTCTGTCGGTTTTCAAATTATTTTCAACCAAGCACTCAAACGATATGTTCATATGCATCGTAGAACAAACCGAGTGAATCCAAATGTTCAACCCATCGTGTTTCGCAACATTTTAACTTTTAATATTTGTATTTGCGTTTAATAATTGAAAACTTTAGTGAATAGTGGTGCAGCGAGATATGTCTTTATAGGTAGATATGAACTTTCTAGAATTATCTAGATTCTAGATCAGTGGTTCTCAACCTTATTGGATTCGTGTCGCCCTTTATCCACAAGAATCCAACACTACGTTTCCCCAACATCAAAATACTAAATAATTTACGCTGTATATTACAGAAGAAATATATAAGCTCTTAAAAAACAAAAAAATACAGTACGCAGAAAAATAATATTTACACATTTTATTTTAGCTTTAGTGTTGAATAAACATTGATATTTTAAATTGGAAAAAAAAAATAATAAAAATACGAATATTGAAAAATTATGATAATTGTATTTAATCTGAACAATTAATGAAAAATTTGACCATGGTGGTTTTTATAAAGTTGGGGAATTCGAGAATGATGGTGGAAAAAACGAGTCGTTGTCGCACTTCATACAGACTTATTATCGGTCCTAAAATATAACTAGACTTAATATAAAGATAATAATTTCGCGGCACTTATGCTGTTTAGTGTGAACAATTATTACGCTGTTCTGATGGTGGTGGCAATTGCACGACGGCATCCGCATTAATACGATTTTATTCGACAAATTGTCATATTTTTATTATTTTCCCCGAGGATTTCACGTCACCCCCTACACTCGATCCATGGCACCCCAGATGAGAACCACTGTTCTAGATAGTACGAAACTTTTAAATAACTAATAATTTATTTATTAGTACAAGTAGTCGGGTGATTTATTTTTTGGATACTGATATTTCGGGTCAAACCCCCTCGACCCTGGCGACTATTGTAAAACTCGTAAGTACCTCTATTGATCTATACGTTTAATTTCATCGCGTACTATTAAATTATCGTTCACAATTATTTTTCAACGATACGGTAAATTACGAAATACAATTGGAATAATATCTATTCAACCGCACTGTAACATTTTAATCCGATACGATGTAAACCCGTTGACCGTTTTAGTTGCGCGTCATAAAATATGTTTTACGGAAATATCGAGACGATCCGAAAAATAATAAATAAGCCTGTAATGTCGTTACAGAGTTCAAAACAATTGCTTGACGATCTGTACGACGGACGAGATCGAATCAGACGTATAATATGGCCTAGTGGTTTTTCTCGCTGTATGATTTCATTAAAATTTGACATTTTTACGGGATCGGATAATTAAATAATCGGCTATTGCTACAGTCCGTAAATAAAACCAATGGGAATTTTTATAATAATTGGCTTTACCACCAAACGGTGAGGAAATTGATTAGGTTCGGAGGAAGAAAAAAACCCAAAAGTCAATACTGTTTTTTGCTTATTTCGGCCAAACAACGAATTTGCCAGCGGTTCGTTTGCAGTTTAGACATTTTCCACCTGTTTCATAATGATTTATTAATGATTTATAATCAACGGACGAGACGATCGCCCGTATAAATGGTAGCTATAGAAATCGTCCGCGTGCGGTTTATACGTCGACCCCGCGGTCCGGGGGTTCGTGCGACGCACAAAGGATCGCGGGTGACGGTGAGTGGTGAATGAGGGAAAACGGCGAAACAACAAATTATTACTCTTTCGTCGGAGTGAGTGTCTTTTCGCCGTTTCGGGATTTCCGAGGGATTCGCAGGCGATGACATTATAATATTACGTGTGCGAGTAGTAGGAGTACATCACTTTTGACAAACGGTCTCCCGTTTGAAATACGTCCGGTTGAATTATTGCCGTAGTTTCACTCTCTTTATCTGGTAGGTTAGTTTAACGGTGTTAAAACACGTCGACACGGCTGCTCGAGAAATACCGTTAATATTGCGGACAACCCGTAGGTATATACGCATTTGTACTAAATCCGATAGGTCAACGGAATCGTCGAAATTACATTTTCGACATTTTACCATTAAATAATAATTATTATAAAAATAACATAATATTATTTCAAAATATAACAATTGAGACTTGTACTACTATGTAAAAGACAGGCAGTGGCCTAGCCAGGGTTTTATCAAGAGGGACGGTGGTCCAAAAACTAACTTAAAACTGTCGTTGTATTATATTCCACCACCACCTACAGTTGGTCCTCGTCCACAACAATAACTTTCTCATCCGTGTCCTCGCGTGATTTTATTGCATATTATTTATCAGGCGTTTTTTATTTTTATTTTTATAGGTGTACACGACACGGTCAAATTATATCTAGAACACTCCACACCCACTACCCCGTTTGCGTCACTGTCGAGATATGTGCGAGAGAGACGAAGCAATAGACAGGAAATACCAAAGACGTTGGAGACGGTGTAAGGATAAATATTAGGAATGTCGGGAATAATATTATCATGGTTCATCACAATAAATATTGACGAATTTATATCACAAGTATTAACTACAGTATTTACATTTTCGTAATTGTACATTTAGTTGTATTTTGTTGTATATTGTAGCCATGCTCGTGTATTTAATAATAATAATACGATTGTATTTAGATTTGTATCCGTTTGCGGAACATGTGACCGAACCGTTTTCGATTTTTTTAAATTAATATTGTCGCGAATGTATTATAATTTAGGTCACCGGGAATATTGATATAATAATATAAAGTCCCGTGAATATTATTCTGTGAATCGACTTGTATTATCGTCATTGGCCACGTTCGTCCAATTAAAATATCCACATTCCATAACGGATTGTCAATTTGTTATAAATGGATTGTAGAGATATTAATAGTCTGGAGAGTAATTTAACTCTTGCCGCCTTTTGGTATTGCGAATCATTGTGAAACGGTCTTTTCGAGGTGCATAGCTACAAAAACCAAACACGGAAAGCACGTTTGGACGTAGTAGACAATATGCGTCTTCAGTTGACTTTTGTGACAAACTTGGTCGCATAAACTAGGCAAATTGCACGCATTAAGACTCACGGTATCAAACCACACACTCCATTCAGATTTGAAGCTTTAAATCTATTCATGAAGAAGCTGAATGCTTCTATAAAAGATTCCACTCCCGTCTTTCCTTTCACTCAAATCCTCTAATAAAAAAACCTTTCATCCTTATCAATCCCAGGCAGTCACCCTAGACGACTAAAACGAAAATGGTGCAGAGATCTCTTACAATAATTAATAAAAAAAAAAAAAATTATGTAAACTAACAATCAATATTAAAGTGTCATCATTGGATGGCTTCTTTTCTCACGTTTATCATGTTATAACTACTTTTATCCTATATGCTTATTATGTCAAACGATATAGATGGTATATTTCTTCATTTTAAAAAAAAAAAAAGACTCACGGTTCAAGACGTGTACATGTAACGTGGTGTTATTTTTCAATAATCTTAACTAGTTTTGTTGCCAATTGTGTAGATATATATTCATTTATTACTATTGTTTCCTTTATCGATAGACATATCTTATTATTCTTACTCCCGTGCACGTGTCGTGTGCAATACGATTTACAGAGCCATCAGCAGATGTAACGTAACGTTATATGTTTCTCGGGGTTCCGCGAGAAACCACGAGCACACAAAAGACAGTTCCCGCGGCTGAAAAAGTTCGGGCGGACACGTGGCAGCGCCGAAATAATAATCACCCTGTATACGCGCATGGTACGTCGTAGTCGCGGGCGCTTGGCAAGTCCCCCCGGGTGGGTCACCGCGAGTAATTCACGGTCCTCTGACCGATTACAGAGTGAGCCGTTAATAATAATTATAATAATTGGCGGTGTGTATACAGCGTGTACCCGCCGCACAGGGGTTCCCGCCCTCGCGTATTTTCTTTTTCTTGTGGTCGGTCTCCCGGTCCGTGAATGCGAACGATGTGAACGGGGATCGGGGCGTGCCCGCGAACCCTTTATTTTCTGACAATACGTCTACACTACACGGCCGTGGTTCGCGCCAGATGTAAGGCACGCACGCACACGCTCTCGTAGAGAGAACGGTAAATAATAAAAATAAAACCACATATAATATTATAAAAAAAAATAAATAAAAAAAAAAAAACCAATAATAATAATGAACGTTGCCGCCACTGTCGTTTTTATTATGATACTATTGCTTATTATGTGTCGGCGAAGACGATTTTACCGCGGGCGACCGGAAAACGTGCGGGGCAGAAAAAAAAAAAAAAATCCGTCGTTGCGAAACACTCTCCGCCGTTTAAAACGTATAATTATACTGTTACGGTGAAATCGCGTTCTTTTTTTTTTTTTTATGTTTACGTTTTAGTAAATATGAGTTGACGTCGGTGTCGACCGCATGTCGTTTGTACTATATAATACGATAATAATTTTTTTTTAAATTTTTTTTTTTTTTTAAATGCAATCTATACCACTTGGGCACAATAAAAATATGTGATTACAGAATAGTTATACTCGTATACAAATTATTTTTAAAAAATACATCATATCCTTAATAACATTTATACATAATACGTGAAATTTTCGAGGAAAGCATCCACCCATTAGTAACACTTTCATTTGTAATTTTAATTATATATATATTTTTTTAAATTAATATTAATATTTGTGGTGCCAACAGGTCACCACACCATTTCCGTTTTAACCGTCTCGGGGGTTGCCGGGGATTGTAGGATTAGCAAGGTTTTTGACAAGAGGATTGGGATGAGTTAAAGTGCGAACATGGAAACGTTTATAATATGTTTTAACTTCTTCTGAAACTGAAGGCATTTTTAGATCAGTATTTATAGTGAAGTTAGAGACATAGGGAGGGGCATTTAATAATTTGCGTAGTGCGATGTTTTGGAATGTTTGAATTTTTTTAATGTTAGTTTTTTTTTGCGTTTCCCCAAAGCTGAAGTCCGTATGTCCACTTAGTAGTGATTTATAAATAAGTAATTTAGTATTGATGTGAGTATATTTATTCATTTGTTCATGTAATTTTTTTAGTGGGCGTAGGCGTAGGTTTAGATTTATTCTTTTGGTCCTAATATGCTGGGCCCGGGTCAGTATTTTATCAAGGGTCAAGCCAAGATATTTAACATTCAAGTTAACGCACAAGTTAATTCGTGATAAATTCCAGCCGAATGGCACAGTCCTAGAGTTTAACTAGCGCAACTTAAGTTCAAATCTAGGGGGTGCTACAATTGTGAGGTAGCCTTACATAGCCGTGTAGGGTTCCCCCCCAAGCATTACGTATTGCCTAAAAACATTTGAGCATATGCAAAGCAGTTAACTATAGGAGTTGTTAATTGCATACTAAAAAATAAATGTAATTAAATTGTATGTTTCATAAACAGACAATTTAGTAGGTACCTATAACATGATGTTTCGAAGCACCCAGAATAATAATGTAAAATAAACTATGATAGTACTTATAGCCAAAATAGAGTGGTACGGTCGATTTTTTATATCTCCTAAATTTAAAATTTTAGATGTACATACATTTTCATCGTCAATGTTAAAGTGGACAGCACTTTGATATTTTCGTTCACACAAACTGCGTGACGTGCTCCGACCAGAATCATTAACAGTTTCCCTGTCTGAATGGTCTCACTTACTTTGAATAATATTTTTTACTAACTTTTTTAATAACGTCAATTATCACTTATTTACAATCGCTGTCGGCCGTTTATGACATCCTATACTCCTATCGATAACTTACTATCGTTCATGATTATCTCTCAGTAGGCGTAGGTTTAGATTTATTCTTTTGGTCCTAATATGCTGGGCCCGGGTCAGTATTTTATCAAGGGTCAAACAAAGATATTTAACATTCAAAGCACTTGGAATTAGAGTGTTATAAATTAAGACATCAGGGCAAGGGGCAAGTTTAATACGATAATAATGATTTTTTTATTTTTTATTGATTTTCTTTAATTTACCATTGGCGTAGGGTCGGCGTATATAAAAAATTACACAATATAAAATCTAGAGGAGAGGTAGAGTATACAAAATAAATACGATACTATTGTTATACACTCGATATACATTATAAACAGTTTCTTGATTAAAGTATGATTAAATTTTTATCATCGTCATCAATGATTTCTTTTAAAATTAATTAACTTCCAAGGCTGCAATTAAACACTTAGATCAGGTGCGTTAGTTGTTTTTGTATAATTATTGCATTGTTTTGCGATCCAGTTATAATATGAATCTTACAAATTCTATTCGTATTTCATAACCGCAAAAGGATCTACGACTTGTTGTGCGTGTGTATTATTATTATTTTATTTTATTTTATTCTATGTAAATATGTTATTCAAAAATAATGGACGATAATGCAAAAGAAATACGGGCAACTAATTTTTCTGAAGCAGAAAATGATTTTCTCATTTTAGTTGTAAAAAAAAAAAAAAAAAAAAAATACAATTTAATTATTGAATGTATATGAATATATAGACTACATAAAAATAAATTATTAAATAAATTAAATAATATAATTTTGTTTTTATGCAGATATCTAATAAAACCTTTAATAGGCATTAATCCTTATATAAAATATATAACTTTTTTTTTATAATGAAAAAATATGCTTGGAACAAAATTCAAAATTAACAGTTTCCCCTTTGTATGTAACATAATTTCTATATATATATATATATATATATATATATATATATTTTTTTACTTAAACTATTCGTGGGGATCGGCCACCTTGGTCTTCAATCGCCTGCACTCGGTACCGTGTCTCATATCGTCGATATGATAAGAACGAATACAGAGGGGGTTTTCGGGGTTCAAACCCTACCCTATGAAATATCAGGAATAATTTTTTTTTTTTTCAAATTTATTATAAGAAAAATACAATTAAGCACAATAAGTATATGCGAAAATGGAAGAAAAATCAAATAACAATAATAACGTTATTGGGGTTGCGTGATTAAGGAGCCACCCATGGGTAGCATTTCACTTGAAATTTACGTTATTATTGGATTAAGTTAAAAAAGATCTCTACGCCATTTTCTTTTGAGTCTGCGACGGGGATTTCCAGGAAGTGACGGGATATGTAAGTCTTTTATCAGAGGATTTTCGTGGTTTTATAATCTTATAAAAAAAAAAACGTTCATAGAAAACAGCAGCTTCTTCTGCTAGCGTTTTGATGCCTAGGCATTTGTGTAGGGTCAGGTTAGAGACAAACGGCGGAGCATTTGTAATTTTTCGAAGTGTAATATTTTGGTATGTCTGTATTTTATTTAAATTTAGCGTTTTCGCCGATCCCCATAGCTGGATTCCATACGTCCATATAGGTTCCAGAAGAGATTTGTAGCGAACAATTATGAAAAATTAAAAATAATTTTACTGGGTTATTTCATAGTTTTCCATGAGATTTTCAAATAAAATATATTAACATAAATGCATATATACGAGGACATAAAGAGTAATGATGTATGATATGATTTGACGTTGTAAATTTGTTCAACACCCGACCACGAAATATTTCCCCGCGTTCGCCACTGGTAGACGCGTCTCATCCTTTCCCCCCCCCCCCGTTGTTCGCATTATTTTGCAAAACCATACTCTGACCCAGACCAAATTTGTCCAAACGTGTTGCTAAAATGTCCAAACTACACGGTACTACGACGGCGGGGTTTTAATTGAAAAACACATATAATAATGTTTTAATAATTATGTACCTATACTGACTAATAAACAACGAGTACGGTTTCGTGTAAACTTGCATAAACCGAGAATGATTATATAAATTAATAATGCCTGTATTACCCAAACTTAAATATTTCCACGGTGTTATTAATAACGAGCACGAGTATTATTTTATTATACGCGTCAATAAGCTCTTAGTATATTTAAATTAGAATAGCTCGTAAAATATTTTAAGACCGTACATTATACACTTTAATGACAGCGACCTGTAATTGTGCTTACGCTGTATGGGCATGGCGAATATTACGAAACGAACAATGGGAACCCGCGGTTTGAATAAAAATTTACTTACAGTGGAAAGTGGCAGTGGCGGCTCGTGATGTTTAAACAAGGCAGTAGTGTATAGCAGTGTACATGTGTGGAAAACGGAAAGAGTATTTTGCGTCTAAACCCACCGAATCGCCAAAAAAAATAATAGCCTCTCCCTCATCGCAATTCGCGTCAGAGCGAATCGAACACAGCCACGGCCGCGTGTTCCGACGGTCTAGTTTGGTCGTTTGGTGTACGCACGCGAGCGATGTGCTGAGGCGAACTCCCCTCGAAATATCAGGGGAAATGTTTAAAACAAATGACCCGACCGATTATTAATTTAATAGTTATAGTTAGTTTTATCTAGAAGTTTCACTACAAGAGACATGCAAATAAAACAGAGATATAAATTTGTGTATATATATATACAGGGTGTGGCAGAGCCCACTGACGAGTTTTGATGGGCTATAAATAACGAACAGTAAAATTAGAGAAAAGGATTTTTCTATTTAAATTAGTATTCAATCCTATTTTTAAAATTATATCTCCAAGATGGTGGCCTTCAGCTGTTGTAGACGATCCAGTGACGGTCCTGTTCTCGTCCTCAAAAAAATAGGCGCCGATCACTTCAAATTGGGACACAGCACACCACACTATCACTTTAGGAGAGTGGAGTGGTTTTTCATGGAGCTGCCGTGGGTTATTTGTAGCCCAGTATCGAAAATTTTCTTTATTTACAGTTCTAGAAAGATGAAAATGGGCCTTATCGCTACAGAAAAAAGTTGATATCGGAGGAATTTGCAGAAGAATTTGCTGACAGAGATTTTTACGGTTGCCGTAGTCAGTAGCATTTATTTCTTGGACAAGCAATTATTTATAGGGATGGAATGATAAATCTTCATGTAGAATTCTCTTCAAAGAACGGTCTGAGATTCCCAAAGCTACAGCGTGTTTCCGGGCTGAGCGTCTTGGTGACTTCTCAATTGACTCTCTAACCAACTGCACATTTTCGAGGGTTCTTACCGTTCTGGGTGCTCCGTGTTCAAGTCTACTTAGGGTACATCTAGTTTCTTCCAAATACCGTATCCAAAATTTGATAGTGTTAGTAGAAGGAACAGATTCAGCACTTGGAATGCCGAAGTGTATACGAAAGCCCTTTGTGTAGCGATCACAGAATGATTATTTTCGTAATACGCACGCACGACGAAACCACGATGTACACCTTTCCAGACTATGATTACGAATAAAAACGGCATTACCGTACAATTCAAAATATACCACTTATTAAGGCCCGCTCTTATCTTATCACAGGCTAATGACCTCTTTAAACTCGTCAATCGGCTCTACCGCACCCTGTATATATATCTCCAAAGTATTGTAATAAAGTATGATATTTGAGTGAAAATATTTTCACACATTATACATATTTATGAACATTCTAAATTTTTTCAAGCCCTCCAACACCCGAAATTTGTTCCCGTGTTCGCCCCGGATGAGGTGTGTCTATTGGACAATGAGACTATCAAACTAGTGATAAGATGCGAGCAGATAAGGATTAATAGTATAATGTCGGTATATGTCTATGAATATCACTGATATCACTGCTATGAGAACACCTACCAGTTTAGTCAGTGGCCATTCTATAGTTCACGTGTGAACGTGTAGTTTTAATATGACTTCTTACGCGTTGTACGCCGAAATCGGCGTGTTAATTGAAAATGTCTAGTGAAACTCGGAAAATCTGCTATTTCGCTTGTTGACAAACATGTACGGAGTTGCTGTTATCCCGTGCGATCCCGTGTTTTTGAGCGGCACAAACGGTTTAATGAATATGTCGTAATACAGTTGAAGACGGACATTTGGCCTGTCCACGCTCCTCAAAAACTGACGATAACATTTTGGAAATAAATAATATATCTGTGGCTGAGCGTTAGCTAAAACGGTTAACATTAACAAGGCGACACATTTAGCGCGAACATAACAAAAGTCTGCGGTTTTATTCGAATCAGTTAAAAACAAAATCATTTTCTTAAACGGTGTCCAAAAACCTCGCTTACGAACCAAAAGACGGCTCGTGCTGCTTTATCTGTATAGGCTCATAAGTCGAACCCATGTGCTACAACACGCTTTCCCACACACACACACACATATATATTCACCAGATTTTCGGCTTTATACGAAATTAAAAAGCGCGTTCGGAGGGACACGCATTTTTAATCGGTCGAAGCTGTAAAATCATAATTGACAGAGGACACAGAGATATTAAATGTATTCACAAGAAATGGATTTCCAACGATGTTGCGACCGATCGAAAATACAATTGGACCGGTGCACCGACCACGGAGGGGTGTATATAGAATGGGAAACATATTAAATTATGATAAATTGTTAATAAAAAGTTTTTCAACTGAAAAACAGTCTCGTTATAGTTAATAACCACGCCTCGTGTGCGGCATAAATCGATTAATTTCAGGAGCAACAATGGTAATAATGAACGCTGCGTGTGTTTAAATAATTAATTATGTTACACACAATATTATTATTACAATAATATTCTTAACGAAAGATCTATTGACAATAAGCGAATGGGAAAATATCAGTTTGAGTAGTTTTATTATGTTATACGGTGCGCTTGCACCAGAACATTTCTACATTCTGGCGGATGCGATAATTCCGGATCACTTTTAAACGTGCTCTTATATGGTATCCGTCAATCGACAATATTACAATCATTGTCGCCGTTATTTTTACCGGTTTTTTTTTTTTTAGTCGTTTTGTTCTCGCGAGCTCGGTGTATCATATTTTTTTAATAGATAACAGACAATAATCAACTGGTAGATAACCGAACACATGTCGCAATAACTCAAGGATGTTCGTACCAAAACGTGTATTAAAATTATTTGATTTTCTCTATCCGGTGAGAAATGTACTAAAGACACATAACAACTACTCGGGTTCGACTAACTAAACACGAATGTGCATTCCTATAATGTCATGACACGCGTTGAAAATAAAAATGTATTTATATATATATATATAACAAAAAAAACTGACCGACTCGATAAGTAAAAAAACGCGCGTTGGAATAAAAACGCACGTGCAATTGAATTTCGAATGCTACTTTTATTTCTCGACTTGTCACACCAAATGCGTTTAAATTAACGATATAAACGCGGGTAAGGTTTTCGGCGACCCGACCGGTCGTCGGTATTTATTGGCGATATCCCGGACGTCCGCCTTCCTGTAACCACCAGACATTTTACCGACGAACACCTCCAGTTTTTTTATTCGGTCGCAAATCTCGTGGATTATACCGGGCCCGTACTTGGACCCTTGGCCCATCGATTCCATGTCGTAGAGAAATTGTTCGCGGTCTTCGATTTCCAAAATTACTGGAAAAAAAAAAAAAAAACAATCACGGCGTACTATAAGAATTGACGACTTGCACGATTTAATTAACAAAAAACTAAAACAATAGTGTATACAATAACGGGTATAACGTTTCCGGTACCAGTGTCTTAGTCAATCGGCACGAAAACGTATTTTCCATTCTTTATACCGATTAGATTGTCCAATAATTATTTTTTTATTCGGATAATAATTTGATTTGATATTTTTTTATTTTTTTTTTTTTAATAGAAAAAAATATAATTACAATCTGTATAATAGTACAATAAGTAATTGTGGGGGAAAAAACAAATAATATAATAGCATGTAACGACTTGAAATGCAACTGATCATTACCGGTTCTCCTACTGACTGTTACTTTATGTTAAATAATAATGTATGAACGTTACTTATTACCCTAAGTGTTGTGGGGGGGGGTATCTTTATGGTTGGAGGAGAAGGTCTCTACACCGAGACCTTTTTAGACGTCTAGGTGGATTTTGTTGAAGGGTGGGAGAAGAGAGTTGCGTTATGAGTGGGTTTGAATTGTTGAGAAGTCGCTTATGGAAGTTTTTATATCGAGATATAGCTGTTTGTTTAACTGTGAGGAGGTGTAGATCTTTATGTATTGTTTCATTTGAGACGTATGGAGGAGCGTTTAGGATTCGACGTAAGGCTTTAGATTGGAGGGTTTGTAATTTATTGATATTTGATATTTTTGCGGCTCCCCACAGTTCAATGCCACATGGATTTATAATCGGATAATAATAATAAAAGATTCAACCGTCGTTTGAGTAATTATATACCTATCTTTAACATCGGGATGCCTATGCAGTAACGCAATTGCAATATAACTACCTGTCGTCAATAAATTAATTGATTTCGTAATGTCGTATTCCAGTCAAACGAATTAAATATTATTCACTGACGAATAATAACATTGTACAGTAATTTATGCCGTCTCTGTAAGTATCGCCGGATTCAAAACGACAATAATGCCGGGTCAGATTTAATTAAGTATACCGGGTACGAATATATCGGAATATAACGGATATATTTTATTATTTTTCATTTATACGGTTCGAGTAAAAAAAAAAAAAATGTAACAACAATCATTCTCCACATCCAGTGACGTACCCGGGAAATATTTTCAGGCAGGTGGGGGGAGGGGAATATTAAAAATGGAATAATAAAATTATAGAAAAAAAAAAATTCCCAATAGCAATCCTGAATACTCAATATTAAACGAGAAAAATGCACTACACAAGTTTAAGTAAAACACGAATTACGGTTATACGCGAATAAACACGCGACAAAGATCGTAGGCTACGGTGAAATAAAAAACCAATATTATCAGATTTACTATGCCGAGTATCCGTATGGTTGTTCATTCCATTATTATCATCACTAGGTCTGGGATTTCGATACGATTGCATCTTTTTTTTCCCGATGGTCCGAAAGTAGAAAATGAGTTTTGGAGGATAGTGTTTGTTTAAATGTAATTTTTACTTCGCATATCTGTGCGTTTGTTGACAAATTTAACCTGAAATACATTTTTTTTTTAATGACTACGGTATTTTCATAGGTTTTAGAGAATTTTGTTAATTTTTAATACGGCCAACGTAAATTTACGATAATAGGTTTTGTTCAGGTAATAACCAGCAAAAAATTAGTGAAAATATTAAAATTATTATTTCAGAACGAATTATTAAGAAGTAGTTAAGAAGTAATTAAGTCAGAAGATATATCCACCAAATGGCTATATAAAAATAATAATACTATTTAAAAACCAAAAAAAAAAAAAACACTTGTAATACATTTTTTTTTTTACCGTTCAAGCTATTATAAATAAATTAAAAGGCATGTTTACATTTTTTTTTTTAAGGGCATTTTCTGTGAGTTTTTAGGGCATTAAAATGCTAGTTACTTAATCATCACTTAACATAACGTCACATATTTTTTTTTTTTTTTGTTGTTCGTTGAAAATGTAATTTCACTAAAAAAACACACCGTTGTAATTTTTTTTATTTAAATACATTCAACGAACCCTTTACGCAGCCCAAATGGTTCTCGAAAATTACGTGTTTAGCGGTACGATAAATCGTATCGTCTAACAAATTGGACGGACGGTTTTTTATGACGGCCAACATTACACTAAATCGGGGGGGGGGGAGGGAATGAGCTGACCACCATTGGCATTGTTGTTGCTTTATGGCAGGACCGCCGAAATTGATTGTATACTTTCGTTCAATATTGTGCACGAGGGACGGCAAGAGTAATAAATCGATAATGAATAACCGGCGACTGGCGTGCACACTCCCCGCGAAAATGACGATATTAAATTCCGCAGCGACGTGTTTGGCGGAGTTATATTAGACATTTGGTAACGAAACGATAAACGAAAGTGAATTATTTATAAAATCCGCGCCGCCAATCGTGCGACTATAATACAGGGTGCCGCAGAGCCGACTGACGAGTTTTGATGGGCTATAAATAACGAACAGTAAAACTTAAAGAAAAGATTTTTTTAAATTTAAATCTGTATTCAATCCCATTTTTAAAAATTATATCTCCAAGATTGCGCGGCTGTCAGCATTGATACACTGTTGTAGACGATCTATGAAGCTCTCATATGATTTTCGGCACATTTCGACTGGTATGGCCTCGACTTCCACGGTGATTTTCTGTTTAATTTCTTCTATGGTATGCGGGCGATATTTGAAAACCTTATCCTTAAGGATAAAAGCCCCTGAGGAAAAAATCACACATGCTTAAATCTGGGAACCGTGCTTGCCAGCCTATGTCTCTTCTCAGAGAGACTAACCGCCCAGGGAACATAAGTCGCAAGACAGCAAGTGAAATTCTAACTGTGTGCGCTGTAGATTCGTCTTGCTGAAACCATACATCTCCAAAAATCATGATCTTCAGCCATTTCCTCCAACCTATGCTGCAGATAAGTTTCCAACATCACAACATAACGAGCGAACTGTTTCAATATCGCACCTGCGGGTCGTGCACCTGATCGGAAATCGATTTGTTTGTGGGCGGACACGTTCAGGGATACCGGTAGTGTACAGAAGAAACATAATAGACCTTCCAGAACCGTCAGGACGCCAGAAATCATCGAAAGGGCAATGGCGGCGATTTTAAAATCCCCTAGGCACACAAACACTCGGCTGCTATAGGTATGTCTAGTCGCACAGTGAGACGAATTCTTCATGAGGAACTTAATACCTATACAAATTGGTAGGGGCGCAACAATTTAATCCACGCGATTATGTTGCGCGAATAAATGCATGTAACGCCCTTCTCGAAAGCCCGCCTCAGGACGCTCTTGTGTTCTTTAGTGACGAGGCACATTTCCATATTTGAGGATGTGTGAACAAACAAAACATGCGATATTGGAGTGCCACTAACCCGAGAGAACTCCATGAGCAGCCTCTGCATACAGATCGTGTGACTGTTCGGTGTGTAATACCTATGCTGGAAAAAGTGGACAGAAATTTCAAATTCCGACTATCTCAGTGCATTGACGAGAACGGTGACCACCTTCGAGATGCAGTATTTAAAACCAAATAAAATAAAACTTTAAATGTACCCCTATACACAGAAAAAATAATTAAATCATTATTGCCAATACTTTTTGTGATTTTTTAAAATAAGGAAGTAACCACGCCCCACCCTGTATAATATTATAGTAGCCGTCGTTTATGTCAGGGGTTCCGACATTCGGCCCGGGGTTTTTATGCCAACAATTTCACTGTTTATTTATTGAAAGTAGTATGTATAGTCGTAATTTTAGTTCATTATTTTAATATTATAACTAGAGGCAGGAATAATATTATCTTAAAAGAGCTTAAATAACATGGTAATATTATCTTAAAAAAAAAAAAAAACCGAAAATATACATTTAATATTCTTTAAAACTCGTAGTACAATATACAACAAATATGCTTTTACACGAATATATTCTCTTAAATTTTAAATATACAAAATAATAATAAATCTAACTGATGTTTAAAAGTAATTCGATTTTTTTACTGTAATAATTTCTTTTTCTTTTATTTACCGAAAAGTGTTAAAATATGTTTAAAATATTGCTGGGGAATATTACAAAAGAATCTAATATATAAATATATATATATTTATAATAAAATATAAAATAGCTTAAAAAAAAAACATTATCTTAACATTTTATTTAATTAATTAAACTAAATTCTCCCTTTTCGAAAACATTTAACAACTATGTTTTTTCCATGTACTATGGTGTCATTTTGGTACGACGGTTCGTTAAAATATTTTTATAAACTTTTGCTAGGTTTTTCAAAATTATTCAAAGTCCTTGATTTTTTTTTTTTAATGTTTTTACCAATTCATTTCTAGCCCGCGAGAATTGTCGGGCTTTCGTTATTAGAGGGTCAGAGTCTAGATCCACATAATTAAACGATATATTCTCTAATAGTCTTTATAATACGAAATATTTTTTGAACATGAAATATTCTCAAAAATAAATACATTTCTATTGATTTGTAAGATTCACAATTTGTATAAATTTCAAACCCCCGACTAACTGCATAGACTCAAAAAAAAAAAAAAAAATATTATACTGAGCCTCTAATTATTATTGTTTAATAAATGTATACGATTACGTTTCTACACTAAAAAAATAAATGGGACGGAAATTCGACTCTCTGTAGCGTGTAACAGAGCTGCTTACGGACGTTGTTTTATTTTTCGGTAAATTATGATTTTATACAAAATATAATATTATGCACTTAAAAACGATTGTTGTTATGTTTTACGTTGGCAGTCCTCATTGTGTGACAAAGAAGTGTTACACCGGTATCACTCGGTAACATACCTAAGAGTATTGGCACAACCGATAAAAAGTGAGTTTGGGTTCATTATAACAATAATCATTTAAACCAGACAAACTAGATTTTTTTTTTCAACAAAAATATTTTCTTTTCTCCTCATAGCGATAGCACTTACGGAATTATTATAAACCAGAAGGGAAAACGTTCTATTATTATATCTTATGGTTTTAAAGTATAACTCAACTGAAATAATAATAATAATAAAAAAAAAAAAAAAAACCAATTCAAATACAATCATTATTTTTTTTTCTGTAATAAAAATAAGTCTAGATGTGAATAAAACATTTTTTTTTTTTTATACATAAGCCTTTAAAGGAATTGTTCTTAGGTATGTAAATATAAGAAATAAATACGACTGCGATACAAAAAAAGTGTCGATAAACTGTAGTTTTAAAATAAAACTCGATGAAAACTAAACGAATAAAATGTACACCACTACAATAATCAATTCGATTTTTTTTTTTTTTAACTGTACCCAATATGGGGAATTGAAATCGAGAAAATACAAATATTTTTTAAAATCTTTGATCTAGAATTTCATATACCTATTCCCTCGTTAACAAAAATGTATGAGATGTACGAAAATATTTTAGAGTGTAATTAATTGGTTTTTAAAATGACAACACATTAATGTGACGACATTATATACGCTCGTTTAATGAACATTTTTTATCTTTCTTTAAGAATTACAAGGATAATTATTGCCATCAATTGATGTCTATTTCACTAAAAACTGTCGTTACCGTCTTCTATACAAAGCCACCAGCAGTCGCTATAAAGGACCCCGTATTAGAGTCATGAGTATGAAAAATTGAAATTATCACATTTAAAATATTTTTTTTTGAAAATGAATGTTCACACAGCTCGAGATATTTCAATAAAATATTAAAAAATAAACTGTTTGAATATTTGTAATATAATCATTAATTTGATCTTTATACGGTTTAATCGGCTAAAAATTGTATATAGACTATATGTGATTTTTTTTTTAAACGTAAATCTAAAATCAACGTAAGATATTTCGCATTACCACAATCATAAATTCTTATAACCTCAAATTATATAACCGTATTAGTTTAAAGAAAGTATATGATAGTTACTCAACTTTAAACTACTTATAATAGACAAATATTTCTGGGTCATTTTTTAATATATACAATAATATACGAATATTATGCAATTAAATAATTAATTTTTTTATTGCGTTTTAACATTTGTTTAAATAAAATATTGCAACAACTTGCGTATAATAATATATTGATAATTATTAATTAACCGTTTCTATAAGAATAGTCACCTAAGTAAATTAGAACTCTATCAATAACATTAATGCTATAAAAAAAAAAAAAAAAAAAATACCTTACGAATAGGTAATATTACTTTAAGTATATGTATTTTATATTTTCTTTTAAAATATCTAAAAATTGGTTCAAAGAAGGAGATATATTGGATTTTTAAAACCGAACGAATATAGCTAAAAAAAAAAAAAAAATAAATAAATGTTCACTTGTAATCTATTGAAAGTCATCGATTTGTGCCTAACCTTGTTTCGTTTACTCGAAAAAACTAAATACTCTCTTCTCGGCTGGATTTCAAGAAACCGAATTTCGCCCAACTCTAACATAAGTATACGGAAAATTATTTTAATTTAATATTTTATTATTATTATTATATAGGATTGTACAAATCATTATCAACGAATTTAGATTATTTCTATACATATATTATAAGTTATGTTACAGTCAAAGTGTAAAATTCAGTAATTGTATAGAATTATTATATACAAATACATGTAAGTATAAATTAAACTGAATAGTTTTATAAATATAAAAACTACAATGTAAACAAAAAGTGTTCGTATACGTCGTAATTAGGCGTATAATTTTAATTACTTGTTACGATGAGATAAACTCGAACGGCATTATCGAGACATAATTTGTTTAACGGGTATATTTTTATTTGGGCGTTTTGTTTGAACGTCTTTCATCCAGGTTGTCAACATATTTTCCAATTTCAAAAGGAATACTTTGCATATTTAATGAGATATTTGAGCCTGATGATTTTTACAAATATTTTCAATATCCGGCCATATGTAGGCAGTTAGCCACATCGCAAGATGCAATTTCCGCTTTATTAGATTTTTGCTATAATTTTTTAAAAAAAAATTTTTTTCTGATTCATTTGATTATTCAACAATCTGTTAAAATAATTTTTGTTCTCAGACTGGCGTGTTTAAACGAAAAATGCCGTTTTATTTTCGCTGGTGCCATTGCGCTATTAGAAAGATTTTCCTCATAAACCACACAAAGAGGAATTTTAACAATCATTTTCGTCAACATGAGTGAGCCCAAAATTTTATTAAACATTGGGATATTGTCTACTGGACTTTTTTCTATTTGTTTTGTTCTCACTATTGATATTGCTATTATTTGTACTTGTACCGTCAACGCCAGAATCATGTTTTCCTTTTAGAAATTTGTCCGTTTTGACGTTTCGAAAAATAATTTTTAAAATAGTCGTCACGAATGAACTTTTATTCAGACCGATTCTACCAAAAATCTGACTTATAGATCTTCAATAGAACTCACTTAAAAATAAAACGGTAAATTATAAAAATAAAGAATATCTTATAAAATATTATATCCAACGTGTAACTAACATTGCTAACCGTGGACAATGTACCTAAATACTAGTGCATTCCTACAACTCAAATTATTATCGGAAAATAAAATTATCAATACTATTCTATTTCTGTTAGATGGTCGTATGGTGGCGGCTATAATATACGAGCCTAGTAAAAAGGTTAACAATAGCGTTTCGTATACGAAAAATTAACCAAAAAATAACCTAAAATGATCCTGCACAGTTATTAACGTCTTACACTGTAGGGAATCGATATAAGATAAAATGTTAAGACGACGAAACTAAAATGTTTTTTGGTTTATTTCATGGATTTTAATACGGTAACAGGGTAATTTTACTCCGTCGGTATTTTTACCACCGGAAGAAGAGGGGTAAATTGTTTTTATATTGTCTATGATATTATATACGGGGTCTATTACACAATTTCAGCACCCCCAATATTTGGGCACTAGTTACGCCTATGATATAACGGACACAGTAATAAAAGCACAATGAATTTTTGTTGAATTCAATACAAAATCTAAAATAATATCATTCCCTGTGTTCATAATATACGAGTAAATGTATTTTTTCCGTAGAATACGTTTATTTGTTTAGACTCTAGATCCTTGCTAAACCTCCGCCAAGATTTAGATACAGTGAAATATACCGAAATCGATGGTTTTTTAAATTTATTTATATGCCGCAACAAAGATTTTAGACATCAGTTCCCCAAACACCTACGAACAAATCTACTTAAATCTACATAAATAATGCGTTTTATTTGCTTAAAACTTGAAGTAAAGTTTTATGTTATTATTTTTCAATACAAATAGGCAAAAGAAAACCACAAGAGGCGATAAAATTAATTCATCTGTTATTGGTAATGAATTAATTCGTGTTTTTCTTTTTTTTTCTATCTGTTATTGGTAATAGAATTCGACCTCGCGGCGAAATATACGCAATATGTGTTACAATTTGAAAGTGATGTAGTAATGCAATTATGGTATTATAATATATTATCTAAACGTAATTATCTATGTATCGTATAAACGACAGACACGTACACGCTCGAGGAGTTTCTCGAGTACAATATTTAACAATATTATTATCGGCGCTATTGTAAATAACCAAAGTCCGTATTGCTTTTCCGTACCGTCCGGGATAATCGGATCAGTAAATAATATTAGGATATTCGGATACGCTGGCGAGGGGGATGAGTTCCTCCGAGTCGAGTATAATTCCGCACGGTTAAGTTTAGTGAACATCACCTGTATTACACATTCATTACGCATCATTTCGCTACGCTCGAAATCAATAAAATACCTCGATCGCCCGGTAAATTAATTGAATAAACGCCTTGACGTGAACTATAGAGAGAAGTTAGTAATACAAGCCCTCTCGCCCCACACTCTCCGTCGCCGCCGACGGGCAAAGTAGCCCGCGAGATACTATGGTCCGGATTCCCATAGTCTGTACGTAGAGACGTACGGAATCGATCGCCTCCGGTACAAATACAATTAGTTAAAAATCTCGCGAGCAATACACTTCGTTCGCCGAACGTAAATATTTCGTGTATTGAAATACCGCTCCGGATTTCCAATAGTATGTACTCAGAAACTATTAATCGTAGACAAAATCTAAGGACAACACATTGAGGAATATTAGAACGCCTACTATGTGCGTACAAAAGACTTTCCCCCCCCCCAAAAAAAATAATAATAATAAAAATAAAAATATCGACTTATAGTATTTACCGTGAGAAGTTTTACTGTTTACATGAAAAAAAAAATTCCAATTCAGTAATCTCTGGAGCATTGTATACAGAACATTTCAATTTTTACGTTATCTTGAGACGTCTAAATGTAAATTTAATATGGGGGGCGGGGAGTTAAAAAAAAAATGAATAAAATGTATTATTTTTATTTTTATGTATTCGTCTTCTAAATAATATTTGTATTTTATAAATAATAATATTATTAGTCATATTTTTTTTTTTTTTACGGGTGGTAAAAAACAACTGAAAGATTAAGTATATAAATAAAAATTATCTTTCACTATTAATTTCAAAAACTCATTTAATAAAGACATTTTTGTAGAGAATTTGTTTGTATATTTTGGAATTTTCCAGTGCATATTTTGCCTGTTTTTAGTCCATAAATGCACATTGCATATTTAACAAATTTCTAGTGCTTTAATGCAATTCACAACCATGATATTAATAAAAACTTTAAAAAAATACAACTTTTAAATATGTTAGTAGTTTTAAATATATTTAAATTGATTTGTATATATTGCATATTGTAGGGTAAAGGTTTGGACCTCCTAACATTCCCTTCTAGTGTCTACGGCCCTGGTGAGCATTATAAAGTCAAAATATATACCGGCAGTATATACTTCCCTTAGAAAAAAATTAAAAAAAATATATATTTATACATTTTAATCTACATTTTAATATGGTTGATTATATAAATTTTATTAGTATGTGCATCCCGCCGTTTGTATTATGATTTTACACTAAATCGTTTTTGAATAATTGTTTAATAATTTTTTTATTTTCCACATTAGACCATTGTACATGATTTAATGTTTTGTTGTTTTATTGTCGTACGACGTTAACTGCACGTGAAAACATATCCCGAGCCCAGGGATTAAATTTTTCGGTAAAGAAATGAAACTATTACTATTTATTATTACATTTATAGAGTAAGCGTTTGTGGCCGCGGTACCCCAGCTTACTCAGTACTAACCGTTCAGCGATAATGCCATTTAATATCGTGAGAGAGAGAGAGAGAGAGAGAGAGAAAGAGAGAGAGGGAAAAGAAAAGAGAGGACTAGACTATCTCAGACGATTGTTTTAATTTTATTCGATTTGTAATGATAAGTTCAGTCACCTTATATCCTCGTCGTGTCCGTCGGCCCGTCCGTTAGCCACCAGTATACGGTTACGATATTTTTAAATTTATTTTAAACAGATAATAGACGAGTGAAATAATTTTAAAACATGTCATGGCCGACAACTAATTCAACTCGCCTCTTTCACCACCGCAAGATCCGCTGGTCCGTCGCAGTATTATCGTTTATGATTTTCCCCCTGTGACCTACCCGACGTGGTTTTGCGCAAAAAAAATATTTTGATTAAGTTCCGACGTGAGCTTGTTAATTCGTTGTAATAATAGCAAATCAATCTGATCGCATTTGCGCTCGCATATTTTTTTAGTGATATCACATAATTTCACGTAATAATTCACGTCACTGAAAAATTACTATTTTTTTGTTTTTTCGTTCGTAGAGGGAAACTAATTTTAACAGAAGAAATTGTAAAAAGAGATAAGATAACATAGGTTTAAGGCGTTTTGTTTTTTTAAATGTGCTCTGTACGTTTGAGATGTTTTTAAAACAATTGTTTTATAATTATTTTCCTATATACTATAGATAATAGATAAAACGTCTTGAACCCATGCCAACTCGTCTCTTTTTATAATAACTGTTTGTGTCGTATAATATGGAATTGTAGTTTTTCGTTTAAAATCAGAGTTTGTATTTGAAAAAAAACGAATTCGTTTTACGTTATTGTGCTTTATAAGGTAAACTCCGATTTTGAGTTCTACGACTATAACATTACCCTCAAATTATCATAAATAGACACCTAAAATATACTCAAGCCACCCGTTCAATATACAAGCGTACGATAATATACTTGTTGAAACGATAAGTAAATTTTAAGTTTTGCATAACATATTATGATCTATAGTCCAGCTGTTATTATTAATTGATTTTTATTTGAAATTTACAACTTTCAAACAAAAAGAAGAAAAAAAAAACACTTTATGATATCCCAGAAATATAATAAATTATATATATTTTTTATTACAATATGAACAGGAAAACTCATTTTCCACATCCATTCAAATCTCGTCCGGTATCAGTAATAAAACTTTGGCCGTTGAGCATTTAGCAACAGTCATTAAGCAAATTATATTTACGAGCTAATATTTCCTAAGAGTTAATAATACCTATTACCAGTATCACCCCCAAGTATAAATAGAAATATGCATAGGTATAATGCGTATATCACAATTATAATTATAACTGCTAGATATAATTAATCGTAAATGTCATATTTGTCGGATTCCGTAAATAACACACGGGATGAAAAATCCCGGGCCTAACACATAGACGGCCCTAGTGTTTTTGGAATTCGCCTCATTTTTAGTCGGCACCTAACCTACAAAATACATCTGTTCAAATTTCACGACAATCTATTCATAAGTGTGCGTGTTATTGTCACCTAAGTGTGACGCTGCTTTTGTTATTTTCCTAAAATAATGCATCAAAAACAAATTTCGCGTTTTAATTTTACATTGCTCCTTGATGGGAAAAAATACCGTTCAAGCAAAGTAATGGCTTGAAAAGTGTTATGGGGGGTGATTCCGTTCCATCAGAAACAAAAATAAAACGTCGGTATGCTGACTTCAAACGTGGTCGTAGAGACACTGAGGATGCAAAACGCAGTGGACGCCGCCAAATAAGGCGGGTAACACCAGCACATTAAAAAAATCCACAAAATCGTATACTCCGCGGTATAAATAACATAATATATAAACAAAAAAAAACACAATATTGATTATTAATTGCCCATATTGGTTTTTAATTTATTAATAAATCGATTAAGGTTATATCGGTTTATGGTGAAATCTGGTCCGTTAAGAGTCTATTGATTTTTAGCACTTTTGTACATTTTTTTTTCGCCCTATATAAAATAATGAAACCTAAATACGACAACAATATATACAATTTAATAAATGTTTACTTTGTAAAAAAAAAAAATTATTTATTAAATCAACTCTGTCCTGCTCCCTTGAAAAATGCCCATTTTGATCAGGGGTTAAAAATATTTTTATATTTTATTTTTTTTCATAAAAAAAACTCTGTTCCTAGGTATATAAATACGACTGTAACACAAAAAAAAAAGTGACAATAATCTGTGGTTTTAAACAAGACTCGATGATAACCAAACGTAAGAAATGCACGCCACTATAATAATCAATTCGATTTTTTTTTATATATATATATATATAACTATACTGAACAGAGAGAATTAGAATCGAGAAAAAAATATATTGTTTAAAATCTATATCTAGAATTGCATTAATTTATAATAAAAATACTTTTCCCTCGTTCACGATAATGTATAATATCTAGGATGAAATTGTAGAGTATGAATGAATTAGTTTTTAAAATGAGAATATTAATTTTACGACATAAATGTACTGCTCGTTTAATAAACATTTTTTTTCCCTTTAAAAATGAGTGGGTAATTATTGTCGATAATTGACGACTATTTCACTAAAAACGAATAAATACGAAGCCACCAGCAGTCGCTAAAAAGGAACCCGCGTTATAATATTAGGGCTATAAGTATGAAATATATATAAAGTAAAAGTTCACGCAGCTTGAAATATCGAAAACGATGTGCCCCGGCGTGAATTATATTGAACAATATTGAATTTTTAACGAACAAATTCCATGTACATAAATAATAGTTGTATAATATTAATCTATACGATATTATATTACCTGAATCAAAGAATTCTTCGTCGGTGCATTCTTTTTTAGACGTTTTCTTCGCGACGGGTTTCTTAACGATTATCGGGTCCAGTTTCGTCACTTTTTCGTACGCCATTATACTCTGCAGTTTTTCTTTTTCCACGTTATAATTTTCTAACGGGAATATTGTTATTGCATTATTATAATTATTATTTTATTTATTTTTGTTTTAAATTATCTTATTGTATTCTTATTCTATTCTGGACTATATAGACAGAGAGAGAAAGAGAGAGAGAGAGAGAGAGAGAGAGAGAGATATGACGCAAGAGGAGATATAAAATATTATTCGTCCTCTTGCCTCGGCCACAAGGATAAGCGCGCGCGTATGTAATTCGATTTTACGAGCTTATCTTATTTTTTCTCAAGTCGTATTCTTGAACATTTTCCGTACCATCCACTTATGTGCAGTCGTGCCATGTGCGAAAACATTCACACGATTAATTCGACGGACGGACCGAAGGAAACACGGGAACGTCGACGTTTCATCGCGGATTAGTCCGTCGCTGATACTTCATCATGTCACTTCATCACAAGATGTTTTATACTACATCCGGGCATGTAAATTCAGAACCGTTTTTTTTTTTTTTCATTATTTAGTATACCCAGAGCAGTGCTCGAATTTGTATAAAATAATAACTGCGGACGCTGGTTTCAGTTTAGAATCCACGGTTCCGTATTAGCAGCTAGATAAATACAGGGTGGTGCGTAGTAACATCCTTATCCGAAACTCTCGCAAATGAGCGGCTATTAATAATAGAGCGTTGGTTTATGGCTTGTTCGAAAGCACGTTATCTAAGATTTTTTTTTATAACTAGTTCAGTGTCAACAATCCAGTGGACAAAGGAAGAGCGCGCGTTTGCCGTGGAGGCCTCCTACTTTTCTTTTAGCCGTTCGATCATCGCAACTCAGCGTGCTTTCAGAGACCGTTTCAATATCGCACCTGCGGGTCGTGCGCCTGATCGGAAATCGATTTGTTTGTGGGTCGACACGTTCAGGGATACCGGTAGTGGGCAGAAGAAACATAATGGAACTTCCAGAACCGTCAGGACGCCAGAAAACATCGAAAGGGTTATGGCGGCGATTTTGAAATCCCCTAGGCGATCTGCACACAAACATTCGGCTGCTTTAGGCATGTCTAGTCACACAGTGAGACGAATTCTTCACGAAGAACATAATTTCCACCCATAAAAATTGGCAGTGGTGCAACAACTTTATCCACGCGATTATGTTGCATGTGAAGCCTTCCTCGAAAACCTGCCTCAGGACGCCTTTGTATTCTTTAGTGACGAGGCATATTTCCATATTTGAGGATGTGTGAACAAACAAAACATGCGATATTGGAGCCCCACTCACCCGTGAGAACTTCATGTGCAGCCTCTGCATACAGAACGTGTGACTGTTTAGTGTGCAGTATCCATTATCGGCATTATTGGCCATGGTTCTTTGAAGATAACGAAAGAGTAGTTACAGTCAATTCTGAACGTTATGTCAGCATGATTGTGGATTTTTTTCTGTCCAAACTTAAAGAAATTAATGTAGGGGAAGTGTGATTTCAACAGGATGGGGCCACGGCTCACACGGCAAGAAGGTCAATGAATAAATTTTGTGAACACTTCTCCGATCGGTTCATCTCTCTTAGAGGCGATCTTCAGTGACCAGCACAATCACCAGATTTAGCCCTCTTTGATTTTTTCCTGTGGGGCTACTTTAAATCATTGGTATACGGATCGTCCAAAGATCCTTCGTCATCTCAAAAACAATATTTGTGCTGTTATTTCCGACATAAGCACACATGTGCCGGAAAAAGTGGACAGAAATTTTAAATTCCGACTATCTCAGTGCATTGACGAGAACGGTGACCACCTTCGAGATGCAGTATTTAAAACCAAATAAAATAAAAATTTAAATGTACCCCTATACACAGAAAAAATAATTAAATCAATATTGCCAATACTTTTTGTGTTATGATTTTTGAAAATAAGGAAGTTACCACGCCCCACCCTGTACTAGAGTAACTAGTAACTAGCGAGGGTTGTGGGGGGGGGACCACGAGAGAACACTAAATATACGCTAAAATCTATTAAAAAAACATTAAAGTGGAAGCCGTCCGCCTGCGCCTCCCCGACATCCTCCCTAGACAATTAGGAAGAAGTCTGCCGTACAAAATTGTCTTCCCTAATTGACCGTCGTTTTATGACAAACTTCTTAAGTTTAACTTCCCTGAGTTTAATGGAAATGACTCAAACACAGTAGACGACCTCGGGAAGATTTTCGGGAATTGGTCCAGATACTTACCGCGAAACCAAATAGTATGAATAATACGATTTATCGAAAATTAATGTAATAAAAAAACAATAAAAAAAAAAAATGTAATAAAAACTATATTTTATAGCCGATACAACTTTTACATTATTACCTATGTGCAGTAGAAGGATTACGTATTTGTAATAAAGTTAGGGAAAATAAATTTTAAAACACATCTTGTAATAGTACAGTCAGATTGAAAAAAAATTATATTCTCCATTTTAATATTTTCTAGATCATAAATAAAACTTGTGAAATCGATATGTCATCTCATCGCGTATTACAACAATTGTTAAT